>CM061068.1:68805748-71205748 GCA_030762895.1 Sophora flavescens
ACAGAGAAGGCGCGGCGGCGGTGGAAGTTAGGCACTTAGATAACTGAAGGCGGTAATATGTAATACTAATAGGATATTAGGGTATTAGGGTTTCAGGAGATTGGGCCATGTGACCTTTGTTTTCTATTTTGTTGGACCTTTTTTTTACTGACCGAACTAATATTGGGCCATAGGGTATTAGGGTATTTTGTTGGACCTTAAAAACTATCTTTTAAAATAACATATAAATAAGTTAAAAAACTTTCAGACTAATATAATAAACTAAATAGGTATTATGAGACTTATATGATATTTTCTATCAATTTAGTTTATGGTTCTTGACATATGTTGTTAGTGTTTTGGATTTTATATTTATTTCTGTAATTTTTTTTTATGTATATATATATACACATACATATATATATATACATATATATATATAATGCTTTTTTGTCCGTCATAGCATCCGCCATATGGTCGCATCGCCATCAGCTATAATATATGGCGGATTTTTGGCCGACCACCATAGGCCGCCATCCGCCATCGATAACACTGCTTTGTAGTTTGTGATGCTTATTGCTTATTGATGTATATGCCTTGAATAATCTGTTAGTCACATATATGGTGCTCCGTGATGTGGACTTATTACATGCTGTTTATATTGCTTGGGAGAATATGGAAATTGACCCTTCAATGTCATATTTTAATTTGACAGATACAAAAATGCCAAAAGTAAAGACAAACCGTGTTAAGTACCCAGAGGGCTGGGAATTAATTGAGCCGACAATCCGTGAACTTCAAGCAAAGATGAGAGAAGGTTGGAATTTTATGTTACGAATTGCTTACCAGATTTTATTATGTTCTTCTTGAAACCATAAGGACATGTTTGGTGGTCAGATAGGATATAGGCGGATATGATAAGAGAACATGGTAGGAGTAGGATAGGATATGAGTAGGATAAAGTGTTATCATATCCGATGTTTGATGTCCACCAGATAACCAACCGGACAGCATTATAATTTAAGTATGGATTTTTAAATTTTTTGTTTTTATTCTAAATGTTTTTATCTTTTATTAGATTTTAGTTTTTTTTATAATTTTCATTATTTAAAATTATACAAAAAGACAAAATTATCCTTGTGATATAATTATATATAATTTTTTTAATATTCATTTTTTGTTTTTACTTTACATATAGTTAAATTATTAGAATACTTTTTATATTTTACATTTTTTAAAATAATATAAAATAACAAAATTAGCATTGTTATAAAATAAAAATAAATTTTAAAATGAATTATTAATATTTTTATTATTTTAAATATTTTATATTTTATTATACATTTTTTTTGGTAACCATGTTAAATTTTATTATACTTTAAATTATTGTTTTATTATAATTTAATTATTTTATGTATTATATATTTTTATATTTTATTAGACTTTAAATCACCCTATCCTATTTGTTACCAGAAAAAAAATCCTTATCCTATCCTGTTGAGTGCTAACCCAGCCCTCCCCTCAGGATAGAATTTTAACTAGATGGACAAGATAGGATAAGTGACAGGATTGCTTTATCCTATCCTGCTGGCTCACCAAACAACAGTTTCAGATAGGATATGATAGCTTATCCTATCCCGTCTCTCTTATCCTGACCACCAAACGGATCCTAAAAGTAATAGTTTTGCACCATTTATGTTGGAGCTGAGAATGATCCACATGATGGCAAAAGAAAATGTAAGACGTTATGGCCTATATTTAAGATTGCACGTACACCAGAAGAGCCGCTACATATTTGACCTCTACCATAGGAGGAAGGAAATTTCTAAAGAATTGTATGAATTCTGCCTGGATCAAGGATATGCTGACCGCAATCTAATTGCAAAATGGAAAAAGGTACCTCACATGAGTTACTTATTCTATTTTTGAAAGTGCTGTTTTTATTATTATCAGAGAAGAAATTTCATTACATATAAAAGAGAAGACATACAACTAGGAAGAGTATAAGAAATCCAACACGAAGAAGGAAAATGTAATTCTGTTCCAAATAAAATCTGGGGTTTGGGGGAGGGGATCCTGCTTAAATATATGACTATTTCTTTCCAACCACGCTCACCAAAGGATTGCAAAAGCTGAACACTGCCATAAAATCAGTCTCCTCGTTTTTTTCCCAAAGGTTTTATAATTTAGGTTTAAATATGTTTTTAGTCCCTGAAAAGTGCTTGTGTTTTGGTTTTAGTCCTCGTAATTTTTTTTCCATATGTTTTAATCCCTACAATTTCAGAAGTTTAGGAATAGGTCACTAGCGTCAACTTTGCACCATTATCATATACCAAAAAAAACACCCAAACCACCTTGAAATAATTTTCATACGTTGCAGAATTGTTCTTCCTTCAGTCAATTCAATTTGTGAATAATTCTTTTTCAGCAGATGACAGTAGTGCACAGTTGACGGTAGGGATCTATTACTAAACTTTTGAAATCGTAGAGATCAAAACCTATGAAAAAAGTTATAGGGACTAAAACCAAAATAGACGTACTTTCCACCTATTACAAACTTATTTAAACCTATAATTTATATAGAAGTAGAACCATAAAAAATTGCTTTTGTTGGTGGACGCACCTAGTGCTCTTTGATATTCCAAATCGTCCTTCCAATGGAAAGCTGCCATCCTATAGTGTGCATGTATCTTAACGTCTCTGACCCTCAGCTAGATCCACACATCATAAGCATAGTGGGAGAAACAGTGATGTAAGGTATAATCTGCAGTTAGTTATCTGTGTTAATCATGTTGAGTGTCCAAACAAAAAGGACTTGACCGGTATCAGGGAGAAACCTTTTAAGGTTAGGTGTCCGAGTAAGGAACTGAAAGAAAGATTTACTGGAGAAAAGAGAAGAATCATCCAAGTTCCAAACTCTTTTGTCTAAATTGGTTGAGAGAATTTGTGAGGGCCCAACCCAATTAGGAAATATGAAGGATTGTAATAGTTAGTTGGAGGGATTGGTTTATTAGTGGGAGAGGTTATAAATGAGGGAGAATAAGAGTAGAGGTGATTCATTCAGAAATTTAGATTTGTAATAATTGAGCAAAGGGGTAACCCTTTGTGAAGGGGAAACCCTTGGATAAAATCTTAACACTTTACACTTTTGTGTTTCCCAAGATGTTACAAAGTTGTTGCCTCTGGCTAGCAAAAATGTTGTAAGTATTCTGAAATTATCATCATCATAGTTTGCCACCTTGTGGTTGCCTTTGGTTAATCATCTTTATGAACCCTGCAATTTTATTTCTGAGAACCGTTAAAATATATGGCTACTTCACAGTGTAGTGTACTTTTGAGTTTTGACCCTTCTATTTATGTAAAGGATGCTTTCATTTCAATGTATATTTATATTTGTCTTATTTGCGCGTTCAATGCGCTTTCTTTAATATGAATACTTAAAATCATTACGTTTTTTGTTGAATTTCAGCCTGGTTACGAACGTCTATGTTGCTTAAGGTGCATTCAGCCGCGCGATCACAATTTTGCCACCACTTGTGTTTGCAGAGTACCCAAGCAACTTAGGGAGGAGAAGGTTATAGAGTGTGTTCATTGTGGTTGTAAGGGCTGTGCAAGTGGGGACTGATTGGACATCAATTATAGTATCAGTTGCCATGAGGGTTTCTTAGTGTCATTTTGTTTGTGCTTTTAGCCTACTGTTGTCTGCAACCCTCACGAGGCTCAACTTCTCCTGGTCGTATTACTATTTACTAACTTCATGAGAGCTATATATTGGGAATGTCAGCGAATTGTTAATTAACTGCATAGTTTATAACTCACTGGACTTTTGTACTTCACATTGGTGTGCTATTACTTGATACTTGAAGGCTTGAACATTTGGCTTCGAATGATCGGTCAAAGGTTAATGTAGAAAACTTTTAATGCTACTTTTCCTTGTAATTTACTGTTAAGATTGGGATCAATAGATTCAATACAACACACCTTTAAGGAATGTTTGGTTTGAATTTTTATTTCCTGTTTTCATTTTCTAAAATCTGTATTGATTTTAGTATTTGCCACGTCATTTTCTTTTTCAAATTTTGAAAACACATCCAGTATTTCTAGAAATTTTGAAAATGTCAAATAGTAGTCTTCATTGTTTCCGGAAGTGTACTCTTCCTAACTAGCTTTCGATAATCTCTGTCATAATTGTTTATTGTAGGAGTCTTTCATTCTGTTAGCAATTTAAAATCAATATAAATTTTAGAAAATTAAAACAGGAAATGAAAATGCAAACCAAACATGGTCTTATCTTTTGTCTTTCTAGTACATTTTTTCTCCGTGATTAATTTTAAGAAAAAAGCTCTAAATATAAGAGCATTAATATGTAAATGAGATAATTATACATTGTTGTTATCTTACGTCATCCCACTTGATGAGGTAACCTCAATATCAATTGAGTGAAAATAATCCGTGAAAATTTTTTCTAACTATTCGAGAGTAAATATTTTAGACGGTGAGGTATTTATTTGAATAATTTGAAAAGACAAAAAGAAGAGTAAGTAGTGGTATCAAGCGATTATTAACAGCGTTCTTTTTGTTAAATTATTGAGAAAAGAAGCAATTTCAATTTATGTTCAACGCATGCTTCAAACCTCAATGAAAGAATACATTGATAATTTTAAATCGCCTACAAACGGGGATAGCTGAGAGCAAGAATCTAACTTAAGCTTTACAAGAGAAATTGTAACTTTGATCACACAATAAAAAAGTTTCAAATGAAATATCAAGATTATTAGACTACACTAAGCTCACATGTTCCAACTTTGAACTCATCTCTCCTTGCTCTTCAAATTTTGAATTTGCTCTTTTAATTCTCTTTTTGTTCGGTTTATCAAATTGTTTCAAACTTTCAATCCGTGTATCATGAAACTTGTTTATTTTGAAGCAAGAATCCCCTTTTGTTAAGAGTAGTCAGGTTATTTCTGGAACAACACGTACTAATAGGAAACTTATGTGGACGATACTATAAAAAATTCATTATTATTCTTAAAGAGAATTCCTCAGAGCCAAATACTATGAACTGAAGTGACATGATATGCCATGTTTGACAGCGAGTGTACTAGACACACCTCACCGTTTTCATCTCAGAATTCAAATGTCCCTCTGGTATTTACATTAGCATCAATATATTTATAATGGAAACTAGTGATAATCAAATAAAGAGAAATAGGCAATAGGAAATTCACAACCATTTGAGCCAGAATTTGAAATAGCTTCAGTGAGTCAATAGATCAAACAATCCTACATAACACAAAATCATCATATAAGAAGTAAGAACCAATAACATATTGTCTTTAACTAGAGAACTGTCAACATGACCATAGCTGATAATTGCAAATAGATGCATATCATTCAGGCAGATGCGTTGCCCTTAAAGCTGTGAAGAGGTGATTTGCAAGAAAGGATAAGGTGTTAAACAAATGTTGTTTTCTTCAGACATTCATATAAAACTGTAGATCTTCTCTATGAACAAGAAGGAAAAATTGTATCCAGCAACACCAACAAAATAAAGAAAGAATGAGCATATTTGGGTTATTTTGGCACTCCTCGCGTACACTGAAGTCCAGGCCACGGCTCTGCACTCTTTCTTTCTGTGTGGGACGATGCTGGGTATAAATCAGGTGCTGAAGAAGCAAAATACTGAATATTCTTCTCGATCATCAACATGGAAGTAACAAGTTTCAACACAATAAAAACATACCACTGCCATAAATCTATTTGTATTGCAGAGACAAAGGCAAAAACTCACCTGTCCTCCCATTAGCTTCCATCTCCTGCACAAGAAAGGTAATCACCACACTTACTCACAGACCTGGATGACTCTTGGAGGGTATTCTTTAAATATAACAAACATAATGATACTCCACAAAAATATTAGAAACATCTCTGCAAGCAACCACAGCTTAGCTACAAACAACAAAATAAATAACATCAGAGAGAAATAGACCAAATTGATATTGGAAAAAGTCAAAATATAAGGTTTATTTTCATATTGTCCAACATGTCAACACAATACTTGTGTCAATTCTTATGCAATTAGTTTAATTGAACTGAGGCTACTTAATACTTGTGTCAATTCTTATGCAATTACCTTAAACATCAGATATTTTGAAATGAGGGATATCATGCGAAAAACTTTTGGTTACCAAACAATATACCAAAAACATGTTCTTCCTCCAAAAATACCTAATCAATGCGGTGAGGTGCTACTGCTCTAGCCTTGAATAGATCCATGTATGATCTATGGTAACTCCTAACATGTTCAGGCTACAAAATTAAGAGCCAAAAAGATGTATTATAATAAGAGATAGTGCATCAAAATCTCAGTTAAATGCTAAACCAGTGACGGTTCACTGTCAAGGACTTTAATGATGGTCCTTAATTAGCACAAGTGAACCATTATTTAGCTTTTTATCGAAGCCTTATGTATTAAGCATAAGGCTGTAAACAAATAAAATTTCCAATTACCCACACTTAATAAGACACATGCACAATGTATTGAATCTTTCACCGATAGAACAAGAGAATAAGATGACAACTTCACCCTATCAATAACCATTCGGCAAAATCAGCACTATATCTCAAAGTGCAGTAACCAACATTCCACCCAGCCATACCCTCCAACATAAGTTCAGCTGAAATTGTAATGTGTCTTCCTTGTGTTTGATGACTCAGTCAGCAATCTGCTGAATTCTTTATGTATGGTCTTGCCTCATGTAGAATATATAACTAAACAAGTGCACAAAGCAATTTGAATCTGCAAATCAAAGGCCCTAGAGTCCAACAATTATTTTAAATGGGGAAAAACAGTTAAAGAAAAAATGGTCAAGACTGCAATAATTGGACTTGCCGAAAGGGCAACCTGCATCCTCATAATAGATCTTGGATATATATATATATATATATATATATATATAATTATATATATTCTAACAGGTAGATCAATATGGAGAATTTCCCCATCCTACACAAATATTTTTGGGAAAAACAATTAATTAGAAGAGAAGAAGGATCAGGAATTGTACTAAAACAGAAAAGAACCCAACAAGGAAAGAGAAAGAAAGGAAAAAAAAAATATTAACATTAGCTTAAAAGAGCAATCCAATCCCCATGCACATCAAACAAGAAAACTCCCTTGAACAAACATGACTTGAAATCGATAAAGAAGCTAAAAGGAAATGGCCTAACCCACAAAAGATGAAGAGGAAGATATCACTGCCTAAAAATTTGGCAATCTGCTCCAAGTGCACCATACTTCTGCAAAACAATGAGTTGAAGCATAGCTGATAATACAACATATTTGAGTGAGATGTCTCCATCGTATAGCTAGAATTCTCAGGTGCGTCATAGGATCCATGTTTTGTATAGGATTTATAGATCAATACAGGCTGTCCTAATTTGATTTGACAAGATCTCTTCTATTGTACTTAATGAGTTGAACATTCATATTTGAAATTTATCAACTTTAATACTGATTTCAGGAAAATGATTCCAAAGATCAGATTATATCTCAAAATTCTTGTACATAAAAGGAATAAATTTGACAAAAAAGTATAATATTTAGTAATTACATGCTCTCTTACATATATTCAATTTACCCAGGCAGAATCTATGCTATCATGATTATTTCCTTGGCAATATTGGTTGGATGATATGTTATGGGGCCACATATACATCCAAATGTAACTTGTATCATCATTAAACTTTCTTAAACTCAGAGGCAAATATATACTTGGGTAAAACAGTTACTCAGCCAATTCCATAAAAATGCAAAGGAAAGGCCTAGTTTCTAAATGCCATAAAGGTTTATCTAATCTGAGCCATTTTAATTATGTTGGGTATCTATCATAATAAAATGTGCAAGAAGGGGTTTAAATACTTACCATTAAAAGTGTCAAGGACCAAATCTCCTAAAAGCATAAGCTATTCGCCGGAAGCTAAGGGATGATTTATATCTAACAAGGATCCTCAAATAGAGCCTTTTAGACATGAAGTGTGAAGAATGCTCAAGGGCACTTTACCTTGTACTCAAATTTAAATTAACTATCAAGAATGAAGGTGGCAAGGATGGAATCCTTATTAGATAGTTACAGAGGCTCTAATACCATCTCAAGGACCAACTTTCCTAATTGCGTAAGTTTTCAGGTGCAAGCACTTAAATGGTAATGGTTTTGTATATATTTTGTTTTTAATAAAAAAAAAGTTCTCAAGCCTATGCCGATTCTCACTTTGTTCTCCTGCACTATTGAACATGGAGAATCATCAAATACATTATCTTTTTGGGAACAAAAATTCTCGAAATGCACTGTCTCCTTCATTAGTAGATAAGTAATTGATAATCATTTCTGTTTGGCAGCATCTACTGCAAAACCTTTGTCTAAAATCATTTGAAGGTATTTTATTGACCTTGCAGTCTCCTTTTTCATCAGTAACCCTTGGACAAAGACATTGTAAGTGCAGCTATTCGGCCGGCAACCATTCTCTTCCATATTCCTCAGCAAGTCTTCAGCTTCATCCAGTAGTCCTTGTTTACAGAGACCTTTAATCATAATGGTGTAGGTATGAACATTAATTTGCAAACCTTTAGCGGGCAAACAAGAAAATAATTCCTGTGCAGCATCTATTTTTCCAGCACTGCACATTCCATCTAGTAAAATACTATAAATCACCATATTAAGATCCAAATCACTCTTTTCCATTGCCTCAAACAATGATATTGCCTCACAAAGAAGTTGGCATTTACACAGGCCATCCAATATAATTGCACAAGTCTGTAGATTGGGAACTTGGCCATATTTGTGCATACTAAAAAACAGTTCTTTTGCAGCTAATGGCCTACCCACTTGACAAAACCCACCTATAAGAGTGGTCCAAGTGACAACATCAGGAACGAATCCCATATTAACCATTTCTTCCAAGAGATTCATAGCCTTATTGATGTTTTTAATCTTACACCACCCATGGATAAGTGAAGTAAAAGTTATGATGTCCGGTAAACATCCCTTGCTAACCATTAAATTAAATACTCTCATGGCCTCTTTCATTTGATTTTGCAAACAATATCTATCGATCAACGAATTAAAGGAGAAGACATCCGGCCCCTCCCCCATCAGAATCATAAAGCCAATTACACTTTTAGCCTGCATCATTTTTCCTTCTTTGCAAAAAGCTTACACCAACATATTAAGTGTTTGCAAATCGGCATCCATTCCATTTCCATCATCTCATCCAAAGAAAGATCCAACCTCTTTCCATCTTCCAAGACTGCAAAGACCTTGAATCAAGCAAGTGTAAGTGACAAGGTTAGGTCGAATACCTTTGCAACTCATTTCTGAGCACAAATTTAAAGCCTCGGACACCAATCCATCCTTGCACAAACTATCCATAATCATGCTATAAACGACGACATTGGGTATCCAATTTCTTTCTTCCACCTTCCTTAGCCACCCAATAGCTGCAAAAGTGTCTCCCCTCTTGCACAATCCATTAATCAACACCCCATAAGTGTGTATATCTGAATGATACCCCATCTTTTCCATATGGTAAACCAACCCCACTGCCTTATCCACATTGCCTTCCACAAAAAGCCCATTAATGAGAGTGGTGAGAGTCACTACAGAAGGCTCCAAACCAAGTTTGAACATCATCCCCAAGACCGAGAACCCAAAAGATGTCTTCTTCAAACGACAAAGACAATTTATCACAATATTAAGAATAAAGGTATCAGCTTTAATACCTAAAGAAGAATACATGTGCTTAATCAAAGATATTGCTGTTGTGTAATGCTTCATCCTCACAATCACACCCAACAACAAAGTAAAATCCAACACAGATGGCAAAGGGTTCATTGTAGCCATGGAATGAAACAAATCCAAAGCTTCATCAAGGTTCTTGATTTACTGACACTGCACTGGTTTCTCATGGAATTCATGAAATGGGTTATGTTGCTATGCCTCTCAGTCTCATCAGTGTGTGTGACAGTAACTGTGGTGCAATAGTACATTGGAAAAGACAAAGAAGAATGAGAAGAGTGAAGTGAAATGGAATAAGAGAGAGTACCCATGTGTTGGAAGAAGATTAGAATGACAAAGGGAAGCTATTCTTCGCAGCATTCAAACACATAAAACACTTTCTCTCTGGTAGGGGTTCTCTTCTTTTGGTTGCAAACGTTGATTGATGACTGCTGCTTTCCTCATACAAAGAGAGTCACTAAGAATTAGAAACAGAGTAGACAAAACAAAGAACAGGGTCAAGTGTGGTTGTTCTGTTTTTAGTTGCATAGCCTGGTCAGGGTTTTTGGATTTTAAAGTGGTGCAACAGTGGTTTAGGAATTTGGGTTTTTTTTAAAAAAAATTAGGGTGAGAGAGGTTCTCCCGGCCACAGGTGATATGACTTCATTTACTAAGATTATTTTTTCCCCTAAAAAAATAAATTATTTATTTAGTCTCTCAAATTTATATATAGAGGACACATTATTCCCTTCTTCCACTACCAACATCCATTTACTTGCTTATATATTTCACTAATCATCATGCCTGACTTGTTATTGGTCCTGCTTGACCTATGACAAATTTCCATCCTGAAATGAAATTTGAAAAAAGGTGCAAAATTTTAAAACCTAGATACTTGAAAACTGTACATGCTTTATCACTATTTATTCGTTTTTCATGGTGGAAATTTGTCATAAGTTATGCATGATCACTAACGAATAAGATATGATAGTTAACGGAACACATAGACATATAGACATACAGTTGATCCTATCTTAAATACGGTTATGAATTTTGTTGATTTGTTCTTCATGGTTTGCCACTTTATAGATTCAGAAAAAGGAGCCTAGTAGCTATGCTTTTGTGGAGTATATGGACCGTGAGGAATGATCCCCTATGAAATAATAAGCAGCCAAATGGTCTCCATATTCTCAATTGGGCAAGGGCGTGAATGGGACTTTGCGCAGCGCAATAAGATTTTTGGGTCTTCGTTTCATGGACAAGTCAAGTATGTAGGTTGGTCAAAACCACACTTTGATACCTTAAAATGCAATGTGGTTGCTTGTATTTTTTTGAGTCTCACAAGAAAACTGGTATTGTAATGTGTTTGCGGGATTCTAATGGGCAGTTTGTCATGACGACTCTCAACTTGTTGCCTCATAAGATAGAAGCCTTTGTGTTGCTTCATGCTATTAATTGGGCCGTTGATATTGGCTTCAGCTCTATTATTTTTGAACTTTTGATTGTAAAATGGTGGTTGATGCAATCCCAAGCCTAAGGTGAACATAACATAATATGGTGTCATTATTGACAAGTGTTGGGAACTTCTTTCCTCTTTTCCTAGCTTTTAAGTAAGCTATATTATGAGACAAGCCAATTTAGTGGCTCATAGTCTTACTAGAGTCTCTATTTTTTTTTTTGCTAGTTCATGTTTTCATGATTTAATTCCTATTTATATTACAAATATTATTATGAATAAAATGCAATAAGTTTGTTTCTCTAAAAAAAGATATATACATAATTCCCTTAAAAAAAATATATGTGGATTAAATAAAATATAAAAAATACATAAAAATATAATATATGTATAATCTTTTTTTTTTCCTGAGAAAATATGTATAATTTTTTTTGATTTAAATCTAGTGTATTGGAAAATTTTAACACCGAAGAATAAAACCCGGAAACAAATCAAGTCGATCGAGCGAGTCTATCCGGGACAAGCGTTACAATCACTTGGCGAAGACGCTTCTTTGAATATGTATAATCTAATATCTAATATAGAATGTAAAATTTGCATCTTCATTCTTCCAAACAGGCACCACCGTTACCATCTAGGCCTCCCCTCCCATTTGCTCCACGCCGTTGCCGTTCCAGATACTGCCAGACCCGCCGTCATCGGAGCTACGCCTCCCACCGCCTCACGACCAGATCGTCTGGACACAGTCACCGCCGCCGCAGGCTCCTTCCCGAGCCTCCTTCGTTCGTAAGTGTTTAAAAAAGTCTCGGAGTTTCTGTGCCCTCTCTAACTGTAACTCCTTCCAATTTGTCCTCTTCTGTGAATTCAACTGTGTTTTTATTCAATTAATTGAATTCGAAACCCTTTTGTTGATAATTGCTTCAAACGCTTCGTCTTAGGGTTTACGATATCAATATCAATCCTCGACATTCCGTCCTTTTTTAACATATCTCTGCATTTCTTCACCGCTGTTTTCGGATTTTTCTTTTCCCCTCTGGATTTCTCTCTTTTTTTACCCTCTCATTCACTAATTGTTTTTTTTTTGCGATTGTTTTCTTTTACTTTTCTTTGCATCTGAATTTGTCTATCAAATTTTAAACGTTTTCTTATTCTTATGTATCTGCACATGTTTTGTAAAATAGGGTTTGAAGGAAGGGAAGCAAAACTACTTTTTTACCATTGGTGTTCAATAGTGGAAGAACAATGTCAGTGACAGCAGGTGTTAGTGATACAATAATAGCTATAAGGGATAAGCTCAGGGGTAAAATTGGCCAAACAAAAGTTAAGCGGTATTGGCCTGGCAAAGTTCCTGAATGGGCTGATGATGTCAATGAAGATGTCGCCGCCGATGTTAGACCCACCCGGGAAGCTGCCTTGGAGCAAGCATTTCCTCGTCATGAAGAAAATGCGGTTATGGTTAGAGGCGACGATCGTAGGCTGCGTCGCTTGCTTGAGAGCCGAATTGATAATCGTGAGGAAGTCAGGGCTGATCATCGGCGCATTCGGCAGGCTGAGATTATTTCTACGATGGAAGAGGAGGCCAGGAGACAGGAAGGTTTGGAATTAGAAGCAGAAGATGTGGATGCTTTAACCGAAAAGAGAATGAAGCTTCGAGAGAAGGCGCTGCAGAGACAGCAGGAAGAAGTGCTTCCTCAGGAAGAGGAGGAGGAGGAGGAGGAGGAAGAGGAGGAGGAGGAGGAAGAGTATGAGACTGACTCCGAGGAGGAATATACCGGAGTAGCGATGGTGAAGCCTGTGTTTGTTCCCAAGTCGGAGAGAGATACCATTGCTGAGCGTGAGCGTCTTGAAGCCGAAGAGCAGGCTCTTGAGGAAGCAGTGAAAAGGAGATTGGAGGAAAGGAAAATTGAGACGAAGCAGATTGTTGTTGAGGAGATCCGGAAGGATATTGAAATTCAGAAGAATATGGAATTGGAGGCAAACATTGCTGACGTGGATACTGATGATGAAGTCAATGAGGCAGAGGAATATGAGGCCTGGAAAGTGAGAGAGATTGGTAGGATCAAGAGGGATAGGGAGGATCGGGAGGCAATGTTGAAGGAAAAGGAAGAGATTGAGAAGGTCAGGAATATGACAGAGGAAGAGAGGAGAGAATGGGAAAGGAAGAATCCGAGACCCGCTCGAGCACCAAAGCAGAAATGGAGATTTATGCAGAAATACTATCACAAGGGTGCTTTCTTCCAGTCTGATCCCGATGAGCGATCTGCCACTATGGGAAGTGATAATATCTTCACACGTGATTTTTCTGCCCCAACTGGGGAAGATAAAATGGATAAGACAATATTGCCTAAAGTTATGCAGGTCAAGCACTTTGGTCGTAGTGGAAGAACTAAGTGGACTCATCTTGTCAATGAGGACACTACTGATTGGAATAACCCGTACGTTCACTTTCCCATGTATTCTATATCTTTCAAGAATAGTGGTACATTCACTGTTCCATTGGTTGATAATGCTTCTATGTTCACAATTTCCACATTTATTTCTGAAGTTCATCTGCTATGGTCCTGCTTCAGCATGGTCTCCGACTTTACTTTTACATTCCTGTTAATTGTTATGATATTGACAGGTTCAATTCAAGTCAAAACCAAATGTTCATTTATCAATTATTTTTCTCTTATGATCTTCCATTAGAAATTGACATTGTGCTGCTTATAAGTCTTTAGAAAAGTGAGATTATGAAGGTTGTCTTTGTTTAATAAGGAATTTGATTATGTCTGTGGGGTTGAGAATTAAGGAGTTGATTGGAGAAAATGTAGTTAAAAGTCATATTTCGTTTGAGTAAGCGGAATTATGCCTTCCCAAGATGTCATTTTATTTGTCATTTTAATATTGTAGAGATATAAACCTGGTATGAAGTAAACAACTTTTCCTATTTATTGACTTCACTCTGAGTTCTATATCTTCTTCATGTGTTCCTCTTGGTTTATATTTCTATTGACAATGCATGCTTGGTTTAAATATGGTTAACTGAGGTTACTCAATATAGGTGCATGCTTGTTACTTATGAGTGCTTGTTTGTTTTCATTGTCCGTTTGGGTTTGATTTGTTTCATCATTTGCTTGGTGAAGTTAAGAGATTATTAAGTAGCAGTTGAAAGTTATGATTCTACATTAATATCTTGATAAAGGTTTATGCTCCTCAGTGTCTTGAGACCATATGAAGTGCTAGTTTTATTTTGTTTAGGTAGTGTCTTGATTCTACGGAACTCTTAATATGTTTGTCTTGGATATTGATGTAACTTGTGAAACTGATTCAACTTCACTTTTGATTTTATAACAAAAGGGGTCTGCACAATTTTTCTTTTCTTTTTTTCATACAAGTGTTTTATCATGCATTTGCATTCTTGGTTGATAGGCTGGGAGTCATGTCAATACATGTTTATAATCATCTTTGGAATGCCAGGTTTTGGCATGTTTAGTTGGTGTTCGCTGCATCGCACAGAAATTGCTGCATCATCATATGTGTAACTTCAATGGTTTTTTGTAAGTTATAGTCTCCATGTTTACACAGGATTACATAATGTTCTACGAGTATGACCCACTTAGCTAACCTTCTTTGTTAGTATGAAAAATGAGTTTCTTGAGGCCCTTGTGGTGCTAATTACTTTTCTCGTGTCTTACCATGAATTTGAAAACAACCAACCTCCAGAGCTCCCTTCCCACTCAAAGGGGAAAAAAAATAGGGCTTTTTTAGTACTTCAAGGAGCAGATTTGCACGTAGATAACTGCTGCAATATTGTGCTCTAATGCGGTTGTTAATGTTGATTGATGCAGGTGGACTTACAATGATCCTCTTCGTGCAAAGTATAATGACAAAATGGCAGCAATGGATGCTCCTATAGCAAAACCTAAAGGAAGCAAAAAATTGAAGGATTGGGAGTCTCGTTGAAAGTTGCAAAATTATGTATGAAGAACTTGTTCTTTCAATTATAGACTTGTTAATGCAGAAATAACAGATTAGATACATCTTATGTATAATTGTGCTGTCGGAAACAGAAAGTAGTTCATCATGGGTTGAGCATGTCTGCATGTATGCTTCTGGATCACTGAAGGCAGCTCATGCAGTTTGTGATTGGAATTTATGGCTTGTTTAGCTGGACAATCGTCCTCAATTAATGAATCATAGCTGATTATGACTCCTGCTAGCATAATTTCTTATACAGCTTGTGACTTGGTTCTTTGTTTTGTCATCATTTTCACCCTAGTTCCAGCTGGTTCTGTGGATTTTATGGAGTTTGCCTATACTATGCTTAATGAGCCAGCGTTGTTCTAATTTACAGCTTTTGTAACGCACTGATTCTTAACAGGAGATTTTTAACACTTTTAAAAACTCCTTATAAATGAACAAGGGAAATAATAAATAAAATACTTGTGAGCGAGTTCCAAAAATTTATTTTCTTTTAACACTTTAATGCATTAGCTAGTGTAGTAGAAATAAGTATCTAATAACTTGAAGCATATGAATAAATCTTTTCAAATTCTTCTTTACAAGACATGTGAAAAGGTGAAAGACTACAATTTCAGTACATAAAAAGAACTTGAATCAAAGTGAGACTTAGAAACTTGACTCCGATATGACATGTACTATCGATCAACTCTTGCTATCATTGGACTAGCTGTCAAGCATATCGGAAATGCTATCGAGCTTCCAATGCCACGTCTGCTATTTGGAAATGTCGGCCCCAAAGCAAAGTAAGCTATAAAACTTAGTGAGATAGACATAATATGAAAACATTTTTTTGTATTCTTAGACATTTCCAATCATACCTAGTGTGAAGGGTACAGAAAATCCTTTCTTACAATCACAGTAATCAAAAGAGACATCACAAGAAATATAATAACTTGATAATCATAATATTAAGGATAGTATCAAATAAAAGTCACCTATAGGTCAATATATCAATCCTACTTATCTGAGAAATATAAAACTAAACTAGTAGAATTAGATCTCCATAAATACTTCTAAAACACATGTACATAACAACTAAAATCATTCACTTATAACTTACATACGAGTACAATGTTACTTGAGTTAACTTCTAACCTTCTCTTTACCTTTCTTATCTTCGGCATTAAAGGCTTATACCCACAAAGATGTAATTACTTGAACATAGTTTATATCTTCTCAATGTCTTTTATCTCCATTGTCAGGCGTGAACTCTTGGACCATTCTCTATAGTATGGCCTTATTAGAACTCCATAATCACCCGAGAGGCGTCCCTCAAGAATGGCACATACTCACACCCCTCCCTTAATGGAGAGTGCAATCTATTAACCTTTACCTTACTGAAAGTTGAATTACATCATTATTGGGTCGTGGGTTCGGTTCAAACACATGGTTTGATCAAAATATCATATCGGGTTTGGTTCAAGCTAAATCCTCCCGACCTGTTGTCATGGCACATCACTGCATTGCGACCGCTATCCAATCATGCCATCGGTATCTAGAGGAAGAAGATTGGAAAGAAGATCAAGAATTGACAAGTGAGAGAGAAAATATGGAAGAAGATGCTAAAAATTACATAATATATCCAACTCCAAGGATTAACCTTGTCTAACTTTGAAAAATTAGAAAAACACGTTGGAACAGAATTATGAAAAGAATTAGATTGAAAACAGAAAATATATTAACTTTAACCTAATAAAAATTACATTGGAAAAAACCTATTTTTTACTTTTGATGTTTTGTTTTTTCTTCAAACATTTCTGATCGGTAGAGTTTCAAGGTTTAACTGTTTAGGCATTTTTTGCATGCTTCCACCGGTTTCCAAAACTTGATTCGGTAATTGGTTGGAGTACAAATTCATTCGTGTCAAATTGGTTTCCAAATGGTTGAACAAGAGTGCCAGCGGTTGTAATGTTTTATGAAATATGAATATTTACTATAACATCTATCACCAATAATCAGAGTGGCGCAGCGGAAGCGTGGTGGGCCCATAACCCACAGGTCCCAGGATCGAAACCTGGCTCTGATAATTCAGAGAGGCTTCCTCATTGTTTTCGTATGAATACTTTTAGCATAATAAGCATATTGGTTTGATTATGAACTCCGCGATTTCTGTCGAAGAAAATATGGTAAGTTAGTCTTTAATCTTTACAGTTGGTTATTATTTAACCTAAAACTTAGCAAATAGCAATTAACCATAGGACTTCAATGTGTTGTTATAAGTTATAACATTTTACTTATTCTTTTTAAGTATCAAATATTAAATAGAGGTTCATGTGGTTATCACTTAACCTTGAACTCTTACTATTAGTAGGTTAATCTGCCCAAGTTCTGCCCCATGCATAGACAAATTAATCTACCATACACAAATAATTAAATCAATTTGGGATATGTGTGTGCGTGCAACAAAAAAATGAGCATAAAAAAAGTATGCATATTATTATATGTTGAAAGTTACTTGTTTAATCTCTATACAAAGGGGTTCCATTTTGATATGCTATTGATTTAATTATTTGTGTATGTGATAGATTAATTTGTCCTGAGTTTAGATATATGGGGCAGAACTTGACCAGATTAACTTACTAACTAGGTACAAGGGTTTTAAGGTGTATTGATCTATGTAATTGTGTACTTAATCTGCAGCTGTATGTGATAATATTCAATATTAAGTACCCACAGGATAATCACTTTTTTCTTACAGAACCTTGTGGATGAAGATTGTGGTATTAGTTACATAGAGAAGCTTTTGGAAATTTTCATATAATATCTAATTCAAAAGTTCCCATCAAACTTAATGAACAGAAAGACTATATGAGTGCATTATTCATCAACAACCTTAAAGATCTTTGCATCAAGAGTCAGACCTACAACGATAATACTTAAAACAGCCTCTACTATGAGGATTTGAAGGTGGAGGAAGACACCCTCCAGTTTTACTATAAGCTTCACCACTGGCACCTCCATTACAAACTGCTTTGTCTCTCTTCAAAGCTCCATTAGAAATGTATATCTTCTGCTCCAGAAACCTTCTGCTTATTTCTGACTCCATCACCAACTCATCTTCTTGGTTGCATTCACCTATGGAAGCATTGCATGTGTGTGAGTAACTTGTCCATGAGTACACAGTGCTGCTCAAGTGCATAAAGCTTAAGAGCATAAAGTAAAAGAAGAAGAAGCTCACAAGTCTAATGGTGGATTTTGAGGCCATTCTTCTGTTCTGTGTCTTGTTGTATGTTCCCTAACCTTCCACTCAGAAGCACTATATAGAGAATGAATAATATATGAGACTAACTTTTAGAAAAGGTGCAAGTGGTGGATGCATTAGTGATATGCAGATGGAGCGCACTTCACCAAACTTTTTGGACAATATGGTATTGATGATTTTTCTTTTCCTGTTAAGACTAATGATTTACTTTGTTAATATATGATCACATGTGCATGTGATAATTGAGATTAGGTGGTTCTAGAAATGTAGAGGAGGAAATCCTTATAATTATATGTACTAAGTATATTTTATATAGGCTGATTTAAATATAGACTGCTAACACAAAAAAGTAATATAAACTGTTGGGAATACAAACATAAGATCAATTACTCCAAGCAGTAATAATCTAAACTATAGGTAACACATCAGTCATAAAAAAAGAAGTAAATATCCAATTAGGGATATTAAAATTCCATACCAAATAATACCTATTTATGAAAGAAATGTGGCTGTTTATGTGACATTTGATGATATTTACTTGGTTCTTGTTTTTGCCCCTCCTTTGGCAAAAACTAGGGCCATAAAAATTTGTGATAAGTGAAGCAGAAACGATGGTAGTGAATAGATTTTAGTTTTTGAGTTAGCTAAGTTTCTTATCACAAGCCACTGCACACATTTAAAAGAGTATACATACGCATAAAGTGGCTTTAGGTAAATAGGAAGGGGATTATCATGAAAAGAGGGAAAAGGACAGAAGAGAAGTAAAGGTGTGTTAATAATATAATCTTACATTTAAATTATTTGGTACATTTTCCACCAAGTTGCCCCACTTCATTCTACTGACTCTAGTCTTTATCAGTCAATGGACCTAAAAACACACTTGATTGCCGGGTACATAACGAGTTTTGTAACGCCTCGTTATAATAATATACAAAAATAGATTTACAAAAAAAAAAAAGGTTAAATAAAATTTTTCATAAATATAATATTCTGAAAATACCTCAATAATTATTAAGATAAAATAATGATAATAAATCCTTACATAAATAAAAATGAATTGCCTCAAAACCCGAACATCTACTAAAATTAACCCAATGTTAAAAATAAATAAAATAAACGTGTCTAGCCCAAAACGGCTCTTTATTTCAAAAAGTACTAACCAAGCTAGATAATAAATAATAAAAATTCACTAAGTCTTCAAGTCTTGTGACGTCGTCCCCGTGCTCTGAAAACAACACTTTTAATGAGATATAATCTCAATGAAACTGTCATATATTCCGCCACATATTCCGCTACTGTCATACTCCCCTGACGAAACTGTAGAAACTCCATCTCCTTATGTATCCAGATGCTATGCGGAAAGTACTTCTCCAGAAATACCTCCTTGAATCTATCCCACGTGATAGGGCGCCCAAGCAAGCAACCCGCCCCTAGAGACAGCTCCACCAGTGCTCTGCATCCGACTCTAGCATTTATGTGGCAAAATCCACCTTCTGAGCATCAGAGCACCTCATGGCCTGGAAGATCTTCTCTAATTTCATCAACCATTCCTCTGCCTCAATAGGATCGGTAGTCCCTCGAAAAGCTGGCGGATTATTGTTCATGAACTCTGACAGACCCCTGTACTCTGGGTCTGGAGCTACAACTGGTACCATGTTAAGTACGCCCCCGCTATCCCTCATGTGACTGAGAGTCTCCGTCTGCTCTCCGCATGACTCGGTCATTTGAACCAAAGTCGCTACAAGTGCATCATTTCTCCTTCGCCTGTTCGCTGCCATAATCTGCATACCACCAATCAAACATTGGGTTGATCAGGTCCAATATCCGAAAGAATAGAATGCAGAATTATAACTCTAACAAGCATCATATGCGCCCAAGTTTTGTTTTTGAAAAAGCCCCACTACCACAGTCCGATATAGAATCGAATCGCTTCGATATCATAAATGTAACGCCCTTCGTTACAATAGTAACCCAAAATAGATCCACAAAAAAAAAGGCTAAATAAATTCTTTCATAAATATAATATTCTGAAAATACCTCAATAATTATTAAGGTAAAATAATGATAATAAATCCTTACATAAATAAAAATGAATTGTCTCAAAACCCGAGCGTCTACTAAAATTAACCCAATGTTAAAAATAAATAAAATAAACGTGTCTAGCCCCAAACGACTCTTTATTTCAAAAAGTACTAACCAAGCTAGATAATAAATAATAAAAATTCACTAAGTCTTCAAGTCTCTGTGACATCGTCCTCGTGCTCTGAAAACAACATTTTTAATGAGATATAATCCCAGTGAATAAAAATCATTTAATAAAAGGGTTCACAAATAGTGTTGTTCTCAGCCGGCGCGGTAACCGGAAAAACATCCATGGTACCCGCTAATTTTCAAAATAATAAATATAATAAATCTCCAAAAATAATAACGTATAAATTAATCAATGTCTAACATTTAAGCCACAAGCTCATAAAACCAACCACGATCACATCTCATTACATTTAATCACATTCCCCATGCAAACTCTATGCAATACAACTCCACGAACATGACTCGGTGATTCCTAGAATCACTTGACTTGACTCTTTGGTTCCCAGAACCGGTGTGAATCCCAGATTCACTAAGGTCTATGAGCTCATATCCATGCAATGACGTCCCATTGCCTTCCCTATCCCAGATGGAGGTATCCAATATTCCATCCCAGATGTGAATATTTTAATTATCTGATATCCCATCCCGGATAATGATATCTCTTGCCTTCCCCATCCTAGATGGAGGTATCTAATATTCCATCACAGATGTGAATATTTTAATTAATTGATATCCCATCCCTGATGGTGATATCTCTCATCCTATTCCTGGAATAGAATGTATACCGTCATCCCTCTCCGGAAGGTGATGACCAACTCATGCATAATGCAATATATCATCCCAAATGACTATCAAGATTTCCAAACTCTATGCGTTGATAACAATAATATTATGTCATGCCAAAGCAACAATATAACATCATCTAACATGCCAGTCAACTCATATAAACCAAACATATATTTTTTTAACAATAATTAAAGTGAGATTGACACAATTAAATAATAATGAATTAAATTCTAATATATAAAAAAACTCAATGTGATGAAACACGTATCTGGGAGGAGAATGTTTAATTTCAAATTCAATATTTGACTTGATACTAAGTTGACGCATAGGGTTCAATACATAAATGAATTGAAATAAAAAGCTGTAACAGGAACTTGGTACCGTGGTCACAATTCATGTGAACCCTGAAGAAGTGTTGCTCATGCAAAACGGAAAATATTATATAAGCTTTCCAGGAATATTTTTAAGAATTTATACAATCTAGAAATTATTTGTACTTTGGAAGACTGAACAAAAGTCATTTTTACTCACCTCTTGTAGACCTCCGAGTAAATCCAAGTGAATCCTATTTATTGCTCTCTTCTTCTATCAAGCAAAGCATAACAAACAGTGTGTTCTTCTCGTTCGTAGTGTTGTGCCGTCCCTTTTTCTTTTCACTGACGGTGCTCTTTTTCTATCTCAGATGGGTTATTCTTTTATATCACTCACTTATGTCTTTTCTCTAAAAAAAGCCCAGAAGAAACCTATTCCAAATTCATTCTCTTTCAATTTCAATTTGGCATCCCAAACGACCCCACGGTTTCTTTCCTATGATTCTTTTCCAATTTCCTTACGTCTGTGTGCTTCCATTGTGACTATATTTGTTCAAAGTCACTCCAATTGTTAACCATATGGGCCCTAGTGTGTGCTTTTATTTTTATTCTTTTGTAACTATTAAACAATTTCAATAGATTCATATACTACAAATCTTTTCTACTAAAACTCATTCTAGTTTAATCTTTTCATTAAAAAGAGTACATTAAAATTTTAGGATGATACAAGTTCCAATAAGACCAATCTCAAATTGGTGCACTCCACAACTTGAAAAGCCAAGGATCTAGGATGGAATTGTTAATCTGCATGTGTTAATAAGAGATGGTTCCAAGCATTTTCATCATCTATATTTTTTTTTTGTTTATTTACAAAAGTTGCACCAACTGCACAGGCTTGAACCTGCAGATGTTGCATAGCATTGCTGGAAGCATTTCTTTTCAATAATATGTACTGTAAGTATAAATATCTTTTACATTATTAATCACTAGTGAATTGTCACATTATTAAAAATATGCGACTCTTATAATGTTGATATTAAAAGTCACATATAAGACGATTTATAATTGGTTGACAAGAGATAATGAAGTGCTAACGAGAATGTGATGATGATATTGGGACTTTGATCTTCTACTAAGTAGCATCACGCTCTTGTGCCAGGTGCATGTGCACCTCCATTGTATAAAAAGGAGGAAAAAAAGAAAAGCAAAGAGACAGACATGATGGAATGAGGACTTCATTTCCTTATTATCCACATTGAACAAACTGAAGACTTCATTTTCTACACCTGCAGATCTTGGAGCATCCTCTATTGTAAGGATTTGATGGTGGTGGCATGCAGTTTTTGCCACAGGGTGCTATGTTGCGCTTGGTAGCTTCCAAAGTAATATACTTGTGTGCTTTAGCAAGTTTTCGAGACTCCATTTCCAGCTTATTTACTTTTTCTGGTGCTGATTTTGAGGTTAAATCTGTTTATTTATAGTGCTAATAAGTGAAAACTGAGAAATGAGAACCATTGAAGGTGGCTAACGAATAAGACAAAAAGAATAAGTTCCCCTTGAATTATTTATTGTTGTTTATAACTTTTCTCTAGAAACTAGAAAGTCGGTTCTGCAATAATGTGGTTTAATCTCTGATTCGTTGTTACCTTTGTGTTTAAGTAACGGTATTCTTCACACAACTGTTAGAGCCATAATTGCACTCAAATATATGCCTATATGCAATATCTCTTCTTCCATACTGGTTATTTTCCCCCATCATTCACATTTTATCATTTTGAAACATAGGACAATTAGTATTCAAAATACTTGAAGTACAGAATGCTTTTTTCAGAAAGCTCATATCAGTGTGCCTGGTATTCTTGCTGTTAACTTGTGTTCTCTTGTCAACAAGCAGCTAAATCTTTTGACAAGTAAGCAAAGCTTAGTCTCATTTTTTTATTTTTTTATCCATTTTGAAATCTTTATGAAAAAGATGCTGTGTTTTAAAAGCCAGTTCAAACGAGCTAAAGTCATCTCTTAAACTAGATAAGTGCTAATCAGAAGGAATCATTAGTCTTCAAAATAACGTAAATGAGCAAGACCCCACAAATTACAATCATAAACCATATACACAAAATCAAATATTAAGAATATGTTTTCTAATTAACATTTCTAGTGCATTGATGTCCTAAGGGTGTGTCATATCCAAATAATTTGGCTGGAGAGCTGTTCATGAGGTTGTCATTTCAAATGGAGTCAAATGGGAATTGTTGAATTGGAACTAACATCAAGACTGATATTGATTTGATGTAGTGATGGTGTGATTATAAAAGACAACCCAATAGTCCTATTCATACTAAAAGTAGAATCCTAATCTTAATCAAATAGAGAATCAAATCATAAAATATAAATAAGAAATAAATCGTAAGAGATTATCTAGGATACTCTAAGATATGCTAAGATATAAAAAGATATTATCAGATATTTCTCTGATTTTCTAACACTCCCCCTCAAGCTAAAGCCTACTAAGCTTTAAGCTTGTTATACGAAAACAATACATATTCCCCCTCAATTTAAAATTTAAAATAAAAAACTGAGTTCTACGAAAATAATGGTTGGAAGGAAACTCAAGAATGTTGGAGAGGCCGGAGAGAGTTGTTGGAAAGATAACTTAGCAAGATAGTTGGAATGATCATCAGCCTGACAGAAATTTCTTGGCAAGCAATCTAGCAGTGAGGTTCGAACTTCTCAAAACTGCATTTGGAAGCTTCAACAATAATATAGGAGACCCAAATTATTTAAAGTTGAAATTAAGTTAGACAACTACTTCCAGAACTGAGACGAGACCAGTGCATCTGGGAGAAAGACGGGCCAGTGCATCTAGGAAAAGAACCGGGCCAGAGCATCTGGGACAATGAGTTGGGCTAGTGTGAGTCATAGCCAACATAAGTCAATCATTGACGGAAATAGAAGTCACAACTAATATGATTCATATGTAGGAAAAAAATTACCACAGGAATGATCATCAGTGGGAACAAAAGTCACCATTAATATGACTTATCCATGTGAAAGGAGTCACCACTGGAATGATCATCGGTGGGAAGAGAAGTCATCGATATGATCCATTAGTGGATAAGAATTGCATGACAAACACTGAAGAAGCAAAACATAACCAAAGAGAGCCAAACACATCGAGGTGGTTGCTGAAAAGTGGTCCATAGAGGGAGGTGAGAACAGATCCAGAAAGAGGAGGGGCCGACGAGTCAGGCACTGAAAACGGCATTCGGACGCTTCGTCAAGCGTCGGAGAAAGGTCTGCGCATACGGCTGCGCGCAAATTGAAAGAGACGTGCGTGGAGGCATGTTGGGAGGTGGACGGTGGCGCAGTTTGGAATGTCGGAGAGATCTGATGATGGCGAGTCTGGTGGTGGGTTCGACGGCCGGATACGACGTCGGACGGCGGCGAACGGTGGCTGATAGAGGCTAATGGTATAGAAACTAGGGTCGGAATGAGGACTCGACCACGGAAGAGACTGCAAAATCAGATAGAGAACACGGTTTGGTGGAAAAAAGACATTGGCATAACCCGTTTGAAACAAAGGATATGATAAGATGATGAGTTCCTTCAAACTTAGCGGAACTCTGCAGTGGAATAGTGATGGGACAGGTCACGGAGGATGGTACAGCTCTGATACCATGTTGAATTGGAAGGTTGTAGGCAGGGAAGGATAAAAGGGAGAAATAAACTAACAAGTGATAAGACTGATATTGATTTGATGTAGTGATGGTGTGATTATAAAAGACAACCCAATAGTCCTATTTATACTAAAAGTAGAATCCTAATCTTAATCAAATAGAGAATCAAATCATAAAATATAAATAAGAAATAAATCGTAAGAGATTATCTAGGATACTCTAAGATATGCTAAGATATAAAAGATATTATCAGATATTTCTCTGGAGGAACAAGCAATGTAAAAGGTGCAGCATATTCATGATGTGACTGTTAATCATAGAGTTCCAAGTAAGGCCATTAATGTACAGTGTTATATTCATATATTCACATAAGTAGGAGACCCCAGTCTTGGATGTGAGCAGGACTTATTTATACAGAGAACTCTGTTTATGATGATGAAACTAAAACTAAATGAAAGATAACTTTATTACAATGGAACTATGACATGGCTGCCTAAATCCATATATCTGAAGTGCAGTCCCCACCAGGATATCTCATCTCATGGGCAAGGGAGGGACCATCAGGCTCAGCTCCAAAGTCAACAAAGAAGTTGGGGTTAACTTTCAAGCCACCATTTTCAGTATCAACATCAATCTGTAACATGTGAGATCCTTTCTCTACAAGCTCTGGATAGAATTGTTTATCCCATTGACTAAAGAGTGAGTTTGTAACATATAGCCTCTTCCCATCTAAACTCAACTGAATCATCTGAGGCCCCCCTCTTAACTTGTTTCCCTGAAAAGTAAAATTTTCATCTCATCAGCTACTAAGAGGTCACATTTATGCATCAGATACAATGTTGGTGTTCTGGTATAACAGAGAAAGTACATGCATAAAGGGGAAGAATGCCCTTGCTCACTTAGAAATCAGGACTAACTTAGTGGAGACAATGCAGAGGTAATGTTACTGAACAGTGACAATACAAATAGGTTTTCACCACCTTCCCCCTATTTTACTTTTTCCTCCTACTCTTTTTGTCGGTGTTCATTGGAGGCAATTAACTTCTATCCTAAAAGACTAAATTTGAATCTTACACCTTTGCTTGTAGAGGTGAGACGGTATAGAAGATCTTCCAGGATCACCTCCGAATGTCCAAAGGCCTCAATTCCACTCACTTCACAAGATACCCCTTCACTCAATCCCTCCTCTTATTTATAAGGCAATATGCCTTATTTCTACTAATTATCTCCCTAACTCACCACTACCTAACTAGGGATTAACTATCATGTTCTTTCCTAACATTTCGGCGGTTCAAACTACCATAATTTTCACCAGGTATAATAAGGCAGTTTAAACCACCACAATCGTCGGATAAAATGGCAGTTTTAACTGCCTTCATTTGAAGTAAAAAAAAAACGAATTTAAACGGTTCAAATTGCTATAATTTCCACTAGTATAATGCGGTAGTTCAAACCGCCACAATTGTGGCAGTTCCAAACTGTCATTTTATTCTGGAAATTATGGCAGTTACAACTGTCGTTTTATGCAAGGAAAATATGTTTTGGTCACTCAAATTATGGCAGTTCCAAACTGTCATTTTATTCTGGAAATTACGGCGATTACAACTGCCGTTTTATGCAAGGAAAAACTGCCCGAGTCACTCAGAATATGGCAGTCCCAAACCGCCATTTTATACAAGGAAAATATGGCAGTTATAACTGCCATTTTATGCAAGTTATAACTAAAAGTTGTGTTTCACTCCGCTATCTTGAAAAAACCTTAAATGTTTTGTCAATTTTTTTGCAACAAGAGCATACCCGCAATCACTATTATTTTCATGATCCATGAACTTGAAGTAACACAAAATTCCACTTCTCTTGGAACTTGTTCAAAGAATATGGTCAACAACTAATAGACTACGAACACATGATATGCCAGAACTTTGACACCAGGATTGTTAATTTTGAAAAATAAATAGCACTAACCTGAATGTCTGGAATATCAGATTGCCAAGTTTTACCATCTTCTGCTATAGCTACTATAGGGCTTCCTTTCTTGAGTAGTCCCCCAACCCATACTTGGCCAGTCAGCACAGGATTTTTGGGGTCTTCGATGTTATACTGTCTTATATCCCCATGAAGCCAGTTCACAAAGTATAGAAACCGATCATCAAGAGAGATCAGAAAATCAGTTATAAGCCCAGGCATTTCAGAAAGAATCCAGTTTTGCACTTTCAATGGTTTCACTGATATTGCAACCTGCAAAATCAACTTATTGTGTAAGTATTATTGATCACTATGCCTTGGTTGAAGCACAAACACTCACCAGAAGATCTTTTTACATACCTCGTGGCTCCATGACCCATCCTGGGTCTTGAAAAATCGTACCATGTTACTTGACAATGCACACCCAACAAAACCAGTATCTTTAGAAGGTTCATGCAGAAACCTTATCTGCATTTAGGATAAATAAGTTATAAAATATGCCACCTTTTACACAACGCTTCACAGGAACAAGCTAGTGGAAAGAGGGAATAACGTAAAAAAGATATTTATAATCAAATTACATGTATATTAATGGTGTCAAATGAAGTAGAAGTAAAAACAACAATAATCAAAGTCTTTTCCCACTAGGTGCGTCGGCGACATCAATGAAATGACACCACTGTGTCTAACAAAAACCAAATCCTCCATAGGCTATTTAGGTCTAAATCCTTACTAATGATTTCACCTAGAGTTTTTCTTGGCCTTCCTCTCCCTCTAATTATAGGGCTATCCTCCATGTGAATTGGTCTTCTTCACACATTTCCAAACCATTTTATGCATGATTTCACCATCTTTTTCTCAATAGGTGTCACTCCTACTTTTATTCTAATACATTCATCCCTGGTCTTATCTTTAGTAAAAAGTAAAAAACATTAAAAGAAAATGCATTATAGCCTATAGAAATAACTCTCTTGGTTTATCTTAAATCACTGACCTCCAGGGGTAGAAGACCTGACTGACCAAGGTCTAAAGTTTGTCTCAGTTCACCCTCAGGCCAGCTGTATACATGTAGATGTCTCCCGTAAAATCCATCAGAGACATGCTGCAAGTCAAAACCTTTGGTGAAAGCAGCAGGAGCACCCCATGATGTGCTAATCATGGTCTTGTGCTGAGGTTGGTACCAGAAGTCAAACCCAAATAATGGACTGTGCCCAGGTTTCTCCCACCTAATAAGAGGGAAGCATGGTACAAACTTACATAATTAGAAAATAAGCCACTAAAATGATACGCCAAAGATGCAAAACCATACGCCAAGAAATATGATGCTGCAGAGCAATTACTGAATGATTCCATACAAAACGTTCTTCATTTCTAAGCATCAAATTAAATTGTCAATCTTTGACTACCCTATTTGATATTTCACATGTTGACTGTTAATTCGACTTCAAAATGAGCAATTAAAACAAGATCTTACAGAATATTAGAAACCAAGTGCATGCAAAGACAAATAGGAGACTAGGAGTTGGTAATTTGAGAGTATTTGCTAACATGCATTCTTGTATTTTCAATCTAATCTATAAAAGGGTACCTTCCTTTCACATTAAATTCTGAATCAAGAAGAAGAAATCCACTTCCTGCTGCATTTCCATCTTTATCTCCAAGACCTGACAGCATTATGTCACCGGAAGCAAGGCAATGGGATGTGTGCAGATAAGCTAATCCAGTCTTACTTATGATATCTTCAGGCTCAACAACTTTGTGCAAAGATGGAGACCTTGGATTTGTTTTAGTGTCAACCACGTATATGCGGCCTGATCTGAAATATGCTAAAGCTGACTGAATAAGGAAATTGTTTTTAGAAAACTCATATCTCTATCTAGAGTTCTGGAACCTTACAAATGTAAAATTGATAATGCAATTAATTCCATAGTGTATAACAAATATCTTAATTAAAGCTTAGGTAGTTTCTTAAGCCAGTTTAGAATCTTTAGATGCCATAACAAAATATGGAAAGAAATGGCGAAGGGAACACCAGAAAAACTTACCCTGGTAGGGTTGAAACTAGATCTTCTGTGTTATAATATCATGACAGAAAACATTTTATTGTATTTATGTACTTGCTCTGCTTCTTTACTGTTTCACTTTTCAGTTTGAAGAAGATATCTTATCCTGTTTCTGATGATGCAGTATTATCACAAATAAACAAATAAAATAAAACATATAGTTGATGGTTATAAAATCTCATGACTTCCTGTTTATAGCATAAACTTTTATACTTGAAAACATGATAATAGACACTCCAGTGTTTTGAAAGACAAAATTATTAGCCAGAACCTTACTTATAAATTCCAATATCCAGATACATGAGTCATGGAAACACTAGCAATAAAATTAATAAGGGCTGAAACTAAAATTAAAAGGAAAACAGATGAAATTCTGAGGTGTCCAGTAATATGCTTTATAAAGTAAATAACTCAATGAAGATTTTCAAATTTAAATAGATACAATCTTTTCTGGCCAGGCAGGGTTGTGGGGAATCCCCATCAGCCAATCTGGTTCTGCCCTTAAACTAGGTGCAACTGGATCGTGGTAAAAAGAAAAACAGAAAACAACCAATCATGAGGTCAAAAATTGAAATATGACAGATTCAGTATTGCAGCTTACATCAAGAGACATCCAATCTTGGGAAATCATGTGCAAAATCCCATCTTTGAGTTGTGTTTTGTAGATAAGCAAGATGGCAAAGGATTGTAGACCACAAGTATATAGAGGACATACTTGAAACGTAATCAACATGCAGCATATGAGCATGGTAATATTCGAACCAGGTAGGCTGATTGTTTTCTTTAATTATTATTGTTCCCTCCATTCCTAAATGATTGACTCTTTGAGAATTTAGTCTTGTTCCATTTTGACTATCCTTTTAAAAGAAAAATTAACATTTATGACATTTTTTTTTCCAACTATACCCTTAAGCAATTGTAACACAATAGTTTTCAATATTTGCAGCATGTATGACACTACAGTTTCCAATAAGGACAATTTATGTTGTTCATTCAAAGTAATAATTTAGTCTCTTACACAAGTGAAGGTAAAATCAGATATCGTCGATCTGCTGATGGGTCTCCATAGCAAGAGCTGCATGCATTCCACCCAATATGGTGCAGTTCATCACCTAAATAAAGTACAGGTAACCTATGGATAACTTTTGAATAAGTTGGAGAGCTAGGATCTACATCCACCGTGGCCAGATAGTCAGGCTTCTCCCTTCCTGTTCCTGTATTATATTGTATCCAACCATCATCAATAAAAATAAATAAAATCACCAAATCATACATTTGTTTTTTAAATGAGAGATTGTTTAAACAGCATCAAGCCTCCACTCATAATCATAGTACTAGAAATAGATATTCTACAATGACTTTACTTTTACCCATTATCATATCATATCATATCATATCATATACTTGTTCTTTTAAAATTTCTAAAGGCTTATCAGAAATAGAACCGAGTATCTTCAACATCCATATATAAGAAAGCTCAAATCTTTTGTGACAAAGTGAGAAATCCATCATCGTCTCTCTGCCTAATGCCTATCTATACCTCCAATGAAGCTGAATTGGCATTTTCAGACATAATAGAGACACAAGAAGATTAAGAAGAGATACCTGAGTAGATGGCAGTGACATAAATGAGAGTCTCTCTGGGACCAGACATAGCTTCCAGTGGGGTAGCATAGCCAGGACCTGATTTGCAGCAGTCATGTCCTTTGCTTTGATTCACCACCTTGTCTACTACTTCACCATGCTCCAACACTACAACATCCGTAGCCATCTCTCTCTCTCTGAAAGATTTACTTCACAGACTTCGTCTTGAAAAGAAGAAGAAGATATGAATGAATGAATAAGGAGACAGGTGTAGGTGTCATGTAACTGACTACAAGTCTACAACTCATCACATGCAATGACCTTTGTTGCCCACATACAGTCACAGGAACTGTGGAAGACTGCTGTAGAATTGGACTTTTTATCCGGTTATGTTACTTTGTACTCTCGGGACAGCGATATGGGACAGCTTGATTAATCATTAATTATGTATAAATATTTATTTAATTCAATTTATTATTTAATTAATTATATGTAAATATTTGATTAATTAACGATGATTCATTAATCATATAAATAATCGAATTAATCAGATATTTATATATAATTAATTAAATATTTACATAATTATGAAAAATAAGTCCATTAATCATAAAATAAATTGAATTAATCAAATATTTATATATAATTAATAAAGATGTCCCATCCATATTTGCAAATAACACAAATGCTTTTTATCTCTGCTGAGGTGGGTGCTGGAAGGACACTTGCACACCTTTTTTTATCATAGTACTACTTTTACATCATCCATACAACAAGTTTGAGTATTTCTACACCTAAAATTGACATAAAGTTATATACTATCAATCTATGGAATTTATACAAGGGTCTTATTTTTCAAAACAGCTTTCTTACACAGATATATTAATGAGTTATTATTATAGTAATAAAAGTAGAGGCCTGAAAAACCAGCTTCCCTTACTATTTATGGTGAAAATACAAAATAAGATAAACACAATTTTTCTATTTTTTTCCTAAATAAGAGTGGTATAAAAGTGTAAAAAATAATATGTAATGTTAATCTTTTGTTGTTAAAAAGTAATGTTTCTATTTACAACTTATCAGTGTGTATATTTGTGTGATACATGAGATAACCAGAGAAAACTAAACTTTTTTTGTGTGTAGAGGTGGCAAATTTGGATATTCCGCCCTCTTTGGATTGGCTCGATCCAAACCACAAGCTATAACAGGCTGGACAAACCAAAAAACCGGATTAAATTCAGTCTATCGAAATGATGTCTAGGATCGGCCCTATGCGGGTTGCAGATTTATCCGGGCCAGCGAAACATATTTTTTTAAAATATTTTTATTTTTTTACTAATATGCAAGCAAGGGGTAACATTTGAAAATATGTAGGTCTCATACTGAAGGCATTGTAGCCACAGGTAATGTTCTGGGAAGAACTAGTTGGAGCGTGGATTTGAGGAACACGTTGGTAGCACATAAATTAGGTTGCACCTGACCATAAGAGGATGGTGCAAACTGCATAAATGAAATCCATAAATTACTACTTGTATATTGGAGTGTTAATGCAATCCACTACAAACTTTCAACCAATTGACAGTTTGAACCAATTGTCGAAATATTGATAAAATTTTCGATAAACACGAGGTAACATAACAATCTGATTTCCATTTATTAGACAGTTATCTCAGTTCAAGCCAAAAGCTGATTTCACACATTAATATAATGTCAAAGCTCTCCTCTGCTTGTATGATACCATTGGCACTCAGTAGTTTATTTATATAGATTGTCTATTTGCTCCCGGTATTGAATCACAACTCAATCCCTTCGAATTTTCATGGTTGGTGTCATGAGATCATTATCAATCTGCCATTGAAAAGGATTAACAAAATATGTCAATTATGTGAAGTGCATAGCATAAACGACTTAATTAAACCCGACATCCCTTGTATTTCAAAAGTTACACTCACCTGACACCTCCCTTTTAGGGGATGTCAGTGTAATTGTAATATTACCCTTTAAAGGAGGTGAATGTAATGGTAACATAAATATCAAGAGAGGTTAGTGTAATTTTTGAAACAAAAAGGGTACTTAGTATAATTAAGCCAAACCTAAAGGGAAGTTAGTGTGATTTCCCCTAAACTATAGAGAGCTTTTCTTCATGTAATACATCAAGTATAAAGAGCTTTCGCCTTGAACCCTAAACTATAAAGAGCTTTTCTTCATGTAATAATAGAGCTTTCACCTTGAAATCTACCACTGAAACGCCATACTTTTACTAGCAGTGTCCATTATTTTAACATGGCAAATGGATTAAAGTTATAGAAAACTCACATAAACAGACAGAAAGAGTAGAGACATATAACATGTAGGATACAAAGCTAAAAATATTACACTGCACAGAAACTTCTGTTATACCTGTTGAAAGCACGATAGTGTCTTTAGCACGGCCATCCACGACAATCACACCGACTGCTCCCAATTGAATGGTGTGGAACAATCCACCCTATATCACCAGTATTCAGCCAGCCATCCCCATCTATGGCCTGATTTGTAGCTGAAGGATTCTAATACAAGAAATAATAAGACATGTGATTAACACAATTCCATCCGGAAGACATCAATATCACATGATTTGCATGTGAGGAAACTTTGACTCTTCCACCTATTACATAAATGGTTGCTGGAATATCATGGAAAAGGTGTATGGTGTTTCATGATAAAATTGCAACACCAGTGCCAATGAGTGGAGAAAATCTAAAATATGCCTAGAGTCCAAATCTAAAATATGCCCAGAGTAAGGACTCTAGGCAGTTTTTCAACCATTCTGATATGCTTTAATGATCTAATGGCCTGTATGGTTATGCGGTGCCATGTGTTACATTTTTATTAGACTACTGAAGTGCTCCTAGAGTACATATAAATATAATCCTCTCAAATGAGGGTTAGCTGAACTCTGACTAAACAATGTAATTAAAGATAATGAGTTGGATTCCTGTGGGTGACACAAGGGTTTGTGACCTTTTTGTAACCTACCATTTTTGTACCCACAAAAAAAAAAAGTGCAATCCCAGTATAAAGGAAATACTGCTGTATGAAAGCGCGTGGACACACACACAAATGCAAATTACCTTGAAGTATCCTTTCATCACTTGTGGGCCCCTGACTTTCAAAATGCCCATTGAACCAGGTGGAAGAACTTCATCAGTTTCAGAATCTACTATTTTGAATTTTGTATGATCAACTGGATGCCCAACAGATCCAATAACCTTCAAAAGATAGCATCTGCAACATTCTCAGTAAAAGCATTTGCAGACTCAAATTACAAACTAATGAAAAGAATGCAAATTATGTAACTATTATGAATGCCATGCTCTAGGTGCTTGTGACAAACGGTTGGACAGTGATATTAATAGTTTAATTAAGGACTCTTGTCTAAAAAAACAAATAAATGGAAACCATTTACTGCAGTGGGAGATTTTGATCATAAACCATTTTTATGCAAGTGTACACTAACACACATAATGGTATATACAGGCAGCAATTTTTCTATGCAATTGATATATTGCTTACATTACATCCAAGTCTTCGAGCAGCATTGACCGGTGAAGTCTCTGTTAAACCATATCCATTCTGCACGTTCACACCAAATGCCTGCAGGTTATGAAAAAGCACCAATGTAAAAAGGATTCCAAAAAAAAAAAAATGTTTACAAGCTACACATGTGTGGAGTATCGGACCTCAAAAAAATTATCGACATGCCCAGGCAAACTACCACCACCACTTATTCCGGCCTGCAGAGTACCAGAAAGTGTCCCTTGTCATGACCTCAATTTCCAAAATCATGAATAATGAAACAATATGGTGCAGACTTCAGATGAATAATATATGTCACAAAACCTGGGGAGAGGGACCAAGAACCAATCCCAAGAAGTCAAAATAGAGAGTACAACAACTACACTATAACCAAAAATTGGGGGAGAAAATAAAAAATATATAAGGCAACTAGAACCCCCAAAATCTACTTCACAAGGATGTCTTATACCTTTGCAAAGCTAGAGTTAATGCACAATTGTAATCTTTCTAAAGGAAACCATGTTTGTGGTCTTGAATTGCATACACTCCTTGTTTGAAAATTCTCTTGTTTTAATCTAACCAAAGGGACCACACTAAACAGCTGGAACCATTTTCTAAACACCACACTTGTTACTTCTATTGCTGCCGCAGGCGGGAAAGACCTCCAACATAGTGGCTAGTAGTAGTCCATGAGGTACCAGAAAGAGAAAGACGGAAGAACACTAGACCTTAGACAAAATTCTGATAAAGATACAATTAGAATAGCATAACTTGGGCTTTGTTTGGATTGATAGTATGGGATGGAATGGAAAAGTGTTCCATTGTTTGATTAGGATAAAATGGAGTCGAATGTAATGGAATGGAATGTATTTAGTTTTACTTTTCTTCCTCTCCCTCCAATACGAGAGGAATGAGATAGAATGGAATGTAATGAAAAGTTATTTTTAAAAAAATAATAATATAAATTTACTCTTTTATCCCAACCTAATTACGTTCCACATCCCACTCTGGCTTTATCTTTCAACTCACCTGTTTTCTATAGGCACGCATACCCCTTCTCTTCCTGTTAAACCTCTTTCTCTAGGTGGTTGGTTTATTGATAATCCTGTTAAGCTTTTTTTATTCTGTACCTTGCTTTCTGTTCATCATGCTACTTATTAAGTTATGCACACCACTTGTTTGAAAAATTACAGATTGTGAACCTGAAGTTTTTTCCCCCTTTTATGTTCATGTGTACTCGATATGCATATGAATAAAGTCTTCCAGTGCAATGTTGGTCATAAATATTATTAGAGATATCTAGTTCGTTACATTAGTTAGAAAGTTAGTTGCTATCATCATTAGCTATATAAACACCTCTTATACTCTTGTAATTTCACTTAATCATTCTACTATTCTCACTCAATACATTTTCATAGTTTTTTCTCTTCTCCTCCATGAATACAATATTTCCTAAATATGGTATCAGAGATATATCATCCACCATGAGAATCTTTCCGCTGCATTCATCATGAGAAAGTTGTTTGATCAATTGCTGCAACTTTCTTCTTCATCTTTCTCTGTTTTCTTTTCCCACCATAGGAGAATTAATTTTCCGATGCATTCTCTTTCTTTATTTTTCTTTCATTCTTTATTTTCATTTTAATAACTTTCCCGAGAAAACCCATTATTTTCATTGAGATTTACTCCCTTTCTTGTTCCATTTTCCCCCCTTCACAAGTGCAATCAAAATCCAGCAAGGGCAGCAACGGTGAAGAAGATCATAGTGACAATTATAACTACTTCTACCCTAGTTGCAAGAAAGATGCCAATTGCAAATGTGAAATTTGCTTGGATAGCATCTATGCCACCATTGACCTGCTGCCCGTGAGCATATAGAGCTCCCTCTCAAATTTTTTTACAAGCAATTTGGCATGCCAGATGTTTCCATTTCTTTTATCAAGATTCGCGACGATTGAGAAAAGGAAAAGCAAGCAAGAGTGACTATATTAGAATCTACTCCTCTCTCTTCTTGCATCTTGGTTATCTTATATGTGACAAGGCAAGTGCAATTCAATTCTTGTTTTAAAATGTAATGGCCACCGATAGGTTGTTCTTGATGGACTCTTCAACACATGGGCTCATAGAAAATTCCAGAGAGGAGGTGAACCATATGTTTGATGGAAAGAAGAATGAAGAGGAGTGCGAATCTGAAAATGAGTCTAAAAATAAGGTCGAGGACAGCAGTCTACAAAATTCCCCAAGAAGGGTGAAAGAAAGAAACACGGGAGATCCCTATTCAAAGAATGGTGAGGACAACCCAACATCTGTATTTCACAGTCATTTTTCAAATAATGGTGAGGAAAACCCAAAACCTGTTTACAAACTAAATTCATGAGGCCTACAGAGCTCAATTTGGAGCGACTTTCGACTAATGTTAATTCCAGCGAGTCGACTCATTTCATATAAATTTCATATCTTTGCCAATGTTCATTCTGGAGAAATTCATTTGTATTTTAAACGAATGCCGTGGAGACGACAAAAGAAGATCAAAGAGGCCCAGAAGAAGGTCCAAGACTTTTCATATCTACGAATTTCGACTGTTACCTATATCATTGATTAGATTTTCCTTCATTAGCTGATGTAATTACGAGTTATACATTTGTAATTTTCACTGATTGTTCTTTCTTTTTCTCTTATTATGTTGTTCATCCCAAGCTGGACTTGCTAAGGAGCACCTCCAGCTTGCGGGGGGCTATTAGAGATATCTAGTTAGTTACATTAGTTAGAAGGTTAGTTGCCATCATCATTAACTATATAAATGTAACATCCCTAGCTGCTCAATGGATTGACGACTGTCCCCACAGACTAACACGGGTCTTTTCAGCGTGCTTTGTCCTCACTCACACACTTCCCAGGAAAACTTCCCAGGAGGTCACCCATCCCATAATTGCTCCAAGTCTAGCACGCTAAACTGTGGAGTTCTTAAGTGACGGGCTCCCGAAAAGAAGATGCATCTTGTTAGTATAGGTAGTACCAATCAATTCATATAAGCCTTCCTCGACTCTATAGTCCCATACTTACACAGTCTCGGGATCCCTCTCATTCGGGTGTGTAATCGGTTCATTCATGTGTCCCTCAGCCTAGAAGCCTGGCAGGAGCCGCTCCTTGTCCGTGCCTTCTTGCACCGGCGATCATTCCCCGCCCTCGTCAGCACCCGGGTGTTACATGCCCATCAGCTTCTGCTTGGTTCGTCCCCGAACCACACCGTACTGGGAGAGGTACCGCTCTGATACCATTTAAACAAGCACTAGAAGCAATAAGATTATCCCTATAGAAGTATAAACACATGACTCAAAGGACACCGAAAGATAGGCAAATCAAATTTCACACTTGAAGGATATATCAAAGAAAGTGCTGCTCTTGAATCAAACAATATAGTAACTTCTTCCCCTATACGTGTTAAAGAAATCAAGTCTCCTTCGGATTCTAAGCTGCCTCGGAATAATAGCGGATCATTCTTCTTGAATTCGAAAAGTCCCACGTGCTAAGGGTCCTAGGTAGCCACCACTCCATCAGTGATTGGCCTCCATTCCCCTACAGTTGACGGAGAGTCTCCGCCCGCCCTTGCGTAGCTCTGATCATACAAACCAAAGCTGCAGCAAGTGCAATGTTCGTCCCTCGCCTATTAGTCCTATAAATCTGCTCACTACCTATGAAATATTGGGTTGATCAGGTCCAATATCCCAAAGAATAACATGCAGTATTTATAACTCTGACAAGAATCCTATGCGCCCAAGTTTTGTTTTAGAAAAATCCCCACTACCACAGTCCGATTTAGAATCGAGCCGCTCTGATACCAAATATGTAACGCCCTTTGTTACATTAGTAATCCCAAGATAAAATCAATAAAAATCCTTTAAAACATTTAATTAAAACATATATCTCATAAAGAAAAATTTTAAAAAAATATTTAAAGTCTGAAAATACCTCATATTAAATAATATAGTAATAAAATATCCATGTAATGAATATAAATATAAATAAAAAACCAAAATCCTCAAAACCGGGCATCTAATTACAATCCGTGAAAAATAATACGTAAAACAAAAAAAAAACGTCGTCGGCACCCTCAACCATACTACATTACTAACCAACTAGCTAATCAAAGATAACTCTTCAGATCTCTGGATCCTCAACAGCGATGTCCTCGGGCTCTGAAAACAACACTTATAATGAGATATAAAATCCCAGTGCACAACAATACATTTATAAAATGTTTCGAAAAATAGTGATGTTCTCAGGCGGTGCGATAACCGAAAAAACTGTCCACGGTACCCGCTAATTTTCCAAAATAATATATAAAAAGAATACTTTTAATAACAACAAAAATCTCATCAACTCAATAGCATATAACGTAACAACAACTTATCTCAATGTATCACATTCCACATACCAAGTAAATTCTAAATTAATCCAAGTGGCTCGAAGGCCTCATAACTAAATTGGTCTCTTGTCGGCATGCCATAAATCTCACACATCACACGACAATGGCATCCCATTTCCCACCCCTACTCATGAGGAATGTTTCGATGTCACCCTCCAGTCGGGGACATTTCTATTTCAATACCTCCCATGTGCACATGACGGGATTTCTCCCTTTTCGACACCCCAACGTGTGGCGGTGTTACTTTCGATACCCCTTTTTAGGCGGTATTGCTCTTTTTCGACATCCCAATTATACGGGGATGTTACTTTCGATACCCTATTACGGTGATATTACTTTTCGATACCCCTATCATAGGTGGTATTGCGGCAAACATCATACAACATGTTATAACTCAAATATGTCATGTCTCATGCATGCAACAAACTATTTCCCTCAATTTTAAACATATAAACTTCCACCAATAACAAACAATCAAGAATATCACAACATATCATACATGAATAAGCACGTTACAACATCAATTAATCAATTAATTCCCCTTTTAACAAAAACCCCCAATTTTAGAAATTAGGTTACTAGCAATATGCATCAAATCAATTAAAAACTCCAAATTTTATATGGTAATTCATTGTCAACACAAACAATCATATATGCCATGGAAAGGGTTCGTAAAAAGTATTGTTACTCACCTCTTGAAGACCTCCAAATAGCTCTAAGCGTTTCCTACTGCGAATCCTAACGTTTACCAAGAGTTATCATCATCTTCCTCTTCCTAGACTCCCTCTTCCACAACTATCTCTTCTTAGTCCTTGAATTTCTTCTCTTCTTAGCCGTTTGAGTTTCTAGGTGTAATTAGGGTTCAAAAACGCACCTAAGAGTGTTAATATTCTATTTATAGATCCCCCAATAGCCCAAAACGTGTAAAAACGCGTTAAGCCCGCTTACTCTGCATATGGTGCTGTATTTCGCACATATCTTGAGTTATAGACATGTAAAAATTATAAATTTTACATCGTTGGAAAGATAAAAGAATCTTCTACAACTTTTATGAAGACCACAAAATCTGAAACCGACGTTTAGATAGTCAAAACGTGGATAAAATTTAAAAAAACGGTTCTGGCACTGGAACATGAATAGTGTGTACGAATTCGGTCATAACTTGAGCTACAAGAATCCAATTTGGACGAATTTGGTGTCTATGGAAATCTAAGAGACAGGGCTATATTTCTTATGCAGATATCGAATTCAAACAAGTTCTCTTTGGTTACGAAATATCCATCTGAAGTTAGGTATTTAGTCATATTATGTGAAATTGGGCTTAAAACACTCAAACTATCTATTTATAATGGGTAACACAGCATGGGCCTTGATATGCTTATGTTTCCTATCATTATTGCCGTATTAATTTAGTCCGGGGTAGGTTCTTATCCTTATTTTTATTTTATTTTTTAAATCAATTTTACATTATCGTGGAACCCACTGGATTTTTATTATAAAGAAAACAATTATAATAAACTCTTATACTACCCCTTTTTTTTTATTAAAATAATTATATTTGAATTTTTAGGATGTTACATTTCTCCCCTCCTTAGAGAATTTCGTCCTCGAAATTCATCACATACTCACACACATATTATAACATATGCTGAAAACCAAACATAAAGGTTACCTTACCTTAAACAACAAGATCTGGGTATTGACATACGATGTCCTCTTCCATCTTTCAAGTAGTTTCCTTCGGAGTTAATCCTTTCCCATAACACTTTCACCAATGGAATTGTCTTGTTCCTTAGAGTCTTTGTGCCCTTGTCTAAGATTTGACTAGGCCTAGGCTTATAGATCAAATTATCCTTCAATTGTAAAGACTCAGGAACTATCACATGAGACTCATCAGGTACATATTTTCTAAGTTGCGACACATGGAAAACATCATGAAGATTTGCCAATGTGGCAGAAGAGCCAATTGGTATGCAACGAGCACGACTCTTTCGAGAATTAGGAAAGGTCCCATGAAACAAAGAGTCAGTTTTTTGATTGACATTGACCTCCCCATCCAAAACTTAAGAGTGCCTCTCAAGGTTACATGTTCATCTTCCTAAAATTCAAAATACTTTCTTTTCTTGTCGACATAACACTTTTTATCTATTCTGCGCAATGCGCATCCTTCCCTCAATTATTAATCCTAATTGCGATCTCTTTGATTAAATCTGATCTTAACAATATCTTCTCACCTACTTCGCACTATCATAAAAGGGGATCTACATTCCTAATCACATCATTAATATATATATATATATATATATATATATATATATATATATATGTAGTAATTAAATATTCCACCAGATAATAAATGTACAATTCATGGCCCTTTAACTTTTTTAAAAAATTTATTATGTTTTTAAAGAAAAAAAATTAATTTTAAAATTAAGTCAATAATAACATTTATATAATAAAATCATGCACTTAAGCATTTGTTTCTATCCATCCGCCTATAATTAGAACACCTTCACTTGCATTTCATCTTTATAAGCATTCTCACAAATTAAATTTAACAAACAATCCATAAAAGAAATTGATGTAATATTTTATATCATCCACACGTAGACATAATATCTCTTACGAACTCTATACCAAATTTCTTATATTCTACACAGAACTGATGAATTTTATAAATTTTATAAATAAAGAAATGTGAAGCAGTAGTACGTTCACATACTAATTTTTAGCTATCCCAAAATGATAATTTCAAAAGAGGAAGAAATAGTTTCACTTTATGTTGATAAGAAGATCTTACTTAAAAAAAAATGTGTGATAACAAAATGAAGAATAATGTTTAACAAAATTACAATTAAACTGTACAGACATTATGCAAAAACAACTGTAAAAATTAACACCACAATAGTATAAGAAACCAATTCAATCTCGATTCTTGAGTAGGCACATACAAATAAGAAATAACATTTTTTCACTTTTGTTAAGAAATAAAAGTTTGTTAGGATTAGACATGCCATTAATCTATATATGGAAAACAAATCATAGGGGAATATCAATCGCGATTATTATTTTGTCCCTTGAGAAGCAATTAAAAATTTCCAGGAAAGTGATCCTCCAAAAATTATACAATAAAATTACAACTTTATAATAAAATTTGAACATATATATAAAATTCTTTAATCTCACTTCCATTTTTATTCCCGTCCACTAATACTTCTTTAAATCTCGATGCTTTTTAGTTATTCATAGACACATGGTTAACGTTCTTTTATGTGTCTCTTCTAACATTTTTTTTCCTCTAAGGCTCCTCTCCTTAGGGACAATGATCATATTCTTAAACAACACTACACCATTATTATATAACACACAATTCTCTTGATCCAAAAGAGATTTCAAATCCTAGTTTAAAGAACTACACTCGCTTAATCGATTTTCTAAGGTCACTACAAATTTTCAACCTATTCAATTCCAAGTTTTAAGCCTTAAAAAGATATTCGAATTCATGTCTCTAGACTCTTCTATTAGGTTCATCTCTTGCAACTTCAAGTTAGACTTGTGCGGAAATCTCCTACTCCGAGTATCGACCACTACATTAGCCTTTCCCGGACTATACTTCAACTCAAAATTATAGTTCCTAAGAAAATTCATCCACCTTATTTGCCTTATATTTAACTATTCGTCTATGTCTCTGTCTCTATCTCTTAACAACTGTTTAAGGCTCTACTGATCATTAAAAACTTCAAGTTGTATCCTATACAAGAGATTTTCCCTTCCTAATCAGCTTGGTGAGAGGTAAGGCTAGTCTAGACAACTCGTTTATAACTTCCTATAATACTTCTCCAATTCTAGGAAACTTCTCACACTTGTCATTGTCTTAGGCTTCTCTCACCCTATCCCTGCATCTACTTTACTAGAATCAACCATTACTCTACTCCATTGATCTAAGCCCATCTATCATAGGTAAAAGATACCTATCCATAATAGTTACTTTGTTCAATTGCATATTGCCCACATATAACCTCATACTCCCATCATCTTTTCCCACTAAAAGCACTCAAAACTTAATACAAAATCAAACATGTTTTTAAAATTTATAAAGTGAACCATAATTTAATATAAATATTAAATATATAATTTGATTCAAACTAACAAAAAATAGAATTCATGCCACAATTAAATCCATGAGTCGGAGGAAGTTAGAAATATAATTACAATTCAATAAATTGGTCTCGATGCGATGGAGGTGAACTTCACGCACAGAAGGAATTAAAAAAAAATTAATAGGACATTTCAATTAGATATGGGAATGGCTCTTGTGATGTTGGCAGAAGTATAGATGATGAGAATAGTGTAAACAAGAAAGGACCAGCATGAACACACATACAAAACTACCATTAGTAATAATTCCTTATAGATTCAAGGAAAATAAATTTATTAAAATCAATTCATCATCAACATTCAAAAATCTCATATAAAGAATCAAATACCCTAAATTACAATTTTTTTTTTATTTTTTTATAGCAGACTTATCTACATGTAAAAATCCAAAATTAAACGTACTAAGGAAGGGCAAGCAAATTTTATTTTTACTCTCAGACTCCAGGTATAGATAACAAATAAGATCAATGGCATAAGGAACATCCCGATGCATAGGAAGACGATTTAAACAAGCACTAAAAGCATTAAGATTATCCCCATAGAAGTAGAAACACATGACTCAAAGGACAATGAAAGATAGGCAACTCAAATTTCACACTTGAAGGATATATCAAAGAAAGTGCTGCTCCTGAATCAAACAATATAGTAACTTCTTCCCCTATACGTGTTAAAGAAATCAAGTCTCCTTCTGATTCTAAGCTGCCTCGGAATAATAGCGGATCATTCTTCTTGAATTCGAAAAGTCCCACGTGCTAAGGGTCCTAGGTAGCCACCACTCCATCGGTGATTGACCTCCATTCCCCTACAGTTGACGGAGAGTCTCCGTCCGCCCTTGCGTAGCTCTGATCATACAAATCAAAGCTGCTGCAAGTGCAATGTTCGTCCCTCGCCTATTAGTCCTATAAATCTGCTCAGTACCTATGAAATATTGGGTTGATCATGTCCAATATCCCAAAGAATAACATGCAGTATTTATAACTCTAACAAGCATCCTATGCACCCAAGTTTTGTTTTAAAAAAATCCCCACTACCACAGTCCGATTTAGAATCGAGCCGCTCTGATACCAAATATGTAACACCCTTTGTTACATTAGTAATCCCAAGATAAAATCAATAAAAATCCTTTAAAACATTTAAATAAAACATATATCTCATAAAGAAAAATTTAAAAAAATTATTTAAAGTCTGAAAATACCTCATATTAAATAATATAGTAATAAAATATCCATGTAATGAATATAAATATAAATAAAAAACAAAAAGCCTCAAAACCGGGCGTCTAATTACAATCCGAGAAAAATAATACGTAAAACAAAAAAAATGTCGTCGGCACCATCAACCATACTGCATTACTAACCAACTAGCTAATCAAAGATAACTCTTCAGATCTCTGGATCCTCAACAGCGATGTCCTCGGGCTCTGAAAACAACACTTATAATGAGATATAAAATCCCAGTTCACAACAATACATTTATAAAATGTTTCGAAAAATAGTGTTGTTCTCAGGCGGTGTGGTAACCGAAAAAACTGTCCATGGTACCCGCTAATTTTCCAAAATAATATTTAAAAAGAATACTTTTAATAACAACAAAATCTCATCAACTCAATAGCATATAACGTAACAACAACTTATCTCAATGTATCACATTCCACATACCAAGTAAATTCTAAATTAATCCAAGTGGCTCGAAGGCCTCATAACTAAATTGGTCTCTTGCCGGCATGCCATAAATCTCACACATCACACGACAATGGCGTCCCATTGCCCACCCCTACTCATGAGGAATGTTTCGATGTCACCCTCCTGTCGGAGACATTTCTATTTCGATACCTCCCATGTGCACATGGCGGGATTTCTCCCTTTTCGACACCCCAACGTGTGGCAGTGTTACTTTCGATACCCCTTTTTAGGCGGTATTGCTCTTTTTCGACATCCCAATTATATGGGGATGTTACTTTCGATACCCCATTACGGTGGTATTACTTTTCGATACCCCTATCATAGGTGGTATTGCGGCAAACATCATACAACATGTTATAACTCAAATATGTCATGTCTCATGCATGTAACAAACTATTTCCCTCAATTTTAAACATATAAACTTCCACCAATAACAAACAATCATGAATATCACAACATATCATACATGAATAAGCACGTTACAACATCAATTAATCAATTAATTCCCCTTTTAACAAAAAACCCCAATTTTAGAAATTAGGTTACTAGCAATATGCATCAAATCAATTAAAAACTCCAAATTTCATATGGTAATTCATTGTCAACACAAACAATCATATATACCATGGAAATGGTTCGTAAAAAGTATTGTTACTCACCTCTTGAAGACCTCCAAATAGTTCTAAGCGTTTCCTACTGCGAATCCTAACGTTTACCAAGAGTTATCATCATCTTCCTCTTCCTAGACTCCTTCTTCCACAACTATCTCTTCTTAATCCTTGAATTTCTTCTCTTCTTAGCCGTTTCTGAGTTTCCAGGTGTAATTAGGGTTCAGAAATGCACCCTAAGAGTGTTAAGATTCTATATATAGAGCCCTCAATAGCCCAAAACGTGTAAAAATGCGCTAAGCCCGCTTACTCTGCATATGGTGCTGTATTTCGCACATATCTTGAGTTATAAACTTGCAAAAATTATAAATTTTATATCGTTGGAAAGATAAAAGAATTTTCTACAACTGTTATGAAGACCAAAAAATCTGAAACCGACGTTTAGATAGTCAAAACGTGGATAGAATTTAAAAAAACGGTTGTGGCACTGGAACATGAATAGTGTGTACGAATTTGGTCATAACTTGAGCTACAAGAATCCAATTTGGACGAATTTGGTGTCTATGGAAATCTAAGAGACATGACTATATTTCTTATGCAGATCTCGAATTCAAACAAGTTCTCTTTGGTTACGAAATATCCATCTGAAGTTAGGTATCTAGTCATATTATGTGAAATTGGGCTTAAAATACTCAAACTATCTATTTATAATGGGTAACACAGCATGGGCCTTGATATGCTTATGTTTCCATCATTATTGCCGCATTAATTTAGTCTTGGGTAGGTTCTTATCCTTATTTTATTTTTTAAATCAATTTTACATTATTGTGGAACCCACTGGATTTTTATTATAAAGAAAACAATTATAATAAACTCTTATACTACCTTTTTTTTATTAAAATAATTATATTTGAATTTTTAGGATGTTACAATAAACACTTCTTGTACTCTTGTAACTTCAGTTAATCATTCTACTATTCTACCAGCTTGCTGGGGGCTATTAGAGATATCTAGTTAGTTACATTAGTTAGAAAGTTACTTGCTATCATCATTAGCTATACAAATACCTCTTGTACTCTTATAACTTTACTTAATCATTCTACTATTCTCACTCAATACATTTTCATATTTTTCTCTCTTCTCCTCCATGAATGCCATATTTCCTAATAAATAAAGGTGGTTGGCTTTTATTTTAAGAGAAAAGAGAAATATTATTAAGCTAGCAAAGCTACATGATCGCAACCTGTCTTCAAACCAAAACAAAGTAGTAAACCCAGGAGCTCCCAAAACAAACAGGGAGCAAACTAAAAGATCGATATTGCTTGCATAAGTATAGCTAATAAAATAACACGTAGGCAACAGGAAAGAACACATCCAGGCATATGGTCGGAGAGTTGGTTGGCTTATTAAATCAATATTTGAAGTTGCTTTCAAGGGTAATATAAGAATAAAAAAGTTATAACTCATTCCATTCCATCCACCTCCCAAACAATGGAATGAGAACTTTGTTCCATTCCATCATAAAATATCCAAACAATGAAATGGTATTTTTATTCCATTCCGTTCCATTATGTTGCACTCTATTCCATTACATTACTTTCCACCAATCCAAACATAGCCTTCAGAAAACCTTTAGTTTGAATGTTCTAAAGTTTTCTGCAGTTGTCAGGTTTCAAGAAGTGAAGGGAAAATCAGAAAATTACTTATTTTGTTTTTACATTACATCTCAAAACTCTATATGGCAGTCCATTGCATCTTATTAGGCGCAATTCTGCAACCATAGCTTATCTAGAATACATTCAACCAAGTTTATCCTTGATATGCTAAACTAAGTAATCAGCACCTTAGGGATACCAGAACAAGTAATAACATCTGATAATGCTGCCACTCATTAGCCTGTTAAAGATCTCCTTTCTTCTCCAACTCCTACTTTATAACGAGAAAGAATGTTGAGCAGAAGCAACACAGTTGATAATTACAGTTCAAGGCAAACAATTGACAGAAAGGGTGGTGAATAAACTTTTGGGAAAATTATAAAAAGCAGAATACTAGGTAAGAATATTTCCAATATAGGAATAATTGACAAGCTCAAATGGTTAATTAATTCAATAACTGATTACTCATTAACCAGTTAAGTGGTTAATTGTTTCGAAGCTGAAAATATTTTACCAAGAGTTCTCTTTGTAATTTTCCCAAAACATTTTTCAAAGTAAGAGACAGACAGTATTGCACTCCTCTAAATGAGACACTGAATAAAATAAAGACAAACATACAATACAAGTATCGGAAGAATCTATACTAATATAAAAGTTGGATAGCTTATTTTAACATTCAGGTGCCAACATACCATTTTTTTGGTACTTTTTATTTTTATTTGTGTATTGTTATTTTATTCTTTTCTTTACTTTATCTATAAGGCTTGTATGTATTAGGATTGTAGATTTGACAATCATCAATATGTTTGACTAAACTTTTTTTTCTCTCTCTATTTGGATTCTTGGTTTTTCCTCTTCTCATCTATATCTATATAAATAAATAATAAATATTATAAATACATTGGTATTGAAGATTATCAATAATTTCCAATGTAATTAATTTACTTAAAGCAACTAAAAATTAATTGTTGTACACGAATTATGATAAATAAAGATTCCTAAATTATTATCAATAAAAGTTGTTATCATAACTTTAGCTCATACCAATAAAATACGACACATATTTCTAATGTTACATTTTAAAGCAAATAAAATGATTTTTGATATTTATAATTCTTTAGGATAAATAATTATAAAACATTTAAGGAAAATACGACTACTTTATAAATATATCATATATGTTTTTTTTTTCCTTGACATGAACTTCATAGATATATGTTAAAATTCATGTTTAATCTAATTGATAAATCTATATAATTAGAATATTTATATATTTATATAAATATTCAAAGCAAATTAATAATTCCAGGACGATGAATGATTTTCCAATGCAATTTTATTAAATCTTTGAGTTATTTTTCCTATATTCTCGATGTGAATTTACTCTTTATCCAACCTAATAGAGCTACTATAAAAATGTGGACAATCAAATGAAAATATAAAATTCAATTAAGCCTCTCTTGAGAAAGTTTGTTCATCTAGAGTTTGTTTTTCTATCTTCCACTCATGGCTAAAACTAAATTTATATATTAGCGACCTTTCACCATCAAAAGATAAATAGAAGATCAAAGTAATGTGCTACGGCTTTGGAAACAACCAAATTTCTTACAACCTCGATTGAGAGATAATGTAGAGTTGACGTTTTTAGATGAGAAAGTGTTATCTATAACTATTGCTTAATATTTTTTAACTATATGTTTTTTACAACTTCTTTCATAACTAATATTTGAACTTCTTGACTTTTTTTAATGTAGGGTGGGAGGATCCAAGCTACTGCTAGAGGTACTCTTCAGTGTGATGATCTTTTGATTGAAGGCAATGATGTGGAATATTTAACTTTGGAGTGACTTTGAATACCCAACTATATAAAATAGTAACACATGCATATCGGTTGACCCTCAACTTAAGAACAACCGTAACTTTTATACCAACATCAATCATTCCTATGTATGGACTTTCCTATGTCAATTTTGACAAAATTATAAATGAAATGAAGGAAAATATATATTTCCAAATAAAATACAACAAATATTTAACAATAATTTTCTAACAAAAAACTAGAGTGCGTTTGTAAATGAGGCTGATCCAAGACAATAAATATTACCATAGCTCATGAAGTTTTCTATGCTCTCAAGAAGATGTTTAAATATGTTGTGTGCATTTGAGAAAGATGTTTAAATACATTGGTTTCCAATGCATTTATAAAAAAAGGACAAAATAAATATACGAAATGAGAAGGACGCAAATGTTGTTTGGGAGAGGATTTAGTGAATTTGGGAAATTAAGTGAATTGTCCCAATACATTGGAAGAAGTAGATAAATAAATAAAGTAAATGAAAAGAACACAACTCTTGAAAATGGTTATTAATGTTATCAAACATGATACTCAAAGTTAGAGCTCAATGGCCCTAACAGAAACAAAGTTATGTTAAAAGATTTGAATTGAGGGATGAAGAAAAATGATGTTAAATTTGGAAGCAGGTGAAAGAAATTCTTCCCTAATAGCATTATTACTAATATGACTTAATGTTCTAATTTGAAGCATCTTACACGAGGTTGAAAATCTGACATGAAAACATACTTATATGCATATCTAAATTTATATAATTATATACAATCTATAATATTTTATATTGAAGTTAATATTTTAAATGTGAAGATAAAAATTTAAATATTACAATCCATGGGACTAATTTTTTAAATTAGTATATGAAAATTTGATAAAGGTGTTTAAATACGCTACGTTCTAATACAATGAAAAAGTAAGGAATAGGGATCACTGTAGCAAAGCTACCCAATCCCTCAACATATTTAGAAGGGATACCCTTTAAAAATCCCAGTCATTTTTACACCATATGGACCTGTGCATTATTCATGCTTCAAGCTCAAAAGGGTTTTTGTTTGAGGGGAATTGTTAGAGATTCATGTGCCTTCACCTAATGGATTAAGCTTTCAGGAGAGTTGGTTCATGAAAAATAGAAAATATTTCAAATAATATTTGAGCATACTATAGTTTCCTTCTCAAGTGGTTTTCGTCAAACAGAAATGTTAGGACACTCTTTTTTTTTTTTTTTTTTGATGAAAAGGGAAATTATTACTTAAGCATTAAGATTAGGAGGAAAGATCCCTCTCAAGTCTTTACTAATAAGCAAACTTAAAAGAGGACATGGATCATCAATAATAGTACAATCAAAGGAAGTAAGATGCCCCCTATTAGCTAGCAAATCCGTCACTGAGTTTGCATTCCTATTTATCACTGAGAAACAGACCTTCCAATTTGGAGATCTTATGAGAGAACCTCTGAGAGAAGAGGTTTAATGAATGAAGTATGAGTTGCACCTTTGGAGATCATGTCAAAGACAATCTGGGAGTCTACTTCGAAGACAATGTTTCTGGCTTGTATTGACTTAGCCAATTTCAGACCATATATCAATCCGTTTAATTTAGCTACCAGCGCATTGCAGGGTCCTAATTTGCAGTAGAACCCTCTGACAAATCTGCCATTTTCATCTCTAATAACTCCTCCACAAGTCGAGATTCCACTTTGCTGAAAAAATGATCCATCAGAGTTGCATTTCAACCAACCCGCATCAGGTTTTTTCCAATTCAAGTTCTGGCTTTGAGATTGGGAAGAGCTTAGGCTACTTGGTTTTTGCAGTTCTTTCTCAATTATGTGGACTTGAGAAGTCACTTCTACCCAAAAGCTTGAATTCATAGAAGTGGAGGAAGAAAAAACTAAGGAATTTCTATCCTTCCAAATGGCCCACACTGCCACCCCAAAGAAGGTGTTCCAATTCCAAGGAGAAGTATTCATATTTTTTAAGGATATATTCCAATCCAGCCATTGATGCAGCCCGATGCTAAAGAATTTGCTCCACAAGCTTGGATCGACGCACTGATTCCAGAAGTTCTTCACTGAATCACAGTCCCTCAACATGTGCACAAGGCTTTCAGGAGCTGCAGAGCACCTTGGACAACTATTATCTTGAGTCATACCTCTTTTACATCTTTCTTCATTTGTTAACAAACATCCATGGATTAATTTCCAAAGATGTGCTCGAATTCTTGTTGGACCTTTTCACTCATATACCTTCTTAAACAGCGGGTTTGGGGTCAAAAGATCTTGGGAAGGGTGAGATAAGACTGAGTAAGCTAATTTGATAGAGAATATGCCATTAGTTTCAGGTTTCCAATTGATAAAATCAGGTTGAGCAGCACAAGGAGATCTAACAGCTTCAATTTTCTGACACAAACTCAGGAACAGACTGTTTGACGATATTCCATCTCCAACCAGTTTGGTATGCATAGAAAGAAACCGGGAACTCTTGTTCATGTTGTGGAATAGAATCTAGTAAGTACCGATCCAAACTAGCACAACCAGGTAGCCATTTGTCTTTCCAAAACCTTGTGTCTTGTCCATTTCTAATAGTCCAATATATATTCTTCTCCACATTCTCCCAGGTTCTTGTAATTGCTTTCCAAGTTGCTGAAGAGTTTGATCTGAAGGTAATTTTAGGCAACATTTGAGAACCACAGTGATACTTTGCCCACATGACCTGCACCCAGAGTTTTTCTCTATCATTAACAATTTGCCAAGCAAGTATCATCATGTATGCTTGATTTAAGATCCTCGTGTTTCTAAAATCTAGTCCACCATTCTCTTTAGGTTGGCACAGTTTCTCCCAAGACACTAGATGACATCTTTTCTTTTCCACACTGCTTCCCCAAATAAAATCCCTGCATATCTTCTCTGCTTCCTCACAAACAGATATAGGAATGGCAGAAACTTGCATAACATATTCAGGAATATTTGATAAGGAAGCTTGTGCTAAGGTGACACGACCTGCAAAAGACAGGATAGAAGCCTTCCAAGATGATAGTTTTTTCCTCATCTTGTCCAGCACATAGGAATAATTATGTTTTGATGGTCTTTGGTGTAACATTGGTGCACCCAAATAAAGACCAAGGTCCTATGTTTTTTCAATGCCTAAGCACCTGCTCAAGTCAGTAGCTAGATTAGGATCAATATTATGAGAGAAAAAGACTTTAGATTTAGCCAAATTAACCTTCTGTCCTGAGCTTCTACAAAAATCATTTAACACATTATTTATCATCTGCACTTGAGAAAGGTTAGCCTTAGCAACAAAGATCAAATCATCAGCAAAAGAAGGATGAGAAATTTTAGGCCCCTCCCCTCTACCAAACTTAAAACCCTTCCAATAACCCTCATTGACTAAATCACAGATTTTGTGACTAAGTCTTTCTAGAGCTAGGTGTTAACGCTGGTTTTTGATTGGTGTCCAAAATCCTTTGGTTACAAATAATAATTAGAGATCAGACGAGTGTGGGGCGAACGAGTTATGCGGTAATCTCGTCAGGATATGTGTACATATGTCTGTCAAGTATGACTTTGGCAAATTAGTCAAATCTAATAAATACTGGCAAGGACTTGGGTTCGGTATTTTTGAAAATATGTTTTTAATTTGAAAAGGAAAGTTGTACGTGAAATGAAATGGAAATAACATTAATTTGAAAATCAATTTATATAAAGCATGATTAAATAACTTCTAAAAATAAAATAAAAGAACTTAAATAAAGAACATGAAAGAAATGCTGAAAGTAAAGAAATCAGTATTAAGGAACGAGCAAAGAATTTAGAAGGATAAAACCAATACTGTACTATAAATTGAACTTAAAATGAAAAGAGTGGAGGAAATACTTGAGCGTAATCCGTCAATCTGCTATGTGATCGAGATATGTAGGATGTATATCAAGTAACCTCCTCCATTACATCGTGATTACTAGTATTTATAGGCAAGTAAAGTAACTACTTAGAAATAACTCCCTATCTAAAAGACTGTCACATGTCTTTTGGCAGTTCTCTTGAGTTTTATATTAAAACCGTTTGTCAAACAACCCTGATAACTGTTTAATTTCTTGAACCGCTCCGTGTCAACTTGATTGTCTTCGACGGTTTGGCTGCTTGACGGTTTATCTTGCTGATGCCTGGTTAGCCTAAAGGACTTAGCCGTTTCCACATTTCTGGTACGTTTGACAACTCTTCTTAGCACTTTGTAAAAGAACTGGGTTGTCAATTTATCCTTTCTGTCGGCCAGTATCTTCTTGTCGGCTAAATATAATACTTAAGAAATATCATTCATCATTTTGATTCTTTTGTCAACCAGTCAAATGCATCCGTCAATAATCAGAAATTTCCACTCTTGACAGATGCATTCTAACTTTCACCTTTTTGACGGCTTTGCTTATTTGACATGTTAATTGAAGAATCTTCTTGTCAGCTCCACACCTGTCACTTCTCAATCTTCTGAGTTCGACGTTCTTCCGTCATCCTGTCAGATTTATTTCTATCAAGAATTTGAAATTCTTCCGCTAACAGATGCCCCCCAAATTTTGCTTTTCGACGGCCTTGCCCGAAAGAATAGCAAAATTTGAATTTTTAAATTGCTAACAAATTTCCTTAATCTTGGCTCTTATCCGTTATTTAAACCATGCTTTAAGTTCATCCCTACTTAATAGGGATAATCATAACGTCGCAGGTCTCTTGGAATTCGAACCAAAGGCCTTCACTCTGCTTTAAATAGCAGTCACATCTCTGTTGACTTTTCTTCTTCTCATCTTCCTTCTTCGCTTGCGAAAACCTTCCTGTTTCACAAGAGAAAAAAGAAACCTTTTCCTCTTCCTTACTCCGTTCAATCCCCATGGCAACATCTTCAAAGGTGTCGACTTCAGTACCTCAAACCACGGTTGCTCCTCCTAGGGCAGTGGTTCAAGACCCACTTTTGGAGGAATCCGAGTTATGGCAGGAATCTATGGTAATTTATCCTGTTCCTGATTCCTCTGTCGCTTTGAATCCCCCTGCTGCATTCTTGGGTCCTTTCATGACCCAAAATGAAATTTCTGAGGATTTACGCAGTTCCTTTCCTTCTGCTAACTCAAATGAGGCTATTTTATCCTCACTAACTCATATCCCTATTCATGTCTTTAAGAAGAGCAATAGGATTTTTAGGATGCCCCCTGCCGCTCGGTTCGATGCTTACACTAGTTGGCTTGACCGAGTTCAGGCTGAAAAACGCAATGTGTGGGAAGAAGCTGGAATTTTTGAGTTCATTCAGCTTTCTCGCCATGTTAAGCTAGTAGATTTTTCTTTGATAGGAGCATCCGTCTTTTTTTGGAATAGAACGACAAATAATTTCCACTTTCCTTATGGGATGATGGGTCCGACTTTATTTGACATGTCGGCTATTACGGGCCTTCGTCCAGATGGCCCTACCATGCATTCTGATGTCGAAGTAGAGAATCAGATTGACGTCTATGTGCCAAAATGCTCTTTCTCTAAATATATAGCAGACTTTAGAGGTGGGGATCATGAACCCGTGACGGATATTGAGCACGTAGCCTTCCTGTTTCTTTGGCTATGTGCTTATGTCTTTTGCAGCAAATCTGCTTCTTTGATTGCTTCATATGTTCCTCTTGCCAATCTTTTGTCTACTGGCAAGAGATTAGCATTGGGCCAATGTATTTTGGCTAATCTTTATGACAGTATGAGTATGTTAGTTGATACTGTCAGATCTAAGAAGAAGAAGACCAACACAAGAGGGCCTCTTTGGCTTCTCCAGTTGTGGTTAAATGCTGTCCTGGAGCGTCAATTTTCATACAAAGCTCCTTCAGATTTGTCAATTGTCACCTATGGTTCTTACCTTTGCTATATGTCTGCTGATTCTTTGTCAAGGGATGAAACTGCCAATTTTAAGTTCTACTTTAAAATTTTCCACTTTCTTTCATCCACCTCTTCGAAGATCAACTTCTCTCCTTTTATTGATCGGAGGTACGGTCCGGAGTGGTTTACGAAACTGAGTACCACCATTACTAAATCCAACAAGTCCATCTGGACTACATTTCTTTGTCAAAAAGTTATTTTTGTTGATGGTCCTGGTTTCAAAACCCATAGGATCTATCTGCATTTGCCCAATACTACGGCTTGTCAGCTTGGTTTCTGTCAAGCTATTCCTGCTCCTTATTCGTCATATCCTGACGAAAACTTTATTGGTGCCAAAGCTCCAACATATGAGACTATTGTGGCCATCAGTGATGAGGATAAAGCTCGTGGGGCCTTCTTCCAACTTGTCTCATTCTCTGTCTTCCATGGAGCCACCCAAAGCTTCCTCGATTGGTGGGATGAGTATTATTCCAACCACCGTCTGAGTTTAAAGACCTGCTTGAATTGTATTGAAGACACCGTGGGTAACAGTGATGATTCTCCCATGCAGGAACAGGACCCGTCAACAAAAACTCGAGGTGAACTTCAGAAATAAATTCAAGCCTCTGAAAATTTTTATAAAATTAAATGGAATCCTTTGAGACCATTTGATATGGTTCGTCATGTCAACAGTGTTTTAGCTGAAGCAAAAAGGAAGCATGACAATAAGGAATATGAAAGGCTTGCCATATATAGGGGTATTCCTAATATGACCAAGGAATACCTTGACAGTTTAAAGGCCCATTTTCCTAAACCGGTGTCTATTCCTTGTGCCCCTTTTGGTTTAGCTGATCCACACCCAAGGAAGCCGTCGAAAGGAGGTAACTTTTTCTTTTTGGAAAGCGTGAGTGCTTATGTCGACCCTTTTGAAAAACCAAATCCAGTTACCTTCGCTTGTCGGTTTCTTCATCCTGATGACGACTTTGGATTCTATTCGCGAATTCTAACTTGTAATTCAGGTATTCATTTGTTGAATAACTTTTATTTCTTTTCGCTTTTGGCTGACAATCAACTTATTTATGTTCTATTGACAGCTATTCCCCTTGACAAGTGTTGAGTCACCGGCAAGTGTACCGGGTCGTCGCAAGTAATAAAATAAACACGGTAAGAATTTATCGAGGTCGAACACAAGGATTGGGCTACCAATTCGACTAATTCGCGAGAAGTTCGATACGTTTGGTCAAGTAACAGAAAGTGGTTGAGATTGGAGAGAAAATAGGATCACAATTCAAATTAACAAATCTAATAAGAATAATTAACTAAAAATCTAAAATTAAAATATCTAAGGTCTCAAATCCACCTACCCAATCATGCATAGTACCCAAGTGATGATGATTCTTTCCTAAGTTCAATTACAATGTCAACCAGGACCCCCAAATTCTCCTATATCCACTGTCGTGCTCAATAGGACGTATTCGACGATTGGATTAATTACTTACTAGGTCTCATAACCCTAATCATCAAACTCTATTAAACCTGGTTCCTATAAGGTTGCACCGATCTCCTACTCACTCTCGTGCAATATTCGATCGATGATCCCAATTCAAGTTCTAAAACGCAAATTGCCTCCTAAGCCTCATCACGTTTAACTAGTCAATCACGCATGCATATGATCAACGCAATCAAATCAAAATTGGAAAACATTAATTGAAAGAAGGGAGAAAAACATACATCACATCGAATTCTACACCGCCATGGGTGGTTTCATTGATCCCTCAGACGAGGGAATTAGCTCCTCATGCCCGTAACGACAAACGAACAATCGGAATTAACCACCATTGTAAAATAAAAGAAGAAAAGAGGGAGACGCAGCTCCAGAGTAACAAGGATTCAGCCTAAACGCTACAAAACAGTGGTAACCAAAAGCTCCTTAATTCTGCCCTAAAACAGCAATATATAGGATTCAGATTCTGCGCGCTCTCGCGGGGCGAGAATTCTCTCGCGAGGCGAATATTAAAATTGGCGCGCTTTCAAATTGGACTCTCGCGAGGCGAGAGTATGTTTCGCGAGGCGAGGATTCAAATCCTAGTCTTTCACAGCCGTGACCTTCATCACGGCTAGACCGTGATGGTCTCTATCCTCCAGGGTCTTCATGATTCGCGAGGTGAGCAGCCTCTCGCGAGGCGAGACAGAAAGGATGACTGTTGCTGCTTTGCTGGTCTTCAGGCTCGCGAGGCGAGCATCCTTTCGCGGGGCGAGTATCTCCAGAATGGCAATTTTCACTGTTTTCTTCATTTTCCTTGACTCTAGGAGCTTCACTTCCAACCTGAAACAATAAAAAGAAACAAAAAGTGTAATTCTATTCAAAATAGACTAAAAACTACTAAAAATGCCGAGAACGAGTCAAAGTCTAACTTAGGAACAAAACAAGGCCAATTTGGGCGAAAACGAGATTGAACTCGAATAATTAGCACAAAAGTCATGGTCTTACTAGTTATAAAACTAGATAAGCCAGAGGCTTATCAACAAGCCTCTCCCTGGTAAGTCCAAATCTAATGTACTGTCGGGAGAAACTCCTGAGGATGATGATGAGGATGAACACGTGATCCCCGTGGTGGCCAAAACCGTCAAAAAGAGCTCACGACTAGCCAAAGCTTCTGTTTCTGATCCTCAGACAAAAGGATCCAAGAAAAGAAAAGAGAAAACGGCTCCTTCTGATCTCTTCTCCAAGAAATCAAAATCTACCAAGAGTATTCCAATTTCGGCAAAGTCTAATGCTGCCAAAGTCTCTACTGGCTCTAAGGTTCAAGACGTTATGACTAGTTCCTCCAACACTTCTCCCTCCAACCAATCCAAGGTAATAGTTTTAAGTTGATCTGTCAAGTTACATTCTTTTGTTCACATGCCCTTTTTATTTTTTGACTCGACAGAAAAGCAAAATCATTGAGACTATTCTGGTTACCGAGAAAGCAAGTGCTGATGTCGACTTGATGTCTTCGGATTCTAACCTGGTATTTCCACTAACCTTGCCATTTCTTTTATATATATATGTATATATTTTCTCATCTTCCCTTCATGTCAGGAAAAATTTCCTCAGATTGAGGATTCAATGACCATTCAGGAGATTCTCACCAAAACTGTCGAGCCAACGAATCAATCTGGCTTAGAGTTGCAGGCTGACAGAAATTTAGGAGACATTCCTGTCTACACTAGGGGTCTAACAGGCGGTCTTCAGCATCTCAAATCCCATCCGGAAATGTCCCCCAGTCCTCATCATCCAACTTCAATCATTCCAACTTCCACAGCCGACACACCAGTCGGAATTAGGGATGGTTCTTTTTAGACCAAGTAGTTATTTCAAAGAAAATTGCCTAAATCATTTGATGCAACACATAAACATGCAAACCATGAAGAGATTCAAGGAAACTCGGGAAAGTGCAGCTTAAAAGTGATTCACACAATTAAAAACAATGTTGGAGGCTCAAATCCTCACCTGGACATTTTTGCAAATTGTTTGACCGAGATTCAATCCCTAGTGTGTGCACCCCTTCACCCCAAACTTATCATAAATCATGCAATCATAACAGAATATCTCAAAGTTCAATGTTTCATTTTTTTTTTTCTTTCACGTGGATCAATTTTCAATTTTCAAAACCTAGGGGGAAGTCATTAACAGTCAACAAATATCATGCAATCAATCTATGCTAGATTTAATTAGAATCCATTAAGCTCACCGACACAAGACTCACACACAAACGACTCAAAGCAACACAAACAAGGAAAACAAAACAAAAACAAAACAATTGGTTCCCTCCACCACACTTAAGACATGCATTGTCCTCAATGAAAGAACATAAATATAAAATAAGAGTGAGGGAAAGGAGAAGGTGCTCCCTGATCAAGTTGTAGTGTAGGTGGTCTCTTCCAAGGAGAGCTCTTCAACAGTAGCATCTTCAAGCACCGAGCTCTCATGGAATAGCTTCAAGTGCTGCCCATTAACCTTAAAAACCTTGTTGCTACTTGCACTTTTTATTTCTACTGCACCATGAGGGAAAACATCAGTAACAATAAATGGGCCAATCCACTTGGATCGAAGTTTCCCAGCCATCACTTTTAGGCGGGAGTTAAACAATAAAACCTGTTGGCCCACAGAGAATTCCTTCCTAGAAATCATCTTATCATGGAAGTGCTTAGTTTTCTCTTTATAAATTTGAGGGCTTTCATAGGCTTCTAGCCTAAGCTCTTCAAGCTGTTGTAATTGGAGTTTTCTTTCAATGCCTGCTTTTTGCATCTCCAAATTACAACTTTTGACCGCCCAATAAGCACGGTGCTCAATTTCTACAGGAAGATGACATGCCTTACCGAACACAAGTCTATAGGGAGACATCCCTATTGGTGTCTTGAAAGTTGTTCTTTGAGCCCAAAGTGCGTCTTCTAGACGGCGGCGCCAGTCCTTCCTATTTGGCTGCACCACTTTCTCTAAGATCTGTTTGATTTCTCTGTTTGAGATCTCAGCCTGCCCATTAGTTTGGGGATGGTACGCAGTAGAGACCCTGTGCACAACCCCATACTTTCGGAGTAAAGCTTCCATGGTGCGGTTACAGAAATGAGTGCCTTGGTCACTTATGATAGCACGAGGTATTCCGAACCTGCAAAAAATATTGGACCTGACAAAATTTGCAACAACTCTAGGATCATTAGTCCTAGTGGGGATAGCTTTCACCCACTTTGAGACATAATCAACAACAAGTAAGATATAGAGGAAACCAAAAGATGCAGGAAAGGGACCCATAAAGTCAATTCCCCACACATCAAACACCTCACAGAAAAGCATAGGTTGCTGAGGCATTTCACTCTTACGAGTGATGGCTGTACCTGCTATCTGACACTCTTTACAAGTGCGGTAAATCTCATAAGCATCCTTGAAAATAGTGGGCCAATAAAAACCTGAATCCAGGATTTTTCTTGCAGTCCTTTGTGGCCCAAAATGTCCCCCTACTTGAGAAGCATGAGAAAAATGCAAAATAGATTCAATCTCATAGTCGGGGACACATCTCCTAATTACCTGATCACTACCAAATTTCCAAAGATATGGATCATCCCAAACATAATATTTGGCATCACTCTTGAGTTTGTGAATATGTGCCTTAGTTGCACCTCGGTTAAAAACACCAAAGAACAAGATAGTTAACAATATCAGTAAACCAAGGAGTTACCCCATGTAACTGTAAAAGCTGCTCATTAGGAAAGTCATCCTGAATGGGAGAAGGATCTCCATCCCTCTCTATTCTGCTCAAGTGATCAGCCACTAAATTCTCAGCTCCACTTTTATCTTTAATCTCCACACTAAATTCTTGGAGCAACAACATCCACCGAATCAATCTCGGTTTTGCTTCTGGTTTCTTCAACAAGTACTTTAAAGCTGTGACACGCTGTCGCGCACGCGTCAAAAAGCGAGCGGTTTACAAAAATATGTAGTTTAGGGAGGGACAACTCGAGTATCGTCTCACAAGGACTCTTGGGTTGTTACTAACACAAAATCAGTTTTGGGGGGGGGGGGGGGGGGTTGGATTTAAATGCAAATAAGAAAACAGAGCATAAAATAATGCAAATAAAATAACTATCAAATAGCTAAAAACGATCAACCTACTGTTCTCGGTTTCTCACTATCATCGATTTATATAATTCCAGGCCCTAAGCAGATTCTAAACCCTTTTCGATTGTAGCATCAATTAACAAGCGAAATCAATACTACGAGACATATGTTCCTATTCCCGAATTAAGCAAACGGGGTGAAGCACTCATGAACTAAGCGAACATGATTGAACACACGCGAATTAAGCAAACGCGATTAAATATAGGAACATACAATCATCGAAATAAATCAATACTAATCCTATACAATTCTGAATTAAGCAAACAGAAACATATAGAACAGTATTGAAAAGGAATAGCAATTCAAATAGGAATTACAAAACCTCAAGCGTAAATGGAAACCGATCACAGCAGATTGATCAAAGGAGACTAGTTCTCCATTACAAACATAAATCTAATCCTACTGTTGCAGCCGCAACTGTGAAAAGAAAAGAAAAGAAAGATGATAAGAGAGCTCAGTTCTGACCTAAAAAAGAGTTAAATACAGATTCTGGATTCCGCTCGCTCGCGAGGCGGGGATACCTTCGCGAGGCGAATATTATGAACAGTCTTCAGTGTTTGGCTTTATCGCGAGGCGAGCTTAGTATTCGCGAGGCGAGACTCTTCAAATTCCAAACTGTCACGCCTGAGACCTTCAACACGGGTAAGCCGTGATGGTCTCTGTCCTTCAGGGTTGGATTTCTCGCGAGGCGAGACACTGTTCGCGTGGCGAGACAGAAAGGTTTGCATTTTCTGGCACAGTCAGCCTTCAGGATCGTGAGGCGAGTAGCCTCTCGCGGGGCGAAAAACTCCAGAATTGCTTCTCTTTATTGACCTGAAAACAAGAAATAGCATAAGTGCTTTATTTGACTCTAAATAACCTAAATTAACCTAAAACTGCTTAAACGACTCAAAATGTTGCTTGAAGGCAATCAAGTCTAATTTGGATGAAAATGAGATATAATTAGCACAAAACCACGGTCATACTAGTCATAAAACTAGATAACACCAAATTTTTGACGCGTTGTCGCGTACGCGTCAGAAAGCGAGCGGTTTGTAAAAATATGTAGTTAGGGAGCGACAACTCGAGTATCGTCTCACAAGGACTTTTAAGTTGTTGTTAATAGAAAAAAAATCAGATTTTGGGGGGTTTTGGATATTTGAAATTAAATAAAGAAAACAAAGCAGAAAAACAATGCAAACTAAATAATTACCAAATAAACTAAAGCGATTAACCTACTATTCTCGGTTTCCCACTATCATCGGTTCACATAATTTCATGCCCTAAGCGGATTCTAATCCCTTTTCGATTGTAGCAGCAATTAACAAGCGAAATCACCACTACGAGATATTTGTTCCTAATTCCCGAATTAAGCAAACGGGGTGAAGCCCTCGTGAATTAAGCAAACACGATTGAACACACGCGAATTAAGCAAACGCGATTAAGTATAAGAACATAACATCATCGAAACAAATCAATACTAACTCTATACAATTCTGAATTAAGCAAACAGAACATATATCATAGTATTGAAAAGGGAAAAACAATTAAATTGGGAATCAATAGAACCTCAAGTGTGGTGGAAATCGATTACAATAGATCAATCCTTGGCGATTAGTTCTCCATCAAATACATCATAAAAACCCTAGGAACTAATTCGCAGCCGTCCTATGAAAAGAAAAGAAGAGAAGATCAAAAGATGATCAGAAGCTCAGTTCTGACCTAAAACAGAGTTAAATACAGATTCTGGATTCCGCGCGCTCGCGAGACGAGGATACCTTCGCGAGGCGAATATTATGAACAATCTTCAGTGTTTGGCTTTATCGCGAGGCAAGCTTAGTATTTGCGAGGCGAGACTCTTCAAATTCCAAACTGTCACGCCTGTGACCTTCAACACGGGTAAGCCGTGATGGTCTCTGTCCTTCAGGGTTGGATTTCTCGCGAGGCGAGACACTGTTCGCGTGGCGAGACAGAAAGGTTTGCATTTTCTGGCACAGTCAGCCTTCAGGTTCGCGAGGCGAGTAGCCTCTCGCTGGGCGAAAAACTCCAGAATTGCTTCTCTTTATTGACCTGAAAACAAGAAATAGCATAAGTGCTTTATTTGACTCTAAATCAGCTAAATTAACCTAAAACTGCTTAAACGACTCAAAATGTTGCTTGAAGGCAATCAAGTCTAATTTGGATGAAAATGAGATATAATTAGCACAAAACCACGGTCATACTAGTCATAAAACTAGATGAGCCAGAGGATGATCAAAATACCCCAAACTTAAACTTTGCTTGTCCCCAAGCAAACTAAAACTCAAAAACTCAAAAAGACTCAAGACATGGCAAGCTTAAAAGGATTCAATCAACTTTGCACAAATTTCAAGTAATTCATCAAAATAATTTTCCTTCAATGTTCCCCCCTTTTAAACAAAGTAATCCCCACATGCATTTACTCTAAACATTTGAGAACTTCAACATTCAAGCACTCATTAATCTAAGTTGAGGATCCAAGTTGCACACAAGAGGGAGATCACCAAATTCAAACAATCGCCTTTCTCACAAAGGGGTTTAGTGTTTCACTCAATCTCTCATTTTGTCTAGTTTATCAACATTTCACTCAATTTCACTTTTAAGAGCACTTCCCATGAATTTGATTTTCATCTCCAAATGGTTCCCACGGAAAACATGCATGCAACATCAAAAGGTCTTTTAAGGTTGTAATGGGGCCTGACTAAGGGTAGGATATATAGAGGAACTAGGCTTAAGTCCCTAGGAACTAAGAGAACATGAACATTTTTACACTTTGAATTTCCACTCAGATTCCTTTTTCCATTTTTCTTTATGCTTTTGGGTGACTACAACCTTTCTCTTTTAATACCCTTTTTGACATTTTTGCTTTTTTCTTTTTTCTTTTTCTCCTTTTTTTCCCTTTTTTTTAAGCCTTTGGCTCCAACCTTTTTATTATTTTTTTTCCTTTTTCTCACCCCAGAATGACATGTCACATCCTTGTAGCTACCCCAAACTTAGTTTCTTGCAACCCTTCTCTTGCTAAGCTTCCATGCTCTCCTAATCCTAAGACTGGGTTAACATGATTTTTCAGATTTTTGGCTTGTAACGTGAGTTTATCAAGAAGTAGGCTAATTAGGCTCAATGGGGCTAACTAGGGAACATGCATTAGGAAGGGTTCAATTTAGGCTAAGTGGTTATTTACAAAGAAAATTGCCTAAATCATTTGATGCAAACACATAGACATGCAAATCAAGTAGAAATTCAAGCAAATCCGGGAAAGTGCAACTCAAAAGTGATACTCACAATTAAAAACATGCTGGAGGCTCAAATCCTCACCTGAACATTTTTTCAAATTGTTTGACCGAGATTCTATCCCTAGTGTGTGCATCCTATCACCCCAAACTTATCATAAATCATGTAATCAAAATAAAATATCCCAAAGTTCAATTTTCAATTTCACATGGGGATCAATTTTCAATATTTCAAAACCTAGGGGAAAATCATCAATGGTCAACACATATCATGCAATCCATCTATGCAAAATTCAATCAAACCCAATCAAGCTTGCCGACACAAGACTCAACACACATACTCCTGATCTTCTCAAATTATTCAGGAGCTAAAAGAAAACAAAACAAAAACAAAGCAAAGATAATTAAAAAGGAAAGGGTTTAGAGAAAACTCATGGAGATGGTTCCACCAGGATCCCACTGTCTGTGATACAGCGGCCACTGAATGCCCAAATTGCAGTATGATCCTCCCGGATCCCATGGCATGAAGCATAAGTATGGGAGCGGACGCTTGATAATCATGGTAACTCCGCCAAGTGCAGCGGACTTCTCACTCTCTCTCAGGTCAAAGATGACCTCCTTGTCAACCTTGTCAATAAAGTCCTCCCAATAAAAGTGGGGTTCAACCTCTTGGACTGGCCATAGTGTCTTCATATCCAAGGGTGCAAAATCCAGAGGATTGAACTCCATCACTGGTGGTTCCACAAGGGGAGGTGACAAATAGTTAGAGAGAATCTCTGGTTCTGCTTCATCTTCTGCACAATTCCCATCCACTGCATTACCAGATTCATCACCTTCTGTATGTGCAGTAACCTCAGCACGCACCACACAGGTATTTCTCCCATCACAATTGACACATGCATAGGAGCCAATGGAATCATCTAATTCCAGACCTTCTTTATCATCCTCTAGCATGGCGGAATGGATGTCCTCTATATGCCTCTTCCTCTCAAATTCCTTAGTCAAGGGTTCTGATCCTTGAGCTTGTTGCATGGCATTCATTGAAGTGGCAAGCTGTCCAATCTGTGTCTGCAAGGCCTGAATACTAGCATCCGTTCGCTGCTGAAAAGTATTAATGCTAGCATCTGTTCGCTGCTGAAACTGTCCAAGTTGCTGCTGAAACTGGAGATTTTGTGCATCCATTTGTGCAGTTATCTGTGCAGTCATTTGCTTGAACAGGTCCTCTAGTGAAGGTCCAGAAGGTGCATAGGTGGTCACTTGGCTGGGGTGGTACTCATCAGTGGAAGGGTCAGGGATGTTGTGCATGTTCTGATTGTTGCCTTGATTGTAAATATTGGTTGTATATGCTTGAGGTGATTCATTAACTTGTCCAATACCAAATGTCTCTCGCCTTATTGATGCAGCTCTGAAAGCAGGAAAGTATCTCAACAGGAAGACTTTCTTCAAATCAAACCAGGTTGAGATGGAATTCGCCTCAAGACAATACAACCAATCCTTTGCAGCACCTTCAAGTGAGAATGAGAAGGCTCTCATCTTGATGTGGTCTTCTGTCATTCCTTTAGGTATCAGCATTGTAGAACAAACAATCTGGAATTCCCTCATATGCTCCTGCGGATTCTCACCTGCAAGACCACTAAACCTTGGCAACCGATGTATTAAACCAGGAGAGTCAGGATAATATATGCATGATGATTCATAATTAACATTAGGCATATAACCTTGCATATAATCATCCATGGGTAAATTCACAACCAGACCAATTCAGCAAATTTTTTTTTACTTAAATTTTATTTTCTGTTAATAACAACAAGAGTCCCCGGCAACGGCGCCAATTTTTGACGCGCTGTCACGCACACGTCAAAAAGCGAGCGGTTTGTAAAAAAATGTAGTTAAGGAGCGACAACTCGAGTATCGTCTCACAAGGACTCTTAGGTTGTTGTTAACAGAAAAAAATCAGATTTTGGGGGGGTTTTGGATATTTAAAATTAAATAAAGAAAACAAAGCAGAAAAACAATGCAAACTAAATAATTACCAAATAAACTAAAGCGATTAACCTACTATTCTCGGTTTCCCACTATCATCGGTTCACATAATTTCATGCCCTAAGCGGATTCTAATCCCTTTTCGATTGTAGCAGCAATTAACAAGCGAAATCACCACTACGAGATATTTGTTCCTAATTCCCGAATTAAGCAAACGGGGTGAAGCCCTCGTGAATTAAGCAAACACGATTGAACACACGCGAATTAAGCAAACGCGATTAAGTATAGGAACATAACATCATCGAAACAAATCAATACTAACTCTATACAATTCTGAATTAAGCAAACAGAACATATATCATAGTATTGAAAAGGGAAAAGCAATTAAATTGGGAATCAATAGAACCTCAAGTGTGGTGGAAACCGATTACAATAGATCAATCCTTGGCGATTAGTTCTCCATCAAATACATCATAAAAACCCTAGGAACTAATTCGCAGCCGTCCTATGAAAAGAAAAGAAGAGAAGATCAAAAGATGATGAGAAGCTCAGTTCTGACCTAAAACAGTTAAATACAGATTCTGGATTCCGCGCGCTCGCGAGGCGAGGATACCTTCGCGAGGCGAATATTATGAACAGTCTTCAGTGTTTGGCTTTATCGCGAGGCAAGCTTAGTATTCGCGAGGCGAGACTCTTCAAATTCCAAACTGTCACGCCTGTGACCTTCAACACGGGTAAGCCATGATGGTCTTTGTCCTTCAGGGTTGGATTTCTCGCGAGGCGAGACACTGTTCGCGTGGCGAGACAGAAAGGTTTGCATTTTCTGGCACAGTCAACCTTCAGGTTCGCGAGGCAAGTAGCCTCTCGCGGGGCGAAAAACTCCAGAATTGCTTCTCTTTATTGACCTGAAAACAAGAAATAGCATAAGTGCTTTATTTGACTCTAAATCAGCTAAATTAACCTAAAACTGCTTAAACGACTCAAAATATTGCTTGAAGGCAATCAAGTCTAATTTGGATGAAAATGAGATATAATTAGCACAAAACCACGGTCATACTAGTCATAAAACTAGATGAGCCAGAGGCTGATCAAGCTGCATGGTCAGTGAAAACAACAACCTTGGAACCTAGCAAATATGATCTGAATTTATCAAGAGCAAAAACAATAGCTAGAAGTTCCTTCTCAGTGGTAGTGTAATTAGCCTGTGCAACATCTAAAGTTCTAGAAGCATAGTAAATCACATGGGCAGTCTTGCCCACCCTTTGTGCAAGGACCGCCCCCACAGCATAGTTAGAGGCATCACACATAATCTCAAAAGGGAGGGTCCAGTCAGGAGGCTGAATGATGGGAGTAGAGGTCAATGCTTTCTTCAAGAAATCAAACGCCTTTTTGCAGTTGTTATCAAAGTTGAAAATGACATCATTCTTCAACAGGTTTGACAGAGGAAGAGCTACCTTGCTGAAATCCTTTATGAAGCGCCTGTAAAAACCTGCATGACCAAGAAAAGAGCGAATCTCGTGAACGCAAGATGGGTAAGGCAGTGTAGAAATCACCTCAATCTTAGCAGGATCTACTGAAATACCCTTTTCAGAAACAATATGCCCCAAAACAATTCCCTGTTCAACCATAAAATGACATTTTTCATAATTCAAAACAAGGTCAGTTTCAATGCATCTCTCCAAAACCAGACTCAAACTATTCAAGCATGCATTAAATGAAGAACCATAAACAGTGAAATCATCCATGAACACTTCCATGCAATTCTCAATATATTCGGTAAAAATACTAATCATGCATCTCTGGAATGTGCCAGGAGCATTGCAAAGACCAAATGGCATCCTCCTGTAAGCAAAAGTGCCGAAAGGGCACGTAAAAGTAGTCTTTTCCTGATCCTCTGGTGCAATGTGGATCTGAAAGTAACCTGAAAAACCATCCAGAAAACAATAGTGTGATTTACCAGCTAGCCGTTCGAGCATCTGATCGATGAACGGCAAAGGAAAGTGATCCTTTCTAGTAGCCTGGTTCAATCTCCTGTAATAAATGCAAACTCTCCAGCTATTCTGAACTCTAGTGGGAACAAGTTCATCGTTTTCATTTTTCACCACTGTGAGTCCAGATTTCTTAGGTACAACTTGCACTGGGCTTACCCAATTGCTGTCAGAGATAGGATATACGATACCTGCATGCAAGAGTTTTGTTACATCCTTCTTCACAACATCAAGAATCAAGGGATTGAGTCGCCTTTGGGGCTGCCTAACTGTTTTAGCCCCATCCTCCAACAGAATCCTATGCATACACCTGGAGGGGCTAATACCTGGTATGTCGGCCAAGGTCCACCCAATCACCTTCTTATGCTTCTTCAAAACCTCCAAGAGCTTAGTTTCCTGGTCAAAATCAAGGTTAGAGGAAATTATAACCGGAATTTTTCATTCCTCTCCAAGTAAGCATATTTCAGATTTTCAGGAAGTGGCTTAAGCTCTAAGGAGGGTGGCTGCTCAATAGATGGTATGTTTGGGGCAGCCGTGCTGTCAAGAACTTCAGCTGAATAAACAGCTTCATTTACACTGTCACCTTCCAAAGCAACATCAATCTCAGCACAAACAGCACAAAGGTCGGTGTTAGTACAATCGGCACATGAGTAAACATCATCAAAAACAGAAACAGATGGAAAATCAGCAGCTGGAACCAAATCATAATAAGTGTCATCAACAATTGCAGAAAGCAACTCTATTTGAAAAACAGAATGCTCTTCCAAGGGATGCTTCATAGCATCGAAAATGTTGAATTTTGCAACAATGTCACCAAATTCCATGGACATGGTTCCATCGTGAACATCAATCTTTGTCTTAGCCGTTTTCATGAACGATCTGCCCAGAATGATTGGTGATCTGCTTGAATTCGTTTCTCCTGCCATGTCCAGGATGTAAAAATCAGCAGGGAAAATCAAGTCATTAACTTGAACAAGCACATCTTCTACCACTCCAATGGGGTGAGCATTGGTCCTGTTTGCCAACTGAATAGTAAGACCTGTATGCTGTAAATGACCAAGATCAAGATTCTTGAAGACAGAAGTAGGCATGACATTAATAAAAGCTCCTAAATCCAACATGCAGTTATCGAATTTACTATCCCCAATGGTACATGAAATAGCAAAAGTTCCCGGATCCTTACATTTCTGTGGCATTGCCTGATTGAGGGCTGAAACGGTAACCTTCTCAGGTGCAGGTTTAGGTTGAATAAGGGCTGAAACATTTCGCCCCAAATTGACTCTCTCATTTCCCTTCAACCTCCTCTTGTGAGTGCACAAATCCTTCAGAAACTTTGCGTATTTCGGAACCTGCTTAATCACATCAAGAAGTGGAATGTTCACCGCCACTTTTCTGAATACATCCAGAATCTCTCTCTCTTTGTCTTCCCCATCAATCCTTTTATTTTTCAGTACTCTATGTGGGAAGGGAATTGGTGGCACATACTCCTTTTCAGCCTCAACAACAACAGATGGTTCAGGTGTTACCTCAACAACTTTCTTATTTTTTTCAGGGGTTGGTTCTGCAACCTTTCCGGATCTCAAAGTAATTGCACTCAGATTAGGATTTGGAACATTAGGATTCATCACTGTCTGTGCAGGTAGTTGGTTCGATCCTTGAGCTTGCTGCATGGCATTCATCGAAGTGGCAAGCTGTCCAATCTGTGTCTGCAAAGTATGAATACTAGCATCTGTTCGCTGCTGAAACTGGAGATTGTTTGCAGCCATTTGCTTGACGAGGCCCTCTAGTGAAGGTCCAGAAGGTGCAGAGGTGGTCACTTGGGGAGAATTCTGTGGTGGTGCCAGCGGTAACATTGGTTGTTGTTGTTGTGCAGATGAGTTTCCATACCGAAGGTTTGGATGGTTCCTCCAGTTGGGGTGGTACTTATTAGTGGAAAGGTCAGGAATGTTGTACCGGTTCTGATTGTTGCCTTGATTGTAAAGATTGGCTGCATATGCTTGAGGCAAATCAGTGACTGACTCATCTTTCAGAATGGGGCATGCATCGGTCAGGTGTTCAGGAGAAGTACAGATGCATGACTGATGTTTTCCCTCATGAGAGCTTGGTGCCTGAAGATGCTATTGTTGAAGAGCTCTCCTTGGAAGAGCCCACCTACACTACAACTTGATCAGGGAGCACCTTCTCCTTTCCCTCACTCTTATTTTATATTTATGTTCTTTCATTGAGGACAATGTATGTCTTAAGTGTGGGGGAGGGAACCAATTGTTTTGTTTTTGTTTTGTTTTCCTTGTTTGTGTTGCTTTGAGTCGTTTGTGTGTGAGTCTTGTGTCGGTGAGCTTAATGGATTATAATTAAATCTAGCATAGATTGATTGCATGATATTTGTTGACTGTTAATGACTTCCCCTAGGTTTTGAAAATTGATCCCCATGAAAGGAAAAAAAATGAAAATTTGAACTTTGAGCTATTCTGTTATGATTGCATGATTTATGATAAGTTTGGGGTGAAGGGGTGCACACACTAGGGATTGAATCTTGGTCAAACAATTTGCAAAAATGTCCAGGTGAGGATTTGAGCCTCCAACATTGTTTTTAATTGTGTGAATCACTTTTAAGATGCACTTTCCCGAGTTTGCTTGAATCTCTTCATGGTTTGCATGTTTATGTGTTGCATCAAATGATTTAGGCAATTTTCTTTGAAATAACTACTTGGCGTAAAAAGAACCATCTCTAATTCTGACTGGTGTGTTGGCTGTGGAAGTTGGAATGATTGAAGTTGGATGATGAGGACTGGGGGACATTTTCGGATGGGATTCGAGATGCTGAAGACCGCCTGTTAGACCCTAACGCCGCTGTGTCAACGGTGGATGCTATTGCACCAGTTGATGATATCCCTGCAAACGGGGCTAATGCTACTAATGCTGGGGTTAATGGCACTAATGGTTTAGGTGCAAGAAGAGGTGTTTCTTACGCACAAGTTATTAACAGATTTGATGAAGTTGGCCAAGGAACACTCCCGTCACCAACTTCCCCAGTCTTGCAACAAATAAATCCACCAACTACCGGATTGTCTCCACGAAGTGTTGTGAATTCAAACCCAAGAGGGACTACACAGCCTCTCTCACAACCTTTGTATGGGATGCCTTATGGGTCGACAGCCGTCAACCCAAATACCCCATTTGCATACATACCATATCCAAATGGAATGACGATGGCTGCCCATACATCTGGACAGGCAGGGTGATCGACTGGGGGGCAAATTCCCAGTCATGCGAATGGGATAACAGGGTCAATGATAGTAACTCATTCTCGACAAGAGCAACCAGTAGAAAGGCCACATGTATCCCCGTTAAGACAACCCCCACAAAGTATTGTTGGTCTGTCGGAGGCTACATTAGCCAATGTCCGACAATAGATTGACTCCAGTAACCATGATATGGTGAATACATTTACTCAACAAATGAGTACAGTGATTACGCCATTAATGGACAACACGAACAATGCGTGTTTGGCATTGGCAAATGAGATACGTAGGTTAAATAGAGCCTTAGGTGTTGTAACCCCAGGTGATAACCAAAATACTAATAGAAATCTCAGTGCAAATGTCAATAGGAGTAATCAACCACAGGTTGGACAACCACAAGTTATACAACTTGACGGATTTGAACAAGATGACTGATAAGCCTCTGGCTTATCTAGTTTTATGACTAGATGAACTAGGGTTTTTGTGCAAATTATTCGAGTTCACTCTCGTTTTCGCCCAAATTTGCCTTGTTTTGTTCCTAAGTTGGACTTTGACTCGTTTTGCGTCTTTTGTGTAGTTTTTAGGTTATTTTGAATAGAATTACGCTTGTGGGTGCTTTTGTTGTTTCAGGTTAAATAAGTGAAGCTCCGGGAGTCAAGGAAAGTCGAAAAGCAGCGGAAATTGCAAGTCTGGAGACACTCGCCTCGCGAGTGTATGCTCGCCCCGCGAGCCTGAAAGTCAACAAAGCAACAAAAGTCAGCACTTCAGTCTCGCCGCGCGATAGGTGTCTCGCCTCGCGAGATCATGAGGACCTGCAAGACAGAGACCATCACGGCCAAGCCGTGATGAAGACCACGCCCGTGGCAGTTTAAGGTTTGAAGTCTCGCCCCGCGAGAAGAATCTCGCCCCGCGAGAGTTTGAAGACCCTGGAAGTCAGAGACCATCACGTCCCAGCCGTGATGAAAGTCACAGCCTAGAATTGAATACTCGCCCCGCGAACACACTTTCGCCTCGCGAGAGTTCAAATTGAAAGCGCGCCAATTTTAATTCTCGCCTCGCGAAAGGCTGCTCGCCTCGCGAACGAGCGCAGATCAGGAATCCTATTTAAAGGATGTTGCAGATCAGAATTAGGGGATCCAACTTTAGGAGGCTGTAGGGCTTTTGGAGGGCCGCGAATCGAGTAGTTTTCCACTGTTTAGAGTAGCGTTTAGGGTAGTTTCTTTTCTCTTTGGAGCTGCGTCTCCCTTTTTCTCATGGAGGTTATGTCCGATCGCTTGTCTATGAGCATGAGGAACTAATCCCCTCGTCCGAGGGAACGATGAAGCCACCCATGGCAGTGTAGATTCTATATGATGTATGTCTTTCTCCTTTAATTCAATTCTTGTTTTCTAATTCTGACTTGATTGTGTTGATCATATGTGTTGTGTGATTGACTTGTTAACGTTGATGAGGCTTAGTCAGCGATTCACGTTTAGAACTTGAATTAGGATCATCGGTCGAGTATTGCACGAGAGTGAATAGGAGATCGGTGCAACCATATAGGGAACAAGAATTAACCGAATTCGAGATTAGGATTATGAGACCTGGTAAGTAATTAATCCAATCGTCGAATACGTCCTAATGAGCACGAGAGTGGATTTAGGAGAATTTAGGGGTCCCGGTTGACATTGTAATTGAACTTAGGGAGGAATTCATCATCACTGGGGTGTACATATTGGGTAGGTGGATTTGTGACCTTGGACATTTTAGTTTTCATATTTTTAGTTAATTAGTTTATTTAGATTGTTAATTGAATTTAGATATTAATCTCTCTCTCAACTACCTTTTTCCGTAACTTGACCGAACGTATCTGACTTCCCGCGGATTAGTCGAATTGGTATCCCAATCCTTGAGTTCGACCTCGGTAATTACTTACCGTGTTATTTTTATTACTTGCGACGACCCGGTACACTTGCCGGAGTCACAACAATGACGAGCGGCAACAGCCCCATCGTCGGATTCCTTTGAGACGTGGAAATGTGCATATCCTACGACCAGAGGAAGACGAAGATTTGGTCATAAACCAGGGTGCTTTTGGAGCATTTCGTCAAAACGTTCTAAATCAAAACGTCAATCAAGTGGTCGAGCAAGCATTAAATAGGTTTGGTTTTAACATAGGTTATGCCAACCAACCATTTTTTGCTTCGGCATTTCCTGATTGGGTCCAACAGGCAGAAATGCCTCGAGGATATAAAATACCCAAGTTGTCAAAATTCTCAGGAGAAAGTGGAGAGTCGATAGTCGAGCATATCGCCCGATATACCATTGAGTTGGGAGACTTGGCTTTAGAGGAAGGATTAAAAATGAAGTTCTTCCCTAGTTCGTTAACTAAGAATGTTTTTTCTTGGTTTTCAACCCTAAGGCCCAATTCTATACACTCCTGGAATAAACTAGAAAGAAGTTTTCATGACCAATTCTTCAGGGGTGACTTGAAAATAGGGTTGACAGATTTATTTGGAATTAAAAGAATGAATAACGAGTCTATCGATGATTATCTTGCTCGATTCCGTCAAATGAGGAGTCGGTGCTTCACCCCTATCCCAGAGGCAGAAATAGTAAAAATTGCTGCTGGAGGTCTAGATTACCATATTAGAAAGAAATTGGTCAACCAACATTTGATAGATCTTGCCCAGTTAAGGGATAAGGTCCGTCAAATTGAACAATTAAAAGCTGAAAAGGTTTTCAAGCAAAAGAGATTCCTCAAAAGAGAAAAATTAACTTTGTCGGATGCAATGAATCCGACGAGGAGGGGAATGAATCTGAGGAATATGAGGTAGATTACGTTGAATTAAGAAACGGTCCACCTTACATATGCCAAGCTTTGAAGCCTGCGAGGGCCAAAGAAAGAATCCCTTTCATTAATAAGAAAGTGTATACATTTGATGTGACCAAGGCCGATCAAATATTTGACATATTACTTAAAGATAAGCAATTAAAATTGTCAGATGATCATAGGCTTTTGAAAGCCCATGAGGTTAAAGATCGGAAGTACTGTAAATATCAAAATACTTTTGGTCATGTGACGAATGATTGTATGCATTTCAGGGATATCATTCAGAAAGGTTTGATCGACGGGAGATTGAAATTTTCAGACAAGAAATCAGAAATGAAGATTGATACAGAACCCTTTGGTCCTGAAGCAAACACGACAGACCGCCAAGTCCCTATGGGAGTAGGCATGGTCAACATCACGGCCGGACATAATATCCAGATGGATATGACGGATCCATTCGATGTTTATCCGAAGCCAAGAGAACCACTTGTCGACTACATGACACGCAAGAAATCTGAGGGCATAATTAAAGTTTGCCCAAGATGTGAAACGTTTTACGATGAAGTAGCCGCCAAGAAAACCAGGGGGCAGAAACCACCACCGTATCATCCACGAGGCAGAACTGAGCCTCATGATGGTGGTAACCAAGGCAGGTTTTCACACTCAAATAGCCATGCTGGGTCCAACAGTATACATAGAAGTGCTACATCTATTGTTAACAAGCAGGCAAATAGCCATCAACAACACGTATACCAGGCAAGACCCGGACAGCACCACACTGGAGGTTGGCTTAAAGAGCCAATCAGAGGATCATCAGGAGATAACTCTATCAGTGGCAGATTTAATCCTGTCAAGACCAGGACACCCCCATCCAATGTAATGGTGGATCAATGGGTGACGAATTCGGCCATGACACGATATCCAGAATTGCAAAAACAGACATGGACTAGGAAAAACAAGTTTAGTGATCGTGGTCCACCCTTTTGGAATGAGAATTACCGAAGGGGCCAATTGGCTCAAAATGCTCAAATGACAGGGCCAGTCTGTCAGGACCCTCGAATCAATTGGCCATCTCTAAGAGCCAAAAGAGGAGGCTGCAGAGGCTCCGACAGGCTCAGAAAAAGAAGCATGCCAAGCAAGGAGGTGTCATCATAAAAGAGATTCCTTCGCGTGATACTGGTTGCTTGGTTGCTACAGCTGACAACAAAGCCGACAAGAAAGGGGATGCCAAAATGAAAAGTGTAATAGTGAATCATCCCATGGAAGCTGATGTGAAGGGACCCAGTAATCAAGCTAGGCAGAATAAGCCTACATCGCAGGTTTTCATAGAAAAGAAGAAGGTTTCAGGCCAGGCATCCCCACCAGTAAAGCCCACTGGCAAATGGCCTGTTGGGCTGACAGAAGTGGAGAAGGTTGCAGGACTCACGAAAAAGGTTGAGGCCAGAATAGAAAAACAACAATTGACAACGTTCAGGCCTGAGTGCGATTTAACCAAAGAAGAATTGTCATTCGATGCTGTCATTGAAGCACTGAATGATCCGAATGATGATATGAACATTAGCGGAGCCATGGACATGGACGACCAGAATGAAGATTGGGCCGACATCATTGAGGCACTAGACAACTGTGGCGCAGGGATTGTCCGACCTCTGTCAGATAGGTCAGGATCAGATGACGAGAATGGTTTGAGAAGAAATCACGGCAAAACGGTTAGAGGTGCATTTTTGGACGAGGATCCAGACAATGAAGTCATACTGGAACCTGGAATAAACATGAAGATAGGTTTGATTTCAGTCATTCCAGCAGAGTATGAGGGGTATCTTGAGATGGATTTCTCTGACGACGATGTTGATGCCATCGACAACGGAAGAGACCCAGGCGATTACTGGATGTGTGTTCAAGAGAACTTGGTTACCATATTTGATAATGTAGCTCAGTTGGAGAAGCCCACCGATGAGCAGAAAAACCATTTGAGGCCTTTACATGTAAAAGCCATAATAGATGGAAGGCCTACTAACAGGGTTTTAGTTGACGGAGGAGCTGCTGTGAACCTGATGCCAAGAGCAATGTTCAAAAAGTTAGGAAAGGATCAGTCGGATTTAATTCCGTCAGATATGGTTGTCACTGACTTCAGTGGCAAAACTTCTCCGTCAGATGGCATTGTTTTGTTAAACATACAAGTTGGCACTGTAGAAAGGATGACATTGTTTGTAATAATCCCAGTCAAGTCAAGCTACAACATATTACTAGGCAGGGATTGGATCCACGCTGTAGGAGCAGTGCCGTCAACAGTGCATCAAAAGGTAATCTTATGGAATGGCCAAGATCAAGTAGAAATCGTAGAGGCAGATGGCAGCGCTTGCTATGCTCAGCAATCACACGTTGATTTCAAGGTATATTCACCAAATGTCAGGCCTATAACTGCTAACGAAGGGGTCATCGACAAGGAGGCACTGGAAGCTAGCCTTCTCAGCCAATTCGGTGTTAAGATAAAGGATGAGACCGACAAGACTCGGCCAAATTCCAGCAATGAGCCTTGAAAAGATTGTCGGCCTATTTGGCCGACAGATAAATACACACTCCACCAGAGAGTGTGTTGGTGGATTGCATTATTGACGACGGCCCTTTGGGTTTTGAGAAGGGAGCGGAAGCCAAGCAAAATGTGGAAGTAGAAGATTCTCTGGAAGAAGTAAATTTGGGAACAGAAGAAAAGAAAAGACCCATTTTTGTCAGTGCTTTTCTGCCAGAGGATTACAAACAAAAACTTGTCCGATTAATAGCAGAATACAAAGATTGCTTTGCATGGGACTATGATGAAATGCCTGGTTTAAGATGAGATATTGTCGAACATCGGCTGCCACTTAGGGAGGATTGCAAGCCAGTAAAACAGGCAAGTAGAACGACAAATAATTTCCACTTTCCTTATGGGATGATGGGTCCGACTTTATTTGACATGTCGGCTATTACGGGCCTTCGTCCAGATGGCCCTACCATGCATTCTGATGTCGAAGTAGAGAATCAAATTGACGTCTATGTGCCAAAATGCTCTTTCTCTAAATATATAGCAAACTTTAGAGGTGGGGATCATGAACCCGTGATGGATACTGAGCACGTAGCCTTCCCGTTTCTTTGGCTATGTGCTTATGTCTTTTGCAGCAAATCTGCTTCTTTGATTGCTTCATATGTTCCTCTTGCCAATCTTTTGTCTACTGGCAAGAGATTAGCATTGGGCCAATGTATTTTGGCTAATCTTTATGACAGTATGAGTATGTTAGTTGATACTGTCAGATCTAAGCAGAAGAAGACCAACACATGAGGGCCTCTTTGGCTTCTCCAGTTGTGGTTAAATGCTGTCCTGGAGCGTCAATTTTCATACAAAGCTCCTTCAGATTTGTCAATTGTCACCTATGGTTCTTACCTTTGCTATGTGTCTGCTAATTCTTTGTCAAGGGATGAAACTGCCAATTTTAAGTTCTACTTTAAAATTTTCCACTCGCTTTCATCCACCTCTTCGAAGATCAACTTCTCTCCTTTTATTGATCGGAGGTACGGTCTAGAGTGGTTTACGAAACTGAGTACCACCATTACTAAATCCAACAAGTCCATCTGGACTACATTTCTTTGTCAAAAAGTTATTTTTGTTGACGGTCCTGGTTTCAAAACCCATAGGATCTATCTGCATTTGCCCAATACTACGGCTTGTCAGCTTGGTTTCTGTCAAGCTATTCCTGCTCCTTATTCGTCAGATCCTGACGAAAACTTTATTGGTGCCAAAGCTCCAACATATGAGACTATTGTGGCCATCAGTGATGAGGATAAAGCTCGTGGGGCCTTCTTCCAACTTGTCTCATTCTCTGTCTTCCACGGAGCCACCCAAAGCTTCCTCGATTGGTGGGATGAGTATTATTCCAACCACCATCTGAGTTTAAAGACCTGCTTGAATTGTATTGAAGACACCGTGGGTAACAGTGATGATTCTCCCATGCAGGAACAGGAACTTTCAACAAAAACTCGAGGTGAACTTCAGAAAGAAATTCAAGCCTCTGAAAAATTTTATAAAATTAAATGGAATCCTTTGAGACCATTTGATATGGTTCGTCATGTCAACAGTGTTTTAGCTGAAGCCAAAAGGAAGCATGACAATAAGGAATCTGAAAGGCTTGCCATATATAGGGGTATTCCTAATATGACCAAGGAATACCTTGACAGTTTAAAGGCCCCTTTTCCTAAACCGGTGTCTATTCCTTGTGCCCCTTTTGGTTTAGCTGATCCACACCTAGGGAAGCAGTCGAAAGGAGGTAACTTTTTCTTTTTGGAAAGCGTGAGTGCTTATGTCGACCCTTTTGAAAAACAAAATCCAGTTACCTTCGCTCGTCGGTTTCTTCAACCTGATGACGACTTTGGATTCTATTCGCGAATTCTAACTTGTAATTCAGGTATTCATTTGTCGAATAACTTTTATTTCTTTTCGCTTTTGGCTGACAGTCAACTTATTTATGTTGCTATTAACAGCTATTCCTCTTGACAAGCCTCTCCCTGGTAAGTCCAAATCTAATGTACTGTCGGGAGAAACTCATGAGGATGGCGATGAGGATGAACACGTGATCCCCGTGGTGGCCAAAACCGTCAAAAAGAGCTCACGGCCAGCCAAAGCTTCTGTTTCTGATCCTCAGACAAAAGGATCCAAGAAAAGAAAATAGAAAACGGCTCCTTCTGATCTCTTCTCCAAGAAATCAAAATCTACCAAGAGTCTTTCAATTTCGGCAACGTCTGATGCTGCCAAAGTCTCTACTGGCTCTAAGGTTCAAGACGTTATGACTAGTTCCTCCAACACTTCTCCCTCCAACCAATCCAAGGTAACAGTTTTAAGTTGATCTGTCAAGTTACATTCTTTTGTTCACATGCCCTTTTTATTTTTTGACTCGACAGAAAAGCAAAATCATTGAGACTATTCTGGTTACCGAGAAAGCAAGTGCTGATGTCGACTTGATGTCTTCGGATTCTAACCTGGTATTTCCACTGACCTTGCCATTTCTTTTATATATATATGTATATATTTTCTCATCTTCCCTTCATGTCAGGAAAAATTTCCTCAGATTGAGTATTCAATGACCATTCAGGAGATTCTCACCAAAACTGTCGAGCCAACGAATCAATCTGGCTTAGAGTTGCAGGCTGACAGAAATTTAGGAGACATTCCTGTCGACACTAGGGGTCTAACAGGTGGGCTTCAGCATCTCGAATCCCATCCGGAAATGTCCCCCAGTCCTCATCATCCAACTTCAATCATTCCAACTTCCACAGCCGACACACCAGTCGGAAGTGCTGTCATGATTGAAATTCTGGATGAGGATATTGACATGGAGGCCCTGCTGGCTGAAACAACTCCTATTATTCCTTCTCCACCTGCGATTAGACCTCTAACCATGAAGTCTCCTGACCCTAAACCGGCCCTTCAATTCAACACGTGGATTAACATGTTATCGGAAGTAGATTCATCTGTCTCTGCCACCTCCTCATCAACTCAACATGACTCTAGTGATTCTCAAGTCATTAATCTCATGCATGACCTCCTGGCTCTTCTTGGCAATCCCTTTGATGTACTCTAATCTAGTGCCAGCATTCAACAAGAACTGTCACGGCTCATCAAAGAGATCACTCCTCTCCATTCCAATCTCCCTGTGTCGAGTCGTAAGCATTTCCTCTCCATCCATAAATTTTGGGAGCGGCTCTCTGGCAGGTTGGAAAAGATGACTTCTGTCATTCCTTCTTACGAAGAGGAAGAAAAGACTAAAAATGATCTCTTGGCTCGCTTCCGAGACCTCGAAACCTCTAAACAAAAAGAACTTGACCTTATCTCCACTGGAACTCATGCCGATGAGAGTCTCCTGGAGTATCGTAAGAAGTTGTTGGCAGAGATTAAATTGACTGATCAGAAACGTGCCAAGTTTGCCAAAGCTTTAGAAAAGAGTAGGGCCAAGGTCAAAGCTATTGACGAAGAATCTGTCACACTTGGCCGGAAAGCCGAAAGTGTAGTTGGCAATCTGCGTTACAACCTGAATATAAAGCTGTTGTAGCTGACAAGACTGACCTCTCCCTTGCATGGGATCAGTTATCTTTTGATTCCAACCTAGGCCAACAATGAGAATTGTAGTCCCTCTCCTTGTAAAGTTCTAATTTGGTCACTTCCGACGATCATTAATTAATTGAAATGTATCTTTCTTTATTTGCATGTTTTTCTTATTGTTTGATTTGATCGCATGTTCCCCACCAACTTCGTAACTCATGCTTATCAAATCATCATAAATACCACGATAAATTTCGAGACTTTGGTAATCTAAACCATATTGAACGTCTCTCTAAACCAACTATAAATAACGAGATTTACATACTAACGATCTCATAGTTGGGTACTTCACATAAAATGCTCTCTCTTGCAAAAGGCTTCCACTTATTCTTTCTTCTTCCCCCATGGGAACCTGATCTTACCACCTTAAGATTTCAGACCAAAGTTCCTGTTTTAATGGTTGTATCCTTAGTGAAGGTCAATAACCAACGTAAAAATGCATTGAAGACCATCAACCAATGTAAAATGTGCAGTGAAGGTCAGCAACCAATGTAATATCTAGAGCTGACCTCGCCGCTTATCGGGGAGCGGATCTTAATACAGAACGAGTGCATCTTGCTCTAGTTCCATCATCTTCATCCTGGAAGGTAATGGCTTTCCTTTGGTGCCATCTTTTTTGTAGCACCATAGCAACAACAACCTTCTGGGCTAATTGATGGTGAGATCTGCTCCTGTTCATCTCCTCTATGCATCCTCGACATATGGAGCAGTTGATACCTCATCAAATGGGGAATGAAGATTCAACAATTGGGTTATACCCCTACATTGTCGTCAGACGACGTCAAAATGCAGTGAAGGCCAGCAACCAATGTAACATATGCAGTGAAGGTCAGCAACCAATGTAATATCTAGAGCTGACCTCGCCGCTTATCGGGGAGCGGATCTTAATACAGAACGAGTGCATCTTGATCTAGTTCCATCATCTTCATCCTGGAAGGTAGTGGCTTTCCTTTGGTGCCATCTTTTTTGCAGCACCATAGCAACAACAACCTTCTGGGCTAATTGATGGTGAGATCTGCTCCTGTTCATCTCCTTTACGCATCCTAGACATATGGAGCAGTTGATACCTCATCAAATGGGGAATGAAGCTTCAACAAATTGGGTTATACCCCTACATTGTCGTCAGAAAATAAAATGTTGCTGACGCATAGCCTTACATCCTAGGATTAGATTAACTTTAATTGACAACTTGATTCTAGTTAGCATGTTGTCATATTGCCAATCTATATGGCTTGGATTGACAACTTATGCTTTTGACAATATTTTATTGTATTGCCACTTTAGTGAACTTTCTTATTTCTTTTCATCTGTTGTCAATTTTTACTTCCAACATTGTCGGTTTATATTCCTTCAAATACCTGCCATTAATTGACTTGATTTTCAAGCCAGTATTAACATTGACAAGTGCAGAAGCATTTCCAGAAAATACTTTATCAATTCTAAATGGTCCTTCCCATTTAGGTGACCATTTGCCATATTCTCGACAACTCTTATCCAAGGGCAATATGACTTTCCACACCAGATCATCTACTTTAAATGACTTGAATTTAACTCGACTATCATAGAATTTTGCAATTCTTTCTTTTTGTCGAATCAAATTTTCTAATGCAATCAATCTTGCATCACTTAACTCATCCAATTCGTCCAGCATTGCATTCCAATATTGGTCAGTAGGCAAGTCATTTTGTCTTTGAATGCGAGTAGATTGGAGATTGATTTTGACAGGTAGTACAGGATCGTGCCCATAGATTAGCCTATATGGGGAGGTTCATGTCGACTGTCTGGGTGAATTTCTATATGCTCATAGTATTTGATCAAGAGTACTATGCCAATTCTTAGGTTGTCGACCCACATGCTTTTTAATAAGACTAATAATGATCTTATTTATGGACTCAACTTGGCCATTTGCTTGTGCATAATATGGTGTAGATGTGAGCATTTTTATATGCCTAGAACCAGCGTATTCAACAACTTTCTTGCCGACGAATACTGACCCTTGATCTGTAGTCAGAGTCTGAGGTATGCCAAACCGACAAATGATGTGACTTTCAATGAAATCGATTATATCTTGTTGGGTGACTGTTTTAAGGCAAACTGCCTCTACCCACTTGGTAAAATAGTCCACTCCAACTAAAATGAATTGATGTCCTTTTGACGAAGAAGGATGTATTTGGCCAATTAAATCCAGAGCCCATCCTCTGAATGGCCAAGGCTTGACAATAGAATGTAACTCGCCAGCCATTACATTCTGTATGCGGCCATGTTTCTGACATTGTTCACAAGACTTGGCAAACGAAATGCAATCTTTGATCACAGTTGGCCAATAATACAAACTTCGTCGAAGAACCCATTTCATTTTGTCTCCTGCCTGATGGGCCCCACATATGCCCTCATGGACTTCTGATAGTGCCAAGTAAGCATCTTGCTCACTTAGGCACTTGTGTAGAGTCCCGTCAACGTATCTTCTATATAACAGTCCTCCTTGCATTGTATAATTCAATGCTTTGTATTTCGTTTTTCTATCTACATTTTGACTTGGATTTTCCAGATATTCAATTATTGGCAACCTTCAGTCATTAGGTAGAATTACATCATTAACCAAAATATCTCTTTCCTCTAATGGATACAACAGTTCTCTGATTTCCATTAGTCCTGACAAAGCCTTTTGAGATATCTTGTATCCTGAGGCTATTTGAGCCAACTCATTAGCCTCTTGATTCAAATTTCTGGGAATATATTCGACAATTACGTCATCGAATTTTTTTATTAACTTACTAGCTATGATACAGTATTTTGTCAAGTTGTAATTGACACACTTGTATTCTTGAGTAAATTGTTTGATGACTAATTGAGAATCCCCAAAGATATGCACATTTCGTGCTTTTATTTCTATCAATATTTCCAATCCGACAATCAAAGCTTCATATTCCGCTTCGTTGTTGGAACATGGATACTTAAGTTCAAACATGAACTTTGTAGGAGTTCCTTGTGGAGTCACAATTAGAATTCCTACTCCACTACCTCCTTGATGCCTTGATCCGTCAAAATAGAGTTTCCAAGGTTGTAAACTGACAACATCTATTTCTGGCACATCCAGTCCTGGATGGTCTACCAAAAAGTCAGCCACTGCCTGTCCTTTGACAGCTTTAGCTGGCACGTATTGTAAAGAATACTCTGATAAAGCAATGGTCCATTTACCAATACGTCCATTAAGGACTGGTTTCGACAACATATACTTTATTACATCAGTTTTGGAAATAACTAATACATGACATGGCATCATATAATATTTAAGTTTTGTACAAGAAAAATACAATGCTAGGCATAACTTCTCTATTGCCTTATATCTTCTTTCAGCATCATTGAGGACCCTACTTAGATAATATACGGCCCTTTCAACATTGTCATCATCATCTTGGGCCAATAAACATCCTATGGTGTCTTCAGATGCTGATATGTACAACTTCAACGGTCGACGAGGCACTGCAGGCATCATGACCGGTGGTTTGACTAAATATTGCTTGATCTGATCAAAAGCCTCTTGATGGCAAGGCTCCCATATGAAGCTCTGTTCTGACTTCAATTTGACCAACGATGCAAATATTCTCGTTCTTCCCGACAGATTCGATATAAACCTCCTCCTTAGAAAGTTAACCTTTCCTAGGAAGGATTGTAGTTCTTTTTTATTCGTCGATGCCGAGACCTCCATGACCGCCTTGGCTTTATTCTTGTCTACCTCAATTCCTTTTTTGTGGACTAGGAATCCTAGGAATTTGGCAGCCGACACTCCGAAGCTACACCTCTCTGGGTTCATTTTGAGGTTATGCTTTCTCATCCTTTCAAACCCTTGCTTCAGATGCTCCAAGTGGTCATCTTTGGTTTTGGACTTGACGACCACGTCATCGATATATACTTCTATGAATTTTCCAATAACATCATGGAAAATTGTATTCATTGCTCGTTGATAGGTGGCTCCTGCATTCTTTAAACCGAAAGGCATGACAATCCATTTATATGTCCCAATCGCTCCTGGACACTTGAAGGCAGTCTTTGACACATCCTCTTCGGCTATAAAGATTTGATTATAACCTGTATGGCCATCCATACAACTTAAAATTTCATTTCCTGATGCTGAGTCGACAAGCATGTCGGCTATTGGCATCGGGTATTCATCTTTGGGGGTAGCCATATTTAGATTTCTAAAATCTATGCATACCCTCATTTTGCCATTTTTTTTAATGACGGGAACTACATTAGAAAGCCAATCGACATACCTGGTTGTTCGAATGAACTTTGCTTTAAGCAGCCTTTGCACTTCCTCTTTAATTTTATGCACCACCTCTGGAGCAAATCTTCTACTTGCCTGTTTTACCGGCATGCAATCCTCCCTAAGTGGCAGCCGATGTTCGACAAGATCTCTGCTTAAACCAGGCATTTCATCGTAGTCCCATGCAAAGCAATCTTTGTATTCTGTTATTAATCGGACAAGTTTTTGTTTGTAATCCTCTGGCAGAAAAGCACTGACAAAAATGGGTCTTTTCTTTTCTTCTGTTCCCAAATTTACTTCTTCTAGAGAATCTTCTACTTCCACATTTTGCTTGGCTTCGACTCCCTTCTCAAAACCCAAAGGGCCGTCGTCAATAATGCAATCCGCCAACACACTCTCTAGTGGAGTGTGTATTTGTCTGTCGGCCAAATAGGCCGACAATCTTTTCAAGGCTCATTGCTGGAATTTGGCCGAGTCTTGTCGGCCTCATCCTTTATCTTAACACCGAATTGGCTGAGAAGGCTAGCTTCCAGTGCCTCCTTGTCGATGACCCCTTCGGTAGCAGTTATAGGCCTGACATTTGGTGAATATACCTTGAAATCAACGTGTGATTGCTGAGCATAGCAAGCGCTGTCATCTGCCTCTACGATTTCTACTTGATCTTGGCCATTCCATAAGATTACCTTTTGATGCACTGTTGTGACAAGATCTGCTCCTACAAAGATGGATCCAATCCCTGCCCAGTAATATGTTGTAGCTTGACTTGGCTGGGATTATTACAAACAATGTCATCCTTTCTACAGTGCCAACCTGTATGTTTAACAAAACAACACCATCTGACAGAGAAGTTTTGCCACTGAAGTCAGTGACAACCATATCTGCCGGAATTAAATCCGACTGATCCTTTCCTAACTTTTTGAGCATTGCTCTTGGCATCAGGTTCACAGCAGCTCCTCCGTCAACTAAAACCCTGTTAGTAGGCCTTCCATCTATCATGGCTTTTACATGTAAAGGCCTCAAATGGTTTTTCTGCTCATCGGTGGGCTTCTCCAGCTGAGCTACATTATCAAATACGGTAACCAAGTTCTCTTGAACACACATCCAGTAATCACCTGGGTCTCTTCCATTGTCGACGGCATCAACATCGTCGTCGGAGAAATCCATCTCAAGATACCCCTCATACTCTGCTGGAATGACTGAAATCAACTCTATCTTCATGTTCATTCCAGGTTCCAGTATGACTTCATTGTCTGGATCCTCGTCCAAAAATCAACCTCCAACCGTTTTGCCGTGATTTCTTCTCAAATCATTCTCGTCATCTGATCCTGACCTATCTGACAGAGGTCGGGCAATCCCTGCGTCACAGTTGTCTAGTGCCTCAATGATGTCGGCCCAATCTTCATTCTGGCCGTCCATGTCCATGGCTCCGCTGATGTTCATATCATCATTCGGATCATTCAGTGCTTCAATGACAGCATCGAATGGCAATTCTTCTTTGGTTAAATCGCACTCAAGCCTGAACGTTGTCAGTTGTTGTTTTTCTATTCTGGCATCAACCTTTTTCTCGAGTCCTGCAACCTTCTCCACTTCTGTCAGCCCGACAGGCCATTTGCCAGTGGGCTTTACTGGTGGGGATGCCTGGCCTGAAACCTTTTTCTTTTCTATGAAAACCTGCGATGTAGGCTTATTCTGCCTAGCTTGATTACTGGGTCCCTTCATATCAGCTTCCATGGGATGGTTCACTATTACGCTTTTCAATTTGGCATCCCCTTTCTTGTCGGCTTTGTTGTCAGCTGTAGCAACCAAGCAACCAGTATCACGCGAAGGCATCTCTTTTATGATGACACCTCCTTGCTTGGCATGCTTCTTTTTCTGAGCCTATCGAAGCCTCTGCACCTCCTCTTTTGGCTCTTAGAGATGGCCAATTGATTCGAGGGTCCTGACAGACCAGGCCCTGTCATTTGAGCATTTTGAGCCAATTGGCCCCTTCGGTAATTCTCATTCCAAAAGGGTGGACCACGATCACTGAACTTGTTTTTCCTAGTCCATGTCTGCTTTTGCAATTTTGGATATCGTGTCATGGCCAAATTCATCACCTATTGATCCACCATTACATTGGATGGGGGTGTCCTGGTCTTGACAGGATTAAATCTGCCACTAACAGAGTTATCTCCTGCTAATCCTCTGATTGGCTCTTTAAGCCAACCTCCAGTGTGGTGCTGTCCGGGTCTTGCCTGGTATACGTGTTGTTGACGGCTATTTGCCTGCCTGTTAACAACAGATGCAGCACTTCTATGTATACTATTGGACCCAGCATGGCTATTTGAGTGTGAAAACCTGTCTTGGTTACCACCATCACGAGGCTCAGTTCTGCCTCGTGGATGATACGGTGGTAGTTTCTGCCCCCTGGCTTTCTTGGCGGCAACTTCATCGTAAAACGCTTCATATCTTGGGCAAACTTTATTTATGCCCTCAGATTTCTTGCGTGTCATGTAGTCGACAAGTGGTTCTCCTGGCTTCGGATAAACATCGAATGGATCCGTCAGATCCATCTGGATATTCTGTCCGGTCGTGATGTTGACCATGCCTACTCCCATAGGGACTTGGCGGTCTGTCTTGTTAGCTTCAGGACCAAAGGGTTCTGTATCAATCTTCATTTCTGATTTCTTGTCTGAAAATTTCAATCTCCCGTCGATCAAACCTTTCTGAATGATATCCCTGAAATGCATACAATCATTCGTCACATGACCAAAAGTATTATGATATTTACAGTACTTCCGATCTTTAACCTCATGGGCTTTCAAAAGCCTATGATCATCTGACAATTTTAATTGCTTATCTTTAAGTAATATGTCACATATTTGATCGGCCTTGGTCACATCAAATGTATACACTTTCTTATTAATGAAAGGGATTCTTTCTTTGGCCCTCGCAGTCTTCAAAACTTGGCATATGTAAGGTGGACCGTTTCTTAATTCAACGTAATCTACCTCATATTCCTCAGATTCATTCCCCTCCTCGTCGGATTCATTGCATCCGACAAAGTTAATTTTTCTCTTTTGAGGAATCTTTTGCTTGAAAACCTTTTCAGCTTTTAATTGTTCAATTTGACGGACCTTATCCCCTAACTGGGCAAGATCTATCAAATGTTGGTTGACCAATTTCTTTCTAATATGGTAATCTAGACCTCCGGCAGCAATTTTTACTATTTCTGCCTCTGGGATAGGGGTGAAGCACCGACTCCTTATTTGACGGAATCGAGCAAGATAATCATCGATAGACTCGTTATTCATTCTTTTAATTCCAAATAAATCTGTCAACCCTATTTTCAAGTCACCCCTGAAGAATTGGTCATGAAAACTTCTTTCTAGTTGATTCCAGGAGTGGATAGAATTAGGCCTTATGGTTGAAAACCAAGAAAAAGCATTCTTAGTTAACGAACTAGGGAAGAACTTCATTTTTAATCCTTCCTCTAAAGCCAAGTCTCCCAACTCAATGGTATATCGGGCGATATGCTCGACTGTCGACTCTCCACTTTCTCCTGAGAATTTTGACAACTTGGGTATTTTATATCCTCGAGGCATTTCTGCCTGTTGGGCCCAATCAGGAAATGCCGAAGCAAAAAATGGTTGGTTGGCATAACCTATGTTAAAACCAAACCTATTTAATGCTTGCTCGACAACTTGATTGACATTTTGATTTAGAACATTTTGACGAAATGCTCCAAAAGCACCCTGGTTTATGACCAAATCTTCGTCTTCCTCTGGTCGTAGGATATGCACATTTCCACGTCTCAAAGGAATCCGACGATGGGGCTGTTGCCGCTCGTCATCTTGTTCAAATCCGTCAAGTTGTATAACTTGTGGTTGTCCAACCCGTGGTTGATTATTCCTATTGACATTTGCACTGAGATTTCTATTAGTATTTTGGTTATCACCTGGGGTTACAACACCTAAGACTCTATTTAACCTACGTATCTCATTTGCCAATGCCAAACACGCATTGTTCGTGTTGTCCATTATTGGCGTAATCACTGTACTCATTTGTTGAGTAAATGTATTCACCATATCATGGTTACTGGAGTCAATCTGTTGTCGGACATTGGCTAATGTAGCCTCCGACAGACCAACAATACTTTGTGGGGTTGTCTTAACGGGGATACATGTGGCCTTTCTATTGGTTGCTCTTGTCGAGAATGGGTTACTATCATTGACCCTGTTATCCCATTCGCATGACTGGAAATTTGCCCCCCAGTCGATGGCCTTGCCTGTTCAGATGTATGGGCAGCCATCGTCATTCCATTTGGATATGGTATGTATGCAAATGAGGTATTTGGGTTGACGGTTGTCGACCCATAAGGCATCCCATACAAAGGTTGTGAGAGAGGTTGTGTAGTCCCTCTTGGGTTTGAATTCACATCACTTCGTGGAGACAATCCGGTAGTTGGTGGATTTATTTGTTGCAAGACTGGGGAAGTTAGTGACGGGAGTGTTCCTTGGCCAACTTCATCAAATCTGTTGACAACTTGTGCGTAAGAAACACCTCTTCTTGCACCTAAACCATTAGTGCCATTAACCCCAGCATTAGTAGCATTAGCCCCGTTTGCAGGGATATCGTCAACTGGTGCAATAGCATCCACCGTTGACATAGCGGCGTTAGTGTCTACTACGCCTGCATCACTTGCACTACTCATATTCAGAGTTTTGGGAAATAGATGATGTTTGAACCACCTTTCCACTCCGTAAACGCATACAAATAAATTTGTATGTCAAATTCGTGACACTGCATTTGAGTTACTCAAACTCGTCCCCATCAGGCGTGCCAATTTGTTAACGCTGGTTTTTGGTTGGTGTCCAAAATCCTTTGGTTACAAATAATAATTAGAGATCAGACGAGTGTGGGGCGAACGAGTTATGCGGTAATCTCGTCAAGATATGTGTACATATGTCTGCCAAGTATGACTTTGGCAAATTAGTCAAATCTAATAAATACTGGCAAGGACTTGGATTCGGTATTTTTGAAAATATGTTTTTAATTTGAAAAGGAAAGTTGTACGTGAAATGAAATGGAAATAACATTAATTTGAAAAGCAATTTATATAAAGCATGATTAAATAACTTCTAAAAATAAAATAAAAGAACTTAAATAAAGAACATGAAAGAAATGCTGAAAGTAATGAAGAACATGTAAAAGAACTTAAATAAAGAACATGAAAGAAATGCTGAAAGTAATGAAGAATATGTAAAAGGACTTAAATAAAGAACATGAAAGAAATGCTGAAAGTAAAGAAACCAGTATTAAGGAACGAGCAAAGAATTTAGAAGGATAAAACCAATACTGTACTGTAAATTGAACTTAAAATGAAATGGGTGGAGGAAATACTTGAGCGTAATCCGTCAATCTGCTATGTGATCGAGATATGTAGGATGTATATCAAGTAACCTCCTCCATTACATCGTGATTACTAGTATTTATAGGCAAGTAAAGTAACTACTTAGAAATAACTCCCTATCTAAAAGACTGTCACATGTCTTTTGACAGTTCTCTTGAGTTTTATATTAAAACCGTTTGTCAAACAATCCTGATAACTGTTTAATTTCTTGAACCGCTCCGTGTCAACTTGATTGTCTTCGACGGTTTGGCTGCTTGACGGTTTATCTTGCTGATGCCTGGTTAGCCTAAAGGACTTAGCCGTTTCCACATTTCTGGTACGTTTGACAACTCTTCTTAGCACTTTGTAAAAGAACTGGGTTGTCAATTTATCCTTTCTGTCGGTCAGTATCTTCTTGTCGGCTAAATATAATACTTAAGAAATATCATTCATCATTTTGATTCTTTTTTCAACCAGTCAAATGCATCCGTCAATAATTAGAAATTTCCACTCTTGACAGATGCGTTCTAAGTTTCACCTTTTTGACGGCTTTGCTTATCTGACATGTTAATTGAAGAATCTTCTTGTCAGCTCCACACCTGTCACTTCTCAATCTTCTGAGTTCGACGTTCTTCCGTCATCCTATCGGATTTATTTCTGTCAAGAATTTGAAATTCTTCCGCTAACAGAAGGATGGAAAGGTAAGGAGAGATGAGGTCACCTTGTCTTAAGCCCCTTGAAGAGGAAAATGATGGAGTTTTATCCCCATTCCAGTTAATGCTTATAGAGGCAGAAGAGATGCATTGATATATAATAGCACACAGATTTTCAGGTAAGTTTAACAATCTGAGAGTATTAATAACAAAATTCCACTCAAGTCTATCATAAGCCTTTTCAAGGTCTAATTTGATTATCATGTAACTCTTCTTGCCATGAAGATTAGAGAAGGAGTGAATGATTTCTTGTAAAACTAAAATGTTATCAATGGTAGATCTTCCAGTAATAAAGCTACTTTGAGTTAGCAACAACATAAGGAAGGATAGCTCTTAGTCTTTGGGTTAGCACTTTGGTTATGATTTTGTAGCTAACATTACAAAGAGCTATAGGTCTCAATTGATTCACATGAGATACTTCTGATTTCTTAGGGATAAGAGTCAACACAGTATCATTTAAAGAACTAATGCTAGAAGGATCAATAAAGCAACTATTGACAAGGGCATGAATAGAACTTCCAATAATATGCCACTGAGATTTAAAAAATACAGGGTGGAACCCATCAGGACCAAGGCATTTAAAATTCTTCATGCTAAAAAGAGCCCTTCTGGTTTCCTCAAGAGTTACAGGACTTTGTAGCATCAGTTTATCACTGTCTCTAATGCTAGGGAAAGTAGTAACAGTAGGAAACAGGACAACACCCAAATTAGCACTCTTATACAAGTCCTTAAAGAAAGTAGAGACTAAGATTTGAAGTTCCTCATCTTCATAAATCCAATTATCATTATGGTCCATTAAAGCAGAAATCCTATTTCTTCTTTTAATGACAGTAAATTGATGAAAGAAGTTTGAATTGCACTCACCCAAAAGCAGCCATTTGCTTCTAGATTGTTGAAACCAATAATTCTCCTCTTGTTTTATAATCATATTGTATTCCTCCCATAACTCCTTTCTTAAACTTTTAAGTCTTTCAATAGGATTGGTCATCAAGACTCGGTTGATACCTTCCAATCTTCTAAGAATTCTTTCTTTTCTTCTGAAGATATTACCAAAAACATCCCTATTCCAAACCTTAAGGTTCTTAGTAATCCTGCTAATGTTTTCATTCCAAGAGGAAGATAGAAACCAAGCCTGTCTTATTTGATTGTTAAAATCGGGGTGATCAAGCCAGGAACCTAGAAATTTGAAATAATTATGTCTCACTCTATTATCATTATTAGGTCTTATCCAAAGGGCAGAATGGTCAGAGGATTCAATAGGTAAGTGAGTGACAGAGCATGAAGGAAATTTAGATAACCATTCACTATTTCCTAGGGCCCTATCTAACCTTTCTTTCACATCTCCTCTACTCCAAGTATAAGGGGCCCCAGAGAAGCCTAAGTCTATAAGATTACAGTCATCAATACATGATTTGAAAGAGAGGCAAGAACTCTGTATAAGGGGAGCACCACCTTGTTTTTCTCTGCTGGAAATGATAGCATTGAAATCACCCCCAATAATCCAAGGACCATTAACTATTAACTTATGATTTCTTAATTCTTGCCAAGTTTCTTCTCTCTGGCTTAAAGAGGGACTAGCATAAACTATGGAAAGAAACCAAGAAGAATCAGAATGTTCATTAATAATAAGGTGAATACAGAATCTAGAGGTAGATAAAACACGGATAAGAGGGCAATGAGATTTCAAAAGGCACAAAATACCTCCAGAGAAACCTATAGCTTCTACCCTGATCCCCTCAGATAAACCAATCTTTTGGACAACTTTGTCAGCAGTAGGTCCACTTATTCTGGGTTCAAGCAAAGCAATAAAATCTAGACTATAAATTCTGATGCAATCTCTAACAAGATCATGGAAATTTTTTCCACCCGCACCTCTACAATTCCAGATTAAACAATTCATGATGGCAAGATATTATGGGAGGGTTGAGCAGACCCAGGTTTATCTAAACTTGATTCAGGATCAAGAAGATCAGTTTTTAACATATCTACAACACTAGTAGAATTCATATTAACATCATTATTTTGTACCTTATTGGAAGAAATCCCAACCTGATTGTTGTTTCCGGGAGGGAAGGTCCAAAATTTACTATCAGGGATATTTGCTATTGGTGTTAAATTATTAGTAGAGAAATCTTCTATCCTAACACCAGCAATCCCTTTCAATTTATCAGAAGAATTAGACATCTTATTATCTTTATCCTTATTAGGATTGGAGATTTCACTAGAAGGACGAGAAACAGGTTTGGATTGCCTATTTGGAGCCTTACTTTTCACAGGACTTTGGAGCAGATCTGCCTGAGTCTTTTCCACAGCCATGTGACTTTCTTGATTAAGGGTATCAGAATTTAGAGCATGAAAACGAGAGCCATGTTCTTGAATTTCAGAATCCTTTGAGATTTTATCTGTAACAGCTTTCTTTTCCCATTCTATTGGAGTCTCTTGTTTCTTGCTTGTAGATTGTCTTCTCTGCCTTCTCGTAGCCACCATCCAAGGACCAAATTTTGAGGAAGAATCTTTATTTTCAGGATAAGATAAAGATTGCTCCTCTCCAATAAGACCAGAATTTTTGCTTACTTTAACTTTGTCCTGGGATAATTCCTTCTCTGTCTGCACTTCTTTATCAGAGTGAATTGTAGTACATTGGCTTGCTTTGTGTCCGTAACGACCACATTGGAAGCATATCAGATGCAGACCCTCATATTCAAGTAAGATCTTGTGTCCACGAATTAGGATGAAGGATCTGAGAGGTTTTTCAAGGTCCATCTCAACACAAATTCTGGCATATTTTCCTCTTGAATGAATTGCAGTCATTCGGTCAATTTTTAACATAGTTCCCAAACCTGAACCTATTCTCCAGAGAAAATTTGAGTTATACAATTCCATTGGGAGTTTAGGGATACGGATCCAAACTGCCACTTTTTCCACTAACCATGCATCTTGAAGAAACATGGGTCGCCATCTCTGAACAATCAAGTAGTAATCAGCAATCATCCATAGACCATCATATAAGGCCAGAGAGTAATCTTCCTCTGCTGAAAAATGGACTAGAAAGTAACCATCTGGCATGTCAACTATCTTGATTGAACCTTTCTTGGGCCATTTTCTCTGCAGATTATTCTCTATAGTCTTGAAGCTTAAATTCTTTCCCATGACTTTGACAACCAAGGTTTTCTGCCAAGGGAGAGACCAGGTTTTCCATTCTTCATCTGATAGAGGGATCTCAACACCCGCTCCATCCTCTAATTCTTTGACCTTTATCGAATTCAGATGAGGCCCTGAAGAATCTGATATTTGAATATCTGAGATTGAAGTTTCTTGTAATTTCTGAGTAGCCTCTTCACCAAAGATATTTAGGAGTTTATCTTTGTAAGAAATTTCAGTAGGAGACGATTCTTTTTCCGGATTGATGGGCTCTTGAATCTCAGGGGTGGCCTTTTCTGAGTTTGCAGACTTTGTTACAGTGTCTACAATTTCCATTGCTGAATCGTCCTTTGGGGGATCAAGATCAGATTCTTTTTCGCGCACTTTCTTCTTACTCCCGAGGAGGAGATCTTCTTCTTCAACAGATCGGATCTTGGGGGAGGCAACAGTGCTTGCCTTCACAGAGCTCACCATACCCTCAGCCAAAGAGATACGTTCCGAGCATTTTCAACAGAGTTATGAGACCCACTATTGAAATCAACACCAGCGTTTTAGGACGCTCTTTTAACATACTCTCTACAATACCCTCTCTTTTATTAGGTTCAGGCGACCCACTAAATCACCCGGGCCCATTCTTTATTTAGTAGGCCTCATATAAAATACATTCAACAATAGAGCGTATAGGAGGGAGTATGATAAAAAAAAAAGTGTTGCTCTTTCGTAAAAAAATAATGTCAATTTGGGGTCTGTTTGTTTTAGATTTTGATAGAATTGATTTTGAAAGAATTGATTTTGAAAAAATCAAGGTTAAAAAAATTGATTGTGTTTGGTAACAATATTTTAAAAATGGGTTTAGAAGAATTGATTTTGTTTGGATGATAAAGTAAAATCATTTTTAAAGTGTAAATATGTAGAATTTTGTGGGTCCTACATCTAGAATCAATTATTTTCAACGGAAAAGCTAGAAATTTTTACTTCCACAAAACTCAGTTTTGACCCACCAGGAATCAATTATTTCCAACGGATTTTTATAAACAAACGAATGAACAGTATCCAGATGTATGAACAGTGACCCCAAACTGAAAAAAATTTGCTTTTGCCTTAAGAAAAATCTCAACCAAACAGTCGCTTGAAGATGATACAAAAATCGTATTTAATAGCAATTTCAAAGCAACCTCGTAGTGTATAGCTTGGTAAAGTTTTGTCTTACCCATTAATGTGCAGCAATAATCTCACCGTTGTCCGATTAACATGCTCTGCAAGATCTGGTACAGCATGCACCTAAAGAAATCCTTATATATTAAAGATTGTTGCTATCCATACTTAGCTAATTTATAATGAAAAATGCTACAACGATTGAACCAATTAGAAATAAACAATCAGATAAAAAAAAATCCTAACCATCCAATCTAAACATGATCATCCACTAGAAGCTGACATCTTGACTGCATATGTACAAGTGTGCTAAAAAAGACTTCAATAAATGGGTTCTAATAACCCACAAGGGTGAGCTCAGCTATTGAAGGCCCCTTACAATGTCAAGGGTTCAAGCACTCAGGAAAGCACTTGTGAGGAGGGGCAGCCTAAGCGATCCAATTGAGGATTAATCTCATACTCACGAGACAAAATGATTTTAATTAACTCTGTCCTGAGTTTCTGACTCCTTCCTGAGCCATGATAAATTTTTTATTTTTTATTTTAAAACTTGTAACCTTAAAGCCACAAGTGATTAGTGAATGCATGTTCAAATGTATGCATTGTTACTCCACATGTAAATAATATGTTTCGACACTGCTTTTCCTATGCCATTTTTGGTAAAGAGGAATTGAAAGGAGGGGAAAGGATGTGGACTTGCCCCCCACTTTAGATGCATAACATTGGTCCAAATCCTTTACCTTTCTTCTAAATCCTCCTTACCAAACAATACTCAGATATTAAAATAGAGAACTGGTGTTTTGGTGGAGGCGGTAGCGACGGCGAAGAACAAGGCATAGACTGGTTCTTGTTTATCTCTCTTTTTGTTTGTGTGTGTTGGATTTGGGGTGGAATGGAGGTCACGGTGTTTCAAATGCAAGAGGAAGATGGAGAAGGAGCTTCGGGCTGGAAAAATGAAAGGAGAAGAGGATGGAAGAATGCCGGCCTAACCTATTTTGAGTCCTAAAACGAAATTTGATATAAGGCCTTTTTGAAAACTAATAATAATTTTATTAAAAAAATATATTATATTTTAATTTATCTTTATGGGTGTTTCATGATGAAGGACGAGGAGCTTGTGAGTTTTATTTATTTCATTTCATTTTTTATGAAGAAGATGGAAGATGGAAGATGAAAGGTGAAGTAGAGAATGAGATAAAATGATGAAGAGTGGTTTGTGATTTTTTTTTTTTTTTTTTTTTGTGGAGCTCCCCGCTGCTTATATAGCCACAATGGGGAAGATGATGCAAAATTTGTTATTGGCATATTGGTAAAGACACAAATATGCAAAAGGTGGTACATTTTGTGGGAAACAAATCAGCCTTTGCTCCACCTTCTTGCTTGGTTGATGTAGGTGCAGGGTTGGTGCCTCTTGATTTGGAAAAAAACCAAAGAAAACAAAAATGGGTTTATACCCAAAATGAATGGAGACAGTTAGCAAGGTTGGGGAGAAGAAGACAAAATTTCATAACAAAAATCAGTTTTTTTCTTTCTCTTTTTTTTTAATATTTATTTTAACACCTGGGCTTGGATAATTGAGCTACAAAAAAATTGTAATAAAAAATTGGGCTAACTCTAATCATCTATTGGGTCAAGAGCATAAACAAAATATATTTTTATTTTTTGAAATTTTTATTACTTTTTTTTTGTCTTTTCAAAATATCAATTAATTAAAAAAAAAACAATACCCAAACAAAATTAAGTATTCACAATGATTATGGATTATGCACATTGTTCAGGAGCAGAGCTTGGCATATCAACAAACACAAACAAAAATTAGCAATTATATAACTAAAGGGAGGAAAAGTAAAATTAGCTAATTTATTCCCAGTGATGAATTATTTAATATCTGCATTTTTCAATAGTTTCATCGAATTAAAGAAAATCAGAATGTCCACAATTTTCCACACAATTATAGCACATCAGTTTCCAGGATTCTGGACCTTCTGGTCCTGCAAGATTACAGAAAATAAGAAGTGCCATAAATAACATCGCTGACATGTTACATCATGGAACAAAATGTTATTGTGACCATTTCTAGATCCAAAAATACCAAAAAGATATTTAAATTTTGATTATTTCCTATTAGAAGTAAAATTCATTAGAGAATGTTGAACCACGAACAAGAATGTGGCAGGACATCCCAACATGCACATAGAAAGCACAACGGGAGTAAATAAATTTAAAATTTCTAAAACATAAAATTATTACATTTACTGATTTATCAGTTAACATAATCTTATTGATAGCTGTAGCACCATCATCAGCACAGAGACACCATGCAGATATAGGAGGCAACTTATGACATTGCATTTGTTCTCTACATATCATACAAGGCTCAAAGTCACTGCATAAGAAATCACAATCAACATTATCTGACTTGAACAGCCGTGAATAATGAGAAGCCACAAGGTCGCTCACACATGTGTGTTAGGCGCACGATCTAACTCGTGGGATTGTACGCTGCTACGAGATCTGAGGGGTTCGACGAGGTAGAGCAGTGGGAAAGCACAGTCATCGACCGGCACAACTGGCACGACGAGGAAACACGTGAACACGGTCGGCTCGGCACTTTCTAGACGAGTTGTGTGATTTGGAGGCATAACCCGTTTTGTGCTGCACGACCTATTTTGGACCCGATTTCCCCTAATAACCCGTTTCGACCCAACTTTGTTTTTCAGCACAAAACACCTAAAAAGCACCGACCCAGCTGTTCCCAACCCAATCTTGCCTTTCCACTCTTCACAAAACAATGGGTATCTTTACTAATTAATAGCTTTCAATGCCTTTTGTTTTGGTAATTGTCCCAAATTGATTATATTACCCTTTAAACTTCAAATCATTCCAGTATATATTAGGCTAGCACAGAAGCAATGTTATTCGACAATATCTCTGTTTCCCTCTGTTTCACCATATATGACATTTTTATATTAAGGTTATTTAGATTTTTAAGGTTACTTTTTCTTATTTATTTTAAATATATAATATATATTAAATATAATTTTGTCTTTATGATGGGATCTTACGGTCCGTATTACGATTCCACGAGTTAGGATCTTTCATCCTTCAGACGATCCTACGTAGGATCACGAGTTTGACAACCTTGCGCTCACATGCACATTTTGCCGATGAAAAGCTATGAAATAGTTTTCACAGACAACCTTCAACTTCTGCCTGAATTCAACTGCTTCAAATCCACAAAAGGCTTCCCCAGCCCAAATGAAGACATTGAGATCTTCATAATTTTTCAAGAATTGATGAATGCTAGCAGAACAAGCTGCAGCAGAAGAAAGCAATACTGAGACACGACTTGCAGTGAGATGCCACAGATTCCTGCGTCCTCTTTGAAGGGTTTGGGAAACAAAAGTTTTGGCTTCTTTGCGAAGATGGTACCATGGGGATTCAATGCTTGATGCTGCATTGTCCTCGTTTGCAGCTTCATTGACTGGATTATGAGAATCACTGTATGGTGAACTCGTAGTCCTAGTAGTTTCAGTCAGTGAGCTGACTGTTGTAGATTCCTCCCTAGAAGATGAGTCACGTATTACATCTTCAGAACTGGACATAGAATTGCTGCAGGCTTATATCTGAATCGACTTCCTGACCTGGACTACTGGAAATGACTCCATTGCCCTTATTCAAAGTCTGTGCTGCTGAGCCCTGAGATCAAAATTGAACACATGCGTTAGACATAATACCATAATTATATCGAACAACTATAGACCCTGTAATCACGAATGCATTCAAAATGAATAGCTTTTTTCCCAGTCTCAAAATTGGATACATATTAAAATATTGTTTGTGACAAGAGTACTCTTTCACTGAATAGTGCTTTGCTCAATTCATCAAAATCAAATCCAGGATTTCTCCGATTTCCATGACTAATGAGATATTTTCTGGATCTGAAGGGCTCACAAAACTAGAGATCAAGTTGTTAGGTGGAAGCCCAAGAATGATTTTATCCCTAACCATTGCAAAGAATTTAAAAAGAAATACATAAATGCCAAAATTGACTTAAATCTAGTCCAAGTGAACATTGGATTACACAAAGCAGAGAGGGAAAAATGCACAATGAAGGGGGGAAAATATTGTTTACTGGGGAGGGAGCAAAAATTTACCTTCCTCTCTAGCTGAAAATCCATAATTCCATGGTATGAACACATAAGGTCAAATAGAACAGCCAATGTTCTTAATAAGCACGGCCTAAACTTAGAATCCGGTATTTGAAGGCATAGATCGCTGTAAGTGAGCATGGAATTGGAATAACAACTGTGAAGTCAATCCAATGTAAAAATACTCAATTAAAAGATGCAAATATGCTCGCGGAAGAAAAAAGTACCTACTATTTTGTGAAAGCCCCTCCTACAGTGGCATTTCTGAAATTTCTTAGACATTCAACGTGGAAGCAACAAGAACCATCTTCCGCGTAACGTCCACACTGACCCTGCACCAAACACACTAGTACTAATTACACGAAACGCGAGTCCTTAAAGTTTGGGTTGAAAGAGAAAGACAATACACTCCTTTAAATCAAAGCAAACAATACTTTAACGTTAATCCATTGCTATGACCATTATTATTGTTTCGGGGCCTCAAATAAAAATTATTATAGCATTTATCTTACTGTAATCCATTCTGAGGAATTAAGTCCCGTCAATCCTCACATGAACCAACACATACAAACTAAGAATAATATGATTAAGCTTCAGCAACCACCATATATCCATATCCATATGTTTATATGAAATGAAAGCTCATGCCAAAAGATAGAATGAGTTGTAAAAGGTCAGCAAACACACAGAATCTCCAATCCAAGTCCATTTTCAATATTAGCAGGAGCATGCAGATTTAAAAAAAAAATGGCTCATTGCTGTGAATACTCCACATATTTAACATTACAGGGACACGTGCATATACCTATTTCATGCTAAAGCGATACAACAAAAAAAAAAAACCAGTGACTTAATTCACATCAAATATTTCAGTAAGAGCTAGAAATAAACCCATGTTTAGTGGCATTTTGTGTTGTGCACAATCATTCGAAGGTCCAAAGCAACAAAGCACTTAGACATCATGATTCAAACCATCACACAGTGCTTTCATTCAACATCACTGTAAACATTATAACTTGCTGCATCATACATAAGCTAATTCATTCATCCTTATGTTTTTAGAGAAAAAAAAGAGCAAGACCAAAATCAAGTTTTAGTGTAATCTCTTTTTCATACTAGTAAATCCAAACACCTTGAGAAGAAGGCTTTTCCATTTAAAAGGGAATGGACAGCATATCAACATAACTATTGTACCACCAGTTCAGCAAATAATCAACTAGAATTGACAATTATCACAAGGAAACCGGATTCAAACATATTGCTAAAAAAGGGGCCACATGAATACAGGTTCAGAAGCACATACATGAATTTTCTAACCCAAAATTGACCCAAGATTTTTAGTATTGACTATTGAACACAATGTATCTTAGGCTTTTAACAAGATTATCAGAGCAAAATCCAAATTTTCTTGTGCAAATTAAGAATAAAACTACATGGATTGCTAGACTTAACCACATAGCAAATAAATCCAGATTGCAAGAGGGGATACATGCGTCCAGCAAAGGACATAACCATCATCCAGAATACAACACTAGATCTCACAAAAAACAGTATCAAGCATTTTGTCAACCATTTAGTCTACAACACAGTAAACATTACAATGCTCAGCAAGGCAAAATTCATAGAAGCTTAACCATTTAGTGTACAACACAGTAAACATTACAATGTTCGGGCCCCTTCTTCATTTTCGACCCCTTTTATAGCATAAATCCCAGGGTCCAGTTCTCTTCAACTTGCTTCTCCATTAATGGCGATTTTAATGCCATTAAATGCTCTTGACGTCTCTCAGAAGTTGTTCCCTTGCTTTGGATCAGAAATCCTTATCTCTTTCGTCATGAGCCGCAGTCCCTGACGACTTCTTCAATATTGTGTCAGAAACGAAACAGGGAAGCACACGGGAGTGGGGTCATGCGAGTGAGAGGATATGGGCGGTGGTTTCGTGTGACAAAGGAGAAGAGAAAAATGAAGAAAGTGGTGGGATAGGGGCGGCGCTGTAATGGAGAGGAAGAAAGAAAAAGAGAAAAAATGGTGAAGAAAGACTGAGGAAGAAGAAGTTTTGTGTTGCTGATGGAGGTGTGGGCTGCTAGGGCGAAATGGAGGAGGAGAAGAGGAGAAAAATGAAGAGTGGGGCGGGTCAGGAAACCGGGTCGTCGTGACCCGGTTTGTGTGCATGCGGGTCGGCCCAGTACCAGGGATTTGAATCGGGTCGGGCGTAACCCGATTTGGTTTCACGGGTCTGGACTTGGAGTTGTCTGAGCCCATCTTGAATCTTCTTCTTTTCTTTTCTTTTCTTAACCTTACTTTATTTATTATTTTCCTGAAAATAAAATAAAATAAAAAATCAGAATTAAATAAAATAAAAGGAGACAAGATTAGGTGTTCACATAAATTATTATAACATTTATCTTACTGTTATCCACTCTGAGGAATTAAGTCCCGTCAATCCTCACATAAGCCAACATATGCAAACTAAGAATCTATCTATCTATTATAATATATTAATATTTTTCATCCGTGTGATACACAGATCATCAATTATTATTATTATTGATAATATTATTATCATTAATAATTTGAATTGTATTTTTATATATACGAAACTTTTTTTTCCTTTATCCCAAATTAAGTCCACTATATCAAACATTTTCTTGACTTATTCCACATATTGCTTTCAATATTTCCTTCTCACCCATAATGATGGTATCCATTCATCTCTAGGCTTTTTATTTATAGACAGAAGTGATCGACAAAAACCTTGAAACAATTTTATCTATAATTTGAGTGCAAAAAATTGAATATTATTTTTATTTTAAAATGATATTACAATACGTAATGTAACACTATGTGTTAAGTGTTCATCTTCGATTATTACTAATGATCAACTAATCCTCTTAAATCATGTGGTGCTGACACGTGTCACTTTATTAGAAAATCATCAATTCTCCTTATTAATTAGTATAGATATAGATTTATTATTTAAAATAGAAAAGACAAAGGCATGGATGTATAAAAAATAGATTAGAAAATATGAATAACTCTACCTCTATTTATGTCAATTCATAGATTGTTGTGTTTGACTCCCAAAACATTGTACCTTTATCGGTTTGTAAATATTTTAAAACAAAAAATATATAAATTTTAGAAAAAAATAATAATAAATTTTTTTCATCACTTGACATGTGGCTTGCACCATTGTGCTACACTAAAATCAGCATTTCCCCTTATTAATTAGTATAGATATATGTTTATTATTTAAAATAGTAAAAACAAAGGCAATGATATAGAAAAAAAATACAAAATATGAATAGTTCTGCCTCTATTTATGTCAATACAGATATTAGAAAAATAAAAAATTAAATTAGGGAAAAAAACAATTCGAAAAAAGTTTAGAAAAGTATATAAAAAAATATTTTAAAAAATAGGAAAATGATAATTAGAAAAAATATTCAAAAAATTAGAAAAATAAAATTAATTAGAAAAAAAAATATTTTAAAAAAATCAATTATAAAAATAAACCTTGTAAAAAAAGTAAATTAGAAAAAAACTAATTTGGGAAAAAAAATTAAAAAAATATATTATAAAGAATACATGTTTAAAAAATAAATACATTATCCAAAATAATTCAAAATAATCTACCAGTTGACAACTCCTTCTACTGTTACAGGAATGGTAGAAGAAAATTTGTTAATTGATAAAGTGATATACATATTGAATATTAAAATATAGTAATTGGTTCGGTTCCAAAATAACCGAATTAATGACCATTGAGTTTGAGTTTGAGTTTGGTTCAATTCGGAGCCGTAAAAAAATAAATTTTTTAAAAAATATTGTAAAGAATATATGTTTAAAAAATAAATAAATAAATTTAAATAATCCAAAATAATCGATCAGTTCACAACTCCTTCTACTGTTACATGAACAATAAAAGAAAAGTTCTTAATTGATAATGTGATATACATTTTGAATATTAAAATATATATAAATATTAAAATATAGTAATTGGTTCGGTTCCAAAATAACCGAATTAATGACCATTGGGTTTGGTTCAATTCGGAGCCGTGCACAAAAAAGAAAAAAAAGAACCAATTTAATTGGTTGTTTCGGATTTTCAAATTCATCGAATTATTTGTTTGAGTCTTACGATCCTAAACTTTTTCGAAGAACACGGTAGCTTTGTTACCTTTCCTGGTTAAAAATATTTGAAAACAAAAAAAATTATAAACTTCAAAAAGTCAATAACAATATCTGAACCAATTAAAATTGGTTTGGTTTGATTCGATTCGAACCGGAAAATATTAAAATTATATACATATACATATGCATATACATATATATATAAATAAATAATAAATATAAAAATATTAAATTTTAAACTATTAAATTATATATACATTAAAATATAAGTATATAAAACATCAAGAACACGACAACTCTACTTTTACTATTTGACAATTTATTATTGGTCGATAGTGTAAAAAAATCTTACACTGTCAGTTTATAAAAATAAATTCAAAAAAAAAAAGTATTGGCAAAAAAAAATTATTATGAAATTTTTTAAAAAAATTAAGGAAAACATTAAAAAAAACTAATAAAACAATAATAAAATAAATTAAAAGAAAAATAAAAAAGTAAATTAGAAAAAAATTTAACGAAAAAAAATTATGACAAAAATATTTTTAAAAAAGTAGGAAAAAAATAATTAGGAAAAAGTAGATTTAAAAAAACTATAAAAATAAAATTAATTATAAAAAAATATAAATTAATTAGAAAATATATATATATTTTTAAAAAATTAGGAAAAAATATATATAAAAAAAGTAAATCAGGGAAAAAAATAGAAAAAAGTATATAAAAAATATTTTTTAAAAATTAGGAAAATGATAATTAGAAAAAGTATTCAAAAAAATTAGAAAAATAAATTTAATTAGAAAACAAAAATATTTTTAAAAAATCAATTATAAAATAAACATTTAAAAAAAGTAAATTAGAAAAAAATTAATTCGGGGAAAAAATTAAATTTCAAAAAAAATATTATAAAGAATATATCTTTAAAAAATAAACAAATAAATTTGAATAATCCAAAATAATCCACCGGTTGACAACTCCTTCAACTGTTACAGGAACAGTAAAAGAAAAGTTGTTAATTGATAAAGTGATATACATATTGAATATCAAAATATATATAAATATTAAAATATAGTAATTGGTTCAGTTCGAAAATAACCGAATTAATGACCAATGAGTTTGGTTCAATTTGGAGCCGTGCATAAAAATGAAAAAAAAAAGGAACCAATTTAATTGGTTTGTTCGCACTTTCAAATTCATCAAATTATTGGTTCGAGTCTTATGACCTCAAACTTTTTCGAAGAACATGGTCCTGGCTAAAAATATTTAAAAATAAAAAAAATTATAACTTTAAAAAGTCAATAACAATATCCGAATCAATTAAAATTGATTTGGTTTGGTTCGAACCGAAAAATATTAAAATATATATATACAAATAAAAAATATAAAAAAATATTAAATTATATATACATTAAAATATAAGTATGTAAAAATTAAAACATTCAGAACATGGCAACTCTACTTTTTTCTGTTTGCCAATTTATGATTGGTTGACAGTATAAAAAAACTTTACACCGTTAGCGTATACAAATAAATTCAAAAAAAATTATTAGGGAAAACAATTAAAATATTAAGGAAAACGTAAAAAAAAAAAAAAGAATAAACGTAAAAAAATTATTTTTTTTAAAGAAAGTTGAAAAAATTATTTTATTTTTTAAAAAACATTCTTTTTTTAAAAAAATATAATAATCCTAGTGTTGACATGTCTATGTACAATAAAATTGTCTATTCAACTTTTATAATAGTATAGATTAAGGACCCGTTTGGTGGTCAGGATAGGATAGGGACGGATAGGATAAAGTAGCAATATGATATGAGCAAGATAAATCGTTATCCTATCCGACGTTTGATGTCTACCAGATAACCAACTTGATAGCATTGTTATTCTAGTATGAATTTTAAAATTTTCGTTTTTGTTCTGAATGTTTTCATATTTTATTAGATTTTAGTTTTTTTATAATTTTCATTTTTTAAGATTATATAAAAAAACAAAATTGTCCTTGTGATAAAATTACATATAATATTTAATTTTTTAAAAAATATTGTTAATTTAAATTAATTTTTTTTATAATTTTAAATATTCATTTTAAATTTTTACTTTACATATAGTTAAATTATTAGAATATTTTTATTTATTTTTCAGTTTTAAAAAAAAATATAAAGTAACAAAATTAGCATGGTGAGAAAAAATAATAATTTTTAAAATTAAGTATTAATATTTTCCTTATTTTATGTTTTATTATACATTTTCTTTTTAACCATATTATATTTTATTATACTTTAATTATTTTATGTATAAATTTTCTTTATACTTTATTATACTTTAAATCACCTTATCCTATCATTTCTAACCCAGCTCCCCATCGAGATAGAATTTTAATTATATGATAACTTATCTTATCATGTCTCTTATCCTAATCATCAAACGAACCCTAAAGATAAATTCTTCAGTAACCCCTTAAAATTTAGGGGTAATTTTACCTTGTATATTTGACCCACTCAAATCTTGCCAACTAGTACCATGTCATTAAAAATTTGACAGGTGATCTCTGCCTCAGTCAAATCCCTTGAAGGGCATACTTGTAAAAACAAAATAAATTAATTTAAGTTTTCTTTTATGTCCTTTCTAAACCTAAATCCTTCAGCCCTTGAAGCTTTCGGCCGTTCTTCTTGGGTGGTGGCAGAGAATGAGTAACTTTGTTAAATAATGTCTTCTTCTTTGCCTTGGGGAATATTTTCATTAATATGCAAGCAACAAGGATTCAGATTGCAAATATAAGTGAGACATGGAAGGGGGAAGGATCCTTGGAAAGGAAAAACACACAAAAAAAAAAAGGATTCTCTGAAGAAGAAGCACATATGCACTACAAAGAGGAAATTCTCAGAACCAGAACCATCGGACCTCTTCCGCACCGCGTCGCCTCGCATCAGCTACAGCTGAAGATGAAACACAGGAAGATGAAGCAAGAAAGTTACGGTAGTGAATAGAAGACCAAGATTGGGAGAGAAAGGCTAAGAACGACAAGGATTTTAGGTTCTGATGACGAAGACATAAAAGAAAAAACAAAAATTAATTTGTTTTGTTTTTACAAATATAGGCATGTTTGGTTCGCAAAAAACTTAGGGTTTAGCGGATATAAAATTAGCCTTGTTCATTTTTAAAATTAGTGTATAATATTTTTTCTAGCATTTTTTTCCCTGACGCTAGTGTTTGACCTTATAACGTATAGCTTATCATTTTTTTTTCCATTTTTATCCTTACTATCTTAATTAAATTCCTTACTTATCCTTCACTAACAAAATAAAACATTAATAAAAAACTTTAAAATTGATTGTTAGAATTAATATCACTATTTAAATTTATATTTAAGATAAAAAATAGAAATTATATTTTTATTTAAAAAAAATTGTATAAAAATATCAATATTATTTTTATTATTCCATATTATTTATAAAAATAACTAAAACTAAATAAATATTAAAATTAAGAAACTTAATATTTTAATCTTTGAAATGATAAATAATTTAAAATAAATTAAAGTGTTAAATTGATAATTATTTTAAAATAAATAATATATATATATATAAGTACATATATATAACTTATATAAAAATAATCATGCAAACATGTCTTTTCAAGTAATTTTACATTAATCTACTAGTTTGTTTATCCGCTATCTGCTAGCTTATCCACTATTCACTGTTCGTTAGTTTATCCGTTATCCACTAGTTTTTACCAAACAGAGCCATACTCTTCAACAAAGTTGACCAAGGTAGAAATAAGTTATTAAATTTTAAATGATGTGATATTAGCTGGCATGATTTGGTTGGACCACATATATAGGATAAAAATTACCCCAGTTTTAATGAAGTTTTAACTTCCTGCCAATCTACTAACATCTATAGGTTCAAAGCTGTTACCCAACATTCATATAATCAGTGGCGGAGGAAGAGGGGACCTTTGGATGCCATGGCCCCCAACTTTAAGTGAGTTATTATATATATATATATATATATATATATATATATATATATATTTTATTAGTAATTTCATAAAATTACATACTATTTTTTTTAACAAAAATTACATATCATTAAATAATATCATTGGTGTCATTTGATTCTATTTTTACATGGTCTCGTGGGAATCACTGATCGACAAGCTTTGCAATAAAAATCTCAAGATATTTTTGAATATCATGTATTTGATATCTAACACAAAATCATTGGTTCGGAAATTAAGATATTGTAGTCGAAAAACTCTATTTGAGAAAGTTCTTTTATATATAACATTCAAGCTATTCAAATTCAACGAGTGTTTCTTTATCAAATAATTTTTTATAATTTTTTCTTTTTAGTAACTTAACCGTATAGTGTTAAGTCAATACCTGCTCATAACTAAAAAAGGTGAGTATAATTTATAACCAAACTTAGGTTTTGATGATATTTTAATAAATTTAAAAGCATTTGAATGTAATTTAGATTCCATGTTATATTAAGTTGATAATCATATATCAATTTTATTTCATATAATTTACCTTTATATGTTTGTTACTTTTTTTTATTGTTATTTGATTATTTATATATATATATATATATATATATATATATATATATATATATATATATATATGATCTTGACCCCTCATGTCAAATTCCTGGATCCACCTCTTTTCATATTAGAGTATAGCATAAAGCAAAAAGTCAAAAATACTTGCATCTTTAGTTAAGCTGCTTTTTTATATTATATCTTATTCTTATGTAAGTCTCTTCCGCATACTTGCAAACATTTATATAAAGATATTAGATATTTAATTATATACTTAAATCCGTTTCTCAGTTTTAAAAACATGCTACTATTATTGTAAAGAAGTTCTACACTTTAGTATTAAGAAGAAAAATTCTAGACCAAACAGTCTCTTGAAAAATTAGAATCTACTAGAGCTACAAACTTTCAACTAATATAAGGGCATATTTATCAAGTCTAAATTAGCATTTTTTTTATGTCCCTCAACAATATGTAGTGACTTTAAGCTTTTCATCTCCCTTCCTCAAGAAACAAATATCATTTTTTTATAGGCAAATATTAGTACGTTAATGTTAGTATTTTTGTTAGTGGGTGATGTTTGAATCCTGAATCTCCTTATCACTCCATTCCTTAACTCCCCCACCCAAACCACCTTATGACTCTCAAGAAACAAATATGTTTATATTATTTCTTTTCCTTCCTAAGAAAGAACACCTTAGAGTAATGGCAGTGTTTTTTATGCTTTCCAGATTCCAAATACTTAGGACATGAACGAATAAATTAGATCGAAATGGACAAATGTACAGTTTTCGCTTTGCCCTTCATGCAGCAAAACCAATGGAAGCACAAAGTGATGTGTTCCCCATCCTTAGGCCATCCGCGTTGGTGCAAAATATGCGGTGCTTACTTTGCCCTTCATGCAAGCAAAACCAATGGAAACACAAAGTGATGTGTTCCCCATCCTTGGGCCATCCGCATCGGTGCAAAATATGTGGTGCTTAACTTTTTTGTGGCGATGCAGTGGGTGCTTAAACCGAGGAGTGCTTGTACAAGCAGCTGGATCTTCTGACATTTCCTTTTTTTTTTAACAAAAAAAAAAAAAACAAATTGAAGTTGGTGTGATAAATAAATTATTGATGAAATATAAGGATGTGGGGGTTATTGGTAGAATCAATTTAAGAACTTTTTAGAAGTTGTTGGATTGGGGAGATGAAATGCTTAAGTTGTAAAAAGTAAAAATAAGTGATATGTAATAGTGAGATCCATTTAAGAACTTCAAAGTGTGATACTAGAACGTGGATGCTCTTATGTTTTAAGAGACACACCACATGGCTTTCGTGTTCTCTTCATGTTCAAAGAGTCACTCAGAAAGGTAGTCTTCATGTGTGATAAATTATACCAAACAAATTACCCTAGAACTCGTATCAATGATAATAATAGTTTTATTGATTGGATAAAAAGATTCAGATGGAGTGTTTATATAGAAACACGGATAGCTCTAAACTAATTCTTTAACTAATAAAACTAACTTCCTAACAAATTCTATTTACACATTTAACACGTGTATATTGTATATTAATCCAATAAACACCACCACCACTTTCGGTATACTCTTCTTGGTCATGTTTCTTACAAGTCATTTGAGGACACAGTAAAAATCTGAGGTAATCTATATTAATATCTATATGTTTAACGTTGTTAGAAGAAAAGTCACCAATATAGTTACATGTTTTGAAGGAGAAAGCAATCTTGACACATTGATTTGCTAACAGGTTTAGTAACCAATATGTTGTAGATAGCACAATGGCAAGATGCCATAAAGTTAGTATTTAGCTTATGAAATGTCCTAAGTAGTAAAAACAGGAAAACAAGACAAAAACAAAAGGCTCACAAGTATATGCTATAAACTACAACTAAGTAGCACTTCCCAACATTGTCAAAGGGTTTAGAAGCAAGGGTAATAATACAGAGAAGGAATTAATAGTATTGACTGTCAGTCTGTCACAACATTCAGTAGTCTAAAGACCCCACAGTTGTTATCCCAGTGCTTAAACTTCTTTGGTCCTCACGGCCTGCGTAGTCATCACAGATGCCATTAGAGAGCCTCTGATTTGGAACTGAGTTCAGAAGCTCGAGTCCATGGTTTCCCATTTGCCTCTTGATGCACCATACACTATTAACAAATTCCCTATCATACAAAGGATCATGTATGTAATAAAGATGTAAGGAAAAATATCTGGACATTTGCTTGCTTTCATAAAAAGGAAAAAGAAAAGAAAAACTATAGGATACTGAAATCATGAATATATAAATGGAAAATGCTCCCTACACATTTACTAATGGCACAGATCTCTCACAGAGGTGGTAGAATCAGAGTGTAGATGGATAGAAAACAGTGTGATCATAAAAATTGTGTAAATGTGAGATGATGCATGAGTTTGAGTAGAGCATTATTCTATATAAATCATCATCATCACCATAAGAACAGCCCATAAACAAGGGAGATTATGTAACTCAATTTTATTTCTAAATTGGGATTTGGTTATATACCATATGATTGAAACTTGAAATAAGATACCTTCATTTATGTCACTTTCATTTTAAAAAAGAGAAGGGACTGTTGAAAGACTTGAAAGTAATTTTAGACTAAGGAATTTGTGAAATGCTTGACTGAAAACCCACTCAGCACACATATTTATATACACTTGATCATAAATACAACTTATGTTTCCAAGGATAATAATGATAGCTATTTCCTAAGAACATGCATAGATACAAACTAGGTACATGAATTGTTAGCTTCATGAATCTAAACTAATTGCTACTAATTCCAACAAGTGTTGATTCCAACACTTCCCCTCAAGCTGGAGCATATAAGTCAAATGCTCCAAGCTTGGAACAAATGCTTTGAATTCTCGATCCCCTTAGAGATTTTGTAAGGATGTCTGCTAGTTGATCATTAGAACTAATAGATTCGGTGATGACTTCTTTAGAAAGGACTTTCTCTTGGACGAAATGACAATCAATCTCAATGTGTTTAGTTCTTTCATGAAAAACTGGATTGGAAGCTACATGTAGGGCTGTCTGGTTATCACAACATAGCTTCATTTGTTGAGTATCTCCAAACTTCAATTCCCGAAGAAGTTGTTTAATCCAAATGAGTTTACAAGTGGTTGTAGCCATAGCTCTGTATTCAGCCTCTGCACTGGACCTTGCGACCACATTTTGCTTCTTACTCTTCCAGGAGACAAGATTTCCACCAATAGAAACACAATACCCCGTAGTTGAACGCCTATAAATGGGCGAACCTGCCCAAACTGCATCGTAAAAACCAACTATTTGAGTGTTTCCTTTGTCTTCATACAACAGTCCTTGTCCTGGTGCCTTTTTAATGTACTTCAAAATTCAAATCACTACATTCCAATGATCATTGTGGGGAGACTGCATGAATTGACTTACTACCCCAACCGCAAAGGAAATATCTGGTCTTGTAATAGTGAGGTAGATAAGTTTTCCAACCAATCTCTTATATCTTTCAAGATCAGAATAAGGCTCCCCCTGACTAGGAAGTAATTTTAAATTCGGATCCATGGGACTGTCAACTGGTTTACAGACCAACATACCAGTTTCTTTAAGTATGTCTAATGCATATTTCCTCTGTGAGATGACAATCCTATTCTTTGATTGAGCAACTTCAATTCCAAGAAAATATTTCAGTTTCCTCAAGTCCTTGATTTGAAAATGGCTACATAAATATTCCTTCAACTCAGAATAACCGTGAACCGGAGCCGGTTTTCAAAAACCGTCCGGTTACTAAAAGGTTGACATAAGTGGCTTAATGGTGGGTCGACAACATTGGGACACCTACATTTTCTGGTTGTAGTAGTCACGAACTCCACATTCTGTTCACCATCACGGTGTGGTGGGGCGGAGCTGCAGTAGACGCATGACTGACCTGCGTCGGGATGGTTGGATTTGGTACAGTGTTGTGTGCGGAGGCCGACTAATGACGATGAGGGGACTGACATTCCAACGAGTTTGTTCCGTACTGGTGACTTTGTTCTTCCGACTAGGTGTTCTAGTGTCTGGCAACTCTTTGCTCATGAAAGTTGAAAAGGTGAAGGGATAGATGGCAGATGCAATGGAGAAGAAGGTGAAAGGGTTGAAAAAGTTTAAAGAGAAAGAGATGTCGTGTTATGATGGTTGGACTTGGAAAATTGGAGTTTTAATTGATTTGACATTAAGGCTTTATTGGAAACTACATTTGTGTCAATATTTTTTGGCTTAACGAAGTTTTTAGTCTTTGTAAATATAGGCCTTTTTGGTTTTGGTCCCTATCTTTCATTCGTTTTGATTTGGGTACTTGTAATTTTTTTATTTTGAAATAAGTCCCTGCCGTCAAGTGTTACCGTTAACTGCTGACGTGGAGACGGAAGACCACATCAGCAGTGACACATGGACAAGATATTATTTTTTATTGCCACGTGGCTTATTAAAAATAATTTTTGGTCACTGAAAATATGAGTCATTTTGGTTTTAGTCCCTATATTTTTGTTTACTTTGCTTTTGGTCCTTATAACATTTTTTTTGAAATAAGTCACCCCCGTGAACTGCTGCGGTTAACTGCTAATGTGGCATATGAAAGTCCACATCAGCATTGACATATGACATGATAGTTTTAAAAAAATTTAAATCCATATGATATGACACCTCAGTATTTACATAATATTATTTTTTATTATTTAAATATATAATTAGTATTAAAAATCAACAAATTTTTTAAGAAAATATTAAACCTTATCTTAATGATTTCAACGTCAGCTCTTCTTGTAACACCCTACTTTTTTGTTTAAGTGCTTTTTGGTAAGTTGTTTGGTTGGTTAAGGGCTTAGTGAGATTTTTGGCTCAAAAGTCCCTTTTCTGGTGGTTGAGCACGCCCGTGCTCAATAGCCAGCACGCCCATGCTTAAAGGCTGAAGCATGTTTTGGTTTTTAAGTTGAGCACGTCCGTGCTCAACAGTGAGCACGTCCGTGCTCAATGTGCAGACAGCGTCTCGCTGACATTAAGTCCAGCACGACCGTGCTTACCGACGAGTATGACCGTGCTCAGGTACGACCTATATAAGTTTGGCACAGAACCCGAGGGTTAACGTGAAACCCTATTTTGTTGGTTACAACAGCCACTGTTGCAACCTAGTGTGCCTCCTTCCATATTTCCTCTTCATCCATTGCAATAGTGGAGTTTTGGTAGCCGGTTGGGAAGCTTGTTTAATATGTTTCAGTTTAGAGGTAAGGTTCCATTCCCTTGTAGTTTCCTTTCGTGATTTTTGAATAGGAAACTAATGGGTTTGTGTTTGGTTTGGCTTAGGTTGAGTTTGTGTTGAGTCGCTTTGGGAATCGAGGGCAGTTTGCTGTTAGGAGCTTACGTTGGAGCGACCTTCAATCCACGTATGGGGAGAATGGTAGTGTATATCATAGGCATTGGGGGTAGTGTAAGGTAAAGGGGTTCTCATGACCCTGGTTTGTTGTGTATGTGTATATGATTAATATGATGGTTGTTTGATTATGATAACATGATCTTGGTTGTTTATATGTTGTTTATCTGCCTATGTTCATACTACGTTCTTGATGTTTACGTTGGTTATATGAACATGATGATATGTTGATGGTTGCTATTGACATAATGTTATTGGTTGAATGGTTGATACCATGATTGTGATGATAGTGTTGTTACTATGTTAATAATGACGTTTAGTCCCATAATATGTTTTTAATTGGCTTATGATTAATAGAATTAATCCCTAATTTTAATCGGATAAAATTGATGTTGAACTCTGCCCTAAACAGTACTGTCGTGCATTGAGCACGACCGTGCTGAACAGGGAGCACGCCCGTGCTCCCAGTTTGAATTCTGGAAAATGGTCGCGCATTCAGCACGGCCGTGTAGCTGAGCACGACCGTGCTCAGAAGGAAGCACGACCGTGCTCCACTTAAGTGACAGCACACCCGTGCTGGGGTTAAGCACCACCGTGCTCACCCCTCTGGACAGAATCTGAGATTAAGGATTTAAACAGGGTTTTTTAACCCCAATCTCCCCCAACGATGATGATGACATAGTTAATCAATGATGAAGGTTGGATCACTTAATTAAAGATAAATTAAGATGGTATAACATCCAAAAAATTGACTACTAGTTAATTTGATAGGAATTAAATTATTAGAATTATTATATTTCAATTTTGAAGTGCTTAAAATCTTGTAAGTGGCTCAAAAAAGGTTAAATAGATAGTTTGAGTGTTTTAGGCCCAATTTCGCATAATAGACTTCCTATGACTTATTATCTAACTTCAAATGGATAGTTCGTAACCAAAGAGAACTTGTTTGAATTTGAGGTCTTCATAAGAAATGTAACGCTGTCTCTTAGATTGCCATAGACACCAAATTAGTCCAAATTGGATTCTTGTAGCTCAAGTTATGACCAAATTCGTACACACTATTCATGTTCCAGCTCCAGAACCGTTTTTAAAAACTTTATCCCCATTTTGACCATATAAACGTCTGTTTCAGATTTTATAGTCTTCATAAAAGTTGTATATAATTCTTTTATCTTTCCAACTATATAAATTTCATAATTTTTGGATGTCTATAACTCAATATATATGCGAAATACAGCACCATATGCAGAGTAAGCGGGCTTAGTGCGCTTTTACACGTTTTGGGCTATTGGGGACTCTATAAATAGAATCTTAACACTTTTAGGGTGCGGTTTTGATCCCTAATTACACCTAGAAACTCAAATGGCTAAGAAGAGAAGAAATTCAAGGATTAACAAGAGAGCATTGTGGAAGAGAGAGTTGTGGAAGAGGAAGATGAGGAGAACTCTTGGCAAACGTTAGGATTCGTCGTAGGAAACATTTAGAGCAATTTGAAGGTCTTTAAGAGGTGAGTAAAAACAACCTTTTCTTAACCTTCCATGGTGCGAACGATTTGGGGAAACTATAAAATCGAAATTAATATTAAATTAAGTGATTATTACTATGAGTTATATGATTATATATGAAATTGGTACGAGTTTATGGTTGATTGATATGTCTTCATATGTTATATGACGTTATAGTGTTGTCGTGACATGTTTTATTATGTTATATGAGGGAAGTTCACCTTGTTTAAGCTTTATTCATGTTCCCTTAAATGACATCGACAATTTGTTTGCTTTCTGATTTTGAAATTTTAAATGATTTATGTAGTCGTTTTGGTATTGAATGGTTGTTTTGGTATTGAATGGTTGTTTTGGTATTTACATGTCATGATGACTTAATTGTTGATGCGTCTAAAGAAATTCTAAGAGTTTCATTTTGCTAGTTGCATTATGTGAATAAATAGTTGTGATTCAATTTTATGAGAACTAAATCATAATTGTTATCCTTCCAATGTTACACCTTACTCATTCTGGCACCTTTTGATGTGATTGCAATGGGTTTGATTTCAAGAAAAAAATTGTTACCAAAATGTGTTTTGCAATAATCCTCAAGAATGAACGTTATTTTCTATTTTATGAATGATATGATTATGATTGTTTATAAAAAATACTATTTCCTTAGAGATTGAACATCTTTAGTTGGCAAGAGTATGCACAAAATATACTAGGAAAAAATATTAAAGTCAAATCAAAGGAATATGTTTACTATATCGTGTTCACCGTTAGTGTATATCTAAAATTTCTCTATTTTATTTTGGTTGTTCAGATTTTAAATGTTTCCTAGAATCTTATATTTCGTGTTGTAATTGAATTATTTGCATGTTATATTTTACATATTTGACTTTTATCTGCTATCGTATTTTTGACTCTTGACTTGTGCATGCCTGTTTAAATCCGTCATCATTATATATACGTTATCTTAGAGGTTACGCTAGATAATTTCCAGTGTAGTTTGGGAATCACGTCACCGGTCAGGTCCATCGTATTTTTTTTAACAAGAAAATGTGTAAGCAAATTTCGAGGACGAAATTTCTTGAAGGATGAGAGAAATATAACATCCCAAAAATTGACTACTAGTTAATTTGATAGGAATTAAATTATTAGAATTATTATATTTCAATTTTGGAGTGTTTAAAATCTCTTAAGTGGCTCAAAAAAGGTTAAATAGATAGTTTGAGTGTTTTAGGCCCAATTTCGCATAATAGACTTCTTATGACTTATTACCTAACTTCAGATGGATATTTCGTAACCAAAAAGAACTTTTTCGAATTTGAGGTCTTCATAAGAAATGTAGCTCTGTCTCTTATCTTTCCATAGACATTAAATTAGTCCAAATTGGATTCTTGTAGCTCAAGTTATGACCAAATTCGTACACACTATTCATGTTCTAACGCCAGAACCGTTTTTAAAAATTCTATCCCAGTTTTGACCATCTAAACGCCCGTTTCAGATTTTGCAGTCTTCATAAAAGTTGTATATAATTATTTTATCTTTCCAAATATATAAATTTTATAATTTTTGGATGTCTATAACTCAAGATATACGTGAACTACAGCACCATATGCAGAGTAAGCGGTCTTAGTGCGTTTTTACACATTTTGGGCTATCGGGGGCTCTATAAATAGAATCTTAACACTCTTAGGGTGTGTTTTTGAACCCTAATTACACCTAGAAACTCAAAAATGGCTAATAAGAGAAGAAATTCAAGGATTGAGAAGAGAGTTGTGGAAGAGGGAGTCTAGGAAGAGGAAGATGAGGAGAATTCTTGGCAAACTTTAGGATTCGTCCTAGGAAACGTTTAGAGATATTTGGAGGTCTTTAAGAGGTGAGTAAAAACAAACTTTTCTTAACCTTCCATGGTGCGAACGATTTTGGAAAACTGAGTTTTAAATTTAAATTATGATTTTGGAGAGTTTTGAATGCAAGAACCAATAGTTGATCAAATCCTATTTTCGAAATTGGGGTTTTTGTATAAAAACGACATTAATATTAAATTAAGTGATTATTACTATGATTTATGTGATTATATATGAAATTGGTACGAGTTTATGGTTGATTGATATGTCTTTATATGTTATATGATGTTATAGTGTTGTCGTGACATGTTTTATTATGTTACATGATGTGATAGTGTTGTCGTAACATGATCTGTTATGTTATATGATGTTATCGTGCTATTGTGACATGCTCTGTTGTATTATATGATTATATGATGTTACAATATTACCGTGACATGCTCTTTTACAATATATGATGTTTTAGTGTTGTCATGACATGCTCTGTTATGTTATATGAAGTTATAATGTTGCCTCGGCATTCATTATATCATTGTTAGTGATACATGGAGTCTGAGAACCCATTTAATGGTCATCTGGGATGACATATTGCATTATGCATGAGTTGGTCATCACCTTCCAGGAAGGGATGACGGTATACATTCTATTTCAGGAATAGGATGAGAGATATCACCATCTGGGATAGGATATCAAATTATTGAAAATATCCACATCTGGGATGGGATATGAGATACCTCCATCTAGGATGGGGAAGACAGTGAGACACCATTGCATGGATATAAGCTCATAGACCTTAGTGGATCTGGGATTCACACCGGTTCTGGGAACCAAAGAGTCAAGTCAAGTGATTATGGGAATCATCGAGTCGTGTTCATGGAGTTATATTTCATATAGTATGCATGATTGACATGATTAAAAGCTTGAGATGTGAATGTTTTGACTGCTTAGTTATCCTTTTAATTATATGTGATTTGGAACAATTTTTGCTTATTTTAAAGGGGTTATTATGTATATAATTTTTGCAGGTACCATGGTTGATTTTCCGGTTACCGCACCGGCTGAGAACAACACTATTTTGTGAACCTTTTTATTAAATTGTTTTTACTCACCGGGATTATAAATCTCATTAAAAGTGTTGTTTTTATAGCACGAGGACATCGTCGGTGAGATCAAGGAGACTTGAAGACTTAGTATTTGAGTTTAGCTATTTATTATATTTGGTTAGCATTATGTTCAATAAGGACCCTTTTGTGGCTGAAACTATATTGTTTTATTTTATGGTTTGGTTATTATTAGTAGACGCCCGGGTTTTGAGACAATTAAAATTATTTATGTAAGGATTATCTTACCAATGTTTAATTTTAAATTATTGAGGTATTTTCTGACATATATAATTTGTGAAAATTTTATTGGAGTATTGATGCCTTATTGAATGTTTTAAAGGATTTTATTACATTTTTTTTGTTGAGTCGCTGATATAACGAAGGGCGTTACTGATGGAACTGCCTAGATAATTTGTTTTGATTCTGGATAATGACTAGTTCTGGTTTGCTTGATTTCAAGAGTTTATTCACTGTTTTCATGTTTATCTACTGTGTGGATTTGCAATTGGGAAATTCGAATTCATAGTTGCCATTTGTGAATGAACGATTTGTGCATGTTACTTAGGAATAAGAACACAATTAAATTAGCATTTTTGAGTTGTAATCAGTCTTAATGTTTTTGCTAATTTTCTAATACTCAAGGAATTGAATTAGTAATTTAGGCAGGAAGGTTTATCAACCTAAGGAATTAGGGGATAAATTATAAAAACTCAGTTTCTTGAAATTGGATAAACTATTCAAGTTAATTTCCAGGATTGAACAAGTAGGAAGGCAGGAAAACCGATCCTCTAACAATTTCTCCGTGATTGTTTAAAAACCGATTTTCTTGTTGCTTTATTTTCTCAAATTGAAAATACTAAAAATATTTTCTGTTCTTTGTTAAATATATGTTCTTACTTATTGGCGAAAGCCAATTCCAAACTTTTCGGTCGTTCAAACGAAGTTGAGTTGGTATGTTAGTAGTTAACGGTTCAATTCATGAGGACGATATTTTATACTACAGTTAGGCGATTTGGTGCACTTGCCAATTTTGCTCAACAGATGCATGTTTGTGGTGAGAGTGAAATTCTGATGAGAGGGTGAGAAGCAGAACCAACTGTTCTGAGAGAATTTGCTGCAACATATGTTAATCTAACTTTAGACCAGTTTTGTAATAATTGTTGATTTGTGCAGGATAGAAAGAGTATTTTGTTAGTAATGCAAGAGTGGAAATATGAGTCTTAAAAAGATTGAAAAATTTGGGTGATCCATGCATGCCATTCATTAAATAGAATTCTTCCGTTTCTTATGTTTCTTTCCATTTCTTAAAGAATCTCTTGCAGGAAAGATAGGGAGATGTATTTGTTTAAATTCAGAAGATATATATGCAAAACACTACAAAAAACCACTTGTTTAGTGATAACTCTTTTAACGAAGAGTTATATACTCTTTCTTAGCTTGAGTTTTGTAATCTTTAAGTATTTTATGCGGATGTTTTAGGTGTTTTAAGTTAGTTCAGTGTAATATGTATCATTTTATAAATTTCATTTAATTTTCTATTTTTGAGTGTCTAGGAATATGTTTAATGTGTTTCTTGAGTTTTGTTAGGTTTTGGTTGAAGTTTAGACAAGCTACCGGACATGCTCTTGGCACGCTGTAACATCTGGGTGCGAACTCCTGACAAGTTGTTGGAAAATTCTTTGGTCATGCTGCAGTATCTGGGCACGAATTCTTTATCAGAAAAGGATAAAAGTGGGACCACTTTCTCTCTCCTGTGGGCTGTCCTAAAAGCTAACGACATGGCCCAGTCACTTGCAGTGGGTTTTGTCCTTGTGCAGTTAATGAATCCGGCCAAGACACTTATTTTAATATTATTTTGGTTGGCCCAAAAGTAGGAAAGAGAAAAAGGCCTTTGTAAAACCATAAAAAGGGAATATTCCTTTACTTTTTAAGAGGGGCTGCTCATATCAGATTGGAGGACACATAGCTGCAGCCAAGGAGTCATCTTTTTCCCCTCCATTGTTCCATTTTCGTGCTCCCATTGTAATGATTTTTCACTCTTTATTATTTTGCTTTTGTAAGCTCAACATGAGCTAAACCTCTTAAGCTTTAGGTATGCTATTGTAATGAATGCTTAGCTGTTTTTGTGCAATGATATGTTCTGCATTTTCCTTTATTATGTGCTGATTGTTGTTTAGTTAAGAGTGACCAACTTAATTAAATATCTACCTTGCTTGGTTTGGAAGAATTAAGTAAGTGGAAATTGATAAAGGATAGGGGTTAAATCATTAATTGGAAAATTAAATGGTGTTGAATGGACTAGGAATAGTTATTCAAGTCCCTAAACTAGCTGGAACATACTTATTAAGAATGTGGTATAATTAATCTGAATCTAGGAATAGAAGACAGTTAATGAACCTAACCTTTACTTGTTGGAAAACATAGTTTTATTTCCTGGAGTTAGATGCTAGAGCATAGTCAGAGCATAATATAGGTTAAGCAGGATTTATGATACAACATACCTAGAGCTATTTCTCTCCATATTTGACAACATATTCTCTTTTCTGCTTGCTTGCTTACTTTAAGTTTACTCCAAAGCTTTATTTACGTTTACTTGCACACACACTACAATTTTTGGTTACCTAATCTAACTCCTAGAACATATAATCTAAACTGGAATTTGCTACAGCATTACAATCCCTGTGGGAACGATATCTAAACTTACTTTCTATATTGCTTGATGCGATTGTGTATACTTGCACAAGCTTAAAGACATCTGTTTTTAAGGTAACAAGTTTTTGGCGCCATTTCCTGGGATTGTTAATGGTGTTAAAATTATGTTTTTAGATTATTAGTTCTGTAGTTAGATTTTCTAATATTCTGGATGATTTGATGTAGCATCAGGTACAAAAACTGTATTTTGCTGCAACACTATCTGTTGCAAGCTCTAAAATGGCTGAAGAAGTGCAGCATGATAGTATGGCTCTGGCCAACAATAGGGATAGTGCAATTAGAGGGTATGCTGTGTTTGACCTTGAATCTATGAATACTGGAATTGTGAGGACTCCACTCACTGCACCACAGTTTGAGTTTAAACCAGTGATGTTCCAAATTCTGTAAGCAATGGGACAATTTAATGGTGCTGCAACAGTGGATCCTGACTTGCACTTGAAGCAATTTCTAAATATGGCAAGAAACTTCAAGATTCCAGGCATCACTGATGATGAATTCAGACTGAGATTGTTCCCATTTTCCTTGGGAGGCAAGGCAAAGAATTGGTTGATTACTCTAGAGCCAAACTCAATTGACTCATGGAACAAACTGGCTGGGATATTTCTTGTGAGGTTATACTCTCCAACCATGAATACAAAGATGAGAAATGAGATCATGGCTTTCAGGCAACATGATGATGAGCCATTATTTGAAGCTTGGAAGAGATTCAAGGAATTTTTGAAGAAATGTCCCAATCATGGCATCCTATATTGTATTCAGATGGAGCACTTCTACAATTGTGTCTCACCTAGTTCAAGGATGATGTTGGATGCATCAGCTGGGGGCAGCTTGCTCACTAAATCTTACAATGAAGCCCATGCTCTTGTAGAGGGAATTGCTGCTAACAGTTATCAGTGGCCAACAACTAGACTTGTTCCTGACAAGGTCAATGCTGTAGCAGGAGCCGATGAAATGAGTGAAATATTTGCACTTTCAGCTCAAATACTTGCCTTAACCAATATGTAAAGGGAATGACTATGGTAAACCAAGGAAACTATGTGGCTCCACCTATCAGAACTGAAGAAATGGTAAATGAATAGATTTACAGTGCAGATTCTGTATCATGCGTATATTGTGGTGGAGATCATCTTTTTGAAAACTGTTCTGCAAATCCTGCCTCAGTTAACTATGTAGGGAACAAGAACAACAGAGGAAACAATTCCTATGATAATACATACAATGGAGGGTGGCAATCATCATAGCATCCTAATTTGAAAGACTCCAACTACAATAACACTCTAAATCCACCCCCTGGATACATTCAGCAACAGCAACCACAAGTACAACAGAAAGCTCCAGAACCATCTCTAGAATATGTGCTAAAGGCATTAATGACAGAAACCAAGGCTGGAATGAGAAATTTAGAAACTAAAGTGGGACAGCTGTCTAGTGCAATCAACTCAAGGTAGATTGGTACATTACCTGCATCTACTAAAGATCCTAAAGCCTCAAGTTCTGGAGGAGGAAATGAACAATGCAAGGTGATTCACTTGAGGAGTGGTAAAGATATGGAGGATGTTGAACCAAAGAAGAAACCAGAGGTGAAAAAGTCAGAGCCTGAAAAGAAGGTAGTAGCAGAAGATGCTGCAACAGAACAATCTGAAATTACTGAGAAAACACCCAATGTTGTAGCATCTTGATAAGCCTCTGGCTCATCTAGTTTCCAGCTAGAAAATTGGTATATTTTGTGCCTAATTGGGCGAGTCACTCTCGCTAATCTCCCAAATTGGCCTTGTTTTGTACCTAAGTTAGACATTGACTCGTTATATGCATTTTTAGTAGTTTTTAGTTTATTTTGAGTAGAATTACGCTTTTCGTTTTCTTTTATTGTTTCAGGTTAAAAGTGAAGCTCTTAGAGTCAAGGAAAATGAAGAAAACAGTGGAAAGGCAATTCTGGAGGTTTCGCCACGCGAAACAGGAGCTCGCCTCGCGAGCCTAAAGACCAGCCTGAACAGCAAATGTCATCCTCTCTGTCTCGCCCCGCGAATCACCATCTCGCCTCACGAGTCTGAAGGTCTGACTGTGCCAGAAATGTCATCCTCTCTGTCTCGCCTCGCGAAACACCACCTCGCCTCGCGAGCATTCAAATCCAGATGGAGCCAAAACTTAATATTCGCGTCGCGAGAGGCTACTCGCCTCGCGAGCGCACGCAGAATCTGAAATCTATAAATTGCTGTTTTAGGGCAGATGGAAGGAACTTTTGGTTCACCACTTGTTTTTAGATCAGTTTTAACGAATCCTTGTTCTCTGGAGCTGCGTCTCCTTATTTTATTTTCTTATTGTACAACTATGATGAATTCCAAGTGTTTGTGCGTTGTTACAAGCATGAGGAGCTAATCCCCTTGTCTAAGGGATCAATGAAACCACCCATGACGCTGTAGATTCAATGTGATGTATGTTTCTCTCCTTTGTCTCAATTATTGTTTTCCAATTCTGAATTTATTGCGTTAATCATATGCATGCGTGATTGACCAGTTAACGTGATGAGGCTTAGTAGGCAATTTGCGTTTAGAACTTGAATTGGGAACATTGATCGAATATTGCACGAGAGTGAATAGGAGATCGGTGCAACCTTATAAGAACCAGATTTAATAGAGTTTGATGATTGGGTTATAAGACCTAGTAAGTAATTAATTCAATCGTTGAATACGTCCTATTGAGCACGACAATGTCATTAGGAGAATTTGGGGGTCCTGGTTGACATTGTAATTGAAATTAGGGAGGGAATCATCATCACTTGGGTACTATGCATGATTGGGTAGGTGGATTTGTGACCTTAGATATTTAATTCCAGATTTTAATTCTTGATTTCTAATTGATTGGTTAATTTGAATTGCGATCCTATTTTCTCTCTCTCCATAACCACTTGCTGTTACTTGGCCAACTTATCGAATTTCTTGCAAATTGGTAGAATTGGTAGCCCAATCCTTGTGTTCGACCTCGGTAATTACTTACCGTGTTTTATTACTTACGACGATCCGGTACACTTGCCGGTGACTCAACAAGTTTTTGGCACCGTTGTCGGGGATTGTCACAACCAATTTTCCTAATTTTTGGGAAGTTTGATTATTTGGTTAAGCTATTTTTATTTTTATTTTCTGTTATTTATTTACTATTATTTCTCTCTACTTCTTTGATTCCACTTGGTCTTGCCTTGTTTTTTTATGCGAGGTACCCTTTCACAAGAGGACTTTCTATTTGATTCGGAGATCACCAAGACCGAGAAGCGATTAAGGAAAGAAGCCAGAGAACGAAAGAGGCTTGAAGCAATTGATTTTGAGGAGATGGCCGCAAATCCTCCTCCTCCTCCTTACAAGCCTCTCTTCGAGTACAGTCTACCCAACTTGGGTGATTGTGATTCTTCTATCGTGAGGGACAACCTGAATACAGATTCCTTTAGAGTGGAAGGATGTGTCACAGCCTATATCCGTGAGAATCAGTTTGATGGGAGTGGCAAACAAGACCCTCATAGACACATCACTCACTTCCTTGAAGCTTGTGACTTGCAGAGGACAAGAGGTGTTTCTCAAGATGAGTTTTGCTTGCGGCTATTCCCCCTCTCTCTTAGGGATGTCGCTCGCGATTGGTTTGACAGCCTGGATCACAATAGTATCAGGACATGGGAGCAAATGGACCAAAAATTCCTCACTAAGTATTTTCCTCCTCAGAAAGCGGCACAAGCAAGAGTAGCCGTCACATCTTTCAGGCAGACAGAAGATGAATCTTATAATGAAGCCTGGGAGAGGTATAGCATGCTATTGAGAAGATGTCCTTCAGCTTTCTTTGACCCGGTCTCCAAGGTTCAACATTTCTTTAACGGGTTAAGGGGGCGCTGCCAGATGAATTGTGATGCCGCAGCTGGCGGTTAATTTTCCTATTTATCAGCTGAGGATGGATGGGCATTATTGGAGAAGATGTCGTACAATGATTACAACCGTGGTAGGGAAACCTCAAGTGGAGTCAGTTCTGCAACAATGGAAGCCATTCTAGAGCAAAATAAACTGTTGAAGATGCAAATGGCGGCTTTGTCTGGGAACAAGAAGGTTAATGTGATACACGAGGGAATGCCTCCGGGTTGTGAAAATTGTAATGGAGATCATGACATTCAGAACTGTCCGTTCAACTTCTCTCAAGAACATGTGGACTCATGCCATAATTTCTATGACAGCGTGCCCCAGAACAACTATCAGAGGAAATGCATGCACGATTACAGTCAGAATCAGAATAGGGGTTATATGAGGAGAGACCATCCGGGTTTCGCTTGGAGTAACGCTAGTGGTGGTATAGCCGGGCAACAACAACCCCAACAGAATTGGCAACAACAACCTCAGCAGAATCAGGGGCCAACTTATGGGATCCATCAACGCAATACTCAGCAGACTTTTCCAGGGCCTAATCAATTGCAAATAACAGATGGTGGAAGGCAACCTTGGGAGTTGGGTTTTGAGAAGACCAATGCGGCAATTGAGAAGTTGTCAATCTATACAAGCACAACCATTGATAAGTTGGCAACTCATACAGGGGCGGCAATTCAGAATCTAGAGACACAGATAGCTCAGCTCCAAAGCAACTACATGAGCGTCTCCCAGGCACTTTCCCAGGTGATACCGAGAACAACCCTAAGAACCAATGCAATGCCATAGCAACTAGAAGCGGTAGGGTGTTGGGATCTAACAGGGGTACAACTAGTTCTTAGGAAGACAAGGCCCCGGAACAACCACATGTTGAGGAAGAACAACCTGAGAAGGAGGAGTTAGCAAGTGACAAGGCACCAGAGCAAGGGGGAAGGTTAAAACTTGTAGATAAAGAGTTCCGAAAAAAGAAGTGGGTTGAACCCAAAGACATCCCGCCCTACATGAAGGTACCATATCCTGAAAGATTGAAGAAGCCTCAACAATATAAGCAATTCAATAAATTCCTTGATGTCTTTTGCAAACTTCAAATTAACATTCCATTTGCGAAAGCCTTGGAACAAATGCCATCTTATGCCCGGTTTATGAAGGATCTTCTCTCCAAGAAGCGGAAGATAGTGGATGAGGAAACAGTTGCTTTGACCGAGGAGTGTAGTGCCATTCTTCAAAGAAAACTACCTCAAAAGTTGAAGGATCCCGATTCTTTTTCTATATCATGCACCATTGGGGGGATGACTCTAGGAAAGGTGTTGTGTGATCTAGGGGAAAGCATCAACTTGATGCCCCTCTCTATGATGAAGAGGTTGGGGATCAAAGAAGTCAAGGATACACGGATGTCACTCCAACTCACCGATCGTTCTATAAAATATCCTTATGGGGTGGTCGAAGATTTATTAGTGAAGGTGGACAAGTTCATATATCCGGCGGATTTTGTGGTGCCTGATATAGATGAAGACGCTGAGATCCCTCTCATATTGGGTAGGCCTTTCTTAGCCATTGGGCGTGCCTTGATAGATGTGTAATAAGGGAAACTCACTCTAAGGGTGCAAGATGATGAGGTAGTCTTCAATGTCTTTGAAGCAATGAAGCACCCTGCTGAGAGGTCGGATGTGTATCGAGTGGATATGGTGGACTCAACTGTCAAGGCAAAGGCAACTAGAGAAGCCCATGGTTCTTCACTTGCACAAGTGTTGGTAAAATCCCATGATGATGATAGTGAGGAAAAAGACCCTTTGGGGGATGAGGTCTATCTTGAGTGGTTAAAAGTCATGGAAGCCTTACCGAGTCTCCCAGAGGATGAAGGTGCAAGGGAAAAGCTGAACAAAGAAGGAATGAAAGAAGCTGTGTGTGAGGAAGTGATTAAACCTTTAGAGGCGGGGATCATCTATCCAATCTCGGATAATAGTTGGGGTAGTCCAATTCATATGGTCCCAAGGAAAGGTGGCACGACCGTGGTGGTCAATAAAATCAATAAATCGATCCCAACAAGGACCATCACGGGGTGGAGAGGATGTGCTGATTATAGAAGGCTGTTGGACTTAAATGAGTTGTCCGGGAACCGCATGCAAGCATATGAAAAGGCAAGAACCTACAAAAAGCAGACTAAGGCATGGCATGACAAGCAGTTTCTTCCTCCGGATTAACCCTTAGGGGTGACTTGAGTCAGGCTCGGGACGTTAAACAAGCGCTACTTGGGAGGCAACCCAAGCTAGATATCCTTTATTTTTTAGTTTCTGTCATATATATATATATAAAATTCAGATTCGCCCCGCGAACCCACAGTGACCTCGCGAGACAGAAGCCCCGAATCTCAGAAGCTTGCTCACGCTTCTGTCTCGCGTCGCGAGAGCTACCTTTGCTTCGCGATTCTGGACATCATCAGCTGTTGGAGTTCCAGATTCGCCTCGCGAGCTATTACTTGCCTCGCGAATCTGGAAATTGTGAAGAACAATCTTTTTCCAGATTCGCCTCGCGCGTGATGTATCGTCTCGTGAATCTGTAATTAAGGTTTTCAATTTTTCCAGCAGGGAGGGGCGCCCGAGGGACCAATTGGATGAGGATGCAACCGTAGAAGAGCTTTCCATGGAAACGCCCACCTACACTACAACTTGATCAGGGAGCACCCTCTCCTTTCCTCACTCTTATTTTATATCTGTGTTCTTTCATTGAGGACAATGTATGATTTAAGTGTGGGGGAGGGAACCAATTGCTTTGTTTTTGTTTTTGTTTTTGTTTTTGTTTTTGAATGTCGCTCTTGAATAATGTGAGAAGATCAAGAGTATTTGTATGAGTGTTGTGTCGGCAAGCTTGGTGGATTTTAATTAAATTTAGCATAGATTGATTGCATGAATTATTTTGACCATCGATGATTTCCCTCTAGGTTCTGAAAATAGAAAATTTGATCCCCATGTGAAAAATTGAAAATTGAACTTTGAGAAATTTTATTGTGATTGCTTGATTTATGACAAGTTTGGGGTGAAGGGGTGCACACACTAGGAATTGTATCTCGGTCAAACAATTGCAAAAAAATGTCCAGGTGAGGAATTTGAGCCTCCAACTTTGTTTTTGATTGCGTGAATCACTTTTAAGTTGCACTTTCCCGGATTTGCTTGAATCTCTTCATGGTTTACATGTTTATGTGTTGCATCAAATGATTTAGGCAATTTTCTTTGAATAACTACTTGGCCTAAAAAGAACCATCCCTAATGCATGTTCCCCAGTTAGCCACGTTGAGGCTAATTGGCATATTGCTTCTTAATGACCCGATGTTATAAGCCAACAATCTGGAAAAAACCATGTTAACCCAATCTTAGGATTAGGAGAGCATGGAAACTTAGCAAGAGAAGGGTTGTAAGAAACTAAGTTTGGGGTGGCTACAAGGATATGATGTGTTGTTTGGTATTGAGAAATAGAAAAAAATAAAGGTTGAAACCCAAGGCAAAAAAAAAAAAAAATTGCCAAAAGAAAAGGGCCAAAACAAAAAGCTTAGCAAGGAAAAGGCTGTAGTCACCCAAGGCTAAAAGAAAAATGGAAAAAAGAATTTGAGTGGAATTTCAATGTGTCAAAATGCTCATGCTCTCTTAGTTCCTAGGGACTTAAGCCTAGTATCCTTGAATATCCTACCCTTAGCCAGGCCCCATTACAACCTTTGAAAGACCTTTTGATGTTGCATGCATGTTTTCGTGAGAACTATTTTTGAGATGAAAATCAAATTCATGGGAAGTGCTCTTGGAATGTGAAATTGAGTGAAAAGTTGATAGCCTAGACAAATTGAGCGAATGAGTGAAATATTACATGCCCTTGTGAGGAAGGCAATTGTTTGAGATTGGTGATCTCCTTTTTGTGTGTAACTTGGATCCTCAACTTAGATTAATGATTGCATGAATGATGAAGTTCTCAATTGTTTAAAGTAAATGAATGTGGGGATTACATTGATGCAAGGGGGGAAATCATTGAAGAAAAATTGTTTTGTTAAGATTGCATGAAATTTGTGCGCAATTGATTGAATCCTTTAAGCTTGCCAAGTCTTGAGTCTTTTTGAGTTTTAGCTTGCTTGGGGACAAGCAAGGTTTAAGTTTGGGGCGTTTTAATAAGCCTCTGGCTCATATAGTTTCCAGCTAGAAAATGGGTATATTTTGTGCCTAATTGGGCGAGTCACCCTCACTAATCTCCCAAATTGGCCTTGTTTTGTTCCTAAGTTAGACTTTGACTTGTTTTATGCATTTTTAGTAGTTTTTAGTTTATTTTGAGTAGAATTACGCTTTTCATTTTCTTTTATTGTTTCAGATTAAAAGTGAAGCTCTTAGAGTCAAGGAAAATGAAGAAAACAGTGGAAAGACAATTCTGGAGGTTTCGCTACGCGAAACAGGAGCTCGCCTCGCGATCCTTTAGACCAGCCTGAACAGCAAATATCATCCTCTCTGTCTCGCCCCGCGAATCACCATCTCGCCTCGCGAGTCTGAAGGTCTGACTGTGCCAGAAATGTCATCCTCTCTGTCTCACCTCGCGAAACACCACCTTGCCTCACGAGCATTCAAATCCAGATGGAGCCAAAACTTAATATTCGCGTCGCGAGAGGCTACTAGCCTCGCGAGCGCACGCAGAATCTGAAATCTATAAATTGCTGTTTTAGGGTAGATGGAAGGAACTTTTGGTTCACCACTTGTTTTTAGATCAGTTTTGACGAATCCTTGTTCTCTGGAGCTGCGTCTCCTTATTTTCTTTTCTTATTGTACAACTATGATGAATTCCAAGTGTTTGTGCGTTGTTACAAGCATGAGGAGCTAATCCCCTTGTCTAAGGGATCAATGAAACCACCCATGACGGTGTAGATTCAATGTGATGTATGTTTCTCTCCTTTGTCTCAATTATTTTTTTCCAATTCTGAATTTATTGTGTTAATCATATGCATGCGTGATTGACCAGTTAACGTGATGAGGCTTAGTAGGCAATTTGCGTTTAGAACTTGAATTGGGAACATTGATCGAATATTGCACGAGAGTGAATAGGACATCGATGCAACCTTATAGGAACCAGATTTAATAGAGTTTGATGATTGGGTTATGAGACCTAGTAAGTAATTAATTCAATCGTTGAATACGTCCTATTGAGCACGACAGTGTCATTAGGAGAATTTGGGGGTCCTGGTTGACATTGTAATTGAACTTAGGGAGGGAATCATCATCACTTGGGGTACTATGCATGATTGGGTAGGTGGATTTGTGACCTTAGATATTTAATTCCAGATTTTAATTCTTGATTTCTAATTGATTGGTTAATTTGAATTGCGATCCTATTTTCTCTCTCTCCATAACCACTTGCTGTTACTTGGCCAACTTATCGAATTTCTTGCAAATTGGTAGAATTGGTAGCCCAATCCTTGTGTTCGACCTCAGTAATTACTTACCGTGTTTTATTACTTACGACGATCCGGTACACTTGTCGGTGACTCAACACATCTCCCACTACACCTAAACTGATTCCAGAAAGACCTCCTCCACCTTTTCCTCAGAGATTAAAGAAGGTCACATTCAATGTTTTTAATGCCTTCAAATACCCAGATGAAGGCTTGGAAGAATGCTCTTTCATATAATCATTTGATGAGCTGGTGCAGCAACACTTCTTGAAGAATCAGTCTGATTATGGAAATGTTACAACATCAGTAGAAGCTAATTACTTCTCTGATGAGGAAGGGGTGAAATTCTTGGACAGCAAGGCAGCTCAACATGCGTGGTCTAGAAAGTTTCAATCATTGGAGCCAATAATAATCAAGAAAAGGTTGCTGCACAAAGAGAGGAAGAAGGTTAAAATGAAGAAGAAGAAGAAGTCCAAGTCACTGAAGCAACACCAAGAAAGGTGTCGCCACCAAAAGTGGGGGCACCAGGAGGAGCAACCACATCAATGCACCAATGGCTTGAAACAGAGCCTTAGAGAAGTGTTGCAGATTGCTGCAGCATCCCAAATCAGGGTACATTTCTAAACCCTCCACCTCATTACCATAACCCATGCTTTTAATTTTTCTGCACGTAGTGGTCATTAGGACTTTTTCTGTTTAACTCTTTGTATGGCCATTAGGGCCATAGTTGTTTTAAATTTCTGCTTAATGAATGGCTGTGCATGTGCCCCACCCTTGTTTTGATTCCATATGATTAATGATTAAATGGAAGTGGCCTCTGGCCTTTATGCTGTGTTGAAAACAAGATTCTTTGAATAAAACACTTGCTTACTAACCTAGTGCTCTAACTTGACAATGCACCATTAACTTTGTTGCACCACTATCTAAGCAAGAAGACATAAGTGCTGTAGCACGAACAGACAAATGTGAGCCCAAGTGACAAAATTACACTGTACATATTGTAACACCCTGCTTTTTGTTAAGTGCTTTTTGTTAAGTTTGTTTAGTTGGTTAAGGGTTTAGTGAGATTTTTGGGCTTAAAGTCCCTTTCTGGTGGTTGAGCACGCCTGTGCTCAATAGCCAGCATGCTCGTGCTTAAAGGCTGAAGCGTGTTTCAGTTTTTAAGGTGAGCACGCCCGTGCTCAATGTACTGACCGCGTCTTGGTGATGCTAAGTTGAGCACGACCGTGCTCAGGTGCAACCTATATGTTTTTGGCACAAAACTCGAAGGTTAACGTGAAACCCTATTTTGCTAGTTGCAGCAGTCACTGTTGTGGCCTAGAGTGCCTTCTTTCGTATTTCCCCTTCATCCCTTGCTATAGTGGAATTTTGGAAGCAGTTTGGGAAGCTAGTTGGTCTGTGGCAGTCTATTGGTAATAGTTCCTCTTCCCTTACCTTTCCGTTTTTGGTTGGGAAACTAATCTGTTGTGTATCTGTTGGTCAAGGCTTGGAGGTTTGACTAAGCCGCTTGGGGAACCGCGACCAGTTTTCTGTTAGGGGCTTACTGATGAGTGTGATTTTACCTCATTTTTCATGTACATTTCGGCATGCATTTGCATATAGTTAGGCCAATTTAGTGTTGATTTTGTATAGTTTTTCCTTTGGAACGGATGAGGTGGTTTCTGGTGTTGTTTTGCAGGATTTAATGGAAAAATGCCCAGAAATCAGCCTTGGTGGAGCTTGGATGAAAAAAGAGATTAGAAGTGAAGATTATGAGCCAAGCAGAGAGTATCACGGCCTGGCCGTGATGGGCTCCTCACTACCGTGAGGGAGCGATGAGTCAAGAAAGATTGAGCCAAAAGTCGGAAGTCATCACGGCCGGCCGTGATGCCTATCACGGCCGTGACCGCTAGTTGGAAAAGTCGAAAAGCGATCACGGCCTGCGCGTGATGGATATCACTACCGTGATGAATATGTGAATGAAGAGGCGCCCAAGTCGGAGACCATCACGGCCGGCCGTGATGGCATCCACGGCCGTGACGGGCGACGGACCTATAAATGAACCTGCACTGAACAGAAAAAGGGACGAACTTTTAACCTAAAAGAATCTGCACTTGGAGGCAGGCTGAGACTGGTGGCTGGAGAGGGTTTCTACCCAAAAAGGGGGGCATTTTCTCTGCTCTTGGATGGAGAGAAGATTGGAGGAAGCTTGTCTATGAGTGTTCTTCATCCCTTCTCTTTTTCCTTTTTGTATTTCCTTATCATGAGTAGTTAAATCCCCATTGTTGGGGTTAGATGTAACTTTTCTGAACATGTTGTAATTGATTTGGTGTTTTAATGCAAGTCTCTATTTTCTTATGAGCATGTGATTCTGTTCTTAATGCTTTCCTTGGATTAGCTACCCATAGGAATGATTAGTTGCTTTGATAGATGACTGGAAGGTTGGTGTTAAGGCATGCTCATGAATCACATGCCAAGTAGTTCAAGAATCTAGGAATAGGTGTTGAATGCTTGCAATCTTATAAGTCTTGACTTAATGCAAAATCACAGGTTAATCCACCTAAGGAATTAGGGTTTAATTTGGGGTTTTAGGCTCAATGCACCTAAGGAATTAGGCTTGAGTATTTTAGAAAAGGCTTGATTGGCATAATTGAATTAGGACTTGTGTCGATAACCATTTCATTGCAATTAAGGGAGGATTAGTGTAGTCTAACCCTAACAATCTTAGCCATATCTCTGTTTGCATACCAAGTGTTTGTTAAAAATTCTAAAAGACCAAAAACATCTTATTTTCTGTTTAATCCCTCACACTTTAGATTAGTCTAGATAGTTGTTGAATTTGCGAATTGGTAATTGACATCCAATCCCTGTGGATACGATAACCGGTCTCACCACCGTATTACTTGATTGCGACAAGGTGCACTTGCCTTTATTTATATATCTTTAAAATACGCGCATCAAGTTTTTGGCGCCGTTGCCGGGGATTGGCTTTGTCAATATCAGTAGTAACAAACGAGACAACTAGTTTAGACATTTTTTTTTATTGCCTGTGTATATTTGATATTTTTCTGTATATATTTGAATTTTTTTGTTTTGAATTCTGTTTTGTAAGGTGGACAAAAGTCATGGAAAATTTTTATTGTCCACCTGATAAGGAAGCTTCCAGTCATGTTTTGGAGGACAACTTGTGGTGGGATGGCGATATAAATTTGGGAGAATTCTTCGAGGAGTTCTCTCTATCTCATAACATCCCATCACGAGTCGATCCTATGACTGGTGAGCTTATATATGTATACTCCAAGGAGGATTGGGAAACCTTTTGGGCATATTTACCACCTCCACCACCATGTATGATTCCCATAGAGCCACATGAGAAAAATCTGGTTCTGGGAATGGATGAAATTGAAAATGAAGTGGTGGTGGTGAGTGAACCACAACAAGAGGAATTACCTTCCAAAAATCCTTGGGAAACAACAAGTGAGGAGGCAGGGCATCTAGATAGCACTCCTTCCACCATGCATGCTTGAGCAATCTGATTTTACTGCACTAGATAAATATGTTGGCTTGCATGCATGTGTGGAAATTGGTAAGTTAACCCCTCCCACTTGTCATCACACTTCCTCTTGACAATTCCATTTGACCCGAGAGGAAGTGAATTTATAATTGTAAAGGTCAATGGAATTTCCACCCAATGGCTGGGTGGAATCGAAAATAAAGTTATTTTACTTGTTACAATCACCATCCCAATTTCCATTTGATCCGGGAGGAGGATTCAGGTGATGATTTTTAATAAGTCAAGCTAGTGACGTTAAAGAAGCGCTTATTGGGAGGCAACCCAACTTTTCTTAACCCTTCTCTTTAGTTAGTTTTTGTTTTTGATTTTCAACCTCTTGAATAATTTGAGAAGCTCAAGAGGTTTGTTAATAATTTTTGTTAAGTGTCTTCAGATTTTGAATAAAGGAAGGAGAAAAAGAGCAGGGAGAAAGCAGAGCCAAAAAGCATGTGAGCCAACACCCGCTACCGCCTCGGTAAGGCTGTTCCAATTTTTGCTTTATTTTATTTTTCTCCTACCCTCTCCAACTTGATTGTTTACATTGGGGACAATGTAAATCTTTAAGCTTGGGGTAGGGGTATTTTGCATATGTTCATATCTTGCATTGTAAATGTTGCATTCATATAGGTTTAGTCTTGCATGATCACATGATTTGATTGCCCCTGCTTAGATTGAGCTTATGATTGTGAGAGCTAAGTGCCAAATTTTTTTGTGATAGTGAATTGTTGAACCCAATTCTGTTTATTCTTGTGATATGGCTGCAAATTAAATATGCTTGAGATGATTTCGGATAGTTGATGATTAGCATATGTTTCTTTAGACTTGTGTTTCTCACTGGTTCTTGAACTGATAAATGTGAGCTTTTGAGCCATTAGGGGGTACTCACTAAATCTGCCCCCATTCTTTGTGTAGAGTGTTATTCCTCTTGGTTTGTTTTCTCTAGAACTTGACTTAAAACCAATTTGAAGCTTAGAAAATTTTTGGAAACAATTTTGAAAATGATTGAGGCAATAGGTATTTTTCTGGCCTTCTGAGCTTTGAATGTGTAAATGCTACCCTTAGTTGCCCAATTTTGAGCCAAAATGAATAAAATGCTTTTCTTGGTACCCTGAAAAATTTTGATACATATACTTGATAAGGGACCTTCTAAAGTATCACAAAAAGGGTGAAAAAGGTAGTTGAAAGTTTGGGAAAAGAATAAGAAAAAAAAAAAAAATTAATTAAAAAAATCTTGATTTGAAAAAATTCCCCTTCTCCAAATACAAAAAAAAAAAAGAAAAATAAATAGAGAAGGGGATGACAAAAAAATAATAAAAAGAAAAAGAAAGAAAAGAAGGGTGGAAAAATGTATTGAAAACCCAAGAAGGTATTTTAGAAGGTTTCTTGTGTTGAAATGTTTGATACTTGGTTTAGCCTTTTGAAATATCCCTTTCTTGTTATTCCCACCTAAAGATTAATCCCATGGCCACGTTACAACCAAATAAAGACCTCTTGATTCTTAAGTGTTTTTCATAAATAAAGTGGAGATTTGGTTGATAGTCAAGCATATGGTAGGAATCATTCCTTGAGGAAAATGGAGCGAATTGTTATATATACTTGAACACTTGAGTGAGTGAGGCAAGAAAGAGAGCCAAGCAAATAAACAAGCTTGGGGTGAGCTTCAAGTGAGCAAGAGTGCCCGAATCAGTGAGAATGTGAGTCTAGGAAACTTAAGCCCCTAATTGGACTTGAATTGATTGTCTCTTGCTGAATTGTTTGAATTGCCTGTTGCTTGGATCATTTTACTCGGGTTCTTGGTTCACTATCCATGCTTTGACTGTTTATCTATTCTGGCCTTAGTTTTTGCTTGAGGACAAGCAAAGTCTTAAGCTTGGGGTGATTTGATGAGTGTGATTTTACCTCATTTTTCATGTACATTTCGGCATGCATTTGCATATAGTTAGGCCAATTTAGTGTTGATTTTGTATAGTTTTTCCTTTGGAACGGATGAGGTGGTTTCTGGTGTTGTTTTGCAGGATTTAATGGAAAAATGCCCAGAAATCAGCCTTGGTGGAGCTTGGATGAAAAAAAAGATTAGAAGTGAAGATTATGAGCCAAGCAGAGAGTATCACGGCCTGGCCGTGATGGGCCTCACGGCCGTGAGGGAGCAGTAGCTGAAGAAAGATTGAGCCAAAAGTCAGAAGCTGTCACGGCCTGGCCGTGATGCCTATCACGGCCGTGACCTGCTAGTTGGAAAAGTCAGAAACGATCACGGCCTAGCCGTGATGGATATCACGGCCGTGATGAATAAGTGAATGAAGAGGCGCCCAAGTCAGAGACCATCACGGCCTGGCCGTGATGGCTGTCACGGCCGTGACGGGCGACGGACCTATAAATGAACCTGCACTGAACAGAAAAAGGGACGAACTTTTAACCTAAAAGAATCTGCACTTGGAGGCAGGCTGAGACTGGTGGCTGGAGAGGGTTTTTACCCAAAAAGGGGGGCATTTTATCTGCTCTTGGATGGAGAGAAGATTGGAGGAAGCTTGTCTATGAGTGTTCTTCATCCCTTCTCTTTTTCCTTTTTGTATTTCCTTATCATGAGTAGTTAAATCCCCATTGTTGGGGTTAGATGTAACTTTTCTGAACATGTTGTAATTGATTTGGTGTTTTAATGCAAGTCTCTATTTTCTTATGAGCATGTGATTCTGTTCTTAATGCTTTCCTTGGATTAGCTACCCATAGGAATGATTAGTTGCTTTGATAGATGACTGGAAGGTTGGTGTTAAGGCATGCTCATGAATCACATGCCAAGTAGTTCAAGAATCTAGGAATAGGTGTTGAATGCTTGCAATCTTATAAGTCTTGACTTAATGCAAAATCACAGGTTAATCCACCTAAGGAATTAGGGTTTAATTTGGGGTTTTAGGCTCAATGCACCTAAGGAATTAGGCTTGAGTATTTTAGAAAAGGCTTGATTGGCATAATTGAATTAGGACTTGTGTCGATAACCATTTCATTGCAATTAAGGGAGGATTAGTGTAGTCTAACCCTAACAATCTTAGCCATATCTCTGTTTGCATACCAAGTGTTTGTTAAAAATTCTAAAAGACCAAAAACATCTTATTTTCTGTTTAATCCCTCACACTTTAGATTAGTCTAGATAGTTGTTGAATTTGCGAATTGGTAATTGACATCCAATCCCTGTGGATACGATAACCGGTCTCACCACCGTATTACTTGATTGCGACAAGGTGCACTTGCCTTTATTTATATATCTTTAAAATACGCGCATCACTTACGTTGGAGCAACCTTCATTCAAGGTAGGTGGATAAGGGTAGTGTATTCAGTAGGCAGCGGGGGTAGAATAAGGTAAAGGAGTTCCCATGACCCCGGTTTGTTATATATGATTGTATGATTAATATGCTGGTTTGTTGGGTTATCATAACATGTTCTTGGCTGTTAGTATGTTGTTTCCTATGCCGTATGTCCATAATATGCCTTGATGTTTATGTTGGTTACTTTAATATGAACATGATGTTATGTTGATGGTTGTTATTGGCATGGTTACGATGAACGATTGGTTGATGTTAATTGTTATGAGTATGTGATGATAAAATATTAATTGGTAAATTAAGTTTAAAAACAAGTTAAGTTTAAAGGATAGTTGAACCCTAAAATTGGATTAAGAATCCATGTTGAATTCTGCCCAGAACAGTACTGTCATGCATTGAGCACGACCGTGCTGAACAGGGAGCTTGATGTTGACGGATCTGGGCAAGTATACCCAGTCGTACAAGTAATACGGTGGTGAGACCGATATCGTTCCCACGAGGATTGGATGTCAATTACAACTTCACAAATTCAGCAACTATCTAGACTATGAACAAAATTCAAAACAAACAAAACAAAATGAATAAAATCTTTTTGTATTTTTGTCGAGCGCTTGGAATGCGAAAAGGATATGTTGGGACTAGACTTCACCAAACCTCTGCCTCATGCACTACTAGGACTAGATACCTCCCATTCATGCTTCAAATATTAAAATCAACCCATTAGATTACTCAAGCCGTGATTCCTCATATGACAAGAGCCTAAATCCACTAATAGACCCTAATTCCTTAGGTGGCCTAGATTAATGAATTTGCATTAAGATTAGGGATTATGCGATTACTAGTAAACCAAACTCCATTCCTAGACGCAAGGGTTACTAGGTGATTAATTCCAAATCAAGACATGATAAGAACGTCCCCATTGCAAATCAAATCCCAAAATCAGTTTATGGATGGCCAACCCACAAAAAGCATTAAGCGTAGGAATTAAACACTAATATGAAGGCATGAACACATGTTAATCAGTCAAGGCAATTACATAATATTCAGTTTGGCTACATCTAATCCCAACAAAAAGGGATTTAGCTACTCATAGTAATAAAAATTACAAAAGAGAAAGAGAGAAGAGATGAAGAAACTCTCTACAATTCTTCTTCCGATCCAAGAGCAGACAAAAACCACCTTTTTGGGGTGCAAATCCTTCCCCTAGCCGCAGCCTCCAAGTCTTTTTATTTTAGGTCTGAAAGTCTGTGTTAGAGACCCCCCGATTCTCCTCTTTCAGTTTTTCTGCACTCCTATTTATAGAGTGGCCGTGCGTCACGGCCGTGATGGCCATCACGGCTAGGCCGTGACGTGTTCTGCCTTGGGCGCGCTTTCAAAATATGTTTGTCACGGCCGTGACGTTCATCATGGCTAGGCCGTGATCGCTTCTGTCTTCACCAAATGGTCTGTCACGGCCGTGATGGGCATCACGGCTAGGCCGTGACAGCTTCTGACTTTTGACTTCTGCTCTGCTTGATCATGGCCGTGATGGTCATCACGGCTAGGCCGTGATGGGCTCTGCTTGGCTCATTTTCTTCACTTTTCATGCTCTATTTCATCCAAGCTCCATCATGGCTGATTTTGATCATTTTTCCATTAATTCCTGCAAAACAACACACAAGACCACCTTACCCGTTCCAAGGCAAAAACTAACTAAAATCAAATAAAGAATGCCTAATCTATATGAAAAATGCATGCAAAAGTGTACATGAAATATGATGTAAAATCACACTATCAAATCACCCCAAGCTTATTCAATTGCTTGTCCTCAAGCAAACACTAAGGCCAGAAGATCAAAATAATCAATGCATGGATAGTGAACCAAGAACCCGAGTAAATAATCCAAGTAACAGGCATTTTCAAATAATTCATCAAGAGACAATCAGTTTCAAGTTCAATTAGAAGCTCAGGTTTCATAAATTCATATTCTCACTGATTTGGGCACTCTTTCTCACCTGAAAATCACCCCAAGCTTGTTCATTTGCTTGGCACTCTTTCTCACCTCACTCAAGTGATTAGGGGTATATGACAATTCGCTCTATTTTCCTCAAGGAATGAATTCTACCATAGGCTTGACTATCAACCAAATCCCTACTTTATTAATGAAAACAATTAAGAATCAAGAGGTCTTTTGCTTTGGTTGTAACGGGGCCATGGGATCAATCGTTAGGTGGGGAAACCAAGAAAAGGGAATTTCAAAAGGCTACACAAAACATCAAGCATTGCAAAACATGACACCTTCTAAAATACCTTTTTGGGTTTCGATTCCTTTTTCCACCTTTCCTTCTTTCTTTTTCTTTTTGTTTTATTTCTAATTTCCTTTTTTGTCATCCCCTTCTCTATATATTTTTCTTTTTCTTTTGTTTTTCTTTTGTTTGGAGAAGGGGGGATTTTTCAACTCAAGAGAAATATTTTTCTGATTCTTTCATCCCATACTTTTTTCAACTACCTTTTCACCCTTTTCTGCAATACTTTAGAAGGTATCTCATCAAGCATCATTCATCGAAACATTTCAAGGTACCAAGAAAAGTATTTCATTTTTTTCAGGCTCAAAATTGGGCAACTAAGGGGTAGCATTTAGTCAATCCAAGCTCAGAAGGCTGGAAAAATACCTAATGCCTCAATCATTTTCAAAACTGTTTTAAAAAATTTTTAAGCTTCAAAACGGTTTCAAGTCAAGTTCTAGAGAAATACAATCCAAGAGGAATAACACTCTATCACAAAGAATGGGGTAGATTTAGTGAGTACCCCTTTTTGGCTCAAAATCTCACATTTTAGTAGTTCAAAAATGAATGAGAAACACGAATCTACTGAACCATATGCTAATTATCAACCATAAAAGATTATCTCAAACATTGTTATTTGTAGCCTTATCACAAGAATAGAAAAATTGGGTTCAAGAAATTGGATGCAAGATCTAAACAAGGGGCAATCGAATCATGTGATCATGCAAAACTATATGAATGCAACATGAACAATGAAAAAAATGAAAAATGCAAAAATACCCCTACCCCAAGCTTAAAAACTTACATTGTCCCCAATGTAAATAATCAAGTCGGAGAGAGGAGAAAATTGGAACAACTCACCGAGGTGGTAGCGGGTGTTGGCTCACATTCCAGTCAGAAACTTGTTGGGAAATGCATCACGGCCGTGAGGCTCATCACGGGCAGGCTGTGATCAATTCTGGTCCTCAGGGCTGGCCTGTCACGGCCGTGACCTCCATCACGGTTAGGCCGTGATGCTTTCTGATCTTCAGGGTCTTCTCATCACGCCCGTGATGGGTATCACGGCTGGGCCGTGATCCTTTCTGATCCTTATATTTAGCTCATCACGACCGTGACCAGTGTCACGGCCTGGGCGTGATGGCTGTTGACTTTGTCTGTCCCTGCCCTTTTTGCTTCTCCTTCCTCCTTATCCTGAAAACACTTAACAAACCTATTAATCTATGAGTTTTACTCATGATCTTCTCAAATTATTCAAGAGTTTAAAAGTCAAAAACAAAAGGAAAAAGGAAAAGGTAAAGAAAACTTGGGTTACCTCCCAATAAGCGCTTCTTTAACATCACTAGCTTGACTCATTAAGAAGCATCCACCTGGATCCCATAGTTTGTGGTATAAGGACCAAAGGGTGCTCAAGATGTAAGATCCTCCACCCGGATCCCATGGTTTATGGAGTGGCAATTGCAGAAGCAATATGATTCTATCCACAATTCCACCTAGCCAGTGTGTGAAAACTCCATTGACCTCTATAATTATGAACTCACTTCCTCTTGGGTCAAATGGTGTTTTCACGAGAAAGTTTGACAGACAAATGGAAGGGACTAATTTTTCAGTGTTCACACATGCTTATAAGCCAACATATTTATCTAATGCAGCAATTTCAGGTTGCTTGGCAAGCATGGTGAAATCCACTACCACTTCATTTGCACTTTGATCCATTCCCCCAACCGTATTTTGCTCAAACAATGCTTCATGTGGGTATTGTACTAGCTGTTTGCAAATCTCCCCCACTTGCATTTTGAAGCTTTGCGTCAGAGCATCGATACAATCATAATTGGATCTTGCCTTGGCCTCAGAGATGGATAATTCTTGGGAATATTGTTCTAGAGTAATTTTCAGAGGTGTTTGCATTCCATTCCCATTCCTCAATTTCACAAGGACTTGTGGAAGGTAATTCCTCTTCTTGTGACTCGTCTACCACCACCACTTCGTCTTCATTTTTATCCATCCCGACAGCCATATTTTACTCAAATTCTGCTTCATGTGGCTCTATGGGAATCATACATGGTGGTGGAGGTGGTAAATACGAACAGAGGGTTTCCCATTCCTCCTTGGAGCATCTTTATACAACCCTCCCCGTCACACTATCAACTTGTGCTGGGATATCAAAATTTGCCAATTCTGGGTAATCTTCCCAACACCAGTTGTCCTCCCAAGTGTGACTTGCGGCTTCCTCATCAGATGGATAATGATAGTTGTCCATGATTTTCATCCACCTAGCACAACCAAAACTCAAAACAAAAAGATCAAATATATACAGAAAAAAAAAGTCTAAATTAGTTGCCTCCTTTGTTACTAATGATATTGGCAAAACCAATCCCCGGCAACGGTGCCAAAAACTTGTTGACGGATCTGGGCAAGTATACCCAGTTGTACAAGTAATACGGTGGTGAGACCGATATCGTTCCCACGAGGATTGGATGTCAATTACCACTTGACAAATTCAGCAACTATCTAGACTATGAACAAAATTCAAAACAAACAAAACAAAAGGAATAAAATCTTTTTGTATTTTTGTCGAGCACTTGTAATGCGAAAAGGATATGTTGGGACTAGACTTCACCAAACCTCTGCCTCATGCACTACCAGGACTAGATACCTCCCATTCATGCTTCAAATATTAAAATCACCCACTAGATTACTGAAGCCGTGATTCCTCAGATGACAAGAGCCTAAATCCACTAATAGACCCTAATTCCTTAGGTGGCCTAGATTAATGAATTTGCATTAAGATTAGGGATTACGCGATTACTAGTAAACCAAACTCCATTCCTAGACGCAAGGGTTACTAGGTGATTAATTCCAGATCAAGACATGATAAGAACGTCCCCATTGCAAATCAAATCCCAAAATCAGTTCATGGATGGCCAACCCACAAAATGCATTAAGAGTAGGAATTAAACACTAATATGAAGGCATGAACACAGATTAATCAGTCAAGGCAATTACATAATATTCAGTTTGGCTACATCTAATCCCAATAAAAAGGGATTTAGCTACTCATAGTAATAGAAATTACAAAAGAGAAAGAGAGAAGAGATGAGGAAACTCTCTCCGATTCTTCTTCCGATCCAAGAGCAGACAAAAACCACCTTTTTGGGGTGCAAATCCTTCCCCTAGCCGTAGCCTCCAAGTCTCTTTATTTTAGGTCTGAAAGTCTGTGTCAGAGACCCCCCGATTCTCCTCTTTCAGTCTGTCTGCGCTCCTATTTATAGAGTGGTCGTCCGTCACGGCCGTGATGGCCATCACGGTCAGGCCGTGACGTGTTCTGCCTTGGGCGCGCTTTCAAAATATGTTTGTCACGGCTGTGACGCTCATCACGGCTAGGCCGTGATAGCTTCTGTCTTCACTAAATGGTTTGTCACGGCCGTGATGGGCATCACGTCTAGGCCGTGACCGCTTCTGACTTTTGTCTTCTGCTCTGTTTGATCATGGCTGTGCAGGCCGTGATGGGCTCTACTTGGCTCATTTTCTTCACTTTTCATGCTCTATTTCATCCAAGCTCCATCATAACTGATTTTGATCATTTTTCCATTAATTCCTGCAAAACAACACACAAGACCACGTTACCCGTGCCAAGGCAAAAACTAACTAAAATCAAATAAAGAATGCCTAATCTATATGAAAAATGCATTCAAAAGTGTACATGAAATATGATGTAAAATCACACTATCACTCGATCGTGCTCCCAGTTTGAATTCTGGAAAATAGTCGCGCATTAAGCACGACCATGCAGTATAGGAGCACGACCATGCAGCTGAGCACGACCGTGCCTAAAAGGAAGCATGACCGTGCTCCACTTAAGTGGCAGCACGCCCGTGTTGGGGTTAAGCACACCCGTGCTCACCCCTCTGGACAGAAACAAATATTAAAGGCTTTTATGGGGTTCCCAACTCCAATTCCCCAATGATGATAAGTTGACATAGCTAATCAAAGGTGAAGATTAGAGAACCTGGTTAATAATTATCTAAGATGATTAAGATAATAAGATATTAAGTCCGTATCCGTTGGGTCACTGCACGTTGATAAGTCGAATCTTGGTCCTTGTTGGCCAAGGAGGCCTTGACCCCACGGTTTGGGTCTAAGGTGTTGTTGATGTTGAAGTCTTGGGTGCTTATTGGCCCAAGCACGTTGATGTTGATGTTGAAGTCCTGGGAGCTTTATGGCCCAGGTAAGGAGGTGGTTGAGATTGTTTGTTGTTTGTCATGCATAGGGCATTGGAGTTTATGGTTGAGGGGGAGGTTCAACATAGGGGAGGCCGTCCTAGAGTACAGTGATCTGACCATCCACGATAGGTCATCCGATGGTTTGGTGATCACGGCCCCCCGTGATGAGGCATCCACGATTTGATGCGTTGGCTATCCATGGGTTCACCCAAGGTTTGGTGAACTGCCGGTGTTGGTGATTTTATGGCCAATACGGATATATAACTCCGAAATCGTTCATCTTGAGTAAGTTTGGATCCACATACATAATGGAGTAGCGGATTAGTGTTGCATTGCACCGCATAGCATACTTGGTTGACTTTATGTTGTTGTATGTTGTTATATGTATATGTTGATGTATGCCTATGGTGATGCCATTGAAATAGACAACTATAAACATGAGAAGGGGGGTTGAATTGTGTTTATCATAATTTAAACAAAGTTGAAATCTTTTCGCAAACAGAAGCTTAGTTCAGATGAGTGGAAAGATACAGGACAGACAGGTGACCTGTCTGATGAAATTTTAACAGTGACTTTGGCAAATACACCACTTGATAAACGTATAAGAAAACTAAAGCAACTAAAGAGGTTATAAGGAAAGAGAGATTGACACAGTTATTTATCCTGGTTCACTCTTTAAAGCAAAGAGCTACGTCCAGTCCTTGGCAGCAGTAAGATTTATCCACTATAACTGATCAGGTTACAGTCTCCAAGTATTGTTTGCACACCTAGCCTCTTCAGGCTCCAAGACAAGCATTCTTTGCACACCTAGCCTCTTCAGGATCAAGACAAGTATTCTTTGCACACTTAGCCTCTTCAGGGTCACTCAGGTTTGTTTGAGAGATTTGGTTTGTAATAAATACAACTTCAGACAGACAGAACTTTCACTAACACTCAGAGAGTGGTTTAAATGTAAAGCTTAGGAAAGTCTGCGTAATAACTTCAAATGATTGAAGAATACAGAATGAAAGAATGAAGAATTTAATGCGCAGAGTAATGGCTCTTTAATGTTATGTGTATTCTCTATGTATTCTCTATACTTCATCTTTAACGACTTCTGTATTTATAGTCTTCAAGCATGTAGGATCCGTTAGAGACATTCCCTCAGATGTTGGCTTCAAGCAGAACTTGATTAAATGCAATTGAGTCGTTTGGGCAGCCATTAATGCAATAGGAACGTTGGTTGTACTCTAACATGAAGGATCGTGGCTTTATGCATCGTGATACAACCATATCAGAGTTGTGCAGAGAGCTTTTTGTACTTTGCTGAGTACAATTCCCATTTCGTGTTAGGACCAGAGGTACTAGGGAATAAAGCATGTTGGAAGCATTCTTTAACTGGTCATTGGTTCTGATAACCGAGGTTGCTTGAGAGAGTAACTTCTGACTTTTCTTGATTATGGTTCTTGAAATAAGATTCTGATAATTCTTATAGAATTCGCGTTCATAAGATAAGCACGTCCATCTTGAAAGTAACCGCGTCCATCTAGCCATTTAAGATTTTACATTCGAACGGGCTAGTAGACAAGCTCCATATGCCACGTCATTAGACGGATACTCCTTTAACTGGTTGAAAGTAACCTAGTAGATGAGCTCCATATGCCACGTCATTGGACGGATACTCCTTTAACTGGTTGAACGTAACCTAGTAGACGAGCTCTATATGCCACGTCATTGGACGGATACTCCTTTAACTGGTTGAACGTAACCTAGTAGACGAGCTCCATATGCTACGTCATTGGACGGAGCTTCTCATTAAGGACTTAGCAAGTCCAAAGTCTTGTGTGGACGAGCGCTTGTGTCACCTTAGTGGATGAGCACTTATATCACTTCAGTGGACGAGCGCTTCTGTTACTTTAGTGGACGAGCACTTCTATCACTTCAGTGGACGAGCACTTGTCATTTTAGTGGATGAGTGCTTCTGTCACTTTAGTGGACGAGCGCTTCTGTCACTTTAGTGGACGTGATGATTCTTACAGTTTTAGTCTGCACACTAGATAGACAGGTTTGCAACCAATATAAAGGTTAATTAAATCATTAACCAATGTTTAGTTCTCATCAAAACTTAGGGAAATGCACATCAGACATTTTACAGATTTAACAATCTCCCCCTTTTTGATGATGACAAACATTGAGACGATTTAATGAACCTCAGAAAATATCAACAAAGAAAATAGCATATATTAGATAGGTTGAAATTTTCTTAAGCGGACAGGTCATCCAGATGCTTGATCAGACATTAAGATTAATCATATAATCCGTTTAACTTTGAAATTATCAGAGCAATAAGTTTGACTTGTTTTACTTTGAAAATATTATCAGAGCAATCTTACTTAAGATTTATCTGAGCAATTATAGCAACTATCAGAACATACTCATGTCCATGTATTATTTAAGATTCATATCATATTCATTGTGATCACCCATTTTTGTCCATCTTCATTTTATTCTAATTTTATGTTATTATGTTTCAGAGAGACTAAAAAATAATAGTCAAGAAAGAAAGAAGAAAAAGAAATTAACCAAGAAACGAGGAGGAGGTTCATATCTAATTTTTTGTTGGACGAGTAGGTCGTCCATTGCATGTTTAACTTTCTGTTGGGCGAGTAGGTCGTCTATTGCATGTTTAACTTTCTGTTGGACGAGGAGGTCGTCTATTGCATGTTAAACTTTCTGTTGCACGAGTAGGTCGTCCATTTCATAGTTAACTTTTTGTTGGACGAGTAGGTCGTCCATTGCATGTTTAACTTTCTGTTGGACGAGTAGGTCGTCCATTGCATTTTTAACTTTCTGTTGGACGAGGAGGTTCCGTCCATTGCATGTTTAACTTTTTGTTGGACGAGTAAGTCGTCCTTTGCATGTTTAACTTTCTGTTGGATGAGTAGGTCGTCCATTGCATATTTAACTTTCTGTTGGACGAGGAGGTTCCGTCCATTGCATGTTTAACTTTCTGTTGGACGAGTAGGTCGTCCATTGCATATTTAACTTTCTGTTGGACGAGGAGGTTTCGTCCATTGCATGTTTAACTTTCGGTTGGACGAGGAGGTCCCGTCCATTGCATCTTTAACTTTCTGTTGGACGAGGAGGTCGTCCATTGCACACTCAACTTTCTGTTGGACGAGGAGGTTCTGTCCACTACAATTTTATTTTCAGACTGGAGACTAAAGAATAAAGAAAGAAGAAGAAGAAAATAGTGAAGAAAGGAGGAATAAAAGAAGGATAAAAGAATAATCAGCAGAAAGAGAAGAAAGAAGGTTGAGTTACCACTCTCCAACCGCCCCTACACCTCCTCTACCCATTGGTCCTTCTTCTCCCTCATCTCCTCCCTCATTTTAACCTAACAGCCCTACTCCTAACCCTAAAAAACCCATTTTACATATCAGACAAAACCTCTCTTCCTCCTTCCACACCTCCAACCGCCCCTACACCTCCTTACCCATTGGTCCTTCTTCTCCCTCATCTCCTCCACTATCTTAACCGCACCACACTTCCTTCTCTTTTCAAACATCAACCTTCATATCAAATCACCTCCATTCCTCTGCTCGCGCCACTTCCATCTGGACACCCGTGATCTCTGCTCAGAACCGCCCAAGCTTCGGATTTCATGAAACCAACCTTGAAGCCGTTGGGTAAGGAGAAGAATGAAGTCCTTTCCTCCTCCCCTATAAAGGGCGACGCAGAAGACAGAAGAAGGGGGAGTAGTTTTCGGTTTTGACAGAAAAGGGGGCCAAGAAATTCTTTGATCTGTGTGTGTTAACTTCTAAAAATTTCTCGGATTTCTTGTTCTTTTTTGTTCTTCTGTGGAGAGTGTTCCGTTTCCCCTTGTTGTTTTTTTGGTTTTGTTGAGAAACTTGGAAAAAGTAGATTGAGAAGTCAGGGAGAGTCACAATTATTGTACTCAGTCACTGCTATTTGGAATTCATTCTCTGTGATTTGGGGAACATCAAGAGAAATATCAAAGGAAGATCTCGTTTGGTAACCTTAATTTCTTCCTCTTGATCACTGAATTAGGAACACTGTTCTTATTGGGTTTTTATTTATTTTTGTTCTTGCTAATGATGGTTCATGTTCTGCTTGGATTGTATGCTGAGTTACTATAGGATTGGATATGAGTTTTTTTGGTTTCATTTCCTTTGGGCTAGACCATGCACCTGTTATGGTGATTAGGGGGTGCTTTGTTTTAGTTTGCAAGCCATGTGTTTGCTAGAAGCCGTGTCTGTTAGAAGACTTGAGTGAGTTCAATGCTTTATAAACTTGATTTGATAAAATTTGAAAATATGCCATAGTGGATGAATTCCCGTGGTGAGTTTTAGTCAAATGCTTAAATTGTGTGCTTAAGAAGAATCAAAACTCTGTAAATGATTTATTGATTTTCAAGAATATTTTTAAATGACATTTATGTTTATCGAGGCTATCATCTAAAATTTCCATCTTATCATTAACTCATTATGGTGATTGCAATGTTATTAATGTAATTGATCTTCTTTTGGGTTCTTTTTTTATTTTCTTAATTAATAATAAATGCTAAAGTTAGCAGTTTCTCTTCAAAATGGAAATCTTTTGAAAATAATGAATCCCTTTGATTGCATAATTGATTGATTCTAAACAATTCAAGTAAAAAGGGTAAAGTAAATATTTTCAAAGTTACTAAATTTTGTACAATTAATTTGGGTAACCATTTTTAATGGATGTTCTAGGGTGCCGTGGGGTTCAATCTTCATGCCTTCCCTAAACATAATCGGCTCCCGAATTCGATCTTGGTTTCAAAGACTGTTTTTAAGGGTTTTCCAATTTTTCCTAAATTAAATAAAATTGGTGGCCACTCCATGTTCATTCTCTAAAAGAAAAATAAGTTTTCTTTTTGGTTGCGACATTCATTCATATTCATTCTTCTATAACACATTTCTATCACATTTCTCATTTCTCCCATTCTCCCCCTTTTGTCAACATCAAAAAAGGTTATCAAGTTTTATTTATGAGATATGTTAAGGGCAAGATAACATGTTAAGAAAATCATAGTAATGCAGAAAGCATATGAGACATACTCCACTTAAACTATTGTATCATCACTCCCCCTGAACTAATGCTTAGTTAAAATAACATGTATATAGGAGTTAAGACAGATTTAGCATAGACAGGTGATAAAGCACAGACAGGTTAACATTCAGACATGTCTTTCAACAATGCAATCCATGTTTAGATTATCTCTAATAAAATAAAACCTTTCTTCTGCGAGGGGTTTAGTGAAAATATCAGCCCATTGATTTTCAGTTTTAATAAACTTAATATCAAAGATGCCTTTTTGAACAAAATCCCTAATAAAATGATGTTTGATTTCAATATGTTTAGCCTTAGAATGCTGAATTGGATTTTTAGTTAAGCATATAGCACTGGAATTATCACACCATACAGATATGTTATGTTCATAAATAGAGTAATCCTCAAGTTGATGTTTTACCCATAAGAGTTGAGAGCAGCAACTGGCAGTAGAGATGTATTCTGCTTCCGCAGTAGACAGGGCAATGGTTGTCTGCCTCTTGCTTGACCATTAGACTAAACTTGCTCCAATGAAGTGACATCCTCCACTGGTGCTTTTTCTTTCTATTCTGTCTCCAGCAAAATCAGCATCACAATATCCCACTAATCTGTATTCTTTTGATCTTAAATACAGCAAACCGAGATTAGTAGTTCCAAGCAAATATCTAAATATTCTTTTAACAACCTTAAGATGAGATTCTCTAGGATCAGATTGGAATATAGCATACATACAGATACTAAATTGAATGTCAGGTCTGCTTGAAGTGAAGTACAATAGAGAGCCAATCATACCTCTGTAGACAGTTTGATCTACCTTTTACCTTCATCATCTTTGCTTAGTTTTGCATTGGGTTGCATAGGGTTTTCTTGAGTTTTGTGATGAGTGTGATTTCACCTCATATTTGTTTATCATATTGCATGCATTTTCATATAGTTTATGCATATTTAATTTGATTTTTGCTAGTTTTTACCTTGGAATGGGTAATGCGGTTTTATGGTGTTGTTGTGCAGGAATTAAGGATTAAAATGCTCAAGATCAACCATGATGGAGCTTGCATGAAGATGGAGCTTGAAAAGCAAGAAAATGAGCCAAACAGAGCCCATCACGGCCATGATCGAGCAAAACTGAAAAGAAAGAAGGCTAAAGTCAGAACTGGTCACGACCAGCCCGTGATGCCCATCACGGCCGTGACGTGCCAACTGAACCAGACCCTCACAGGCAGAACTGATCACGGCCTAGCTGTGATGGTGGTCACGACCGTGATAGACCAATCAGCAAAGCAAACTTCAAGGGAGAATCCATCTCGGCCTGGCCGTGATGGCCATCACGGCCGTGACGCGCAATATTTGGATCTGTAGAAACTGATTTGATATGAATTTGTGTTTGATTGGGATTTAAATTACCCTAATCTATAAATAGGGCAATTAGGCAGAGACTTAGGAGGACTCTTTTGAGACTTTTGCGCTGCTACCACTTAGGCAAATTTTTAGGATCTCTCTTCTTCTTCTTCTTCTTCTTCTCTTCTCTTATTTTTTATTTCATGTTTTTGTTAACCAAGCTTGTCATCATCACCATGGCAATGCTTGAGTAGTAGCTTTATTTCTAGGGATTAGGGCTATGCCCAAGATCTGATTTATGTTATGAATTGATGTTTTACCTTTGTTAATTTCGATTTTGCTTTAGATCTGATTTCTATTATTTTAATTACTCGTAAATTCGGTGGCCACTTATTTGCGTGTCGTAGATATTCTAAGGAGGAACCTAGCGGTGAACTTAGGTATCGGATCTATAGAATCAGACTTAGGACTTAAATCACGAGAGTTAGAAGTAGTCCTTCGAGGATTAACGAATTGTCACAAAACTTAAAGGGTTCGATCTAAATTCAACTACCACGAGAGCAGGGGTTGGTTTAATTGGGCACGGTTTTTGTAACCCGAGAGGGAGCATTAACTTATTTAGGATAAATTCACCTTCAAAGCAATTTAGATAATTAACAAGGGGTAGTCAATTTAGTAACATAAACAATCTTGTTGGTAACCCAATTCCTAGGAATTCCTTTTGGATTTGAAAACCCCCAATTTGAATTACTTTCCTGTTTTGTTTGATTGCGATATTAAATTTGATTGTTACTTGATTCTTATCTCAAAAATCAAAACCTTTTCAAAATCCTTTTTTATAGAGTCCAGTTTTATCGATTTAGTAATTAGTTGTGGTTTGAGATCACGGTCCCTGTGGGATCGATCTTTTTATTACTTGGCAACGAATCCGGTACACTTGCCAGAATTCACGCACACATCAAGTTTTTGGCGCCGTTGCCGGGGACTGTGATTTCTTGAATCTCAATTTAATTTTTAAATTGATTTTTCTGGACTTTTTATCTTTCTTTTTAATTGTCTTTTTTTGTTATAAAAAATTTTCTTTTTTCATCTATCTCCTTTTCGTCCTAGAGTATCTATCCCTCTGTGTTTTTCTCTTTTATGCAAAGATCCCTAAGTCTTGGAAACCTTACTGAGGTTGACCGCGAAATCGAAAGGATATTTCATAGACGTAGGAGACTACAAAGAGAGAGAGATGTTGATTCCCATTCCACTCATGGCGAATCTACCGGATACCAAACCATTGAAGGACTACGCAGCCCCAAATGCGAGGGGTTTGCGAACTGGGATTGCTAGGACAGAGATCGATGCGGAGAACTACAGTTTACCACCTATGCTAATTAGCATGATTAGGCAACATCAATTCAGAGGATTGCCCTCGGAGGACCCGACTGATCATGTGGAGACATTCTTGGAGTTCACCGATGCAATTAGGATTCATGGTGCCCCGGTCGATGCTATACGCTTGAGGTTATTCCCCTCCTCTCTTACTGGAAAGGTAAAAGCTTGGCTGAAGCAAGTGCCAACTGAAGCTGGCATTCTTGGAGAAATTCTTCCCTCCATCCAAGACGGCTTACCTACGAACCCAGATCACCGTCTTCTTCCAAAAGGATGGAGAATGCTTATCCGAAGCTTGGGATCGCTACAAGGGATTGCTGGAGTCTTGCCCACATCATGTACTCGAAAGGTGGTTGTTAGTGCACACCTTCTACAACGGATTGGATTACTCTTCGAAGGTGTCACTTGACTCCGCAACTGGTGGAGCCTTTATGAATAGGCCTCTGACTGAGGCATTCAACATCATTGAAAACGTGGCCACCAACTACCATCAATGGGGTTCAGAAAGAGGTAATAACCCGAAAAATATTTCGGGGGGTAAGTTTGAAATGAATAACACTGATCTCATTATGTCTAAAATTGACTCACTGAATAAACGCTTTGATCAGCTTGAAAAGGCTAATGTGAGTTCAATAGGTGCTACTAATATTGTTTGTGAGATTTGTGGAATGCAAGGACATGATATAATGGAGTACCCACATGGTATTGCTCATGGATCCGGTGCTTCGGGGGAACAAGTGAACTCTTGTCACAACTTCTATGACACGAACCCGAAGTTACCAAACTACGCTCCTCCAAATTCTTACAACCAAGGAAGGAAGAATAGCCCTTACCTCTCCTATGGGAACTACAACAACACGTTGAACCACGAGTTCCAAGAAGGCCAAGGTAATAGGAAACCCGCATTGGGGTATCCTCAGGTACAAAAGTCTAAACTTGAGTCTCTTTTAGAGAATTTTGTTGAAACTCAAACAAAGCAAAATGAAGAGTTCAGACAACAAGGTAGGGCAGTCAAAGAGGCAATAAAAGAATTAGCATCTAAGGTAGATAAGTTAGACATCATAATAAGATGTTAGAAACTCAGATTGCCCAACAAGCTAGTACATATTCTAGACCTAAGGGTACGTTTCCGGGACAAACCGAAGTTAATCCCAATGAAAATTGTAATGCCATATACTTGAGGGATGATAAGCTTGGGGTAGTTGAAAAGGACGTGGAATGTGAGGAGGACATGAGCGAAGATGAAGAGATAGAGCCAAAGTATGTCCCTCCACCACCTTACCAACCCCCAATACCTTTTCCACAAAGGTTGGTCAAGAAAAAGCAAGTAGAAATAGAAACTAAGAGCTTAATTGAGGAGCATAATGCCATGATAAAAACTAATATGCCTCCTAAACTAAAATATCCAGGAAGTTTCTCTATTGCTTGCTCAATTGGAGAGGTGAAAATAGACCAAGCCTTATGTGACCTAGGGGCTAGTGAGAGCTTGATGCCGCTTACTATCTTTAAGAGGTTAGGAACCAAGGAATTGAGTCCATCCCAATTCTCTTTACAATTTGCGGATGGCTCAACTAAAACTCCTCTAGGCATACTAGAGAATGTCCCCGTAAAGGCAGGGAAATTTTTCATTCCTACCGATTTCATGGTGTTGGACATGAACGGGAATTCTAAATTCCCTATCATTCTAGGAAGGCCATTCTTGGCCACAGCTGGAGCAATAATATGTAAAGAATGACAAGCTCTCTCTGAATGTAGAAGAAGGTAGGGTAGATTTTGATTTGACTAACTCATCTAACAACCCTCCTTTTGAGTGTCATGTGTGCAGGATCGATATAATTCCTCCAGAGGTAAAGGAAGATCTTAACATGGAAGCAACTCCGAAGCTTTGCATGACTAATGATGCACCAAATGGTGATGAAGTTGGTGTTGCTCAACATGTGGAGATAAAACTTCCACCGGGAGGAAGTAAGGCCATGAAACTCAGAGTGAAAAGAGCAAAGCGAAAGCGCAATTGGACATATGAAAAAAATCGGATCTTCTAAGGACTTCCATGGAAGAGGAGTGTTCTTGCACTTCTAGGCTCAGCCGACCCCGGTTGATTGAAAAAGGGACTATGGTCAAGCTTAAGACCGTAAATAAGCGCTTCTTGGGAGGCAACCCAAGTTTTCTTTCCCTTTTCCATTTGTTTTTGAATTTTGTTTTTGAATAATTTGAGAAGATAAAGAAAAGAAAGATCACTAATTGATGGATTTGCCAAGTATTTTCAGGTTATGAAGGAAGGAAGAGCAAAAAAGGCAAGGACAAATAAAGTCAGAAGTCATCACGCCCAGGCCGTGACGGTGGTCACGACCGTGATTAGCTAACTAGAGAAGATCAGAAAGGATCACGGCCTAGCTGTGACGAGCATCACGGCTGTGACACATTTTCCAGCATCTCTTTGACTAGCATGTGAGCCGGCACCCGCTACCACCACGGTGAGTTGTTCCATTTTTCTCCTTTCTCCAACTTGATAATTTACATTGGGGACAATGTAAGTTTTAAGCTTGGGGTAGGGGTATTTTTACAATTTTTTACATTTTTGCATTTTTCATGTTGCATTTATATAGGCATATTTTTGCATGATCACATGATTAGATTGCCCCTTGCTTAGAGTTTGCATCCAATTGTGAGAACTTGGTGCCAAATAAATTGAGATGGTGAATTTTTTAACCCAATTTTTTAATTCTTGTGATAGGCTAAAAATAAAAATTCTTGAGATGATCTTTTGATAGTTGATAATTAGCATGTGGTTCCTTAGATTTATGTTTCTTACTGATTTTAAACTACTAAATGTGAGATTTTTGAGCCTAAAAGGGGTACTCACTAAATCTACCCCATCCTTTGTGATAGAGTGTTTTATTTCTCTTGGATCGTATTCTCTAGAACTTGACTTGAAACCGTTTTGAAACTTGAAAATTTTTGAAAACATATTTGAAAATGATTGAGGCACTAGGCATTTTTCCGGCCTTCCGAGCTTTGATTGATTAAATGCTACCCCTTAGTTGCCCAATTTTGAGCCTAAAAGAATAAAATACTTTTCTTGGTACCTTGATTTATTTTGATGAATAATGCTTGGTATGACACCTTTTAAAGTATTGCAAAAAAGGGTAAAAAGGTAGTTTGAAAAATAAATTGTGGGATGAGAAAGTTAGAAAAATATTTCTCTTAAACTGAAAGTCTCCCCTCCTCCAAATAAATAAAATGAAATAAACAAAAAAAAAATAGTGAAGGGGATGATAAAAAGAAAGAGAGAAATAAAATAAAAAAAACGAAGAAAGGTGGAAAGGTGGAAAAATGAACTAAAATGCCCAAAAATGTATTTTAGAAGGTTGTCATGCTTTGCATTTTTGATATTCTGTTTAGCCTTCTTGAATTTTCCTTTTCTTGATTTCCCCACCTAACAATTAATCCCATGGCCCCATTACAACCAAAATAAAAGACCTCTTGATTCTTATGTGTTTTCATTAATAAAGTAGAGATTTGGTTAATAGTCAAGCTTATGGTAGAATACCTTCCTTGAGGAAATTGAGCGAATTGTCATATATCCTTAAACACTTGAGTGAGGTGAGAAGAGTGCCCGAATCAGTGAGAATATGAATTTAGGAAACCTAAGCTTCTAATTGGACTTGAAATTGATTATCTCTTGGTTTCTTATTTGAAAATGCCTGTCACTTGGATTAGTTACTCGGGTTCTTGGTTCACTATCCATGCTCTAATTGTTTATCTTGTCTGGCCTTAGTGATTGCTTGAGGACAAGCAAAATCTTAAGCTTGGGGTGGTTTGATGAGTGTGATTTCACCTCATATTTGTTTATCATATTGCATGCATTTTCATATAGTTTATGCATATTCAATTTTATTTTTGCTAGTTTTTACCTTGGAACGGGTAAGGCGGTTTTGTTGTGTTGTTGTGCAGGAATTAAGGATTAAAATGCTCAAGATCAACCATGATGGAGCTTGCATGAAGATGGAGCTTGAAAATCAATAAAATGAGCCAAACAGAGCCCATCACGGCCTAGCCGTGATGGCCATCACGGTCATGATCGAGCAAAATTGAAAAGAAAGAAGGCTAAAGTCAGAACTAGTCACGGCTAGCCCGTGATGCCCATCACGGCCGTGACGTTCCAACTGAACCTGACCCTCACAGGCAGAACTGATCACGGCCGTGATAGACCAATCAGCAAAGCAAACTTCAAGGCAGAATTCATCATGGCCTGGTCGTGATGGCCATCACGGCCGTGACGACCATCACTGCCGTGACGCGCAATATTTGGATCTGTAGAAACTGATTTGATCTAAATTTGTGTTTGATTGTGATTCAAATTACCCTAATCTATAAATAGGGCAATTAGGCAGAGACTTAGGAGGACTCTTTTGAGACTTTTGCGCTGCTACCACTTAGGCAAATTTTTATGATCTCTCCTCTTCTTCTTCTTCTTCTTCTTCTTCTTCTTCTTCTTCTTCTTCTTCTTCTTCTTCTTCTTCTTCTTCTTCTTCTTCTTCTTCTTCTTCTTCTTCTTCTTCTTCTACTCCTCCTCCTCCTTCTCCTCCTCCTTCTCCTCCTCCTCCTCGTCCTCCTCCTCCTCGTCCTCCTCCTCCTCCTCCTCCTCCTCCTCCTCCTCCTCTCTTATTTTTTATTTCATGTTTTTGTTAACCAAGCTTGTCATCACCATGGCAATGCTTGAGTAGTAGCTTTATTTCTAGGTATTAGGGCTATGCCCAAGATCTGATTTATGTTATGAGTTGATGTTTTACCTTTGTTAATTCCGATTTTGCTTTAGATCTGATTTCTATTGTTTTAATTACTCGTAAATTCGGTGGCCACTTATTTGCGTGTCGTAGATATTCTAAGGAGGAACCTAGCGGTGAAATTAGGTATCAGATCTATAGAATCATACTTAGGACTTAAATCACGAGAGTTGGAAGCGGTCCTTCGAGGATTAACGAATTGTCATGAAACGTAAAGGGTCCAATCTAAATTCGACTACCACGAGAGTAGGGGTTGGTTTAATTGGGCACGATTTTTGTAACCCGAGAGGGAGCATTAACTTATTTAGGATAAATTCGCCTTCAAAGCAATTTAGATAATTAACAAGGGGTAGTCAATTTAGTAACATAAACAATCTTGTCGGTAACCCAATTCCTAGGAATTCCTTTTGAATTTAAAAACCCCCAATTTGAATTGCTTTCCTGTTTTGTTTTATTGTGATATTAAATTTGATTGTTACTTGATTATTATCTCAAAAGTGAAAACCTTTTCAAAATCCTTTTTTATACAGTCCAGTTTTATCGATTTAATAATTAGTTGTGGTTTGAGATCACGGTCCCTGTGGGATCGATCTTTTTATTACTTGGCAACGAATCTGGTACACTTGCTGGAATTCACGCACACATCATTTTGAATTTTCCATTTTGTATTTCCTGAGTATCTCCTTGGTATATTTTTGTTGATGATTGTAAATTCCATCACTTGTCTGCTTGATTTGTAATCCAAGGAAGAACTTCAAATCTCCCATCATGCTAATCTAAAATTCATCTTTCATTAGATTTGAAAATTCCTTGCACAGCTTTTCATTAGTTGCCCCAAAATTAATATCATCGACATATATTTGAACTATAATAAAGTCATTTTTAGAGCATTTCTTGAACAGAGTTGTGTCTACTTGTCCTCTAGTAAAACCATTATGCATGAGAAAAGAACTGAGTCTATCATACCATGCTCTAGGTGCTTGTTTCAAACCATATAAGGCTTTTTTAAGTTTGAAAACGTGATCTAGTTTATCAGTATCCTCAAAACCATGGGGTTGTTTAACATACACTTCTTCTTCAATTATACCATCTAGAAAAGCACTTTTTACATCCATTTGAAATAGGGTAATTTGGTGTTGTGCAGCATATTACATTAAAATGCGTATGGCTTCTATTCTAGCTACAGGTACAAAGGTTTTCGGTATAATCAATACCTTCTTGTTGGTTATAGCCTTGAGCCACTAACCTTGCCTTATTTCTGATAACTTTACCATCTTCATCCAATTTGTTTATGAAGACCCATCTTGTTCCAACAACCGACTTGTTTTTAGGCTTAGAGACAAGAGTCCAGACATCATTTCTGGTGACCTGGTTAAGTTCTTCTTGCATAGCAAGAATCCAACTTTCATCCTCAAGAGCTTCTTCAATGCGTTTAGGCTCCAAATCTGAAATAAAGGCCACATTGGTTGATTCTCTTAATGTGGATCTAGTTCTAACTCCTTCAGAAGGATTTCCAATAATAAGATCCTTAGGGTGATGAGTGTTGAACTTCCAATCCCTTTTGAGATCATCATGAAGATCTTGACTTGTCTGCTGACTCGTTTGTTCCACTTGTCTGTCAGCCTCAGGCACAGGTTCTGTTTTGGTTAGATCAGGTTGTTTCTAGCTTGTTTATATCAAGACCTGCAAGATCATCTTCTAGATCTGATAGTTCTTTATCATTCTTTAATTCATCATTGAATTTAACACGAACAGATTCTTCAATAATACAAGTTCTTGAATTGTAAACTCTAAAAGCCTTAGACATTTCAGAATAACCTACGAAAATACCTTTATCTACCTTAGAATCAAACTTTCCAAGATTATCACTGGTATTCAGAATAAAACATTCACATCCAAAAGCATGAAAATAATATATGTTGGGGCTTTTTCCTTTCCACAATTCATAAGGAGTCCTTTTTAGAAAGGGCCTAATAAGTATTATGTTTTGTACATAACAAGCAGTGTTTACAGCTTCTGCCCAGAAGTACTTAGAGAGATTATTTTCATTGAGCATAGATCTAGCCATCTCTTGCAGAGATACGTTCTTTCTCTCAACCACTCCATTTTGCTGTGGAGTTCTAGGTGCAGAGAAATTGTGAGAGATTCCATTCTCCTCACAGAACTGTCTAAACTTCTCATTTTCAAATTCTCCCCCATGATCACTTCTAAGGGTAGAAATACAGAAACCCTACTCATTTTGTACTCTTTTGAAGAATACTGAGAAATCCTTAAAAGACTCATCCTTGTGTGTTAGGAAGAGTACCCATGTGTATCTAGAATAGTCATCAACTATGACAAATCCATATTTTCTTCAAGCCAGGCTGGCAACACTAACTGGTCCAAACAGATCCATGTGTAACAACTGAAGAAGTCTAAAGGTTGATACTTGGTTTTAGATTTGAAACTTGATTTTATCTGTTTATCTCTCTAACATGCATCACACAGGACATCTTTCTTAAAACTAATATCAGGCAATCCTCTCACAAGATTATTCGTTTTTAATTCAGAAATTAGTTACAAACTAGCATGTCCTAGTTTCTTATGCCATAACCATCTCTCATCCTCTTTAGACATCAGACAGGTTATACTTTGATCTGAGAGATCAGACAGTTCAATCTTATAAAGATTTTGTTGCCTTTTAGCTGAAAAGATGGTTTTGCCACAACAGTCTTTAACTATGCATATATCCTTGGTAATGGAAACATCAAAACCACTATCACATAATTGACTTATGCTAAGCAAATTGTGTCTTAATCCTTTAACCATAAGAACATTAGATATAGAGGGAAGAGGGGTTTACCACTAATAGTACCAATTCCTATAACTTTCCCTTTCTGATTCCCTCCGAAGGCAACGTGCCCTCCTTTCTTAAGTTGGAGGTCTAGGAACATAGACCTTTCTCCTGTCATATGACGGGAGCAGCCATTATCCAGGTACCATCAATGGTGTTTTCTTTGTCCTGTTGAGGACATCTGCAACAAAAATTATTTGATCTTTAGGTACCCATATTTTTTTGGGTCCTTTTCTGTTAGTTCTAGGATTCTGTGAAGACTTCCTTCTCTTCTTATGGATACACTTAGACATAACATGTCTAGTTTTTCCACAGAAGTTACAGACAGGTGTAGATTTGGTTACAGTTGACTTAATAGATACTGTAGAAGCTTTAGTTGATACTTTATGATGTGTCTGATGGACATATCCAATACCTTCTTTGTTAAGAGAGTGCCTCTAACAACCAAGTAGCTTAGTCAGATTATCTCTACCATTAACAAATTTGGCAAGATCAGAAGTGAGCTCTTCCACTTTCTGTTGAAGTTTTTCAACTTCTTCAGATGGTGATGTTTCACTTGAGATCTAAGCTTCATTAGATTTTTCAGTCTTCAGCTCACTGTTCTATTTAGCCAGCTTCTCACACTCTTGAGATTTCTGTTTATGCTCACTGGTGAGATTTACATACTCTCTCTTGAGGGATTTGAAAGCCTTAGATAAGCAGTTGGATTCCTCCAGCAACTCCTGATAGGCATCAAGTAATTCCTCATAGCCAGGATGTACCTCATCGTCCGAGTCTGAGTCAGTGTTGGCCATCAAACAGAGATTGGCTTCTTCCTCTGTTTCTTCATGTGTGACAGCTAAAGTGTCCCATATTTCTTTGGCAGAGTCACAAGCACATACCTTCTCAAACTCCTCAGGACAGAGAGCACAAATGATGTTATATCTAGCTTTGTGGTTCAGCTCCCATTTTTTCTTTTCTGCAGTGGTCCATTGAGCTTTTGGTTTGTCAGTGTTATCATCATTCTTGGGAATGAATGGACCATCTGTAATGACATCCCAAAGATCAGAGTTTGTAGATAGAATGAACCATTGAAAGCTATCTTTCCAATAGTTGTAGTTTTCTCCACATTGAAGTAAGGTGGTCTGGTTAGGGAAGCTCTTTCAGTCTGGTGACTTCCACTTGAACTAGCTCCAACAGTCATGTCTATTCTTTAGGACCTTTTACCTCTACACCGTTAGATGCTCAACCCAGAGGCTGAGCTTTGATACCAACTGAAATAGACAACTATAAACACGAGAAGGGGGGGGGGGGGGGGTTGAGTTGTGTTTATCAGAATTTAAACAAAGTTGAAATCTTTTCGGAAATAGAAGCTTAGTTCAGACGAGTGGAAAGATATAGGACAGACAGGTGACCTGTCTGATGAAATTTTAACAGTGACTTTGGCAAACACACCACTTGATAAACGTATAAGAAAACTAAAGCAACTAAAGAGGTTATAAGGAAAGAGAGATTGACACAGTTATTTATCCTGGTTCACTCTTCAAAGCAAAGAGCTACGTCCAGTCCTTGGAAGCACCAAGATTTATCCACTATAACTGATCTGGTTACAGACTTCAAGTATTGTTTGCACACCTAGCCTCTTCAGGCTCCAAGACAAGCATTCTTTGCACACATAGCCTCTTCAGGCTCAAGACAAGTACACTTAGCCTCTTCAGGATCACTCAGGTTTGTTTGAGAGATTTGGTTTGTAATAAATACAACTTCAGACAGACAGAACTTTCACTAACACTCAGAGTGGTTTAAATGTAAAGCTTAGGAAAGTCTGCGTAATAACTTCAAATGATTGAAGAATACATAATGAAAGAATGAAGAATTTAATGCGCAGAGTAATGGCTCTTTAATGTTATATGTATTCTCTATACTTCATCTTCAATGACTTCTGTATTTATAGTCTTCAAGCATTTAGGATCCTTTAGAGACATTCCCTCAGATGTTGACTTCAAGCAGAACTTGATTAAATGCAATAGAGTCGTTTGGGCAGCCATTAATGCAATAGGAACGTTGGTTGTACTCTAACATGAAGGATCGTGGCTTTATGCATCGTGATACAGCCATATCAGAGTTGTGCAGAGAGCTTTTTGTACTTTGCTGAGTAAAATCCCTTTTCGTGTAAGGACCAGAGGTACTAGGGAATAAATCATGTTGGAAGCATTCTTTAACTGGTCTTTGGTTCTAATAACCGAGGTTGCTTGAGAGAGTAACTTCTGACTTTTCTTGATTCTGGTTCTTGAAATAAAATTCTGATAATTCTTATAGAATTCGCGTTCATAAGATAAGTGCGTCCATCTTGAAAATAACCGCGTCCATCTAGACATTTAAGATTTTACATTCATACGAGCTAGTAGACGAGCTCCATATGCCACGTCATTGGACGGACACTCCTTTAACTGGTTGAACGTAACCTAGTAGACGAGCTCCATATGCCACGTCATTGGACGGATACTCCTTTAACTGGTTGAATGTAACCTAGTAGACGAGCTCCATATGCCACGTCATTGGACGAAGCTTCTCATTAAGGACTTAGCAAGTCCAAATACTTGTGTGGACGAGCGCTTCTGTCATCTTAGTGGACGAGCACTTCTATCACTTCAGTGGACGAGCGCTTCTGCTACTTTAGTGGACGAGCACTTCTATCACTTTAGTGGACGAGCGCTTCTATCACTTTAGTGGACGAGCACTTCTATCACTTTAGTGGACGAGCTCTTCTGTCACTTTAGTGGACGAGCGCTTCTATCACTTTAGTGGACGAGATGATTCTTACAGTTTTAATCTGTGATAGCGTGAGAATCCGCAAGTATACGGCTTCATCGTCAAGTAATAAAAAGATCAAATCCACAGAGACCGTGATCTTAAATAACAATTAATTATTAAATTAATTAAACTAGACAAGAAAAAAAAGATTTGGAAAAGATTTGGTTTTTAAAATAAGAATTAACTAACAAATCTAGTAATTAAAACGCAATCAAATAAAATCACAATCAAATCAAATCTGGAGATTTTCAAATTAAAAGAGATTTCCATAAATTGGGTTACCAACAAGACTGCTCATGCTACTAAATTGACTGCCCCTCTTGTTAATTATCGAAATTGCTTTGAAGGTGAAATTTTCCTAAATAAGTTAATGCTCCCTCTCGAGATACAAGAACCGTGCCCAATTAAATTGGCCCCCTACTCTCGTGGTAATTGTATTTAAATTTAACCCATTAAGATTCGTGACAATTCAATGAACCCTCGAAGGACCGCTTCTAACTCTCGTGATTTAAATCCTAAGTTCAATCCCTATAGATCCAATACTTAAGTTCACCGCTAGGTTCTTCCTTAGAGTATCTATGACATGCAAATAAGTGCGCACCGAATTCACAAGTAATTCATGCAATATGAATTTAATCAAAAGCAAATTGAAATTAACAAAGGGAAAACATCAATTCATAACATAAAACAAGTCTTCAGCATAGCCCTAATTCCTAGAAATAAAAAGACTACTCAAGCATTGCCTTGTTCATAGCAAGCTTGATTAAAAAAAGCATAAAAAAACCTAAGAGAGAAGAAGAAATTGAGAAGAAGAGAAATCCTAATTTTTGCCTAAGGTAGCAGCCCCCAGAGATCCCTATTTTCGAGCCTTAGAGTCCTAATTATAATGTGGGGTAACTAGGGATTAAAGAAATTACAAATTAGATCAAATCAACAAATTAAAATTTCAGATATTGCGCGAGACGGCCGTGATTCCTGTCACGGCCATGTCATGACAGATTCTATCTTGGAAAACTTGGCATTGGTTGGCCTGTGACGGTCGTGAAGGCCATCACGGCCTGGCCGTGACAGGTTTTGACTTTTGCGTACTTTTCTTTTCAGCCTTGCTCGATCATGACCGTGATGACTGTCACGGCTAGGCCGTGATGAGCTCTGTTTGGCTCATTTTTCTTGCTTTTCAAGCTCCGTCTTCATGAAAGCTCCAACATAACTGATCCTGAGCATTTTAATCTTCAATTCCTGCACACAAACACCACAAAACCATCTTACCCATTCCAAGGTAAAAACTAACAAAAATAGAATTAAAAATGCCTAAACTACATGAAAATGCATGCAATATGATAAAGAAATATGAGGTGTAATCACACTCATGAAACTACCCCAAGCTTAAGATTTTGCTTGTCCTCAAGCAATAACCAAGGCCAGACAAGATAAACAATCAGAGCATGGACAGTGAACCAATAACCCAAGTAACAAATCCAAGTAACAGGCACATCCAAATAAGTAACCAAAAGATAATCAATTTCAAGTCTAATTAGAAGCTTAGGTTCTCTAGATTCATGCCTCTCACTAATTCGGGCACTCTTCTCACCTCACTCAAGTGTTTAAGGACATTTGACAATTCACTCAATTTCCTCAAGGAAGGTACCCTACCATAATCTTGACTATTAACCAAATCTCTACTTTATTAATAAAAACTCATAAGAATCAAGAGGTCTTTTATTTTGGTTGTAATGGGCCCACGGGATTAATTGTTAGGTGGGGAAATTAAGAAGGGAAAATTCAAGAAGGCTAAACAAAATATCAAACAATGCAAAGCATGACAACCTTCTAAAATACCTTTTTGGGCTTTAATTCACTTTTCCACCTTTCTTTCTTTCTTCCTTTTTTTTAAATTTTTATTTCTCACTTTATTTTTCTCATACCCTTCTCCATTTTTTTTGTTTAATTTTTTTTTTCAATTTGGAGAAGGGGGGATTTCCAACTTAAGAGAAATATTTTTCTAACTTTTTCATCCCACAATTTATTTTTCAAACCACCCTTTTTTCCCTTTTTGCAATACTTTAAAAGGTTCCATACCAAGCATCATTCATCAAAGTAAATCAAGGTACCAAGAAAAGCATTTTATTCTATTAGGCTCAAAATTGGGCAACTAAGGGGTAGCATTTAATCTGTCAAAGCTCAGAAGGCCAGAAAAATACATAGTGCCTCAATCATTTTCAAATATGTTTTCAAAAATTTTTAAGTTTCAAAATGGTTTCAAGTCAAGTTCTAGAGAATACAATCCGAGAGGAATAAAACACTCAATCACAAAGAATAAGGTAAATTTAGTGAGTTCCCCTTTTAGGCTCAAAAAAATCTCACATTTAGTAGTTTAAAATCAATGAGAAACACAAATCTAAGGAACCACATGCTAATTATCAACTATCAGAAGATCATCTCAAGCATTTTTATTTTTAGCCTATCACAAGAATACAAAAATCGGGTTCAAAAATTCACTGTCTCAAATCATTTGGCACAAAGTTCTCCCAATTGGATGCATACTCTAAGCAAGAGGCAATCTAATCATGTGATTATGCAAAACTACGCCTATATGAAAGCAACATGAAAAATGAAAAAATACAAAAAATTCAAAAATACCCTTACCCCAAGCTTAAAAACTTACATTGTCCCCAATGTACATATTCAAGTCGGAGGGAGGATAAAAATAAAAATTGGAACAACTCACTGAGGTGGTGGTGGGTGCTGGCTCAGATGCCAGTCATAGAGCTGCTAGAAGATGCATCACGGGCGTGACATTCATCACGGCCAGGCCATGATCGATTCAGATGCTAGTTACTGGGCCTTGTCACGGCCGTGATATACATCACGGCTAGGCCGTGATCAATTCTCACTTCCTGCTTTTTCACATCACGCCCGTGATGTCTATCACGACCTGGGTGTGATCCTTTCTGGTTTTCAGCTTCAGGCCCATCACGGCCGTGATAGATTCTGGTCTCCTCTTCCTTTTTGAAATTGCTCCATCATGGCCATGATCTCCTCTAAATTCATTCTTCCATGCCTTTTTGCTCTTCATGCCTTCATAACCTGAAAATACTTGGCAAAACCATCAATTTGTAATTTTTCTTCTCTTAATCTTCTCAAATTATTCAAAAACAAAATTTAAATACAAATTAAAAATGGAAAGAAAACTTGGGTTGCCTCCTAAGAAGCGCTTATTTACGGTCTTAAGCTTGACCATACTCCCTTCAATCAATCGGGATCGACTGGCCTTGGAAGTGAAAGAACACCTCTCTTCCAAGGAAGTCCTTCAAAGAGCCTATTTTGTTCATGTGGCCACATGCGCTTTCGCTTTGCTCTTTTCACTCTGAGTTTCATGGCCTTACTTCCTCCCTGCGGAAGTTTTAACTCCACATGTTGAGTAACTCCAATTTCATCATTATTTGGTGCATCATTTTTCATGCAAAGTTCCGGAGTTGCTTCCATGTTAAGTTCTTCCTTCACCTTTGGAGGAATTATCTCAATCCTGCACACATGACTCTCAAAAGGAGGGTTGTTATATGAGTTAGTCAAATCAAAATCCACCCTTCCTTTCTCTACATTCAAGGAGAGCTTACCATTTTTTACATCTATTATTGCTCCAGCTGTGGCCAAGAATGGCCTTCCAAGAATGATAGGGAATTTAGAATTCCCGTTCATATCCAACAACATGAAATCGGTAGGAATGAAAAATTTCCCTACCTTTATGGGGACATTCTCTAGTATGCCTAGAGGAATTTTAGTTGAGCCATCCACAAATGGTAAAGAGAACTTGGATGGACTCAATTCCTTGGATCCTAACCATTGAAAGATGTAAGTGGCATCAAACTCGCACTAGCCCCTAAGTCTCATAAGGCTTGGTCTATTTTCACTTCTCCAATTGAGCAAGCAATAGAGAAACTTCCTGGATCTTTTAGTTTAGGAAGCATATTAGTTTTTATCATGGCATCATCCTCATCAATTAAGCACTTAGTTTCTTTTTCTACTTGCTTTTTCTTGGCCAACCTTTGTGGGAAAGGTATTGGGGGTTGGTAAGGTGGTGGAGGGACATACTTTGGCTCTATCTCTTCATGTTCACTCATGTCCTCCTCACATTCCACATCCTTTTCAACTACCCCAAGCTTATCATCCCTCAAGTATATAGCATTACAGTGCTCATCGGGATTAACTTCGGGTTATCCTGGAAACGTACCCTTAGTTATAAAATATGTACTAGCTTGTTGGGCAATCCGAGTTTCTAACATATTATTATGGATGGATAAGTTATCTACCTTAGATGTTAACTCTTTTATTGCCTCATTGACTGCCCTACCTTGTTGCCTAAACTCTTCATTTTGCTTTGTTTGAGTTTCAACAAAATTTTCCAAAAGAGACTCAAGTTTAGACTTTTGTACCTGAGGATACCCCGATGCAGATTTCCTATTACCTTGGCCTTCCTGGAATTCGTGGTTCAACGTGTTGTTGTAGTTCCCGTAGGAGATATAAGGATTATTCTTCCTCAATTGGTTGTAAGGATTTGGGGGAACATAATTTGGCAACTTCGGGTTCGTGTCATAGAAATTGTGACAATAGTTCACTTGTTCTCCCGAAGCACTGGATCCAGGAACAATACCATGTGGGAACTCCATTATGTCATGTCCCTGCATTCCACAAATCTCACAAACAACATTAGTAGCACCTATTGAACTCACATTAGCCTTTTCAAGCTTATCAAAGCATTTATTCAATGAGTCAAATTTAGACATAATTAAATCATTACTATTTATTTCAAACTTACCCCCTGAAAGCTTTTTCGGGTTATTTCCTCTTTCTGAACCCCATTGGTGATAGTTGGTGGCTATGTTTTCAATGATATTGAACGCTTCAGTCAGTGGTCTGTTCATAAAGGCTTCACCGGCTATGAGGTCAAGAGACACATTCGAAGAGTAATCCAATCCGTTGTAGAAGGTATGCACTAACAACCACCTCTCAAGCCCATGATGTGGGCAAGACTCTAGTAATCCTTTGTAACGATCCCAAGCTTCGGATAAGCATTCTCCGTCCTTTTGGAAGAAGCCGATGATCTGAGTTCGTAGGTAAGTAGTCTTGGATGGAGGGAAGAATTTCTCCAAGAATGCTTGCTCCAGTTGGTCCCAAGTTGACAAATTATTAGCGGGCACTTGCTTCAACCAAACTCTTGCCTTTCCAGTTAGAGAGGAGGGGAATAACCTCAAGCGAATAGCATCAATCGAGACACCTTGAATTCTTATTGCATCGGTGAACTCCAAGAATGTCTCCACACGATCAGTCGGGTCCTCCGAGGGTAATCCTCCAAATTGATGTTGCCTAATCATGCCAATTAACTGAGGTGGTATAGTGTAGTTCTCCGCCTCAATTTCTGGCCTAGCAATCCCAGTTCGCAAACCCTAGCATTTGGGGCTGCGTAGTCTTTCAGTGGTATGGTATCCGGTAGGTTCTCCATGAGTGGAATGGGAATCAACTTTTCTCTCGCTCTTTGTCTTTGTAGTCTCCCACGTCTATGAAAGGTCCTTTTGATCTCGAGGTCAACTTCAATAAGATTTCCAAGACTTTGGGATTTTCGCATAAGAGAGAAAAATACCTGCAAAGAGAGATAGATACTAGAAGGAAAAAAAAAAAGAAAATAAAATTCAATATAAAATAAAAGTCTAGAAAAATCAATTTAAAAATTAAATTGAAATTCAAGAAACCACAGTCCTCGACAATGGCGCCAAAAACTTGATAGCGTGAGAATCTGCAAGTATATAGATTCGTCGTCAAGTAATAGAAAGATCGAATCCACAGAGATCGTGATCTTAAATAACAATTAATTATTAAATTAATTAAACTAGATAGGAAAAAATGATTTGAAAAATATTTGGTTTTTAAAATAAGAATTAACTAACAAATCTAGTAATTAAAACCCAATCAAATAAAATCACAATCAAACAAAATCTGGAGATTTTCAAATTAAAAGAGATTTCCAGGAATTGGGTAGCCAACAAGACTGCTCATGCTACTAAATTGACTGCCCCTCTTGTTAATTATCGAAATTTCTTTGAATGTGAAATTATCCTAAATAAGTTAATGTTCCCTCTCGAGATACAAGAACCGTGCCCAATTAAACCAACCCCCACTCTCATGGTAATTGTATTTAAATTGAACCCATTAAGATTCGTGACAATTCAAAGAACCCTCGAAGGACCGCTTCTAACTCTCGTGATTTAAATTCTAAGTTCAATCCTTATAGATCCAATACCTAATTTCACCGCTAGGTTCCTCCTTAGAGTATCTATGACATGCAAATAAGTGCGCACCGAATTCACAAGTAACTCATGCAATAGGAATTAAATCGAAAGTAAATTGAAACTAACAAAGGGAAAACATCAATTCATAACATAAAACAAGTCTTGGGCATAGCCCCAATTCTTAGAAATAAAAAGACTACTCAAGCATTGCCTTGTTCATAGCAAGCTTGATTAACAAAAGCATAAAAAAACCTAAGAGAGAAGAAGAAATTGAGAAGAAGAGAAATCCTAATTTTTGCCTAAGGTAGCAGCTCCTAGAGATCCCTATTTTCGAGCCTTAGAGTCCTATTTATAATGTAGGGTAACTTGGGATTAAAGCAATTACCAATCAGATCAAATCAGGAAATTAAAATTCCAGATATTGCGCGTCACGACCGTGATGCCTGTCACGGCCAGGCCGTGACAGATTCTGTCTTGGAAAACTTGGCATTGGTTGACCTGCGACGACCGTGATGGCCATCATCATCATGGCCTGGCCGTGACAGGTTCTGACTTTCGCATACTTTTCTTTTCAGCCTTACTCGATCATGGCTGTGATGGCTGTCACGGCTAGGCCGTGATGGGCTCTGTTTGGCTCATTTTTCTTGCTTTTCAAGCTCTGTCTTCATGAAAGTTCCAACATAACTGATCCTGAGCGTTTTAATCTTCAATTCCTACACACAAACACCACAAAACCACCTTACCCGTTCCAAGGTAAAAACTAACAAAAATCGAATTAAAAATGCCTAAACTACATGAAAATGCATGCAATATGATAAAGAAATATGAGGTGTAATCACACTCATCAATCTGCACACTAGATAGATAGGTTAGCAACCAATATGAAGGTTAATTAAATCATTAACTAATGTTTCGTTCTCATCAAAACTTAGGGAAATGCACATCAGACATTTTAGTGACTTAACAGCCATGCTGTTTATTTTACCTTGCTTCCTATCTCCATGCCGTATATGGTTACATGAATCTTACTCCCCTCTTTCTGTTTGCTTGTTAGGCCTGATTGGCATCCTGCAGAGGATGACGAGGATCCCGGAGAGGAGTGACTCTGAGGAGCCGCCACTCATAGCTAGGGCCTATTCTTGCTTTTAGTTAGTTTGTTAGCTTCAGTTGTATTTCCAAGGATTGTATTCCGAAATAGTTATACCAGCTCTATATGTGACATCGGGGTTGGGTTATTTTGTTTACCTTTGTTATGGTTTAATTGTTTTAACCTGGTTTAGATTTCCACGTTTGTGAACTCGTTCATGTGGGACTTTTCTACCCGTGGACATGTTTTAATTTATTTAGTAGATACATGTTTTTTATTTTATTTTATCTATCTTTATATGTCCTATTATATGTGGGGTAAAGGGTGTCACATTTAGTGGTATTAGAGCAGTTCGGCCCTATCCGGACGTGGTATGAGTCTGTCGTGAGTCTGTTGTGTGCTCTAGATTAAAATTGTCTATACTTAATATGGACAATGATGCTTTAAGATAGTTATCTGTTGCTTTTACCCGCTTAAGTTCTGTATCTAAGAGTTGCGTTGGACGTGTATAGGGACTCATGGCAGGTAGAGGACGCAACGATCAGGCAATTGAGGACGCGTTGGCACTTCTTGCCAATGCTATTGGACAGGTCAACCATAACAACAACAATGGTGGGCCAGCCGAGTTCCAAGGTTTGGACAAATTTCAGAGGTACAACCCTCCCTCCTTCAAGGGAGCTTATGATCCAGAGGGAGCGCTGTTGTGGCTGAGGGAGATGGAAAAGATCTTACGTTCGATGGATTGAAATGATCAGCATAAGCTCATCTTTGCTACATTCATGTTGACTGAGGAGGCGGAGCATTGGTGGGACAACTGCAGGCAAAAGATACAGACTGAGGGCGCAGCGGTTACTTGGGCTGTGTTCAGGCAGAGGTTTCTGGAAAAGTACTTTCCAGCGGATATCATGGATAAGAAGGAGATGAAGTTCTTGTCCTTGTGGCAGGGTTCGTTGTCAGTTGGCGAGTATGCAGCCAAGTTTGAGGATCTAGTGAGGTACTACACTCCGTATCAACATGAGATAGATGACCGCTCCAAGTGCGTAAAGTTTGAAGCTAGACTCCGAACTGAGATCAAGCAGGCAATCAGCTACCAGGTGATCAGAGTCTTTTCGATTCTAGTCAACAAGTGCAGAATTTATGAAGGTGCCAGTCAGTTCAGAGTTGTCAGTTCCAAGGGATCAGATAGTCAGAGTGGCAAGAGGGCTGACCAGAGAGACAAGGGTAAGCAGCGGTATGTTCCGACTGGCAAGGACTTTAAGCAGAGTGGTAAGAAGCCATAGTTTCAGCAGGATAGGTTTAGGGACGGGTTCTCAAATGCCTCTAGACCTATGAGGTGTGGCAAGTGTGGAGCTTCGGATCACTTTTCGTCTCAGTGTAAGGAGACATAGGTTATCTGCTTCAGGTGTGGCCATCCAGGACACATCAGCCATGAGTGTGAAGGAGCCAAGGTAGAGCCTCCCTGTGCTAGAAAGAATCATAAGTCCCAGGCCAACAAGCTGAAGACCACGGGAAGAGTCTTTACTCTTAGTGCAGTCGAAGCCTCTGAGTCTGATGATTTGATCCAAGGTACATGTTTTATTGATGGGACTCAATTAATTGTATTATATGATTCGGGTACCACTCATTCGTTTATATTGCATGATAGGGTCAAGAGTCTTAAATTGCTAGTTACCTTTCTTGAGTTTTATTTACTTGTGTCTACACCCACAAATAAACCCGTTTCCACTTCTTATGCATGCAAGGACTGTCATATTGTCATAAATGATAAAACCTTTGTTGCTGATCTTGTATGCTTGCCTTTGAAAGACCTTGATATTATTCTTGTCATGGACTGGTTATCTTCCAACCACGTACTTTTGAATTGTTTTGATAAAATCTTGGTTTTTGGAACTCCAACGGAGTCTAAGAATCAGGACCTTCTCTCTGCCAGCCAAGTTCAAGCTTCGATGAAAGACGAAGGCCAAGTGTACCTGATGATAGTTTCCTTGGAAGTAAAGAGCAGCTCTCCTGATGTCACCAGCTTGCCTGTTGTGCAGGACTTTCCTGGAGTGTTCTCGGGGGATGTTTATCATTTACCCCCAGAGAGAGATGTACCATAGACTTAGTGCCTGGCACCTGGTCGATCTCCATGGCACCCTATAGAGTGTCTCCTCTAGAGCTAGCTAAATTGAAGGAATAGTTAGAGGACCTGATGAAGAAGCAGTTCATTAGGCCTAGTGTGTCTCCATGCGGAGCACCTGTGTTGTTAGTAAAGAAGAAGGATGGTAGTATGAGGTTGTGTGTCGACTATCGGCAGCTCAACAAGGTGACCATAAAGAATCGGTATCCCCTCCCTAGGATTGATGATCTTATGGATCAATTGATGGGCGCTTGCATTTTTTCTAAGATAGATTTGAGGTTAGGGTACCATCAGATTCGGGTTAAGTTTGAGGACATCCCTAAGACAGCGTTTAGGACGCGATATGGTCACTATGAGTACTTGGTTATGCCCTTTGGTATGACCAATGCTCCTGCGGTGTTCATGGACTACATGAACAAGACCTTTCACCCTTACTTGGATAAGTTTGTGGTGGTGTTCATAGATGACATCTTAGTGTACTCCAAGAGCAAGGAGGAACATGAGGAACACCTGAGGGTTGTCTTGCAGACCCTTAAGGAAAAGCAGTTGTACGCTAAGTTGTCTAAGTGTGAGTTCTTGTTATAGGAAGTGAGATTCTTAGGACATGCCATCTCTAAGGGTGGCATAGCTGTGGACCCAACTAAAGTAGAGATGGTGCTCCAGTGGGAAGTGCCAAAGTCTGTAACCGAGATTAGGAGTTTCTTGGGGTGAGCCGGGTACTATAGGCAGTTTATAGAAGGTTTCTCTAAGATAGCTTTACCCTTAACCCGTCTCACCAAGAAGGGACAGTTGTTTGTGTGGGACTCTAAGTGTGAAGAGAGTTTCCAAACCCTTAAGGGTAGGTTGACATCAACACCAGTGTTAGTTTTACCAAATCCTAATGAACCCTTCGTAGTTTACTGCGATGCTTCTAAGCAAGGGTTAGGTGGTGTGTTGATGCAGAATGGTAAGGTAGTTGCCTATGCTTCCAGGCAGTTGAAAACCCATGAAAAGAACTACCCTACCAATGAGCTAGATCTAAGAGTTGTGGTATCTGCCTTAAAGATCTGGAGGCATTACCTTTATGGAGCGAGTTTGAGGCTTTTAGTGATCATAAGAGTTTAAGGTATCTCTTTGATCAAAAGGAGCTGAATATGAGGCAGCATAGGTGGATGGAGTTTTTAAAGGATTATGACTTCGAGCTGACCTATCGCCCAAGGAAGGCAATGTGGTGGCCGATGCCCTAAGTAGGAAGACCCTACATATCTCCACTTTGATGGTTAGGGAGATGGATATGATAGAGGAGTTTAGAGACCTTAGTCTAGCTTGTGAGTTTCCCCTAAGAGTATTAGGCTTGGTACCTTGAAGGTTACCAATAGCTTGATGGACCAGATTAGAGAGGGTCAGAAGTTAGATAAGTTTTTCTTAGACCAGCGAGAGTTGCTTGCTCAGGATAGAGACCTTAGTTTCAAGGATGGAAGTGATGAATTCTTGAGGTTTAAAGATAGAGTGTGCATACCGGATGTTCCTGAACTTAGGAAGTTGATCCTTGAGGAAGGACATAGGAGTGGGTTGAGTGTGCACCCAGGTGCTACCAAGATGTATCAAGACCTTAAGAGGATGTTTTGGTGGCCTAGGATGAAAAAGGATGTGGCCGAGTTTGTGTATGCGTGCCTAGTTTGTCAGAAGGCCAAGATAGAACACCAAAAGCCTTCAGGTAAGTTGCAACCCTTGAGTATCCCAGAATGGAAATGGGATATCATCTCCATGGATTTTGTGTCTGGACTCCCTAGGACTCCAGCTGGTTTTGAAGCTATATGGGTTGGAGTGGATAGACTGACTAAGTCTGCCCATTTCATCCCGATGAACATGAAGTATCCTCTAGATAAGTTAGCCAACCTGTACATCAAAGAGATAGTTAGGCTTCATGGTGTACCCTCTAGCATAGTATCAGATAGAAACCCGAGGTTTACCTCCAGGTTTTGGGAGAGTTTGCAACATGCTTTAGGGACAAAACTTAGGCTTAGTTTAGCTTACCACCCACAGAATGATGGTCAGTCTGAAAGGACCATCCAGTCCTTAGAGGACTTGTTGAGGGCGTGTATGCTAGAGCAGTCTAGTAGTTGGGACAAGTTTTTGCCCCTGATAGAGTTCACCTACAACAACAGCTTCCATTCCAACATTGGGATGACACCTTATGAGGCTCTTTATGGGAGGAGATGTAGGACACCCTTGTGTTGGAACGAACCTGGTGATAGTGTGGTGCTAGGGCCAGAGATAGTCCAGGAAACAACAGAAAAGATCAGGATGGTTCAGGAAAAGATGAGAGTGGCACAGAGTAGGCAGAAAAGCTATCATGACAAAAGGAGGGAGGCGTTTGAATTCCAGGAAGGCGATCATGTATTCTTGAGAGTTACTCCAACGATTGGGGTTGGTAGAGTGATGAAGGTGAGGAAACTTACTCCGAGGTTCATTGGTCCTTACCAGATTCTTAAAAGAGTCGACAAAGTCGCCTACCAGATAGCTTTACAACCGTTCTTGTCAAACCTTCATAATTTTTTCCATGTGTCTCAACTCAAAATATATCCATGACCCTAGTCACCTAATAGTACCCGATGCTATTCAGTTGAAAGAGAACTTGACGTTCGATGTGTTACCCCTTCGAGTCGAGGATAGGAGGGTGAAGCAGCTAAGAGGCAAGGAGATTCCCTTGGTTAAAGTGGTTTGGAGTGGGGTAACTGAGGAAAGTGCTACCTAGGAGCTGGAGGCCAAGATGATGGAAGCGTACCCACACCTTTTCGTTTGAGGTATGTAGAAATTTCGAGGACAATATTTTTATAAGGGGGGTGGAATTGTAACACCCTGATTTTTGTTAAGTGCTTTTTGTTAAGTTTGTTTAGTTGGTTAAGGGCTTAGTGGGATATTTAGGCTTAAAGTCCCTTTCTGGTGGTTGAGCACGCCCATGCTCAATAGCCATCATGCCCGTGCTTAAAGGCCGAAGCGTGTTTCAGTTTTTAAGTTGAGCACGTCCATGCTCAACAGTGAGCACGCCCGTGCTCAATGTGCTGACCGCGTCTCGGTGACGCTAAGTTTAGCACGACCGTGCTCACCCTTGAGCACGACTGTGCTCAAGTGCAGCCTATATATTTTTGGCACAGAACCCGAGGGTTAACGTGAAACCCTATTTTGCTAGTTGCAGCAACCAGTGTTGCGGCCTAGAGTGCCTTATTCTCTATTTCCCCTTCATCCCTTGCTATAGTAGAATTTTGGAAGCAGTTTGGAAAGCTAGTTGTTCTGTGGCAGTCTATAGGTAATTGTTCCTCTTCCCTTTTGGTTTCCCTTTTGGTTTTTGGTTGGGAAAATAATATGTTGTGTTTCTGTTGGTCAAGGCTTGGAGGTTTGACTAAGCCGCTTGGGGAACCGTGACCAGTTTGTTGTTAGGAGCTTACGTTGGAGCGACCTTCAATCCAGGTATGGGGAGAAGGGTAGTGTATTCATTAGGCAGTGGGGGTAGCATAAGGTAAAGGGGTTCCCATGACCCCGGGTTGTTATATATGATTGTATGATTAATATGCTGGTTTGTTGGTTTATGTTAACATGTTCTTGGTTGTTAGTATGTTGTTTCCTATGCCATATGCCCATAATATGCCTTGATGTTTATGTTGGTTATTTTAATATGAACATGATGTTATGTTGATGGTTGTTATTGGCATGATTACGATGAACGATGGGTTGATGTTAATTGTTATGAGTATGTGATGATAAAATATTAATTGGTAAATTAAGTTTAAAAACAAGTTAAGTTTAAAGGATAGTTGAACCCTAAAATTGGATTAAGAATCCATGTTGAATTCTGCCCAGAACAGTACAGTCGTGCATTGAGCACGACCGTGTTGAACAGGGAGTACGATCGTGCTCCCAGTTTGAATTCTGGAAAATGGCCGCGCATTAAGCACGACCGTGCAATATACAAGCACGACCGTGCCTAAAAGGAAGCACGACCGTGCTCCACTTAAGTGGCAGCACGCCCGTGCTCACCCCTCTAGACAGAAACGAAGATTAAAGGCTTTTAAGGGGTTCCCAACCCCAATTCCCCAATGATGATAAGTTGACATAGCTAATCAAAGATGAAGATTAGACAACCAGGTTAATAATTATCTAAGATGATTAAGATAATAAGATGTTAAGTCCGTATCTGTTGGGTCACCGCACGTTGATAAGTTGAATCTTGGTGCTTGTTGGCCAAGGAGGCCTTGACCCCATGGTTTGGGTCTATGGTGTTGTTGATGTTGAAGTCTTGGGTGCTTATTGGCCGAAGCACGTTGATGTTGAAGTCCTGGGAGCTGTATGACCCAGGCAAGGAGGTGGTTGAGATTGTTCGGTAGGTCACCCGATGGTTTGGTGACCGCGACCCCCCATGATGAGGCATCCACGGTTTGATGCGTTGGCTATCCATGGGGTTCACCCAAGGTTTGGTGAACTGCCGATGTTGGTGGTTTTATGGCCAATACGGATATGTAACTCTGAAGTTGTTCATCCTGAGTTAGTTTGGATCCACATGCAAAACGGAGTAGCGGAGTAGTGTTGCATTGCACCGCATAGCATAATTGGTTGACATGATGTTGTTGTATGTTGTTATATGTATATGTTGATGTATGCCTATGATGATTCCATGCTGTTTGTTTTAACAACAATCTGTTCTTTGTTCCCAAGGAAAAATTTGAAAATTAACAACAAACTGTTCTTTGTTCCCAACAAAAAACAATAAACTAGGGTCTTAGTGAGGAAAGGAAGAAACAAAGGTGTGGATTGTAGGAACAATGGGGATTGTGATTTGAATTGAAAACCATCCTCATGCTCTACCTTGAGATGAGCTACTTACCCAAATTTCTTAATCTCGCATGTTCTAAGCCCTGTTACAACCATAAAAGACCTCTTGCTGTGTGTAATTATATGATGTTTTCATTGTGATAGAATCTGATCAAGTTTAGATCAGAGATGATGATGAATCTTAATTTGTAGTTAATAGGTTGTCAATTTTAAGTTTTTGATTAGTTTTTATTAGTTGTACGTAGGTTATTTTTATGTTTTAATTTTCTTAATTTCGTAGTTTGTTTCATTTTTTATTTTATTAGTTTTTATGTTTTTTTTATGGTGTCTTAATGAGTAGTTGAGCAGTTTGGAGCGTTTATGGAACAATGGAGCCACGCTCAAACGTGGGCCGAGACACGCTCAAGTGCCAGGCACGCTCAAGCGCCAGGAATGCCACGCTTGAGTGTGGCGGTTACATTACTGAAAAAAATAAATGCGTGCAAAGCAGAAAAGGCACGATTCAGACAGTTTGGGAGATATATTCTTACATAGAGAACTACACAGTGTGGAGGAGATAAAAGGAAGCAATCATAGAGAGTTGAAGCTGTCAAGTAGAGACTCATGATGCCTTTCTCATCTTCATCTTCTTCTTCTGTTTATTCTGTTTTCATTATGTCTAGCTAATTTCCTTTTGGTAGAGGTAGATGGAACTGCCTAGATAACTTGTTTTGATTCTGGATAATGACTTGTTCTGGTTTGTTCGACTTCAAGAGTTTATTCACTGTTTTCATGTTTATCTACTGTGTGGATTTGTAATTGGGAAATTCGAATTCATAGTTGCTGTTTGTAAATGAATGATTTGCACGTGTTACTTAGGAATAAGAGCACAATCAAATTAGCATTTTGGAGTTGTAATCAGTCTTAATTCTTTTTCTAATTTGCTAATACTCAAGGAATTGAATTAGTAATTTAGGCAGGAAGGTTTATCAACCTACTGAATTGGGGGATAAATTATAAAAACTCAGTTTCTTGAAATTGGATAAACTATTCAAGTTAATTTCCAGGATTGAACAAGTAGGAAGGCAGGAAAATCGATCCTCTAACAATTTCTCCTTGATTGTTTAAAAACCAATTTTCTTGTTGCTTTATTTTCTCAAATTGAAAATACCAAAAATATTTTCTGTTCTTTGTTAAATTTATGTTCTTACTTATTGGCGAAAGCCATTTCCAAACATTTCGGTTGCTTAAACGAAGTTGAGTTGGTACGTTAGTAGTTAACGGTTCAATCCCTATGGACGATATTTTATACTACAGTTAGTGATTTGGTGCACTTGACAATTTTGCTCAACAAGTTCTTGGTGCCATTGCCGGGGATTGATTTATGTTAATATTAGTTGTGCCAAGGAAGTCTCGATTTGAGCATTATATTTTATGTTATTATAATTGCTGGAATTTTTATTTTTCTTGAGTTGTGTATGCGAGGTATTGTTGACCAGAATTCTTTGCTGTTTGATCCTGAAATTGAAAAGACGGCTAAGAGTAACAGGAAGGCAACCAAGCAACGCATGCAACAAGAAAGGGTACAAGCACTTTTACAACAACAAGTGGTTGAAGTTGAAATAGTCATGGCCGAGTAACCCTCTAGGCGAACATTGAGGGATTTTTCCAAGTCCACTACTGAAGGTGCCCGGGGTTCTATTCTGAGACCTCCTGTGTAGGCTAACAACTTTGAAATCAAGGCTGCACTCGTTTATTTGATGCATCAGAGCCAGTTTGGTGGAGGAGCTCAGGAGGATCCCAATCAACATCTGGAGAATTTCTTGCAGATATGTGATACAGTGAAGTTCAATGGAGCTACTGATGATGCTATTAGATTGAGGGTTTTTCCTTTCTTATTGAAGGATAAAGCTAGAAGTTGGCTTCAGTCACAACAACAGGGCAGTATCTCAACATGGGATGATTTGGAGTCCAGGTTCGTGCAGAAATATTTTCCAGCATCGAAGTCAGTAAAATTGAGGAGTGAAATTACCTCATTTGTGCAATTAGAGTCAGAAACTTTGTATGATGCTTGGGAGAGGTTCAAGGAGCTATTCAGAAAATGTCCTCATCATGCTTTGCCCAATTGGTTACTAGCTCAAACTTTCTATAATGGACTGGATCCAAATGCAAGACAGATGATGGATGCTACATGTGGAGATGCTTTTGATTTGAAGAGTCCAGAAGAGGCTTTGGAAATACTAGAGACCATGGCTGCCAGCAGTGCTAATATGCAACATGATAGGCAAAACAAGAAAGTCTTGGGGGTGAATGTTGTGGATAGTAATCTGATTGAGCAACAAGTTAACAAGGCGATTTCTCAACAACTTGCTACTTTGTTGGGAATGGCCAATTTAATGAACTGAACACACCTCCCTTGGTGTGTGATTTTTGTGGTGGAGAGCATCGTGATGGTGATTGTGGTACAAATAAACCGAGAGAGCAAGTGAATGCATTGGGGCAAAAAATTAACCCCTACTCAAACACTTACAATCCAGGTTGGAGGAAACATCCTAATTTCTCATGGGGTGGACAAGGTCAGAATCAATTCAAGCCTCAACAACAACAATAAGGGAATTCTTCATTCCAATGGCAATCACAACCTCAAAACATAATGTCATCTTTGGAGAGTGCTTTGGAGAAATTGTTTGTTGATACTTTTAATTTTGTGGAGCAATCTTCAAGTTTCATGACTGAGACAAGGGCCAACTTCAAGAATCAAGAGGTGTCTCTCCGGAATTTGGAAGTACAAATTAGGCAGGTTTCTAAACAGTTGTCTGAAAGAGCTTCGGGTACTACCAGGTGATACTGTTCCTAATCCAAAAGTGCAATGCAAAGAAATTCATTTGAGGAGTGGCAAGGTTCTGAACAATGTTGTCCAAGAGGAGTCTTCTAAAGAAAAGGATGCTGAAAAAATTGTTCATGATGAAATGCAAGAGGAGGAGGAAGTAGTGGTTGAAGAGAAGAAAAAAGAAGCTGAAAAATCTAAAAATTCACAAGTTGACAAGCCAACACAGCCGCTGCCCTTTGTTCCTAAAATTCCTTATCCTCAAAGGTTGAAGAAGTAGATTGAAGACAAGCAGTTTTCCAGGTTCCTGGAGGTGTTCAAAAAGCTGCAGATTAATATTCCATTTACCGAGGCATTAGAACAAATGCCAAGTTATGCTAAGTTCATGAAGGATTTGTTGTCCAAGAAGAGGAAGGCCAATGAAGAGGAAACTTTTATGCTTACAGAAGAGTGTAGTGCTATCATTCAACAAAAATTGCCTCTTAAGTTGAAGGATCCAGGAAGCTTCACCATTCCTTGTGAGATTGGTACTATGGAGGTTGGCAGGGCTCTTTGTGATTTGGGAGCAAGCATCAATTTGATGCCTTTGTCAATTTTTAAAAGGCTAGGAATTGGTACAATGAAGCCTACTATGATGTCTCTTCAGTTGGCAAATCGTTCGGTAAAATATCCTTATGGTATTGTGGAAGATTTACTTGTTAAGATTGATAAATTCATCTTCCTTGTAGATTTTGTAGTGCTGGATATCGAAGACGGTGTTAAAGTTCCTCTTATTCTTGGTAGGCCATTTTTGGCTACAGGTCGTGCTTTAATTGATGTGCAGAAAGGTGAACTGATTATAAGAGTAGAAGATGAAAATGTGGTTTTCTCAATCAAAGATGCAGTGAAGCATGCTCAAGATTCTGGTTGTTGTTTCCGAGTTGAAGCTTTAGATTCCTTGGTCTTAGAGGAATTTGAAAAAAGTGCTGCAGAATGTCGCTTGGAAGCAACTTTGATGAAAGGCAAAGAGATTAAGGAGGTGCATGAGGAAGTCAATTCTGAAGTAGTGGAGTGTAACTACCAATTGGAGACATTGGAATCTACCTCATTTTCAAATAAAAAAATTACAAGAATTGGAAAATTAGGAAGAGGTGGTGAAAGAGGAGCCACCCATGGAACTGAAACAATTGCCTTCAAATCTGAAATATGCTTTTCTGGATGAGAAAAAGAAGAATCCAGTTATTGTGAATATAGAGTTGTCAGAAAGTGAGGAAGAAAAATTACTCATAGTATTAAGGAATTACAAGTCAGCCATTGGTTGGAACATCAGTGATTTGAAGGGGATAAGTCTTACATTCTGTATGCATAAAATATTTATGGAGGAGGACTTTAAACCATTGGTTCAACATCAAATGAGGCTCAATCCCACTATGAAGGAAGTGGTGAGGAAAGAAGTGATAAAGTTGCTTGATGCAGGTATAATTTATCCCATTTCTAACAGTGAGTGGGTGAGCCTGGTTCAAGTGGTTCCCAAGAAAGGTGGCATGATTGTGGTGATGAATGAAAATAATGAGCTGATTCCTACAAGGTAAGTCACTGGTTGGAGGATGTGTATTAACTACCGGAAGCTTAATCAATCCATAAGGAGAGATCATTTTTCGCTTCCGTTCATTGACCAGATGATAGAGAGGTTGGCGGGGCACGAGTACTATTGCCTATAGGCGTATGCCTTTCGGGTTGTGTAATGCTCCCGCCACATTTCAAATGTGTATTTTCTCAATCTTTTCTGATTTACTTGAAAAGTGCATAGAAATTTTTACGGATGATTTTTGTGTTTGGATCTTCATTTGATATTTGCCTATCCAACCTTGTTTTGCTTTTAAAAAGATGCCAAGAAACTAACCTTATTCTGAACTGGGAAAAATGTCATTTTATGGTAAGAGAAGGTATAGTTCTTGGTCATCAAATTTCTGCAAAAGGAATTGAGGTGGATGGAGCAAAGGTAGAGGTAATTGAAAAGTTACCGCCACCAGTTAATGTGAAAGGTATAAGAAGTTTTCTTGGGCATGCTGGTTTTTATAGGCGGTTTATAGAAGATTTTTCTAAAATTGCTAAGCCCTTGACAAACCTTTTGGAAAAAGAGGCAAATTTTGTGTTTGATGATGCATGTCTGGATGCTTTTAATAAAATAAAATAAAAACTAATTTCTGTACCTGTGATGGTTGCTTTTGATTGGAGTTTACCTTTTGAGATTATGTGTGATGCGAGTGACTATGTTGTAGGTGCAGTGTTAGGACAAAGAAAAAATAAAATTCTGCATGTGATTTATTATGCAAGTCATGTGTTGAAGGATGCTTAGAAAAATTATGCCACGACTGAATAGGAGTTGCTTGCTATTGTGTTTGCTTTCGAAATTTTTTTATCCTATCTTGTAGGTTCTAAATTCTTTGTTTACACTGATCACTCTACTTTGAGGTATTGGTTTTCTAAGCAGGATGCTAAGCCACGATTGATTAGGTGGATATTGCTTCTCCAATAATTTGATTTGGAGATAAGAGATGAGCAAGGAAAGCAAAATGTTGTGGCAGATCATCTCTCCAGACTTGTACAAATTGAGAGGGACAAGGACATTCCTTCCATTTCGGAGAAGTTTCTTGAAGAAAAACTGATGATGGTAAATTGTTTCCCTTGGTTTACTGATTTTGAAAATTATAAGGCCTGCTGTATTGTCCCTATTGATCTTAGTTGGGAGAAAAAGAAAAAGTTTTTTCATGATGTAAAATTTTATGAGTGGGAGGAACCTTTATTGTTTAAAAGATGTGCTGATGGGATCATTAGAAGATGTGCCCCAGATGATGAATTTGAAAAAAAATTGTGGCACTGTCATGGGTCGGAATATGGTGGGCATTATAGTGGCAAAAGAACTGCCGCTAAGGTCTTGCAATGTGGCTTTTATTGGCCTACTTTGTTTAAAGATGCCCACAATTTTGTTGAAAAATGTGATAGATGTCAAAGATTAGGGAACATTTCTAAGAGGAATGAAATGCCTCTAAAATCCATCTTGGAGATTGAAATTTTTGATGTTTGGGGGACTGACTTCATAGGACCATTCCCATCGTCTTTCTCTATTAAATATATTTTGGTTCCTGTAAACTATGTCCCCAAGTGGGTAGAGGTCGTGGCATTACCAACCAATGATGCCAAGGTTGTGGTTTCTTTCCTTAAGAAACACATTTTTACAAGGTTTGAGGTGCCTAGAGCTGTGATAAGTGATGGAAGGTCACACTTTTGTAATAAACAATTTGAATCATTGCTGAATAAATATGCTGTGAAACATAGGATAGCTACCCCCTACCATCCATAAACTAGTGGATAGGTTGAAATTTCAAACAGAGAGTTGAAGAGGATCCTAGAAAAAGTGGTAGGTTCCTCAAGGAAAGATTGGGCTAGAAAATTGGGTGATGTGCTTTGGGCATATAGGAAAGCTTTTAAAAATCCAATTGGAATGTCCCCATATAAGCTAGTGTATGGCAAATCATGCCATCTTCCAGTTGAGTAGGAACATAAAGCTTATTGGGTAGTGAAGCTGCTCAATTTTGATTTGAAAGCTGCCGGTGAGAAAAGGTTACTGCAGTTAGATGAACTGGAAGAATTTAGGTGGCAAGATTTTGAGAGTTCTAAAATTTACAAAGAAAGAACCAAGAGATGGCATGATAAGAAAATAATTGTAAAAGAATTTGAATCAGGATAACAGGTGTTATTGTATAATTCTAGACTAAGACTTTTCCCTTGAAAGTTAAAATCCAGATGGTCAGGTCCTTTTGTGGTTAAGGAAGTGGGTCCCTATGGTGCAATTGAGATTGGAGAGCCAAATTCCGGAAGAAGTTTTAAAGTTAATGGCCAAAGGTTGAAATTGTACCTCGGGGGAGATTTGAACAGAAACATGATTAACATTACCCTACACTCACCTTCTGATGAGGGTGAGAAGTCTCACTAGACCTATAACATGGTTTTCTTGGGAGACATCCCAAGTGGTAGTTTAGTTTAGTTTTTCTTTTCGATGTTTAATTTTTATTTTAGTGTTGTTGAGTTTGCTCACATGAAAAATACAAAAAGATTTATTATTATTATTTTGTCTTAGCTTTCTTAGTTTAAAAAAAAAATCAATTTTTTTTTCCAAAATCCCCACGCTCGAGCATAGGATGTTTTAACGCTTAAGCGTGGGAGTGTTGAAACTCAAAAAAATATAAGACGCAACGCGTCGTTTTGAATAAGAGGGTTACAAAACCCTATATTCTTCTTCCTTTCCTATTCTCTGCCTCTGTTACAAAAATTAGAAAGACCCTCTCACTTCATCTCTCTCTTCTCTCACCCATTCTTTCTCTCATACTCACTCACCCTCACGACACACACTCACCGCTCTTCACTCTCACCTCACTCCCCCCACCATTACCCACACACGCGCACTGTTCATTAGCTCTGCACACACTTCACGTGAGCGCTGCACTGTTATTGTGTGCCCAAGGTAAGCATCATTTATTCTCATTTCATCTCTTCTGCTTTACTTGTTCGTAATCTTGAAAATCTATCATTTTGGGAATGAAGGTTGTGATGAAATTGAAAATAAATTTGGGGGAGTGTTTTTATTGTGGAAAACTGGTTTGTGTCGTTGCATGTGATGTGTTAAGTCCTCTTGTTGCATATCATGGAAGAATGAACTGAGAACTGTGCGTGTGAATTCATTTTGTGTGAAAATAACTGATACAATTTTGTGAAGTTGTGAGTTGGAATGAGTGGTTGAAGGGAACTTAATGAAGAAAAAAATGTAAAGAAAATTTTTGGGGAACACAGCTGAATATTTCACTGATGGACTAAACTGATTTTATTGTGTATTTTGGTGGAATTTTCTGGATTTATTTTGCAGATGCCTCCCAAGAAAAAACAAAAGGCCACTAACACAGTGCCTAGGAGAGCAATTTGTTGAGTTTATGCTATGTTCATCCATTTGAGATTCTTAGATCTATAAGCCTCTAAAATCTCTAGAAATTAGTAGAAAAATCATTTTGACTTGAAACCAATTTCTATGATCTAGTTATGATCTCTACTTTTATTATCCAAGAGCATGTAATCAAAAACATTTTCCTTCCCTAATATCCTTTGTTGGCCGAAACTGTCATGAAACAAGAGAGTTGATGTTTTGTTCCATTTTTGAAATCTAGTACTTGATTTAGGTTCTCTAATACTTCTATGATCTAAACCAAAGAGCTTAAGCTCAACAAAAAACCCTAACTTAGCTTTTTAATTTGGGCTGAAACCCTAGAGTAAAGGGGTTAAAATGTTTTGTTTCAATTTGTGAAATCTAACACTTGATTAATGCTCTCTAATGTATTAGTAATCTAAATCCAAAAGCTTGAATAAAAAAGAATTTTCTAGCTTATTTTACTATGTAAGGCCGAAACTTAATTAAAAGGGAGTTTAAAATATTTTGTTAATATTTTCAAGTTATGATAATTTATCTAAGCTATCTAAGACTATAGGAACTAGAATCCAAAAGCTTAGAATGAGAAAAGAACCCTAACCCTATTTTTGAATTGAATGGCCGACCCTAACTATTTAGGAGTAAGGGTGAATTTGTTGATTAATTTGTGAATATGTTGTTTGGTTGAAAGTAAAATTGGTAACGTGTGGTGTGATAACGAGAAACGTTGAATTCGGGATTCCGGCAATAACTCAGGTGGGGGAAAGGATCACTCTGTCGTCAGAATCGACAAGTAGTATATTCTATAATAATTGTGCAGGGCGACCTAAACCCTACTAGTAGCTGAGTAATCGACAAGACCAAAATCACATTGGAAACCTTTTCTGCATAACCAATGGTGATTTGGGGATTGTAGGTTTAACGACATTAGGTTCATTTCAAGTATTTGATGATGTCTGGCTTTATGTTTTTGAATTTATTGTGATACGTTGGTTGAGGCATTCCATTGCATGTGACATATTATTTATGGTGTTTGAATATTTCTTGATATTGTGTTATGCATGATCTGCCTGGTTTTAATATGGTGCTTAGTTGATTCCTAAGCGAAGATATGTGCACCGGGAATTTGGAACCTGTCGCTTAGACAACTAACTAACATTCCCAATGAGGAATGTGTGAAGGAATTGGTAGTGGCCACGTCAGCATAAAGGTTTAGGTTGCATGAGTTGAGGGTAGAGTGTGATATATACTGAATTATGGATGATGGTTGATTTAGAGTGATGTTTGTCTGTGACTTTTGTTATATTATATACTATGACTCTTCCACTTTTTGAATGATATAATTGCTTCTTATCCCCTATATTTCTGTGTTTTTTTGTGTCTACTTTATTTACATTAGAAGACCCGATGGAGGAATATGTTGCCGAGGAGCTGGATTGAGCTCTGTATGAAACGGAGGTTGCTTAGGAGTTGGATGGAACTCCTTATGAACTAGAAGCCGGAGGACGAGCTGTGAACCACGGTGATAGAGTTTAGGATGTATGGCCAGTGCGTCTCGTGGGACATTTTATATTTTTCCGCTAAGTATAACAGTTTGTTTAAGTATATACGTGAGGGATCCTACAGAGAGGATACCCTCAACATATTATGTGTAAAAATATGTGTGTGTATTTATGTATTATAACGTTGGAGTGTTTTAAATTTGTAGAAGTTATATGATCATTAATTAAGTTTTAATTTTTTTTTACGTATTTCACAATAAGCACGTGAGTAATTAATTAGATAATGAGGTTTTAATATTAATAACACAACAACTCACAGCGGGGTGTCTCATTTTGGTATCAGATCAGTTCGATTCTAATCAGACTGTAAGGTTTAGGATGTTGTTACTGGCCGTGTCTAGTTGAATCCGCATCGGATTTTGACTATGCTTAGAAGTTAGGTAGTGTGTCCGACTGATGAGTGTGATTACACCTCATATTTGTTTATCATTTTTGCATGCATTTTCATATAGCTTAGGCATATTTAATTTGATTTTGGCTAATTTTTACCTTGGAACGGGTAAGGCGGTTTTGTGGTGTTGTTTTGCAGAAATTAAGGATTAAATGCTTAGGATTAGCCATGATGGAGCTTGGATGAAGATGGGGCTTGAAAAGTGAAGAAAATGAGCCAAACAGAGCCCATCACGGCCTAGCCGTGATGACCATCACGGCCATGATCAAGCAGAGTTAAAAAGAAAGAAGGCAAAAGTCAGAACCGGTCACGGCCTAGCCGTGATTCCCATCACGGCCGTGACATGTCAGCTGAACCAGACCCTCACAGGCAGAATTGGTCACGGCCTAGCCGTGATGAGTATCACGGCCATGGCAGACCATTCACTGAAGAAAAGCCCAAGGCAGAATCCGTCACGGATTGGCCGTGATGGCCATCACGGTCGTGACGCGCATTACTTGGATCTGAAGCAACTGATTTGGATCTGAATTTGTGTTTGATTGGGATTCAAACTTCCCAAATCTATAAATAAGGCATCAAGGCAGCGAATCAGGGGACTTAAATCACGAGAGTTAAAGCGGTCCTTCGAGGATTAATGAATTGTCACGAAACGTAAAGGGTCCAAACTAAATTCGACTACCACGAGAGTAGGGGTTGGTTTAGTTGGACACGGTTTTTGTAACCCGAGAGGGAGCATTAACTATTTTAGGATAAATTCACCTTCAAAGCAATTTTGATAATTAACAAGGAGTAATCAATTTAGTAACGTAAACAATCTTGTTAATTCATTAGATTTGAAAAACCATAAATTGATTTACTTTCTGTTTTACTTGATTGCATTCCTTATCTGATTTTCTAAGTTATCTCTTATTTCAAATATCAAGACCTTTTCAAAATCTCTTTTTATCGCCCAGTTTTATCGATTTGAAAATTAGTTGCGATTCGAGATCACGGTCTCTGTGGGATCGATATCTTTTTATTACTTGGCGACGAATCCGGTACACTTGCCGGATCGCACGTGCAATCGCACGTCATCAAGTTTTTGGCACCGTTGCCGGGGACAGTGCTTTCTCGAATCTCAATTTAATTTTTAAATTGATTTTTCTGGACTTTTTCTTTTTATTTAATTTTTATATTTGAATTTTTTTAAACAAAAATTTAAACTTCTTTTTTCTTTCTAGAGTATCTATGTCTCTGTGTTTTTTTATGCAAAGATCCATAAGTCTTGGGAACCTTAGTGAGGTCCATCCAGAAGTCGAAAGGACCTTCCATAGACGTAGGAGACTACAAAGAGAGAGAGAGAGTGGTTGATCCCCATTCCACTAATGGCGAATCTACCAGATACGAAACCTCTGAAAGACTACGCAGCCCCAAATGCTAGGGGTTTGCGAACTGGGATCGCTAGGCCAGAGATTGAGGCGGAAACTACACTATACCGCCTATGCAGATTAACATGATTAGGCAACATCAATTCGGAGGATTTCCCTCGGAGGACCCGACTGACCACGTAGAGACATTCTTGGAGTTCACCGATGCAGTTAGAATTCATGGCGCCCCGGTTGATGCCATTTGTTTGAGGTTGTTCCCCTCATCTCTTGCTGGTAAGACGAAAGCTTGGCTGAAGCAAATACCCGCTAACACCATGTCGACCCGGGACCAACTGGAGCAGGCGTTCTTGGAGAAATTCTTCCCTCCATCCAAGACGGCCTACATACGAACCCAGATCACCGGCTTCTTCCAAAAGGACGGAGAATGCTTATCTGAAGCTTGGGATCGCTACAAGGGATTCCTGGAATCTTGCCCACATCATGGACTCGAGAGGTGGTTATTAATGCATACCTTCTACAACGGACTGGATTACTCTTCGAAGGTGTCACTTGACTCCGCAGCTGGTGGAGCCTTTATGAATAGGCCTCTAACTGAGGCATTCAACATCATTGAAAACGTGGCCACCAACTACCACCGATGGGGTTCAGAAAAAGGTAATAACCCGAAAAATATTTCCGGGGGTAAGTTTGAAATAAATAGCACTGATCTTATAATGTCTAGAATAGACTCACTGAATAAATGTTTTGATCAGCTTGAAAGGGCTAGCGTGAGTTCAATAGGTGCTACTAACATTGTTTGTGAGATTTGTGGAATGCAGGGACATGACACAATGGAGTGCCCACGTGGTATTGCTCATGGATCCGGCGCTTCGGGGGATCAAGTGAACTCTTGTCACAACTTCTACGACAAGAACCCGAAGTTGCCCAACTATGTTCCCTCAAATTCTTACAACCAGGGAAGGAAAAACAACCCTTACCTCTCCTACGGGAACTACAGCAACACACTGAACCACGAGTTCCAAGAAGGCCAAGGTAATAGGAAACCCGCACCGGGGTATCCTCAGGTACAGAAGTCTAAACTCGAGTCTTTATTTGAAAGTTTTGTTGAAACTCAAACAAAACAAAACGAAGAGTTTAGACAGTAAGGTAGGGCAGTAAATGAGGCAATAAAAGAGTTAGCATCTAAGGTAGATAACTTAGCCATCCATATCAAGATGCTAGAAACGCAGATTACCCAACAAGCTAGTACATACTCAAGACCTAAGGGTACATTTCCGGGACAACCCGAAGTTAATCCCAATGAACATTGTAATGCTATATACTTGAGGGATGATAAGCTTGGGGTAGCTGAAAGGGATGTGGAATGTGAGGAGGACATGAACGAAGATGAAGAAACATAGCCAAAATACGTCCCTCCACCACCTTACCAACCCCCAATACCTTTCCCACAAAGGTTGGTCAAGAGAAAGCAAGCAGAAATAGAAACTAAAAGCTTAATTGAGGAGCACAATGTCAAGATAAAAACTAATATACCTCCTAAACTAAAAGACCCAGGTAGTTACTCTATCGCTTGCTCAATTGGAGAAGTGAAAATAGACCAAGCCTTATGTGACTTAGGGGCTAGTGCGAGCTTGATGCCGCTCACCATCATGGAAAGGTTGGGAACCAAGGAATTGAGTCCATCCAAATTCTCTATACAATTTGAGGATGGCTCAACCAAAACTCCTCTAGGCATACTAGAGAATGTCCCCGTAATGGTGGGGAAATTTTTCATTCCCACTGACTTCATGGTGTTGGATATGAGCGGGAATTCTAAATTCCCCATCATTCTTGGAAGGCCATTCTTGGCCACCGCTGGAGCGATAATTGACGTAAAGAATGGCAAACTCTCTCTGAATGTAGAGGAAGGTAGGGTAGATTTTGAATTGACTAACTCATATAACAACCCTCCTTTTGAGAGTCATGTGTGCAGGATCGATATAACGTCTCCAGAGGTAAAGGAAGAGCTCAACATGGAAGCAACTCCGAAGCTTTGCAAGAAAAATGATGCACCAGATGGTGATGAATAGGAGTTGCTCATCATGTGGAAACAAAACTTCCGCTGGGTGGGAGTAAGGCCATGAAGCTCAGAGTGAAAAGAGCAAAGCGGAAGCGCAATTTGCCATATAAGCAAAATCGGCTCTTTGAAGGACTCCCATGGAAGAGAAGTGTTCTTGCACTTCTAGGCCCAGTTGACCCCGGTTGATTGAAAGAAGTATGGTCAAGCTTAAGACCGTAAATAAGCGCTTCTTGGGAGGCAACCCAAGTTTTTCTTTCCCTTTTCCTTTTGTTTTTGAATTTAACTCTTGAATAATTTGAGAAGATTAAGAGGAAAAATATCATAAATTAATAGATTTGCAAAGTATTTTCAGGTTAAGAAGGAAGGAAGAGCAAAAATCCAAGGACAAATAAAGTCAGCAATCATCACGCCCAGGCCGTGACAGTGGTCACGGCCGTGATGAGCTAACCAGAGAAGTCAGAAAGCATCATGGCCTAGCCGTGATGGAGGTCACGGCCGTGACAGGTCAGCTCCCATAGACCAGAATTGATCACGGCCTGCCCGTGATCAGCATCACGGCCGTGATACATTTTCCAACAAGTTTTTGACTAGGCATGTGAGCCAGCACCCGCTACCACCTTGGTGCCTCGGTGAGTTGTTCCATTTTTCTCCTCTCTCCGACTTGATTATTTACATTGGGGACAATGTAAGTCTTTAAGCTTGGGGTAGGGGTATTTTGCAATTTTTGCATTTTTTTTGGCATTTTTCATGTTGCATTCATATAGGCATAGTTTTGCATGATCACATGATTAGATTGCCCCTTGCTTAGATTATGCCTCCAATTGTGAGAACTTGGTGCCAAATAAATTGAGATAGTGAATTTTTTAACCCAATTTTTTATTCTTGTGATAAGGTTAAAAATAAAAATGCTTGAGATGATCTTTTGATAGTTGATAATTAGCATGTGGGTCCTTAGATTTGTATTTCTCACTGATTTTTGAACTACTAAATGTGAGATTTTTGAGCCTAAAAGGGGTACTCACTAAATCTACCCCATTCTTTGTGATTGAGTGTTTTATTCCTCTTGGATTGTATTCTCTAGAACTTGACTTGAAACCATTTTGAAACTTAAAATTTTTTTAAAACATTTTTGAAAATGATTGAGGCACTAGGTATTTTTCCGGCCTTCTGAGCTTTGATAGATTAAATGCTACCCCTTAGTTGCCCAGTTTTGAGCCTAAAAGAATAAAATACTTTTCTTGGTACCTTGAAATATTTTGATGAATAATGCTTGGTATGACACCTTTTAAAGTATTGCAAAAAGGGTAAAAAGGTAGTTTGAAAAATAAAATTTTGGGATGAGAAAATTAGAAAAATATTTGTCTTGAACTGAAAGTCTCCCCTTCTCCAAATAAAAAATAAAATTAAATGGAGAAGGGGATGAGATAAAGAAAGTGAGAAATAAAATAAAATAAAAAGAAAGAAAGGTGGAAAAATGAATCAAAGCCCAAAAAGGTATTTTAGAAGGTGTCATGCTTTGCAATGTTTGATATTTTGTTTAGCCTTCTTGAAATTTCCTTTTCTTGATTTCCCCACCTAACGATTAATCCCATGGCCTCATTACAACCAAAATAAAGACCTCTTGATTCTTATGTGTTTTCATTAATAAAGTAGAGATTTGGTTAATAGTCAAGCTTATGGTAGAGTACCTTCCTTGAGGAAATTGAACGAATTGTCATATATACCCTTAAACACTTGAGTGAGGTGAGAAGAGTGCCCGAATCAGTGAGAATATGAATTTAGGAAACCTAAGCTTCTAATTGGACTTGAAATTGATTGTCTCTTGGTGACTTATTTAAATATGCCTGTTACTTGGATTAGTTACTCGGGTTCTTGGTTCACTATCCATGCTTTGATTATTTATATCTTCTGGCCTTGGTGATTGCTTGAGGACAAGCAAAATATTAAGCTTGGGGTGATTTGATGAGTGTGATTACACCTCAAATTTGTTTATCATTTTTGTATGCATTTTCATATAGCTTAGGCATATTTAATTTGATTTTGGTTAATTTTTACCTTGGAACGGGTAAGGCGGTTTTGTGGTGTTGTTTTGCAGAAATTAAGGATTAAATGCTCAGGATTAGCCATGATGGAGCTTGGATGAAGATGGGGCTTGAAAAGTGAAGAAAATGAGCCAAACAGATCCCATCACGGCCATGATCAGGCAGAGTTAAAAAGAAAGAGGGCAAAAGTCAGAATCGGTCACGGCCTAGCCGTGATTCCCATCACGGCTGTGACATGTCAACTGAACCAGACCCTCACGGGCAGAATTGGTCACGGTCTAGCCGTGATGAGCATCACGGCCATGCCAGACCAATCACTGAAGAAAAGCCCAAGGCAGAATCCGTCACGGCCTGGCCGTGATGGCCATCACGGTCGTGACGCGCATTACTTGGATCTGAAGCAACTGATTTGGATCTGAATTTGTGTTTGATTGAGATTCAAACTTCCCAAATCTATAAATAAGGCATCAAGGCAGCGAATCAGGGGACTTTTGGGCTGCTACACTTAGTCTATAATTTAGGATCTCTCTTCTTCTTCTCCTTCTCTTCTCTTATTTTTTTATTACATGTTGTTGTTAACCAAGCTTGTCATCACCATGACAATGCTTGAGCAGTAGCTTAATTTCTAGGGATTGGGGCTATGCCCAAGATCTGTTTTCATGTTGTGAATTGATTTCAATTGCTTGTTAATTCGATTTTGCTTTAGATCTGGTTTCTAGTGTTTTAATTACTCGTAAATTCGGCGGCCGCTTATTTGCGTGACGTAGATACCCTAAGGAGGAACCTAGCGGTGAACTTAGGTGTCGGATCTATAGAATCAGACTTAGGACTTAAATCACGAGAGTTAAAGCGGTCCTTTGAGGATTAATGAATTGTCACAAAACGTAAAGGGTCCAAACTAAATTCGACTACCACGAGAGTAGGGGTTGGTTTAGTTGGACACGGTTTTTGTAACCCGAGAGGGAGCATTAACTATTTGAGGATAAATTCGCCTTCAAAGCAATTTTGATAATTAACAAGGAGTAATCAATTTAGTAACGTAAACAATCTTGTTGGTAACCCAATTCCTAGGAATTCATTAGATTTGAAAAACCATAAATTGATTTACTTTTTGTTTTACTTGATTGCATTCCTTATCTGATTTTCTAAGTTATCTCTTATTTCAAATATCAAGACCTTTTCAAAATCTCTTTTTATCGCCCAGTTTTATCGATTTGAAAATTAGTTGCGATTCGAGATCACGGTCTCTGTGGGATCGATATCTTTTTATTACTTGGCGACGAATCCGGTACACTTGCCGGATCGCACGTGCAATCGCACGTCATCAAGTTTTTGGCGCCGTTGCCGAGGACTGTGCTTTCTCGAATCTCAATTTAATTTTTAAATTGATTTTTCTGGACTTTTTCTTTTTATTTAATTTTTATATTTGAATTTTTTTAAAAAAAATTTAAACTTCTTTTTTCTTTCTAGAGTATCTATGTCTCTGTGTTTTTTTATGCAAAGATCCATAAGTCTTGGGAACCTTAGTGAGGTCGATCCAGAAGTCGAAAGGACCTTCCATAGACGTAGGAGACTACAAAGAGATAGAGAGAGTAGTTGATCCCCATTCCACTAATGGCGAATCTACCAGATACGAAACCTCTGAAAGACTACGCAGCCCCAAATGCTAGGGGTTTGCGAACTGGGATCGCTAGGCCAGAGATTGAGGCGGAAAACTACACTATACCGCCTATGCAGATTAACATGATTAGGCAACATCAATTCGGAGGATTTCCCTCGGAGGACCCGACTGACCACGTAGAGACATTCTTGGAGTTCACCGATGCAGTTAGAATTCATGGCGCCCCGGTTGATGCCATTCGTTTGAGGTTGTTCCCCTCATCTCTTGCTGGTAAGAAGAAAGCTTGGCTGAAGCAAATACCCGCTAACACCTTGTCGACCTGGGACCAACTGGAGCAGGCGTTCTTGGAGAAATTCTTCCCTCCATCCAAGACGGCCTACATACGAACCCAGATCACCGGCTTCTTCCAAAAGGACGGAGAATGCTTATCTGAAGCTTGGGATCGCTACAAGGGATTCCTGGAATCTTGCCCACATCATGGACTCGAGAGGTGGTTATTAATGCATACCTTCTACAACGGACTGGATTACTCTTCGAAGGTGTCACTTGACTCCGCAGCTGGTGGAGCCTTTATGAATAGGCCTCTGACTGAGGCATTCAATATCATTGAAAACGTGGCCACCAACTACCACCGATGGGGTTCAGAAAGAGGTAATAACCCGAAAAAGATTTCGGGGGGTAAGTTTGAAATAAATAGCACTGATCTTATAATGTCTAGAATAGACTCACTGAATAAATGTTTTGATCAGCTTGAAAGGGCTAACGTGAGTTCAATAGGTGCTACTAACATTGTTTGTGAGATTTGTGGAATGCAAGGACATGACACAATGGAGTGCCCACGTGGTATTGCTCATGGATCCGGCGCTTCGGGGGATCAAGTGAACTCTTGTCATAACTTCTACGACACGAACCCGAAGTTGCCCAACTATGTTCCCTCAAATTCTTACAACCAAGGAAGGAAAAACAACCCTTACCTCTCCTACGGGAACTACAGCAACACACTGAACCACGAGTTCCAATAAGGCCAAGGTAATAGGAAACCCGCAACGGGGTATCCTCAGGTACAAAAGTCTAAACTCGAGTCTTTATTTGAAAGTTTTGTTGAAACTCAAACAAAACAAAACGAAGAGTTTAGACAGTAAGGTAGGGCAGTAAATGAGGCAATAAAAGAGCTAGCATCTAAGGTAGATAACTTAGCCATCCATAGCAAGATGCTAGAAACGCAGATTACCCAACAAGCTAGTACATACTCTAGACCTAAGGGTACGTTCCTGGGACAACCCGAAGTTAATCCCAATGAACATTGTAATGCTATATACTTGAGGGATGATAAGCTTGGGGTAGCTGAAAGGGATGTGGAATGTGAGGAGGACATGAGCGAAGATGAAGAAACATAGCCAAAATACGTCCCTCCACCACCTTACCAACCCCATATACCTTTCCCACAAAGGTTGGTCAAGAGAAAGCAAGCAGAAATAGAAACTAAAAGCTTAATTGAGGAGCATAATGTCAAGATAAAAACTAATATACCTCCTAAACTAAAAGACCCAGGTAGTTTCTCTATCGCTTGCTCAATTGGAGAAGTGAAAATAGACCAAGCCTTATGTGACTTAGGGGCTAGTGCGATCTTGATGCCGCTCAACATCTTGGAAAGGTTGGGAACCAAGGAATTGAGTCCATCCAAATTCTCTCTACAATTTGCGGATGGCTCAACCAAAACTCCTCTAGGCATACTAGAGAATGTCCCCGTAATGGTGGGGAAATTTTTCATTCCCACTAACTTCATGGTGTTGGATATGAGCGGGAATTCTAAATTCCCCATCATTCTTAGAAGGCCATTCTTGGCCACCTCCGGAGCGATAATAGACGTAAAGAATGGCAAACTCTCTCTGAATGTAGAGGAAGGTAGGGTAGATTTTGAATTGACTAACTCATATAACAACCCTCCTTTTGAGAGTCATGTGTGCAGGATCGATATAACGTCTCCAGAGGTAAAGGAAGAGCTCAACATGGAAGCAACTCCGAAGCTTTGCAAGAAAAATGATGCACCAGATGGTGATGAAGTAGGAGTTGCTCATCATGTGGAAACAAAACTTCCGCTGGGTGGGAGTAAGGCCATGAAGCTCAGAGTGAAAAGAGCAAAGCGGAAGCGCAATTTGCCATATAAGCAAAATCGGCTCTTTGAAGGACTCCCATGGAAGAGAAGTGTTCTTGCACTTCTAGGCCCAGTTGACCCCGGTTGATTGAAAGAAGTATGGTCAAGCTTAAGACCGTAAATAAGCGCTTCTTGGGAGGCAACCCAAGTTTTTCTTTCCCTTTTCCTTTTGTTTTTGAATTTAACTCTTGAATAATTTGAGAAGATCAAGAGGAAAAATATCATAAATTAATAGATTTGCAAAGTATTTTCAGGTTAAGAAGGAAGGAAGAGCAAAAATCCAAGGACAAATAAAGTCAGCAAATATCACGCCCAGGCCGTGACAGTGGTCACGGCCGTGATGAGCTAACCAGAGAAGTCAGAAAGCATCATGGCCTAGCCGTGATGGAGGTCACGGCCGTGACAGGCCAGCTCCCATAGACCAGAATTGATCACGGCCTGCCCGTGATCAGCATCACGGCCGTGATACATTTTCCAACAAGTTTTTGACTAGGCATGTGAGCCAGCACCCGCTACCACCTCGGTGAGTTGTTCCATTTTTCTCCTCTCTCCGACTTGATTATTTACATTGGGGACAATGTAAGTCTTTAAGCTTGGGGTAGGGGTATTTTGCAATTTTTGCATTTTTTTTTGGCATTTTTCATGTTGCATTCATATAGGCATAGTTTTGCATGATCACATGATTAGATTGCCCCCTCGCTTAGATTATGCATCCAATTGTGAGAACTTGGTGCCAAATAAATCGAGATAGTGAATTCTTGAACCCAATTCTTTTATTCTTGTGATAAGGCAACAAATAAAAATGCTTGAGATAATCTTGGATAGTTGATAATTAGCATGTGGTTTCGTAGATTTGTGTTTCTCACTGATTTTTGAACTACTAAAATGTTAGATTTTGAGCCAAAAAGGGGTACTCACTAAATCTACCCCATTCCTTGTGATAGAATGTTATTCCTCTTGGATTGTAATTCTCTAGAACTTGACTTGAAACCGTTTTGAAGCTTAAAATTTTTTTGGAAACATTTTTGAAAATGATTGAGGCACTAGGTATTTTTCCGGCCTTCTGAGCTTTGATAGATTAAATGCTACCCCTTAGTTGCCCAGCTTTGAGCCTGAAAGAATAAAATACTTTTCTTGGTACCTTGAAATATGTGGATGAATGATGCTTGATAAGGGACCTTCTAAGTATTGCACAAAAGGGTAAAGAGGTAGTTGAAAAAGTATGGGATGAGAAAAGTGAAAAAAAATTATTTCTCTTGAATCAAAAATCTCCCCTTCTCAAATAAAAATAAAAAGAAAAAGAAAACAAAAAAAAAAATAGAGAAGGGGATGACAAAAATAAACGAGAAATTAAACAAAGAGAAAGAAAGAAAGGTGGAAAAATGAGTCAAAACCCAAAAAGGTATTTTAGAAGGTGTTATGTTTTGCAATGCTTGATATTTTGTGTAGCCTTTTGAAATTTCCTTTTCTTGATTTCCCCACCTAACGATTAATCCCATGGCCCCGTTACAACCAAAGCAAAAGACCTCTTGATTCTTAATTGTTTTCATTAATAAAGTAGAGATTTGGTTGATAGTCAAGCCTATGGTAGAATTCATTCCTTGAGGAAAATGGCGCGAATTATCATATATCCCTAAACACTTGAGTGAGGTGAGAAAGAGTTCCAAGCAAATGAACAAGCTTGGGGTGATTTTCAGGTGAGAAAGAGTGACCGAATCAGTGAGAATATGAGTCTAAGAAACCTAAGCTTCTAATTGGGCTTGAGATTGATTGTCTCTTGCTGAATTATTTTAAATGCCTGTTACTTGGACTAGTTACTACTCGGGTTCTTGGTTCATTATCCATGCTTTGATTATTTTGATCTTCTGGCCTTAGTGATTGCTTGAGGACAAGCAATTGAATAAGCATGGGGTGATTTGATAGTGTGATTTTACATCATATTTCATGTACACTTTTGCATGCATTTTTCATATAGATTAGGCATTCTTTATTTGATTTTAGTTAGTTTTTGCCTTGGAACGGGTAAGGTGGTCTTGTGGTGTTGTTTTGCAGAAATTAATGTAAAAATGATCAAAATCAGCCATGATGGAGCTTGAATGAAATAGAGCATGAAAAGTGAAGAAAATGAGCCAAGCAGAGCCCATCACGGCCTAGCCGTGATGACCACCACGGCCATGATCAAGCAGAGCAGAAGGCAAAAGTCAGAAGTTGTCACGGCCTAGCCATGATGCCCATTGAGACACCCCGTTGTGCCCCATTGTATTATTACATTAAATCCTTAATTATTTATTTACTTAATTGCGCGCTTAACGTTGAAAATATGTAAATCTTAAGACTTAATTAATAATTATATAACTTATGCAGATATAAAACATACCAAACTATTTTACATAAATACACACATGATATATCCTTTGTTTTACACAACACTGATTAGGGTATCCTCTCAGTAGGATCCCACACAGGTACTTATTTAAAACAAACTGCTTATAACTAACGGAAAACAAAAACGTCATATATGACTCACTGGCCCTAAACTTACTACATTATATTATTAGGATCAATAGGTTGTTCTTCAGTGTCAACTTCATCCGGAACGTCGTTCAACTCTTCAACAATCTCCGTCTCGTATGAGGTTCCATCCATCTCCTCAGTAACATAGTCATCCATCCGGTCTTCTAACGTAACGAAGTAGATATACACCAAAAATATAGAAATAGGGAGATAAGAAACAGTTCTATCATCATAAGTGGAAAAGATTCATAGCATATAATACAATAATAGTCACAGACACACATCACTCAAACTCAACAATGATCCTCAATTCACTATATCATCCTCTACCCTCCAACTCATGCAACTAGACCTTTATGCTGACGTGGCCACTGCAAATCCTGTCACACATTCCTCGATAGGAATGTCAGTCAGTCGTCCAAGTGACACGTTCCCAACGCCGGTACACATTCACATCCATGGTGTACATCCATGGTGAAAATGCTCATGCAAAGCAATGACACTATAGCTGCACAGTACCGCCGGTGCACACCCTGGTTCTCTCTCTCAACTCAGTCAAGGCCTCAAAGGTGCTCATGCAAAGCAATGACACTATAGTTGCACAACTTAAATTCTAATTTGGAACGGTCCACGAGAACTTCGGACCTCGTGTATCTCAAATACACGGTTATGAACAACAATGCAACATATGATTCTCACTGACTTTTATCAATAACAACCTAGTACCTCAAGCTTTTCCTCATAACCTCCACTTACATTCTATATCACATCACTTCTATACAATAATAGCGAGGCACTTCTAATTCATATTCAAAACTCTCACCCAAACAAAATACCTCCGAGCAATATATATCTTTCCTTAAAATCAACTAAGCAATTTATCAAACCAGGCAGATCATGCATAACAACACCATATCAACAAAATATTCAAATATCATAAAATATCACATATAGCAAACTATCACAACCAGCATATCACAATCAACATCAAATAAGTATTAAAGCCACACATCCTCAACATCATAAAATCAACCTTAATGTCGATAAACCTACAATCCCCGAATCACCATTGGTTTTACAGAAAAGGTTTCCAATGTGATTTTGGTCTTGTCAGTTACTCAACTACTAGTAGGGTTTAGGTCGCCCTACACAATTATTATATAATATGCTACTTATCGATTCCGACGGTAGAATGATTCTTTCCCCCACCTGAGTTTTCACCGGAAATACGTACACGACGATCCTCGTTATCCCGTCACGAGTTAACACCACCACCTTCATTCAAACAACATAACTATAATTAATCAACTAACAACCATCTAGGACACTTTAGGGCTAGGTTCGACCAAGACTTAGAAATAGGTTTAGGATTATCTTCTTAATGTCATCTTTTGGATCCTAATTACTAGAGTTTTAACTATCATAGATTACTTATTACAAAACTAAAATTTGAAACAAAATCCTCTAACCTTTATGGTTAGGGTTTCGGCTTCAACCAATTATCTAGGTTAGGAAGTTGAAAATTTGATTAACTTAAGGATTAATGATCCATAAGTTACTTAAGCATGACTACTCACTTAAGCCAAGATTATGAACCAAGAACATGAACTAAAACTCAACTAGTTCTAAGAACTAGGGTTTCGGCCAAGGGCTGAGTTTGGGGTTAGAAATCTCTAAAATTTCTAAACTCTTGGATTTAATCAACATACAAAACCTAGAGTTGGATTCAAGTGTCACAAACAACTTTTGAATCACAAAACCATTAAGTGCTCATTCCTAGGGTTTCGGTTTTGATGAGATCAAATAGGCTTAAGTTTGATTTTTGATCTTCTATATACTTGAATACAAGAACTATCAAGATATAATCATGAATTAAGACATGAAAATGAAACAAAACCTAAGAACACAACTTTACCCTAGGTTCGGCCATGACCAGAAATCAAGGAAAGAAATTTCTCATGATCTTATGCTTTTAGATGATGAAAATAGAGATGATTATAAGATCATAGCAATTGGTTTCATGTCAAAAGGATTTTTCTAGAATTAGTTATGAATTTTTGAATCTAGCTTCAAGAACTTTAAACAAATGAAGAACATGTTGATCAAAGGCATAAACTCAAGAATCTTATGAAGAGAAAAGCTTAGAATAGCAAGATTAAGAGAGACTACCTCTTGATGATCAAAGAAAGTGATGATTTGGATGATGTTCTTCAAGGTTTCTTATGGTGTTCTTGAGAAACTTAAGGGAGAAGATGAACATAGTTAGGGTTTAGAACAGTTTTGGTATTTTGGGTGTATCTCTCAACATACTTATCCGTTTTGGATGATCTTTATGTCGTTGGAAAGAAGAGAGAAAGATGAACAACTTTCATGTTTAAATTGTTTCGAGATTCAAAAGAGAAACTGATAAGAATTGCTATGCAAAATCGGACGAGTTATGAACTTTTTGGAGCAAAGAACATGAAAATGGAAAAATGGCTTAAGGAAGAAGACAACTTATTTAAAGGAAGAAGAATCCAAACTTAAGGAAGAAGAAATCAAAACTTAATGAAGAAGAAATCAAAACTTGGTGAAGAAGAAATTAATACTTGGTGAAGAAGAATTGAATACTTGGTGAAGAAGAATTCAAAACTTAAGGAAGAAGGTGTTGGAGCCGTGAGGATGGGGCAAAGCTTTGGGTCAATTTGTCCAATGGCATTTGGTAAAAATTGTCATAAAAAGACAAGGGTATTTTGGTCATTTCATAACAAAATTAAATGTTGCCATAAATATGCCATTTATTGCCATTTATGATAGGATAAACTTGTCATAAATGCTTGTCAAGTTGGTCAATCCAATGTCTCTGCTACTTTGCCGACTTCCCGATTCATCTGACTCAGGCTCTGCCTAGAGACATCTCGTCGTATAGGCCCGCAACAAACATAATATTTTAATTTTTTTACCAAAATTTTCAAAACTTTCAGTATCGTAGTAAATACGATAAAAATATTTTTCATCTCGTTCACGACTCAGAATTAGGTCTTCTGAGCGAAGAACTTTTCTTGTCGGTGAAAACACGAAAAAGCAAGAGAGAGCTTCCGACTGAGTTTTCAACCAAAAACTTCCCCGTAACCTTATAAAAATAAGTATAACAAGGAAATGACCTTGGTTTATCAAAAATCATTTTCTAAGTCTCGGATAAAAATATATATTTATATATTTATTACCGATATTACCAGGCAGCGAAAATCGGGGTGTTACACCCATCACGACCGTGACAGACCATTTGGTGAAGACAGAAGCGATCACGGCCTAACCGTGATACAGATCACGGCCGTGATGCTCCAAATTTGAAAGTACGCCCATTCCAGAACACGTCACGGCCTGGCCGTGATGGCCGTCACGGCCGTGACGCGTGGCCACTCTATAATTAGGAGCGCAAATAGACAGAAAAGAGGATCTGGGAGTTCTTCTGAGAGAACTTTTAGACCAGAAAAGGAGAGCTTGGAACCCTAAAACATCTGCTCTGACCTAGAGCGGCTGCGGCTGGGAATTGCAAAGGGGGATTCCAACCCAAAAAGGGAGCTGCTGAGAGGGGCTGCTGGACTACTGTGGGAAGCTGCCATGGAGTTCTTCCTTTCCCTTTTTCTCTATTGCTTTTATTTTGGCTTTCTATGTAACTATGAGTAGCTAAATCCCTTCTTGTTGGGATTAGATGTAGCCAAACTGAATAACATGTAATTGCCTTGACTAATTAATCTGTGTTTATATTTCTCTATTAGTGTTTAATTCCTTCGCCTAATGCTTTTTGTGGGTTGGCCATCCATGAACTGATTCTGGGATTTGATTTGCAATGGGGACGTTCTTATAATGTCTTGAACTGGAATTAATCACCTAGTAAACATTGCATCTAGGAATGGGGTTTGGTTTATTAGTAATCGCGTAATCCTTAATCTTAATTCAAATTCATTAATCTAGGCCACCTAAGGAATTAGGGTCTATTAGTGGATTTAGGCTCTTGTCATCTGAGGAATCAGGGCTTGAGTAATTTAGTGGATTGATTTTGATATTTGAAGCATGAATGGGAGGTATCTAGTCCTGGTAGTGCATGAGGCAGAGGTTTGGTAAGTTTAATCCCAACATATCCTTTTCGCATTCCAAGTGCTCGACAAAAACCCAAAAAGATTTTATTCCTTTTGTTTTGTTTGTTTTGAATTCTCTTCATAGTCTAGATAGTTGCGGAACTTGTGAATTGATAATTGACATCCAATCCTCGTGGGAACGATATCGGTCTCACCACCGTATTACTTGTACGACTGGGTATACTTGCCTAGATTCCGTCCAGCATGGGATCGATATCTTTTTATTACTTGGCGACGAATCCGGTACACTTGCCAGATCGCACGTGCAATCGCACGACATCACCGACCCCGATGCGAAAGTTAATATTGGTATGGCATATGGTACTTATATACTTGCCTATGTAGTATTATATGTCATACTAATGAGAGCGGATGATTTCTTTTACAGAATCATGGCTCGAGGAAGAGGACGTCCAACCAATAGTGGTGACAGAACTCCAGAAAGAATCATAGGAGCTGTCAACAATGACACCAATGGAGGAGAGTAATTTGTGACTCCTAATACCAAGGAAACGATAGTTGCTGCTGTAACACCCTCCCTTGGGCATTACCTTCTAAACACGTACGAAAATATAATTAAAAGATAATTTGCTGGTGTTTTCGGAAAATAACTTATATAAGTACATAAGTGTCTGAAATTGGGTATAAATTTTTTTTTTTCATGACGACTCCACACCTAAGCCATAATCGACACACAAACTTACTATCATAGCTTGACAAGCCTATTTAATTTAAAGGATATACTTAAATACAAGATAGTAGTTTTACAAAAATTTCGACAGAGTCTCCTCTGTAATTCGGACATCCCAAATAAAATAACACCTGTTAAAATGATTACATTTTCACTCCAGAATTCTAGTTACACTAAATTCAATCAGGCATCAATACATAAAAATAATAGTTATAGCCATAAGCTTTACAAAACCAAAAGAAATAGCTTAGATTTTCATTCAAAAGATAGGCTCTCCGAGCCACAAACATTCCATTATAAAATAAAGGCTCTCTGAGCCAAACTCATACATACTATCAAAATAATCTAAGTCTTAACCCTAAGCTGGTTGTTCTAAGAGTTATTCCGCAAGTAATACCTCATCAAGCAACTACATCTAAGTCTCGGAATGACTTAGACAGACTCCTCTGCACCATCTGTGATAGAGTACCCAAGGTACAATATCGAACTTAGAAAAATCCTGAAATGTGTGTGTAAGAGTGAGACGCCAATATATGGTTTTAACCCAATAACTAAATGCTCGACACCACATAACACCTATACATTTACCACACAAGCATTTATAAGCTAATAGTCTATCAATGGGTTCGACACCCCAAACATCATCCATAAAATTATGCATGACACTTCTATTCATCATCTACTTTTCGTCCTAATCTCATGAGATATCCCAACATCATACGAGTTGATCAGACTCCAAAGCCACACTGGCTAACTTGGCACTCTGCCAATAGGTCCGCGACCTCTTCCCATCCAAATAAACAAAGGCATACATAGCCAGGCTAGCCAGGCACACAAGGCCAAACACATTGCTAATGTCCACAATCAGTGGCCACACCATTAGCAACCAGGATGGGGTCTACATCTCAATGTCCTCCCTAGGCACATGAGATAATGCATGTCGTAATTACCTTTCGCCGATGGTAATTGATGCATTTGTGTCACAAACCGCAGGCACGTCTGCCAAATGCATGCAAAACACTTTTGTTTTCTTCTTTTCTTTGTGCTCATTCTTTCTTTTGCCGAAGCTCAAAATGGCTTACGACTCACAACGTTTTAAAACACTTAAAACTTTCATTACAACACAGGACCTCACTGTCCATAAAACATTTATCAAAACATAGGACCTCACTGTCCATAAAACTTTTATCAAAACATAGGACCTCACAGTCCGAGTGCTCAATCACGACACCTCTCGACCGGTGCACCAGTCGTAGGTTCGTGGCACTAGAAACATCTTCAATGTTTCAACACAGTATACCTCATGTATACAATATAGGCCCTCAAAGTCCAAATGACTGAGTCCATCACAACACAGAACCTTAGTACCCCGACGTCTCGGTTACTAAGTTCCACACCACTATTAACACGAAATCAGTTTTGCTTTCATAAATTCTTTTTTCCAAAAATTGGAAATTCATCAATAAAATCCTTAAATAATAAAACTTGGTTTTCACAAATATGAGTCACTTGAGGTTTTAACTCCCTTAAAATAGGTACTGCCGTTTCAAAATACTTGCCTTCTACGATTTTCCAAATCTGTCATCACTCTTTTCCAAATCATTCATCAATTATCACTTTTAAAGCTTCTTAAGCCAATACTTAACTTTTTCCACTGAAAACACTGTTCTAAAATCATCATTAACTTCTTTTCAACAATCAATTTCATAAAATAACTTTGTATAATATTACAAACTTTCTTACATAAAAATTAGCAGTACTTAATCATTTTCACAATTTCGCTCTCATTGTGACTCGAGTTACTTTTACACTAATAAATTATCATCATCAAAAATCCTTATTTTTCCAAAATAATACTTTTCACCACTATTATATTCCAACGTTTCTCATAAAACATTGAATATAATTTACACAGCTTATTAAAGCTTTTATCTGATTAGTCGGTTGTGCACTGACCACAGTCAGGCTTCTCAAACAACACTCACAAGCAACATTCAATAACAAACCACTATACAGATCATGTACCATAGCAATTTCATATTCAAATAAATAATTTAAAATAGATCAAACACTGATACTCAAATATACAACACAACATAAACCACATAATCAGATAACCGCAACCACATCAATTATACCGAATACACAACAAGTAAATGGTCAACAAGCAAATGGTTATTGAGAAAAATCCATCAGGCAAGCTCCCCTTACCTCTTGAAGACTCGAACTAAATAATCTCCCGAACTCGATTTGATTCCTCTTCGTCAGTGTAAATCAGCTAACTCCGTAGTTTCCTTCAAACGAATTGCAACCAAAATAAATCAAATCAAACAACAACACACTTAAATCAATGGGGTTAGGGTTCGGCTTTACCCAATTTTCTAGGTTAGGAAACTTAAAATTTGATTAACTTAGGGATTAATGATCCATAAGTTACTTAAGCATGATTAATCACTTTAACCATGATTATGAGCCAAGAACATGAACTAAAACTCATCTAGTTCCAAGAACTAGGGTTTCGGCCAAGGGCTGAGTTTGGAGTTAGAAATCTCTAAAATTTCTAAACTCTTGGATTTAATCAACATACAAAACCTAGAGTTAGATTCAAGTGTTGCAAACAACTTTTGAATCATAAAACCAACAAGTGCTCATACCTAGGGTTTCGGTTTTTGAAGAATCAAATAGGCTCAAGTTAGATTTTTTATCTTCTATATACTTGAATACAAGAACTATCAAGATATAATCATGAATCAAGACATGAAATTGAAACAAAACCTAAGAACACAAACTTAACCTAGGTTCGGCCATAACCATAATTTAGGGAAAGAAATTTCACATGATATTAGGCTTCTAGATGATGAAAATATAGATGATTATAAGATCATAGCAATTGGTTTCATGTCAAAAGGATTTTTCTAGAATTAGTTATGAATTTTTCAATCTAGCTTCAAGAACTTTAAACAAATGAAGAACATGTTGATCAACATAAACTCAAGAATCTTATGAAGAGAAAAGCTTAGAATAGCAAGATTAAGAGAGACTACCTCTTGATGATCAAAGAAAATGATGATTTGGATGATGTTCTTCAAGAATTTCTCATGGTGTTCTTGAGAAACTTAAGGAAGAAGATGAACATAGTTAGGGTTTTAGAACAGTTTCGGTATTTTGGGTATATCTCTCAACATACTTATCCGTTTTGGATGATCTTTATGTCGTTGGAAAGAAGAGAGAAATATGAACAACTTTCATGTTGGAAGTTTTTCGAGATTCAAAATAGAAACTGATCAGAATGGCTATGCAAAATCGGACGAGTTATGAACTCTTTGGAGCAAAGAACATGAAAATGGAAAAAATGACTTAAGGAAGAAGACATCCTATTTAAATGAAGAAGCAACCAGCTTAATGAAGAAGAAACAAATGCTTAATGAAGAAGGAGTCAAAACTTGGAGAAGAAGGAATCAAAACTTGGTTAAGAAGAATTCAAAACTTCATAAAGAATAAGTCAAAACTTAATGAAGAAGATTTCAAAACTTGATGGAGAAGAATTCAAATACTTGGAGAAGAAGACAATGTTAGAGCCGTGAGGATTTGGCAAGAGTTTTGGGTCAATTTGTCAAATGGTATTTTGTAGAAATTGTCATAAAAAGACAAGGGTATTTTGGTCATTTCATAACAAAACTAAATGTTGCCATATATGTGCTATTATTGCCATTTATGATAGGATAAACTCGTCAGGAATGCTAGTCAAGTTGGTCAATCCAATGTCTCTGCTACTTTGCCGACTTCCCGATCCATCTGACTCAGGCTTTTCCGAGAGACATCTCGTCGTATAGGCCCGTAACAAACATAATACTTTAATTTTTTTCCAAAATTTTCAAAACTTGCAGTATCATAGTAAATATGATAAAAATATTTTTCATCTCGTTCACGATTCAAAATTAGGTCTTCTGAGCAGTAAACTTTTTCACGGTGAAAACACAAAAAAAAGAGACCAAAGCTTCCGTCTGAGTTTTCAACCAAAAACTTCCCTGTAACCTTATAAAAATAAGTATAACAAGGAAATGACCTTGGTTTATCCAAAAATCATTTTCTAAGTCTCGGATAAAAATATATATTTATATATTTATCACCGATATTACGAAACAACGAAAATCGGGGTGTTACAGCTGCTATGTTATTACAAACACAGCAAAATGCTGAAATGCTGCAGATGAACAGAGAGGGGCTCAAACTAAAGAATTCGAGGAGGGCTGCGGCAACTGAAAATGCCAGATTGGCTACTTTTCTGAAAGGGAAGACACCTCAATTACAAGGAGAGTATGACTCAGAGAAGGCTGAATGGTGGGTACCAAAAATAGAGAAGATATGTGATACTATATGCTGCAGAGAGGATAGGAAAGTAACTTATGTTGCCTTCATGTTAACTGGAGGAGCAGAATCTTGGTGGAGAGGCATGAGAAGATTGATGGAGGTCGAGGGCAGAATTATCACTTGGCAGTTGTTTAGCAATTGTTTCTTTCAGAAGTATTTTCCGCGTTTAGTTCAACACAAGAAAGAGAAGGAATTCACGAATCTCAAGCAAGGCAACATGACGGTTGGTGATTATGTGTCGCATTTTGAAACTTTGATTAAGTATTTAGAATTTTATCAGAGGTTCCCAGATGAAGATTGGCAGTGTAAGAGATTTGAGGAAGGACTCAGAAATGAGCTGCCGAGGGTTGTATTGTCTCTTGACATTCAAAGTTTCCCGGAACTGGTTGAGAGATGTGGAGCTATAGAGAGTATAGATATGAGGATGGATAATGAGCATAAACAATTGATAATTGGTGGTCCTAACCGATCAAGTTTTCAGAGGCACGGAGGAAGTGGTTCTCAGTGGAGACAGACCATATGCTAGACCAGCACAAACACCGGCACCAGCACCATTGAGTGGAGAGGGTCAGCAGCAACAAGGCTTAGTTTGCTTTAGATGTGGAGGACAGCATTATGCTAGGCATTGTATGAATAGGACTGTGGGAAACCGGGCCATATGGCACGAGAGTGCAGACTGCGGGTTAGGCAGCAGCCGGTAGCTAAAGGTAGAGGAAATGGATGCAATAGGGGTGGAGCTGGAAGAGGAGTCCAAGCAGCAGGACAACTGGGAGCAAGACCTCAGGCCATGGGAAGAGTGTTTACCGTGAGGGGATCTGAATCCTCTCAATCTGCGGATCTTATACAAGGTATGTGTTTGATAGCTGGTAGACTCTCGTCAGTATTGTTTGACTCAGGTGCTACACATTCCTTTATTTCGCATGAATGTGTAGATCATTTTCAATTGCTTGTTTCTAAATTACCTTATACCCTTACCATATCTACTCCAACTAGTAATCTGTTGACTACTATGTTTGTCTGTTTACATTGTCCTATAGTTGTTGAGAATAGGACATTTACTATAGATCTTATCTGTTTTCCTATGCAACATATAGATGTTATCCTTGGCATGGGTTGGCTTTTGGATAACCATGTAATGTTAGATTGTTCTAGTAAGACCTTATCATTTCTTGAGTCTTCTAGTGTAGTCTTTGCCAATGAAAGAGTATCCATGAGGAGTGATGATTCTTGACAGTACATGATGCTATTCGCAGTGGAAGCTAATTGGACTCCTAGTATAGATTCTATGCCTATTATGAGAGAGTTTCCTAAAGTTTTCCCTCCCGACGTTCCAGATTTGCCACCAGACCGAGAGGTGGAATTCACCATAGATCTTGTACCGGGGACATGACCTATATCTATAGCACCCTATAGGATGTCACCGGTTGAGTGGACTGAGTCGAAGAAACAATTGGATGACATGTTAGGGAAAGAGTTCATCAGACCGAGTGTTTCGCCTTGGGGAGCACCGGTGTTGTTTGTTAAAAAGAAGGATGGAAGTGCTAGGTTATGCACGGATTACAGACAGTTGAATAAGGTAACGATTAAGAACAAGTAGTTGTTGCCTAGGATAGATGATCTGATGGTTCGGTTGAAAGGAGCAGTTGTATTTTCTAAGATTGATTTGAGGTCTGGATACCATCAGATTAGAGTAAGGAAAGAAGGTATACTTAAAACAGCTTTTAGGACGAGGTACGGGCATTACGAGTATTTAGTTATGCCTTTCGGTGTGACTAATGCTCCAGTAGTGTTCATGGATTACATGAACAGAATGTTTAGACCATTCCTTGATAAGTTTGTCGTTGTGTTTATCGACGATATCCTTATATATTCTCGTACGCGAGAAGATCATGAGGAACATTTGAGAGTAGTGCTGCATGTTTTGAAGGATAGGTAACTTTATGCCAAACTTTCTAAGTGTGAGTTTTGGCTGGAGGAAGTTCAGTTTCTAGGTCATGTGATCAATAAATAAGGAATAACAGTAGATCCAGCTAAGGTTGAGGCAGTTCTTAAGTGGGAACGACTTAAGACAGTAATTGAGGTACAGAGCTTTTTAGGATTAGCTGGATACCATCGAAGGTTTATAGAAGGATTCTCGAAGATTATGTTGCCTATGACACAGTTGACGAGGAAAGATACAGCTTTTGTATGCACAGATAAGTGTAAGAAGAGTTTCCAAAAGTTGAGGGATAGGTTGACTACATCACCCGTGTTGACTTTACAATATCCTTTAGTACAATTTGACGTATACCGTGATGCGTCATACCATGGTTTGGGATGTGTTTTGGTGCAAGAGAGAAGAGTTGTGGCATATGCTTCTCGACAGTTGAGAATTCATGAGAGGAATTATCCGACTCATGATTTGGAATTAGCAGCAATATGAGACAGCGGAGATGGATGGAATTTATCAAAGACTATGATTTTGATTTACTATACCATACTGGAAAGGCGAATGTTGTGGTTGATGCTTTGAGTAGGAAATCTTTGCATGTATCTGCAATGATGGTTAAAGAGTTGGAATTACTGGAACAGTTCAGGGATTTGAACTTAGGAATGGAGTTGGTTAAGGATAAAATTTGTGTAAGTATGATCATTATTAGTAGTGATTTTATTAAAGATCTTAAGGATAAACAAGTTCAGGATCAATATATGCAGGAAGTACATAGAAGTAAAGATGAAGGTAAAGTTTGAGTTTAGTAAAGGAACAGATGGTGTGTTAAGGTTTAGAGAGAGGATATGTGTGCTAGAGGATGTAGAGCTTAGGAAAATGATTTTGGAAGAAGCACATAAGAGTAAGCTGAGTTTTCATCCTGGATCCACTAAGATGTATAAGGATTTGAAGAAAATATTTTGGTGGACAAGGATGAAGAAGGAAGTAGCAGAGTATGTTTTATCTTGTCTGGTGTGTCAGAAGGCTAAGATTGAACATCAGAAGCCGGCAGGTTTATTACAATCGTTAGATATCCCAGAGTGGAAATGGGATAGTATCGCTATGGATTTTATGGTTGGATTACCACGAACTCTGAAGAGGCATGATGCGATTTGGGTTATCATTGGTAGGTTGACAAAGTGTGCTCACATCTTACCTATCGGTGAAAGTTATAGCTTGGAAAATTTGACCCAGATTTATGTCAAAGAAGTTGTTAGATTGCATGGTGTGCCGTCAAGCATTGTATCAGACCGAGATCCTAGCTTCACATCTAGATTTTGTAGACAGTTGCATAATGATTTGGGGACAAAGTTGAGGATGAGTTCTGCTTATCATCCCCAAATGGATGGACAATGGGAAAGGACGATTCAATCATTGGAGGATCTTTTGAGAGCTAGTGTTTTGGAACACACTGGCAGTTGGGATGAGTTCTTGCCATTGATTGAATTCATTTATAACAATAGTTTTCACAGTAGTATTGGAATGGCACCATACGAGGCATTGTATGGCAGGAAGTGTATAACCCCGTCATGTTGGTATGAGATTGGTGAAAACCAAGTTTTAGGTCCAGATGTGGTGCAACAAACTATGAAAAAAGTTAGGAAAATAAAGGAAAAGATGAAGGAAGCACAGGATAGGGAAAAGATCTACAGTAACAAGAGGAAGAGACCTTTAGAATTCCAGGAGGGTGATCACGTGTTTGAGAGTCACTCTGAAGACCAGAATTGGCAGGGCTATCAAATCTAGAAAACTTAACCCTAGATTCATCAGACCTTTCCAGATTCTTCGAAGGATTGATCCAGTAGCTTATCATATTGCTTTACCACCTAACCTCGCTAATCTTCATGATGTCTTTCATGTATCTCAGTTGAGAAAGTACTATCCTGATCTTTTATATGTTATTGAGTCTGAGTCTATACCTGTATAGATCGCAGATAGACGGATTAAGGAGCTTCATGGTAGGCAAATTCCTTTGGTTAAGGTTATATGGGATGCGACTACTGAAGATGCTACTTGGGAACGCGATACGGATATGCAACAACAGTATCCACATCTATTTTGAGGTATGTAAATTCCGAGGACAATTTTTTTTTAAGTGGGGTACTAATGTAACAGCCTGGTTTTTAATTACAATGTTTTACCGATTAAAAATATAATTATGTATATTTTTATCTGAGACCAAGAAAATGATTTTTTTCGATAAAACAAAATCATATTCATATTCTACCTTATGGTAGAAGCTTACAGTAAAATTTTGGGTTGAAAATTCAGACGGAAACCGGTCTGCGTTTTCACTGACAGTACAAGTTTAGTGATCAGAAAACCTAATTTTGACCCGTGAACGGAATGGTTAGGTTTTATGTCGTGTTTCCAACGAATTTCGTATATTTTTTTGAAAAGTTATGAAGGGAAATGAAATATAATATTTTATCAGGGCAAAATCTTCAAAGAAATACGATCGAAACTTAAATCTGGTAAACGACGGAGCCGGATGGAGAGATGAGGTGACTAAAGTGACTTGATGATGTTGAAGTGACTTGATGATGTTGAAGTGACTTGATGAGACTTGATGACAAGGAGTCACATCCAAAAAGTCATGATGATGACTTATAATATATTTTTTTTAATCACTAAAAACCCATTAATTTCCCTCTTTGATCCAAACAAGCCTTAGCCAAGACTTTCTCCCCAAGTTTCTCTCCTTACCTCACGGCCCACACCCCCTCCTATATAAACCCTTCATTTCTCTTCACTCACATTTTCTTCACACTTTCTACTCTCACAAACTAAGAAACACTTACATGTTCCATTGATTTTTCTTAAGGAGTTGATCACTCTTGTTCATTTTCTTCAAGCTTCAAAGGTAAAACCTCATCTTCTTATTCATCTAAGTTCTTTTCTTCATTCATTTTGTTGACTTTATGCCATGTTCATCCATTTGAGATTCTTAGATCTATAAGCTTCTAAAATCTCTATAAATTACTAGAAAAATCCGTTTGACTTGAAACCAATTACTATGATCTAGTTATGATCAATACTTTTACTATCTAAGAGCATGTAGTCAAAAACATTTTCCTTCCCTAATATCCATTATTGACCGAAACTGTCATGAAACAAGGGAGTTGATGTTTTGTTTCATTTTTGAAGTCAAGTACTTGATTTAGGTTCTCTAATACTTCTATGATCTAAACCCAAGAGCTTAAGCTCAACAAAAATACCTAACTTAGCTTTTAATTTGGGCCGAAACCCTAGAGTAAAGGGGTTAAAATGTTTTGTTTCAATTTGTGAAATCTAACACTTGATTAATGCTCTATAATGTATTAGTAATCTAAATCCAAAAGCTTGAATCAAAAAGAATTTTCTATCCTATTTTACTATGTAAGGCCGAAACTTAATAAAAAGGGAGATTAAAATATTTTGTTAATATTCTTAAGTTATGATAATTTATCTAAGCTATCTAAGACTATAGGAACTAGAATCCAAAAGCTTAGAATGAGAAAAGAACCCTAACCTTATTTTTGAATTGAATGGTCGAACCTAACTATTTAGGAGTAAGGGTGAATCTGTTGATTCATTTGTGAATATGTTGTTTGGTTGAAGGTGAAATTGGTAACGTGTGGTGTGATAACGAGGAACTTCGAATTCAAGATTCCGGTGATAACTCAGGTGGGGGAAAGGATCACTTGTCGTCGGAATCGATAAGTAGTATATTCTATAATAATTGTGTAGGGTGACCTAAACCCTACTAGTAGTCGAGTAATCGACAAGACCAAAATCACATTGGAAACCTTTTCTGTATAACCAATGGTGATTCGAGGATTATAAGTTTAACGACATTAGGTTCATTTTAAGTATTTGATGATGTCTGGCTTTATGTTTTTGAATTTATTGTGATATGCTGGTTGAGGTATTCCATTGCATGTGACATATTGTTTTTGGTGTTTGAATATTGCTTGATATTGTGTTATAAATGATCTGTCTGGTTTTAATATGGTGCTTAGCTGATTCCTAAGCAAAGATATGTACAGTTCAGGTGTTATTGGTTTGATTGTGAGGATAATGGTGACTTAGAGGTGCCTAACCTAGATGATTTATGTTAAAGAGGAGGTGTGACATAGAACGTGTATTGAGGCTTTGATGGAAGGTTAAGGCACTAGGATGTTGTTAATGTGGGTCGGTAAGATTCATGTGTTTGCATTGTTGTTCACAACCGTGTATTTGGAATACACGAGGTCAGGAGTTCTCGCTAGACCGTTCCACCTTAGATATAGCTGGTGCTGCTATAGTGTCATTGAATTTTATGAGCACCCTCGGGAGTGGACAGGGTGTGCACCGGGATAATCGTGCAGCTATAGTGTCATCGCTTTGCGTGAGCATTCTCACCATGCAAAAGAGTGTGCACCGGGAATTTGGAACCTGTCGCTTGGACAACTAACTGACATTCCCAACGAGGAATGTGTGAAGGAATTGGTAGTGGCCACGTCATCATAAAGGTTTAGGTTGCATGAGTTGAGGGTAGAGGATGATATATACTGAATTATGGATGATGGTTGATTTAGAGTGATGTTTGTATGTGACTTTTGTTATATTGTATACTATGACTCTGTTCCGCTTTTTGATGATATAATTGCTTCTTATCCCCTATATTTCTGTATTTTGTGTGTCTACTTTTTTTTACGTTAGAATACCCGATGGAGGAATATGTTGCTGAGGAGCTGGACGGAGCTCTGTTTGAAACGGAGGTTACTAAGGAGGACGAGCTGTGAACCACGGTGATAGAGTTTAGGATGTATGGTCAGTGCGTCTCGTGAGACATTTTATATTTTTCCGCTAAGTATAACAGTTTGTTTAAGTATATGCCTGTGAGGGATCCTACTGAGAGGATACCCTCAACAGTGTTTTGTATTATGTGTAAAAACATGTGTGTATTTATGTATTATAACACTGGAGTGTTTTAAATTTGCAGAAGTTATATGATCATTACTTAAGTTTTAATATTTTTTTTTATGTATTTCACTATAAGCGCATGAGTAACTAATTAGATAATGAGGTTTTAATCTTAATAACACAACGGGGCCCAGCGGGGTGTCTCATGTTAAGTCCTCTTGTTGCATATCATGGAACAATGAACTGAGAACTGTGCATGTGAATTCATTTTGTGTGAAAATAATTGATACAATTTTGTGAAGTTGTGAGTGGGAAAGAGTGGTTGAAGGGAACTTAATGAAGAAAAAAATGTAAAGAAATTTTTTGGGGAACACAGCTGAATATTTCACTGATGGACTAAATTGATTTTATTGTGTATTTTGGTGGAATTTTCTGGATTTATTTTGCAGATGCTTCCCAAGAAAAAACAAAAGGCCACTAACATAGTGCCTAGGAGAGCAAGTACAAGAGGAGGAGCATCAACCTCTACTGCTCCACCACCTCCAAATAATAACCAATTTCTTTCTCCCATGCATGAACTAAGATTTAAACATAACTTGATGGGAAGAGATTTTGTAAGGGAGAAGGGAATTTGGTTGAAGAGGAATAAATATCGGGAGATTCGGGATGAGATTGAAATGAGAGGATGGAGAGATTTGGTATGTACCCCAGATGATGGTTGTAAGATGCTGGTGCATGAATTTTATGCTAATGCCTATTGTGAGGATAGGTCGGGCGCCATCCGGTTCAAGAGTTGGGTAAGAGGAAAAGAGGTAGACTACTCCTCTGCATTAATTAATTATGTCTCCTCTGCATTAATTAATTATGTGTATGGTTTAGAAGGACCCCATGAGGACAGTATGGGCACTTATGAGGAATTGGAAAATTCTGAGTGGGATGCTCGAGATGTTTTAAGAGAGCTATGTATTCCAGAGGGTCGATAGGAAACCATGAAAGGGTCACAACAGCCTAGGCTGGTGTGGAGGACCACTTTGAAACTGATTCCCAGGATCTGGGTTACTTTTGTGACTACGAAACTTCTTCCTGTATCCAATAAATTTGAAATTACTGTGACTCGCGCTTTGTTGATTTATTCAATTTTGACTAATAGATTTGTGGATGTAGGAAGAGTCATTGCTTTTAACATTTATCAGCTTGCCCAGGATCCGAAGAAAAAGTTAGGTTATCCTCAGCTCATTACTCACTTAATTAGGCTTGTGGGGGGTGGAAGACCCAATCATTGAGCCTGTAAAAATGGAAAAGCCCATTGATGTGAGGTATATTGATGACAATTGGGAAGAGGTTCCACCATTACACCGACCTCCACAGAGAGTGGAATCAGGACCTCCGGTGTCTCAGGCTCGTAGGAAGTAATTGATGACTCATGCGACTCAAAGAATGTATCGAAATATAGATCAATTGCATGCATTTATTACTGTTGTGGCCGAGCATGTGGGTGTGCCTCAGTAGAGGTTTGTCCCTCTAGTACCAGAGGATGAGTTGCATGGGCAGTTTATGCAGTTGGATCTGCAAGACCAGGAGGAGGAAGCTCAAGAGGATCAAGTGATGGAAGAAGAAGTGGAGGAAGAAGAAGAGGATGAAGAGTGAATAATGAGTAGTTTTTTTTTAGTTTACTTTCTTTTTAGTTTTTATTTTTAGTTATTTTGTTTTATGACTCACCTATTTTGTGCTAATGTCTTCTTTGTTTGAGATATATATTTAGTTATGTGCTTCAGGTTATCTCATAACAAAGTGGAAGGATAGGAGGCACTACTGATGGTGATCTCATGTTTGGACCAAATTTTGGAAGCACAAGATATGGGAGTTTTTTTTCTTTCGTTTTATTCTGTTTTTAGGTTTTCTGGTTGTATGCTATTTTCTTTTTGAGTGTTTTTAGTGTTTGCAAGTTAAGATCATTGCCCCTTTTTGAAAATAAAATAAAATAATAAGCATGCTTGTGTGGACCCTCATTCTTGGCAATTTCATTGTATTGTGCACCCACCATGTTTGTTTTCCTTTGATGTGAAGATGACAATAATTGTTTAGTTTATCATTTTGAGTTTGTTCTTGAGTGAATTTCATAACTTTGGTGTATTGTGTTAAACCTTGTTGATTAAAGTCCATGCTATAAAATTTTGGTGAGAATTAATTGGATTACTTAGCTCTACCCTTGTGAGTCATTTGAGCCTTTAATTGTTAAATTCTTTCTTGTGATTGCACCATTGGAATTCATGCTCTTGAGTTTGCTTGGTTCTTGTTTGAAGTTCATGATTCACATACATGTTATAAAAATGATTTGGGCCGTTTTTCATGTAGCCACTTTGACCAAATAGCCAACATTGAATTTTTCCCTTTGCTTAGCCCATTTGAGCTTTAAATGTATATCTTTGTTTGTTTTACCCATGGGCCTTAACTTGAAAAACAATGTTTCTACCCAACCTTAGTGGACAGGATAGCATTGCAATATTGAGTGTGGGTTTGACATAAGTGTGGGGGAGAATATTTTGTGCAGATATGTTGGTGAAAGGAAGGAATGGTTATTAAAAGAAAAAGAAGAAGAAGAGAAAACACAAATGAAAGAAAGAAAAAATCTGAAAAATGGTACGAAATACTTGAAAAAAAATGGGTGATTTGAAAGAAAAGATGGTGACGGAAGTAAAAAAGAAAGAAGTGGGAAACAGGGTGCATGCAAAGCATTTGTTTGAAAATAATTGTTGCTCTCCTATTTCCATTGATGCTAGCTTGTTTATCCTTTCTTATCCTTCACATTTGCCTTGGCCACGTTACATCCTAAATAAAGTTCCTTTGATTTATGCATGCAGTGAGTTTTGAATGAATGATTGAGATGAAAATCAAACTTAAAGTTGCATGGTTTTGATGTGTGAATTTGAGTGCTACACCTGTAATTATTACCTACATAAATTTGAGTGATTGAGTGAAATTGCAATTCCTGTGAGCAGTTGGGTGTCCAATGGTTCTTCCTTAATTGAATTAGACATGTTCTTTAATTTTTCAAGTGTGAGAATATTGGTGCATCATTGTTATGATTTCCTTTTTTGAATATTCTTGGATATGAACTTTTCATAAGGTGATTCCTTTGTTGTAAGATTTCTTACATGGTTGGGTGGTGCATTGCTTTGTTATTGTACAGTTGTGGTGTTCCTTGAGCCAATGTTTATTTGGTCTTTGTTACTTTGCTTGGGGACAAGCAAAAGCATAAGTGTGGGGGTGTGATGAATCTTAATTTGTAGTTAATAGGTTGTCAATTTTAATTAGTTTTTGATTAGTTTTTATTACTTGTAGGTTATTTTTATGTTTTAATTTTCTTAATTTCGTAGTTAGATTCATTTTTGCTTTTATTAGTTTTTATGCTGTTTTTATGGTGTCTTAATGAGCAGTTGAGCAGTTTGGAGCGTTTCTGGAATAGTGGAGCCACGCTCAAGCGCCTGGCACGCTCAAGCGCCAGGAATGCCATGCTTGAGGGTGGTGGTTACATTGCTGAAAAAAATAAATTTGTGCAAAGCAGAAAACGAACGGTTGAGACAGTTTAGGAGAGATATTCTTACACAGAGAACTACACAGTGAGAGAAAATGAAGCAATCATAGAGAGTTGAATCTGTCAAGTAGATACTCATGATGCCTTTCTCATCTTCTTCTTCTTTTTCTTCTTCAGTTTGTTCTGTTTTCATTATGTCTAGCTAATTTCCTTTTGTTAGAGGTAAGTGGATCTTCCTAGATAACTTGTTTTGATTTTGGATAATGACTTATTCTGGTTTGTTTGATTTCAAGATTTTATTCACTGTTTTCATGTTTATCTGCTGTGGATTTGCAATTGGGAAATTCGAATTCATAGTTACTGTTTGTGAATGAACGATTTGCGCGTGTTACTTAGGAATAAGAACACAATCAAATTAGCATTTTGGAGTTGTAATCAGTCTTAATGCTTTTGCTAATTTGCTAATACTCAAGGAATTGAATTAGGAATTTAGGCAGGAAGGTTTATCAACCTAAGGAATTAGGGGATAATAAAAACTCAGTTTCTTGAAATTGGATAAACTGTTCAAGTTAATTTCCAGGATTGAACAAGCAGAAAGGCAGGAAACCCGATCCTCTAACAATTTCTCCTTGATTGTTTAAAAACCATTTTTCTTGTTGCTTTATTTTCTCAAATTCAAAATACCAAAAATATTTTCTGTTCTTTGTTAAACTTATGTTCTTATTTATTGGCGAAAGCCAATTCCAAACATTTCGGTCGCTCAAACGAAGTTGAGTTGGTACGTTAGTAGTTAATGCTTCAATCCCTGAGGACGATATTTTATACTACAATTAGGCAATTTGGGGCACTTGCCAATTTTGCTCAACAGATGCATGTTTGTGGTGGGAGTGAAATTCTGATGAGAGGGTGAGAAGCAGAACCAACTGTCCTGAGAGAATTTGCTGCAACATATGTTAATCTGACTTTAGACCAGTTTGTAATAATTGTTGATTTGTGCCGGATAGAAAGAGTATTTTGTTAGGAATGCAAGAGTGGAATTCCGAGTCTTAAAGAGATTGAGAAATTTGGGTGATCCATGCATGCCATTCATTAAATAGAATTCTTCTGTTTCTTATGTTTCTTTCCATTTCTTAAAGAATCTCTTGCAGGAAAGATAAGGAGATGTATTTGTTTAATTTAGAAGATATATATGCAAAACACTACAAAAAAAAACACTTGTTTAGTGATAACTCTTTTAACGAAGAGTTATATACTCTTTCTTAGCTTGAGTTTTTGTAATCTTTAAGTATTTTATGCGGATGTTTTAGGTGTTTTAAGTTAGTTCAGTGTAATATGTGTCATTTTATAAATTTCGTTTAATTTTCTGTTTTTGAGTGTCTAGGAATATGTTTAATGTGTTTCTTGAGTTTTGTTAGGTTTTTGTTGAAGTTTAGACAAGCTATTGGAAATACTCTGGGCACGCTGCAGCACCTGGGTGTGAACTCCTGACAAGTTGCTGGAAAATTCTTTGGTCATGTTGCAGCATCTGGGCGCGAATTCCTTATCAGAAAAGGACAAAAGCAGTACCACATTCTCTCTCCCGTGGGCTGTCCCAAAAGCTAACGACATGGCCCAGTCACATGCAGTGGGTTTTGTCCTTGTGCAGTTAATGAATTGGGCCAAGACACTTATTTAAATATTATTTTGGTTGACCCAAAAGTAGGAAAGAGAAAATATCAGATTGGAGGACACATAGCAGCAGTCAAGGAGTCATCTTTTTCCCCTTCATTGTTCCATTTTCGTGCTCCCATTGTAATGATTTTTCACTCTTTATTATTTTGCTTTTGTAAGCTCAACATGAGCTAAACCTCTTAAGCTTTAGGTATGCTATTGTAATGAATGCTTAGCTGTTTTTATGCAATGATATGTTTTGCATTTTCTTTTATTATGTGCTGATTGTTGTTTAGTTAAGAGTATCCGACTTAATTAAATATCTAGCTTGCTTGGTTTGGGAGAATTAAGTAAGTGGAAATTGATAAAGGATAGGGGTTAAATCATTAATTGGAAAATTAAATAGTGTTGAATAGACTAGAAATAGTTATTCAAGTCCCTAAACTAGCTGGAAAATACTTATTAAGAAAGTGGTGTAATTAATATGAATCTTGGAACAAAAGACAGTTATTGAACCTAACCTTTAAGTGTTGGAAAACATACTTTTATTTCTTGGAGTTAGATGCTAGAGCATAGTCAGAGCATAATATAGGCTAAGCAGAATTTATGCTGCAGCATACCTAGAGCTATTTCTCTTCATATTTGACAACATGTTCTCTTTTCTTTTTGCTTGCTTACTTTAAGTTTACTCCAAAGCTTTATTTACTTTTACTTGTACACACACAACAATTTTTGGTTACCTAATCTAACTCCTAGAACATATGATCTAAACTGGAATTTGCTACAGCATTACAATCTCTGTGGGAACAATAGCCGAACTTACTTTCTATATTACTTGATGTGATTGGGTATCCTTGCACAAGCTTAAAGACATCTGTTTTTAAGGCAACATTTAGTGACCGGATTCTTCGGTCGCTAAACATGCTAATTCGGTCACTATCTTGTTAGCGACCGAATCATGGTGGTGGCAGAAACCCTAGTCGCTAAGGCTTTAGCAACCGAGTTTGTATTTCATATGGATTTCATATGATTAGAGTAACTGAGTTTGGTTGTTGATATTCGGTCGCTAATTTGGTCGCTAATTATGTTTACCAATAACCAAATTAGCGACCGCTTTTTAAAGATCGACCAATTTACTAATGCAACACACAAATATAAAAAAATAATGAATGTATATAAATAATCCAAAATGTCATACATATTAGTCTAGAAATCCATATGAAAAAAAAAATCAATCATCATGCGGAAGAGGAAGGGGAGGAACCCGATCATTCTCGGTATCTGCGCTGCCAACGTCTGCCATCTCATCGTCCTCTGCAGCAGCAGCATCAGTAGCAGGAGGTGGTGGAACTGGAGGAGCGACAATAGGTGCCACAACTCCCGGAGCACCACCCTCAGCAACTGGAGGCTGGATCCTCATCTGCTCCAACACCAACTTCAGTTTTTGGCCCTGCTCGATGGAACTCTGCATCAGCTGCTGGTGTGCCTAAGTCAACTTTGCAATCTGCTCCGCCATCAGCTGTTCTCTCCCTCCTCTTCTCCCAAAGCTCTGCGTTCAGCTGCGTGATGATGTCCTGCATCTGGTTGAACTGCTCCGGAGGGAAGGTTTCCGCATAGAAGGAGCAGGCGTGCTGGACGATGAACTGATAAACTCGTTGCCCAAGTGTCTGAGGCCATACATGTGCCTCTTATTGTTCCCGCCCCCGACAACCTCCAAATAAATGGTATTATCGTCGATGGGGATAGAAGAGCGGGTCCCCCTCACCAGTCAAGGCCTCATCTTGTAACTGTGAGGCACGTGATATGGCATCATCCTTCTTCTCGTTGAAGCCCACCTACAAAGTATAGATGAAGAGATTTAGTTACAATTATAATCAATATTAACAACTCAATAATAATAAATGTCAAGTATATACTAATTTTTTTTTTTACTTACAACATAGTTACGGGCTTGGTCATTGACCCATTCCCCCGACTTCAGCTTCTTCGTCCTCTCCACCAACTCCATAGCAGTGGGGAGTCGTTGTTTCTATGCTTTCTGCACAGAAAAAACAATATTAAAATCATAAGAATATTAAAAAATGAAAACTAATTAAATAGTATGTTAAGTTATTAAATTTTTAAGTATTACCAGCTCGTCGAAGTGATCGACGATTGATTTAGAGCCGTCGGTGTAAGCACATGCGCCACCATCAGAAGCTCGGTTACGGCGAGTTGTGGCCTGGATCTCCTGGAACTTCTCAGTAGCCCAATACTGTTCCTGCCCCCTCCTGATCTCAGGATCCAACCACTTCCCCTTATTCTTATCCTTCCTCAGCTTGTTCATTAGATTCTTCATGACCAATGGGCCTTTATGCTCAAATATGGCCCTGATTATGACATCCTCTACCCGGCATACATATAAAGCATTAAAAGATAAGGTAATTTAAAATAAACATCATTTATTAAAATAAACAAACCAAGGTAAAAGGCATCACATTGTATAAAATGCGAAAATTAAAACATAACAAATCATGAAACAAAACCCAACCCCGATGTCACATACAGAGCTGGTATAACCGATCCGGAAAAACAACCTTGGATACAAACTGAAATAACTAACTAAACAAACTACTGAAAAACTGGGAAATCCTAACAAACAAGTCGTGGCTCCTCAGAGTTACTCCTCAACTGGCTGCTCGTCGTCCTCTGCATAAAAGATACATGCCATACAAGAAACACAGAGATAGGGAGTAAGAAACTTGAATATGAATATAACAACGAGGAAGCAGTTAGCAAGACGAGCATACAATAAACAAGCATGTTATACAGACAATAATATATAACATATTAACAACATCACACAAACGTATATGTTATTTAATACAACTCTGCTCCACTACTTCATTATGCACTTGGATCCATTCTATCTCAGGAAATCAACTTCGGAGTTACATTTCCACATTGGCCAATAAGCACCAACACTGGGGCAACCCATCAGACCTTGGATGGACCCCTACGATAGCCAACGCACCTTATTCTCGGGTGCGCCACCACGGGTTGTATGTTTCCGTTGACGGCCATATCTTCTTGCTCTCAGACGACCTCCCCTATGTTGAACATCCTCCACTATCATCTCCTATGCGTGAATGCATGCTCAACATATCACACAAGCATAACCTCCACCTCCGCTTGGGCCCATAGGCTACCCAAGTTTTAACACCATCAACACCTCGACCACTCGACTATCGAGGATTAACGTTATCGTTTCGTATTCATTAATTAATCACTCTCGTCGTTCTACACTAGAGATTATCACCTTGACCATTAAGCATCAATGCCCCCTTGGCCACTAGGCTACCAAGGTACCATATCATCATTAATTATCACTCTAGCCATTAAGCACTAGAGATTACCACCTTGACCATAATGCATCAAGGCCCCCTTGGCCACTAGGCTACCAAGGTACCACATCTTATCACTTGTATTTGATCTTCGTGTTTCGTTGGTATTTTATTAAGTCTTTTAGAGTATATGGGACAAAGCCCCTGTTTTTGTACTATTCTGGTTTATGTTCTGCATAGGTGAGCATGGTCGTGCTCACTTCTCAGCACGATCGTGCTGAGCTTCCCAGGCAAGCACGGTCGTGCTTCCTGTTAAGCACGGGCGTGCTCAAAAGTGCGCCGTGGTTCTGGGTTTGAATGGGAGCACGGGTTCTGGGTTTGAATGGGAGCACGATCGTGCTCCCTATTAAGCACGGGCGAGCTCAAGTGCGCTCCCTGCTGTTCTGGGAAGAAAGGTCACAGACCCTATTTCCACTTGTTTAGGACATCTCAGATTCAATCCTAAGGTTCCTTTAATCCATAACTCAACAGTTTCATTAATATTGAATTAACGTTCATGTCTTACAACTTAAAAGGGAATTAGTCCTTTAGTCTCAGTTCATTAGTTTGTCCTTAATCGCTCATAAATCAGTCCCTAAGGTTCTTAACTACATCGTTGGCATCACCTCACTCATTACTAACATTCAGCCTTATGAACAAAGGGGAAACACCTCCCTTAACATTGTTTAACAAATATATTCTTTTAACATTAACGCATCAAAACAGCAGTCAACATCCAATGCAACATACATCATAATAGTAATAACTCACTCAATCATGGCATATAGGCATTCAACATGTTCACAACAGACAATATTCAGTAACAAGAGCATTCATAATAACATTAACCAATTAAGAACAGTCATGCCAATATCATCATAAACAGTTAACATTCTAATAGCAATTAAGCATGTTATCAAACATAAAGGGTTATGGGAACCCTTCGTCTTATGTTACCCCCAAGCCTACATACTCATACTATCCCTTCTCCCCATACATGTTATGAAGATCGGACTCCTAATAGTAAACTGGTCGCGTTCCTTTAAGCGGCTCGACGAACGAATCAAGCCTTGGACAACAAAGAGGTTAACCAATTAGTTCCCAATTCAAAAGAGAAAAGGAAACAGAAGGGGAATAACCAGCTTACCTTACAAGACTCTAACGCGCACGTTCCTCTCCCAAACACCGCGAGGATTCCAATCACTAGGAATGGCTCAAAGGAGAGAAAGAGGAAGAGAGGTTTATGCTATTTTGGAGGCAAAGAAACCAAAATAATGGTTACACACCAAAACCTCATGTACTGTTCCTATTTATAGGCTCTGAGACTCGAGCACGGGCGTGCTCCCTGTTGAGCACGGGCGTGCTCCCTGTTGAGCACGGTCGTGCTCCACTTAGCGTCAGCGAGACGCGCCTGACTGCTAAGCATGGTCGTACTACCTAATGAGCACAGGCGTGCTCACATCAGCGTCAACGAGATGCCTGCAGCCTTAATCATGGGCGTGCTGACTCATGAGCACGGGTGTGCTCATGCATCAGGAAGGGATTTTTGACTAAAAACCCCACTTAGCCCACTCTACACCTTCATAACAAACAAGACACACATAGAAGCACTTATACGGAAAACAGGGTGTTACATTGATGATCTTCTCCAATCTTGCATTCCATCTATACTCTTTCTGCAACATACACTTATTAGGAAATTCTTTTATATATATATATATATATATATATATATAAATGAAGTTTGAATTAATATGTAATGTAAATTTATTTTAAATAACATAATAAACTTTTACCTTAAACTCTTTAAACAGTTGATCCCTATGACCATCTGGGATCTCCTTCCATGTAGGTCATGGACCATCAAACTTTTGTTGTAGGATCTTCGAGATCGAATTAGAAGGGTCCTTCGCGGGCAGGAAGCTGCAGGAAAATTAGAGCATTAATAAATGTAATGAATAAATTAAAAACAAGTAAAACGGAAATTAACGATACTTATATATACAAAAATTAAATTAGCTTACTCGTTATCCTCTCTGGGATAAGAAGAGTCCTCCTATCTGATGAACCACTGCTCTCCTGCACCGCTGATGATGATGGTCTTGGCATAGGTGTGGATGATGACGGAGCAGCCTGTGTCCCAACATCATGAGGCTGTGTAGTAGGTGCATCTCCATCAACTTGTGGCCCGTCCATAGAGGTACTGGCAGGGTGGTCTCGATCTGAAGTCTGTGGGTCGGTGGGGGGAGGATCTCTCGCAGCACGACCTCCCCGACGACCACCACCCTGCCCCTACCTTTAGAGGAATCTGCCATCTGTGTAAAAAATGAAAAAATTATAACATCACAGTATAAATAATAACTAATTAATCAACAAATTTAGACATGAATAAGCATTACCCAAAGAATAATACATATCTAAATTACCTAAGTAGAATCTCTGTCACTAAATCCACCCTCACTCTCACCAGTCTCACTTGAGTGGAATGTGCCTTCCCTAGATGCTTTCAACTCATCTTGATCCACTAACTCTCTTTCAACTTCTTCCCCATTGCAGAAAATGTCCGACAAAGAATTAACAATAATGTCTGACGTAATTTGCAATGGTACGTGGGGCCCTGAAAACTCATCATCTTGGTACGGAGCATATTTTTCGGTTGGTTGATTACATTATCAATAATTGTACTGCGAGCCTTTCTCTTAATGACACCCAACCAGCCTTGATGTCCTTCGGGATAGGGCGTGTAATAAACTTGATCTTCCTGTTGTGAAAAAATGAATGGGTCGTACACCTTATTATACCTACGAGATAGCCTAACTTCAACAATGCCATACTTTTTTTATCGATTTTTGTTCCTACGTCAAGAGTAGGATCAAACCAATCATACTTGAAGAGAACTAACTTCATCACGGGGAAACCGGTATACTCGAGTTCAAGGATGTCAGTTAGAACCCCATAGAAATCATCCTCTACATTACCATCAATGGCTCGAACACAAACACCATAGTTACACGACTGCATTCCTTCACTCCATATTTTTTGTGTTAAACTTATATCCATTTACAATGTAAGTATTCCTTGATGTAACTCATCTTTTAGGCCCTCATGCCAAATTAGTCAAAAATGGATTTTGAACATTGTTTACTGGATCTAGTACCTACAATTTTGAATAATATATCCAACTTATACACCATATATATTTAAGGAGAGGAAAAGTATTGCAAGAAGTGAAGATGCTTAACCTACATATTTACTGAACCACACAGTAAAATGAGAAGTAATTTCTCGATCAAACTGAGCGTTCGAAATGTCAGATTGGATTTCCCGTAGAAAATTTCCATACATCCTACACATGGGAGGTTAACAGCAGGACGATTAATAACAATAAATGACAATTGCAATTATAAAAGATATTGTAAACACTTACTGTAAATATGGCCCCACTTCTTCACAATTTTGAAGGATGTACAGATGAGCAGCATTAATATCATGCTGTCCCAAGAAATATCCTTTTGATTTGCCACTAAATCTGCCCGGATAGTTGAATATTGATATAGGAGGACTAGTTGAACTTCCTTCACCTGAATCAACATTTCTAGGCATCCTAGTCCTTCTCGTGTCAACTTCATCTGGATAGTAATAAGAGGCAAAAGTGGAAGTCTCCTCTACTAAGTATGCTTCACAAATGGAACCCTCTACTCGTGCCTTGTTCTTGACTTTGTGTTTAAAGGAACGCAAAAACTTATTAAAGAAGGATACATACAAATAATTACTAGTTTTAAGGAAAGGTAAACTACGACTTCGTGTTTGTGAATTTAATATATATTAATTAAAATAATTGATGTTGTATACCTCTCAAATGGATACATCCAGCGGTATTGGACTAGACCACCAACTCTTGCTTCGTAAGGAATATGAACTAGAAGGTGTTCCATTGAATCAAAGAAACTCGGCAGGAAGATTTATTCCAACTTACATAACAACACGGGTATCTTGACTTACATATCCTTTAATTGTTTCACATTTATTGTTGTCGAAGTAAGCTCCCTGAAAAAGTGGTTAAGCTCAACAAGTGGGTTCCAAATTGGTTTCGGTAACTCGTCGAACGCAATTGGAAGCAACCGTTGCATGAACACGTGACAATCATGACTATTTATTCCATGTAACTTTGTTTCCTTAATGTCAACACATCTACCCAGATTGGAAGCATACCCATCAGGTAACTTTAGTTCTTTAAACCACTTACAGACAGCTACTTTCTGTGGTTTACGTAGTGTATAACTTGACTTAAGTTTGATAAGTTTGCCACGACCACCGACCTGCAACTCAAGCTCCTCCCGATTACAAATTTCAGTCAAATCCAATCCGGCTTTATTTGTATCATTTTCCCTCCCCTTGATGTCCATCACAGTGTCAAACACATTCATAAACACATTCCTCTCAGTATGCATGACATCAATGTTGTGATGGAGTAGATACGTTCTCCAATACGGCAACCTCCAAAATATACTTTGTTTCGTCCAGTTATGCTTGACGCCATAATCAGGAATATGTTTTCCTTGGGATTCATGGACGAGTGGTAAGTCCTCGACTCTCCGTAATACAATAGGACCAGACAAACGATGTGGATGGGGTGTGGTCTCTGCACAACGCTTCTTGAATGCATTCTTGTTCCTCCTATAAGGATGATCTTGTGGAAGGAATTGACGATGACAATCAAAATATGAGATCTTTCGACTGTTTTTAAGTGTGGATGCCTTCGATCCCTCCATACATATTGGGCAACCAAGCTTCCCCGCGGTCATCCAACCCGACATCATCCCATAGGCGGGAAAGTCAATGATCGTCCACATCAAAGCTGCTTTCATCATGAAATTCTGCCTCAAATATACGTCATAAGTCAACACACCATCATTCCACAACATTGTCTACTCATCTATCAGCTGCTACAAGTACACATCAATCTTCCATTTTGGATTAGACGGACCCGGAATTATGACTGTTAGGAACATAAACTCCCGCTTCATACACATCCCTGGGGGAAGATTGTACGGAGTCAGGATAACCGTCCAACAAGAGTACTCTTTTCCAGACTGCCCAGAAGGATTAAATCCATCAGTACATAATCCTAACCAGACGTTCTGAGGGTCATGCGAAAATGCCATATGAACTCTATCAAAATGCTTCCAAGCTTCTCCATCCGAAGGATGACACAAGACATCTTGCTCCCTCCCATGCTCACCATGCCACCTCAGGGGAGATGCAGTGGCCATTGAAGAGTACAATCTTGTAAGTCTTGGTACGAGCGGAAAGTACCTGATAAGCCTTCAACTTATCTAGTTTTACAGCTAGAAAGGCCAAGGTTTTGATACCAATTGAGCGATTTAACCTCGCTAAACACCCAAATTTGACTTCTTTTGTCCCTAAGCAAGGTCTTGAGTCTTTTAGTTGATTTTTATGAATTTTTGGTTAACTTTGAGTAGTTTTATCCTTTTATTTCTTCTTTTACTTTTCAAGTTAAAAGTGAAGCTTAAGGAAGCTAGGAAATTGAAGAAAACAAGAAAAAGTTTATTTTTACCTAATTCGCCTAGCGAACAGCAGCTCCCCTCGCTAGCCAAAAGACCAAATTGGGCAGGATCAGACACTCTTTAAGCCTCGCGACGCGAGCACATTGTTCGCCTCGCGAGCCAAAAGCAGGAAACTTGAATATCTTTCAGGCTCGCCTCGTGAGCATTCAAATTCAAACTGGAGCCAAAACTAAAATTCGTCTTGCGAGTGCCTATTCGCCTCGGGAGCGTGCGCAAAGCCCAACCACTATATATAGCTTGTTTTAGGGCAGAATTGGGAGCTTTTGACATTGGTTCTAATCCTAGTTTCCTTGGAGCTCCTTCTCGCTTTGTTTTATAGTTTCTTCTAGCTTTTAGAATGATTTCTAGAAATTCTTGTGTTGTTACTGTGACTATGAGGAATTAATCCTCTATTCTAAGGGAACGATGAAGCCACCTTTGATGGCATAGTGAATTCAAGTTATGTTTTCTTATCCCCTTATCTCTTTTCTTGTTTCTTAATTATGTTTTGCTTACGTTAATCATAATGACCAATGGTTAACTAGTCTAGTGCGTTGAAGCCGGCAGGGGATTCGTACTTAGGACTTGAATTAAGAACATCGATTGAATATATCTAGGAATAGAATAGGAAATTTATGTAATCACAATAGGAAACCAAGAACTTAATGAATCTAACTATGAGTTGTTCGGATCGGCAGATTGTCAACTTGCATGTGTAGATATTTCCTCTTGAATAGCGGCAGTGACATTAGGATAATTGAGTGTTCCCGATTGACAAAGAAATTGAACATAGGGATAAGAAGATAATCACTTGGCCAACTTGCTTGATTGGGTAGGTGGATTCGTGACCTTAGAGCCTTAGCCATTAATTAAGATCTTGTTGTTATCTGTTACCGTAGTTTGTTATCTGATAATTAAATTTGTTATTTGTTAATTTTCTCTCTCTTCTCAACGAACCGCTATTGACTTGGTCAAACGCTTTGACTTTCCATAAAGATTTGGTTAAATTGGTCTCCCAATCCTTGTGGTCGACCTCAGTATTACTTACCGTGTTTTTTATTCTTGCAATGAACTGGTACACTTACCAGATTCGCAACAAGTTTTTGGCGCCGTTACCAGGGATTGACACAACAAATTTTCCTAATTTTTAGGGAATTTAATTATTTTTTATTAAGCAATTTTTCTTTAAATTTTCTGCATTTTTATTTCTTTTTACTTCTTTGATCCCACTTGGTCTTGCCTTGTTTTTGTTGTATACGAGGTACCATTCCGCAAGAAAACTTGCTATACGACCCGGAAATTACCAAGACCGAGAGGAGATTAAGGGAGGAACTAAGGGAGAAAAAGAGACTTGAAGCAATCCAACCCATCAACCTTGATGGGATGGAGGAACAAGATCCTCCGGCTTACAAGCCTCTCTATGAGTACAATCTTCCTAACTTGGATGATTGTGCTTCTACTATTGTTAAGCCTCCCATCACGGACAATTCTTTTGAGATGAAGATATATGTTCTCAGTCCGGTGCAAAGAGATCAGTTTGATGATAGTGCACACAAGATCCTCATAGGCATATTACACACGTTTTGGAGATCTATGACATGTTGAAAGCTCCCGGAGTTTCAGATGATGCCTTTCGTTTGTGACTATTCCCTTTATCTCTTCGGGATAGAGCACGCGATTGGCTAGATTTGAAATTGGATTGTAGTAGCATCACTACTTGGGAACAAACGCTCATAAATTCCTCACAAGATTTTTTCCTCCTCAAAAACCGGTATAGTTGAAGATAGTCGTTACTTCCTTCAAACAACATGATGATGAGTCCTACAATGAAGCTTGAGAGAGGTAAAATGTGCTTTTGAGGAGATGTCCTTCTTCCTAATTTGACTTAGTCTCAAAAGTGCAACACTTCTTTAATGGATTGAAGGGTCGCTACCAAATGAATTGTGATGCCGCAGTTGGCGGTTCTTTCTTTTATAAATCAGCAGAGGATGCATGGGCTTTATTGGAAAAGATGTCTAGAAATGATTACAACCGCAGTATGGGTACTTCATCTAATGCCTCTGGACTCAGTGCAGCGTCTTTAGAAGCTATTCTTGTACAGAACGCACTCTTGAAAAGGCAATGTGAGGCACTTACTAGCAAAATGAAGGTTAATGCAGTGCGAGAAGGTTTGCCTCCGGGTTGTGATTTTTGCAATGGTGATCATGTCAGTGAGAGTTGTCCGGGTAATTTTTCTCAGGAGCATATGGACTCGTGTCACAATTTCTATGACAGTGCCACAACTCAATGATTTTCAGAGGAACAGACAGAACAACTACAATCAGAGTCAGGGTTGGAACATCAGGAGAGACCATCCGGATTTAATTTGAAGTAACACTAGTGAGGGTATAGCCAGCCAACAACAACAACAGAGTCAAAGGCCAAACTATGGAATCCAATAACGCAATCCTCAGCCAGCTCTCCCTAGGCCTAATCAGTTACGGATCACATATGGTGGGAAGCAACCTTGGGAGTTGGCTATTGAGAAGACTAGTGCGGCCATTGATAAGTTGGCAGTGAATACAGTCATAGCCATTGACAAGTTGGCAACTCATACAGGGGCAGCAATTCAGAATCTTGAGAGACTCAGGTAGATCAGCTTGCAAAGCAACTGAATGAGTGTCTTCCTGGTTCTTTCCCATGTAATACAGAGAACAACCCCAAGAACCAATGCAATGTCGTGTCAACTCGAAGAGGTAAAGTGTTGGAATAAAATAGGGGTGCAACTAGTTCTCCAGAAGTTGAGACTCCCGAGCAACCACAAGTGGAAAATGAGCAAGCTAAGGAAGATGAAGTGGCTAGTGAGAAGGTGCCGGTGCAAGGTGTGATATTGAAATTAGTGGGTGAAGAATTCCGAAAGAAGAAGTGGGTTGAGCCCCAAGATCTCCCTCCCTTCATGAAGGTGCCATATCCAGAAAGATTAAAGAAGCCTTGCAAGACAAGCAATTCAATAAGTTCCTTGATGTTTTCCGTTAGCTTCAAATCAACATTCCATTTGTAGAAGCCTTGGAACAAATACCATATTATTCTCGGTTTATGAAGGAGCTTATCTCCAAGAAGCGGGAGATAGTGGATGAGGAAACTATTGCTTTGACTGAGGAGTGTAGTGAAATTCTCCAAAGGAAACTACCTCCAAAGTTGAAGGATCCGAGTTCTTTTAGTATACCATGCACCATTGGAGATATTACTCTTGGGAAGGCATTATGTGATCTAGGGGCAAGCATAAACTTGATGCCCTTATATATGACGAGGAAGCTAGGCATAAAGGAAGCCAAATAGACTAGGATGTCACTCCAACTAACGGACCGTTCTATCAAATACCCTTATAGGGTGGTGGAGGATTTGATGGTGAAGGTGAACAAGTTCATCTTTCTGCGGACTTTGTAGTACTCGATATGGATGAAGATGCCGAGATCCCTCTCATTTTGTGTAGGCCTTTCTTGGCCACCGGGCGTGCTTTGATAGATGTGCAACAAGGAAAGCTTACACTAAGGGTGCAAGATGAAAATGTAATCTTCAATGTCTTTGAAGCAATGAAGCATCCAGTCGAGAGATCATGTGCATATAGTGTTGATGTGGTGGAGCCAATAGTGAAATCCATATCCACACATGAAGCCCATGGTTCTACACTTGAAAAAGTGTTAGTAAAATCCCATGATGAGGATGAAGAAGAAGACCTTTTGGGAGATGAGGATTATCATGAGTGCTTAAAGAACATGGAAGCCTTGCCAAATCTCCCAAATGATGAATGACAAAAAGAAAAGCTCAAAAAAGAAAGAGTGGAAGAGGACAACAAGACACCGGAGTTAAAACAACTCCCAACTCACTTGAGGCATGTATTTTTTAGTGAGGAGGGACATCATCCGGTCATAATTAGAAATGGCTTGAAAAGGGATGAAGAAGAAAAACTCTTGAGAGTTTTTAGGGAACAAAATCCACCATTGGGTGGAAGATTTCGGATTTAAAAGTTATAAGTCCTTCTTTATGCATGCACAAAATTTTGATGGAGGATGATTACAAACCAGTGGTTCCACAAAGACGGTAAAATCCCATCATGAAAGAAGCGGTGCGTAAGGAAGTGATTAAGCTTTTAGATGCTGGAATCATCTATCCAATCTTGGATAGTAATTGGGTTAGTCCAATTCATGTGGTCTCGAAGAAGGGTAGCACAACCGTGGTGGTCAATGAGAATAATGAGATGATTCCTACAAGGACCGTCATGGGATGGAGAGTTGGTATGGATTATAGGAAGCTTAATGATGTAACAAGGAAAGACCACTTCCCTCTTCCATCCATTGATCAAATGGTTGAGAGTTTGGCCGTATATGAGTACTATTTCTTCTTGGATGGTTACTCCGGTTACAACCAAATTGTAGTGGATCCATGAGAACATGAGAAGACGGCCTTCACATGTCCATGTGGAGTCTTTGCTTATAGGAGGATGTCCTTTGGATTGTACAATGCTCTCACTACTTTTCAAAGGTGCATGCTCTCTATTTTCTCGGATATGGTGAAAAAATTCATTGAAGTATTCATGGACGACTTCTCGGTCTTTGGGACCTCTTTTGATAATTTCTTGAAGAACTTGGCTTGTGTGCTCAAGAGGTGCTAAGAAACCAACCTTGTGCTTAATTGGGAAAATATCATTTCATGGTCAAGGAGGGTATAGTTTTGGGGCACAAAATCTCCCAAAGGGGGATTGAGGTTGATAAGACCAAGATTGAGTTGATTAAAAAGCTACCCCCACCAACCAATGTGAAGAGGGTGAAGAGTTTATTAAGACATGCCGGTTTCTACCAGAGGTTCGTCAAAGTCTTCTCCAAAATAACGAAACCGCTATATGACCTTCTTGTGAAGGACATATCCTTTGAACTTAATGCGTCTTGTTTAAATTCTTTCAATACTTTAAAAAATATGCTTGTTACCGCACCTATAATCGCTGCACCTAATTTGAATTTACCTTTTGAAATCATGTGTGATTCAAGTGATTATGCGATGGAGACGGTTTCGGGTCAAATGATGGAAAAGTTAACTTATGTGATTTACTATGCAAGTAAAGTTTTGAATGAGGCACAAGCTAACTATTCCACCACTGAAAAGAACTCCTTGCTGTGGTTTTTGCTTTAGATAAGTTTAGATCTTATGTTGTGAGGTCTAAAATTATTGTTTTCATCGATCATGCGGCCATAAGACACTTGATGACAAAACAAGAGGCCAAACCTAAATTAATTCGATGGATTCTTCTTTTACAGGAGTTTGATATTGAGATTAGGGACCGCAAAGGCTCAGAAAATGGTGTGGCGGATCACTTGTCGAGGTTGGTTAATCCCGACACTGAGGAGAAATTGCTAGACATCAAGGAAGAATTTCCTGATGAGAAGTTACTTGCAATTTCTGAAATGGTTTCTCCTTGATTTGTGGATATGACCAACTTGAAGAATTCAAATGTGGTTCCACAAGGTTGGACTATGCAACAAATAAAGAAGTTCTTCTCAGGCGTAAAATATTGAAGTTGACATAGGGAAACACAAGAAGGGGGGTTGAATTGTGTTTCTTAACAGTTTTTCGAAAAAGCCTTTTCTCAAACCTTTTAGCAAACAAAATAAGATAAGCAACACACAAAAAGGATAACCCTTTTAAAGAGTTAACAAACTCAGATCCAAAACCCCATAGTCAGTATAACCAAATGTTGTAAAAGATGAGGGTTAGAAGATTCACACACGTAATTTATCCCGGTTCACTCTTTTCCAACCAAGAGCTACGTCCAGTCCCTTCTACCTGAAGGTTTTCTCCATTATTCTCCAAATAGATTACAAGTATTCAACACCTCTTCAGGCTACAAGTATTCTTTCCCTACCAAGCCTCTTCAGGCTCTAACTCTAATAAAGAGATTTACAGATTTGATTTAAGAACTCACTAAGAGTGAGAGTATGAAAGTGTAAGATCAACAAGGATTACAAGTAAACTTGTCTGAGTTTTGGTACTGTTGATATGAGAGCTTCTATATATTTTTTTACTGGGGTTCTGCAGGTATTTATAGAAGGAGTGCTTTGCTGTCTTGAACTTCTTCAACGGTCTTCAAATTTTATCCATTTAGATATGGCATTAAATGCTAGGATCCGTTGAGACTGATAACTTGATATACTTCATGGAGAAGTGCTCTTGTTTATCAGAGGAATGCTTAAAGTAGAGCTATCACTTCCCTGTTGTACCGAAGGTTACTTTCTGACTTTCCTTCTTTGTACTTGGTTTAAACTTTACAGCAATATAGTTAACAGAGTACAAAAGTTTATATTCTCGATGGTACAATTTTTATAATCTCAAGAAACAAAGAGTTAACAAATGAAGCATCAAGGGAAAGAGACATATATTCCTTTGAATTAAATATACAATCATTTTAAATAAATACGCTTATACTAGACGGGTTCACTTTTGTTAGCTAGTAGACGCGTAAGTCTTTGGACATGCAAGATCAACTTATCAGTAAAGCGGGCTCGTCTAGTGATACTGTGTCTATAGACTCTTGTCTAGTTCCAAGATATTGGACTTGCTATTCTCAATAGCTCGTCTACTGACGTGGCGTCTAGTAAGACTTCTCGTTTATTATCAAGTCTTTGGACTTGGTGTTTTTCTGAGAGTTACTTATTGGCCCGTCTACTAATCTTTTCTTAGACTTAGATACTCGTCTAGCATCTATTACCTTAGCCAATTTTTAAGGCCTCGTCTAGCGATAACTTAATAGACTTAGAATTTTACCAAAGTTTGAAGACTCATCTAGAGGATCAAATATAGAATCCAATTTGATTTCATAGCAAAACGAAGAAACTTTTTCTAAGTTTCCCTGTCTAGTATTATTCAAGTATTCCTGCAATCTAGAGCAAACAAGTTAGATCTTTGACAATACTTTGCCATACAAAATTAACCTTTTTGTTAACATCAAAACTTAAGAGATTATTTAATCCAAAACCATTTTGGTTCTAACAATATCCCCCTTTTTGATGATGACAAAAACCAATTAAATTTAAGTGAGCAAAGTCTAAGAGATCTACGGAGCTCCCCTAAGACAAAGGATACAAACTTAATATAATTAAAACAGATAAGCAGTAACACATATCATAAATATCTTATCAGAGCAGCATGCATAAACTCAGAAATATCCATATTCAAAACATAGTAACAAATAGCTACTAAAACATAGAGACAGATCGGTCATATAAAAAGCAGCAAACATAGTATTAGAGCATATAAAACTGAAGTATGCAACAAAGCAACTTAAGAACATACATATGCAGACACAGATACTTATAACCCAAAACAGACTTTTGTGCATATTAAAGAAAATTTAATTCTCATCCTTTCTCCCCCTTTTTTGTCATCAGACAAAAATGAAACAGGAGTTTACCATCATTGTCAGTTAAGAATAAAAGAAAACTAAGAAGAGGGTGGAGGTGGTGAAGGAGGGTTCTGATTTGGAGGAGGTGGAGGAGGTTGAACAGAAATGTTCTGACTTTGCTGAAAACTGGTGAGAAGGTTTAGCATCTGGTTGATGAGAACATGGGTTGGAGCCAAGGATTCTTCTACTTGTTCCTTTACTTGTTCCTTTACCTCTATTTTCACTTGTTCCTTCACTATCTTGCCTATAATATCCTCTAAATTTGGTGGCAGTGAAGGTCTTGAGCTTTCAACAGTATCATTCAAGTTTCCTTGACCTTGCAAAGTGCTTAAAGCTTGAGATTGATGAGGCTGGTCATGTGGATGGACAACTGCCAGAGCCAATGGTTGTGAAGACTGCTTCCCAGAAGTTTCTTGTCTGCTTGCAGACTCAGTAATTTCTTCACCCAAAGGTTCAGTCTGGATAGCTTGTGTTCATATTGGGACCTTCAACATTTATCTCCTCAATTTTCTCAGAAGAATCTTCAGATGCTTGTGGAGTTGGTGTAGGGGTAGGTAAATCTGGAACCCAATGTACAGGATCTTCTTCATAAACAGAGCTGATAAGAGGCACTACTAATGTATCATCAGCATGAATGAAATGCTTGAAGTAAGAGAAACCAAACTTCCCTCGGATAGTAGGAGTGGTTCTTCGGTCTTCATCACTCAATCCAGAAGAAGATGCTGCTTTTGTGCAAGACTTCATATGGCACTCCCAGAAACCAACAACATCTTGATCATGTAGATTTTCTTCAGGTTGAGACATCCAGTAATCCACCATTCCTTGATCAACCAAAGGATCAAAGTCTAGCTCAAGTATGCAAGAGTTGTCAGCTGGTCTTTTGTGTGTGCTTCTTTGCTTCTTGAGATCCTTATCCTTTTCATGTCAATCATAGGCAGCCTTGGACAGATCCGGGGAGGTTGAATGCCTATACTTATGTCTTTCAAAGTATGGTATAGCCATGTAGGAGGCACAAAGTTGGCAGCTCTGTAGAATCTTGGCAATTCAAATTCAGCTTTGAGATGTGCATACATTATGTGGTCACACATATCTGCAACACTCCCATATTCCCTAGGGTGCACAAATTTCTTCCATTGTGTGTTTTTGTCCATGATGGGCTCTTCTCTGCCATAAGTTCTGGACCTTCTGTACTCAACTTGTTCTGCTACAACTTTGATAGGAACTGTAGTCCAATCAGGAATAATGTGTTGATTTACACCTTTTGTGTGGGGTTTGAAAGGTGGGAATTTGATCAGGTTTGGATAAATCTTTTTGGGTGGAAATTTTTATTGTGGAAGGTGAGTGAGGGCAGGTCCAATTTCATTGTATAGGTTAGATGTAAGTGGACCAATTTGTTCATACGGTATAGGTTGATGCCAGGGATAGTAAGTGGGTTTTGGTTCATACTCATACTCAGGTAAAGGGTAGAAAGGTTTGGTTGACTCTGGTTCAAGTTGGTGAGTGTGGTAGAGTATTCTCCAATCTCTTTTGACCTTGGCCTAGCTCTCAGCTTTGCCATCAAAGAGAATAGAGGGGTCAGTGTAAGGGAAAATAGTCCTTGGGATTTTAGGAAAGGGAGCACCAGGATTCATCCCTACATCATCTGGTTGATTAAACCAGAGATCATTTTGTAGGTATGATTGGTTGAAATTGAGGTCTGGTTGGGGATGTTTGGATTTGTGAGTGAACAGGTGAGTGGTCAGGTGAGGTTGTTTGTGGTGTGGTTTGGAATTCAATCACGAGTTTGGAATTCAATCAAGAGTTGTGGTGGCAGTGTAGGTACATACACATCAGTGTGAGGTGGTGAAAGTGATGGTTGTAAGACAGACTGTACAAGTGCATTATCCTTCCTATTCTTCTCAAAACTTTCAACAAGAGCATCTACTGCTATTTGAACAGGGTCGTTAGCAGGGATGCTTACCTCAACAGCCACATCAGACTTGGCCTTCCTTGAGGGTTGCCTCCTAGTTTGAGTTGAGGCAGTAGCAACAGTAGTAGACAACTTCTGCCTCTTCAACACAATTCCAATGGAGACATCATCATCCTCATTGTGAGACAGAACAATCTTCCTTGTTCTTTTGTGTTGAGGCAGGTTGAGGTGCATCAGCAGCTTGTTCTCTAATCACAATTCCAGCAGCAATAGGCTTTTTGACAGCAGGTTTCTTTGCCATGGTGGTCTTTCTTACAACTATTTTCCTTTTTAGCCCTAGAACTTCAGCATTATTGTTCTCAACCTATTCTTCATTCACCTTCATCATTTCCTCTTCCTTAGCCATTTCAGTCTGAGCAACTGTGCTAAGCCTCATATTTGTCAAATTCATCTTGCCAAAGACCACGATAGAGATGCCCTTCTCAGTGAGAATTCTAGCTTGCTCTTCAGGGGACTTAGCATCTAGAATATCATACACTTGTTGTGCCTTGATAATCTTTGAAAGCAGATGGCAGAAGGGAATGGCAGTATCCTTCTCCCTGTTGATTATGTAATCTTTGAATCTTCAATATAAAATCCTGTGCAACTTAATCTTGGCCTCTATGACAAGGTGACACAGACAAAACTTGTGCAGAGCCGAAAGATTGTCTTATAATCCCAATTTGTGAAGCACATCCTTGTTCAGAATTTGGTGGAGATTTCTAACCTTATCCTTCATTTCCACAACCTTCCAAGAATGATTCCTAACAGTATCTGGCCTCATTAGAGAGGCAGCAACGACCTCAGAACCTCCTAGGTCCTTTTCCCAACTATTAGTGATGAAAACCCCTTCCTGGGCAAAGTGAATAGCTTAAGATATGGTTTTCTCAAACGCCACCACTCTCTTACCCAGCTCATCAGCATATATCTCAGTGTCTGTCACCTGAGGGTTTCTTTAGAAAGTCCTAATTAGGTTTGGGTAGACAGAAACCTTCTCCACAAAGAGTCCTCCCCCACCAGCAACAATGATGTTCTTGCTAACATCCACATTATAGTACTTCATAATTCCAAATTCAAAGTGGTACTCAACACCAATGTTCAGCTTGTCAACATTGTAGGTTGATGCAGCAGATGAGGAAGCCATTGTTGAAGTTTTAGATTTTAGGGTTTGGAAGCAAGGAAAGCAGAGAGTCTTTTCGCAAGGAAGGATTTCAGAAGCAGAGGTTGCGTAAGGTTTTTCAGAGGGAAGAAGCTTACTTAAAAAGGTTTAGAATATGAAAGGCTTTTCTTTTGAAAATAATTCAAAAAGAAAATAAAAGCAGACGTGTGAAGAGACATGCCACAAATGCTAACACGGCGCAAGTTTTTCGAAACTGTAAAAAGCTATTGATGGGATTGATGGAAGTAACTGACTCAGAAAAGAGAATATAATTAAATATGTCTTAGAGACAAATTAAATACAAATAATTATAGATAGCATAGACGAGTCAGATAAGAGCATTCAGACAGACAATGGACGCGAAGCTTAATGACGCACATGTAACATATATTGGATGCACTTAAGCAATAGACACGCATGCAGTAGATGCGATAAACATTAGATGTGCAATCAATCCACGCAAATCATGTTAAGATACTTTCTAATAAAGATGAATCTGTCATCAGCGAGAGGTTTAGTAAAGATATCTGCTCATTGGTGGGCAGTATCTACAAATTGTATATCAATATCACCTTTTTTGCATATAATCTCTAATAAAATGATGTTTAATCTCTATATGCTTAGCTCTGGAATGAAATATTGGATTCTTAGATAAATTTATAGAAGTAGTATTGTCACACATAAGTGGAATACTACTTACAAACACTTTGTAGTCCTCCAATTGGTGTTTGATCCATAGAAGTTGTGAGCAGCAACTAGCAGTTGAAATATACTCAGCTTCAGCTGTTGATGAGAAAATAATACTTTATCTTTTGCTTGACCATGAGACTAGACTAGCTCCAATGAAGTGGCATCCTCCACTGGTACTCTTTCTTTCAATTCTATCTCCAACATAGTCAGCATCACAAAAACCAACTAATCTGTAATCACCATTTTTCTTAAAGCACAAACCCAGATTAGCAGTACCTTTCAAATATCTAAATATTCTTTTAACTGCTGATAAGTGAGATTCTCTAGGATCAGATTGGAAGTGAGCACTTAAATATACACTTAACATAATATCAGATCTAAACTCAATAAGATATAAAAGAGATCCTATCATATCTCTATATACCTTTTGGTCTACCTTTTTCTCTTTATCATCTTTGTTTAGTATGGACGTAGGGTGCATGGGTGTATTCATTGGTTTGAAATCATCCATTTTGAACTTCTTTAACAGTTCCTTTGTATACTTAGTCTGATGGATGTACACCTCGTCTACAGTTTGTTTGACTTGAAGTCCAAGGAAGAACTTGAGTTCTCCCATCATGTTCATTTCAAACTCTTTCTGCAATAGCTTATAAAATTCTTTGCATAGAGATTCATTAGTAGCACCAAAGATTATGTCATCAACATATATTTGAACAATAATAAAACTGGATTTGTTGGATTTTCTTAACAAGGTTGTATCAACCTTTTCTCTACTGAATCCATTGTCCATTAAGAATGAACTTAACCTTTCATACCAAGCTCTAGGAGCTTGTTTAAGGTCGTATAAAGCTTTCTTTATCTTATATACATGTTCAGGTTGGGTTTCACTTTCAAAACCCAGAGGTTGCATAACATATACTTCATTTATAAATCCATTTAGAAAAGCATTTTTTACATCCGTTTGATAAAGCATAAAATTATGATATGCATCAAAAGATAGTAAAATACTAATTGCTTCTAGTCTAGTAACAGTAGCAAAAGTTTCAGTATAACTGATTTATCCTTTGGCAAAAGCACAAGAGTCCACACTTCACTTCTTTCAAACTGGTTCAGTTCTTCCTGCATGGCTAGAATCCAGCCCTCGTCCAGTAGAGCCTCGTCTACTGTCTTTGGTTCTAACTTAGAGACTAAAGCAGAATCATCTTTCTCTCTAAATGTAGATCTGGTTCTTAGTCTATCACTAGGATTCCCAATGATTTGATCTTGTGGATGATAATTCTTGAAGTACCAAGATCTCTGAACATTTTCCTGTTGAGAAGTTGAAGTTTCTGACTCATGTTTTGAGGGTCGTCCACTTGATCATCAGGTTTGACATTTGTTGGATTTCCTGAGATATTAAGATCAAGATCTTCAAAAGCTTCATCGAGCTCTGATAATTTCTTATCAGGCTGCTTGTCATCAAACTTAACATGTATACATTCTTCTACTACTAAGGCTCTAGAATTGCAAACCCTAAACCCTTTAGATGATTCAGAATATCCTAACAGAATTTCATTATCTACTTTAGCATCAAACTTACCAAGTTGATCTTTAGTATTTAATATAAAACATTGGCAACCAAAAGGATGAAAGTAAGATATGTTGGGTTTTCGTCCTTTCCACAATTCATAAGGAGTCTTATTCAAGATTGGTCTTATGTATATTCTGTTTTGAATGTAGCAGGCAGTATTAACAGCTTCAGTCCAGAAGTGTTTAGGGACAGAGTTGTCATTGAGCATTGTTCTAGCCATCTCTTGAAGAGATCTGTTCTTTCTCTCTACCACACCATTTTGCTGTGGTGTTCTAGGTATTGAGAAGTTGCGAAGTATACCACTTTCTTCACAGAACTTTTGGAAAAGCTCATTTTCAAACTCACCCCCATGTTCACTTCTGATTGAAGTGATACACATGTCTTTTTCATTCTGTACACGTTTTCATAATACATAAAAGATCCTGAATGAATCATCCTTGTGAGCTAGGAACATACCCATGTCCATCTAGTGTAGTCGTCTACTATGACTAGACCATATTTCTTCCCATTGAATGAGGCAGTCTTTATTGGTCCAAACAGATCAAGGTGTAGCAACTCTAGGGGTCTGTTGGTACTTACAATATTCTTCGATTCAAAGGAACTTTTGACTTGTTTTCCCTTTTGACATGCATCACAGAGAGCATCGGATTTGAACTTAAGTTTTGGTAAGCATCTCACTAGGTTATGCTTATTTAGCTTTGAAATTAATTTCAAGCTTACATGACCTAGCCTTTTGTGCCAAATTCATCGCTCATCTTCAATGGACACTAGACATGAGACACTTTGATTTGTGAGGTCCTCCAAGTCAATCTTATACAGATTGTTTTGCCTCTTGGCAGTGAATAAGAGTGATCCATAAGTCTTCTTGACATTACACATGTTCTTGTCAAAAGAAACAACAAACCCACTATCACATAATTGACTTATGCTTAGCAGATTGTGTTTTAAACCATTAACTAAAAGAACATTATCAATGGAGGGAAAATGATGTTTACCAATTTTACCTACTCCAATGATCTTTCCTTTCTGATTACCTCTAAAGGTAACCCAGCCACCATCTTTATGTCTAAGGTCTTGGAACATACACCTTTCTCCCGTCATGTGATGTGAGCAACCACTGTCCAAGTACCAAGATGCGTGTTTCTTTCCTGTTGTTAAGCAAATCTGCAATAGGTATAATCTTATATTTAGGTACCTAGATTGACTTGGGTCCTTTCTTGTTAGTAGTCACTGGACGAGCACGCTTGATATGCTTGTGATTTATGCATCTATATGTTACATGACGACTTTTTCCACATATTTTACTGTAGGTGTTGGACGAGCTAGATTTTGTGTTAACGTGCTGTTCTTTGGTTTTGTGATGTGCATGAGACTTTGATACTATGTGAGATACTTCATGCTTGTCTTTTTCATAGCCTAAACCAGACTTATCATGAGGTGACCCAAAGTACCTCAGTGTCAAGCTTAACTTTTCTGAGCCACCGATGAATTTAGACAAAGTGTCTGTCAGATATGACACATCTTGTTTCAGTTTTGCAACTTCACAAGGGACATCAGGCTCAACCTTGAGTTTGTTAGTTAGACTGACATTCTCTGATTCAAGCTTCTTGTTTTCATATTCAAGAGCATGCCTTTCCATGCAAACTTTATCATATTCCTTAGTCAACCTTGAAAATTTATCTTTGATATTTTTATATTCATGTGACAGAATGGACGAGTTATGCAACAAATCATCAAATGCTTCTTGTAAAGTAAATGAATCAGATTCCATTACCTCAGCATCAGTGTATTCACATTCTGAAAAAAGTATCAGCCATGAGACATATGTTTGTCTTGTGACACCCTCTACCCCGCATGTTATATAAGCAATAAAAGGCATATCAAGATATAAAATAAAATAAAATAACATACGTCCTTTATAAAAAGGTTCATGGGTAGAAAGGTCCTACATGAACAAGTTCAACAAATGCGGAAAACCAAAACATGTTTAAAGGATAACACAACATAAACAAAACATATAACCCAACCCCGATGTCACATTATAGAGTTGGTATAACCGATCCGATAAAACAATTGAGATAACAACTAAACATAAACTAAACTTCAAGAAGCGGCTCCTCAGAGTCACTCCTCAGCACGTTGCTCACCATCCTCTGCATAACACAAAAAGGGTACATGCAAGGCAACAACAAAAGACAGGGAGTAAGAAACATATATATCAACATAATGGCATGGAAGCAGTTAGCAAGATGAACATGCATCATATAAACATAACATATCAACACAACCATCTCATTAAATCAATATCACATATATTTATATATCATTCCGAACAAGGTATGTTATGCGATGCAACGCTACTCCACTATTCCAATGCATGAATGAGAAACACAATGCACAACCAACAACCACCACCTCCGCTTGGGTCACTCGGCTACCCAATTTCATCATCATCATCAATGTTATCTTTCATATTTAGTCTTTAATCTTTTATCACATAATCTTTTCACTTACACTTTGGCCAAAAAGCACCAGAGCTCAACACCTTGACCATTAAGCATCATGTCCCCCTTGGTCACTCGACTACCAAGGTCCAATATCTTTTAACAAAACCTTGACATTATGCATCAAGGCCCCATTGGCCACTCGACTACCTAGTTACAGAAAAACAACACTCTGGCTAATTAGCACCAGAGCTCAACACCTCGACCACTCGGCTACCGAGGCCCCCTTGGAGCGAACGCCAGGATACCAAGGAACAGAAAATCATCCTTCCACTTTAATTATTAACCCTCCGACTGATCAGGTACAGAGATCAACACCTTGACCATTAAGCATCAAGTTGGCCACCCGGCTACCAAAGTATAGAACAACGTCTTTAAGTTATCTAACTCATCTTTTCTTCGTTCGGTGTCTTCTTTCATTAATTGGATACTTTGGGGTAGAACCCTTGTTTTCAGCATTCTGGTTCTGTTCTGGTCAGGTGAGCACGGGAGTGCTCACCCTCAGCACGGGGGTGCTGGACCTACAGGCAAGCACGATCGTGCTGCCTGCTGAGCACGTGCGTGCACGAATGCGCGCCATACTCTGGGTTCCAAACTGGAGCACCGGCGTGCTCCTTGTTAAGCACGACTGTGCTCAATGGAGACTGACCGTACTGATCTGGACAGAATGGGTCAGAAAAACTTTCCCAAATCCTTAGGACAAATCACGGATTCAACCTATTAGGTTTTAACTAATCCATCGAACATCAGCTTCATTAATCTTAACTGTTCTTCATTAATCTTCATGTCTTATCATCATGGGGAACTAATCATTTAATCATAGCTCCGTTAATAAGGTTCCTAGAACACTCACTAATCAATCCTAGGGTCTTTAACTAAGCCCTATGAACATAACCTTAACTCTCACACTATATTCATGTCTTATGAACAACTGGGAGAAACATCCCTTAAATCTTATTATCATTGTTAACGTATTTTAACATCTTAACATCATTAATAAGACCTATTAATTGGTTATAGTCTTATTAACGTCATTGTTGACATTAACATACCCAACAATCAATACTCAAATGAAGCACCACATCATCATCATTATCATAACAACATCATCGTCATCATAACAACATCATCATCATCATAATAGTATCATCATCATCATAGACATTCATGGCATCATTAAACATCATACTCAATTGGGCATACCGATAACATCCAATCATACATCATCAATAATTAACATAAAACAGTATAACAATTAAAGCATGCCATTAACATTATAATCATATTATACATATATCAATTAACATCAAATAGGCAAACAACATACAACAGGGTCATGGGTTTACCCTTCATCTTACGCTACCCCCAACACCTACATGTCAATCATATTCCTTCTCCCCATATCTGGTATGAAGATTCCCAAAATGATAACGTTGACAAACTAGACACGTTCCCTCGAGCAGCTCGACGAGTCCCTCAAGCCTTGGCCAAACAAGAGGAGGACAACCAATTAGTCTCTAGATCTAGTAATAGAAATGAGACTAAAAGAGAGGGAAGACAACGTTACCTTAAACGACACTATCGCGCTACTTCTTTCCCACAACTAGAGCAAGAACACCAAGGACTTCAAGGGGTTCAGGGGGAGGGAAGGGAAGAGGTTTCTGTCGCACTAGGATTGTCCAAAGTGCCAAAAAGAGGCTTTGGGTCGTAACCCTCACGGAACTGCTCTATTTATAGACTCTGACGCCTGAGCACGGACTTGCACCCTGTTGAGCACAGCCGTGCTCAACTTCTGAGCACGGGGCGCTCAAAGATGGCCTTTCGAAACCACCTAGATGGTTGAAATGGCCAAAACACATAAAATTAGACTTGTAGATAATTATCTTAGATTTCATACACCACAAAGATCACCTCGATCAGACACCTATAACTCAAGATATAGCCAAAACGGTGAAACAGGTTACTAGGACTCAAAGGATTGACCCTTTCTAAGACTAAACTTCCACAAATATGAACGTAGGTATCAAAAATAAACATAACAAGCACACACACACACACACACACACACACACACACACACACACACACACACACACACACACACACACACACACACATATATATATATATATATATATATAAAACAAATATAAAAGCGCTAAGCCTATTTACGAAAAACGGGGTGTTACAATTCCACCCCCTTATAAAAATTTCGTCCTCGAAATTTCTATCATCTTGATTGGTTAAACTTTTACCAACTAGGCACATACCTTGGGTCAAGTCCTCGGACTCAGAGGCTCCAACCAAGCAGGAAGAACTAAGGGTTCTTAACACTAAAGCATCATTATCTATAATAAATATAGATAATTCAAACAAAACACACAGAAGACTCGCAACAGACTCCTACACGTCCGGACAGGGTCGAACTGCTCTGATACCACTAAATGTGACACCCTCTACCCCGTATGTTATATAAGCAATAAAAAGCATATCAAGATATAAAATAAAATAACATACGTCCTTTATAAAAAGGTTCATGGGTAGAAAGGTCCCACATGAACAAGTTCAACAAACGCGGAAAACCAAAACAGGTTTAAAGGATAACATAACATAAACAAAACATATAACCCAACCCCGATGTTACATTACAGAGCTGGTATAACCGATCCGATAAAACAACTCGGATAACAACTAAACTAAACATAAACTAAACTTCAAGAAGCGGCTCCTCAGAGTCACTCCTCAGCACGCTGCTCACCATCCTCTGCATAACACAAAAAGGGTACATGCAAGGCAACAACAAAAGACGGGGAGTAAGAAACATATATATCAACATAACGGCATGGAAGCAGTTAGCAAGATGAACATGCATCATATAAACATAACATATCAACACAACCATCTCATCATATCAATATCACATATATTCATATATCATTCCGAACAAGGTATATTATGCGATGCAACGCTACTCCACTACTCCAATGCATGAATGAGCAACACACTGCACAACCATCAATCACCACCTCTGCTTGGGCCACTCGGCTACCCAACACTAGTGCAAAATATACATTTAACATCAGTTTTTTAACATCGGTTTTAACAAAACCGATGTGAAATAGGAGGCGGTGGCATTTTTGAAATTAAACTGAAATATTTTAACATCGGTTATTATATAAACCGATGTGATAAAATATTTAACATCGATTTTAAATAAAACCGATGTGGAAAAGTGAAACCAAAAAAAAAATATTAGACATAAGATTAGACATCGATTTTTAATAACCGATGTGGAGAAGGGAAACAAAAATAATTTTTTTTATTCAGTCGTAAGATTACACATCGGTTTTCAGATAACCGATGTAGTAAATTAAAAAAAAAAATTTGTAAGTTTCTACATCGGTTATATGAAAACCGATGTGAAATATCACTAACCACATCGGGTTTTTTAAACCGATGTGTAATATTTTACAAAAACCTAAGTTTCTATTTTCATTCCCTCCTACTCTTCGTGTCGTCTTCCGTTCCGTTTGTTTTTCATTCCTTTGTCACTGCTTCTCCATCTCTCTCACTACTCTATGCTTCGTCCCTACTGCTCGCCGGTCTCCGTTTCTGCCTCCGCTTCTGCTTCTGCTTCTGCTTCTCCCTCCCATCTCTGTCTCTCAAGTGAATAAAATAGTGTGAGTGAGGAGTGTAGTCAACCATCTCTGTCCAGACCTAAGCATTGTCTAGCTGCATAAACTGGATACAGAGGTCCGTCCCTGCATATTGAAGGTATGGCTTTTGAGCAGTGAGACTTTTGAACCAAAGTTAAATCTGATTCCCTTTTTCATCTCCATTTTGAAGGCCAACTCTATTACTTTTTTTTCAGTGAATGAGGTGACGAGCCAGGTGATCATAGTTGCAGATTTTTTTTTGCCTGAATATGCATTGGAGACTACTTCATCACTTCCCTAAGCATCTCCATTTTGCAGGCATTTTATATTACTTTAATTCTGATGTGCAGAGAGGTTGGAGTGCAACGTAGCACTTTCGAAGGTACCTTCTTAATGATATCTATGGTGCTGATTGAATTTCATGTTAATGGTTTGCTTATCTTTTACCTCGGAGTTTCTCTAAGTAATGTGGCAAACAATTGCAAAATATAAGGGTTTGTAAAACATGTATATAAAAAGCTTAAAGATCAATTATAATATGGCAAAGATGTATGCAAAGAGGTATACACTAAATTTTTAGTAGCATTTTACCCGTTTTGGTTTAGTTGCAACTTGCAAAGATGTATGCAAACAATTATAAACTAAATTTTCAGTAAGATATTAGCATTTTTAGTACCATTTTATATTTATAGTATAGCAAAGATGCCCTGTTGTTGATTGATTTCTGAAAGCCTTTGGTTCTGATATGCAGGGAGATTGGAAAGGTCACTATGTAGCACTTTCCAGCCTGTTATGCTGTTTTGTTTTTTATACATACATGAGTGGTGGGCCAATCTAGATTTTGGAAAATCTAATTACGTTTATATATATATATATATATATATATATATATATATAGGACTCACACTTATGTGCTTATAATCCATTGACACTGTCCACGTTTCAGAATCCATTAGGTGATAGTGCTTTTGAAAGTGGTAAATTTATTGTGACTACTTTGAACCATCTCTTAAATTTTATTTTGTGATGTGGTGACAGTGTTATTGAACTACCTACTAATAATTTATACAAACTAATTGAAATGGTAGCCTCATTCTTTAAAACTGATACATCTAAATTCAATATTTTTAATAGACCTAATTGAACACGGAAGATCATTCAAGCAGTATCCATGTGCTGAATCTTTCATTCTCCTTATTGTTGGTGTCGTTTGTTTTCTACATTAATTCCCTTCTACCAGTACTCCAGTCCATGATCATATGATATTAGTGTGTTGTACAGATAAATTTAAGAATTCTATGCCATCTTAGATAATCGAAAGGAAATTGTACTTTGTGATAATCTTCTGTTATTGCTTAATTTGTGCAGTTTATTTAGCACGGTTAGTATGACACCTAGCTACCGATCTCTATTATATCATTCATTATACTTCTTGTTGGAGAAATCATGGCCACCAATTTGGCGTAGCGGTAGTGTTGGTCTATAGCCTTTAAATCTGTTGGGAATGTGCTGTCTTGTTTCAGCTTTTGTTTTCATTAGTTTAATCCACGTGAATCTAGATCTGTCATCAATAATGGTTAGGAAATACCTATGACATCAAAAACAGATTGTGAAACAGAAGTGCTAATTGGAAAAGAATTCTTTCTTTGTTTTTCATAGTGACAAGCAGCACAGTTTGTGTGTACAAGAGATGGCATATTACAATGTTGCTTTTGTGTAAGAGAGTAACATTTGTCTGAAATATGACCTAGCCTATGGTGCCAAATATCAATGGATGTGGCAATACATTTATTATTTGTACAATGAAGAATAGAAACAGATTTTGGGCATTGGTTGTTTGACCATTAGCCTAAGAGACAGGTATTGGTTCTAGTGTTAAGTGACAAGAAGCACGAATTTCACTTATAACATGAAAATCAGATAATCAGCATGCATCTTCTTGTCAAGTGTAAAAAATGTCTAATGCTCGTCTAAATAAAATTTCTAGCAGCTAGATCTTTTTGGCCATTGACCTATATACTGAATTACTGACGGAGTTCTTCATACATATCCTATATGACTCATTTTTAAGCATTTCTAACATTTAGCATTTCTACCAATCATTGACACTGACCAACTTTCGTACTCTATTTGCAGAACAAGAAATTGACAGGTGTTATTTTCCTAGACTGCGGATCTGATTTGAGGAGTAGTCATAGGGTTCCTGGTGAGTTTCATTCAGTTACTTAGAAATTTAGTTACAACTTACAAGTGTGTCACCATTAATCAACCATACCATTAAGTTGTAGATCTCTTCAGCTTTGCTGTCTTGTATTTTGCCTATTGAAGTTTCAATGACTATTTACAGAATTCTCTCAATTCTAGAATGATTAACTCAAGGAAGAGTTTTTAGTTGGCAGGTGTATAAGTGTCTTTGACTCCGTTGCATAGTGCTACTGCCTCTGCTTTGTTCACTTCTCTGCTGTCTTTGCACAATAACAACTCAGGTTGTCTCTCAAAAGGTACGTTTTGGCTGAAAAGCTTTCATTGGAGTTTTAATGTATTTTCTTGAAAATTTATTTGATTCGAGAATATGCCCACAATAATTAGTAAAGCCTTAGTTTCACTTTTGAGATGCAATACTAATGAGCACACGTGTATGTGCTTAATGTACCACTCATTGTGTTGGATCTTGAATTGTCCAAAGTTGGACAATTTGGGAAAAAACTTTTTCTTAATTCAGTTAAAATAGTTATTCATTGATTCTAATGTTATATACTTGATGAAAGTTCGGATTGATACATTTCTTTTCGTTCTCCGGGTGCATACATTATCGTGGTGGATGTCATCGCATTCAAGTAGTGTACGTCGGAGACCGAAGGGAAATGCTGCCGAAATTTTGTCGAGTATGAGCATGAGAGTTAAGGACTGACTGTTAACTGAATGCTGAAAAAGTTTCTTCTCGAATGGGATAGGGCCATACCCTGTCATAAGAAGTGGTTGATGAATATGTTGGACTAAGTACGAAGTTATTGGTTTAGTCATGGATCGTGGTTGGATGAATGCTAGACGGACAAGTGATGAGTATGAGAATGGAGTGGAAGATTTTCTACAGTTTACAAAAACAAATGCTCCTGATAGTGGTAACGGAAGGTTTTATTGTCCTTGTGTTAACTGTTTGAATGAGAGACGACTAGAAGCTGAGGAGATACGTGATCATCTTATTTGTGAGGGGATTTGCAAGAGTTATACAACATGGATATGTCATGGTGAATCGTTAGACAGGCCGAGGGTGTCGGATAGAGAGGAAGTTGATGACGTGGAAATGGACGATGGACTAGAGGACATGATCCGTGATGTTGGGCAAGAGTCTTTTCGGCGCGCACATGTGTATGATACTTTGTGCAGTGATGCGGAAGTGGCTTTGTATCCGGGGTGCACTAATTTCACACGGTTGTCAGCGGTGTTAAGATTGTTCAATGTGAAGGCGAGAAATGGGTGGAGCGATAAAATTTTTACCGAATTGCTTGAGTTGTTGAAAGACATGCTTCCAGAAGGCAACACATTGCCATCTCGAAACTATAAGGCGAAGAAGATATTGTGTCCGATGGGTATGGAGTATAAGAAAATACACGCTTTCCCCAATGATTGCATATTGTACATGAAAGAGTTTGAAGAGATGCACGAGTGCCCCAGGTGTGGGGTATCACGCTACAAAGTGAAGGATGGTGATTCTAGTTGTGATGTGGTCACCAAACGTCCTCCTCAACTTTTGTAAAACTACACTCACTCATACTCATATTTCTTTACAGAGCAAGAGTCGATATTTCTTAATCTGAATGTTCTGAAAATATTCATCTGATCATAACTGTCATATTCTCACACATAGTGAGTTAAGAAGATCAAACATTAAATCTCTTTGTTAGAGTTAGAGCCTGAAGAGGCTTGATAAGAAATAAATACTTGTAGCCTGGAGAGGTATTGAATACTTGGCTGTAATCTATTTTGATAATAGTGGAGAAAATCCTTCAAGTAGAAGGGACTGGATGTAGCTATTGGTTGGAAGAGAGTGAACCAGGATAAAACATCTTGTGTGATTCTTCTATCTTTTATCTCTTCAGCTTTATTTGTTTCTTACTACCCGAAGGGTTTTGATATTGCTTTTGTTAAAGTCTTTTAAAAATGATCTTTTTTCTTTGTGCTTGCTTCTGATTTCAAATCTCCTTGTGTGCAAAAATTGTTTGAAAGGTTGTTTTCGAAAATTAATAACAAACACAATTCAACCCCCCCCCCCCCCCTTCTTGTGTTTGCCTGTGTCAACTTCTGTTGGTATCAAAGCTCAGCATCGAAAGGGTTTCCCAAAATTCCAAAAAGGGGGTTTGGGTCGCAACCCTCCCGGAACTGCTCTATTTATAGACTCTGATACCTGAGCACGGCCTTGCTCCCTGTTGAGCACGGCCGTGCTCAACTTTTAAGCACGGAGCCCTCAAAGGTGGCATTTCGAGTCCACCTATATGGATGAATTGGCCAAAACACATAAACAAATACTTGTAGATAATTATCTTATCTTTCCAACGCCACAAAGATCACCTCGATCGGACATCTAGAACTCAAGATATAACAAAAATAGTGAAACAGGTGACTAGGACTCTAAAAGTATTGAACCTTTCTAAGGCTAAACTTCCACAAACATGAACGTAGGCATCAAAATTAAGAATATCAAGCATATATATAACATATATAAAAGCGCTAAGCCTATTTACGAAAAATGGGGTGTTACAATTCCACCCCCTAATAAAAATTTCGTCCTCGAAATTTCTATCACCTTGATTGGTTAAACTTTCACCAATTAGGCACATACCTTGGGTCAAGTCCTCGGACTCGGAGGCTCCAACCAAGCAGGAAGAACTAAAGTTTCTTAACACTAAAGCATCATTATCTATAATAAATATAGATAATTCAAGCAAAACACACAGAAGACTCGCAACATACTACTACCACGTCCGGACAGGGCCGAACTGCTCTGATACCACTAAATGTGACACCCTCTACCCTGCATGTTATATAAGCAATAAAAGGCATATCAAGATATAAAATAAAATAAAATAACATAAGTCCTCCATAAAAAGGTTCATGGGTAGAAAGATCCCACATGAACAAGTTCAACAAACACGGAAAACCAAAACATGTTTGAAGGATAACAAAACATATAACCCAACCCCGATGTCACATTATAGAGCTGGTATAACCGATCAGATAAAACAACTCGGATAACAACTAAAATAAACATAAACTAAACTTCAAGAAATGGCTCCTCAGAGTCACTCCTCAGCACACTGCTCACCATCCTCTGCATAACACAAAAAGGGTACATGCAAGGCAACAACAAAAGATGGGGAGTAAGAAACATATATATCAACATAACGGCAGGGAAGCAGTTAGCAAGATGAACAAGCATCATATAAACATAACTTATCGACACAACCATCTCATCATATCAATATCACATATATTTATATATCATTTTGAACAAGGTATGTTATGCGATGCAACGCTACTCCACTACTCCAATGCATGAATGAGCAACACATTGCACAACCAACAATCACCACCTCTGCTTGGGACACTCGGCTACTCAAGTTCATCATCATCATCAACGTTATCTTTCATCTCTAGTCTTTAATCTTTTATCACATAATCTTTTCACTTACACTCTGAACAAAAAGCACCAGAGCTCAACACCTTGACCAAAAAGCATCAAGGCCCCCTTGGCCACTTGGCTACCAAGGTCCAATATCTTTTAACAACACCTTGACATTATGAATCAAGGTCCCCCTTGGCCACTCAGCTAGCATGATACAGAACAACAACACTCTGGCAAATAAGCACCAGAGTTCAACACCTCGACCACTCGGCTATCGAGGCCCCCTTGGAGCGAACGATAGGCTACCAAGGTACAAGACACCATGTTTCCACTTTAATTATTAACACTCCGACTGATCAGGTATAGAGCTCAACACCTTAACCATTAAGCATCAAGTCCCCCTTGGCCACTCGGCTTCCAAGGTACAGAACAACATCTTTAAGTTATCTAACTCATCTTTTCTTCATTCGGTGTTTTATTTCATTAATTGGATACTTTGGGGTAGAACCCCTGTTTTCAGCATTCTAGTTCTGTTCTGGTCAGGTGAGCACGGGCGTGCTCACCCTCAGCTTGGGGTTGCTGGACCTGCAGGCAAGAACGATTGTGCTGCCTGCTAAGCACGGGTGTGCTCGAATGCGCGCCCTCCTTTGGGTTCCAAACTGGGGCACGGGTGTGCTCCTTGTTAAGCACGACCATGCTCAATGGAGCCTGGCCGTACTGATCTGGGAAGAAAGGATCAGAAACCCTTTCCCAAATCCTTGGGACAAATCACATATTCAACTTATTGGTTTTTAACTAATCCATCGAACATCAGCTTCATTAATCTTAACTGTTCTTCATTAATCTTTATGTCTTATCATCATGGGGAATTATTCCTTTAATCATAGATCCGTTATTAAGGTTCCTAGAACACACACTAATCAATCCTAGGGTCTTTAACTAAGCCCTATGAACATAACCTTAACTCTCACACTATATTCATGTCTTATGAACAACTGGGAGAGATATGGCCAAAACTGTGAAACAGGTTACTAGGACTCTAAAAGTATTGAACCTTTCTAAGCCTAAACTTCCCCAAACATGAACGTAGGCATCAAAAACAAATATAATAAGCATATATATAACATATATAAAAGCGCTAAGCCTATTTAAGAAAAACGGGGTGTTACAATTCCACCCCCTTATAAAAATTTCGTCTTCGAAATTTCTATCACCTTGATTGGTTAAACTTTCACCAATTAAGTACATACCTTGGGTCAAGTCCTCGCACTCGGAGGCTCCCACCAAGCAGGAAGAACTAATGGTTCTTAACACTAAAGCATCATTATCTATAATAAATATAGATAATTCAAACAAAACACACAGAATACTCGCAACAGACTCCGATAAAATAACTCGGATAACAACTAAACTAAACATAAACTAAACTTCAAGAAGCAGCTCCTCAGAGTCACTCCTCAGCACGCTGCTCACCATCCTCTGCATAACACAAAAAGGGTACATGCAAGGCAACAACAAAAGACGGGGTGTAAGAAACATATATATCAACATAATGGCATGGAAGCAGTTAGCAAGATGAACATGCATCATATAAACATAACATATCAACACAATCATCTCATCAAATCAATATCACATATATTTATATATCATTCCGAACAAGGTATGTTATGCAATGCAACGCTACTCCACTACTCCAATGCATGAATGAACAACACACTGCAAAACTAACAATCACCACCTCCGCTTGGGCCACTCGACTACCCAAGTTCATCATCATCATCAACTTTATCTTTCATCTTTAGTCTTTAATCTTTTATCACATAATCTTTTCATTTACACTCTGGTCAAAAAGCACCAAAGCTCAACACCTTAACCATTAAGCATCGGTCCCCCTTGGTCACTCGGCTACCAAGGTCCAATATCTTTTAACAACACCTTGACATTATGCATCAAGGTCCCCCCTGGCCACTCAGCTACCAAGGAACATAACAACAACACTCTGGCTAATCAGCACCAGAGCTCAACACCTAACCACTCGGCTATCGAGGCCCACTTGGAGAGAACACTAAGATACCAAGGTACAGAACATCATCTTTACATTTTAATTATTAACACTCCGACTGATCAGGTACAGAGCTCAACACCTTGACCATTAGGCATCAAGGCTCCCTTGGCCACTCGGCTACCAAGGTACAGAACAACATCTTTAAGTTATCGAACTCATCATTTCTTTGTTCCGTGTCTTCTTTCATTAATTGGATACTTTGGGGTAGAACCCCTGTTTTCAGCATTCTGGATTTGTTCTGTTCTGGTCAGGTGAGCACGGGCGTGCTCACCCTCAGCACGGGGGTGCTGGACCTGCAGCCAAGTACGATCGTGCTACCTGCTGAGTACAGGCATGCTCGAATGCGTGCCCTGCTCTAGGCTCCAAACTAGAGCACGGGCATGCTCCTTGTTAAGCATGACCATGCTCAATAGAGCCTGGCCGTACTGATCTGGGCAGAAAGGGTCAAAAACCCATTCCCAAATCCTTGGGACAAATCACAGATTCAACCTATTGGCTTTTAACTAATCAATCGAACATCGGCTTCATTAATCTTAACTGTTCTTCATTAATCTTCATGTCTTATCATCATAGGGAATTAATCCTTTAATCATAGCTTCGTTATTAAGGTTCCTGGAACACTCACTAATCAATTCTAGGGTCTTTAACTAAGCACTATGAACATAACCTTAACTCTCACACTATATTCATGTCATATGAACAAATGGGAGAAACATCCCTTAAATTTTATTATCATTGTTAACGTATTTTAACGTCTTAACATCATTAATAAACCCTATTAATTGATTATAGTCTTATTATTGTCATTGTTAGCATTAACATACCCAACAATCAACACTCAAACGGTGCACCGCATCATCATCATTATCATAACAACATCATCATCATAATAGTATCATCATCATCATAGACATTCATGGCATCATTAAATATCATACTCAATTGGGCATACCAATAACATCCAATCATACATCATCAATAATTAACATAAAACAGTATAACAATTAAAGCATGCCATTAACATTATAATCATATTATACATATATCAATTAACATCAAATAGGCAAACAACATATGACAGGTTCATGGGTTAACCCTTCATCTTACGCTACCCCCAATGCCTACATGTCAATACTATTCCTTCTCCCCATACCTGTTATGAACATTCCCAAAATGATAACGTTGACAAACTTGACACGTTCCCTCGAGCGGCTCGACGAATCCCTCAATCCGTGGCCAAACAAGAGGAGGATAACCAATTAGTCTCTAGATCTAATAATAAAAAATAGACTAAGAGAGAGGGAAGACAACGTTACCTTAAATGATACTATCGCGCTACTTCTCTCCCACAACTAGAGAAAGAACACCAAGGACTTCAAGGGGAGGGAAGGGAAGAGGTTTCTGTCGCACTAGGATTGCCCAAAGTGCCAAAAAGAGGGTTTGGGTCGCAACCCTCACGAAAATGATCTATTTATAGACTCTGATACCTGAGCACGGTCTTGCTCCCTGTTGAGCACGGCTGTGCTCAACTTCTGAGCACGGGGCGCATAAAGATGGCCTTTCGAGACGACATATATGGATTAATTGGCCAAGACACATTAAATAAGACTTGTAGATAATTCTCTTAGATTTCCAACGCGACAAAGATCACCTCGATCGGACATTTAGAACTCAAGATATGGCCAAAACGGTGAAACAGGTTACTAGGACTCTAAAAGGATTGAACCTTTCTAAGGCTAAACTTCCCCAAACGTGAACGTAACAAGCATATATATAACATATATAAAAACGCTAAGCCTATTTATGAAATACGGGGTGTTACAATTTAACCCCCTTATAAAAATTTCGTCTTCGAAATTTCTATCACCTTGATTGGTTAAACTTTCTCCAATTAGGCACATACCTTAGGTCAAGTCCTCGGACTCCGAGGCTCCAACCAAGCAGGAAGAATTAAGGGTTCTTTAACACTAAAGCATCATTATTAATAATAAATATAGATAATTCAAACAAAACACACAGAAGACTCGCAACAAACTCCTACCACGTCCGGACAGGGCCGAACTGCTCTGATACCATTAAATGTGGCACCCTCTACTCCGTTTGTTATATAAGCAATAAAAGGCATATCAAGATATAAAATAAAATAACATATGTCCTTTATAAAAATGTTCATTAGTATAAAGGTCCCACATGAACAACTTCACCAAACGCGGAAAACCAAAACATGTTTAAAGGATAACATAACATAACATAAACAAAACATATAACCCAACCCCGATGTCACATTACAGAGCTGGTATAGCCGATCCGATAAAACAACCAGGATAACAACTAAACTAAACATAAACAAAACTTCAAGAAGTGGCTCCTCAGAGTCACTCCTCAACACGCTGCGCACCATCCTCTACATAACAAAAAAAGGGTACATGCAAAGCAACAACAAAAGACGGGGAGTAAGAAACATATATATCAACATAACGGCATGGAAGTTGTTAGCAAGATGAACATGCATCATATAAACATAACATATCAACACAACCATCTCATCATATCAATATCACATATATTTATATATTATTCCGAACAAGGTATGTTATGCGATGCAACGCTACTCCACTACTCCAATGCATGAATGAGCAAAACATTGCACAACCAACAATCACCGCATCTGCTTGGGCCACTCGGCTACCTAAGTTCATCATCATCAACGTTATATTTCATCTTTAGTCTTTAATATTTTATCAAATAATCTTTTCACTTACACTCTGGTCAAAAAGCACCAGAGCTCAACACCTTGACCACTCAGCTATCAAGGTCCCCTTAGCCACTCGGCTACCAAGGTACAGAAAAACAACACTCTGGCTAATAAGCACCAGAGCTCAACACCTCGACCACTCGGCTATCGAGGCCCCCTTGGAGCGAACGCTAGGCTTCTAAGGTACAGAACAACATCTTTCCATTTTAATTACTAACACTCCGACTGATCAGGTACATATCTCAACACCTTGCCCATTAAGAATCAAGGCCCCCTTGGCCACTCGGCTACCAAGGTACAGAACAACATCTTTAACTTATCTAAATCATCTTTTCTTCGTTCGGTGTCTTCTTTCATTAATTGGATACTTTGGGGTAAAACCCCTGTTTTCAGCATTCTGGTTCTGTTCTGTTCTGGTCAGGTGAGCACGGGCCTGCTCACCCTCAGCACGGCGGTGCTGGAGCTGCAGGCAAGCACGATCGTGCTGCCTGCTGAGCACGGGCATGCTCGAATGCGTGCCCTGCTCTGGGTTCCAAGCTGGAGCATGGGCGTGCTCCTTGTTAAGCACGGTCGTTCTCAATGGAGCTTGGCCGTACTGATCTGGGAAGAAAGGGTCAGAAACCCTTTCCCAAATCTTTGGGACAAATCACAGATTCAACCTATTGGCTTTTAACTAATCCATCGAACATCAACTTCATTAATCTTAATTGTTCTTCATTAATCTTCATGTCTTATCATCATGGGGAATTAATCCTTTAATCATAGCTCCGTTATTAAGGTTCTTAGAACACTCACTAATCAATCCTAGGGTCTTTAACTAAGCCCTATGAACATAACCTTAACTCTCACGCTATATTCATGTCTTATGAACAACTGGGAGAAACATCCCTTAAATCTTATTATCATTGTTAACGTATTTTATCGTCTTAACTTCATTAATAAGCCCTATTAATTGGTTATAGTCTTATTAACGTTATTGTTGGCATTAACATACCCAACAATCAACACTCAAACGGAGCACCACATCATCATCATTATCATAACAACATCATTGTCATCATAAGAACATCATCATCATAATAGTATCATCATCATCATAGACATTCATGACATCATTAAACACCATACTCAATTGGGCATACCAATAACATCCAATCATACATCATCAATAATTAACATAAAACAGTATAACAATTAAAGCATGCCATTAACATTATAATCATATTATATATATATATATATATATATATATATATATATATATCAATTAACATCAAATAGGCAAACAACATACGACAGGGTCATGGGTTAACCCTTTATCTTACGCTACCCCCAATGCCTACATGTCAATACTTTTCCTTCTCCCCATACCTGGTATGAAGATTCCCAAAACGATAACGTTGACAAACTAGACACGTTCCCTCGAGCGGCTCGACGAGTCCCTCAAGCCTTGGCCAAACAAGATGAGGGTAACCAATTAGTCCCTAGATCTAATAATAGAAAAGAGACTAAGAGAGAAGGAAGCAAATGTTACCTTAAACGATACTATTGTGCTACTTCTCTCACAACTAGAGCAAGAACACCAAGGACTTCAAGGGGTTCAAGGGGAGGGAAAGGAAGATGTTTCTATCGCACTAGGATTGCCCAAAGTGCCATAAAGAGGGTTTGGATCGCAACCCTCACGGAACTGCTCTATTTATAGACTCTGATACCTGAGCATGGGACACTCAAATATGGCCTTTATAGACCACCCATATGGCTGAATTGACCAAAATACATACAATAAGTCTTGTATATAATTCTCTTAGCTTTCCAACGCCACAAAGATCACCTCGATCGGACATCTAGAACTCAAGATATGGTCAAAATGGTGAAACAGGTTACTAGGACTCTAAAATGATTGAACCTTTCTAAGGCTAAACTTCCCCAAACATGAACGTAGGCATCAAAAACAACCATAACAAACATATATATATAATATATAAAAGCGCTAAGCCTATTTACGAAAAACGGGGTGTTACATGCCTCTTCCTCAGCTTCATCTTCTTCTTCAGATGAAGACAGATCAAGATCCCCCCAAGTAGCCATTAAACCCTTTTTTTCTGTTTGAAGAACTTCTTTTTTTTCCTTCATATCTGGGAAGTCAGCTTTGAAGTGACCAGGCTTCTTGAACTCGAAGCACAGAGGTGGACCTTTTTCTTTGGAGTCTGACTTTTCCTTGAAGAACTTTTTGTTGAATTACTTCCTTCTGAAACCACATTTCTTTCTCCACATATGTTGAATCTTTCTGGAGATGAAAGACAGTTCATCCTCATCAGATCTTGCATCACTGTCAGAAGGGTCTGCTTCATCTGAGGATTCCTCAGCTTTGAGAACTTTGGATGAGCTAGCCTTCTTTGCTTTTAGGGCAACAGACTTTTCTTTTTTGGAACTTTCTTCTTCATTGAGCTCAAGCCCATGATCTTTCAGAGATCCAAGAAGCTTCTCCGAAGTAAGAGTATTGAGGTTCTTTGCCTCCTGAATAGCAGTGACCTTAGGTCTCCACTGTTTGTGTAAACTCCTCAAAATTATTCTGACATTATCTCTATTCTCATAGGTCTTTCAAAGAGATCCAAGACTGTTGGTGATAGTTTGGACTATTCCAAACATTTGATCTATGGTTTCATGTTCAGCCATTTGGAGTAATTCATACTGGTGAACCAGCATGCTTATCTTTGACTCTTTGACTTGGGATGACCCTTCATGAGCTAGGGCAAGAGTATCTCATATTTCCTTAGCTGTGTTACAGCTATGGACTTTATCATGCTCAGATCTGGTGATAGCACACATCAGGTAGTGCTTAGCTTTCAGATTGAGTTGATGTTGAGTTTTCTGCTCTGGAGTCCATTGAGCTCTAGGAATAGCAGCTCCAGCATCACCTCTTGGATCAATGTAACCGATTTTAATCAGCTCCCAAATATCCACATTTTGTGCATCAAGAAAAGCCATCATTCTCTTTTTCCAATAGTCATAATCACTACAATCAAAGAAAGGATGTATGTTGATTGCTTATCCTTCTGTATCCATGCTTGTTGGATTGTACTCCCTCAACACTTGTTAGATGCTCAACCCTTTCGAGGCTAAGCTCTGATACCAACTGAAGTTGACACAGGGAAACACAAGAAGGGGGTTGAATTGTGTTTCTTAACAGTTTTTTGAAAAATCCTTTTCTCAAACCTTTTAGCAAACAAAAGAAGACAAGCAGCACATGAAAAGGAAAACCTTTTTAAAGAGTTAACAAACTCAGATCCAAAACCCCATAGTCAATATAACCAAATGCTGTATAAGATAATGGTTAGAAGATCCACACACGTAATTTATCATGGTTCACTCTTTTCCAATCAAGAGTTACGTCCAGTCCCTTCTACCTGAAGGTTTTCTCGATTATTCTCCAAATAGATTACAAGTATTCAACACCTCTTCAGGCTACAAGTATTCTTTCCCTACCAAGCCTCTTCAGGCTCTAACTCTAATAAAGAGATTTACAGATTTGATCTAAGAACTCACTAAGTGTGAGAGTATAAAAGTTTAAGATCATCAAGGATTACAAGTAAACTTGTTCAATAGAATTCAGCAGAGTTTTTGCACTATTGATATCATAGCTTCTATATATTTTTTATTGGGGTTCTTCCAGTATTTATAGAAGAAGTGCTTTGTTGTCTTGAACTTCTTCAACGATCTTCAAATTGTATTCGTTTAGACATGGCATTAAATGCTAGGATCTGTTGAGACCGATAACTTGATATGCTTCATGGAGAAGTGCTCTTTTTTATCAGAGGAATGCTCAAAGTAGAGCTGTCAATTCCCTGTTGTACCAAAGGTTGCTTTCTGACTTTCCTTCTTTGTACTTGGTTTGAACTTTACAGCGGTATAGTTGACGGAGTACAAAAGTTTATGTTCTCGATGGTACTATGTTTCCAATCTCGAGAAATAAAGAGTTAACAAATGAAGAAGCAACGGAAAGACATATATTCCTTTGAATTAAACATACAATCATTTGAAATAAATACGCTTATACTAGACGGGTTCACTTTTGTTAGCTAGTAGACATGCAAGTCTTTGGACGTGCAAGATCAACTTATCAGTAAAGCTGGCTCATATGCTGATACTGCGTCTATAGACTCTTATCTAGTTCCAAGAAATTGGACTTGCTATTCTCAATAGCTCATCTACTGACGTGGCGTCTAGTAAGACTTCTCATTTATTATCAAGTCTTTGGACTTGGTGTTTTTCTGAGAGTTACTTATTGGCTCGTCTACTAATCTTTTCTTAGACTTAGACACTCGTCTAGCATCTATTACCCTAGCCAATTTTTAAGGCCTCGTCTAGCGATAAATTAATAGACTTAGAATTTTACCAAAGTTTGAAGACTCGTCTAGAGGATCAAATATAGAATCTGATTTGATTCCATAGCAAAACGAAGAAACTTTTTCTAAGTTTCCCTGTCTAGTATTATTCAAGCAGTCCTGCAATCTAGAGTAAACAAGTTAGATCTTTGACATTACTTTTCCATACAAATTTAACCTTTTTGTTAACATCAAAACTTAATAGATTATTTAATCCAAAATCACTTTGGTTCTAACAAATACTACGTTTGGGAGGATCCCTATCTTTTCAAGCAATGCTCGGATGGGACTTAAGAATGTGCATTCCTCATGACCAAGTCGGGAACGTGTTATGGCATTGCCATAGCTCGGGCTACGGTGGGCATTTTGGGGGAAAGGAGACTGCAGAAAAAATCCTCCAAAGTGGGTTTTATTGTCCAACTCTCTTCAAGGATGCACACAGTTTTGTTGAGAATTGTGATCGTTGCCAACGAGTTGGAAACATCTCAAGGCGACATGAACTTCCTTTTAATGGTATGCTTGAAGTGGAACTCTTTGATGTTTAGGAGATAAACTTCATGGGACCATTCCCACCCTCCTTCTCTTACCAATACATTTTGGTAGTGGTGGATTATGTGTCAAAGTGGGTGGAGGCAATTCCAACAACAACAGATAATGTGCGGGTTGTCATGGAATTCTTGAGGTGCAATATCTTCACAAGGTTTGGGGTTCCTAAAGTCTTGATTAGTGATGGTGGATCTCACTTTTGAAACAAACAATTGAGCCATCTACTTGTGAGATATGGGGTCAAGCATAGAGTATCAATTCTCTACCATCCACAAACCAATGGGCAAGAGGAGATATCCAATTGTGAGTTGAAGCGCATTCTTGAGAAAAACATGTGGGCCTATAGGACCGCTTTCAAGACACCAATTGGAAGATCTCCTTACAACTTGATGTTTGGAAAGGCGTGTCACTTGCCGGTAGAGTTGGAACAATAGTCGTATTGGGAAATCAAAGAGCTCAATTATGATTTGAAGAAGGCCGGTGCAAAGAGGCTACTAGACTTGAATGAATTGTCTGAAATCCGCTTGCAGGCTTATGAGAATGCAAGAATCTACAAAGAGCGGACTAAGGCATGGCATGACAAGCACATTTTGCCTAGGAAATTTGAGCCGGGACAATGGGTACTTCTCTACAACTCAAGGTTGAGACTTTTCCCGGGAAAGCTTAAATCAAGGTGGTCCAGACCTTTAAAGATTCTTAATGTTCTTCCATATGGAGCGGTAGAGCTAAAGGGTCAAAGAGAGAACTTCAAAGTGAATGGCCATAGGATCAAGCACTATCATGGGGGACCACTTCCAACAGACCACCGAAAGTTCAACTTAACTGACCCATAAAAGGGAGTGACTTTCGTCAGGCTCGGGACGTTAAATAAGGGCTACTTGGGAGGCAACCCAAGATTGAAATCCTTTTTATTGCATTTATAGAGTCAAAAACAATAACAAGAATCTTCATATAGGGTCCTTAGTTAGGAAATTGCATTATGAAAGCACATAGAACTTAGGTACATTTAGGAATAGAGGGGCAAAATTCCTTTCTGGCTTGCCTCGCGAGCAAGAATTCGCCCCGTGAGCCTGAGGGATGTCAAAATCCCTGTCTCTGGCTCGCCATGCGAAACCAGGCCTCGTCTCGAGAGCCCAAAGGATAGAATCTCAGAAGTTTTCACCTCATTCTGCCTCGCGACGCAAACACCTTGCTCGCCTTGCAAATCTGGGCTGCCTGAAGGGTGGAATGAAATTCCATCCCCCCCCCCCGCCTCACGGATCTGGAAAATTGAAAATGGGCTGATTTTCAGATTCGCCTCGTGAATCATGGCTCGCCCCGCGAATCTAAAATTAGGGTATCTAATTTGGGGTAATTTTAAAATTCGCTTCGCGAACAAGGACAGTTTTTAGCCCCATGAGACCGAGACTGAGCCACTTTTGCAAAATCTTTTCAAATTCTTTCTCATCTCTCTCGCGTGGGCTTCCTAAGGATCATCATCATTTACATTCCCCTCCTTCTTTCACACTCTAAGTCACTTCCTAAGGGTAAGTTTCACGGATTCCAAGTAATTTTCCTTTGATTTTATTTGGCAAGAACATCAATGTTTCATAAGTATAATGATTGAGTATGATGTTGATTCTTGATGTTTCATAACCTTGCTAAACTTGCTTCAATGATGATTCTTGCCTATGCCTAAAATTGATGAGAAGTATGATGAGTGTTGTGCATGAATAGTGAGAGTAGGTTTGTGAGACTTTTGATATTCTTTGAACATGAATGATGATGATTTTTGTTTTGTGCTTTGATTGTGATAAACTGGACTTTTCTGTGCAAACCTAAGTTTGGGGTTTCGGGCATATGTGATAGAATGTTGCATGATTAGGGGGCCTTGGGTGATTGTTTTTCTGAAAATTTTCAAGAATGAAATTTTGTGTTCTTGACTGCGTATTAGACTGTCTGATACATGACTGTTAGAAACTAGGAATGGTTTTTTGAACTCTTAGTTTTCTATTTTCATAGTTATAAACTATATTGGGAATCGTCTCGTTTTCAGGTTATGGCACCACCCAAGAATGCTGAAAAACAAACTGTTAAACGCAAGAAGCACACTTCTGCTCTTGAGGACGACATAGAGTTGCCTTTGGGTCCTGGCTCTTCTTATGGGGCTAACTCCGCTGCTCCCAGTTTCCGATCTCCTCGACATGAGAAGCGTTGGGAACTGGTGACAAAGAATGAGATAGTCCTGGAAAGGAGCGTGAACCTGGTGGGCAACAACTATGCCTCAGTCTCAAGGCAGATTCGTACTCGAGGTTGGGACGTGTTGGCTGATCTTCCTCACCGTTTTGATCTCAAACTGGTGTAGGAATTTTATGCCAACACTCTGAAACTGGAGATCACTGATCCCAGCTGCATCTCCCGGGTTAGGGACATCCCCATCACCTTCACTCCAGAGGACATTAACTCATGTCTGGGGATCCCTATCACCTGGGAAGATAGGAGTGGGTATGAGCTGCTACCAGCCGTTTGTTGACACGATTTATCTAGGCAAGTATACCTAGTCGTACAAGTAATACGGTGGTGAGACCGATATCGTTCCCACGAGGATCAGTTGCCAAATACCAATTCGCAAGTCAAACAACTATCTAGACTAAACTATGGTATGAAGAGAAATCAAAACATAAAATAAAGTAACAAAAGCAATAAAATGTTTTTGGTCTTTTAGATGACAAGATCCTAAATCCCCTAATAGACCCTAATTCCTTAGATGGCCTAATTAGTGAATTTGCATTAAGAGTAGGGATTACACGATTACTAATAAACCAAAATCCATTCCTAGATGCAAGGTTTACTAGGTGATTAATTCCATATCAAGAATTGATAAGAACATCCCCATTGCAAATCAAATCTCAGAATCAATTCATGGATGGCCAACCCATAAAAAACATTAAGCAAAGGAATTAAACACTAATAGAGAAACATAAACACAGATTGATAAATCAAAGCAATTACATGATATTCAGTTTAGCTACATCTAATCCCAACAAAAAGGGATTTAGCTACTCATGATAAAGGAAATTACAAAGGATAAAGAGAGAAGAGATGAAGAAAACTCATGATGGATCCTCCAATCTTCTTCCAATCCAGTCTTCTTCCAGTCCAAGAGCAGAGAGAGCAATCCCCTTTTTGCTTCCCAAGAGTCTCCCTAGGGTAAAATTGCTCCTAGGTTAAAAATCCTCTTTTTTTGTGTGATCAAAAGTCCTCCTTTTGATGGCGCTGCTGTGGCTAAATATATATATTTTTCCAATTCCCATCTATCAAAGCACGACCAATTGCTAGAAAAGGTCTTCCCAAATAAAGTGGAACTTATGCATCCTCCTCCATGTCTAGTATCACAAAATCTGCTGGGAAGATAAACTTATCTACTTTAACCAAAACATCTTCCAGAATACCATAAGGACGCTTGATTGATCTATCGGCTAGTTGTAATGCCATCCTTGTTGGTTTCACTTCACCACCTCCAAGCTTGTTCAATATTGAGAGCGGCATCAAATTGATACTTGCCCCCAAGTCACACAAGGCCTTCCCAATAGCAACACTCCCAATAGTTCAAGGGATTGTAAAACTACCAGGATCTTTAAGCTTTGGAGGTAGCTTCCTTTGAAGTATCGCACTACATTCTTCTGTCAAGGCAACATTCTCACCTTCTTTAAACTTCCTTTTCTTCGTAAGCAACTCCTTCATGAACCTTGCATAAGTCGGCATTTGATCTAGTGCTTCAGCAAAGGGTATGTTGATCTGTAACCTCTTGAAGATGTCAAGAAATTTGGCAAACTGCTCTTCCTTCTCCTTTTTCTTGCTCAAATGAGGATATGGCAACTTCACATAAGAGGGGATCTCTTGAGGCTTGTCTCCATCTTTCAAAATCTGACTTTTACTCCTCCTCAAAATTGAATTTTCATCTACTAACTTTTCCCTCTTGTCTTTTTCTTATTCCTCTATTACAACCTCTTTTCCTTTTTCCTCATTCAAATCAGTTTTTTCAGCAGTCAACTCTGTTTTTTCAGCATCTCTATGATTTTTCAACAAAGGCTCACCGCTCACATTCTCAAGATTTTTACCACTCCTCAAAACAATAGCCTTACAATGCTCTTTAGGATTTATTTGAGTGTTACCTGAAAAACTGCCGCTAGATTGTTCCGCTAGTTGCTTTGCAATTTGTCCAACTTGAACCTCCAAGTTCTTTATTGAAGCATCGGTGTTTTTTCGGTTTGACATGGACATTTGCATGAACTGATTGAGAGTGTTCTCCAAGATAGAAGTCCTGTCTTGAGGCGGTTGTGTGGGAAGAGGCTTGCTTGTTTGTCCGGCATCTTGTTTCCAACCAAAACTTGTTTGATTCCTCCACCCTTGGTTGTAATTGTTGGAGTATTGGTTGTTACCTTGCCGCCCATAGTTCCCCATGTAATTAGCTTCCTCATGGGAACTAGGTGTGGCCTCACACCTTCCATTATCATGATCTCCTCCACAAAAATCACATCTCATTACCTGTTGAGGTGGCATGGTTGTCCCTTGAACAGTTTGGAGTTGTTGTGGGAGTTGAGCTAGTTTCTTGGTGATGGACTCGAGTTGTTGTGTCATAATCTTATTTTGAGCCAAAAGTGCAGTTTGTGAGTCTAACTCCAACACTCCCCTTCTTGATGTGGGACCTCGATCATGATGCATCAAATAGTCATTGGATGCCATAGCTTCTATCAAAGGCAATGCTTCCTCCGGTGTCTTTGTGTTCATGGAACCTCCAGCTGAGGCATCCAACATATACCTGGTTGACGGCCTCAATCCATTGCAAAATGTTTGCATTTAGGTAAGATCATCAAACCCATGATTTGGACATCTTAGGAGCAGATCTTTGAACCTTTCCCATGTGTCATGAAGAGTCTCACCCTCTTGTTGAGCAAAGCTTATGATATCACCCCTTGTCTTCACAAATCTTGAGGTGGGAAAGAACCTTGCAAGAAATTTTGCCTCTAAGTCATCCCATGTAGTGATGCTCCCCCTTGGTTGAGATTGGAGCCAAGACTTGGCTCTATATCTTAGAGAGAAAGGAAACAATATTAGGCGAATTGCATCATCGGAAGCACCATTTATCTTCATCGTATCACATAACTCCAGGAAGTTGGAAACATTACAATTAGTATCCTCTTTTTCCAACCCGGCAAATTGATTTTGTGCAACCATATTCAAGAAAGCTGTCTTGATTTCAAAATTGTTGCAGTTCACTGGAGGCCTCACTATGCTAGTGACATGACGGTTGACATTTGTATTGGCATAATCTCCAAGTGTCCTCCGTGGAGCACCTTCACCATTTCCTGCCATCTTGAGCTCTTCTTGATGAACTTGAGAGGTGGAAGTCTCTTGTTCTTCTTCTTCTTGTTGTTCTAACAGTTTCTGTTGTCTTGCTTACCTCCAATTCTCCCTAGCTGTTCTTTCAATTTCAGGATTGTAGAGGAGTTGGTCAGCCGGGATAGTACCTCGCATGCACAAACAGTCTAATAACCAATAGTGTTAGCAGTAAATGACAGCACACAAACAACAAGCAAAACAGAAAAAAAAATGACAGCAAACAGATAATAACAGAAATTTTTTTGCTCAAATTAGTAATCGAAATGGGTATGCTAATATTGAAACACAATCCCCGGCAACGGCGCCAAAAACTTGGTGACGAATCTAGGAAAGTATACCTAGTCGTACAAGTAATACGGTGGTGAGACCATTTATCGTTCCCACGAGGACTGTGACAAGTACTAGCACGTACCGAATCAATTACTATTTAAGCGGATATTTGGATCAAAGAGAGCTCAATAGTAAATACCAAGCCCAATCAGATTTAAAACCTAAAATAAACAAAATAAAAGGAAAAGTTCTTTGAGAATTTCTATCAAACACTTGGAAGGCAGAGAAAAGGATTCTTCAAATATATAAAAGATGTTGGGATTAGGTTCACTAAACTTCATCCCCATGCAATGAAATTACTAATAAACAGTTTCTACTTCAAATATGACAATCAATCCACTAGATTACTCAAGCCCTGATTCCTCAGATGACAAGAGCCTAAATCCACTAATAGACCCTAATACCATAGGTGGCCTAGATTAATGAATTTGCATGATGATTAGGGATTACACGATTGCTAATAAACCTAAATCCATTCCTTGATACAAGGTTTACTAGGTGGTTGATTTCAGTTCTACTTCTAATACGAATTTTCCAATTGCATACCAAAACAATAATCAAGTCATGGGGGATCACGCCACAACAAGCATTAAGCATGGAAATCAATCACTCATAAGGAAGCAAAAACTGTATTACAAGGTCAAGTCAAATACATGGAGAGTTCAGAAATAGCTACATCTAATCCCAACAATGGGAGTTTAGCTACTCATGATCATAGCCAAAATCAAAGAAATAGAGATGAAGAGGAGAAGAAACTCTATGGAATCCTTGTTCAGCAACCCCTGGTTCAGAGAGAGTGTCTTATGGTTTCAAAAACTGTTTTCTTCTGTTCTGCCCATGCCTATTTATAGATTAGGATTCGCGTCACGGCCGTGACGTGTTCTGCCTTGGCGCGCTTTCAAATTTTGGAGCATCACGTCCGTGATCAGTTCTGTCTGGTGAGGGTATATGTCACGGTCGTGATGTGCATCACGGCTAGGCCGTGACAGCTTCTGACTTTTGCCTTATTTCTTATCAATTATTGCTCGATCACGGCCGTGATGGTCATCACGGCTAGGCCGTGATGGTCTCTGCTTGGCTCAATTTCTTCATTTTTCAAGCTATATCTTCATCCAAGATCCATCATGGTCAATCTTGAGCATTTTTCCTTAACTTCCTGCAAAACAACACCAAGAAACGCTTCACCCGTTCCAAGGTAGAAACTAATAGAAATCAATTTAAATATGCCTAAACTATATGAAAATGCATGCAGAAATGTACAAAAATTACGATGTGAAATCACACTATCACCGTTCAGGGCATGGCCAGAGACATTTTAGAGACTTGCTGTAGAAAATGGGTCGAGTGGGAGGTTGGCACCTCGGGGAACCTGCTGAGGTTGAGGAGGCAGGATCTGATCCCGATAGCCTGGGTTTGGTCGACATTCATACACGCCAATCTTAGAATGAGCTCTCATACGTCCACTGTCACCGCCGCTGGGCCCCACCTCCTTTATGCCATCTTACAGGAGAAGAGCATTAATGTTAGATTGTTCATAGCGACAGACATCTAGCAGAAGGCCAACTCTAGGGCCCAGAATGAGTGCTTAGGGCACGGGTTCCTAATTACAGAGCTTATCCGCAGAGCGGACATACCGGTCACTGACAGGGTGGAGAAGGCCCCCCGTCAGCTGATCGACAGAGATTACATACGGCTCTTCTTCTTCACAGAGCCCGCACCACCCCGGAGGCCAGCAGCACAGCCCCCTCAGAGGCCACATTCATCTGATATGGCTCTGCTCTTGTAGAACTAGCAGGCTATGAGGCGAAGGCAGGAGGTTATGAGGGAGTTCTTCAGAAAGCTATCCTTAGCCCAACATGAGGGTCGGGTACCCCTTTACCCTTCCGAGGAGGATTTGGCACCTCGGCTTGGGTGGCAGGACTATCCTGGAGACCAGGATGCTATGCCACAGGGGGTGCCCGAGGTACCTCAGGAGGATGAAGTAGCAGTAGCAGATCAGCAGGGTGACCCGGTGGATGAGATTGATTTTGATCAGTGATTCAGGCCCCACCGTTACCAGCATTATCCATTACCTTTTCCCCAGTTTTTCTTGAGTTCTAGCTAGTTTATTTTTTTCTTACTGATTCAATATGGTTGTATATTGATAGCTAACTAGAAACTAAGTTTATTTTTATACTTGATGCACACACTTGGATGACTGTTGATTTTTGGTGCATGTTTTTCATTTCCATTTTGATTTTTAATTTTAGTTTTTCCTTAGACTTTTAATTTTTGAATTATGATATTGACCACTGTTTTTAACTGTGAACAAGCAGATGATTGATTTGAGCCACTTGCACAATGTGAGAATGTCGGTTGATGAAAAGAATATTACTCCGAACCACCTCGAGTATGATTACATCAAACTTTACATTCAAGAGAAACGGATCCCCTTCCCCGTTCTAGAAAGATTAACAAAAAAAGAGTTGGATGAGGATCCGTTCACTTGAGTTTTGATAGGGGTGTGAATGACTATGTTCGGAGGGAAATTAATCGTGAGGTTGAAGAAAGGCATTGGGACTTTCCGGTGCACATATCTACCGAGCATGCATTGTTTGAGAAAGTCAAGGAAGCGGTAGAGTACAACCAGATCCCATTCCCAGATGTGGAGTTCTTGAGCAAGGGGGAAGAGGCTAAATGGGGTTCGGTGTGGTTGCTCACATTCAAAGGGGAAAATGATTGTGCATGGTTGGAGATGGAAGTAATTGGCAAGCCAAGGAAGGAATTCTGAAAGGAAAAGTTCCAAGGGAAGAAGGTACAATTGAGATCCCGGAAATTGTTTGGGCTAAGTACTTCGATGAAGCCGAATCTACATACTTGGCGAAGAAGGCCAAAAGAAATATGGAAGTAGAGGGAAATCCTAATGAGAGTTCAAGGTCCGCTGGGACTCCTTGAGATAACATTTCTTTAACCCTTCTCTCTTATTTTCTTTTCTCTTTTTCTCTATCTTGAATCACTTGTTTGCATGTTATTAGTTGGTCAATAGTCAAAAGTGTCTTAGAGTAGTGTCGGTAAGTTTTTTGATTTAATTGAATGAAACTTGGTTGATTGTATGAGTTTTGTGAAAATATTTTTGACGAACCCCTCTCGATGTTTTTAAAGTTCAAACCCCCTTGTGAAAATCGAAGAAATGAACTTAGATTGTTGTTGTGATTGCATGACTTACAATAAGTTTGGGGTGAAAGGTGCATTCTTAGGAATTGTATCTCGGTCAAACATTTGCAAAAAATTGTCCGGGTGAGAATTTGAGCATCCATCATTGTTCTTCATTGAGTGAATCACATTAAGTTGTAATTTTCCCGGATTTGCTTGAATCTCTTCATGGTTTGCATATCTATATGTTTTGCATCATATGATTAAGGCATGTTTTTCTTTGAATTAACTATTTGGCCAAAATTGAACCAACCTTGATGAATGATCCATAGTTAGCCACATCAAGCCTTGAAGCCTATTGTTCTTGATAACCTTACATTACAAGCCTAATGATCCGAAAAAATCATGATTTCCCTATCTTAGGATTTAGGGGAGCATGGAATCTTTTGCTTTGTAAGTGTTGTTTAGGAACAAATTTTGGGTTGGCTACAAAGTGTCATGTATCATAGTTGAGAAAAATAAAAGAAAAAGGTTGAAGGCAAAGGCTTGAACTTTAGAGCCACTGTTTACCCTAGCCGCTCCTGTGATGCGACCCTGACTCCCTAGCCGCCGCCATCGGCACGGCTCCAGAGATCACCAAGGAGTCGTCTCTTTCCTGCATGGCCTATCATCTCGCATGCGTCTCCGATCTCCGTTCGAATCTTACGCTCTGGGTTGCAGAAACTCCGGTGCGGCTTCGTTCTTCGTGCACGACTGCTTTTGCCCTCACTACGACGGATCTGTTGATCGTGCATGGATCTCCATCGTTCAGCAATGGATCTGGGACTGCGTCTCTGGTTCTGTGACGGACATTATACCGCCGCCAAGATAGTATTGCGACTACGACCGTCGCCTCGGATGGTCCCGTGCGATCGTGCTTGTTGTGCTCAACACCTGTACAACCTCCTCACTCTTTCAAGCCCTGAATCTTGTTCTAATATTGTTCTGGTTCTGCGAATATCGGATATTTATTGGTTCTGGGTCGTAGATCTCAGATCTCGTCTCGTTCTGGGTTCGGTGAATCTCGAATCTTGATTGGTTCTAGGTCGTAGGTTGTGACAAGAGTTTGTGTTTGGTTCGTGCTCTAACTGTGTTGTGTGTTGGTTGTGGTTGTTTCTTGTCCGGAATCTCCTTTGCGCTCTCCATCGAATCCACAGCAAAAATATTTTGCTCGAGATTTGAATGGTTCGTTTGACATTCTGGTTAGTCAGCTTCCTCGGTCGTGCATGAATGGAGACTCTATCCCTATCAAAATATCCGAGGATGAATATCAAAGGGGGTTGGAAGGTTGAAAAATTAACCTTCATGGACGCTTGTTGTTGTTGAAGGGTGATATCCCTGTAAAGATCTCCGACTTACATGACAAACTTTCAAAACTATGGAAGCCTTTAGGACAATGGAGGATGATTCTGTTAGGAAAGGGATTCTATGACTTTAGTTTTTCTTCTCAAAAGGATTTGCGTAGTGTCTTGGCTGTTGGGGCTTGGAACCTTCAACCAAGGCTATTACGTCTTTTTCAGTGGTCTCCAGATTTTATTTCGAACAAGCAGAAACAATCTCATGCTCAATGCTGGATTAGAATTCATGACTTGTCGCAGGAATATTGGCGCCCTAAATTGTTATTTGAAATTACAGGCGGTGTGGGCACTCCAATAAGTTTGGATGAAGCTACTCGTACTAGGGCATATGGTCACTATGCTCGAGTTTTAGTGGATGGTGATTTAATAGGGAAATTGCTTAAGGAGATTATGGTTGAACATGAAGGTTTTTCATTTTTTGTTGGTATCGAATATGAGAAACTCCTTCTTTCTGTTCTCACTGTAATTCAATTGGCATTTGTTTAAGACTTGTAAATAAATTGCCAAGGAAAACATGGTGCATCCTCCTTTGGTGCAAAATACTAAGCTAGCTTATGTCCCTAAGGTTCCAGAGCAAAAACTAGATGAAGATAATGGGTAGAATGCATCACCGGGCGAAAAATTGAGTGATAGTGAATCGGTCGAGACAGTTTATTAGGAACCTTTATCCCCTGATCATGTCTCAAATTCTAATCCACCACTCATCTCCGGTTGCAACAAATGTTGTCAATGGCTCTACAGAGAAGATCTCAACTTCTGCTGCAATTAATGTTGACTCTACAGTCAAGGATGCTCTGGTGCCTTAGCATTCCATAGCTACCGATGATTTAACAATTAGTGCGAAGGGTACTCCAACTCTAGTGTCTGAGCATTCCAAGGCTACCTGTGATTTAACAGTTAGTGGTAGGAATCTTTAGTCTCCTGAGATTATTTCAACTCCTATGTCTTCCAGTCCAGTTTATGTTCAAGATCTTAGCGCTTTTTCAACTATTGTTCAGAATGATTTTAATGTTTTATCTGCTTGGTTGGAAAATCAAAAGGATGCAAAAAGATGCAAATAATTCTAAGGAAGGATAAAAGAATAATGATAATGTTGCTGAAGATGGTTTCACGGTGGTTATGTCCAAATCTCAGAAGAAGTATAACCTGAGACTGAATAAAAAACCTAATTCTATGTATACTTGATTCTCGTTTATTTTTCATGGGTTTTGGTTTTGTCCCCCCCCCCCCCCCCCATGTTCTTGTTTTCTTTTTTATTTTATTAATAAATTTATGGTGACCTATCACCTTGATTAAAAAAAAGGCTTAAGAAAGAAAAGAAATGAAAATATGCCAAAAAGGGCAAAAGGGAGAAGAAAATATGAAAAGGAAAAGGGTTTGTAGCCACCTAGAGCAAAAAAAAAGTGAAACATATGAGAGTGAGATCACTTGTTTATAATTTCCTATTTTCATGCTCTCATAGATCCTAGTGACTAAGCCTCGATCCAGGACTTGAGCCAGGCCCCATTACAGCCTTTAAAAGACTTTTTTTATGTTGAATGCATATTTTTGTGGGAACCTTGTTGAGATGAAGATCAAATCTAAGGAAAGTGCACTTAACTATGAATTGAGTGATAAATTCTTGAACCTTGGCAAATTGAGTGGAAGAGTGAATTACTAAATGCCCTTTGTGAGGAAGGCAAGTGTTTGAAATTGGTGATCTTCCTTAGTTTGTACCATTGGATCCTGACTTAGAAGTAATGATTGCATTCATGATTAACTTCTCTTTGTTCAAAGTATCTGCATGGGGGGATTGCCATAATGAATAATTGGGGAGGGGGGGCATTGAATTGAAAAGAATTTAATAACAAGTGCATGAAGCTCGGTTAAATTTGATTGTGTCCATCAAACTTACCTTGTCTTGAGTCCTTTTGGTTTTTAGTTTGCTTGGGGACAAGCAAAGTTTAAGTTTGGGGGCTTTTGATAAGGCTCCAACTTATCTAGTTTTACAGCTAGAAAGGCCAAGATTTTGATGCCAATTGAGCGATTTAACCTCGCTAAACACCCAAATTTGGCTTATTTTGTCCTTAAGCAAGGTCATGAGTCTTTTAGTTGATTTTTAGGAATTTTTGGTTAATTTTGAGTAGTTTTTGAAATAGACAACTATAAACACGAGAAGGGGGGTTGAATTGTGTTTATCAGAATTTAAGCAAAGTTGAAATCTTTTCGTAAACAGAAAGCTAGATTTGGACGAGTGGAAGAATACAGGATGGATGGATGAATTTTGCAAATACACCACTGATAGACGCAAGAAAAACTAAAGCAATTATGAAAGAGAGATTAACACGGTGATTTATCCCGATTCACTCTTCAAATCAAAGAGCTACGTCCAGTCCTTGGCAGCACCAAAATTTATCCACTATAACTGATAAGGTTACAGACTCAAGTATTATTTGCACACCTAGCCTCTTCAGGCTCAAGACAAGTATTATTTGCACACCTAGCCTCTTCAGGCTCACTCTGGTTTGTTTGAGAGATTGGGTTTGTAATAAATACAATTTCTCACAGGCAGATCTTTCACTAACACTCAGAGAGTGGTTTAAATGTAAGGCTCAGGAAAGTCTACGTAATAACTTCAAAATGATTGAATAATAAAGAATAAAAGAATGAAGAAATAAATGCTCAGAGTAATGGCATTTTAATGCAATGTGTATTCTCCCTTCATCTTCAATGGCTTCTGTATTTATGGTCTTCAAGCATTTAGGATCCGTTAAAGACATCCCCTCAGATGTTGGCTTCAAGCAGAACTTCATTAATTGCAATAGAGTCGTTCTGAGTAGTCATTAATGCAATAGAGTCGTTCTGGGCAGCCATTAATGCAATAGAGTCGTTGGTTGTACTCTAACATGAAGGATCATGGCTTTATTCATCGTGCTACAGCCATATCAAAGTTGTGCAGAGAGCTTTTTGTACTTTACTGAGTACACTTCCCTTTTTATGTAAGGACCATAGGTACTAGGGAATAAAGCACGTTGGAAGCATTCTTTAACTGGTCTTTGGTTCTGATTATCCAAGGTTGCTTGATAGAGTAGCTTCTGACTTTGCTTGATAATCGTGAAACTGAGTAGGAAAGAAGGCTTCAAGTCTCTTTCTGGTTGTTGAACTAAGATTCTGATAATATTTAAAGAATTTGCGTTCATAAGATAAGTGCTTCCATCTTGACAATAATCACGTCTATCTAGTCATTTTAGTTTTCATTCGGGCTAGTAGATGAGCTCCATATTAAGGACTCTGCAAGTCCAAAGACTAGTGGGCGAGCGCTTCTGTCACCTTTAGTGGACGAGCACTTCTGTTACTCTAGTGGACGAGAGCTTCTGTCACCTTTAGTGGATGAGAGCCTCTGTTACTTTACTGGACGAGAGCCTCAGTTACTTTACTGGATGAGAGCCTCAGTTAGTCTGGTGGACGAGAGTCACAGTTACTCTGGTGGACGGAAACATTCTGACCTTAATGGACGAGCACCATTTGCCACGTCATTGGACACGCATTGCTGATACTTTATTGGACGCGCGGTTTTGATACTTTATTGGACGCGCTATTCTGATACTTTAATGGACGAGCTCAAAGTGATTCCTTAATGGACGAGCTCAAAGTGATTCCTTAATGGACGAGCTCCGTCTGATTCCTTAATGGAAGAGCTCCATCTGCCACGTCATTGGACGGACCTTTCTGATACCTCACTGGACGGTCTTTTCTGATACTTTGATGGACTTGCTATTCTGATACTTTGATGGATGCGCTGCAAGTGCCACGCCATTGGACGAATAATTTTGATACCTCACTGGACGGGTTTTTCTGATACTTTGAGTAGACGCGGCCTTCTGTTGTTTTTAGTAGATGTGGTCTTCTGATACTTTTAGTGGACGCGGCCTTCTGATATTTTTAGTGGACGCGGGTTTCTTTCTCTTGTGTTTTGGACGTGCGCTTCAAACACTACAGTGTTGGACGTCTGCTTGTTACACTTTGTTGGACGTCTGCTTGTTTCACTTTGTTGGACGTCTGATTATATTTCTTAATCTGCACACTCAATAGATAGGTTAGCAACCAATATGAAGGTTAATTAAATCATTAACCAATGTTTAGTTTTCATCAAAACTTAGAGAAATGCACATCAGACATTTTAGAGACTTAACAATCTCCCCCTTTTTGATGATGACAAACATTGATATGATTTAATGAACCTCAGAAAATATCAACAAAGAAAATAGCATATATAGACAGGTTGAAATTTTCTTAAGTGTGAATAGGTCATATCATATTCATTCTATTTCTCATATTCTCCCATTTTCATTTCTCCCATTCTCCCTATTCATTTCACTTGTTCTCCCCCTTTTGTCAACATCAAAAAGGGTTATCAAGTTTTATTTATGAGATATGTTAAAGGCAAGATAATATGTTAAGAAAATCATAGTAATGCAGCAAGCATATTAAACATATTCCACTTAAATTATTGTATCATTACTCCCCCTGAACTAATGCTTAGTTGAAAGAACATGTATATAGGAGTAATGACAGATTTAGCACAGACAGCTTAACATTCAGACATGTCATTCAACAATGCAATGCATGTTTAGATTATCTCTAATAAATAAAAACCTTTCTTCTGCGAGGGGTTTAGTGAAAATATCAGCCCATTGATTTTCAGTTTTAACAAACTTAATATCAAAAATGCCTTTTTGAACATAATCCCTAAGGAAATGATGTTTGATTTCAATATGTTTAGCCTTAGAATGCTGAATTGGATTTTTAGTTAATCATATAGCACTGGAGTTATCACACCATACAGATATGTTATGTTTATAAATAGAGTAATCCTCAAGTTGATGTTTTACCCATAAGAGTTGAGAGCAGTAACTAGCAGCAGAGATGTATTCTGCTTCAGCAGTAGACAAGGCAATGGTTGTCTGCCTCTTGCTTGACCATGAGACTAAACTTGCTCCAATGAAGTGACATCCTCCACTGGTGCTTTTTCTTTCTATTCTGTCTCCAGCAAAATCAGCATCACAATATCCCACTAATCTGTATTCTTTTGATCTTAAATACAGCAAACCAAGATTAGTAGTTCCAAGCAAATATCTAAATATTCTTTTAACAGACTTAAGATGAGATTCTCTAGGATCAGATTGGAATCTAGCACACATACATACACTAAATTGAATGTCAGGTCTGCTTGAAGTTAAGTACAGTAGAGAGCCAATCATACCTCTGTAGACAGTTTGATCTACCTTTTTACCTTCATCATCTTTGCTTAGTTTTGCATTGGGTTGCATAGGGGTTTTCATGAGCTTTGCATTTTCCATTTTGTATTTCTTGAGTATCTCCTTGGTATATTTTTGTTGATGAATGTAAATTCCATCACTTGTCTGCTTGATTTGTAATCCAAGGAAGAAATTCAATTCTCCCATCATGCTCATCTCAAATTCAGCTTGCATTAGATTTGAAAATTCCTTGCACGGCTTTTCATTAGTTGATCCAAAAATAATATTATCAACATATATTTGAACTATAATAAAGTTCTCTTTAGAGCATTTTTTGAACAGAGTAGTGTCTACTTGTCCTCTAGTAAAACCATTATGCATGAGAAAAGAACCGAGTCTATCATACCAGCTCTAGGTGCTTGTTTCAAACCATATAATGCCTTTTTAAGTTTGAAAATGTGATCTGGTTTATCAGTATCCTCAAAACCAGGGGGTTGTTTAACATACACTTCTTCTTCAATTATACCATTTAGAAAAGCACTTTTTACATCCATTTGAAATAGGGTAATTTGGTGTTGTGCAGCATAAGACATTAAAATGTGTATGGCTTATATTCTAGCTACAGGTACAAAGGTTTCGGTATAATTAATACCTTCTTGTTGGTTATAGCCTTGAGCCACTAACCTTGCCTTATTTCTGATAACTTTACCATCTTCATCCAATTTGTTTCTGAAGACCCATCTTGTTCCAATAACCGACTTGTTTTTAGGCTTAGAGACAAGAGTCCAGACATCATTTCTGGTGACCTGGTTAAGTTCTTCTTGCATAGCAAGAATCCAACTTTCATCCTCAAGAGCTTCTTCAATGCGTTTAGGCTCCAAATCTGAAATAAAGGTCACATTGCTTGATTCTCTTAATGTGAATCTGGTTCTTACTCCTTCAAAAGGATTTCCAATAATAAGATCCTTAGGATGATGAGTGTTGAACTTCCAATCCCTTTTGAGATCATCATGAAGATCTTGACTTGTCTACTGACTAGTCTGTTCCACTTGTCTTTCAGCCTCAGGCACAGGTTCTGTTTTGGTTAGATCTGGTTGTTGACTTTATGGCTTGTTTATATCAATACCTGCAAGATCATCTTCTAGATCTGATAGTTCTTTATCAGTCTTTAAACCATCATTGAATTTAACATGAACAGATTCTTCAATAATACAAGTTTTTGAATTGTAAATTCTAAAAGCCTTGGACTTTTTAGAATAACCTACGAAAATACCTTTATCTACCTTAGAATCAAACTTTCCAAGATTATATCTGGTATTCAGAATAAACCATTCACATCCAAAAGGATGAAAATAAGATATGTTGGGGCTTTTTCCTTTCCACAATTCATAAGGAGTCCTTTTTAGAAAAGGCCTAATAAGTATTCTGTTTTGTACATAGCAAGCAGTGTTTACGACACGCCCCGAAGTACTTAGGGAGATTATTTTCATTGAGCATAGATCTAGCCATCTCTTGCAGAGATCTGTTCTTTATCTCAACCACTCCCTTTTGCTGTGGAGTTCTAGGTGCGAAGAAATTGTGAGAGATTTCATTCTCCTCACAGAACTGTCTAAACTGCTCATTTTCAAATTCTCCCCCATGATCACTTCTAAGGGTAGAAATACAGAAACCCTGCTCATTTTGTACTCTTTTGCAGAATACTGAGAAAGCCTTAAAAGACTCATCCTTGTGTGTTAGGAAGAGTACCCATGTGTATCTAGAATAGTCATCAACTATGACAAATCCATATTTTCTTCCAGTCAGGCTGGCAACACTAACTGGTCCAAATAGATCCATGTGTAACAACTGAAGAGGTCTAGAGGTTGATACTTGGTTTTTAGATTTGAAACTTGATTTTATCTGTTTACCTCTCTGACATGCATCACACAAGACATCTTTCTTAAAGCTAATATCAGGCAATCCTCTCACGAGATTATTCCTTTTTAATTCAGAAATTAGTTTCATACTAGCATGTCCTAGTTTCTTATGCCATAACCATCTCTCATCCTCTTTAGACATCAGACAGGTTACACTTTGATCCGAGAGATCAGACAGTTCAATCTTATAAAGATTTTGTTGCCTTTTAGATGAATAAAAGGTTTTGCCACTGCAGTCTTTAACTATGCATACATCCTTGGTAAAGGAAACATCAAAGCCACTATCACATAATTGACTTGTGCTAATCAAATTGTGTCTTAATCCTTTAACCATAAGAACATTAGATATAGAGGGAAGAGGGGGTTTACCACCAATAGTACCAATACCTATAACTTTCCCTTTCTGATTTCCTCCGAAGGCAACGTGTCCTCCTTTCTTAAGTTGGAGGTCTAGGAACATAGACCTTTCTCCTGTCATATGTCGCGAGCAGCCACTGTCCAAGTACCAGCAGTGGTGCTTTCTTTGTCTTGTTGAGGACATCTGCAACAGAGATTATTTGATCTTTAGGTACCCATATTTTTCTGGGTCCTTTTCTGTTAGTTCTAGGAATCTGTGAGGACTTCCTTCTCTTCTTATGGATACACTTAGACATAACATGCCCAGTTTTTCCATAGAAGTTACAAATAGGTGTTGATTTAGTTACAGTTGACTTAACAGATACTGTATGAACTTTAGTTGATACTTTATGATGTGTCTGATGGACATATCCAATACCTTCTTTATTAAGAGAGTGCTTCTGAATGCCAAGTAGCTTAGTCAGATTGTCTCTACCATTAACAAATTTGGAAAGATCAGAAGTGAGCTCTTCCACTTTCTGTTGAAGTTTTTCAACTTCTTCAGATGGTGATGTTTTACTTGAGATCTTAGCTTCATTAGACTTTTCAGTCTTCAGCTCACTGTTCTCTTTAGCCAATTTCTCGCACTCTTGAGATTTCTGTTTATGCTCACTGGTGAGCTTTACATACTCTCTCTTGAGGGATTTGAAGGCTTTAGATAAGCAGTTGGATTCCTCCAACAACTCCTCATAAGCATCAAGTAATTCCTCATAGTCAGGATGTACCTCATCATCATCAGTCCGATTCGATGTTGGCCATCAAACAGAGATTGGTTTCTTCCTCAGTTTCTTCATCAGAAGATGTTGACTCCAGATCCTCCCAAGTAGCCATCATTCCTTTCTTCTTCTTCTTGAAGAATTTCTTAAAAGGGGCCTTCTTGAGTTGAGGACATTCAGCCTTGAAGTGACCCGGTTTTTTGCACTCATAGCAAACAATTGGACTTTTGTCTATTGAGGTGGATTCTTTGAAGTTCTTGTCCTTGTTGCACCTTTTGAATGGCCTATCCCTCGTGAACTTCTCTTTCTGTAGGAGAAGCTTTATCTTCCTGGTCAGGAAAGACAACTCTTCATCACTCTCAGAATCCTCGAGTTTTGATAGGTCAGCATCACTGGATGACTCATCTGCCTTCAGAGCCTTGGAACCTTTTGCTGACTTTTGATCAGCTTTCAGAGCAATTGACTTGCCCTTCTTTGGTGAAGCTTCATCTCCAAGTTCTTGCTCATGAACAGTGAGTGTTCCAAGAAGTTCATCCATAGTCAAGGTAGTGAGATCCTAGGCTTGGGAGATAGCGGTGACCAAAGGTCTCCATTGTTTAGGTAGACTTCTCAAAATCTTACCAACCTTCTCAGCATTGGTATAGACTTTGCCAAGAGATTTTAAACTGTTGATGATAGTTTGAAATCTTCCTATCATCTGAGCAACAGATTCTCCTTCCTCCATGATGAACAGTTCATACTTTCTAACAAGTATGGCAATCTTTGACTCTTTGACCTTTGTTGTTCCTTCATGTGTGACAGCTAAGGTGTCCCATATTTCTTTTGCAGAGTCACAAGCACATACCTTCTCAAACTCTTCTGGACTGAGAGCACAAATGATGTTGTATCTGACTTTGTGGTTCATCTCCCATTTTGATTTTTCTGCAGCAGTCCACTGAGCTTTTGGTTTGTCAGTGTTATCATCATTCTTGGGAATGAATGGACCATCTGTGATGACATCCCAAAGATCAGAGTTTGTGGATAGAATGAACCATTGAAATTTATCCTTCCAGTAGTTGTAGTTTTCTCCATTGAAGTAAGGATGTCTGGTTAGGGAAGCTCCTTCAGTCTGATGACTTCCACTTGAACTAGCTCCAGCCACCATGTCTATTCTTCAGGACCTTTTACCTCTACACTGTTAGATGCTCAACCTAGAGGCAGAGCTCTGATACCAACTGAAATAGACAACTATAAACACGAGAAGGGGGGGTTGAATTGTGTTTATCAGAATTTAAACAAAGCTAAAATCTTTTCGCAAACAGAAAGCTAGATTTGGACGAGTGGAAGAATACAGGATGGATGGATGACTTTTGCAAATACACCACTGATAGACGCAAGAAAAACTAAAGCAATTATGAAAGAGAGATTAACACGGTGATTTATCCCGGTTCACTCTTCAAATCAAAGAGCTACGTCAAGTCCTTGACAGCACCAAGATTTATCCACTATAACTGATAAGGTTACAGACTCAAGTATTATTTGCACACCTAGCCTCTTCAGGCTCAAGACAAGTATTATTTGCACACCTAGCCTCTTCAGGCTCAAGACAAGTATTATTTGCACACCTAGCCTCTTCAGGCTCACTCTGGTTTGTTTGAGAGATTGGGTTTGTAATAAATACAATTTCTCACAGGCAGATCTTTCACTAACACTCATAGAGTGGTTTAAATGTAAGGCTCAGGAAAGTCTGCGTAATAACTTCAAAATGATTGAATAATAAAGAATAAAAGAATGAAGAAATAAATTCTCAGAGTAATGGCATTTTAATGCAATGTGTATTCTCCCTTCATCTTCAATGACTTCTGTATTTATGGTCTTCAGGCATTTAGGATCCGTTAGAGACATCCCCTCAGTTGTTGGTTTCAAGCAGAACTTCATTAATTGCAATAGAGTCGTTCTGAGTAGTCATTAATGCAATAGAGTCGTTCTGGGCAGCCATTAATTCAATAGAGTCATTGGTTGTACTCTAACATGAAGGATCATGGCTTTATTCATCGTGCTACAGCCATATCAAAGTTGTGCAGAGAGCTTTTTGTACTTTACTAAGTACACTTCCCTTTTTGTGTAAGGACCAGAGGTACTAGGGAATAAAGCACGTTGGAAGCATTCTTTAACTGGTCTTTGGTTCTGATTATCCAAGGTTTCTTGAGAGAGTAGCTTCTGACTTTTCTTGATAATCGTGAAACTGAGTAGGAGAGAAGGCTTCAAGTCTCTTTCTGGTTCTTGAACTAAGATTCTGATAATATTTAAAGAATTTGCGTTCATAAGATGAGTGCTTCCATCTTGAAAATAATCACGTCTATCTAGTCATTTGAGTTTTCATTCGGGCTAGTAGACGAGCTCCATATTAAGGACTCAGTAAGTCCAAAGATTAGTGGACGAGCGCTTCTGTCACCTTTAGTGGATGAGCACTTCTGTTACTCTAGTGGACGAGAGCTTCTGTCACCTTTAGTGGACGAGAGCCTCTGTTACTTTACTGGACGAGAGCCTCAGATACTTTACTGGATGAGAGCCTCAGTTAATCTGGTGGACGAGAGTCTCAGTTACTCTGGTGGACGGAAACATTCTGACCTTAATGGACGAGCACCATTTGCCACGTCATTGGATGTGCATTGCTGATACTTTATTGGACGCGCGGTTCTGATACTTTATTGGACGAGCTATTCTGATACTTTAATGGACGAGCTCAAAGTGATTCCTTAATGGACGAGCTCAAAGTGATTCCTTAATGGACGAGCTCCGTCTGATTCCTTAATGGAAGAGCTCCATTTGCCACGTCATTGGACGGACCTTTCTGATACCTCACTGGACGGTCTTTTCTGATACTTTGATGGACTTGCTATTCTGATACTTTGATGGACGCGCTCCAAGTGCCACGTCATTGGACGAATAATTTTGATACCTCACTGGACGGGTTTTTCTGATACTTTGAGTAGACGCGGCCTTCTGTTGTTTTTAGTAGATGCGGCCTTCTGATACTTTTAGTGGACGCAGCCTTCTGATATTTTTAGTGGACGCGGGTTTCTTTCTCTTGTGTTTTGGATGTGCGCTTCAAACACTACAGTGTTGGACGTCTGCTTGTTACACTTTGTTGGACGTCTGCTTGTTTCACTTTGTTGGACGTCTGATTCTATTTCTTAATCTGCACACTCAATAGATAGGTTAGCAACCAATATGAAGGTTAATTAAATCATTAACCAATGTTTAGTTTTCATCAAAACTTAGAGAAATACACATCAGGCATTTTAGAGACTTAACAGTTTTATCCTTTTATTTCATCTTTTTCTTTTCAGGTTAAAAGTGAAGCTTAAGGAAGCTAGGAAATTGAAGAAAACAAGCAAAAATGAATTTTTAGTTGATTCACCTGGCGAATAGCAGCTCGCCTCGCGAGCCAGAAGACCAGATTGGCAGGATAAGGCACTCTTTCAGTCTCGCGGCGAGAGCACATTGTTCACCTCGCGAGCCAGAAGCAGGAAACTTGAAGAACTTTCAGGCTCGCCTCGTGAGCATTCAAATTCAAATTGGAACCAAAACTAAAATTTGCCTCGCGAGTCCCTGTTCACCTCGCGAGCGCACGCAAAGCCCAGCCACTATATAAAGCTTGTTTTAGGGCAGAATTTGGAGCTTTTTGACATTGGATAATCCTGGTTTCTTTGGAGCTGTGTCTCACTGAGTTTTACGAATTCTTTCTAGCTTTTATAATGCTTTCTTAGAATTCTTGTGTTGTTCTCGTCTCTATGAGGAACTAATCATCTTTTCTACGGGAATGGTGAAGCCACGTTTGATGGCATAGTAAATTTAAGTGATGTTTTCTTATTCCCTTATCTCTTTTCTTGTTTCTTAATTCTGTTTTGCTTGCTTTAATCATAATGGCCAATGGTTAACTAGTCTAGTGGGTTGAAACCGACAGGGGATTCCCACTTAAGACCTTAATTAAGTACATCGTTTGAATATATCTAGGCATAGAATAGGAAATCGATGCAATCACAATAGGGAACCAAGAACTTAATGAATCTAACTGTGAGTAGTTCGGATCGACAGATTGTCAACTTGCATGTGTAGATATTTCCTCTTGAATAGCGGCAGTGACATTAGGATAATTGAGGGTTCCCGATTGACAAAGAAATTAAACATAGGGATAAGAAGATAATCAGTTGGGTAACTTGCTTGATAAGGTAGGTGGATTCGTGACCTTGGAGCCTTAGCCATTAATTAAGATCTCGTTGTTATCTGTTAGCGTAGTTTGTTATTTGATAATTAAATTTGTTATTTGTTAATTTTCTCTCTCTTCTCAACCAACCTCTATTGACTTGGTCAAACGCTTTGACTTTCCATAAATATTTGGTTAAATTGGTCTCCCAATCCTTGTGTTCGACCTCGGTATTACTTACAGTGTTTTTTATTACTTGCAACGAACCGGTACACTTGCCGGATTCGCAATAGTACCACATCTTTTTTAGAGCACTCCTCTTCTCAATGCCCCTCCTAGTGGTTGTCTTGTACGATCCGTACCACAAAATTGACAACATGTTATGCTCTCCGCTGAATCATCCTTGTAGTACAACATACATCCATTCGGGCAACAATCAATTTTCAAACACCCCAGACCCAAATGCTCCACAGACATCTTCGCATGATAAAAACTAGTAGGCATCCGATTGTGTTCTGGAAACGACTTGGACATTGACATGGTTAGGCGATTAACACATCCTTCTTGCATATTGTAATCAGATTTGATACTCAACCATTCCTTACACATCGACAACTCTGTGTACTCCCAACATCCTTTCCATAACGGAGATCTTGCAGCACTCAGCATGTCATAGAGTCTTTAAGCTTTGGGATTCTGATTCTCCTCTATATATTGGGAACCCATTCCACCATCTTCTCTCCCATCTTCTTCTAGTGCAACACCAACCGAGAGTCCAGCATGATCCATCATCATCTGCTAGTATGGATTCAATTCTTCCCTCCGCTCACCACTTCCATAGTGCGAACTTTCAAAAACAGCCGGGTTAAAATCGGGTAACGTCTCACCATGGTTACTCCACCAATAATAATCAGGCATGAAGTCCTTCTCATAAAGATCGGCCACAACTCCATCCACGCTTTTGAAATATTTACACTTGCATCTTTTGTAAGGACACCTCAAAAGATCATCTGTGACACCCTCTTCCCCGCATGCATTCAAAAGCGATAACACGGATATAAAAGGAGGGAACACATGCGAATATCCAGTTTATCAAAACCGGGCAGAGACTGCCGCATTGTAACATAACGTGGAAATAACCAAAACATGTTTATGAAGAAAACATAACATAAAACGAAACCATAAACGAACCCAACCCCGATGTCACACTACAGAGATGGTATAACCAATCTGATAAAACAACTCGGATACAACAGGAAACAAACTAAAAAACTACTGAAAGCGAGAAATCCTATCTACGAGTAGCGGCTCCTCGGAGTCACTCCTCAACTGACTGCACATCGACCTCTGCATAAACGATACATGCTACAAACGAGAAATAAAGAGATAGGGAGTAGGAAACATATATATGAATATAACGGCAAGGAAGCAGTTGGCAAGACGAGCATACATCAAACAAGCATTTTATATCAAATATTAACATCAAAACAATCATCATCATATAACGTGTATGCTATGCAATGCAGTTCTGTGCCACTCCTCTACTATGCACTTGGATTCAAACTAACTCAGGATGCCAACTTCGGGGTTACATTTTCATATTGGCCACTAAAGGCACCAACGCCGGGGCAATCCACCAAACCATGGGTGAACCCCTAGGACATCCGACACATCTTATTCACGGATACGCCACCAAGTTGTATACTTGATACCCTTTCGGACGAATACCGCGGATAGCCAGATCATCTTACACGCGGACAACCTCCCCAATGTTGCACAATCTCCCATCAACATCTTCGATGCGTGAATGCATGGCAAACAACACACAATCACAACCACCACCTCCGCTTGGGTCCATAGGCTACCCAAGTTTTAACACCATCAACACCACGACCACTCGGCTATTAAGGATTATCGTTTAAGGTTTATCGTTAAGTCTTTTAAACATCAATAACACTCTGGACATTAAGCACCAAAGCTCAACACCTTGACCATCAAGCATCAAGGCCCCCTTAGAGCGAACACTAAGCCACCAAGGTACAACATCTTATCACTTGGAGCGAACACTAGGCTACCAAGGTTCAACATCTTAACATTTGTCTTTGATCTTCATGTTTCGTTGGTATTTTATTAAGTCTTTTAAGCGTTAGGGGTGGAAACCCCTATTTCAACATTCAGGTTCTGCATTCCGTTTTGAATAGGTGAGCACGGTCGTGCTTACCCCTCAGCACGGTCGTGCTGAGCTCACAGTCAAGCACGGTCGTGCTGACTATTGAGTACGGGCGTGCTTAAGCAGCGAGCCCAGTTCTGGGTTTGAATGGGAGCACGGGCGTGCTCAAGTGCGCCCCTTGCTGATCTGAGCAGAAGGGTCACAGACCCTATTTCCACTTGTTTGGGACAAATCAGATTCAATCCTAAGGCTCTTACTAAACCATTGATCATAGCTTCATTAATCTTAACTGTTCTTCATTAATATTCATGTCTTATCATCATGGGGAATTAATCCTTTAATCATAGCTTCGTTATTAATGTTCCTAGAAAACTCACTAATTAATCCTAGGGTCTTTAACTAAGTCCTACGAACATAACCTTACTTCTCACACTACATTCATGTATTATGAACAACTGGGGAAACATCCCTTAATTATCATTATCATCATTAACGTATTTTAACGTCTTAACATTATTGTTAGCATTGGCATCCTCAACAATCAATAAGAACATCCAATAACATCATACTCATCATAATCATGGCATCACAACATCAACATATTTATAACAGTCAACATTTAATATCAAGAACATTCATACCAATATTATCATCATAAACAAATAATCATCAACTAACAATTAATCATATAAACTTATAAACATGTTAACAAGGAAAGGGTCATGGATAACCCTTCATCTAACGCTACCCCCAAGCCTACATACTCATACTATTCCTTCTCCCCATACCTGGTATGAAGATTCCCAAACGATAAGGTTGGCAAACTAGACACGTTCCCTCGAGCGGCTCGATGAGTTCCCCAAGCCTTGGCCAAAAAAAGAAGAAGACAACCAATTAGTCTTCTACATCTAATAATAGAAAAGAGACTGAGAGAGAGGGAAGACAAAGTTACCTAAAACTATACAAGCGCGCTACTCCTCTCCCAAAACTAAAGCAAGAACACCAAGAAGATCAAGGGGTTCGAGGGAAGAGGTTTCTGCCACCCTAGGATTGCCCAATGTGCCAAAATAGAGTTTCACACGAAAACCATTGCATTGTTGCCTCCTATTTAAAGACTCAAACCCGAGCACGGTCGTGATCCTTGATGAGCATGGGCGTGCTCACTTAGCGCCAGTGAGACGCGGTCCAACGCTGAGCACGGTCGTGCTCCCTAATGAGCACGGTCGTGCTCGTGACTCAGAAAGTCACAAGACGCGCCTAATCAGCACGGGCGTGCTGGACATGAGCATGGTCGTGCTCATGTGCCAGAAAGGGATTTTAAGCCTAGAAATCCCACTTAGCCCTCCAACAACAAAACTAAGTTAAGTCCTAAGGCTTAAACAAACAAACAAGGCACACACAAAAGCACTTAACGAAAAACGACGAGTTACAATTCCACCCCCCTTATAGAAATTTCGTCCTCGAAATTTCACTTCAACTAGTTAACTTTCACCAATTAAGCTCATACCTCGGGTTGAGTCCTCGGAATCGGAGACTCCAGCTCCACTAAGAGAGTAGACCCTCCCAGTGGTCTTCAGTTGGTTGACTTGATACTTCTGATTCTTGCTAACATTCTGTGGCTCTGACTTCTCCTATTCGCAGTCCCGATGGAAGTGGCCAAACTTGCCACACATGAAACAGATGATTTCCGGCTCCTTGCATTGATGGGTATAGTGACCTTCTCCATAATTACCACACCTGATAGACCTAGAGGAATCCCAGTCCTTAGGCTTACCTGCTGAGAATCACTGCTCCTTTCAACTCCTCTTGAATTCTCGACCGATCGGAGCCAAACGCTGTCTTTCTTCGTCCTTCTGATCATCATCCTTACTGCTCTGTACATCTGAACTCTTACGGCTTACAATCCTGGACTTGTAATAATCCTCGTAGATTCGGCACTTGTTCACCAAGGTGGGAAAGACTCGGATCTCCTGGTAGCTGATAGACTGCTTGATTTTTGAACGCAGACCGGCCTCAAACTTTACACACTTGGAGCGGTCGTTCGCCACATACTGGTACAATGTATAGTAACAGGCGAGCTCCTCAAACTTAGTCGTATACTCTCCTACTGAAATGTTTCCCTACTTCAGCGTTAGAAACTCCATCTCCTTTTTGTCCTTGATATCCGCCGGAAAGTACTTCTAGAGAAACCTGTCCTTAAATACCGTCCATATGATCATAGTACCTTCGGCCTGGATACGCTGACGACAGTTCTCCCACCAATGTTCAGCCTCCTCTGTTAACATAAAGGTCCCAAAGATGACCTTCTGTTGTTCGTTGTATCCCATAGCTCGGAAGATCTTCTCAATCTCCCTCAGCCACAACAAAGCTCCCTCCGGGTCGCAAGCTCCCTTAAAAGAAGGCGGGTTGTTTCGATGGAACTTGTCCAATCCCTGAAACTCGACTGGTCCATCGTTGTTGTTATTCTGGTTCTGGCCTATGACATTGGCAATCAGTGCCAAAGCATCGGCGATCGCTTGGTCGTTCCTATCTCTTCCTGCCATTGGTTCCTGCATTTACTCGAGACAACAGTTAAACACAGGGAACCAAGCAGGAAGGTCTAACGATTCTTAATACTAAAGCATCATTATCCATAACAAGTATAGATAATTCAAAAAAAACACACAGAAGACTCATAATAGACTCATACCATGTCCGGAATGGGCCGAATTGCTCTGCTACCACTAAATGTGACACCTTCTACCTTGCATGCATTCAAAAGCGATAACACGTATATAAAAGGAGATAACACATGCGAATATACAATTTATCAAAACTGGGCAGAGACTGCCGCATTGTAACATAACGCGAAAATAACCAAAACATGTTTATAAAGAAAACATAACAGAAAACGAAACCATAAACGAACCCAACCCTGATGTCACACTACAGAGCTGGTATAACCAATCTAATAAAACAACTCGGATACAACAGGAAACTAACTAAACAACTACTGAAAGCGGGAAATCCTATCTATGAGTCGCAGCTCCTCGGAGTCACTCCTCAACTGGCTGCACATCGACCTCTGCATAAACGATACATGCCACAAACGAGAAACAAAGAGATAGGGAGTAAGAAACATATATATGAATATAACGGCAAGGAAGCAGTTAGCAAGACGAGCATGCATCAAACAAGTATGTTATATCAAACAGCAATATCATAACAATCATCATCATATAACGCGTATGTTATGCAATGCAGTTTTGCGTCATTCCTCTACTATGCACTTGGATCCAAACTAACTCAGGATGCCAACTTCGGGGTTATATTTCCACATTGGCCACTAAAGGCACCAACGCCTGGGCAATCCACCAAACCATGGGTGGACCCTAGGACAGCCAATACATCTTATTCACAGATGCACCACCATGGTGTATACTTGATTCCCTTTCGGACGAATGCCGCGGATGGCCAAATCGTCTTACACTCAAACAACATCCACTATTTTGCACAACCTCCCATCAACATCTCTGATGCGTGAATGCATGGCAAACAACACCCAACCACCACCTCCTCTTGGGTCCACAAGCTACCCAAGTTTTAACACCATCAACACCTCGACCACTCGGTTATCGAGGATTATCGTTTAAGGTTTATCGTTAAGTCTTTTAAACATCAACAACACTCTGGCCATTAATCACCAGAGCTCAACACCTTGACCGTCAAGCATCAAGGCCCCCTTGGAGCGAGCACTAGGCCACCAAGGTACAACATCTTATCACTTGGAGCGAACACTAGGCTACCAAGGTTCAACATCTTAACATTTGTCTTTGATCTTCATGTTCCATTGGTATTTTATTAAGTCTTTTAAGTGTTTGGGGCGGAAACCCCTATTTCAACATTCTGGTTCTGCATTTCATTCTGAATAGGTGAGCACGGTCATGCTCACACCTTAGCACAGTCGTGCTGAGCTCACAGTCAAGCACGGTCGTGCTGACAATTGAGTACGGGCATGATTAAGCAGCGCGCCCAGTTCTGGGTTTGAATAGGAGCACGGGTGTGCTCCCAGTTGAGCACGAGCATGCTCAAGTGCGCGCCCTGCTTATCTGAGCAGAAGGGTCATAGACCCTATTGCCACTTGTTTGGGACAACTCAGATTCAATCCTAAGGCTCTTACTAAACCATTGATCATAGCTTCATTAATCTTAACTGTTCTTCATTAATATTCATGTCTTATCATCATGGGGAATTAATCCTTTAATCATAGCTTCGTATTTAATGTTCCTAAAACATTCACTAATTAATCATAGGGTCTTTAACTAAGTCCTACGAGCATAACCTTACTTCTTACACTGCATTCATGTATTATGAACAACTGGGGAAACATCCCTTAATTATCATTATCATCATTAACGTATTTTAACGTCTTAACATTATTATTGGCATTAGCATCCTCAAAAATCAACAACAACATCCAATAACATCATACTCATCACAATCATGACATCACAACATCAACATATTTATAACAATCAACATTTCAAGAACATTCATACCAATATTATCATCACAAATAGATAATCATCAACTAACAATTAATCATATAAACATATAAACATGTTAACAAGGAAAAGGTCATGGGTAACCCTTCGTCTTATGCTACCCCCAAACCTACATACTCATATTATTCCTTCTCCCCATACCTTGTATGAAGATTCCCAAACGATAACGTTGGCAAACTAGACACGTTCCTTCGAGTGGCTCGACGAGTTTCCCAAGCCTTGGCCAATCAAGAAGAAGACAACCAATTAGTCTCTAGATCTAATAATAGAAAAGAGACTAAGAGATATGGAAGACAACGTTACCTCAAACTATACAAGCGCGCTACTCATCTCCCAAAACTAGAGCAATAACACCAAGAACTTCAAGGGGTTCAAGGGAAGAAAGAGGGAAGAGGTTTCTGCCACACTAGGATTGCTCAATGTGCCAAAATAGGGTTTCACACGAAAATCCTCACGTTACTGCCTCCTATTTAAATACTCATACCTAAGCATGGTCATGCTCCTTGAAGAGCACGAACTTGCTCACTTAGTGTCAGCGAGACGCGGTCCTGCGTTGAGCACGGTCATGCTCCCTAATGAGCACGGTCATGCTTGTGACTTAGAAAGTCACAAGACGTACCTAACCAGCACGGGTGTGCTGGACATGAGCATGGTCGTGCTCATGTACCAGAAACGGATTTTAAGCCTAGAAATCCTACTTAGCCCTCCAACAACAAAACTAAGTTCAGCCCTAAGACTTAACCAAACAAACAAGGCACACACAGAAGCACTTAACGAAAAACGGGGTGTTACATCATCGACCCGTCTTATAAATCTCTCATGGCTAACAACAAACTCTATAAACTCACACACTCCAACTCAAAACTCTTCCATAAGACGTTTATTGCGATCCAACCTACGATACATCCATTTCGATTCTTCGGAATATCCATTACTGCCTATTAAATAGCCTGAGTAACCCTACAATGACACTTATACATTATGGTGCATTCCAACAACTCCATCAATCTCGTTCTTATGATAAGGTATGAACCTATCCCATTCGAGAAGAAACCTTTACCACACTCGTTTAATAATAGTTACTCCCTTATTCAAATGCCTTAGACTTAATGAAATTTTGGCAGCATTTCCCATCAGTCTCCAAGTGCACGACTCGAGCATGGTGAGATTCACCGCGATCAAGTATGCACCCGGAGAACAAAAGGAAATGCATCAGACCGAGATTTCATCAAGTACATAAGTCATTTGAATATGGAAATGACTATTGTACGAGTGTGAAAAAGGTTTTTTCCCAAACTGTCCCACTTGGACAATTCAAGATTCGATACAATGAGCATGCGTACCATGAGAAAGTACGTATGCTCATTAATATTGAATCTCAAATAGGAAACTAAGGCTTTCTTAAATTAATAATTAACTCTAACAGAAAATAAAACAATTGACTTATAAGGATTACAGCATACTTCAGCAAATAAATATTGAAGTGTAATTCAATACAAACTTAGATAAAATATAGTAGAAAACATCCTATTGAGCTTCGCTCTCCACTAACAAGTAACACATAATTGTCAAACACATGCATAACTTATAAATTATCAGCACACAACCAGCATCCCGCCTTTCGGACAGGATCACATCCTAATGAGCTCCGCTCTCCACTAACAAACAACAGATAATTGGCAAACACATGCATCATTTCTAAATTACCAATATCCCGCCTTTCAGACAAGATCACATCCTATTGGCCTCAACTCTCCACTAACAAACAACGCAATATTCATATAACAGATGCATATACTATAAATTAGCAACACACTGCCTTTCGGACGGAATCACACCTTTTGAGCTTAGATTTCCACTAACAAACAATACAGTAATTTACATAACACATTAACAGAGTGTTGAGACAACTTACCTGAGTGAGAAAACAAAAAACCGACTTGCGGAAAAGGGGAGGAGCCGAATACAACAGACAACAGAAGAATGTGACAGCAAGGACCTATCGTGCATAAATGAAATTAGTCAAATTGCAAATCAAGAAAACATCATAGCCACACAAATTAAATACCAAAGAGCCAAAAACAAACAGTACGTGCATAAATATGTTTATGCACTTGATATAGCTAAATATTTGTTAAGATATTTTCCTATTATGCATTAAAGCTAAAAAACTACAAATTACTCTCAATCCAAAAACATCCTCGATACTCTCTTCCTCTCTCTCAACTCTCAGTTGTCAACAAATAGTGAGAATTATCAGAACCAAATCTAATCTCAACTCTCAGTTGAAAAACTATGCTTTTCAAATCTAATCCAAGTCCATTCTTGGTGCTTGCAGACCTGCATGATGCCATTTATTTATTTTTTACTTTCAATAGTATATGACTCACTTTTTCGATCAATAAAAATTTCCTTTTTTTAATAAAATAAAAATTAATTTTATTTTTGGCGATTCCTCGGTTCTTCTTTCTCATTTTATTTTTAATTTCCACTTATCTCTCTGAGAATACCAAATAGCATGATATGGTAGGGTTCATAATCACATCCCTCTTGAGGCCCTCACTCTCACTTCCTTCAAATTAGTTCCCTTTCTCTTGTTCTATTTCTTCTTCTTCCTTTTTCCTCAAGCCTCATTCTTAATTTCCTCTCCCCAAATCCACAATCCCATTTGGGCTTTGCATCCAACAACAACAACAGTGAACTCAGGAAAAAGGGAAATAAACAAGAACAACAACACCAACCCACAAACAGTTCCAATGGAGAAGAAGATGTTAGCAACAATAATAATTCAAGCAAACAAAATTTTCCATTTTAGACGGAACAAAACCACTAATCAAATAGTATACATCAAATAAAAGAGAATGAGAGAGAGAGAGAACAACACCTCACCGGAGGCACACTACAGCGGTGGTGGTGTCACCGGCGACGGTGGTGTGGTGGTTGACCGGAGGCACTGCAAGGAGAGAGCATGACAGAAATCAGAGGTAGAGAGAATGAGAGGAAGAGAGAAAGAGAAAGACAAGGTGGTGTGGTGGTTCACCGGACGTTTTGGTGGAGGCGCGGTGGAGCAAGGAGGGGACGCGGTGGATAGAGCAAGGGGAGGAGCTGCGCGTGAGAGCAGAAGAGGAGAAAAGAGAGAAATGAGGGGAAATAGAAGAAATTCGTGATTTAGGGATTGTAATTCTAGCGACCGAATTTAATTTCGGTCGCTAATTCGGTCTCAAAATACAATATAATGAAATCGGTCTCAAGTCGGTCGCTATTTGGTAAAAATTAAATTTTTTATTACCCATTTTAGCGACCGATATAATTCGATCGCTAAGACGCTCTACTTTAAAAGATTTGGTTAGGAACTTTTGTGCCATTTGCTCCCAAGTTCTGATACTGTTCCTATCCAAGCTGTCAACCCAATCGCGAGCGATATCCCTAAGAGAGAGAGGGAAAAGCTGCAAGCGAAACTCATCTTGAGAGACTCCTCTTGTCTTCTGCAAGTCACAAGCTTCAAGGAAGCGAGTGATGTGTCTATGAGGGTCTTGTTTGCCACTCCCATCAAACTGATTCTCACAGATCTGGGTTGTGACACAACCTTCCACTCTGAAGGAATCAGTATTAAGGTTGCCCCTCACGATAGAAGAATCACAATCACCCAAGTTGGGTAGATCGTACTCGAAGAGAGGCTTGTAACGAGGAGGAAGAGGAGGAGGAGGGTTTCCTTCGGCCATCCTCTCAAGATTAATCGCTTCAAGCCTCTTTCGTTCTCTGGCTTCTTTCCTTATTCGCTTCTCAGTCCTGGTGATCTCCGAATCAAATAGCAAGTCTTCTTGTGAAAGGGTACCTCGCATACAAAAACAAGCCAAGACCAAGTGGAATCAAAGAAGTAGAGAGAAATAATAATAAATAAATAACAGAAAAATAAAAATAAAAACAGCTTAACCAAATAATCAAATTCCCTAAAAATTAGGAAAATTGGTTGTGCAAATCCCCGGCAACGGCGCCAAAAACTTTTTGAGTCACTGGCAAGTGTACCGGGTCTTCGTAAGTAATAAAACTCAGTAAGCAATTACCGAGGTCGAACTCAGGGATTGGGCTACCAATTCTACCAATTCGTGGGAAAGTCGATACGTTTGTTCAAGCAAGGAAAGTGGTTGAGGGAGAGAGAAGATGGGATCACAATTCAAATTAACGAATAAAATAAAGCTAAGGTATTAAAATCTGAAATTAAAATATCTAAGGTCTCAAATCCACCTACCCAATCATGAATAGTACCCAAGTGATGATGATTCTTTCCTAAGTTCAATTACAATGTCAACCAGGACCCCCAAATTCTCTTATATCCACTTTCATGCTCAATAGGACGTATTCAACGATTGGATTAATTACTTACTAGGTCTCATAACCCTAATCATCAAACTCTATTAAATCTGGTTCCTATAAGGTTGCACCGATCTCCTACTCACTCTCGTGCAATAGTCGATGATGTTCCCAATTCAAGTTCTAAAACGCGAATTGCCTACTAAGCCTCAGCACGTTTAACTAGTCAATCATGCATGCATATGATCAATGTAATCAATTCAGAATTGGAAAACATTGATAGTGTGATTTTACATGATGTTTTCTGTACACTTTTGCATGCATTTTTCATATAGATTAGGCATTCTTTATTTGATTTTAGTTAGTTTTTCCCTTGGAACGGGTGAAGCGGTTTCTTGGTGTTGTTTTGCAGGAATTCAAGGAAAAATGCTCAGAATTAGCCAAGATGGAGCTTGGATGAAATAGAGCTTGAAAAGTGAAGAAAATGAGCCAAGCAGATCCCATCACGGCCATGATCAAGAAAACTGAGAAGAGCAGAAGGCAAAAGTCAGAAGCTGTCAGAGGAAATGCTCGCCCCGCGAGAGGCTACTCGCCTCGCGAGACCGAAGACTGACTGTGCCAGAGAATGCAACCATTTCTGTCTCGCTACGCGAACCATGTCTCGCCTCGCGAGCCTGAGGAACATAAGCCATCACGCCCAGGCCCTGATGCTCATCACGGGCGTATTTGAGATGAACCCCACTGTCTCGCCACGCGAGCAACTCTCGCCTCGCGAGAGATCCAATATCTGAAGACCAGATTTTTAACATTCGCCTCGCGAGAAGCCATTCGCCTCACGAGTGAGCGCAGAGTCTGATTGGTATAAGTTGCTGTTTTAGGGCAGAACTTGAGAGTTTTTGGAGTTTTGAAGAGGGAGGCACTTGGAGGCTGCGGCTGGACTAGGGTTCCAACCCTAAAAGGGAGCTGAGTTAGGGGGTTGCTGTAACGACAATGGGGAGCTTCAATGGAGTTCTCCCTTTCTTCCTTTCTCTACTACTTTTCTGGTTTGGCTTTCTCTTTTATGAGTAGCTAATCCCAGTTTGTTGGGATTAGATGTAACTAAACAAAAATTCATGTATTTATCTTGACTGATTATTCTGTGTTCACGCCTTCGTATTAGTGATTAATTTTCCATGCTCAATGCTTGTTGTGGCTAGCACCCTCATGACTCGATTAGTGTTTTGATATGAAATTGGGAAATTCGTATTAGAACCGGAACTGAATTTAATCACCTAGTAATCCTTGCATCTAGGAATGGAGTTTGGTTTACTAGTAATCACGTAATCCCTAATCCTAATGCAAATTCATTAATCTAGGCCACCTAAGGAATTAGGGTCTATTAGTGGATTTAGGCTCTTTCCATCCGAGGAATCGGGGCTTGAGTAATTTAGTGGATTGATTTTAATATCTGAAGCATGAATGGGAGGTATCTATAGTCCTGATAGTACATGAGCTAGAGGTTTGGTGAAGTCTAGTCCCAACATATCCTTTCTGCACTCCAAGTGTTTGTTAAAAGTCCCCAAAAAGACAAAAAGATTTTATTCCTTTTCTTTTGTTTGTTTTGATTTCTCTTCATAGTCTAGATAGTTGCTGAGTTTGTGAATTGGTAATTGACATCCAATCCCCATGGATACGATAACCGGTCTCACCACCGTATTACTTGCACGACTGGGTATACTTGCCCAGATTTCGTGTCAACAAGTTTTTGGCGCCGTTGCCGGGGATTGGTTTTGCCAATATCATTAGTAACAAAGGAGGCAACTAATTTAGACATTTTTTTATTTTTATTTTTATTTCTGTATATATTTGATCTTTTTGTTTTGAGTTTTGGTTGTGCCAGGTGGATGAAATTCATGGACAACTATCATTATCCATCTGATGAGGAAGCCTCAAGTCACGCTTGGGAGGACAACTGTTGTTGGGAAGATTACCCAGAATTGGTAAATTTTGATATCCCAGCACAAATTGATTCTGTGACGAGTAGGCTTGTATATAGTTGCTCCAATGAGGAATGGGAAACCCTCTGTTCGTATTTACCACCTCCACCACCATGTATGATTCCCATAGAGCCACATGAAGCAGAAATTGAGCAGAATATGGCTATGGGAATGGATCAGATTGAAGATGAAGTGGGGGTGGTAAGCGAATCACAAGAAGAGGAATTACCTTTCACGCATCCTTGGGGAGGAACAAGAGAGAAGGCAGGGCATTTGGAAAGCATTCACTCCACCATGCTTGTTGAATTTACTGCATTAGACAAATATGTCGGCTTGCATGCATGTGTGGACACTGGTAATTTAGGCCCTTCCACTTGTCTGGCAAACTTCCTTGTGAAAATGCCATTTGACCCGCTAGGAAGTGAGTGCATTATTGTAGTTAAAGAGGTCAATGGTGTTTTCATACATTGGCTAGGTGGAACCATGGATGAAGTCATATTGCTGCTACAATCGCCACTCCACAAGCCATTTGATCCGGGAGGAGGATCCTAGAACGTCAAGCTAGTGACGTTAAAGAAGCGCTTATTGGGAGGCAACCCAACTTTTCTTAACCCTTCTCTTTAGTTAGATTTTGTTTTTGATTTTAACTCTTGAATAATTTGAGAAGATCAAGAGTTCTCTTTTACTAATAAAATTGCCAAGTGATTTCAGGGTAAGAAGGAAGGAGGGAAGAGCAAGAAGACAAGAAAAAGCAAAGTCAGCACCCATCACGCCCACGGCCGTGACGCATTTTCCAACAAGTTTCTGACTGGAATGAGAGCCAGCACCCGCTACCGCCTCGGTAAGCCGTTCCATTTTTCTCCTCTTTCCAACTTGATTGTTTACATTGGGGACAATGTAAATTTTTAAGCTTGGGGTAGGGGTATTTTGCATTTACATTGTTCATGTTGCATTCATATAGTTTTGCATGATAGCTTTGCATGATCACATAATTAGATTGCCCTTGCTTAGATTTTGCATCCAATTGTGAGAACTGAGTGCCAAATAATTTGAGATAGTGAATTGTTGAACCCAATTTCTTTTATTCTTGTGATAAGGCTACAAATGAAAATGTTTGAGATGGTCTGTGATAGTTGATAATTAGCATATGGTTTCGTAGATTTGTGTTTCTCCCTGATTTTTGAACTACTAAAATGTGAGATTTTGAGCCATAAAGGGGTATTCACTATATCTACCCCATTCCTTGTGTTAGAGTGTTATTCCTCTTGGTTTGTTTTCTCTAGAACTTGACTTGAAACCGTTTTGAAGCTTAAAAATTTTTTAAAACATTTTTGAAAATGATTGAGGCACTAGGTATTTTTCCGGCCTTCTGAGCTTTGAATGACTAAATGCTACCCCTTAGTTGCCCAATTTTGAGCCTACATGAAAAAAAAATGCTTTTCTTGGTACCCTGGAATATGTGGATAAATGATGCTTGATAAGGGACCTTCTAAAGTATTACAAAAAGGGTAAAAAGGTAGTCGAAAAAATTTGGGATGAAAAGAATCAGAAAAATATTTCTCTTGAGTTGAAAATTTTCCCTTCTCCAAGCAAAAGAAAAACAATAGAAAAAGAAAAATCTATAGAGAAGGGGATGACAAAAGAAATGAGAAATAAAATGAAAAGAAAGAAAGAAAGGTGTAAAAAGGGATCGAAACCCAAAAAGGTATTTTAGAAGGTGTCATGTTTGCAATGATTGATATTTTGTGTAGCCTTTTGAAATGTCCTTTTCTTGATTTCCCCACCTAACGATTAATCCCATGGCCACGTTACAACCAAAGTAAAGACCTCTTGATTCTTAATTGTTTTCATTAATAAAGTAGAGATTTGGTTGATAGTCAAGCCTATGGTAGAATTCTTTCCTTGAGGAAAATCGAGCGAATTGTCATATACCCCTAAACACTTGAGTGAGGTTAGAAAGAGTGCCAAGCAAAAGAACAAGCTTGGGGTGAGCTTCAGGTGAGAAAAAGTGCCCAAATCAATGAGAACATGAATTTAAGAAACCTAAGCGTCTAATTGGACTTGAACTGATTGTCTCTTGCTGAATTGTTTGAAATGCCTATTACTTGGATCATTTACTCGGGTTCTTGGTTCACTATCCACGCTTTGATTGTCTATATCTTCTGGCCTTAGTGATTGCTTGAGGACAAGCAATTGAATAAGCTTGGGATGATTTGATAGTGTGATTTTACATGATGTTTTCTATACACTTTTGCATGCATTTTTCATATAGATTAGGCATTCTTTATTTGATTTTAGTTAGTTTTTCCCTTGGAACGGGTGAAGCGGTTTCTTGGTGTTGTTTTGCAGGAATTCAAGGAAAAATGCTCAGAATTAGCCAAGATGGAGCTTGGATGAAATAGAGCTTGAAAAGTGAAGAAAATGAGCCAAGCAGAGCCCATCACGGCCATGATCAATAAAACTGAGAAGAGCAGAAGGCAAAAGTCAGAAGCTGTCACAGGAAATGCTCGCCCCGCGAGAGACTACTCGCCTCGCGAGACTGAAGACTGACTGCAGAGAATGCAACCATTTTTGTCTCGCCACGTGAACCATGTCTCTCCTCGCGAGCCTGAGGAACAAAAGCCATCACGCCCAGGCCCTAATGCTCATCACGGGCGTATTTGAGAAGAACCTCACTGTCTCGCCACGCGAGCAACTCTCGCCTTGCGAGAGATCCAATCTCTGAAGACCAGATTTTTAACATTCTCCTCGCGAGAAGCCATTCACCTCGCGAGTGCGCGCAGAGTCTGATTGGTATAAGTTGCTGTTTTAGGGCAGAACTTGAGAGTTTTTGGAGTTTTGAAGAGGGAGGCACTTGGAGACTGCGACTGGACTAAGGTTCCAACCCTAAAAGGGAGCTGAGTTAGGGGGTTGCTGTGACGACAGTGGGGAGCTTCAATGGAGTTCTCCCTTTCTTCCTTTCTCTACTGCTTTTCTGGTTTGGCTTTCTCTTTTATGAGTAGCTAATCCCAGTTTGTTGGGATTAGATGTAACTAAACTAAACTTCATGTATTTATCTTGATTGATTATTCTGTGTTGTTGCCTTCGTATTAGTGATTAATTTTCCATGCTTAATGCTTGTTGTGGCTAGCATCCCCATGACTCGATTAGTGTTTTAATATGCAATTGGGAAATTCGTATTAGAACCGGAACTGAATTTAATCACCTAGTAATCCTTGCATCTAGGAATGGAGTTTGGTTTACTAGTAATCGTGTAATCACTAATCCTAATGCAAATTCATTAATCTAGGCCACCTAAGGAATTAGGGTCTATTAGTGGATTTAGGCTATTGCCATCCGAGGAATCGGGGCTTGAGTAATTTAGTGGGTTGATTTTAATATCTGAAGCATGAATGGGAGGTATCTAGTCCTGATAGTACATGAGCTAGAGGTTTGGTGAAGTCTAGTCCCAACATATCCTTTCTGCACTCCAAGTGTTTGTTAAAAGTCCCCAAAAAGACAAAAAGATTTTATTCATTTTATTTTGTTTGTTTTGATTTCTCTTCATAGTCTAGATAGTTTGAGTTTGTGAATTGGTAATTGACATCCAATCCCCATGGATACGATAACCGGTCTCACCACCGTATTACTTGCACGACTGGGTATACTTGCCCAGATTTCGTGTCAACAAACATTAATTGACAAAAGGGAGAGAAACATACATCACATTGAATTGTACACCGCCATGGGTGGTTTCATTGATCCCTCAGACGAGGGGATTAGTTCCTCATGCTCGTGACGACACACAAACAATCGGACATAACCACCATCGTAAAATAAGAAAAAGAAAAGAGGAGACACAGCTCCAGAGAATAAGGAATTCGGCCAAAAACGCTACAAAACAGTGGAGAACCAAAAAAAACTCCTCGTTTCTGCCCTAAAACAGCAATATATAGGATTCAGGATCTGCGCGCGCTTGCGAGGCGAGCAGCCCCTCGCGACGCGAATATTAAAAATGGCGTGCTTTCAAATTGGACTCTCGCGAGGTGAGAGGATGTTTCGCGTGGCGAGACTTCAATTTCCAGTATGTCACGGCCGTGACCTTAATCACGGCAAGGTCGTGATGGTCTCTGTCCTCCAGGGTCTTCTGGCTTCGCGAGGCGAGCAGCCTCTCGCAGGGCGAGACAGAAATGATGATTGTTGCTGCTTAACTGATCTTCAGGCTCGCGGGGCGAACAGCCTTTCGCGTGGCGAGTATCTCCAGAATGGTAATTTCCACTGTTTTCTTCATTTCCCTTGACTCGAAGTGCTTCCCCCGTTAACCTGAAACATAAAAAGAAACAAAAAGCGTAATTATACTCCAAATAGACTAAAAACTACTAAAAATACATAAACCGAGTCAAAGTCTAACTTAGGAACAAAACAAGGCCAAATTTGGGTGAAAACGAGATTGAACTCGAATAATTAGCACATAAACCACAGTCTTACTAGTTATAAAACTAGATAAGTGATGAGTGTGATTCCACCTCATCTTTGTCCATCATTTTGCATGCATTTTCATGTAGTTTAGGCATATTTTTATTAGATTTTAGGTTAATTTTCCTTTGGAACGGGTAAGGCGGTTTTCGTGTGTTGTTTTGCAGATATCAAGGGTATATTGCTCAAGATCAACCATGATGAAGTTTGGATGAAGATGGAGCTTTAAAACTGAAGAAAATGAGCCAAATAGAGCCCATCACGGCCTAGCCGTGATGCCCATCACGGCCATGATCGAGCAAAACTGAAAAAGAAGAAAGGCTGAAGTCAGAGTCTGTCACGGCCTGGCCGTGATAGCCATCACGGCCGTGACCCAAAACCACCACAAGTCAGAGCACATCACGGCCATAACAGAGGGCTCGCGACGCGAGCTCATTCTCGCCTCGCGAGAAAACTGGTTTTTGCAGAACTGCCAGAAGCAGAGACCGTCACGGCCTGGCCGTGATGGCCATCACGGCCGTGACGCGCATTACTTGGACCTGAAGAAACCGAAATAGATCAGATTTTGAGTTGGTTTGGGACTCTAACTTCCCCATTTCTATAAATATGGACCAAGGCATCAGATATAGAAGACATGATAGAACACATCTGGATCATCCATAACAACTAGGACTCTAGGCATAGATCTCTCTTCTCCTCCTCTCTTCTCTTTTCTGATTTTCACTATGTTGTCAACCCAGCTTGTCATCTCCATGGCAAGACTGGAGTAGTAGTTTGTTTCTAGGGACTAGGGCTCTGCCCGAGGTTTGTAAATGATGTTAATTTGATGTTAAAATCGTTGTTGATTTTGTAATTGTTTTAGATCTGATTTCTAGCGTGTTAATCACTCATAAATTTAGGCAACCGTTTATTTACGTGACGTAGACGTTCTAAGGAGGAACCTAGCGGTGAACTTAGGATTTCTAGTGTGTTTCACTCGTAAAGTCCGTAGGCCGCTTGTTTGTGAGATGTGGATGAATCTAAGGAGGAACCTAGCGGTGAACTTAGGTTTATTTGCATGACTGAGACATTTCAAGGAGGAACCTAGCGGTGAACTTGGGTGTCGGACCTATAGAAGTCAGACTTGGGACTGAAATCACGAGAGTTAGAAGCCGTCCCTCGAGGAGCAACGAGTTGTCACGGAACGCAAAGGGTCCAATCTGGGATCGACTACCACGAGAGTAGGGGTCGGGTCAATTGGGCATGGCTTTTGTAACCCGAGAGGGAGCTTAAGCTATCAGAGGATAAACTCGCCTTCAAGGCAATTTCGGTAATCAACAAAGGTAAATCAGATTAGCAACATAAACAGCCTCAAAGGTAACCCAAATCCCTAGGAATCCGTTTAGAACAAAACCCCATAAACAATTGTTTTCTGCTCATCTATTTTTTAATTTTCCAATTCAAACATTTTTCAAAACCATTTACAAAGTCCAGATCTAATCGATTCGAAAACCGATTGCGATTCGAGAACACAGTCTCTGTGGGTTCGATATCTTTTATTACTTGACGGCAGTCCGGTACACTTGCCGGAATCGTCCACGCGCGCATCCGCAGCGCACGACATCAAGTTTTTGGCGCTGTTGCCGGGGACTGTGCCTTTTCGAATCTCAATTCAAATTTTGAATTGATTTTTCTGGACCTTTTCTTTTTGTTTGATTTTTATTTCTGAAATATTTAAAAAAAAATCAAAATCAAAAATCAAAAATCAAAAAAATTCTTTTCCTTCTATTGTATCCATCTCTCTGTGTGTTATATGCAAAGATCCCTAAGTCTTGGGAGCCTTAGTGAGATTGATCCGGAGATCGAGAGGACCTTCCACAGACGTAGAAGACTACAAAGAGAGGGAGAAAGGTTGAGTCCCGTTCCACTCATGGCAAATCAACCGGATACAAAACCTTTGAAGGACTACGCAGCCCCAAATGCGAGAGGCTTGCGAACTGGGATTGCAAGGCCAAAGATTGAGGCGGAGAACTATACCATACCACCTATGCTAATCAACATGATTAGGCAACATCAATTCGGAGGATTGCCTTCGGAGGACCCGACCGATCATATAGAAACATTCTTAGAGTTCACCGACGCAATCAGGATTAATGGAGCCTCAGTCGATGTTGTGCGTTTGAGATTGTTCCCCTCATCTCTCACTGGAAAGGCGAAGGCCTGGCTTAAGCAAATCCCCGCTAACACTTTGACTACTTGGGACCAATTGGAGCAGGCGTTCTTGGAGAAATTCTTCCCTCCATCCAAGACAGCCTACATAAGAACCCAGATCACCGGCTTCTTCCAAAAAGACGGAGAATCATTATCGGAAGCTTGGGATCGATACAAGGGACTGCTGGAGTCGTGCCCACATCACGGACTCGAGAGGTGGTTAATAGTGCACACCTTCTATAATGGATTGGATTACTCTTCGAAGGTGTCACTAGATTCTGCAGCCGGTGGAGCATTTATGAATAGGCCTCTCACTGAGGCATTCAACATCATCGAGAATGTCGCCACCAACTACCACCAATGGGGATCCGAAAGAGGTAATAACCCGAACAAGATTTCGGGGGGTAAGTTTGAAGTAAGTAGCATTGATCTGATTATTTCTAAATTTGACTCACTAAATAAACGATTAGATAAGATTGAAAGAGCTAATGTGAGTGCAATAGGTGCTACTAACACTATTTGTGAGATTTGTGGAATGCAGGGACATGACATGATGGAATGCCCTCGTGGCATCGCTCATGGATCCGGCGCTTCGGGTGAACAAGTGAACTCTTGTAACAACTACTATGATACAAACCCGAAGCTGCCCAACTATGCTCCCCCAAATCCCTACAACCAAAGAAGGAACAACCCTTACCTCTCCTACGGCAACTACAGCAACACGCTCAACCATGAATTCCAAGAGGGTCAAGGTAATAAGAGAGCAGCACCGGGGTATCCTCAGGTACAAAGATCTAAACTCGAGACTTTATTTGAAAGTTTTGTTGAAACTCAGACAAAACAGAATGAGGAGTTTAGACAACGAGGAAGGGCAGTGAGTGAGGCAATAAAGGATCTAGCATCTAAGGTAGACAACTTAGCAACTCATAACAAGATGCTAGAAACCCAGATTGCCCAACAAGCCAGCACGTACTCGAGACCTAAGGGTGCATTCCCGGGGCAACCCGAAGCAAATCCCAATGAGCATTGCAATGTCATACACTTAAGGGATGATAAGCTTGGGGTGGGGGTAGCTGAAATGGAGGTGGAACCGGAGGAAGACATGAGCGAAAAAGAAGAGCCAGAACCGAAGTATGTCCCTCCACCATCGTACCAACCCCCGATATCTTTCCCACAAAGGTTGGTCAGGAAAAAGCAAGTAGATGTGGAGACTAAAATACCTACTAAACTGAAAGACCCAGGTAGTTTCTCCCTCGCTTGCTCGATTGAAAAAGTGGAAATAGACCCAGCCTTATGTGACTTAGGGGCTAGCACGAGCTTGATGTCCCTCACTATCATGGAAAGGTTGGGAAGCAAAGAGTTGAGACCATTCAAATTCCCCTTACAATTTGCGGATGGCTCAACTAGGACTCCTCTAGGCATACTAGAGAATGTTCTCAGAAAGGTAGGGAAAATTCTCATCCCTACCGACTTCCTGGTATTGGACATGAAAGGGAATTCTAAATTCCCCATCATTTTAGGAAGGCCATTCTTGGCAACCGCTGGAGCGGTAATAGACGTAAGGAATGGCAAACTCTCTCTAAATGTAGAGGAAGGTAGGGTAAATTTTCAGTTGATTAACTCTTGTAACAACCCTCCTTTTGAGAGCCATGTGTGCAGAATTGATGTAACGTCTCCAGCGGTAGAGAAAGAACTTAGCATGGAAGCAACCCCAAAGATATGCAAGGCTAATGATGCACCCAGCAGTGATGGAATTGGAGTTGCTGTCCATACTGAAACAAAACTTCCGCCGGGAGGAAGGAAGGCTAGGAAGCTCCGAGAGAAAAGAGCAAAGCGGAAGCGTTATTGGCCGTATGAGCAGAGACGGCTATTTGAAGGAGTTCCTTGGAAAAGAAGTGTGCCTGCACTTCTACGCCCAGCCGACCCCGGTTGACTGAAGGAAGTATGGTCAAGCTTAAGACCATAAATAAGCGATTCTTGGGAGGCAACCCAAGTTTTCTTTCCCTTTTTCCTTTTGTTTTTGATTTAACCTCTTGAATAATTTGAGAAGATCAAGAGGCAAAAATATCATTAATAGGTTTGTCTAGTGTTTTCAGGTTGAGAAAGAGTAGAAGAGCATAAAAAAAATAAAGTCAGAGGCCATCACGCCCTGGCCGTGACAGTGGTCACGGCCGTGATGAACTAAACAAGAGCACAGTAAGGATCACGGCCTAGCCGTGACAACCATCACGGGCGTGACGAGTAGGATGCCAAAGCCAGAGAGCATCACGGCCTAGCCGTGATGTAGATCACGGCCGTGACAGGGCAACTCCTGAGGACAGAAACGATCACGGCCTGCCCGTGATGAGCCTCACGGCCGTGATACTATTTCCACCCAAGTTTTGACTGGAATGTGAAGTCAACACCCGCTACCGATTCGGTAAGTTGTTCCATCTTTCTCCTCTCTCCGACTTGATTATTTACATTGGAAACAATGTAAGTAATCAAGCTTGGGGTAGGGGTATTTATTTTTGCATTTGCATTGTTGCATTCATATTGCATTCTCATAGGCATAGATTGGTATGATCACATTCTTTAGATTGCCCCTCACTTAGAACATGCATCCGATTGTAAAAACTTGGAGCCAAATGAATTGAGATAGTGAATTTTGAACCCAATTTTTCATTATTCTTGTGATATGGCTAAAAATAAAAATTCTTGAGATAGTCATTTGATAGTTGATAATTAGCATGTGGTTCCTTAAGTTTGTATACCTCACTGATTTTTGAACTACTAAATGTAAGATTTTGAGCCAAAAGGGGGTATTCACTAAATCTACCCCATTTCTTGTGAAAGAGTGATTTAATTCCTCATGGACTGTATTTTCTAGAACTTGACTTGAAACCATTTCAAAACTTAAAAATTTTTGAAAGCATTTTTGGAAATGATTGAGGCACTAGGTATTTTTCCGGCCTCCCGAGCTTTGATTGATAAATGATACCCCTTAGTTGCCCAATTTTGAGCCTAAAGATAAAATACTTTTCTTGGTACCTCGAATTGCTTTGATAAATAATGCTTGGTAAGGCACCTTTTAAAGTATTACAAAAAGGGCAAAATGGTAGTTGGAAAAAGAATGGGATGAAAATATTTCTCTTGAGCTATAAATCTCCCCTTCTCCAAACAAATGAAAACGAAAAAAAAATGGAGAAGGGGATGACGAAAGAAAGTGAGAAATGAAAAAGAAAAAAAAGAAAAAAAATAATAGAAAAAAAGAAAGGTGGAAAAAGTAAATCACAAAGCCCCTAAAAGGTATTTTAGAAGGTGTCATGCTTTGTAATGTTTGATGATTTGTTTAGCCTTCTTGAAATTCCCTATCTTTGATTTTCCCACCTAACAAAAAAATCCCATGGCCACATTACAACCAAAGGAAAAGACCTCTTGATTCTTAAGTGTTTTCATAAATAAAGTAGAGATTTGGTTAATAGTCAAGCCTATGGTAAAATACTTTCCTTGAGGAAATGGAGTGAATTGTCATAAACCCTAAAACACTTGAGTGAGGTGAGATGAGTGCCCAAATCAGTGAGGACATGAACTTGAAAAACCTAAGCTTCTAATTGGACTTGAACTTGATTATCTCTTGAGTGCTTATTAAAAATGCCTATCACTTGGATTAGCTTCTAGGGTTCTTGGTTCACTATCCATGCTTTAATTGATTTATCTTATGGCCTGAGTAATTGCTTGAGGACAAGCAAAGTTTTAAGCTTGGGGTGATTTGATGAGTGTGATTCCACCTCATCTTTGTCCATCATTTTGCATGCATTTTCATGTAGTTTAGGCATATTTTTATTAGATTTTAGGTTAATTTTCCTTTGGAACGGGTAAGGCGGTTTTCGTGTGTTGTTTTGCAGATATCAAGGGTATATTGCTCAAGATCAACCATGATGAAGTTTGGATGAAGATGGAGCTTTAAAACTGAAGAAAATGAGCCAAACAGAGCCCATCACGGCCTAGCCGTGATGCCCATCACGGCCATGATCGAGCAAAACTGAAAAAGAAGAAAGGTCAAGTCGAGTCTGTCACGGCCTGGCCGTGATAGCCATCACGGCCGTGACCCAAAACCACCACAAGTCAGAGCACATCACGGCCCAGCCGTGAAATTCTTCACGGCCAGAACAGAGGGCTCGCGACGCGAGCTCATTCTCGCCCGCGAAAAACTGGTTTTTGCAAATCGCTGAGAGGCGACCGTCACGGCCTGGCCGTGATGGCCATCACGGCCGTGACGCGCATTACTTGGACCTGAAGAAACCGAAATAGATCAGATTTTGAGTTGGTTTGGGACTCTAACTTCCCCATTTCTATAAATATGGACCAAGGCATCAGATATAGAAGACATGATAGAACACATCTGGATCATCCATAACAACTAGGACTCTAGGCATAGATCTCTCTTCTCCTCCTCTCTTCTCTTTTCTGATTTTCACTATGTTGTCAACCCAGCTTGTCATCTCCATGGCAAGACTGGAGTAGTAGTTTGTTTCTAGGGACTAGGGCTCTGCCCAAGGTTTGTAAATGATGTTGATTTGATGTTAAAATCGTTGTTGATTTCGTAATTGTTTTAGATCTGATTTCTAGCGTGTTAATCACTCATAAATTTAGGCAACCGTTTATTTACGTGACGTAGACGTTCTAAGGAGGAACCTAGCGGTGAACTTAGGATTTCTAGTGTGTTTCACTCGTAAAGTCCGTAGGCCGCTTGTTTGTGAGATGTGGATGAATCTAAGGAGGAACCTAGCGGTGAACTTAGGTTTATTTGCATGACTGAGACATTTCAAGGAGGAACCTAGCGGTGAACTTGGGTGTCGGACCTATAGAAGTCAGACTTGGGACTGAAATCACGAGAGTTAGAAGCCGTCCCTCGAGGAGCAACGAGTTGTCACGGAACGCAAATGGTCCAATCTGGGATCGACTACCACGAGAGTAGGGGTCGGGTCAATTGGGCACGGCTTTTGTAACCCGAGAGGGAGCTTAAGCTATCAGAGGATAAACTCGCCTTCAAGGCAATTTCGATAATAAACAAAGGTAAATCAGATTAGCAACATAAACAGCCTCAAAGGTAACCCAAATCCCTAGGAATCCGTTTAGAACAAAACCCCATAAACAATTGTTTTCTGCTCATCTATTTTTTAATTTTCCAATTCAAACATTTTTCAAAACCATTTACAAAGTCCAGATCTAATCGATTCGAAAACCGATTGCGATTCGAGAACACAGTCTCTGTGGGTTCGATATCTTTTATTACTTGACGGCAGTCCGGTACACTTGCCGGAATCGTCCGCGCGCGCATCCGCAGCGCACGACATCAATAAGCCAGAGGCTTATCAGTGGATCTGATTCCATGTTAGGGCTCATCATATTGGGGGGATTTATCTGCACAAATTGGTCCTTCAATTTGGCATTCCGATAATGATATAGTAATTCATTTTTTTCTCAAATTTGAATATGTTGATTGCAAATAGTTCATTCTCTTGGCTTATTATATTTTCTAGGTAATTTCTAATGCCAAATAGTCAATGACCAGCTCAACATTTTACAGAGTTCCTATAGCAAAATGATTAAAGGATTGATGTGCCTTTGTATAGAGCAAAATGGTGAGGCTGAAGACATAATGCTGGTCTTAGTTTGATTGCAACTCTTGCTGTTACATATCATGCATTTAACAGTAGAGGCCTGTTTTATCTGGCAATGGTGTATCTGTCAACATCCAAGATCAGTTTGTATATTCATTATTTCTTGATTACATTTTTTGGGTGGAATTTCTTGATTACATTTAAATAAAAAAAGAACCCTGATCAGCCTTGTATATATTTGCTTCAGTTTTTTTGGTAGTACGCCTAATAAACATGAAGAGAAATACCACTAGGACACTCTTTTTATCACTCTTTCTTACTTTGGGCCTTCTCTCTTAGTTTGGACGAAACACATATTATAGAAATTTTCTCTTCTTAGTTTGTGCCTTCTCTCCACTTGTTTACTGCATATCTTGTTGGTTGTGTTATAAGGATAACTTGTCTTTGGTGGTGGTATATGATCACTTAATAGTTTATCTGGTTGAGGCTTGATTTGGTTATTGTTTCTATCTTCAATCATTTTCACTTAATGCCTTTACTTGTTTCTTAGTTTTTTTTATGAAGCTAACTACTATTTATTTTTGTTTTCTTCCTTTTCTTGTAGCCATTTGGTTTGGCCAATACCAACACATATGAGTAAGCATGATTTCTGAATTTATGCTTAATTAAATATTCAGTTTATTAGTCTTAGAGTTAATTGTGTTTGCTGGCTATTCAGGGAGTTTTGTGTTTATCCAGATTAACCAAAGCATTCAAAAAATAGGTTTGTATTGATCCTCTCTCATTTCAGAGTAATGAATTCCTCAGCTGTTAGAAATGTTAAAACTTATTTTCTACATGGTGGCACAGTATTACAGTAGTTAATTCACTGACTTTTTTATGTGACTCTTGGCAAATCATAGTTCCTAGGTGAACCCCAACAGAGTGGTTGGCTTCAGACTTTTACATTTGCTGCTTACAAACCGTACTTTGATGTTGATACTTCAGATGTTCTAGAGAGGATCAGATACTCACTCATTCCATTTAGAGGAACTTTTAATGAAAAAATTGCCAGCAACCCTGATTTGTAAGTTGACTTTGTCTTTTTCTCATTTAATTTACTGATACCCTGATTCTGACATTTTTTTATAATTATAATTATAATATAATTATAATTATAATAATTATGATAGATATTGGTTGTATCATTTTTATGAAGAAAAGAAGTAGCTAAATTGGTGTGGCTCGCCTTTTGGTGCTAATATCTTATGAGCCAAAGTCATGTACAAGACATTAATGAAGAACTACAATTACAATATACTAGTGGTTTTGGCATTTTGGCTTTGTGTTTTCTCTTTTTTTTGTTTGGGGGTGGGGGTGGGTTTTCGTGTACGACAATTTCTCATCATGAGGCCTGAGTTTCAAAGTATATCTCCAAAGCAAGCATATTAGACAGTTTGTGATGAGTTATACTTATATCACATATACAAACTATGATTCTTACCTTTCCCGGGAAGCATATAAATCTGTTGGCTATAAATTATTGAGTTTTGCATATTTTCTTCAATGCTTTTTGCTGCATCTTCTGCTTAGTTCTTGTGTTTTGTACTGAAAGGGACGACTTTATATAAGCAATAGACTTGTCTAGTTGATCCCTAATAACTGGTGGTGTATAAGTGAACTTAATGGTTAACACTTTACAATAGTCAGTAACATTTATGTGATGAATAGAGTGATGAGCCTCTGTTTGACTGGTTTTATAACTCGTCAAGACCTTGGCTTTGTGCTTATTTTATATCATTTTCACCCAAATTAGACTTGATTGTCCTTAAGTAAGATTTTGAGTCTGTAAAGTGTTTTTAGGTTAATTTAGTTGATTTAAAGTTAAATAAAATACTTACTGTTATTTCTTATTTTCAGGTAATAAAAATGAATAAAACTGGTTCGCCCCGCGAAGAAGCTCTCGCCCCGCGAGTATTGTAACTCTGAAAAGTCAGAGACGATCACGGCTTGCCCGTGTTGAAGATCACGGCTGTGGCAGTTTTGAAGTTGAAGCGTTCGCCTCGCGAGCATCCATTCGCCTCGCGAGTCTGGAAGTCAGAATATAATTGCTGTCACTGGAACCTGAACTGGTCATGAAGATTGGGCCATAACTTGGGCTGTAGATGTCGGTTGGAACTGAAACCGGTGGCAAATGAAAGATCAAACAAAGAGCTTTAACTCTCATGAAGACCATTATTCCAAACAGAGCCGTTTTGAAGGGCTTTAATCCATGTGAAGTCAGAGGCGTTTCAGCTGCCCTATGAATTGAATGTGGACATAACTCTCTCATATTAATTCATAATTAAGCAAATTAAGTGGCTTTGGAAAGCTAAGAGGCAGAGGTTGAAGTGAATTAAAGGAGTATTCAGATATTGAGAGGAGGTCTTGAGAGAATTTGTATAAATAGGAGTCAGAGTAGTAGTGAGAGGGGGGGCTAGTCAGTTTTGGCTAGTCTTAGCTAGTCAGTAGTTGTAGTTGTTTTGTTTCTTTTTCTGCTTATGTTTGTTATGGAGAACTAGTCTCCTAGATTAATCTACTGTGATTGGTTTTAATTACACTTGAGGTTCTTGTATTTCATGTTTTCATTTCCTTTTCTCTTTTCAATACTATGTTATGCATTTCTGTTTGTTTAATTCAGGAATGTATAGTATTGTATTGATTCGTTCCGGTGATGTTATGTTCCTATACTTAATCGCGTTTGTTTAATTCGCGTGTGTTCATTCATGTTCGTTTAGTTCATGAGAGCTTAACCCCGTTTGTTTAATTCGGGAATAGGAACATATATCCGTAGTAGCGGTTTCGTTTGTTAATTGTTGCTACAACCGGGAGGGGATTAGAATCTGCTTAGGGCTTGGATTTGCATGAACCAATGATAGTGGGAAACCAAGAACAGTAGGTTAATCGTTCTTTAGTTTATTTGCTATTCTCTTTAACTGCTTTGTTTTCATTGTTTTGTTTTCTTTATTTTATTTCAATCTCAAAACCCCCCAAAAACTAACTTTTGATTTTCTGTTAATAATAACAACACTAAAGAGTCCTTGAGAGACGATACTCGAGTTGTCGCTCTATACTACATTATTTTAATAATCGCTCGTTCTTTTTGGCGGGTGGCGACAGCGCGGTCAAAAATTGGCGCCGTTGCCGGGGACTCTTGTTGTTATTAACAGTAAAAAAAAACATTTTTGTTGAATTTGTCTGGTTATGGATCTTACTGATAGGCTCACTTATGTGAAGCAATTGTTTCAGCAGACACAGTTTTGTGGCATGTGCGGCTCTCCTGAGCACCTGTATGAGGCATGCCCCATTCTGACAAATGCTACTTATTGGCCTCGAGCTTATACATTCCATCCTGACAATCAAGGCAAAAAGCTTGAGGATAATGAAGAACCTGTGGAATCAAATGCATGTGTTGAGAATGATGGGGTGGATGAACCGTGTGCAGAAAGTCCAGACAATCAGACCTTTACTAACTCAGTTTCTTTTACTACATGTACTAACTGTCATCGACACTAACCCGTGTGCTGTTTTTGTGGCCGTTTCTTGACTCTATTTTGCAGCATGATAGTGAGAGTGATACCGATTGTTCAGTCGAAGTTCCAAATACACTATCCATTGAGCAGCTACCTCCCACTGTGGAACAACCGGTGATGGAGTTCAAGCCTCTGGAATTTGCACCATGGCCAGTCCAAGAGGTTGAGCCCCACTTTTATTGGGAGGATTTTATTGAGAAAGAGGTCATCTGTGACCCCAGAGGAAGTGAAAAGTCCGCCGCACTGGGCGAGGTTACTATGATTGTCAAGCACCCACTTCCGTATAAAGGCTGCAAGTTAGGGAAGCATGGAATGAACTACCACCCTTTGGCTACCATGTGGGACTTATGTTACAAGCAATGGGATCCCGGTGGAACCGCCCCTCAATGAGTTTTTCTTTACCTTGCTCTTTTAATTTTCTTTTTTTTTTCTTTGCTTTATTTCTGTTTTGTTTCCAATAAAGCTCCTGAATAATTTGAGAAGCTTAGGAGTTGTGTTAAGTCTAGTATTGGCAAGTTTGATGGATTTGGTTGAATTTGCATAGATTGATTGCATGATAGTGTTGACTGTTTTCCCCCTAGGATATGAAATTTTTGAAAATATGATCCCCATGTGATTGAAAACTGAACTTTGGGATTTTGTTATGATGGCATGATTTATGATAAGTTTGGGGTGATAGGAAGCACACACTAGGGATAGAATCTCAGTTAAACAATTTGCATAAATGTCCAGGTGAGGTTTTGAGCCTCCAACATGTTTTTGACTGTGAAAATCTCTTTTAAGTTGCACTTTCCTGAATTTGATTGAATCTCTTTTTGGTTTGCATGATTATGTGTTTGCTTCAAATGATTTAGGCATTTTCTTTGTAAATAGCTACTTAGCCTAAAATAACCATTTCCTAATGCATGTTTCCTAGTTAGCCCCTTTGAGCCTGATTAGCCTATTGCTTCTTGATAACCTAATGTTATAAGCCCAAAAATCTGGAAAACCATGTTAACCCGATCTTAGGATTAGGAGAGCATGGAATCTTAGAATGGGTACAAGAACTAAGTTTGGGGTGGCTGCAAGGTGTAATGTGTTGTTTGGGATTGAGAAAGAAAAAAAAATTGTGAAAAAAAAAATAGAAAAAAAAAGAAAAAAAAAAGAGAAAAAAAATTTAAAAGTGCAAAAATGCCAAAAAGAAATAAAAAGGTTGTAGTCACCCAAAGCAAAATGAAAAACGAAAAAGGAACTTGAGTTAAATTCAAAGTGTAAAAATGTTTCATGCTCTCTTAGTTCCTAGGGTATTCAGCCTAGTTCCTTTGTATATCCTACCCTTAGCCAGGCCCCATTACAACCCATAAAAGACCTTTTGATGTTGCTTGCATGTTTTCTGTGGGAACCATTAGGAGATGAAAATCAAATTTATGGGAAGTGCTTCTGAAAAGTGAAATTGAGTGAATTGTTGATAACCTGACAAAAACTGAGTGATTGAGTGAACACAAATTTCCCTTGTGAGGAAGGCAGTTGTTTGGATTTGGTGATCTCCCTTTTGTGTGTAACTTAGATCCCCTGCTTAGATTGATGATTGTTTGAATGATGAATTTCTCAATTGTTTAGAATAAATGCATGTGGGGATTACTTTGCTTGAAGGGGGGAACATTGAAAGAAAAATTGTTTTGTTAAATTGCTTGAAATTTGTGTGAAAGTTAATTGAGTCCTTAAGCTTGCCATGTTTTGCCAGGTCTTGAGTCTTTTTAAGTTTTTAAGTTTTAGTTTGCTTGGGGACAAGCAAAGTTTAAGTTTGGGGTATTTTGATGAGCCTCTGTTTGACTGGTTTTATAACTCGTCAAGACCTTGGCTTTGTGCTTATTTTATATCATTTTCACCCAAATTAGACTTGATTGTCCTTAAGTAAGATTTTGAGTCTGTAAAGTGTTTTTAGGTTAATTTAGTTGATTTAAAGTTAAATAAAATACTTACTGTTATTTCTTATTTTCAGGTAATAAAAATGAATAAAACTGGTTCGCCTCGCGAAGAAGCTCTCGCCCCGCGAGTATTGCAACTCTGAAAAGTCAGAGACGATCACGGCTTGCCCGTGTTGAAGATAACGGCTGTGGCAGTTTTGAAGTTGAAGCGTTCGCCTCGCGAGCATCCATTCGCCTCGCGAGTCTGGAAGTCAGAATATAATTGCTGCATCACTTGGAACCTGAACTGGTCATGAAGATTGGGCCATAACTTTGGCTGTAGATGTCGGTTGGAACTGAAACCGGTGGCAAATGAAAGATCAAACAAAGAGCTTTAACTCTCATGAAGACCATTATTCCAAACAGAGCCGTTTTGAAGGGCTTTAATCCATGTGAAGTCAGAGGCGTTTCAGCTGCCCTATGAATTGAATGTGGACATAACTCTCTCATCTTAATTCATAATTAAGCAAATTAAGTGGCTTTGGAAAGCTAAGAGGCAGAGGTTGAAGTGAATTAAAGGAGTATTCAGATATTGAGAGGAGGTCTTGAGAGAATTTGTATAAATAGGAGTCAGAGTAGTAGTGAGAGGGGGGCTAGTCAGTTTTGGCTAGTCTTAGCTAGTCAGTAGTTGTAGTTGTTTTGTTTCTTTTTCTGCTTATGTTTGTTATGGAGAACTAGTCTCCTAGATTAATCTACTGTGATTGGTTTTAATTACACTTGAGGTTCTTGTATTTCCTGTTTTCATTTCCTTTTCTCTTTTCAATACTATGTTATGCATTTCTGTTTGTTTAATTCAGGAATGTATAGTATTGTATTGATTCGTTCCGGTGATGTTATGTTCCTATACTTAATCGCGTTTGTTTAATTCGCGTGTGTTCATTCATGTTCGTTTAGTTCATGATAGCTTAACCCCGTTTGTTTAATTCGGGAATAGGAACATATATCCGTAGTAGCGGTTTCGTTTGTTAATTGTTGCTACAACCGGGAGGGGATTAGAATCTGCTTAGGGCTTGGATTTGCATGAACCAATGATAGTGGGAAACCAAGAACAGTAGGTTAATCGTTCTTTAGTTTATTTGCTATTCTCTTTAACTGCTTTGTTTTCATTGTTTTGTTTTCTTTATTTTATTTCAATCTCAAAACCCCCCAAAAACTAACTTTTGATTTTCTGTTAATAATAACAACACTAAAGAGTCCTTGAGAGACGATACTCGAGTTGTCGCTCTATACTACATTATTTTAATAATCGCTCGTTCTTTTTGGCGCGTGGCGACAGCGCGGTCATAGAGCCCACTCCTAAAAGCTTGATCGCTAAGAGGAGACAGAGCTACTACTTTAAATGAGAGTTAACCATTTCACACACAGCTTATATGGGATTTAACACTTGCATGCATCAATGCTGTCATGTTGGAGAGAATGGTCCATCCACTTGGGAAGTAGACAAACTGGACCAATATACCAATTGATGCAGATTGCAGAATAGAAGAACGAAAGGAATAAGGAAGTTTCATGTTATTGTTCCAGAAAGTTTCATGCTATTGTTCCAGTAGATAACATAGGATCCACTAGGTAGATACATTGAACACAAGGAAAATCCTTGAAATAATATTCATAACTGAAAGTCCTTGTTATAAAATAGCTCAGTATAATCACTATGAAAATTACAATAAAATTATTTTAGAGCCAATACATGATTATAGATTTTGTCTTGCTTGGCTGCTCCTGCATCAATTTGATTCCGTGGCTAATTTTTTTCCTTTCACTAGCTTATTCTCTATTTAATTATCTGTTGGTTTTGTTTCATTTCTTAATTATGTAACTTTATGGAAATATCATCTGCACTCCTGCAGCTTAATTTCTTAATTTTTTTAACACTGGTGGAAAACGCTTTGATAATTTTTCTCATAAAAAGGAAAGAGTTTTGTGTTGTTTAGCTGTGTGGCACTAGCAACGTGTAATTTTGAGTTCACTATAAATGTACAAAGATATGGACCATTCTGGATTTGCACTACCTTAATATTTGTAGCAGCATCTATTGGCACATTTGTGACATATGTAGCGCACAAGCTGAAGAACAAGGAATGGGACTGTGACATCAATCTGGTGACTTAGCCTGCTGATTATTTTACGGCTATGTTACCATCGTTCCTCTTTGTGTGTACGTAATCCTCAAATACTTCTCTGCACCAGCGGGCCTTGTCCAACTATTCTGTCTATATGGATATTCCCTTTTTGTATTTATTCCGGCTCTGGTAAGTTAGTGCTTTCCTTTTATTTAAACGAAGTATGAAATTTGACATTTTCATCCTATTGCATCCTCAAACCCTTTGTTTGGTACAGTGTATGTCCGTTGTGCCACTGGATATATTCAGATGGGTGATTGCAGGTGTGGCAGGATTCATGTCAACAACATTTGTTGCACTTAACCTTCAGGCACATATCAAATCAGCAGGTGAAAGGTGGTTCTTGATTGTTGCTGGCATTTTTCTATTGCAGCTGGCCCTTGATGTTGTATTAAAGATCTACCTCTTCACGGTGTCAGTTTAAGAGATATATAACAAAGAAATAGCTTTTTGGATTCTTAGGTTATACAGATTTATTTATTTCTGTTCCTAGGTGGATTTGTGTAAGGACTCTGTAGTGGCAATGCTGGGCAATTTGGAGTGTAACATTTTAGTTATAGTGGTTCTTCCTTTTGTTGTTGGGTTATTATTGTATACGGGTTGGGGTACCGCTTGTACCCTTTAATCAATATACTTTTAGCTTATCGAAAAAAAATATTGTATTTATGCTTTTGTATGTAAATGTATGGTTTGTTGAGTTTTGCTAAGTGCAATGGGATGGATAAACTGTTTAATGTCTTGGTTTTGCTGAGTGCATGTGGGAAATATAGAAAAACAACGTAAATAATTTAAAAAAAAAAGGGAATAGGTAGCGCTTTCTTGAAAAAATGCTGCCTAAAGTTAAAAATAGATGGCGCTTCCTTGAGAAAGCGCTATCTATTATAAACTTTAGACAACGCTTTCTCAAGAAAGCGCTACCTATTCCCACTTTCAGTAGCACTTTTTTAAGCGCTATTGAATGTCTCCCACCTTCAGTAGCGGGTGAATAGATAGCGCTTGGAAGCGCTACTAAAGGCAAGAAAAACATTATTAAAGCCCTTTTTCTGTAGTAGTGTTTAGGCAAAATAGGTATTTTGGTCTCATACGTTTATTTAATTTTTCAAATCGGTTCTATTTTTTTTTTTTCAAATTGGTCCCATACGTTCTGTTCCGTTTTCAAATTAGTCATTTCCTTTAATTTTGACCTAACGTTGTCAGTTTTGAGCTGACGTGGCTATCACACTAGGCTGACACGTGGCCTTAAAACTGACGGCGTTAGGTCAAAATTAACGGAAATGACTAACTTAAAAACGGAATAGAACGTATGGGACCAATTTGAAAAAAAAACATAGGACCGATTTGAAAAATTAAATAAACGTATGAACCAAAATACATATTTTGCCTTTAGTTTATCATAAAACTTATATATATTATTTCATTCGAAATGTATTATATTTCTTAAAGATAGATTGTAAGATTTCATAACATTTTTTGTTTTTTTTTTGGTTTATAAGGTATCCTCCGCATGCAATTCTATGGAGACTGATCCCTCGAGCCGGGTAGGACTATAAGGGCGGTAAAGCTCTCCCTCAAGAATTTTAATGCTGCCATATTCCCAGTGTCAGGATTCGAATTCAAGACCTCTGGTTAAGCGATCAGAGATCCGTGTCATCTCATCTAAACGCTCTTGGATTTTGTTTATTTGAGTGGTTGATTTTTTTTTTAAGATGTGTCGAGTGTAACTAATTAATTTTAATTTTATACATTGATATTTATTACTCCATCCGGACTCAATTATAAGCAAAAATAATTAATTTCACACTTATTAAGAAAGTTAGGTAATGTAGTATGATAGTCTTGATTTATGTAAAAAAAAATAGTTATAATTACTAAACTATTCTTTAATTGTCTAGGGAATAAGCAATACTCTTGGAAAAGTAGAGGAAAAATTGATTTGATTGATTAATTTTCTTGGTTTTTGGAATACTTACCTTAAATATAGTTGAGTTGGTTGGATTTTGCTTATATTTGAGTACAAAAAATATAGATACTTTTTTGCTTATAATTGAGTCTGGGGGAGTACAAGTTTAATTCAACCCAATTCACTGTAGGGTCGAATTAAATTGACAAAAAAAATATTTATATTCGACCTAACCTGCTATTTTAATATGTCAATCTATTCTATTACCTAATTAATAAAATTTTGCCTCTTTTGTCACTTGTCACACTCTCATTCACTCTTATTTTGGCATTTTCCTACTCACACAAGATGGTTCTCGACTTCTTTTCCTCTTTCCCATCCAAAACATGTTTATTCAAATTCAAATATATTCATTTCATCTTTCTCTCTCCCTTCTTCTATTACCTAATTAATAAAATTTTGTCCCTTTTGCCGGTTGTCACACTCTCATTCACTCTTATTTTGGTATTTTCCCGCTCACACAAGATGATTCTCGACTTCTTTTCCTCTTCCCCATCCAAAACATTTTTATTCAAATTCAAATATATTCATTTCATCTTTCTCTCTCCCTTCTTTCTTCACCTTTTCCCTGCATCTCACCAAACTACTCCATACCTCCAAACTATTCAATAGCTCTCACGTCCAACAAGGTTATGGTCTATCTTTTTATAACAGTGTTTTAATCATATTCTTTCATTTCTGTTTCACTTCTCTCTTTATTTTTCTCCTCCAACCCAACTATTTTTTCTCTGCAATTGGTCTCCCCCTGTTCACAGTATAAGATAGCAAGCAAAATATGAGTGGAGACGTTGTGGAGGTTGTATTTTCACCTTCGGTTTTGACACAAGATGGAGATGGAATGGAATTTTTTTCTGAGGTAGGTACGTTTTCCCATTCTTATTTCTTAATAAAAAAAATTGTGTTAAGCTCATAATTTTTTTTTTTACTGCACCTTCTTTGTTTGTAAAAATTGTGTTGGTTCTAAATAAAGCACATGAGGTGTTCGAGAAATTTGCTCTTTATGGAATTTTGTCCCTTTCTATTATTTGTGGATGTACAACTTATTCTTCCATATGGTATAGAGTTAACTCTAAGGTTTGTATGCTTCCCACTAAGACAAGATTAAAAGAAGTAAAGATTTCAAAAAAAAAAAAAATGGGTGAAGGGCTATTGATTAAGACAATAATTAGCTTAAGAAAATCAAAAGACTGCGGGACTATATACTCACTATTTGTTTATTTGTTCAACTCTTGGCATAAAATTGTTCTGAATATGAGTTTTCTTGGATTGTTGCTATTGACTCATATGGTGGTAAACTGCTTTGTCCAGGAAGGTATGTTTTTATCTTCTCCTACCTCTTTTTTCTTAAATCTGATTTATCAAATGGTGACCATGAGTATTTGCAGGAAGCGGTTCCACTTGGCTCTGTTTGGAAGCACCGCTTCCGGAGGTGAGTTGCTTTTCAAGTTCCAAATTTTCCCACCATGTTACCTAACCTTGCTAACTTTGTGCCTTTAACACATTATGAATACATTTATTTGCTGGTGTTAATATTTATTTATTCTAAATGTTAATCTCAGTTATTAACAGGTCATGAAGTATGGATACTTTTAAGTCCCTCAAGTTTTATGCCACTAACTTTTGTAGTGGCTTGAGGCTGTTTATCTATAATTTGTTTGAAATTGGATATAGCTACAATCTAGCATATATGCATGAGTAAATTTAATCTATTCAACTGCTTTGATCTATATTTAAATATTTCCATAGCTTTTAATTTTAGATTTTAACATGGTTTTTTTAAAGAGTCGTGGGCTGGCACTCCACTTTTGTTCGGAATCAATGCTTCGAACATAATCACATATGAAGTCATGACAGTTACAAAGAGAGGAGTTTTGTGCATTGACCCAATTTCCATTCATATATTGTACATGTACATTCCTAAGTTGATTTAATGTTTTGGACTAATGAATCCAAAGCGATACTTCATCCCTCCTAATTGATTGTCTTTTCATATCTTTTATCAAAGCAAGGAATATGATGTTATTGGTTATGGTTTGCTCATGACTGATGAAAGAGAATAATATGTAGGCCTTTATCATAGAATACATTCATGTCTATGTAGTTGTTAACGTTGGTTTTTGGTTTCTGACCAAAATTCCTTCGTGACAAATAATTAGAGATCAAACTAGTGTGGGACCTACGAGTTATGCGGTAATCTCGACAGGAATGTGCTATTTTGAAGGTAATGTCGGCCAAGTATAAATTTGACAAATTAGTCAAATCTAGTAATATACTAGCAAAGACTTAATGTTTTGATAAGTTTATGAGTTTGAAAATGGTGTTTGAGATTGTTGTCAACAAGGAAACTTGACAATGAAATTGCATGCATTTAAAAGAAAAATAGAAAAAGGAACTTTAAAATCTAAGAGATGGAAGTAGTTCCTATTGTAGAAAATAAATTCTTAATTGAACTCAGTTTATAACGATCAAGAAACAAAAGTCTTGAAAATAGAGGTTAAGTAAAGTAAAATCTAAGAACAAAAATTCAAAAGAAAGGTTGAAGAAAATAAGATCTAGACGATACTACTTGCAGAAAGTGAAAAAACTTAGATGAATAACTTGAAAGAAATACTGGAAATAATGAAGAACAAGTAAAGAACTTGAAGAACACAACTAGTATTGCATTGGGTTTTCATATTCAATTGAAATAAGATGGGTGGAGGGAATACTTGAATGTTGTCCCTAACTCTTTCATTTTTAACAGAAAAAGAAAATCGTCCAATCTACCGAAGAAACACGGGAAGCAGGAAGGGATATTGATTTGGTGTCTTCCGACTCCAATATGGTATATTTTTCATTATCCTGTCATTTTTCATATATATTACATTTGTGTCTCACCCTGTCCCTTTTATTAGGAAAAACCTCCCAAGGTGAGGACTCAATGATCATCCGGGAAATTGTCAGCAAAACTGTCGAACTGACAAATCCTCCTGATCCAGAGGTATAAGACAATTTGTTTGTCATCTCCCTCTATTTAATTATTCTAGTTCTGATTCATTAATTTTCTTACCTTTACAGGTTGAAGAAAATTTAGAGCACTTTGCTCCTGAGGATGAAGCGCTGACAAAAGATTCTTTAGATCCTAAATCCACTCAGGAACTGCCCCCCACTTCTCAACAGCCTGAACCGACTCTTCAGACTTACTCCTACGGCTAACGAGCCAACTGAAGCTGTTGTCGTGATTGAGATTCCAGATGAAGATATTGATATGGAGGCCTTACTGGCTGAAACAATTCTTGTCGTCCTTCCTCCGCCTCCAATTAGGCCTCCAATTACTAAGTCTCTTGAACCCAAACCAGCTCTTCATTTCAACACTTGGATCAACATGCTGGCTGAAGTCAGTCGGAAAGAATCAACTTTTTCTGCCAACTCTTCATCAACTCAACATGACTCTAGTGATTCTCGAGTTATCAATCTTATGCATGATCTAAGAGCTCTTCTTGACAACTCCTGCAGTACTCTTTGCTCTGATGTTAACGTCCGACAAGAAATGTCAAGACTGATTAAAGAAATTACTTCCCTTCATTCCACTCTTCCTATGTCTAGCCACACCCATTTCCTCTCGATCTACAAATTTTGGGAGCGGTTCTCTGACAAATTAGAGAAGATGTCTTCTGTCGTTCCTCCTACGAAGAGGAGGAAAAGATTAAGGACAATCTTCTAGCCAAGTTTCGGGATCTAGAGGCCTCCAAACAAAAAGAGCTTGATCTTATCTTGACAGGAACTCAAACTAAAGAATCCCTCCTGGACTACCGAAAAAAGTTATTGGCAGAGATTGAATTGACAGACCGACAGTGCGCCAAGTTTGACAAGGCTCTGGAGAAAACCAGAGACAAAGTCAAGGCCATTGATGACGAATCTGTTCAACTTGGCCAAAGAGCTGAAACCGTAGTTGGCAAACTTCGTGCTCTACAGCCTGGATATGATGCTGCAGTTGCCAACAAGGCTGATCTTACCTTTGCATGGGATCAGTTGTCTCTTGACATTGGCTTAGACAAAAATTGACTTGCTGTAATTTTCTTTCTGTCTACCGAATTTTGTGATTTCGACACTTATTTTGTTATCCATTTATTGAGAATGACTCTTGGTTTACTCTAACATTTATTTAATTTTAACTGTTGGTTCCAATAAATTTCGTAACTTACCTGTATCAATTTACAATTAATTTCGCGGTAAGTTTCAAAACATTGGTAAACCGCTACGTTTAATTTCTTGTCCCTCGAGACTACTTATAAATAGCAAGTTTTACTTCTCATAACATTTGTGCCCTTAAACACTGTGATTTTACATAAAATATGCTCCCATCAACGACCTTATTTTTCTTACTACCTTCATGGGAGCCTGACCTTACAACCTTTAACTCTCATATTCAAGGACTTTGTCTTGATGGTCATCTTGTTAGTAAAGATCAGTAACCTATGTAATGGGTATGGTAGAGATCAGCAACCAACGTAACCACTAGAGCTGACTACCGTTGCCCACCTCTGGTTAGAGCAGACTTGAAACAGAATGTGTGCATCTGTTTCCAATTCCATCATCTTCTTCTCGGAGGGTGGTTATCTCTCTTGGTATTGTCCTTACTACACCATAAGCAACCACCACCTTCTGGGTTAAATGATGGTGATATCTGCTCGTGCCAGATTTTTCCTTTACACTCTGCGCACCCTCAACATATGAAGCAGACGAAACCTCATCAAATGGGAATGAAGCCTCAACAAATTAGGCTACGCTGCTACATTGTCGAAGAGTGAAGGAGAACAGTCCGCCAATCTTATCAGAGTTTCGGACTCTTAGTTATTTTTAGGAATAAGTTAGCTTTGATTGATCATTTGTACTTTTGACAAACAATGAATAATTTAGATTGACAATTTGTATTTTTGACAGTGTATGGTTGTATTGCCAAGTTAGTGAATAAAATACTCTCATTACTTTTCACTTGTTGTCAATCTTTACTTCCAACATTGTCGGTTGATATTTCTTCAAATACTTGCCATTAATTGAATTAATTCCTAAGCCTGTATTGGCATCAACAAGTGTATACGCATTTCTAGAAAATTCTTTTGAAATATTAAATGTTCCTTCCCATTTTGGTGCCACTTACCATACTCTCGACAACTTTTATCCATAGGCAAAATGACTTTCCACACTAAGTCATCTACTTTGAATGATTTAAACTTAACTCGATTATCGTAGAATTTTGCAATTCTTTCTTTCTGTCGAATCAAGTTTTCCAATGAAATCAACCTTTCATCGCTTAATTCGTCCAATTCATCCAACATTGCATCCCAATATTGGTCGACAGGCAAGTCATCTTGTCTTTGAATGCGAATTATTTGAAGATTGATTTCGACTGGCAATACAGAATCATGTCCATATACTAACCTGTATGGTGAGGTTCCGGTCGACTGTCTGGGTGAATTCCTACATGCCCATAGTATTTGGTCAAGAGTGTTATGTCAGTTCTTAGGTTGTCGACCCACATGCTTTTTAATAAGACCAATAATAATCTTATTTATGGCCTCAACTTGGCCATTAGCTTGTGCATAGTTCGGAGTAGATGTAAGCATCTTTATATACCTAGAGTTGGCATATTCTATAATTTCCTTTCCGGTAAAAATTGATCATTGATCAGTTGTCAAGGTTTGTGATATTCCAAACCGACAAATAATGTGATTTCCAATAAAATCAATCACATCTTTTTGGGTGACTGCTTTGAGGCAAACTGCTTCTACCAACTTGGTAAAATAATCAACCCTAACCAAGATGAATTGATGTCCTTTTGATGAAGACGGGTGTATTTGTCCAATTAAATCCAAAGCCCATCCTTTGAATGGCCATGGTTTGACTATAGAATGTAATTCGCTAGCCGGAACATTCTGTATGTGGCCATGTTTCTGACATTGCTCATAAGACTTGGCAAACAAAATGCAGTCCCTAACCATAGTTGGCCAATAATACAAACTCTGTCGGAGCCCCTATTTCATTTTCTCTCCTGCTTGGTGGGCCCCACATATGCCTTCATGGACCTTTGACAAAGCCAAATAAGCATCTTGCTCACTTAGGCACTTACGTAAAGTTCTGTCGGCATACCTTCTATGTAATAGTCCACCCTGCATAGTATAATTCAATGCTTTATATTTTATCTTTCTCTCTGCATTCTGACTTGGGTTTTCCAAATATTTAATTATTGGTAATCTCCAGTCATTAGATAGAGTTACATCATTGATCAATACATCTCTTTCTTCCAGTGGATATAATAATTCTCTAATCTCCATTAACCCTGACAAAGTCTTTTGAGATATCTTGTACCTTGAAGCTATTTGAGCTAACTCATTAGCCTCTTGATTCTGTTCTCTGGGGATATACTTGACAATTACGTCATCGAATTTTCTCATTAACTTACTTGTTATGATACAATATTTTGTCAAATTATAACTAACACATTTGTATTCTTGAGTAATATGTTTAATAACCAACTGGGAATCCCCAAATATCTGCACTTTCGTGCCTTCATTTCCACTAGTGTCTCTAATCCAACAATCAAAGCTTCATACTCAGCTTCATTGTTAGAACATGGATATTTAAGCTCAAACATGAACTTAATAGGAGTTCCTTGTGGAGTCACGATTAATATTCCTACTCCACTACCTCCTTGATGCCTTGACCCATCAAAGTAAAGTTTCCAAGGTTGCAAACTGACAAAGTTTATTTCCGGCACATCCAATCCTGGATGTTCTACCAAGAAGTCGGCAACTGCATGACATTTGATAGCTTTGGCTGGCACGTATTGTAAAGAATATTCCGACAAAGCAATGGTCCATTTACCAATACGCCCATTAAGGACTGGTTTTGACAACATATACTTTATTGCATCAGTCTTAGAAATTACTAATACATTACAAGGCATCATATAATATTTGAGTTTGGTACATGAAAAATACAATGCTAGACATAATTTCTCTATAGCACTATATCTTTTCTCAGCATCATTGAGAACTCTGCTTAGATAATACACGACCCTTTCGACATTGTCGTAGTCATCCTGGGCCAAGAGACATCCTATAGTATCTTCAGATGCTGATATGTACAACTTCAACGGTCGACGAGGCATAGCAGGCATCATGACCGGTGGATTGACTAAGTATTGCTTGATCTGGTCAAAAGCCTCTTGATGACAAGATTCCCACACAAAGCTCTATTCCGCTTTTAACTTGACCAATGGTGCAAATACTCTTGTTCTTCCTGACAAATTCGATATAAAGCTCCACAGAAAGTTAACCTTTCCTAGGAAGGACTATAATTCTTTCTTATTTGTCGGTGTTGCGGCTTCCATAACTGCTTTGGCTTTATTTTTGTCCACCTCGATTCCTTTCTTATGAACTAAAAAGCCCAAGAATTTGGCAGCCGACACCCCGAAGCTGCATTTTTCGGGGTTCATTTTGAGATTGTGTTTCCTCATCCTTTCAAACCTTTTCTTCAGGTGCTCTAAGTGATCATCTTTAGTTTTTGATTTGACAACCACATCATCAATATATACGTCTATAAATTTCCCAATAACATCATGGAAAATAGTATTCATTGCTCGCTGGTAGGTGGCTCCTGCATTCTTTAAACCGAAAGGCATGACAATCCATTCATATGTCCCAATTGCTCCCGGACACTTGAAGGCAGTCTTTGACACATCTTCTTCGGCTATAAAGTTTTGATTATAACCTGGATGGCCATCCATACAACTTAAAATTTCATTTCCTGATGCTGAGTCGACAAGCATGTCGGCTATTGGCATCGGATATTCATCTTTGGGGGTAGCTGTATTTAGATTTCTAAAATCTATGCATAACCTCATTTTGCCATTATTTTTAATAACAGGAACTACATTAGAAAGCCAATCGACATACCTAGTTGTTCGAATGAACTTTGACTTAACCAGTCTTTCTACTTCCTCTTTAATTCTGTGTACCACCTCTGGGGCAAATCTTCTGCTCGCCTGTTTAACAGGTTTGCAATCCTCCCTGAGTGGTAACCGGTGTTCGACAAGATCCCTGCTTAAACCAGGCATTTCATCATAGTCTCATGCGAAGAAATCTTTATACTCTACAATTAGTCTGACAAGTTTTTGTTTGTAATCCTCTGGCAGAAAAGCACTCACAAAGATAGGCCTTTTCTTTTCCTCCGTACCTAAGTTTATTTCTTCCAGGGGATCTTCCACTTCCATATTTTGCTTAACTTCGGCTCCCTTTTCAAAACCCAAAGGGTCGTCGTCAATGATACAATCCGCTAACACACTTTCTGAAGTGTGTACTTCTTTGTCGGCCAGATAGGCTGATAATCTTCTCAGTTGTATTTCAAGGCTTATTGTCGGAATTTGGAGGAGATTTGTCGGTCTCTTCCTTTATCTTAACGTCAAATTGACTGAGAACACTTGCTTCCAATGCATCCTTGTCAATGACCCCTTCATTGGCAGTTATAGGTCTGACGTTTGGTGAATATACCTTGAAATCAACATGTAATTGCTGAGCATAACAAGTGCTATCATCTGCTTTGCTATTTCTACCTGATCTTACGCATTCCACAAGATTACTTTCTGATACACTGTTGACGGAATTGCTCCCATAGCATGAATCCAATCCCTGCCAAGTAATAGGTTGCAGCTTGACTTGGCGGGGATTATCACAAACAGTGTCATCCTTTCGACCGTGCCAACTTGAATATTCAACAAAATGACGCCATCTAACGGAGAAGTTTTGCCACTGAAATCAGTGACGACCATATTTGTCGGAATTAAATCCGACTGATCCTTCCCTAGCGTTTTGAACATTGCTCATGGTATCAGATTCACGGCATCTCCCCCGTCAATTAAAACCCTGTTGTTAGGTCTTACATCTATTACGGCTTTCACATGCAATGCCCTTAAATGGTTCCTATGTTCATCGGTTGCCTTTTCCAACTGGGCCACGTTATCAAACACAGTAACCAAGTTTTCTTGGACATACGTCCAAAAATCACCTGGATCTCTATCATTGTTGACAACATCATCATCGTTGGAGAAATCAACTTCGAGATATCCCTCATATTCTGCTGGGATAAACAAAATCAATCCTATCTTCATTCTCATACTGGCTCCAGTATGACTTCATTTTCTGGATCTTCATCCAAAAACGCACCTTCAACCATTCTGCCATGATTTTTTTTTAAATCACTTTCGTCATCTGATCCTGACCTATCCGACAGCGGTCGGGCCACTCCTGCCCCACAATTATCCAGTGCCTCGATGATATCAGCTAGATCTTCATTCAGGCTATCCATGTCCATGTCTTTACTGATGTTTATGTCATCATTTGGATTATTCAGTGCTTTGATGATAGCATCGAAAGACAAATCTTCCTAGGTTAGGTCGCATTCAGGCTTGAACGTTGCCAACTGTTGTTCTTCCATTCTTGCCTCAAATTCTTTCTCGAGCCCCACAACCTTTTCCATCTCTACCAAACCGACAGGCCATTTGCCTGTGGATTTTGTTGGTGGTGATGTCGTCTCTACGGCCTTCTTCTTCTCTACATAGACCTGCGACATAAGCTTATTCTGCCTAGCTTGATTAATAGGCCCCATCATATCAACTTCCATGGGATGGGTCTCTATCATGCTTTTCATTTTGGTATCTCCACTCTTGTCAGCTATGTTGCCAGCCACTGCTACCAGACAACCAGTATCCTGTGAAGGCATTTCCTTTATGGTGATGCCCTCTTGCTTGGCAAGCTTCTTCTTTTGAGCCTGTCAGAGCCTCTATAGCCTCCTCTTTTGACTCTTAGATATAGTCGACTGACTTGACGGTCCTGACAAACCAGGTCCTGTCATCTGAGTGTTTTGAGATAATTGCCCCCTTCGGTAATCCTCATTCCAGAAAGGGTGGATTGTGATTATTGAACTTATTTTTTCTAACCCATTTCTGCTTTCGTAATTCAGGATAACAGGCCATAGGGGAATTTCTTACCTATCGATCCACCGTTACGTTGGACGGGGGTTTCCTGGTCCTGACATAATTGAAGCCTCTGCCGACAGACGTGTTACTCCCCACTGATTCTATGACTGGCTCTTCAAGCCAACCTCCAGTGTTGTTTTGTCTAGGTCTTGTCTGATACGTGTATTGCCGACGACCACCTGTCTGCCTGTTGACACATGCGTAGCACTTTTGTGTACACTGTTAGACCCAATATGGCTATTCGGGTGTGAAAACCTGCCTTGACTATTACCCTCACGAGACTCAGTTCTGTCTTGTGGGTGATATGATGGCGTTTTTTGCCCCTTAGCCGTCTTGGCGGCGGCATCGTCATAGAATTCTTCACATCTTGGGCATACTTTGAAGATACCACCAGATTTCTTGTGTGTCATGAAGTCGACAAGCGTTTCCCCTGGCTTTGGATAGATATCAAATGAATCTATCAGGTCCATCTGAATATTCTGTTCAACTCTTATATTGACCATGCCTATTCCCATAGGGACTTGGAGGTCGGTTTTGTTAACTTCAGGTCTGAATGGTTCTGTATCAATCTTCATGTCTTGTTTCTTGTCTGACAACTTTAGTCTTCCTTCTGTCAAACCTTTCTGAATGATGTCCCTGAAATGCATACAGACGTTAGTTACATGACCAAAAGTATTATGAAACTTACAATACTTCCGATCTTTTATTTCATGGGCTTTCAATAGCCTATGATCATCTGATAACTTTAACTGCTTATCTTTGAGCAGTATGTCAAATATTTGGTCGGCTTTGGTCACGTCAAATGTATACACTTTCTTATTGATGAAAGGAATCCTTTCTCTGGCCCTTGCAGGCCTCAAGGCTTAACATGTATAAGGGGGACCAGTTTTCAATTCAACATAGTCTAACTCATATTCTTCAGAATTATTGCCCACTTCGTCGGAATCCCTACATCCGACAAAATTAATCTTTTCTCTTTTGAGGAATTTCCTCTGGTTGAAAACCTTTTCGGCCTTCAGTTGTTCAATTTGTCGAACTTTGTCATCCAACTGGGCAAGATCAATTAGGTGTTGGTTCACCAATTTCTTCCTAATGTGATAATCTAGACCCCCGGCAGCAATCTTCACTATTTCTGCCTCGAGGATAGGAGTGAAGCAACGACTCCTCATTTGACGGAATCGTGCAAGGTAATCATCGACAGACTAGTTATTCATTCTTTTAATGCCGAATAAGTCTGTCAACCCAATTTTTAAATCACCCCTAAAGAATTGATCATGAAAGCTCCTCTCTAATTGATTCCAGGAATGTATGGAATTAGGTCTCAGAGTTCAAAACCAAGAAAAAGCATTCTTAGTTAATGAACTAGGAAATAACTTCATTTTTAGTCCCTCCTATAAAGTCAAATCTCCTAATTCGCTCGTATATCAGGCAATGTGCTCGACGGTTGACTCTCCACTTTCCCCTGAGAATTTTGACAATTTGGGTATTTTGTATCCTCGAGGCATTTATGCCTGTTGGACCCAGTCGGGAAATGTCGATGCAAAAAATTCACAGATTGGCAAAACCTATGTTAAAACCAAACCTATTCATTGCTTGTTCGACAACTTGGTTAACATTCTGGTTTAGAACATTTTGACGAAACGATCCAAGAGCACCCTGGTTTATGACAAAGCCTTCATCTTCCTCTGGCTGTAGAATGTGTGCATTTCCACGTTTCAAAGGGACTCGACGATGGGATTTTGGCCGCTCGTCATCTTGTTCGGATCCATCAAGTTGGATAACTTGTGGTTGTTCAACTTGTGGTTGATTATTCTGACCGTGGTTGACATTTCTATTGGGATTTCTATTGGCATTTTGGTTGTTGTCTGGGTCCAACACACCCAAGGCTCTATTTAACCTACGTATCTCATTTTCCAATGTCATGCATGCATTATTTATGTTTTTCATTAATGGCGTAATCACTGTACCCATTTGCTGAGTAAATGCATTCACCGTGTCAAAGTTACTAGAGTCAATTTGTTGTCGAACATTGGCTAATGTAGCCTCTGACAGACCAACAATATTTTGCAGGGGTTGTCTAAGTGGGGATACTTGTGGCCTTACTACTGGACGCTCTTGTCGAGTATGGATCATCACCACTGACCCTGTTAACTCATTCGCTTGAGTCAACGGTCCTGCCTGTCCAGATGTATGGGTGGCCGTCGTTACTCCATTTGGATATGGTATGTATGCAAATGGGGTATTTGGGTTGACAGTGGTCGAACCATAAGGCATTCCATACAAAGTTTGTGGCAGAGGTTGCGTAGTCCCTCTTGGGTTTGAATTCACAACACTCCGTGGAGACAATCCGGTAGTAGGCTGATTTATTTGTTGTAAAACTGGGGAAGTTGATGATGGGAATGTTCCTTGGCCAACTTTGTCAAGCCTATTGACAACTTGAGCATAGGAAATGCCTCTTCTCGCCACTAAACTATTAGTGCTATTATTTCCTGCATTAGTAGCGTTACCCATGGTTGCAGGAATATTATCAACTGGTGCAACAGTGGTTATAGGATTAGCATCCACCATTGACACATCGGTGTTAGTGCTTACTACGCCTGCATAACTTGCACTACTCATATTCATAGAGTTTTGGGAATTAGATGATGTTTGAATCACTCTCCCAATCCATAGACGTGTACAATAAATTTGTATGTCAGAGTTCGTGACACTATACGAGTTACTCTAAACTCGTCCCACTGGGCGTGCCAATTTGTTAATGTTTGTTTTTGGTTTCTGACCAAAATTCCTTCGTGACAAATAATTAGAGATCAAACGAGTGTGAGACCTACGAGTTATGCGGTAATCTCGAAAGGAATGTGCTATTTTGAAGGTAATGTCTGCCAAGTATAAATTTGACAAATTAGTCAAATCTAGTAATATACTGGCAAAGACTTAATGTTATGAAAAGTTTATGAGTTTGAAAATGGTGTTTAAGATTGTTGTCAACAAGGAAACTTGACAATGAAACTGCATGCATTTAAAATAAGAATAGAAAAATGAACTCTAAAATTTAAGAGATGAAAGTAGTTCCTATTGTAGAAAATAACTTCTTAATTGAACTCAGTTTCTAATGATCAGGAAACAAAAGTCTTGAAAAGAGAGGTTAAGTAAAGTAAAATCTAAGAACAAAAATTCAAAACAAGGGTTGAAGAAAATAAGATCTAGACAATACTACTTGCCGAAAGTGAAAAAACTTAGATGAATAACTTGAAAGAAATACTGGAAATAATGAAGAACAAGTAAGAACTTGAAGAACACAACCAGTATTGCACTGGGTTTTCATATTCAATTGAAATAAGATGGGTTGATCGAGATGTGTAGTATGTGTATCAAGTAACTGACCCTTATTACATTGTGATTCCTAGTATTTATAGGCAAATAAAATAACTACCTAGAAATAACTCCTTATTTATATGAATGCCACATGTCTTTTGGTAGTTCTCTTAAATTTTATACTTAAACTGTTTTGTCAAGCAATCCCACTACCTGCTCAATGCCTTGAACCGCTGTGTCAATTTGCTTATCTTCGAAGGTTTGAATTGCTTGACAACTTGTATTGGTTCCTTTTGAGGAATTGGAGACTTAACCAATTTCTTCACTTTTCTATTTCTCTTGACAACTCTTTCTTCAACTAAGTCTTCCATTATTATTTTGTTAGGAATTTGACAGTCGAATCTTTTCCTCTGTCGAACTGTATTTTCTTGTCAAACCAAATATCTTCAATACTTAGAAAATTTTAATTACCTCCTCAATCCCTTAAACATCTTATCAAGAAAACATCAGTTAGAAATCCAAAATTTCATCCTCAACAATAGTCCAATTAATCCATGTAACAGCCAGATTTTAATTATGTTGTTCAACCGGTTAAAATATAATTAATTATATTTTAATTTGAGAGTTAGAGAGTGTTTTTTACTAAAATAAAATCATATTCATAGTCTACTTTATGGTAGAGGGTTACGGTAAAAATTTCGGTTGAAAATTCAGACGAAAGCCGGTCTGCGTTATCACTGTTGGTACAAGTTTACTGTGCAGAAAACCTAATTTTGACCCGTGAACGAGACGGTTAGTGTTTTTAATATGTTTCCTTCAACTTTGATTGTTTTGAAAATTTTCGTTCAAAAAAATAATATAATATTTTATTCGGGCGAAAACGTCGGCAGAATTACGATCGGAAAATACAACCGGGTACGAAATGGAGCAGATTAGGGAGCACAAAAGAAGTGAAGTGACTTGATGGGATTTGATGGAAATGGGTTATGACACACTCCTAAAGTGTAATCATCACACTTTTCTAAGAGATTGGAAAGTTTAAGGATTTCTAACTTGTTTATTCTATGTTATTAAAGCTAGGATGTATTACTTTCATTTTTCCAAGATGATCATGGACTTGAGCTCCATACGATATTTGGATGCTAAGTCTAAGAGATTGGAATGTTTAAGTTTCCATTGTTTTCCAAAATGATCATGGACTTGAGCTCCATAAGATATGTGGATGCTAAGTCTAAGAGATTGGAAAGTTTAAAGATTTCTAACCTATAAATCCTATGAAGGCCGAACCTAGAAGGTTATGGACCTAAGATACTTTGTTCTTATTTTTCCAAAATGATCATGGTTTTGAGCTCCTTAATACATATGGATGCTAAACCTAAGAGATTGGAAAGTTTGGTGAATGCTAGCCTATTTTACTAGCCTTGGCAGAATACCCTAAGTTTATAACTTAGTGGGATTTTAATTCAACTTTGTTAAATGATCATTGTTTATGAACTCCTAACACTTAAGGATCATAAATCCATGAGTTGTATAATTTTCGGGAATCTCTAACCCTAAGAACTAGTCTTGGCCGAGCCTATACCTTGTGGTTTAGTGTTCTTGTTTGATTTTAACTTGTGATTTTGTGTTCATAACCTTAGACTTCTATCATGGAGGAAACGAGGACGTTCGTGGTATACCTCTTCGAGCATCTAATCTCCTTACCTTCACAGAAGGTGGAGCTAGTACTTTGTGGTGTGAAGACAACGAGCTTCGAATTCGGGAGTTCGGTTATAACCCAGGTGGGGGAAAGAACCAACCTATCGTCGGAATGGATAAGTACTAGTTATATAATAATTGTGTAGGGCGACCTAAATCCTACTAGTAGTCGAGTAATCGACAAGACCAAAATCATATTGGAAACCTTTTCTCAAAAACCAATGGTGATTCGGGTATTGTAGGTTATCGATATTAGGTTGATTTTATATTGTTGATGGTTGATTTGATTTATTACCTTTATTGAATTGATTTTGTGCTATGTTGGTGATATGGGAATATATTGATTGATATTGTGTTATGCATGATCTGTCTGGTTTGTATTATTATGCTTAGTGGTTTTTAAGTAAAGATATATATGTTGTCTAAGAGATGATTGTTTTGGGCGTGAGGATAATAATGATTTAGAAGTGCCTAACCTAGATGATGTATGTTAAAGAGGAGTTATGGCATAGAATATGTATCAAGTTCTAATGAAAAGTTAAGGCACTAGGATGTTGTTAAAACGGGTTGGTGAGATTCAAGTATAGGTGTTGTTGTCCACATCCGTCTATTAGTAATATAATACACAAGGACAAAAGTGTATTGGTAATATAATACACAAAGACAAAAGTGTGTTGGTAATATAATACGCAAGGACATCTGTGTATTGGTAATATAATACACCGTGTATTGGTAATATAATACACGTAAAACACTTCTGTGTATTGGTAATATAATACACGTAAAACACTTATGTGTATTAGTAATATAATACACATAAGATCAAGAATTCTCGCAAGACCACTTCCACCTTAGGGAATGGGGGTGGAACACCTTAACGGGAATGGAGGTGTGCACTAGGTGGAACATCCTAACGGGAATGAGGGTGTGCCCCGATGCAAATGAGGGATGGTGACAGGAGTGGTAGTGGCCACGATAACGTAAAGACATGGTGACAGGATTTGAGAGGTTACGTTAAAATAAAGTGTCGGATTGCCTAAGAGTAAGGGTAGAGGATGATATATATTAACTTGAGGATGATTCGTTAATTATGTGTGATGATTGTCTGTGACAATTACTGTATAATGTACTATGACTCTTTTCCGCTTTTTGATGATAGAACTGCTTCTTATCCCCTATGTTTTTGTATTTTTGTGGGTTACTTTGGTTTACGTTAGAAGACCCGATGGAGGGTTATGTTGCTGAGGAGCTGGACGGAACTCTGTATGAAACAGAGATTGCTTAGGAGTTGGATGTAACTCCTTACAAACCAGACGTTGGGGGTCGAGCTGTGATCCATGGCGATTAGAGTATAGACATTATGGCCAGTGTGTCTAAGGAGCACTTTTATATTTTCGCTAAGTATGTTTTTTATTAAGTTTATGCCTGTGAGGGATCCTACTGAGAGGATACCCTCAACAGTGTTTTGGTATTGTAATGAACAATTAGGTGTGTATTTACCTATGTTAAAGTTGTTGTGTTTTAAATTTGCAGAAGTTATATGATAATTAAACAGGTTTTAATTTTTACATGTTTTCTCGTTAAGCGTGCGATTAAGAATTGATTTAAGAAGGTAATTAATCTAATAAAACACCGGGGCACAGCGGGGTGTCTCATTTTGGTATCAGAGCAGTTTGGTTCTAAATTGGACTGTGGGATTATGTCCGATCAGAATCAAGGACTGCGAGGTTTAGGATGTTGTTATTGGCCGTGTCTAGTTGAATCCACATCAGATTTTGACTATGTTTAGAAGTTGGGGAGTGTGTCCGAATCTGATGTGGGAGGTTAATATTATTCTGGCATATGGTATTTATATACTTGTCTATGTAGTATTATATGTCATACTAATAAGAGCGGATGATTTCTTTTAACAGAATCAAGGCTCGCGGAAGAGGATGTCCAACTAACAGTGCTGACGAAACTCTAGAAAGGATTATTGGAGCTGTCAATGGTAATGTAGACAATGCTGAGAATGGAGGAGGATCATCTTCGACTCCAAGTTCAATAGAAACCCTAGCTGCTGCTATGCTGCTGCAATCCCAGCAGAATGCTGAGATGCTGCAGATGAACAAAGAGCAGCTACAAATTAAGAATCAGAGAAGGGCGACAGCAGCTAAAGATGCCGGATTGACTAATTTTATGAACGGAAAACCTCCTCAATTCCAAGGAGAGTATGACCCACAGAAGGCAGAATGGTGGATACAAGAGATCGAAAAGATATTTGCTACTATGCGCTGCAGCGAGGAGAAGAAAGTGACCTATGCTGCCTTCATGTTAACCGAAGGAGTAGAATTCTGGTGGATGGGAAAGAAAAGACTATTGGAAGCTGAGGATAGGAACATTAACTGGAAGTTATTCACTGATTGTTTTTTCAAAAAATATTTTCCGCGTCTAGTTCGACGCAAGAAGGAAAAGGAATTCACAAACCTCAAACAATGCAACATATCTGTTGGTGAGTATGCATCACGTTTTGAAGCTTTGATCATGTTTTCGGAATTCTATCAGAGGTTTCCAAGTGAGGACTGGTAATGTAGAAGATTTGAGGAAGGACTCAAAGATGAGCTGCAGAGGGTTGTAGTGTCTCTCGACATACAGTATTTCCCATAACTAGTCGAGAGATGTAGTGCCATTGAAAGTATAGACCTAAGGATGGCCAATGAACAGAAACAACTGAGGAGTGGAGGTCCTAACCGATCGAGTTTCCAGAGGCACAGAAAAAGTGGTTCTCAGTGGAGACAGAGACCATATGCTCGACCCGGGTAAACACCGGCACCAGCACCAGTGACTAGAACGGGTCAGGAACCACAAGGCTTTGTTTGCTTCAGATGTGGAGGATTGCGTTATGCTATAGACTATAGAAATAGGCCTAGCTGTTTCAACTGTGAGAAACCAGGTCATGTGGCACGAGATTGCAGACAAGGGGTTATGCAACAGCCGACAGCTGCCGGAAGAGGAACTGGAGACAATAGAGGTGGAGTTGGAAGAGGAGTCCCAGCAGCAAGACCACAAGTGGCCAAACCACTGGAAGAGTGTTTACCATGAGGGGAGCTGAATCCTCTCAATCTGCTAATCTTATACAAGGTATGTGTTTGATAGCTGGTAGACTCTCGTATGTGTTGTTCGACTCAGGCACTAAACATTCTTTTATTTCGCATAAGTGTGTGGATCATTTGAAGTTAACTATTTCCAAATTACCTTATACCTTCACAGTGTCTACTCCAACCAGTAATCCTTTGACTACTATGTTTGTTTGTTTACAGTGTCCTATCATTGTTAAGAATATGACATTTATTGTAGATCATATCTGTTTGTCTATGCAACAAATAGATGTTATTCTTGGCATGGATTGGCTTTCAGCTAACCATGTAGTACTATATTGTTCTAGCAAGACTTTATCATTTCTTGAACCTTTTAGTGTAGCATCTGCCAATGAAGGAGTTTCTATGAGGAGTGATAACTCTCAACAGTTTGTGATGCTTTTCGCTGTGGAGGCTAATGAGACTCCCAGCATAGATTCCATACCTATTGTGAGAGAGTTTCCTGAAGTTTTCCCTCCAGACGTTCCAGGTTTGCCACCAGAAAGAGAAGTGGAATTCACTATAGATATCGTACCGGGGACAGGGCCTATATCTATAGCACCTTATCGGATGTCAACGGTTGAGTTGGCAGAGTTGAAGGAACAATTGGATGGCATATTAGGAAAAGATTTTATCAGACCGAGTGTTTCACCGTGGGGAGCACCGGTGTTATTTGTTAAGAAGAAGGATGGAAGTGCGAGGTTGTGCACGGATTACAGGTAGTTGAATAAGGTGACGATTAAGAATAAGTATATGTTGCCTAGGATAGATGATTTGACGGATTAGTTGAAAGGAGCAATAGTGTTCTCTAAGATTGATTTAAGATCTGGATATTATCAGATCAGAGTAAGAAACCCAAGACTGCTTTTAGGACGAGGTACAGGCACTATGAGTATTTAGTTATGCCTTTCGGTGTAACTAATGCGCCAGCCGTGTTCATGGATTATATGAACAGAATTTTTAAACCGTTCCTCGATAAGTTTGTTGTTGTGTTCATCGACGATATTCTTATTTATTCTCGTAAGTGGGAAGGGCATGAGGAACATTTGAGATTGGTGTTGAGAGTTTTGAAGGATAGACAGCTTTATGCCAAACTTTCCAAGTGTGAGTTTTGGCTGGAAGAAGTAAAATTCCTAAGTCATGTGATTAATAAAGAAGGAATAGCCGTAGATCCAGCTAAGGTTGAGTCAGTTCTTAAGTGGGAACGGTCTAAGTCAGTAAGTAAAGTATGGAGTTTCCTAGGACTAGTTGGATATTATCGGAGGTTCATAGAGTGATTCTCGAAGATTGCGTTGCCTATGACGCAGTTAACGAGGAAAAATATAGCTTTTGTATGGACGGACAAGTGTGAACAAAGTTTTCAAAAGTTGAAGGATAGGTTGACTACATCACATGTATTGATCTAACCAGATCCACTAGGACAATTTGACATATATTGTGATGCGTCATACCAAGGTTTAGGCTGTGTCCTGATGCAAGAGGGAAGAGTCGTGGCTTATGCTTCCCGACAATTGAGAATTCATGAGAGAAATTATCTGACTCATGATTTGGAGTTAGCAGCAATAGTGTTCGCATTAAAGATATGGCGGCACTTTTTGTATGGAGCAAAGTTTAATGTCTTCAGTGACCACAAGAGCCTGAAGTATCTATTCGATCAAAAAGAATTGAATATGAGACAGCGAAGATGGATGGAGTTTATCAAAGATTATGATTTCGAATTACTGTACCATCCTGGGAAGGTCAATGTGGTAGCGGATGCTTTAAGCAGGAAATCCTTGCACGTGTCTGCGATGATGGTTAAGGAGTTAGAATTGCTTGAACAGTTCAGGGATTTGGACGTAGGAATGGAATTGGTTGATAATAAGATTTGCTTAAGTATGATCACTATTAATAGTGATTTTATGAAAGATCTTAAAGATGAACAAGTTCAGGATCTATACCTCCAGGAAGTAAGTAGAGGAATTGATGAAGGTAAAATTTCTGATTTTAATAGAGGAACGGAAGGTGTGTTAAGGTTTAGAAATAGAATATGTGTGCCATAGGATGCAGAACTTAGGAAGATGATTTTAGAGGAGGCACATAAGAGTAAGTTGAGTTTCCATCCTGGATCCACAAAAATGTATCAGGATTTGAAGGAAATGTTTTGGTGGACAAGGATGAAGAAAGAAGTAGTGAAGTATGTTTTATCTTGTCTGGTGTGTCAGAAAGCTAACATTGAACATCAGAAGCCAGCAGGATTACTACAATCTTTAGATATCCTAGAGTGGAAATGGGATAGTATAGCTATGGATTTTGTGGTCGAATTACCACGAATTCCTAAGAAGCATGATGCGATTTGGGTTATCAATGATAGGTTGACAAAGTGTGCTCACTTCTTATCTATTGGTGAAAGTTATAATTTGGAAAGGTTGACTCAGATTTACATCAAAGAAATTGTTAGATTGCATGGTGTGCCATCGAGCATTGTCTCAGACCGAGATCCTAGATTCACATCTAGATTTTGGAGACAATTGCAAAATGCCTTGGGAACAAAGTTGAGGATGAGTTCTGGTTATCATCGCCAAACTGATGGACAGTCAAAAAGGACAATTCAATCATTGGAGGATCTATTGAGAGCTTGTGTGTTGGAGCACAATGGCAGTTGGGATGAGTTCTTACCATTGATTGAATTTACTTATAATAATAGTTTCCATAGTAGTATCGGAATGGCACCATATGAGGCTTTGTATGGCAGAAAATGTAGGACCCCGCTGTGTTGGTATGAGACTGGTGAGAACTAAGTTTTGGGTCCAGATGTGGTGCAACAAACTACGGAGCAAGTCAGGAAGATACGGGAAAAGATGAAGGAAGCAGAAGATAGGCAAAGGAGCTACAGTGACAAGAGGAGGAGACCATTAAAATTCTAGGAAGGCGATCACGTGTTTTTGAGAGTTACTCGGAAAACTCGAATTGGCAGAGCTATCAAATCCAGAAAACTTACTCCCCGATTCATTGGACCCTTTCAGATTCTTCGACGAATCGGTCCAGTAGCTTACCAAATTGCCTTACCACCCAATCTTTCCAACCTTCATGATGTCTTTCATTTTTCTCAGTTGAGAAAGTATTATCCTGATCCTTCACATGTCATTGAGTTTGAGTCTATACAACTGCGAGAGAATCTAGAGCATCAGGCTTTACTTGTAAGGATCGCAGATAGACGGATTAAGGAGCTTCGCGTTAGACAAATTCATTTGGTTAAGGTCGTATGGGATGAAACTACTGGAGATGCTACTTGGGAACGCGAGGAGGATATGCAACAATATCCACATCTTTTCTAAGGTACGTAAATTCCGAGGATGGAATTTTCTTTTAAGAGAGGTAGTAATATAACAGCCTGATTTTAATTATGATGTTCAATCGATTAAAATATAATTAATTATATTTAAATTTGAGAGTTAGAAAGTGTTTTTGATTAAAATAAAATCATATTCATAGTCTACTTTATGGTAGAGGGTTACGGTAAAATTTTCGGTCGAAAATTCAGACGAAAGTCGGTCTGCGTTTTCACTGCCGGTACAAGTTTACTATGTAAAAAACCTAATTTAGACACTTGAACGAGACGGTTAGTGTTTTTAATATGTTTCCTTCAACTTTGGTTATTTTGAAAATTTTCGTTCAAAAATAGAATATAATATTTTATTCGGGTGAAAATGTCGGAAGAATAACGATCAGGAAATACAACCGGATACGAAATAGAGCAGATTAGGGAGTACAAAAGAAGTGAGGTGACTTGATGGGACTTGATGGAAATGGGTTATGACACTCCAAAAAGTGTAATTATCACACTTTTCAAATTATAACATTATATTCTAAAAACCTATTTTTTTTCTCTCTTCTCAAACCAAACAAGGCACAAGGTCAAAACCTGCTCTCCAAGCTCATTCCTCTCTCCTCAATTTCGTGCCACTCTCTGTAACACCCTGCATTTTACTGTTTTAAATAACAGTAATACATATAAATATGTTTATAAATTTATTTAAGTTTTAGAAAATTATTTTAAATAAACGGTGTTTACCACTTAATCCTACTTGAATGTAGGAAGCTACGATTAAAATTTAAGTTGGAAAGTCAGGCGAAACCCGGCCCGCAAATTCCATTGACAGTATAATAATACTGCTCAAAAGACCTAATTTTAATTCGTGAACGAAAGACTTAAGATTAGTATTTTATTTTCTACAATTCTGTATTTTTAGAATTATTTCAAAAAAATATAATTTACGTTTTACGGGCAGAATACGCAATCGGGTGAGCGGCAGAATGGATTTCGGAGTTTCCAAGAGCAGATAAAGAGTTTATTTTAGGATTTTGAGATGATTCAAGGGGATGAATCATATTTTTAAGTCTAGAAGGTTCCACAAGGTTAAAGTGAAAATTTATGAATTTTACGCTTAAGTCCCTGAACTTTCTGTTAATTACCCTTTTGTCCCTGAGTTAGTTTCTAAGTTTTTTTCAAGTGAATTGGGCCAGAATCCTTGTTTCCAATCTCTTATTGGACCGTGGCTATCACTACAAAAAAAAAGGGTGTTTAGCGACCGAAGAAATCGGTCGCTATTCATCAAAATTCGGTCGCTAAATAGGTTAACGACCGAATTAGCGACCGAATAATGACGGTTGCTAAAACCTTGGTCGCTAAATCATTTAGCGACCGAATTTGTAATCGGTTGCTATTAGAGACCGAATAATTCGGTTGCTAATGTATAAAAATCGATCACTAAATTGGTCTCCTAAAACCAGCTATGTGACCAATTTTCGGTCGCTAATTCGGTCGCTAAATTGGCCACTAAATTAAAAAAAATCAGTCACTAAATGTGTCCCCAAAACTTGTTCTAGGGACCAATTTAGTGACCGATTTCTTTAAAAAACATATAACAAACCAAATATAATTTTTTTTTATAAGCTAAAGTGTATTGAAAGAGTATAATGGGTACTCTAAACTCATAAACAAAAGAACCAAATACAAGAGGGATAAGGTAGAGATTCAACCAAAGTCGGAGAAGACAATAATGGTTGATATACTAACTAATCGTCGACCAAAAAGAATTCATCGGCACCTAATATCTAAAACCAATCCACCGCCCAGCTATTGGCAATTTAGTGCCTAAAAGCTTATTAGGGATAATTGCAGCAAAAGAGAAAAAGCCCTTTGAACCTTTACATCCAGCAAAACACCAAATTATGGGGATCTTTGTGGAGTTCACTAAGGAACCGTTTGAATCCAACTTTTAGACCTTTGTGGAGTTCATCGCCTCCATTGTCCCTTAAAAAGTAATTGTCTTCCCAACTCTGCATAAGAATATAATGAGACAAAAATATAATGCTTCCCTTATACAATAATAAAATGAAACACAGATGATTGAATGGAAAATTGGATATAAAATGTATCCACAAATTCACAATCTTCAAAATCTTCAACAACCTTGTAGGCTATAATCCTTTTCTATCAAGTTGTCTTATCAATAAGAGAAAGAGAAAGCATATCATACAAAGTCTAAAAGAAATGGGTAGGATTCATTTCTTCCCTTTTCTTTACATTTCATTCTTTCTAAAAGTTTCCACACAAAGTCTAAGAGATATGCTTTGTCGACTTACTCACGTGAAGAGATGTTCTTGTTGACATGTTCGCTAGAAACCAAACCACAAAAATTACCCAGAAATACATCATACCCTGCGAATAAGAAAATAATATACATGATATAATTCCAAAAAATGATGTTCCCTAAAGCACAAATATTATCCTGACAAACATAACAAACCTTGATCATACGCTTCAAAAGCTGGAGAAACAACAACACCATTAGATACCCAACTGAATCCAATTCATTTTAATTTCTGCATTTCACACATAGAAATCACACTATATGATATTTCAATGCAAATTCAAACTCAACCAATATTATTCAATTGTTACATATCTTGAAACCACATATAACCAAAAGTTCAAAGATACTTGCATGCTCATACCCATTAACAAGAGTTCAACCATTTTTATCATACAAAAATCTAAAATCAACATATTGGAGTTCAAAACCAATTTACATCTCATACAACAAATAAAATTCAATAACACATTGAGCAATTGATTCAAGCATTTTCTCAAACAGATTATGTTCAATCTAACAAGTTGATTCACATAGAACTAGAATTCATAGGACAATAAAACCAGTTTCACAGTCCCAATTTCATAAAGCAAGCTTTAATTTTAAGATTAAAATCTGAAATCAAAGGGTTAGGGTTAGGGTTAGGGTTAGGGTTAGGGTTAGGGTTAGGGTTTCAAAATCAATTTGGGGGTTTTGAATCTGAGACACAAGAGAGGGTTTTGACTCACCCAAGGAAGAAGAAGAAGTTGGGGTGGTGTGGTGGGGCTCCTCGCAGCGGCAGACGGCGACGGCACGGTGTCCAGCAGCGGTGACAGTGTTCCTGTAACAGCCATGTACTCAAAACTTGAAGGTAAGTATAGGAGATGAAGGAAGGAACTTAAACTAACAAAGAGAGGTGAGAAACCACCAGGAATGGAAGTCAAACCACCTTACCGTGGCGGAGGATGGCGCAACCGCAACTGTGCGTGCCAGGAGGGCGGTGGCGAGTCGCGGGTCATCTGCCCTCGCCGTGCGGTGGCCGAACGGCGGCCTCAGGGCGGTGGTCGCGCGACTGAGAAGAAGGAAGGAAGAAGGTAGAAGATGAAGTTGGGGAGAAGGAAGAAGAAGTGTGGAAGAAGAAGGAAGATGGAGCAGAGAAAGAGAAGAGAAAGTGAGGGAGAGGGCGTCGAGACCAAAATATTAGTTTTAGGGATTTTAGTTTTAGCGACCGAATTAATCGGTCGCTAAATCGGTTGCTAAAATGGTTAATTTGAAATTTGAATTCATAATTTTAGGGACCGAATAATTCGGTCGCTAAATCGGTCGCTAAAACGCTCTATTTTAATTTTTTACGCGTCGTTTAGAGACCGATTTAATATCGGTCGCAAAAGATAACTTAATTTTAACCGTTGCATTTAACTCGGTCGCCATTTCGGTCGCTAAAAAATCAAAAATTAATAACTTTTACTTTCCTTTATTTTGCGACCGAAATAGAGACCGATAACTCTGCTACGCTCTATTTCGGTCGCAATATCAACTCTAATCAGTGTTTGATTTAGATCCTACAATCGGTCGCTATTTCGGTCGCAAACAGCAACCAACAAATTCGGTCGCTATTTTCGGTCGCTAAATAACCTTTTTTTTGTAGTGTATGAAGCCCAAATTCCTAGTCCATGGATTAATTCCATAAAGCCTATTTGAAACTATACAAGTTTCCTATGTCATGCTTAAGCTTAAGTCTTTTAGTGGGCCCCACAAAAATGAATCCAAGCCCAAATTTAGAAGGCCCGTGCGCAAGCCCGTGAGGGAGAAGGGGCTGCCCTCATAATTTTTGGACGAGCCAAGATTGTTCTAGAATGTTCTACATTCTTCTACATTATTCTACAGCATTCTCAAATCTTCTCAAGTGTTCTAGGGTTTTCTTAAAATATCTATGAAGAAAATCAGCCCAAAATAGTCAAGATAAGACCACATTTAATGTGGCAAATGGTCATCATTACAATTTATTGGCAATTTGCAAAATAGTCCTTATACTTTTGGAATCTTTACAAAATGGTCCCTACGAATTATTTGCACTTCAATCCTTTGAACAAGCCAACTCATCCTCACTAGATCCTTCCAAGATGGCGCCACCCATCTCTATAAATACCCTCTCTCACATTTCATTTAGTTTCTATTGCCTTTTTATTCAAAAAACCCTAAAGTTCATAAGTCTTTTAGTGTCAAATTTGTGAAGCAAGTTCTTGGATTTCCTTTGTCTTTGATCTTCAAGAGGTAAATCCTAATCTTCTTCCTTAATCATGCCTATGTTCTTTAATAAGTTTGTTGATTCAAAGTTTGTTTCATATGTGTTCATCACTTTCAAGTTTCTAAGCCTTGAACTTTGAAAAGTCATAATAAATTCTAGAAAAATCTCATGATGATGAAACCACATTCTATATTCTTGATATCATGCATATTATCTAAATCCAAGAGCATGATGTAATCAAAAATTTCTTCCCTAAAAACCTAGCCTTGGCCGAATCTATTAGAATAGGTTTGGTAGAGTTTTGTTCATGTGTTGTCATGTATGATCATGTATTTTATATGACATGTACGTCTACACACTCTAATCCATGATAGATTATTAAAATGAAAATCTTTACTCAAAAATATCTATGTTGGCCAAACCCTAGGTGGGTGAGATTTGATGAGTTTTTGTTCATAGTTTTCATTAATGATCTTGGTAATCAAGCTATTAGTATGTATGCTTAGTAAATCCAAGTTGGTTTATTAAACTAAGAACCCTAACCCTATGAACATGTTGAGGTCGAATCTTAGTTTATAAGAGTTAGGAGGTTTTGAGTTTGAAACTTAGTTGTTTAGTCACTAATCCATGATTTAGGTTGATTAAGGATCATAAATCCATGTTTAATCATGATTAGAAATTTTAGTCATTCAAAACCCTAGAGGCCGTGACTATGTATTAGGGTTTAGAATGTTTTGATTTCTTGATTTGTAATTATTTGATTGTAATGGTTGAAGGTTAAGTGAGTACGACGTTTACGCGGTATCCGAACTTCCGAAGGAAATCAGTAAGTTCACAAGAAAGTCTTCGAAAGGTAAGAGGGGAACACCTGAGGATTTATTCGATGGCTATATGCTATCCCGTGTTTGTTTGTAATTATTTGTCTGTTAGTATTTATTTAAGTTGTTTAATGTTGTGTTATTTTTATCTGTGTGATTTTTAATTGTGTTTAATTGTTTATCTGTAATTATATTATGCTACTATGATGCATGATCTGCCTGGGAAATATCTGTGATATAACTGATGGTTGATGTGTGAGAAGCCTGATAGTGGTCAGTGCCCAATTAAGTTAATCGGATAAAAGCTTTAAGAAGCTTCACAAATGATATTCAATGTTTTAACGGTAAAATATTGATATATAATATTAAAGGAAATTTTATTTGGAAAAATAAGGAATTTTGGAAAATATTATTATTTTAATAATTTATTTCTGTAAAAGTGAATTATGAGTCACAATGAGCGCGAAATCGTGAAAATATTTTAGCACTGCTAAATTTTACGTAAGAAATTCCGGAATATTACAAAATATTCTTTTATGAAATTAATTGGTGAAAAAAAGTTAATTATGATTTTATAAAATTAATTAAGTGGAAAAAATGAATTTTGGCTTAAAAAGCCTTAAAATAATATTTGACGACAAATTTGGAAAAGTGTAGACTGCAAGTATTTTGAAACGGCAGTGCATATTTTGAAGAAGTTAAAACCTCAAGTGACTCATTGGTTTGTGAAAAACTAAGTTGTATTATTTAAGGATTTTATTAATGAATTTCCAATTTGAAAAGAATTTCTGAAAACCAAAAATAAATTCAACCGTGTTGAAAGTCCAGTTGAACTTAGTAACCGAGACGTCGGGGTACTAAGGTTCTGTGTTGTGATGGACTCGGGGTCATTTGGACTTTGAGGTCCTGTACCGTATACGTGGTGTATACCGTATTGAAACATTTGAAGATGTTTTCTAGTACCACGAACCTAAGACTGGTGCATCGGTCGAGAGGTGTCGTGATTGAGCACTCGGACTGCGAGGTCCTGTGTTGTGACGAAAGTTTTAAAGGTGTTTTAAAACTATGTGAATCGTAAGCCATTTTGAGCTTCGGAAAAGAAAGATTGAACACAAAGAAAAGAACGAAACAACAGTGTTTTGCATGCATTTGGCAGACGTGCCCGCGGTTCGATGTATTAATTACCTGCGGCGTGAGGTAGTTCTTACTGTGTTTTTCTCATGTGCCTAGTGAGGACATTTGATACCCCATCTTTGTTGCCATTGGTGCCCTGAGTGTGGATAGTATGCAATGTGTTTTGGCTGCGTGCCTGGCTTTGTGCCTATGTGGATGGGAAGAGGCTGCGTGCCTAGTGGCTGCGTGCCAAGTTAGCCTGTGTGGCTATGGAGCCTGATCAACTCATTATATGTTGGGATATCTCATGAGATTAGGACGAAATTAGATGATGAATATGAAGTGGCATGCATAATTTTCAAATCGATGATGTTTGGGGTTGAACCCACTGATAAACTATTTGTTACAAATGTTTGTATTTGGTAAATGTTGATGTGTCTATGTGGTGGCTAGTATGTAGTTATTGAGTAAGATCCATGTATTGGTTTCTCACTCTTACATGTTCAGATGGACCCGGATATACCTTTGGTACAATCGAGGGTTCGAACGATCATGTTTAATCGTGCACAGTACGGTGGTGCCTGGGAGATTAACCCTGGGGCACTCAGCGCCACCTACCATGGCCCAAGTAGAGAAGTTATCGGCACGATAGAGGAAGGACCACAGCAGAGAATTCATGTCGTGGAGACTGTCAGGTATCACTACCTCCAGTTTGGCTATACCTGGAGTACTTGGATGAGCACGGATTGATGGATCCGCCACCTCAGCCACATCCTCTTCAGATAGTGGGACCTGAGGAACCTCCTGCTGATGTGGAGTTAGATGAGGGTGAGGAGGATCCAGAGGAATACATTGAGGACGATCTTGAGTTTCACCCTCCTGCGGTTGATGATGAGGATTCTTCCGATAACGCTGCGGAAACGGAGGTGTCTTCCTCAAATACGTCTGGTGTAGGTGGGGTTGATCATCATGATCTTCCCAATGGGTTTTAGTAGCTTGACCAGCTATAGGTATAGTTCTGGGGTAGCGAGTCCTGTCAGTTTTTGATCTGGCTACTGAGAGCCATGAGTTTTTGATATGGTTCTTAACTGCTCGTTGCTTATATGTATATGTCTTTATTTTCTTTGCTTAGTTTGATGGAGAATAACATATACTTATGAGGGCTCTTGTGTTATCTCCTATTATAGGTTTTGTGTATTTAAAAGGTGATGTACATATATATATAGATATACTTATATGTTGTTTATGTTTACCATGGTTCTATGTGGTCGCGTTGTCGCGCACGCGCCAAAAAGAACGAGCGGTTTATAAAAATGTAGTTTAAGGCGACAACTCGGATGTCGTCTCACAAGGACTCTTGACTTGTTATTTACCACAAAATTCAGTTTTTGGGGGGGTTTGGTTTGAATTGCAAATGGAAAACAATGCAAAAAACAGATCAATAAAACAGAGCAATTGAAAAGATTATCAAATAGCTAAAGACGATTAATCTACTGTTCTCGATTTCCCAACTATCATCGGTTCATGTAAATTCCAAGCCCTAAGCAGATTCTAATCCCCTTTCGGTTGTAGCAACAATTAACAAACGAAATCTCTACTACGGATATATGTTCCTATTCCCGAATTAAACAAACGGGGTTAAGCCCTCGTAAACTAAACGATCATGAATGAACACACGCGAATTAAACAAACGGGATTCAATATAGGAACATAACATCACCGAAATAAATCAACACAACACTATACACTCCTGAATTAAACAAACAGAAATATATAGCATAGCATTGAAAAGGGAAAAGCATACAAAACAGGAATTACAAGAACCTCAAGTGTGATGGAAATCAATTACAGTAGACTAATCAAAGAAATTTAGCTCTCCATAAAAACAAAACACAACCAAAAGTTCTATAGAAAACAGTGGAGAATCAAAAGTTGTTCTCTAATCTGCCCAGAACAGCCATTTATAGTATTCAAGAACTGCGCCTACTCGCGAGGCGAACTCTCACTCGCGAGGCGAATCTTCTGAAGAGTCTGCAACGTTTTGTCTTCTTGCGGGGCGAAGTACGGCTCGCGTGGCGAGGAATGGAAGAGTCATGGCTTCTGGTCTTCAGTCTCGCGAGGCGAGACTTGGATTCGCGAGGTGACACAGAAGTCTTGCGTTTTTCTGGAACAGTCAGTGTTCAGGGTCGCGAGGCGAGAAGAGGAGTCGCGGGGCAAACCAGAGAGGATGACATTCTGCTGCTCAGTCTGGTTTCAGGTTCGCGTGGCGAGATGACTCTCGCGAGGTGAACAACTCCAGGATTGCAATTTCCCCTGTTTCTTTATTCCCTTAACTTCTAAGTTAACCTGAAATTAATAAAATAGCCATAAGTGCTTTATTTGACTACAAACTGGCTAAATTAACCTAAAACTACTCAAACGACTCAAAATGTTGCTTAAGGACAATCAAGTCTAAATTGGGTGAAAATGAGATATAATTAGCACAAAACCCTGGTCATACTAGCCATAAAACTAGATGAGCCAGAGGCTTTGCAAAATACCCCAAACTTAAACTTTGCTTGTCCCCAAGCAAACTACAACTCAAAAATCAAAAAGACTCAAGACATGGCAATCTTAAGGGATTCAATTAACTTTGCACAAATTCAAGTAATTTCATCAGAACAGTTTTCTTCAATGTTCCCCCCTTTTCAAACAAAGCAATCCCCACATTCATTTATTCTAAACATTTGAGAACTTCATCATTCAAGCAATCATTAATCTAAGCAGGGGATCCAAGTTACACACAAGAGGGAGATCACCAAATTCAAACAACTGCCTTCCTCACAAGGGAGTTTAGTGTTTCACTCAATCGCTCAGTTTTTGTCAGGCAATCAACAATTCACTCAATTCAACTTTCAGAAGCACTTCCCATAAATTTGATTTTCATCTCCAAATGATTCCCACAGAAAACATGCATGCAACATCAAAAGGTCTTTTATGGTTGTAATGGGGCCTGGCTAAGGGTAGGATATACAAGGGTACTAGGCTTAAGTCCCTGGGAACTAAGAGAGCGTGAAACTTTCTACACTTTGAATTTCCACTCAAGTTCCTTTTTCCATTTTTCATTATGCTTTGGTGACTACAGCCTTTTTATTCAAATACTTTTATTTTAATCATTTTTTACACTTTTCTTTTTTTTTCTTTTCTTTTCTATTTTTCTTTCCTTTTTTTTTCTTTGCCTTTGGCTCCAACCTTTTTATTATATTTTTTTTTCTTTTTCTCAATCCCATAATAACATGTCACATCCTTGTAGCCACCCCAAACTTAGTTTCTTGCAACCATTCTCTTTGCTACGCTTCCATGCTCTCCTAATCCTAAGATCGGGTTAACATGGTTTTCCAGATTTTAGCTTATAACATAGGGTCATCAAGAAAAAATAGGCTAATTAGGCTCAAAGGGGCTAACTAAGGAACATGCATTAGGACTTGGTTCAATTTAGGCTAAGTAGCTATTTACAAAGAAAATGCCTAAATCATTTGAAGCAAACACATAAACATGCAAACCATAAAGAGATTCAAGCAAATTCAGGAAAGTGCAACTTGAAAGTGATTTCACACAATTTAAAACATGTTGGAGGCTCAAATCCTTACCTGGACATTTTTGCAAATTGTTTGACAGAGATTCTATCCCTAGTGTGTGCTTCCTATCACTCCAAACTTATCATAAATCATGCCATCACAACAAAATCTCAAAGTTCAGTTTTCAATCACATGGGGATCACTTTTCAAAAACAAAAATTTTTTTCAACCTATTGTTCAACCTAGGGGGAATCATCACATAAATCATGCAATCAATCTGTGCAAAATCAATCAAAATCAATCAAACTTGCCAACATAAGACTCAACACACTTTATTCAAGAGCTAAAAGAAAAACAAGACCATCCAAATACAAAACAAAGCTACAATTAGTTCCCTCCCCCACACTTAAAACATACATTGTCCCCAATGAAACAACATAACTATAAAATCAGAGTGAGGGAAAGGAAAGGGTACTCCCTGATCAAGTGTCAGTGTAGGTGGGAGCTTCCAAGGAGAGCTCCTCAACAGTAGCATCGTCAGGAACACCAGCAGCCACACCATGGAATGGCTTCATCCTCTGCCCGTTAACCTTGAAGGACTTGTTGCTACCTGCATCTTTAATCTCTACTGCACCATAAGGAAAAACATTAGTAACAACAAATGGTCCAATCCACTTGGACCTAAGTTTCCCAGACATCATTTTCAGGCGGGAGTTAAACAGTAAGACCTGTTGACCCACAGAAAATATTTTTCTAGCAATCATCCTATCATGAAAATATTTTGTTTTCTCTTTATAAATCCGGGAGCTTTCATAGGCTTCTAACCTAAGCTCCTTAAGCTGCTGCAACTGGAGTTTCCTCTCAATACCAGCTTTCTTCATTTCCAAGTTACAGCACTTGACTGCCCAATATGCACGGTGCTCAACTTCCACCGGGAGGTGACATGCCTTACCAAATACCAGCCTAAAGGGGGACATCCCTATTGGCGTCTTGAAAGCGGTCCTCTGAGCCCACAGTGCGTCTTCCAGCCGGCGGCTCCAGTCCTTTCTATTCGGCTGCACCATTTTCTCTAAGATCTGCTTGATCTCCCTGTTTGATATCTCAGCCTGGCCATTGGTCTGGGGATGATAAGCAGTGGAAACTCTATGCACAACTCCATATTTCCTGAGTAAGGCTTCCATGGTGCGGTTGCAGAAGTGAGTGCCCTGGTCACTGATAATAGCCCGAGGTATGCCAAACCTGCAAAAAATGTTGGACCTAAAAAATTTTGAAACAACTTTAGCATCGTTAGTCCTAGTGGGGATTGCTTCCACCCACTTTGAAACATAGTCAACAGCCAAAAGAATGTACAGAAAACCAAAGGAAGCAGGGAAAGGACCCATAAAGTCGATTCCCCACACATCAAAAACCTCACAAAAAAGCATGGGCTGCTGAGGCATCTCACTCCTACGAGTGATGGCAGGGCCTGCTGTTTGACATTCCTTACAATTCCTGTAGACCTCGTAGGCATCTCTAAAAATTGTGGGCCAGTAGAACCCAGAATCTAGGACTTTTCTTGCCGTCCTCTGTGGTCCAAAGTGTCCCCCTACTTGAGAGGCATGAGATAAGTGCAAGATGGACTCTGTCTCATAATCGGGGACACACCTCCGAATCACCTGATCACTGCAAAACTTCCAAAGGTACGGATCATCCCACACATAGTACTTGCAATCACTCTTGATCTTGTGGATCTTGGATCTACTTGTACCTGCAGGAACAACACCAGCAACAAGAAAGTTAACAATGTCAGCAAACCAAGGTGTTACCCCATACAGATGTAGAAGTTGTTCATCCGTAAAATCATCCTGGATGGGAGAAGGATCCTCATCCCTTGCTATTCGGCTCAAATGATCAGCTACTAAATTTTCAGCTCCACTCTTGTCTTTTATCTCCAAATTGAACTCTTGGAGCAAAAGCATCCACCGACTCAGTCTTGGCTTCACTTCCGATTTCTTTAACAGGTACTTCAGAGCTGCATGGTCAGTGAAAACAATAACCTTTGAACCTAGCAAATATGACCTAAATTTATCAAGTGCAAACACAACAGCTAGCAGTTCCTTCTCAGTGGTGGTGTAATTTGATTGTGCAGCATCTAATGTCCTAGAAGCATAATGAATGACATGGGCAGCTTTGCCCACCCTTTGTGCCAGAACCGCTCCCACAGCAAAATTAGAAGCATCACACATGAGTTCAAAAGGGAGGGTCCAGTCAGGGAGCTGGATGATGGGGGTAGAGGTCAATGCTCTTTTCAGGTAGTCAAATGCCTTCTTGCAGTTGTCATCAAAATGGAACATGGCATCATTCTTCAGCAAGTTTGACAATGGTAGAGCTATCTTGCTGAAGTCCTTAATGAAGCGCCTGTAGAAACATGCATGGCCAAGAAAAGAACGGATCTCGTGAACGCAAGATGGATAAGGCAATGCTGAAATCACATCAATTTTTGCAGGATCTACTGAAATACCCTCTTTAGAAATAACATGACCCAAAACAATCCCCTGTTCTACCATAAAGTGACATTTTTCATAGTTCAAAATCAGATCAGTCTCAATGCATCTTTCTAGAACTAAACTCAGACTATGCAAACATGCATCAAATGAGGAGCCATATACAGTGAAGTCATCCATGAACACTTCCATGCAATTTTCAATAAATTCAGTAAAAATGCTAAGCATGCATCTTTGGAAAGTGCCAGGAGCATTACAAAGGCCAAATGGCATCCTCCTATAAGCAAACGTGCCGAAGGGGCACGTGAAAATGGTCTTTTCCTGATCCTCAGGGGCAATATGGATCTGGAAGTACCCGGAAAAGCCATCAAGAAAACAGTAATGAGATTTACCGGCCAGCTGTTCCAGCATCTGATCTATGAACGACAAAGGAAAGTGATCCTTTCTGGTGGCCTGGTTCAACTTCCTATAATCTATACAGACTCGCCAGCTATTCTGGACTCTAGTGGGTACAAGCTCATTATTATCATTTCTTACCACAGTGAGGTCGGACTTCTTGGGTACAACTTGCACTGGACTTACCCAAGTACTATCAGAGATGGGGTATATGATACCTGCCTGCAGAAGTTTAGTCTCCTCTTTCTTCACCACATCCAGAATCAATGGATTGAGCCGCCTTTGTGCCTGCCTAACTGGTTTAGCCCCATCCTCCAACAGAATTCTATGCATACATCTTGAGGGGCTAATCCTTGGGGTGTCAGCCAAGGTCCACCCAATAACCTTCTTGTGCTTCTTCAGAACCTCCAATAGTTTTGCTTCCTGGTCAGAGTCAAGTTTGGAGGAAATGATGACTGGAAGTTTTTCATTTGTCTCCAAGTAAGCATACTTCAGGTTCCCAGGAAGTGGCTTGAGCTCTAAGGAGGGTGGCTGCTCAATGGATGGTACATTTGGAGTAGCCATGATGCCAAGAACTTCGGCTGAACAGACAACTTCACTCACACTATCACCCTGCAAAGTTGAATCAAGAAACTCAGCACAAACAACACACGGGTTAGTGTCAGTACAGTCAGTACATGAATATATATCATCAAAACCAGAACTAAATGGAAAATCAGAAACAAGGTCCTCATGGGTGTCCTCAATAATCTCAGAAAGCAACTCTTATTGGAAAACAAAGTGCTCCTCCAATGGATGTTTCATAGCATCAAAGATGTTGAACTTTGCCACAATATCACCAAACTCCATAGACATGGTCCCATCATTAACATCAATCTTAGTCTTAGCTGTCTTCATGAATGGTCTGCCCAGGATGATTGGTGATCTACTTGAACTTGTCTCTCCTGCCATGTCCAGGATGTAGAAGTTAGCAGGGAAAATCAACTCATCAACTTGTACCAGCACATCTTCTACCATTCCCATGGGACGGGCACTGGTCCTGTTGGCTAACTGGATAGTGAGGCCTGTATACTGCAAGGGACCAAGATCAAGGTTATTGAAAATAGAGGTGGGCATGACATTTATGGAGGCTCCCAAATCCAACATGCAATTTTCAAATTTTCTGTCCCCAATAGTGCATGGAATAGTAAAAGTGCCCGGATCCTTGCACTTCTGTGGTAGTGCCTGAGTGGGGGCTGAAACAGTAACTCTTTCTGGTGCAGGCTTAGACTGGATAAGAGCTGAAACATTTCTTCCCAAATTAACTCTCTCATTACTCTTCAACCTTCTCTTGTTGGTGCATAAATCCTTCAGAAATTTTGCATACTTCGGCACCTGCTTGATCACATCTAGAAGGGGAATGTTCACCGCCACCTTTCTGAACACATCTAAAATCTCCCTCTCCTTGTCTTCCCCACCAATCTTCTTATTTTTCTGTACTCTATGTGGGAAAGGGATCGGTGGTATGTACACTTTCTCAGCTTCAACTATAACAAAAGGCTCAGGAGTTACCTCAACAGTTTCTTCATCTTTTCCAGAGGTTGCCTCAACAACTTTTCCGGATCTCAGAGAAATGGCACTCACATTAGGATTGGAGACATTGGGATTTATCACTGGTTGTGCAGGCAGTTGGTTTGATCCTTGAGCTTGCTGTATGTTGTTTATGGAAGTGGCAAGCTGTCCAATCTGTGTCTGCAAGGCTTGAATGGTAGCATCCGTCCGCTGCTAAAACTGTCCAATCTGTCCAATCTGTGTGTTCAAAGTCTGAATACTAGTCTGTGCTTGCTGCTGAAACTAGAGATTATTTGCAGCCAATTGCTTGACCATGTCCTCTAGGGAAGGTTCGGAAGGTGCAGAAGTGGTCACTTGAGGAGGATTCTGAGGTGCTGCCATCGGTTGTTGTTGGGATGAGTTCCCATACCGAATATTAGGATGATTCCTCCAATTGGGATGGTACCTATTTGTGGAGAGGTCAGGAGTGTTGTACCGGTTCTGACTGTTGCCTTGATTGTAAGGATGGACTGCATAAGCTTGAGACAATTCAGTAACTGACCCATCTCTCAGAATGGGGCATGCATCAAACGGGTGCTCAGGAGAGTTGCACATGCCACACAACATCGCCGACTGAACCTTATCCATTGCCAATTTCTCCACCAAAGAAGTGAGCCTATCAATTCTATCATCACGGTCCTGGTTGGAAGAAGAACTATGGACCTCATGCACACCTCTTGTCTCAACAGAATTTCTCCTGGTAGTAAACTGCTGGGAGTTCAGTGACATTTTCAATTAATTGCTTGGCAGCAGCTGGAGTCTTATCAACAAGTGCTCCCCCACTAGCAGCATCCACAATATTTCTATCCATCGGTAGTAACCCTTCATAAAAATACTGGATAAGAAGCTACTCGGAAATCTGATGCTGAGGGCAACTGGATATCAACTGCTTGAATCTCTCCCAATATTCAGCCAATGACTCATTTCCTTGTCTGATGCCACATATTTCCTTCCGGATTGATGCAGCTCTGGAGGCAGGAAAATATTTCTCTAGGAAGAGCTTCTTCAAATCGTTCCAGGTGGTAATAGAGTTTGGCTCAAGATATAACAACCAATCCTTTGCAGCGCCCTGGAGTGAGAACGGGAAAGCTTTCAGCTTGATGTGATCCTCAATTACTCCCTCTGGTCTCAAGGTTGTAGAGCAGACAACCTGGAATTCCTTCAAATGCTTGTGTGGATCCTCACCTGCAAGACCACTAAACCTTGGCAACAAATGGATTAGACCAGATTTTAATTCAAAAGGAGTAACAGCACCAGAATATTCAATACACAATCCATTATAGTTAACATCAGGGGCAGCAAGCTGTCATAATGTCCTTTGGTCACCCATGTTATCAAAAACAGTTTTAGAATTAGAATCACTACTAGTACTAGCCCGAATTACTCTGCGGCGTGTGTGCAATGTTCTTTCAATTTCAGGATCAAAATCACACAGTTCAGGGCAAGTAGACCTAGTATCCAGACCAATTCAAAACAAAAACGAAAATAAAAGAAAAAAGAAAAAAATGCGAAAAAAACGAACAAGAGTCCCCAGCAACGGCGCCAATTTTTGGTCGCGCTGTCGCGCACGCGCCAAAAATAACGAGCGGTTTATAAAAATGTAGTTTAGGGCGACAACTCGGGTGTCGTCTCACAAGGACTCTTGACTTGTTATTTACCACAAAATTCAGTTTTTAGGGGGGTTTGGTTTGAATTGCAAATGGAAAACAATGCAAAAAACAGAGCAATAAAACAGAGCAGTTGAAAAGATTATCAAATAGCTAAAGACGATTAATATAATGTTCTCGATTTCCCAACTATCATCGGTTCATGTAAATTCCAAGCCCTAAGCAGATTCTAATCCCCTTTCGGTTGTAGCAACAATTAACAAACGAAATCGCTACTACGGATATATGTTCCTATTCCCGAATTAAACAAACGGGGTTAAGCCCTCATGAACTAAACGAACATGAATGAACACACGTGAATTAAACAAACGCGATTCAATATAGGAACATAACATCACCGAAATAAATCAACACAACACTATACACTCCTGAATTAAACAAACAGAAATATATAGCATAGCATTGAAAAGGGAAAAGCATACAAAACAGGAATTACAAGAACCTCGAGTGTGATAGAAATCAATTACAGTAGACTAATCAAAGAAATTTAGTTCTCCATAAAAACAAAACACAACCAAAAGTTCTATAGAAAACAGTGGAGAATCAAAAGTTGTTCTCTAATCTGCCCAGAACACCCATTTATAGTATTCAAGAACTGCGCCTACTCGCGAGGCGAATCTTCAGAAGAGTCTGCAACGTTTTGTCTTCTCGCGGGGCGAAGTACGGCTCGTGTGGCGAGGAATGGAAGAGTCATGGCTTCTGGTCTTCGGTCTCGCGAGGCGAGACTTGGATTCCCGAGGCGACACAGAAGTCTTGCGTTTATCTGGAACAGTCAGTGTTCAGGGTCGTGAGGCGAGAAGAGGAGTCGCGGGGCGAACCAGAGAGGATGACATTCTGCTGCTCAGTCTGGTTTCAGGTTCGCGTGGCGAGACGACTCTCGCGAGGCAAACAACTCCAGGATTGCAATTTCCCCTGTTTCTTTATTCCCTTAACTTCTAAGTTAACCTGAAATCAATAAAATAGCCATAAGTGCTTTATTTGACTACAAACTAGCTAAATTAACCTAAAACTACTCAAACGACTCAAAATGTTGCATAAGGACAATCAAGTCTAAATTGGGTGAAAATGAGATATAATTAGCACAAAACCCTGGTCATACTAGCCATAAAACTAGATGAGCCAGAGGCTTATCACTATGTTTAAAGAAAAAAAATTTAGCACTAATTTCGTAAAGAAACAGTTACTCAAAAATATATTTTCCGAAAGTAACCAGCGATTAGTAATTTAATTTCCGCTTTTGGGTAATAATGTGATGACCCTGGAAGGGGTGTCGTATTTGTGGTATCAGAGTTGGTCGAGTCTTTCGGGAATGTTGGGAAATAGGTCTGTTATGTCTATGTTGTGTGATCTCTGACTTAGACTTGCTTTAATTACTTATTAGAAGTAATGTGTGGTAGCGAGTCAGTTTGCGTTTCAGTTCTAGTTTTAGTTTAACTGATTTTGATTTGTAGGTCAGTTATGGAACCAGAAGCTGGACGTGGACGTGGATGCGGTCGTGGACGAGGCCGTAGAGGTGGTCGTGTTGGCGGTCGTGGTAACATGAATGAGGAGTATGAAGAAGGAGTGGACTATGCAGCTCAAGCAATGGAGAATGTGGCAGCGGCAATTGCAAATCAAACTGCAGCGATGAATGTCCAGAATCTGCAAGCTGCGGAAGGCAAGGCTTTGATTACGTTTCGAAGTCAAAATCCTTCACAGTTTGGTCTGGATGCTGATCCTGAGAAGGCTGATCTGTGGATCCAGGAGCTAGAGAAAATCTTCGAATTGATAGTCACGTCGGCAGATGTTCGGGTCATATACGCTGCTTTCCTACTGGTGGGAGACGCGGAGTATTGGTGGAAAGGTGCTAGGCTACTGTTGAGGCTGGTCATCAAGACATTATTTGGGACGTTTTTCGAACTGGACAAATATTTTCCAGAGAGCATAAAGATCGAGAAAGAACGACAATTTCTGGGGCTACAACAGAGAGAGTTATCGGTAGGGGAGTATGCGGCGAAGTTTGAATCGCTGGCTAAATACTTCCGTTTCTTTCAAGCTCAATCGAATGAAGGCTGGAAGTGTGAAAGGTTTGAAGCAGGACTGCGATTTGAGATTAAGGAGTCCGTTTTACCTCTGCAACTTCGAAATTTCCAAGCTCTAGTGGAAATGAGTCGTAAGATCGAGCAAATGAGGAAAGGAAAGGATAATAGAGGGAGTACCGGTGGACCCTCTCACTTCAAGAACCAAAATCAGGGTTGGAAGGGAAAACAGAATCAGAGGAAGCCTTATTTCCATCCACAAGGAAATTATCAGAATCGACAACAAAACCGTTCGAATTTTGCTTCATCAGGGAGTGGAGGTCAAAGAAATCAGAATCAAGGTCAGATTAGGAGATGCTTTAACTGTGGAGATCCGGGACACATGTCAAATACTTGCCCTATGAGGGGAGTAAGATGTTATAATTGTAATCAACTAGGACACACGGTGAAGGACTGCAAAGTACCAAAGCGTGAGTCGATTGTCAATCACGTCGGAGCAAATAAACCGATAGCCAAAGGGAGAGTTTATACGATGAGTGGGACTGAAGCTTCAAATTCTGACGATCTCATACAGGGTAAGTGCGACATAAACGGTAATATTTTAACTATACTTTTCGATTCAGGTGCAACGCATTTTTTTATCTCGATGGATTGTGTGAAACTGCTGAAATTACATGTTTCTTCCTTGTTGTGTGATCTTATTGTTTCAACTCCTACTGCTAAGCCAGTTTTAGTCACTTTTGTTTGCTTGAATTGTCCTATCATTATTCAGGATAAACATTTTCTTGTTAACCTGATCTGTTTGCCTTTAATACAGTTAGATGTAATTTTAGGCATGGATTGGTTGTCTTCTAACCATATTTTGATTGACTGTGCTCGTAAAACCCTAGTTTTTCCTACGGATGAGATTTCTGGATTGTTAACTGCTAATCAAGTAAAAGCTTCTTTAAAAGAGGGAGCGCAAGGATACATGCTGTTATTTTCCTTAGACGTTAAGAGTGAGTTAGACTTGCAGTGTATACCCGTTGTCAATGAGTTTCTGGAAGTTTTTCCTGAAGATGTACCTGGATTACCACCTGTTCGGGAGATTGAGTTCGCGATTGATCTGGTTACAGGCACTGGACCAATATCCATAGCACCATATCGAATGTCGCCATCAGAACTTGAGGAATTAAAAGGACAATTAGTGGAACTGATGCGGAAGGAATTCATTAGACACAATGTATCGCCTTGGGGAGCTCCAGTTTTATTACTAAAGAAGAAAGACGGAACTTCTCGGTTATGCGTAGATTTTCGTCAGTTGAGTAAAGTGACGATTAAGAATAAGTATCCACTTCCAAGGATAGATGATTTAATGGATCAGTTACGTGGAGCAGTTGTTTTCTCAAAGATAGACTTACGTTTGGGATATCATCAGATTCGGGTGAAGGCGGAGGACGTTCTTAAAACAGCGTTTAGAACACGTTACGGACATTACGAGTACCTTGTGATGCCGTTCGGAGTTACGAATGCTCCAGCTATATTCATGGATTACATGGATAGGATTTTTCGTCCTTACTTAGATCAGTTTGTCATTGTTTTCATCGATGATATTCTAATCTATTCTCCCAGTAAAGAAAAACACGTTGAACATCTCAGTGTGGTTCTCCAAATTCTAAAGGAGAAACAACTTTACGCGAAACCTGAAAAGTGTGAATTTTGGTTAGACCAAGTTCAATTCTTAGGACACATAGTCTCAAGTGAAGGAATTGTTGTTGATCAGTCGAAAGTTGAGACTGTTTTTCAGTGGGAAAGGCCTAAGACGGTGACCGAGATTCATAGTTTTGTGGGTTTAGCGGGATACTATAGAATATTCATTGAGGGATTTTCTAAAATAGTAGGGGGCCTTACCCAATTAACTCGAAAGGAGCAAGCATTTGTATGGACCAAAACATGTGAAGAAAGTTTTCAAGAGTTAAAACGAAGGTTGACTACTTCACCGGTATTGATACTACCTGATCCTCATGAACCTTTTAAGGTTTATTGTGATTCTTCACATCAAGGGTTAGGATGTGTATTGATGCAAGACCGGAAAATCGTGGCATATGCTTCAAGACAATTGAAGATTCATGAAAGGAATTATCCTACACATGACTTGGAGCTAGCAGCAGTGGTTTTTGCTTTAAAAATCTGGAGACATTATTTGTATGGAGCAACTTTTAATGTTTTCAGTGACCATAAAAGTTTGAAATATTTGTTTGATCAGAAGGACCTAAACATGAGACAGAGGCGTTGGTTGGAACTTTTAAAGGATTATGATTTCCAATTACAGTATCACCCTGGAAAAGCGAATGTTGTAGCAGACGCTTTGAGTAGGAAATCAATGCATATATTGACAATGATGGTTAAAGAGCAACAGTTATTGGAACAATTCCGAGATATGCGATTGACAATTAAGACATTTCCTGGAAAATTGTGTTTAGCTATGATTACTGTTTCAAGTGGATTGATGGAACAAATTAAAGAAAAACAAGAAAGTCATCAGTACCTACAAGGAGAAAGAGAATTAGTGCGACAGGGAGATGTGTCGGAATTTAAAGAAGGAAATGATGGAATCTTAAGGTTTGGTGAAAGGATTTGTGTACCGAATGATGTTGAGATGAGAAAGTTAATTCTTGAAGAAGCTCATAGGAGTAAGTTAAGTTTGCATCCGGGAGCAACTAAGATGTATCAGGATTTAAAGAAATTGTATTGGTGGCATGGCATGAAGAAAGTTGTAATGGAATTTGTAGCTGCGTGTTTAACTTGCCATAAGGTTAAAGTAGAACATCAAAGACCAGCAGGAATGCTACAATCCTTAGACATTCCAGAATGGAAATGGGATGGTATTGTGATGGATTTCGCGTCAGGTTTGCCAAATACTCGGAAAGGGTATGACTCTATATGGGTAATAGTTGATCAACTGACTAAGTCAGCCCACTTTTTACCAGTTAATGTGAAATACTCATTGGAAAGACTAACCCAGTTGTACATCGATGAAATTGTTATATTACATGGAGTACCTTTGAGTATTGTTTCAGATCGTGATCCGAGATTTACATCAAGATTTTGGCAAAGTTTGCAAGAGTCGTTGGGAACGAAAATTAGATTGAGTTATGCGTATCATCCTCAAACGGATGGACAATCGGAGAGGACTATATAGTCTCTTGAAGATTTATTGAGAGCCTGTGTGCTAGAAAATGCTGGAAGTTGGGATGAATATCTATCATTGATAGAATTCACTTACAATAACATTTTTCACTCGAGCATAGGAATGGCACCCTATGAAGCGTTGTATGGTCGACGGTGCAGAACGCCTTTATGTTGGTACCAGGATGGTGCGAGTTTAATGGTTGGACCAGATATCGTGCAACAAACGACGGAAAAGGTGAAAATGATCCAAGAGAAAATGCGGACAACTCAGAGTCGACAGAAAAGTTATGCTGACAAGAGACGACGACCTCTTGAGTTTGAGGAAGGTGAGCATGTGTTTTTGAGAGTCACACCAACGACTGGGGTTGGTAGGGTAATTAAATCCAGGAAACTCACTCCTAAATTCATTGGACCTTACCAAATTCTTCGTCGGGTAGGTCCTGTAGCTTATAAAATTTCTTTACCGCCTTTTCTATCCAATCTTCATGATGTTTGTCATGTTTCACAATTGAGGAAGTATATTCCTGATCCATCTCATGTAATTGAACCTGATCTAGTACAACTAAAAGAAAACATGTCTTATGAGACTTTACCTGTACGAATCGCGGATAAGATGATTAAGCAACTCAGAGGTAAACAAATCTCGTTGGTCGAAGTTATTTGGGATGACGTGACTGGAAAAGCAACGTGGGAAGTAGAAGACAAAATGAAGTTACAGTATCCTGATCTATTTACAGGTAAGTAATTTCGAGGACGAAATTTTTTTTAGTAGGGTAGTAATGTAACATCCTGCATTTTACTATTTTAAATAACAGTAATACATATAAATATGTTTATAAATTTATTTAAGTTTTAGAAAATTATTTTAAATAAACGGAGTTTACCACTTAATCCTACTTGAATGTAGGAAGCTACGATTAAAATTTAAGTTGGAAAGTCAGGCGAAACCCGGCCCGAGAATTCCATTGACAGCATAATAATACTGCTCAAAAGACCTAATTTTAATTCGTGAACGAAAGACTTAAGATTAGTATTTTATTTTCTACAATTCTGTATTTTTAGAATTATTTCAAAAAAAAATAATTTACGTTTTACGGGCAGAATACGCAATCGGGTGAGCGGGAAGCCCAAATTCCTAGTCCATGGATTAATTCCATAAAGCCTATTTGAAACTATACAAGTTTCCTATGTCATGCTTAAGCTTAAGTCTTTTAGTGGGCCCCACAAAATTGAATCCAAGCCCAAATTTAGTAGGCCCGTGCGCAAGCCCGTGAGGGAGAAGGGGCTGCCCTCATAATTTTTGGACGAGCCAAGATTGTTCTAGAATGTTCTACATTCTTCTACATTATTCTACAACATTCTCAAATCTTCTCAAGTGTTCTAGGGTTTTCTTAAAATATCTATGAAGAAAATCAGCCCAAAATAGTCAAGATAAGACCACATTTAATGTGGCAAATGGTCATCATTACAATTTATTGGCAATTTGAAAAATAGTCCTTATACTTTTGGAATCTTTGCAAAATGGTCCCTAGGAATTATTTGCACTTCAATCCTTTGAACAAGCCAACTCATCCTTACTAGATCCTTCCAAGATGGCGCCACCCATCTCTATAAATACCCTCTCTCACATTTCATTTAGTTTCTATTGCCTTTTTGTTCAAAAAACCCTAAAGTTCATAAGTCTTTTAGTGTCAAATTTGTGAAGCAAGTTCTTGGATTTCCTTTGTCTTTGATTTTCAAGAGGTAAATCCTAATCTTCTTCCTTAATCATTCCTATGTTCTTTAATAAGTTTGTTGATTCAAAGTTTGTTTCATATGTGTTCATCACTTTCAAGTTTCTAAGCCTTGAACTTTGAAAAGTCATAATAAATTCTAGAAAAATCTAATGATGATGAAACCACTTTCTATATTCTTGATATCATGCATATTATCTAAATCCAAGAGCATGATGTAATCAAAAATTTCGTTCCTAAAAACCTAGCCTTGGCCGAATCTATTAGAATAGGTTTGGTAGAGTTTTGTTCATGTGTTGTCATGTATGATCATGTATTTTATATGACATGTATGTCTACACACTCTAATCCATGATAGATTATTAAAATGAAAATCTTTACTCAAAAATCTCTATGTTGGCCGAACCCTAGGTGGGTGAGATTTGATGAGTTTTTGTTCATAGTTTTCATCAATAATCTTGGTAATCAAGCTATTAGTATGTATGCTTAGTAAATCCAAGTTGGTTTATTAAACTAAGAACCCTAACCCTATGAACATGTTGAGGCCAAATCTTAGTTTATAAGAGTTAGGAGGTTTTGAGTTTGAAACTTAGTTGTTTAGTCACTAATCCATGATTTAGGTTGATTAAGGATCATAAATCCATGACTTAATCATGATTAGAAATTTTAGTCATTCAAAACCCTAGAGGTCGTGACTATGTATTAGGGTTTAGAATGTTTTGATTTCTTGATTTGTAATTATTTGATTGTAATGGTTGAAGGTTAAGTGAGTATGACGTTTACGCGGTATCCGAACTTCCAAAGGAAATCAGTAAGTTCACAAGAAAGTCTTCGAAAGGTAAGAGGGGAACACCTGAGGATTTATTCGATGGCTATATGTTATCCCGTGTTTGTTTGTAATTATTTGTCTGTTAGTATTTATTTAAGTTGTTTAATGTTGTGTTATTTTTATCTGTGTGGTTTTTAATTGCGTTTAATTGTTTATCTGTAATTATATTATGCTACTGTGATGCATGATCTGCCATGGAAATATATGTGATATAACTGATGGTTGATGTGTGAGAAGCCTGATAGTGGTCAGTGCCTAATTAAGTTAATCGGATAAAAGCTTTAAGAAGCTTCGCAAATTATATTCAATGTTTTAACGGTAAAATATTGATATATAATATTAAAGGAAATTTTATTTGGAAAAATAAGGAATTTTGGAAAATATTATTATTTTAATAATTTATTTCTGTAAAAGTGAATTATGAGTCACAATGAGCGCGAAACCGTGAAAATATTTTAGCACTGCTAAATTTTACGTAAGAAATTCCGGAATATTACAAAATATTCTTTTATGAAATTAATTGGTGAAAATAAGTTAATTATGATTTCAGAAAATTAATTAAGTGGAAAAAGCTAAATTTTGGCATAAAAAGCCTTAAAATAATATTTGACGGCAAATTTGGAAAAGTGTAGACGGCAAGTATTTTGAAACGGCAGTGCATATTTTGAAGAAGTTAAAACCTCAAGTGACTCATTGGTTTGTGAAAAACTAAGTTGTATTATTTAAGGATTTTATTAATGAATTTCCAATTTGAAAAGAATTTCTGAAAACCAAAAATAAATTCAACCGTGTTGAAAGTGCAGTTGAACTTAGTAACCGAGACGTCGGGGTACTAAGGTTCTGTGTTGTGATGGACTCGGGGTCATTTGGGCTTTGAGGTTCTGTGCCGTATACGTGGTGTATACCGTATTGAAACATTTGAAGATGTTTGCTAGTACCACGAACCTAAGACTGGTGCATCGGTCGAGAGGTGTCGTGATTGAGCACTCGGACTGTGAGGTCCTGTGTTGTGATGAAAGTTTTAAAGGTGTTTTAAAACTATGTGAGTCGTAAGCCATTTTGAGCTTCGGCAAAGAAATATTGAACACAAAGAAAAGAACGAAACAAAAGTGTTTTGTATGCATTTGGCATACGTGCCCGCGGTTCGATGTATTAATTACCTGCGGCGTGAGGTAGTTCTTACTGTGTTTTTCTCATGTGCCTAGGGAGGACATTTGAGACCCCATCTTCGTTGCTAATGGTGCCCTGAGTGTGGACAGTATGCAATGTGTTTTGGCTGCGTGCCTGTGTGGATGGGAAGAGGCTGCGTGCCTAGTGGTTGCGTGCCAAGTTAGCCTGTGTGGCTATGGAGACTGATCAACTCATTATATGTTGGGATATCTCATGAGATTAGGACGAAATTAGATGATGAATATGAAGTGTCATGCATAATTTTCAAATCGATGATGTTTGGGGTGTTGAACCCACTGATAAACTATTTGTTATAAATGTTTGTATTTGGTAAATGCTGATGTGTCTATGTGGTGGCTAGTATGTAGTTATTGAGTAAGATCCATGTATTGGTTTCTCACTCTTACATGTTCAGATGGACCCGGATATACCTTTGGTACAATCGAGGGTTTGAACGATCATGTTTGATCGTGCACAGTACGGTGGTGCCTGGGAGATTAACCCTGGGGCACTCAACGCCACCTACCATGGCCCAAGTAGAGAAGTTATCGGCACGATAGAGGAAGGACCACATCAGAGAATTCATGTCGTGGAGACTGTCGAGTTATCACTACCTCCAGTTTGGCTTTACCTGCAGTACTTGGATGAGCACGGATTGATGGATCCGCCACCTCAGCCACATCCTCTTCAGATAGTGGGACCTGAGGAACCTCCTGCTGATGTGGAGTTAGATGAGGGTGAGGAGGATCCAAAGGAATACATTGAGGACGTTCTTGAGTTTCACCCTCCTGCGGTTGATGATGAGTATTCTTTCGATGACGCAGCAGAAACGGAGGTGTCTTCCTCAGATACGTCTGGTGTAGGTGGGGTTGATCATCATGATCTTCCCAATGGGTTTTAGTAGCTTGACCAGCTATAGGTATAGTTCTGGGGTAGCGAGTCTTGTTAGTTTTTGATCTGGCTACTGAGAGCCATGAGTTTTTGGTATGGTTCTGAACTGCTCGTTGCTTATATGTATATGTCTTTATTTTCTTTGCTTAGTTTGATGGAGAATAGCCTATACTTATGAGGGCTCTTGTGTTATCTCATATTATAGGTTTTGTGTATTTAAAAGGTGATGTACATATATATAGATATACTTATATGTTGTTTATGTTTACCATGGTTCTATGTTTAAAGAAAAAAAAATTAGCACTATTTTCGTAAAGAAACAGTTACTCAAAAATATATTTTATGAAAGTAACCAGCGATTAATAATTTAATTCTCGCTTTTGGGTAATAATGTGATGACCCTGGAAAGGGGTGTCGCACTCTCTCCCTTCTCTATATATACACCTCTCATTTTCACTTCATCATCTTCCTTCTTCAAACTCCATTAAACCTTCATCTTCTTCCTTTCTTCTAAAAGTTCAAGCTCTTAAAGCATTAGTTTTTATTCATCTTTTCTACTTAAGTTCTTCATTAAAGTTCTTCCTTACACTAAGGGTAATGCTTTCATATGAATCTTTTTGCAAGTTTCATCTTTTATTTCTTAGTTTACTTTATGTGTTCTTTATATGCTTTAAACTTCTAAAATCTCTCTAACATGGTAGAAAACTCCTTTTGAGTTGAACCACTTTCTATAGTCTTGTATTAACTTATATTTTCACATGCTAAGAGGGTGTGTAAAACAAAAATATCTACCTATCTCTTCCAATGAAGGCTGAATGCTTGCATTTGTCCTAGGAAGTTTTTGTTTCAACTTTTGGAATATGATCATGTGCTTGAGTTTCTAACTATCCATTGATCTTAAATCTATAAATCTTGGAAGTTTTGATAGCTTGTTCCTATGATGGCTGAAAATATGAATAAGTAAGCCTAGGATACTATGTTTCAACTTTCCAAGTATGATCATGGATTTAGAACTCTTAATACCTTATGATTCTAAACCTAAGAGTTATTGTTAAACAAAGAATATTTTCCTCATCATCCTATGATGGCCGAAACTTAGCGTTTAGGTTCTAGGATGTTTGAGTTTTTATTTTTCCAAAATGATCATGGACTTAAGCTTCATAAGATATTTGGATGCTAAGTATAAGAGATTGGAAAGTTTAAGGATTTCTAACTTGTTTATTCTATGTTATTAAAGCTAGGATGTATTAATTTCATTTTTCCAAGATGATCATGGACTTGAGCTCCATAAGATATTTGGATGCTAAGTCTAAGAGATTGGAATGTTTAAGTTTACATTGTTTTCCAAAATGATCATGGACTTGAGCTCCATAAGATATTTGGATGCTAAGTCTAAGAGATTGGAAAGTTTAAAGATTTCTAACCTATAAATCCTATGAAGGCCGAACCTAGAAGGTTATGGACCTACGATACTTTGTTCTTATTTTTCCAAAATGATCATGGTTTTGAGCTTCTTAATACATATGGATGCTAAACCTAAGAGATTGGAAAGTTTAGTGAATGCTAGCCTATTTTACTTGCCTGGGACGAATACTCTAAGTTTATAACTTAGTGGGTTTATAACTTAGTGGGATTTTAATTCAACATTGTTAAATGATCATTGTTTATGAACTCCTAACACTTAAGGATCATAAATCCATGAGTTGTATAATTTTCGGGAATCTCTAACCATAAGAACTAGTCTTGGCCGAACCTATACCTTGTGGTTTAGTGTCCTTGTTTGATTTTCAATTGTGATTTTGTGTTCATAACCTTAGACTTCCATTGCGGAGGAAACGAGGACATTCGTGGTATACATCTTCAAGCATCTAATCTCCTTACCTTCACAGAAGGTGGAGTTAGTACTTTGTAGTGTGACGACGAGGAGCTTCGAGTTCGGGAGTTCGGTGATATCCCAGGTAGGGGAAAAAACCAACCTATCTTCGGAATGGATAAGTAGTAGATTATATAATAATTGTGTAGGGCGATCTAAACCCTACTAGTAGTCGAGTAATCCACAAGACCAAAATCACATTGGAAACCTTTTTTGAAAAACCAATGGTGATTCTGGTATTGTAGGTTTATCGATATTAGGTTGATTTTATATTGTTGATGGTTGATTTGATTTATTACCTTTATTAAATTGATTTTGTGTTATGTTGGTGATATGGGAATATTTTGATTGATATTGTGTTGTGCATGATCTGCCTGGTTTGTATTATTATGCTTAGTGGTTTTTAAGTAAAGATATATATGTTGTCTAAGAGATGATTGTTTTGGGCATGAGGATAATAATGATTTAGAAGTGCCTAACCTAGATGATGTATGTTAAAGAGGTGTTATGGCATAGAATATGTGTCAAGTTCTAATGGAAGGTTAAGGCACTAGGATGTTGTTAAAACGGGTTGGTGAGATTCAAGTATAGGTGTTGTTGTCCACAAACGTGTATTGGTAATATAATACACAAAGACAAAAGTGTATTGGTAATATAATACGCAAGGACATCTGTGTATTGTAATACAATACATTGTGTATTGGTAATATAATACACGTAAAACACTTCTGTGTATTGGTAATATAATACACCGTGTATTGGTAATATAATACACGTAAAACACTTCTGTGTATTGGTTATAATACACCTTGTATTGGTAATATAATACACGTAAAATCAAGAATTCTCGCGAGACCACTTCCACCTTAGGGAATGGGGGTGGAACACCTTAACGGGAATGGAGGTGTGCACTAGGTGGAACATCCTAACGGGAATGAGGGTGTGCCCCGATGCAAATGAGGGATGGTGACAGGAGTGGTAGTGGCCACGATAACATAAAGGCATGGTGACAGGATTTGAGAGGTTATGTTAAAATAAAGTGTCAGATTGCCTGAGAGTTAGGGTAGAGGATGATATATATTAACTTGAGGATGATTCATTAGCTATGTGTGATGATTTTCTTTGACAATTACTGTACAATGTACTATGACTCTTTTCCGCTTTTTGATGATAGAACTGCTTCTTATCCCCTATGTTTCTGTATTTTTGTGGGTCACTTTGGTTTACGTTAGAGGGCCGATGGAGGGTTATGTTACTGAGGAGCTGGACGGAACTCTGTATGAAATGGAGATTGCTAAGGAGTTGGATGAAACTCCTTACGAACCAGACGCTGGGGGTCGAGCTGTGATCCATGGCGATTAGAGTATAGACATTATGGCCAGTGTGTCTAAGGAGCATTTTTATATTTTCTCAAAGTATGTCTGTTATTAAGTTTATGCTTGTGAGGGATCCTACAGAGAGGATACCCTCAATAGTGTTTTGGTATTGTAATGAACAATTAGGTGTGTATTTACCTATGCTAAAGTTGTTGTGTTTTAAATTTACAGAAGTTATATGATAATTAAATAAGTTTAAATTTTTACGTGTTTTCCCGTTAAGCGCACGATTAAGAATTGATTTAAGAAGGTAATTAATCTAATAAAACACCGGGGCACAACGGAGTGTCTCAATCTAGCTAGTTTGGGTTTATTTTTTTTATCCTCGAAGTGAATTAATATATCCTCAAGCGGTTGTAAATTGATAATGTGAACCCTGAGCCAGAATCATGTCCAAATTATATCAGCTACTATTTCCTTAATTAACTATGGCATCTCTCATCTCATTCTCCTTTAGCTTCATTATATCTTTACTTTGTATTATTTTTACCAACAGCACTGATATTTTAGAGTGATCCTATCATCCTACAACTTTAAAAGACGAGGAGGGTGGAGGGATCAGAGGAGATGAGGGAGATGCCAAGAAATTCGTGGCTTCTTAATTTGTTTTGTCTTAAGAAATGGTATTGGTTTCTAATTTAGTTATTTTGTATATTGATTCAATCTCTCTCTGTCTATTCCCATGACAATGAGACACACTTTAATTTAAAATGCTACAAGTATTCATATTCTGATGATACATGTTCTAATACATCCATATTTTTTATAATCAAATCACTTTGAATCATTGAATTTTTTTATTTATTTGATTAGTACCCTGTGCGTGACACACTTGATATTGACATGAAACTTATGCTGCAACCTATGGAGAAGATCTTCAATAGTTAGAAAAAAACTTTCAAGAGACTTTGAGGTAAGTTTCTTTTGATATTTGTCTTCTTTATTTAAATCTCAATCTGACACCCGTTTCATTGGTCTGAATTTTCATTTTCACTATGGTTATGATTTGATTAATAGTTCTGCTTAAATGATAGTTACTACATATTTCAGATTCATTGTTTTGGTATAATATAACAGTTAATGATGAATCAGGTTCCCATCCATTTCCCATCAGAAGCTATGGTGCAAAAAGAGAACTGAATCAAGACCATGTAGTTTCCTTAGTTGTTGGTTTGAGTCCACATCAGATGTTGACATAATATTGTTTCTATCTTATTGAATTCACATTAAATATTAAATATGAAATGGTACCCTTTTTTACAACCTCTATTATTCCATGTTAATATTACATGTGTTTTCAAGTCTGTATGGGAGGCATTGTCATGAAAATATATACTTCTGGGAAGTATGCTTTGGCTTGGATTAAGTTTGCCGATATAACTTCATTATATTTGAGCGCATATCAAATTTATGTTGTCATGAATGTACAGAGCACATGTAATTTCTTATGAACTGAAAAGTTGCTATATTGTTGATTTACGGGTGCGTTTGGGTAAACAACTTAATTAAGAGCTTATCGCATAAGACCTTATCGCATGAGAGCTTATGCCATAAGCGCTTAAAGAAAGAAAAAGAAAGAAAGGGGCATGAGATGATTCGAATGGTGAAAAACACGGAAAGGGTGTTTAGTGCATAAGCTCTTATGATAATTCCATAAGCTTCTCCCAGTTACTTATGAAAATAAGTCAAAAACTCCTTATGGGATGGCATGTTATTTTTATAAGCTCTGCCAAACACACTGCATAAGAGCTTATGTCATCAGATAAGTCAAAAGGAGCTTAAATAAGCTCTTCCAAACGCCACCAAGTCTTTCTCTTCTTCATAACAGCTATTAGTATACACAGATTTAGTATAGATAAACTTATTAGTATATAATAGATTGTTTATGTTCCTGCCGAGATCCGACTTGCCGGAATCTCGCCGTAGAACGTCTAACCAAGAGTGAACACCGGGGTTGTTTTAGATTATGGCTTGACAAAATATTGTATTCCTGTCCTACGTATCCCAATGGGAATCAAAGCCAGACGTAGTTCTAGGTTCAACCCTTGGTCATATGATGATCTAAATCCCCTAATCTTGTATCTGATGAATACCAGCGAGCAAGAACTCTTTAATAGTCTCTTGGTCGAGCTAGTTTCTCTAATACGCTTAAGGGGGAGTCACCTGAGTCAGTGAAAAGTGAGTCCCTCTTTTGGGTTCTCCTCCTTTTATAATAGGATCCCCATATCTTTAAGAGATGTGGATTTATTTCCTTTTATCTCTTAAATCTTCTTTGAGATGTGATTTCCTTAATTTAAGGGATATTATCTCTTTTAACCGGATAAGGTTATTTGAGATAATATCAGGATTATTAAAGATAATACCAATATCTTAAAATGATCTCCTAACCGGATAAGGTTATTTGAGATAGTATCAGGATTATTAAAGATAATATCAGTATCTTATCCTTCCTATCTTGATTGGATCGGGTATCCAAGCTCGGTGGCCGGGTTTTACTCCTCGGCCAGTACACAAGTCCCCCAAGCTTTGAGCTAGCAGAAGTGTAAAAGTTTTCATGATAGTAGTTGAGCTTGGCCTTTTAAAAACCTTATTTGGAGAATCTAAGGTTTATGGTGTAGGTTCTCTTCCCCTTTTTACCAAAGTCTTAATGACCGATCTTGTACCTCGGCCAACCGTTCAACCTCAGTGACCGAGCTTAGAAACTTAGTCTCTTCTTTTAGCCTTTCAAGTCGGTGAGGTAAGTGGTCGAGCTTCACACTTTGGTATATATATATATATATATATATATATATATATATATATATATCTTTTACTTTGGCGAACACCTCGGGCGACCGAGCTTCACGCTTCGGGTCGGGGAGCCTCACACCTCGACCCATATACAAGTCCCCCAAGGTTTGAGCTTTCAGAAAGCGTGGAAGCTTCTTCGAAGGAGCCGAGCCAAGACGTGGGCAGTCGTTTTAGATCTGCCCTGCTACCAACGTAGCTCCCGAGATGAAAAGATATGTTGCCTTTGTTTTTAAGATAAGGCAAGTTTGTGGCGCGTGGCTTCGGTGTCATTACCACCAAAGAGACAGAATTGCTCGTCCACTAAAGTGACAGAAGTGCTTGCCCACTAAAATGAAACAAGCGCTCGGTCACTAAAGTGAAAGAAGCGCTCGTCCGCACAAGTCTTTGGACTGGCTAAGTCCTTAGTGGGGAGCTCGTCTACTAGGTTACGTTCAACCAGTTAGAGGAGTATTCGTCCAATGACGTGGCATATGGAGCTCGTCTACTAGGTTACGTTCAACCAGTTGGAGGAGTATCCGCTCAATGACGTGGCCTCTGTGTCATTACTTCCGAGGCCTGCTCTTTGGTTGCGTGATTGAAGCCATTAGCTTGTCGTAGCATTTATTCCGATATCTTAGCCACGTCTGACTCCTTCATTAGTGAGCCGAATTTGTGCAGACTTGAAGAGACGTTTTCTTTTTTCACACAGCGTCCGTCATTATTACTTTCAAAAGTAACATTTAGATTTGTTTTCTTTCGAAGCGTCGAGGTCTCTATAAGTTGGGGAGAAGTTTGCTGAGGAGTTCATTTTGCCTCTTCGTCTCTTCAAGCTATTTTCCTCCAAGCTTCTGCATTTCCTTTTCTGTTTCAGGTACGTCATCGTCCTTCTGCTCCATTATTTCTTTCTTCCATGGAGACTTCATTTAAGGTATCCCAGAATGCCTCTTCTGGGGTTCAGATCATAGAGCCCGAAATCAATCAGATTGGGGGCTCTCCTCATCGTTCCCCATCTCCACCTCGTGGTGAGAAGGGTTCTTCTGGAGGTGCCAAGGGTTCTTCTTCTTCTGATGAGAGTAGTTCTGCTACTCCTGCAGACATTACTGCCCCTAAGCGCCGCAAGCGTGTCGCTAGGGTTCCTAAAGAGCCCATTCTAGACATAACCATTCTTGGGTATTCCTGGGTTAGACTTGAAGTAGGGGTGTTCTTTTCTAACTTTAGGAGTCGAGAATCCCTTAGGAGTGTTAAGAATGAAATTTGTCAGGTCCCTGCCTCTGTTTGCTGTTTGCCTTACTCAGATGAGGATCATGTTTTCCTGAGAGCTCTCCCCATCGAACCACACTTTACTTATGTCTATAAAACCTTTTTGAACATATCGGGGTCACCCTTCCTTTTACCCAATTTGAGTGCGACGTTCTGAGAACCATGAACGTCGCCCCTACTCAGTTGCATCCCAACAGTTGGGCCTTCTTGAAGGCTTTCCAGATCCTGTGTAGTCAAACAAGGATGACGGCTACCGCTCCCAAGTTCCTTTATTTTTATAAAGTTCGGTTCGGGGACCGAATTGGATGGATTTCTCTCAGTGGGGTTGAGGGTAGAGGTATCATCGGTCTTTATAAGAGTTCTTATGAGTTTTTCAAGTCGGATTTCTTCAAAGTCCGACCTACCGAAGGCCATGAGTCCGTATTTTTTTATTTTGAGAGGGAGCGAAGGTTTCCCTTTTATTGGCAGCCCCATCCTTCCAAATTTTCCAGTTATGACCTGGGTTCTGTGATCGATGATGAGCGAGCCGATGTGGAGATTTTGAAACTCTATCCCCGGTCGTTGCCTTGTGGGAGGCTTTTAAAATTACCCACCTCTTCCACTCGACATGCCGACTTTGATCGTAAGCATTTCTCCTTTAGATACTGTTGATGCACTTAAAAATTCTGCCTTTTAACTCGGCTGATTTCTTTTCCAGTGATAATGGGAAAGTTTAATTATAAAGCTTTGCTGAAGAAGTCGGCTCCTCAAGATGGTGGCACTTCAACTCCGACTTCTGATGCCACGATAAATAAAAAGAAGGTTGTCGAGGGCTCGGACCCCGACGCGTGTCTTTCTAAGCGGGCTCGGACCGACGCTCAACTAGTAGTACCGAGAAGGAGTGCTTCTCCTCTTCCTTTGATCCCTGATGACCCTACTGCCGAGAAGAGGACTGAAGGGGCACCTCATGTGACCGACCTGTCAGTGGACGCTAAGTGGTATAATGGCCACTATAACCCGGGCATCAGCTCGCTCTAGAGTGATGATTTCAACCCCGACCCACTCATTGATGGTCAAGTGCTGAAGCCCTCTGATGCTCGGCTTTTGCTGGAGCAGGGGCCTGATGCCAGTATGGAGGCCGCCGCTGCTTACACCCTCTGAATTTCGTCCATCACTCGCTTCTGGAGTCAAGAATTATCAAAAAAATGCGAAGAAGATGAACTCGATGAGGGCTGAAGTGGGTCGTTCCTTGAGGTTGAGGGACGAGTTGACTCAAGCTGTGGCCAAGTGCGAGGAGCAAGCTCACACTGTTGGCCAACTGAAGACTCAAAAGGCTGAGCTTGAGAAAAGTAAGACTTCCCTTCAGTCCGAGCTGGAGAAGGAGATAGAAGAGAAGGTGGGAATTCGGAAAGTCGTTGAAGACTCTCAAGTTTCCTTTGCTCAGCTGCAACAGGCTTTGGAGGCTGAGAGGGAGGCTAATCGTAAGCTTCAAGCCGATCTGATTGAAGCTGAAGCCACCATTATGAAGGAGCACGTCAACGGTTTTTCTCGAGCGGTGAAGCAGCTTAAACGCTTTAACCCAAATGCTGACTTCTCCCTTGCTGATGTGGACAAGGATTTTAATAAATATGGTATTCTAGTTCCTTTGTCCGAGCTTAAGGATGAAGAAGAGACGGGTCAGGAAGAGGAGGAAGTTGAAGAGCAAGCTTCCGAGGAGGGAGGAGATAGGGAATGTGAAATGGCTTTACCTGATCCATCTTTTGCTGTTTCTCTAGGTGGTGAGGATGACCTTGGCTCTACTTCTGCTGGAACCGTTGCTCATGGGGATGCCTGTGAGTAACCAAAGAAAAATGTTCCTAGGGGAATCTCCTTTTATTTTGAATTTTTATGAATTCTGGGCTTTGTCCCTTTTTATTTAATGAAATCACGTGCTTGCTGTCGAGTTACTTTTCACTTAGAAAATTTTCTAAGTTTTTTATGATCATGCCTCGTTTTTGCCATTCGGCTTTTGTAGCTCGAGCTTGTAACTTTTTCTAAGTTAGTGCTCGGCTTTTACAATTTGGCGTGTTACTCGGCTTACACGAGTTTTTGGAACACGGAATACCTGTAGGTTTTTACTTACCCTCTTAGGCATTGTTTGCCTTTTTAGGCATTTAGTTTTCACCTTTTTAGGTTCGGCAATTTCGACCTTAACTCGGTCGATTTTAGCTCGGTCTACCTTTTAATGTCGTTTAGCTTTATAGGCTCGGCATTTCGACCTCAACTCGGTTGATTTTAGCTCGGTCGGCCTTTTTAGGTTTTTAACTACCTTTAGATATCGTTTACCTTTATAGGCTCGACATTTCGACCTCAACTCGGTCGATTTTAGCTCGGTCAACCTTTTTAGGTTTTTAACTACCTTTAGATTTTACCTTTTTAGGCTCGGCATTTCGACCTCAATTCGGTAGATTTTAGCTCGGTCAACCTTTTTAGGTTTTTAACTACCTATAGATTTTACGTTTTTAGGCTCGGCATTTCAACCTTAATTATGTCGATTTTAGCTCGATCAGCCTTTTTAGGTTTTTAACTACCTTTAGATGTTGTTTACCTCTTTAGGCTCGGTATTTCGACCTCAACTCGGTCGATTTTAGCTCGGTCGGCCTTTTTAGGTTTTTAACTTTTCATAAATAATTTTTTGACCATATAACAGTATTCTTGCCTAATAGCACAACTGAAAATGATTCTTTTTATTTATTTTTCCGGGTGTGCCTCATTAAAACCTTCCTGACCAAAACCTCGTGGGAAAAAGACCGGGATAGGAAAAAGAGTACATCACCTACTTACATAACTTTAACTAAAATAAAACTTAAGGTGGGAAGTGTTCCATATTCTTGGTACAGCCTTTCATGATAACTCTTCTAGTCTATAAGCACCATTTCCTAGATTTTCAACTATTCTGAATGGGCCAAACCAGTTTGCTGTGAGCTTACCCTCTCTGGAGTCTTTTCTCGCATCGTTTTGCAATCTCGGCACTAAGTCACCTTGCACAAATTCCCTTGGCTGCAACCTCGAGTTGTACTTCCGAGTTGCTTTTTGCTTGCATAGCTCTTCTCTGATTTTTGCCTCATCTCGGACTTCCCCAACCATGTCAAGCTCAACTCGGATTTCTTCCTCGTTCTTACTTTGGTCATGATGCTGCCTTCGGAAAGAGAGTTCGCCGAGCTCAACTGGAATCATTGCATCAGTTCCATAGGTTAGCTTGAATGGTGTTTCACCAGTTGAAGACTATGGTGAGCAATTGTAGGCCCATAGGATGCTGTGTAACTCTTCAACCCATGCCCCTTTTGATTGGCCTAACCTTCTTTTGAGCTCGTTCAAAATGACTCTATTGGCTGCTTCTGCTTGTCCATTTGTTTGTGGATGCTCAACCGAGGTCACTTTATATTTGATTCAGAGGTTGGAGTAGAACTCTCTAAGCTCTTTATCGGTGAATTGCTTTCCATTATCTGTGACAATTGCATAAGGGAGGTCGTGCCTGCATATGATGTTTTTCCATACAAAACTCTGAACCTTTTTAGCTGTTATGGTAGCTAATGGTTCTGCTTCAATCCATTTAGTGAAATAGTCTACTCCTGCCAGCAAGAACTTGACTTGACCTTTAGCAACTGGGAAAGGACCGACTATATCCATCCCCCACATAGTAAAAGGCCACGGCAAGAACATGGAATGGAGCTCTTCTCCAGGAACTCGTGCTACATTGGCGAACTTCTGACAAGGTTCACACCTATTAGTCCAGGTAGCACAATCCAATCTCATGGTCGGCCAGTAAAACCCCGCTCGCAGGACCAGAGCTGCCAAAGATCGGCCACCTGAATGCATTCCACAGATTCCTTGGTGCATCTCATCCATTACATACTCGGACTGCTCCTTTGTTATGCACTTTAGTGATAGCATGGAGAATCCTCTTTTGTACAGCTCTCCGTCTCGGATGGTGTAATGGCAAGATTTTAGACGAATTCTCCTCGCCTCCTTAGGGTTGGGGGGCAATTTGTCAGAGGCTAAATATTCCCAAATTGGTGTCATCCAGCCACGATCATAGTGCTCAGTCATTATCACTTCGGCACTTTTTATGCTTGGTTCGAGGAGATTCTCCTGAATGAAAGTTCTTAGCTGGCCAGCTTTCTTGGTGCTAGCCAGCTTAGACAACAAATCTGCCCTGGAATTTTCCTCCCGAGGTATATGCTCAATAGTGAAATTATCAAATTCAGAAATTAGACTATTAACTCTGTAGAGATATCTGGTCAGCTGGGGATCCTTTGTTTGATAATCACCCGAGACTTGTCCTGTTACAAGTTGTGAGTCACTTCGGCATTTTAATTCTTTGACTCCAACCTCTTTAGCTAGCTTCAGTCCTGCAATAAGGGCTTCATATTATGCTTGGTTGTTTGAAGCAGTAAACCCAAACTATAAAGATTATTCCAGGATTAGAACATCATGACCTTCGAGAATTATTCCACTCCGCTCCCCTTTGAGTTAGATGAACCATCAACATATAGAAGCCAGGTGAAGGATCCCAACCTTGGCTTAGAAGAGAGCTCGGCAATGAAGTCGGGGAGGCATTGGGCTTTCATTGGTCCCCTCGGCTCATATTGCAAACCGAACTCTGACAATTCTACCGACCAAGCTATCATTCGTCAGGCTAGATCGGGTTTCCTAAGCACCTGCTTTATTGGATGATCTGTTTTGACTATAACTTGGTGTGACTGGAAGTAAGGTTGTAACCTCCGAGCTGCCATGATTAAGGTGAGGGCCAGTTTTTCAATCACTTGAGATCTTTCAAAATTCTACTTACGTAATACACCGGCATTTGTTGTTTTTCTTCTTCCTGGACGATTACTACATTGATTGCGTAATCATTGACAGACAAATACAAATGCAGATCCTCCGCTGTGGCCGAGTAAGGATCGGGGGAGAGGTCAGAAAAAGTTTCAAGTCTCCAAAGGCCTTTTCACATTCCTCAGTCCAAGTGAACTCTTTCGGTTTTTTCAGAAGCTGAAAGAAGGGTCTTGCTTTTTCTGCGGATTTTGGGAAAAAGCGGGATAGAGAAACTAATCGGCCAGCTAACTGTTGGAACCAAAGTGGTTATGGTTTTGTCAAAGATCTAACTTGTTTGTTATAAGTATGTAGGGATTAATTGATTTTATGCGAGTCAGAGGAACTAAAATTTAAAGTATGAAATCTACAGATTCTAGTTCAAACCTCTAGACCAGTCTACAACTCTTGGTAAATTTGAGTCTTTAGCTTTACGGTAGACAATACATTGAAAAATACGCGTCCACTCCTGTAGACGAGCTGCTTAAGAACTGTGGTAAAATCACCTTGTTATTTTCCTTAGTAGACGAGGCTATAAATGAATTCCTATATAACTTGTTAGGTATAGCAAGTCCAAAGACTTGGAAGTAGACGTCCACAGAGCCACGTAAGCAGACGAGGGCTATCCTTGTAACTCAAGTATATGTCCATAGTGTCTAAACTAAAATTCAGTAGACGTGCATAGTGTCTAAACAAAAATTCAGTAGACGTCCACAGAGCCACGTCAGCATACGAGGGCTATCCTTGTAACTCAAGTATACGTTTATAGTTCCTAAACTAAAATTCAGTAGACGTCTATAGTGCCACGTCACTGGACGGAGGTTCTCTAAGGACTTAGCAAGTCCAAAGACTTGGGCAGACGAGGGCTTCTGTCACTTTAGTGGATGCAAGTTTCTATCTCTTTCATGCTGGTCGTTTGCTTCAAAAACTACAGTGTTGGACGTTTGTTTCAATCACTTGTGTGTTGGACGTGCGCTTCTACCACATTAGTAGACGAGCGCTTCTACCTTATTAGTAGACGAGCGCTTCTACCACATTAGTAGACGAGCGCTTCTATCACATTAGTAGACGAGCGTTTCTACCACTTTAGTGGACGAGCGCTTCTGCCACATCAGTGGACGAGCAGAATTAAAATCTTGTATAGATGCGTTCTTAAAACTAAGTAGACGACTATATATGTTCTATATGTTTGCTACCTTAAATATATGATTTAATGAAATCTGGACCACGTTGAATTTATTTCAAATGCTTGCTTATTTAATTCAAAGAATATTTGTCTTTTACCTTGATGCTTCTTTTGTATAAAATCTTTATCTATTAGATAAAAGGAACTTCGTACCATCGAAACCATAAACCTTTGTACTCTGTCAAAATACATTGTTGTAAAGATCAAGTAAAGTACAAAGATGGTAAGTCAGAAAGCATATCAAGTTATCGATCTCAACGGATCCAAGCATTTAATGTTACAGTCTAAACGGATACAATTTGAAGACTGTTGAAGAAGATCTAGACACAAAAGCACTTCTCAGTGAAGCATATCAAATTATCAGTCTCAACGGATCCAAGCATTTAATGCTAAAGTCTAAACAGGTACAAATTCAAAGTAACCATTGAAGAATTACAAGAGAAGAAGAGTGTCACTATATAAGTAGAAGACCTCAGATACCGAAGACAGAACTCTTGCCTGAAACAACTTTTGTGAGCTCAACATTTACCAATACAATTCTTGAGTAGACAAGCTCTTATTCTTTCATTCTTTCAAAAGCAAAAGTCTGTAATTTATTAGTTTGAATATTGTTGTAATATTCAAGTGATCTTAAACTGTCATACTCTCACACTTAGTGAGTTAAGAAGATCAATCTTTAAATCTTTGTAATAGAGTTAGAGCCTGAAGAGGTGTTGAATACTTGTAAAGCTATTGGATTATAGTGGAGAAAATCCTTCAGGTAGAAGAGACTGGACGTAACTCTTGGTTGGAAGAGAGTGAACCAGGATAAAACACTTGCGTGAATCTTCTAAACCCTTATCTTTTACAGTTTTTGTTTATACTAAATGTGGGGTTCTGAATCTGAGTTTATTATCTCTTCAAAAGTGTTTTCCTGTTTGTGTGTTGTTCTTATTGATTTGCTTGTAAAAGGTTTGAGAAAAGACTTTTTCGAAAATCTGTTAAGAAACACAATTCAACCCCCCCCCCCCCCTCTGGTATTTCCCTGTCTCAACTTCAGTTGGTATCAGAGCTCAGCCTCTAAAGGGTTGAGCATCTAGCAAGTGCTGAGGGAGTACGATCCAACAAGCATGGATATAGAAGTACATGCAATCAATAGACCTCCTCTCTTTGGTGGTAGTGATTATGATTACTGGAAAAAGAGAATGATGGCTTTTATTGATGCACAAAACATGGACATCTGGGAGCTGATTGAAACTGGCTACACTGAGCCAAGAGGTGATGCTGGAGCTGCTATTCTTAGAGTTCAATGGACTCAAGAGCAAAAAAATCAACATCAACTCAATCTGAAAGCTAAGCACTATTTGATGTGTGCTATCACCAGATCTGAGCATGATAAAGTCCACAGCTGTAACACTGCTAAGGAAATATGGGATACTCTTGCCCTAGCTCATGAAGGGCCATCCCTAGTTAAGGAACCAAAAATAAGCATGTTAGTTCATCAGTATGAGTTATTTAAAATGGCAGAGCATGAAACTATAGATCAAATGTTTGGAAGATTCCAAACTATCACCAACAATCTTAGATCTCTTGGAAAAACCTATGAAAATAGAGATCATGTCAGAAAAATTTTGAGGAGCTTATATAAACAGTGGAGACCTAAGGTCACTACTATTCAGGAAGCAAAGAACCTCAATACTCTCACTTTGGATGAACTTCTTGGATCTTTAAAAGTTCATGCGCTTGAGCTCAATGAAGAAGAAAGATCCAGAAAAGGAAAATCTATTGCCTTAAAGGCAAAGAAGGCTAGCTCTTCCAAAGATATTAAAGCTGAGGAATCATCTAATGAAGCAGACCCCTCTGACAGTGATGAAGGATCTGATGAAGATGAACTATCTTTCATCTCCAGAAAGATTCAACATATGTGGAGAAAGAAAGGTGGTTTCAGAAGGAAGAAATTCAACAAAAAGTTCATCAAAGAAAAATCAGACTCTAAGGATCTGGATCTGTCTTCATCTGATGAAGAGAATGAAGAAGAGGAAGAGGCAAATATTTGTCTCATGGCTGGTACATCATCAGAAAGTGAATACACTGATGCTGAGGTAATGGATTCTAACCCTTCCATTCTTCAAGATGCTTTTGATGAATTATTGCATAATTCATCAATTCTGTCTCATGAATATAGAAGTCTTAAAAAGAAATTTTCAAAACTATCTAAAGAATTTGATGGGGTTTGCATGGAGAAAATAAGTCTTGTAAATGAAAATAATAAACTGAAATCAGAGAATGTCAGTCTAACTGACAAACTCAAGTGTGAGCCAACTGTCTCCTGTGAAGTTGCAAAACTGAAACAAGATGTAACATATCTGACAGACACTCTGTCTAAATTTATAGGTGGCTCAGATAAGCTTAGTTTAATTTTAAGTTACTCTAGGTCACCACATGATAAGTCTGGCCTTGGTTATGACAAAGAAAAGCATGAAGCATCTTATAAAAAGTTAAAACCATATGTGCATAATAGAACCTCAAAAGCTCAAACACAACATGTCAAAACTAAACTATGCTCGTCCAACACTTACTGTAAAGTGTGTGGAAATAGTGGTCACATAACATCTAGAAGCATACATTATAAGCATATTAAACATGCTAGTCTAGTGACTACTAACAAGAAAGGACCCAAGTCAATTTGGGTACCTAGAGATAAGATTGTACCTGTTGTAGACTTGGTTAACAACAGGAAAGAAACACACATCCTGGTACTTGGACAGTGGTTGCTCACGTCACATGACGGGAGAATGGTGTATGTTCCAAGACCTTAAACATAGGGATGGTGACTGGGTTACCTTTGGAGGTAATCAGAAAGGGAAGATCACTGGAGTAGAGCTTGATGAAGCTATTGTAGATTTGAATCTCAAGGACTCTTAAATTCAAGCAAAAGTCAAACCTGATGATCAAGTGGACGACCTTCTACAACATGAGTCAGAAGCTTCAACCTCTCAACAAGAAATTGTTCAGAGATCTTGGTACTTCAGGAATTATCATCCACAAGATCAAATCATTGGGAATCCTAATAATAGGCTAAGAACCAGATCTACATTCGAAGAATAAGATGATTCTGCCTTAGTCTGATTTAGAACCAAAGACAGTAGACGAGGCTCTATTGAAGGAGGGCTGGATTCTTGCAATGCAGGAAGAACTGAACCAATTTGAGAGAAGTGAAGTGTGGACTCTTGTGCCTTTACCAATAGATAAATCAGTTATTGGAACCAAATGGGTGTACAGAAACAAAATTGATGAAAATGGTAAGGTAGTAATAAATAAAGCGAGACTTGTAGCACAAGGATATTCTCAAGAAGAAGAAAAGGTTTGAAATGAGTATGATGGGAGAACTAATTGGACTTCAAGTGAAGCAAACAGTGGACGAGGTGTACATCCATCAAACTAAATATACAAAGGAACTTCTAAAGAATTTTAAGATGGATGATTGAAAATCAATGAATACCCCTATGCATCCGACGTCCATACTGAACAAAGATGACAAGGATAAGAAGGTAGACCAAAAGGTATATAGAGGTATGATAGATTCATATTTATTAGAAAACATCTTAATATGATTTGTGTGGATTAACTATGCGTCCAATGCATGTTGCATGCACGTCTATTGCATGAGTGCGTCCAATACATGTTGCATGCGCGTCCAGTGAGTATTGCGTCTATTGATTGTTTGCATGGTTTTATCAGACTCGTCTATGCTATCTATTGTTATATTTGTATTAATTTATGTCCAAGACATATTTAATAATATCCTTATGATGAGTCAATTATTTCCATCAATCCCATCAATAGCTTTTTATGGTTTCATAAACCTGCGCCGCATCAGTACTCATTATTCCTTTTCTCACACGTTTTAATTTCTTTGGGAAATCTCTTCAAATTCGAAACCTTTTTAAGTAATAGTCTTTCTCTCTGAAAAACCTTTCACAATCTTCTCTTTTGAATCCTCGAGTGTACTCTGTTTTCTTGCTTCCAAATCCTGGCTCTGAAACCTTCAACAATGGCTTCCTCTTCTGATGGTTTCAATGTGGACAAGTTGAACCTTGCTTCTGAACATCATTTCCACTTTGGGACTATGCAAGAATACAACTTGGATGTAAGCAGGAATGTCTGCTGCTGATTTTGGCAAGATGAACATAGCCAATATGAATCTCAGTACTTATGCTGTTGCTGCCTTGGCCAAAACAGAAGAATTGATGAAAATTAAACAGGAACCAGTTGAGCAGAACAATGCTGATGTTCTAGGGCTGAAAAGAACAGTGAGAAAGTAGACTACTGATGTTAGGAAACCTTATGCAAGAAAGCCTGCAGCTGGAATTGTGATAAGGGAACCTGAAGCTGTTGCCCCTCAACCTGCTCCAACTCAGAAGAGAACAAGGAATGTGATCTTTTCTCATAATGAAGATGAGGATGATGAGGACAGTATCCCCATCAGTGTTGTTTTGAAGAAGCAGAAAATTGTTGCTGTTGCTACTGATGTTTCTGTTCCTACCAAGAGAAGGCAACCTTCAAGAAAAGCTTAGTCCTTTGTGACTTTTGTGGTAAATGTCTCTACTAGTCTACTAGTGATCATGTTCAATTAGCAGTAGATGCCTCGGTAGAGAGTTTAGAATGTAGGGATTAACCCTGGAGTCCCCCCTTCCCAAAATACCTAGAACCGAATTTCCTTACACTCACCCTTCAGTTCTCTATGATGGCAAAGCTTAAAGCTGGGCCAAAGTAAAAAGAGACTGGAAAATCCTCTACCATCAACATGAACCTGAACCTATTTCAACCAGACCTTTCTATCCTTGACCAGAATATGAGTGTGAGCCTGAGTCTATACAATACCCAGAATACATACCAATTCCATATGTGCCAAACCACAACAATCCTCTTCCATCCACTTTGCACAACCACATTGGACCTGCCCTCATCTTCCACTATTCCCACCTAGAAAAATCTACCCAAACCTCATCAAATCCCCTCCCTTCAAACCTTTCACAGATGGTGTCAACAGGCACATCATACCTGTGTGGGAAACTGACTATTGCAAAGCAAATGCTCCATCAATCATCCATAAAGAACAGAAGGAAGACCTAAATTCATTCTGGACAGAGAAACTTCTTGAGAGACTTTCAGACATTCAAGTATTTATGACAGAGCTGTGAGTCTTGTGGACCACCTCGTGTATGCCTTCCTGCAGAATGAGTTTGAATTACCAAGAAATGTCAGGGCTGCAAACTTTGTCCCTCCAACTTGGCTGTTTGACACCACGAAGAAGACAAAGATTGGTGTCAGACCCTATATGATTGCTCCAAGATTACTAATGATAGATCTAAACAAAGACAAGGATCTGAAGAAGCAGAGGAGCACTGCAAATAAACTAGAAGACAGTTCCTGCTTTATCAATCCTGATACTGTTGAACCTTATGATCAAAATATGATTAATTTCTTGTTGTCACGGTCAGTTGAAGACATTAATCAAGATTCTGATTTTGCCATTTGGGCAAATCACATGCTGGACTGTGCTAAGGAAGCTTCTTCTTCTGGTCTGAGTGAAGAATTCCTAAAGTTAGAGGCAAATGTGGACTCTCAAATGCCATATTCTTCATTTACAAGGACACTCTTTGGATTCCTGTCATCAGTCTTGTCTATGAAGAAGACCCTGTCCACTGGGCTAAAGAACTGCCTCCTCCTGTACTCACCTTTGCTTCATCACCACCACCATCTCTACCTTCAGAGCACACTAATTAGGAAATAATAATCGAAGACCTGATATAGATGTTGACTCTGTTCAACCAGTTGCTGAGGTTGAGGAAGTTACAGAGTCTGTTCCTAGACCAAGCACTTCTGAGAAACACTCATCTCAGCTAATGGCTCCGACTGTCATTCATCCTAATGAGCACCCTCAAACTTCCAGAGCTCTAGACACTGTTCCAAGCCGAGCACATGCTCAAGACAGTGCTGAAAGTTCAAGGCCCTCACTGCCTCCAAACTTCGAAGAGACAATTGGAAAAATTACAGAAGAGAGAGTAAAGGTTGAGGTCAAGGAACAAGTGAGAGAGCAAGTTGCAGAATCCCTGGCTCCAACGAATGTAATGATCAACCAAATGATGAGCATTGTGCAAAGTTTTCAACAGAGTCACAATCTGTCAACTCAAACTCATCCACCTCCACCAAACCAGAACCCTCATTCACCACCTCCACCCTCCTCTTAGCCTTCTTCTATTCCTTTATATTGACAATGATGGTCCATTCTTGTTTCCTTTTTGTCTGATGACAAAAAAGGGGGAGAAAGGATATAGAAATTAAATTTTATATAAAGTCAGTTTTTGGTTATACATATCTGTTTTCACATGCATACTATTTTCCTGCATACTTATGACCGTTATATGATGCTGCTTATTTGTTTTACTCTTTAAGTTTGAATGCTTTGTCTTAGGGGGAGCTCTGTAGCTCTCTTAGACTTTGCTTACTCAAATTTAATTGGTTTTTGTCATCATCAAAAAAGGGGAGATTGTTGGAACCAAAGTGGTTATGGTTTATTTAATCTCTTAAGTTTTGATGTTAACAAAAAGGTTAAATTTGTATGGCAAAGTATTTGTCAAAGATCTAACTTGTTTGTTATAAGTATGCAGGGATTACTTGATTTTATGCGAGTCAGAGGAACTAAAATTTAAAGCATGGAATCTACAGATTCTAGTTCAAACCTCTATACCAGTCTACAACTCTAGGTAAATTCTGAGTCTTTAGCTTTACAGTAGACGAGACATTGAAAAATACGCGTCCACTCCTGTATATGTAACGGCCTGATTTTAATTATGTTGTTCAACCGGTTAAAATATAATTAAATTATATTTTAATTTGAGAGTTAGAAAGTGTTTTTTATTAAAATAAAATCATATTCATAGTCTACTTTATGGTAGAGGGTTACGGTAAAATTTTCGGTTGAAAATTCAGACGAAATTCGGTCTGCGTTTTCACTGCCGATACAAGTTTACTGTGCAAAAAACCTAATTTTGACCCGTGAATGAGACGGTTAGTGTTTATAATATGTTTCCTTCAACTTTGGTTATTTTGAAAATTTTCGTTCAAAAATAGAATATAATATTTTATTCGGGTGAAAACGTCGGAAGAGTTACGATCGGAAAATACAACCGGGTATGAAATGGAGCAGATTAGGGAGCACAAAATAAGTTAAGTGACTTGATGGGACTTGATGGAAATGGGTTATGACACACTCCAAAAGTGTGATGATCACACTTTTCAAATTATAACATATTATATTCTAAAAACCTATTTTTCTCTCTCTTCTCAAACCAAACAAGGCACAAGGTCAAAACTTGCTCTCCAAGCTCATTCATCTCTCCTTAATTTCGTGCCACTCTCTCCCTCGTCTATATATACACATCTCATTTTCACTTCATCATCTTCCTTCTTCAAACTCCATTAAACCTTCATCTTCTTCCTTTCTTCTAAAAGTTCAAGCTCTTAAAGCTTTAGTTTTTATTCATCTTTTCTACTTAAGTTCTTCATTAAAGTTCTTCCTTATACTAAGGGTAATGCTCTCATATGAATCTTTTTGCAAGTTTCATCTTTTATTTCTTAGTTTACTTTATGTGTTCTTTATATGCTTTAAACTTCTAAAATCTCTCTAAAATGGTAGAAAACTCCTTTTGAGTTGAAACCACTTTCTATAGTCTTGTATTAACTTATATTTTCACATACTAAGAGGTTGTGTAAAACAAAAATCTATACTTATATCTTCCAATGAAGGCCGAATGCTTGCATTTGTGACCTAGGAAGTTTTTGTTTCAAATTTTGGAATATGATCATGTGTTTGAGTTTCTAACTATCCATTGATCTTAAATCTCTAAATCTTGGAAGTTTTGATAGCTTGTTCCTATGATGGCTGAAAATATGAATAAGTAAGCCTAGGATATTGTGTTTCAACTTTCCAAGTATGATCATGGATTTAGAACTCTTAATACCTTGTGATTCTAAACCTAAGAGTTATTGTTAAACAAAGAATATTTTCCTCATCATCCTATGATGGCCGAAAATTAGTGTTTAGGTTCTAGGATGTTTGAGTTTTTATTTTTTCCAAAATGATCATGGACTTAAGCTCCATAAGATATTTGGATGCTAAGTCTAAGAGATTGGAATGTTTAAGTTTCCATTGTTTTCCGAAATGATCATGGACTTGAGCTCCATAAGATATTTGGATGCTAAGTCTAAGAGATTGGAAAGTTTAAGGATTACTAACTTGTTTATTCTATGTTATTAAAGCTAGGATGTATTACTTTCATTTTTCCAAAATGATCATGGACTTGAGCTCCATAAGATATTTGGATGCTAAGTCTAAGAGATTGGAATGTTTAAGTTTCCATTGTTTTCCAAAATGATCATGGACATGAGCTCCATAAGATATTTGGATGCTAAGTCTAAGAGATTGGAAAGTTTAAGGATTTCTAACTTGTTTATTCTATGTTATTAAAGCTAGGATGTATTAATTTCATTTTTCCAAGATGATCATGGACTTGAGCTCCATAAGATATTTGGATGCTAAGTCTAAGAGATTGGGATGTTTATGTTTCCATTGTTTTCCAAAATGATTATGGACTTGAGCTCCATAAGATATTTGGATGCTAAGTCTAAGAGATTGGAAAGTTTAAAATTTCTAACCTATAAATCCTATGAAGGCCGAACCTAGAAGGTTATGGACCTAGGATACTTTGTTCTTATTTTTCCAAAATGATCATGATTTTGAGCTCCTTAATACATATGGATGCTAAACCTAAGAGATTGGAAAGTCTAGTGAATGCTACCCTATTTTACTAGCCTTGGCTGAATACCCTAAGTTTATAACATAGTAGGATTTTAATTCAACTTTGTTAAGTGATCATTGTTTATGAACTCCTAACACTTAAGGATCATAAATCCATGAGTTGTATAATTTTCGGGAATCTCTAACCCCAAGAACTAGTCTTGGCCGGACCTATACCTTGTGGTTTAGTGTTCTTGTTTGATTTTAACTTGTGATTTTGTGTTCATAACCTTAGACTTCCATCGCGGAGGAAACGAGGACGTTTGTGGTATTCCTCTTCGAGCATCTAATCTCCTTACCTTCACAGAAGGCGGAGTTAGTACTTTGTAGTGTGACAACGAGGAGCTTCGAGTTCGAGAGTCCGATGATAACCCAGGTGGGGGGAAGAACTAACCTATAGTCGGAATGGATAAGTAGTAGATTATATAATAATTGTGTAGGGCGACCTAAACCCTACTAGTAGTCGAGTAATCGACAAGACCAAAATCACATTGGAAACCTTTTCTGAAAAACCAATGGCGATTCGGGGATTGTAGGCTTTTCGATATTAGGTTGATTTTAGATTGTTGATGGTTGATTTGATTTTATTACCTTTATTGAATTGATTTTGTTCTATATTGGTGATATGGGAATATTTTGATTGATATTGTGTTATGCATGATCTGCCTGGTTTGTATTATTATGCTTAGTGGTTTTTAAGCAAATATATATATATATATATATATATATATATATATATATATATATATATATATATATTGTCTAAGAGATGATTGTTTTGGGTGTGAGGATAAAGATGATTTAGAAGTGCCCAACCTAGATGATGTATGTTAAAGAGGTGTTATGGCATGTAATATGAGTCAAGTTCTAATGGAAGGTTAAGGCACTAGGATGTTGCTAAAACGGGTTGGTGAGATTCAAGTATAGGTGTTGTTGTCCACAACCGTGTATTGGTAATATAATACACAAGGACAAAAGTGTATTGGTAATATAATACACAAGGACATCTGTGTATTGGTAATATAATACACCGTGTATTGGTAATATAATACACGTAAAACCACTTCTGTGTATTGGAAATATAATACACCGTGTATTGGTAATATAATACACGTAAAACACTTCTGTGTATTGGTAATATAATACACGTAAAAATCAAGAGTTCTCGCGAGACCACTTTCACCTTAGGAAATAGGTGTGCAACTATGGTGTCTTTGAGTAGCATGAGATTGGGGGTAGAGGATGATATATTAACTTGAGGGTGATCTGTTAGTTATGTGCGTTGTTTGTCTGTGACAATTACTATATAATTTACTATGACTCTTTTCCGCTTTATGATGATAGAACTGTTTCTTATCCCCTATTTTCTGTATTCTTGTGGGTTACTTTACTTACATTAGAAGACCCGATGGAGGATTATTGTGATGAGGAGCTGGGCGGAGCTCTGTATGAAACGGAGGTTGCTGGGGAGTTGGATGGAACTCCTTACGAACCAGACGCTGGAGGTCGAGCTGTGATCCAAGGCGAGTAGAGTATAGATAGTATGGCCAGTGTGTGTAAGAAGGAGTATTTTTATATGTTTCCGCTAAGTATGGCTTTTATTTTAAGTTTATGCTTGTGAGGGATCCTACTGAGAGGATTCCCTCAACAGTGTTTTGGTAATGTAATAAATGAACAGGTGTGTATTTATATATTACAACCTTGGTGTGTTTAATTTGCAAAAGTTATATGATTGTTTAAATAAAGTTTTAATTTTTACATATTTTTCACGCTAAGCACGTGATTAAGGAATTAATTAATAAGGTTTTAAGCTAATAAAACACCGGGGCACAACAGGGTGTCTCAGTAGACGAGCTGCTTAAGAACTGTGGTAAAATCACCTTGTTATTTTCCTTAGTAGACGAGGTAGTAAATGAATACCTAAATAACTTGTTAGGTATAGCAAGTCCAAAGACTTGGAAGTAGACGTCCACAGAGCCACGTCAGCAGACGAGGGCTATCCTTGTAACTCAAGTATAAGTCCATTGTGTCTAAACTAAAATTCAGTAGACGTCCATAGTGTCTAAACTAAATTTCAGTAGACGTCCACAGAGCCACGTCAGCAGACGAGGGCTATCCTTGTAACTCAAGTATACGTCCATAGTGCCTAAACTAAAATTCAGTAGACGTCCACAGTGCCACGTCACTGGATGGAGGTTCTCTAAGGACTTAGCAAGTCCAAAGACTTGGGCAGACGAGGGCTTCTGTCACTTTAGTGGATGCAAGTTTCTATCTCTTGCGTTTTGGACGTGCGCTTCAATCTCTACAGTGCTGGACGCTTGCTTCAAACACTACAGTGCTTGATGTTTGTTTCAATCACTAGTGTGTTGGACGTGCGCTTCTACCACATTAGTAGACGGGAGCTTCTACCTTATTAGTAGACGAGTGCTTTTACCACATTAGTAGACGAGCGCTTCTATCACATTAGTAGACGAGTGTTTCTACCACTTTAGTGGACGAGCGCTTCTGCCACATCAGTGGACGAGCAGAATTAAAATCTTGTATAGATGCGTTCTTAAAACTAAGTAGACGTCTATATATGTTTTATATGTTTGCTACCTTGAATATATGATTTAATGCAATTTGGACCACGTTGAATTTATTTCAAATGCTTGCTTATTTAATTCAAAGAATATATGTCTTTTACCTTGATGTTTCTTTTGTATAGAATCTTTATCTCTTGGATAAAAGGAACTTCGCACCATCGAAACCATAAACCTTTGTACTCTGTCAAAATACATTGTTGTAAAGATCAAGTCAAGTACAAAGATGGTAAGTCAGAAAGCATATCAAGTTATCAGTCTCAACACATCCAAGCATTTAATGCTACAGTCTAAACGGATACAATTTGAAGACTGTTGAAGAAGATATAGACACAAAAGCACTTCTCAGTGAAGCATATCAAATTATCAGTATCAACGGATCCAAGCATTTAATGCTAAAGTCTAAACAGATACAAATTCAAAGTAACCGTTGAAGAATTACAAGAGAAGAAGAAGATCAATATATAAGTAGAAGACCTCAGATGCTGAAGACAGAACTCTTGCCTGAAACAACTTTTGCGAGCTCAACATTTACCAATACAATTCTTGAGTAGATAAGCTCTTATTCTTTCATTCTTTCAAAAGCAAAATTCTGTAATTTATTAGTTTGAATATTGTTGTAATATTCAAGTGATCTTAAACTGTCATACTCTCACACTTAGTGAGTTAAGAAGATCAATCTTTAAATCTCTGTGATAGAGTTAGAGCCTGAAGAGGCTGGTAAAGAAAGAATACTTGTAGCCTGAAGAGGTGTTGAATACTTGTAAAGCTATTGGATTATAGTGGAGAAAATCCTTCAGGTAGAAGGGACTGGACGTAACTCTTGGTTGGAAGAGAGTGAACCAGGATAAAATACTTGCGTGAATCTTCTAAACCCTTATCTTTTACAGTTTTTGTTTATACTAACTATGGGGTTCTGAATCTGAGTTTATTATCTCTTCAAAAGCGTTTTCCTGTTTGTGTGTTGTTCTTATTGTTTTGCTTGTAAAAGGTTTGAGAAAAGACTTTTTCGAAAATCTGTTAAGAAACACAATTCAACCCCCCTTCTTGTGTTTCCCTATGTCAACTTCACTAACCTCTGGATTTCTTTCACATTTTGAGGGCTTCGCATTTCAATGACAGCTTTGCACTTATCAGGATTAGCTTCAATTCTTCTATGTGTTAGCATATACCCTAAGAACTTTCCTCCTTGTACACCAAAAGAGCATTTTTTGGATTTAACCTCATGTTGTACTTTCTGAGTTGATTGAAAATTTCTTCGAGGTCGGCTGAGTGCTGCTTTGGGTCATCGGACTTTACCACCATATCGTCAACATATACTTCTAGGTTCTTTCCGATCTAGTTGACAAAGACTTTATCCATAAGCCTTTGATACGTTGTACCAGCATTTTTTAAACCAAAAGGCATTACTCGGTAGCAGTAGTTTGCCCCATCAGTCATAAATGCCATTTTTTCTTCATCAGGTGGATACATCCTTATCTGGTTATAACCCGAGTATGTGTCCAAGAAGGATAAAACTTTGTACCCCGAAGCTCCGTCTACCAATCTGTCAATGTTGGGAAGAGGATATGAATCCTTTGGACACGCTTTGTTGAGATCGGTGTAGTCTGTTCGCATTCTCCACTTACCATTGGCCTTTCTAACTAACACTACATTGGCTAGCCAAGTAGTGTATTTCACCTCTCTGAAGAAATTTGCTTTGACCAGTTTGGCAATCTCCTCGGCTACTGCTTGGCGCCTTTCTTCGCCAAGCTTTCTCTTTCTCTGAGCTACAAGCTTGGCTTTGGTACATATAGATAGCTTATGGCACATAAAATTGGGGTCTATGCTAGGCATATCCGATGTCTTCCAAGCAAACAAATCGGCATTCTTTTTTAAGACCGCTTGAATCTGTTGTTTGAGCAAGGGGTCGAGCTGACTGCCGAGTTTGGTGCACTGTTCAGCTTGGGCTCCCAATTGGAACTTCTCTAAAGACTCTGTTGGTTCGGCTCTGGACTCGTACATCTCCATCCTTGGGTCTAGTTCAAACATATTGACCGAGCTCGCTGAAGTTACCGCACTGATCGAGCTTACCACTTCTGCTTTGTCATCCTCGGCATTCTTTACGATATCCTGGTTTCGGGTAACCTTTAGACTATCCACATAGCATTTCCTGGCCATCCTTTGGTCAGCTCGGACAGTGACTATATCTCCAGACTCGGCTGGGAATTTCATTGTGAGGTGTGGGGTAGAGACAATCGCTCCAAGTTCATTCAACATCAGTCTTCCAATAAGGATGGTGTACGACGTGCTATCATCCACAATAACATACCCAACTAATACGGTCTTCGAGAGTTTTCCCTCTCCAAATGTTGTTAAGAGGTCTATAAAACCTCGGGTTTTTACTTGTTCTCCGGCGAACCCTACTAGCTTGTCTTCTTACTCTTTTATCAGCTTTTCCGGAATTCCAAGTTTCTTGAAGGTCGCCAGGTATAAAATATCAGCCGAGCTTCCCTGATCAATAAGTGTTTGTTTGACCGAGAAGTTGGCTAATTCGACCGTTATCACCATTGGGTCGTCTTGATTTGGGTCCAGCCCTTGGAAATCGTCATCTGAGAAAGTTATTGGAGGTCTCGTCCTTATAGGTTTTCCAGACACCATGGTTACAGATCGGATGACTTTTACATGGCGCCGCCGAGCTGAACTCGTTGTTCCTCCACCTGCAAATCCTCCTGAGATTGTATTGATGACCCCTCTGACTCCTCCTTCCGTTTCTTCATTAAGAGCCCTTTGATTATTCAACCGATCTCCGTTCTGATTGTTTCCTTGCAGGTTCCCATCTCGGTCACGATTGTCATAACCGCGTCTCCGTCGTCGTCGACCATCTAGTCCGCCTCCATTATCATCTCGGTGAACGAACCGGTCAAGGCGACCTGCCTATACCAAGTCCTCAATTTTTTCCTGGGCTGTTTTACAGTCTTCAGTGGAATGACCATAGTTTTGATGCCATTTGCACTCTTTACTTCTGTCTGCATTGGTCGTAGTTTTAGACGGTCGAGGTAAGGTGAGTAACTCAGTGTTGCACACCTCCTAGAGAATGGTTGCCCGAGATCGGTTTAGCGGTGTATAAGACTGGTACCTGGGTTGCCTCTCCGAGGATCCCCTTTCATTGGTCTTTTGGGCCCTTTTTGGATTAGTCCCCCCTATCTCTTTCTTTGCTCGGAACCGAGCTCTTGTCTTCAAAACCTCTTTCTCTCCTTTTGGATTCTACCATCTCTTCCGAGTTCATGAAACCTGTAGCTTTTTCCTGCAACTCATCAAAATCTCTCGGTGGTTTTCGAGATAAATACTCAAAGAATGGCCCCGGCTTCAAACCGCCCATGACGGTATGAAGACAGAGTTCCGAGCTAATATTGGGAATTAAAATTTGTTTGGCACTAAAATGAGTCATATAATCTCTAAGTGATTCATTATTTTCTTGTTTAAAATTCACCAGCGAGACCGAGTGCCTTTTATGCTTTCGGCTCGCTGCGAATTGTGCAGTGAACTTAGTTACAAGCACATCAAAGGAATTAATTGTCCGAGGTGATAGATTCGTAAGCCAGGTTAAGGCAGGTCCTTGCAAAGTGGTTGGAAATTTTTTGAACATGACGGCTTCCGAATCGGTCACCAGGTAAACAGAAGAAATAAAAGATTCTACGTGCTCGGTTGGGTCCTTGGTGCTATTGAATTTATCGATGTTAAGAGGCTTAAAATGTCTAAGCATGATTACCTCATCGATGTCATCCGTGAACGGCAACCTCGGTCTTCGGTCTGTTACCCTTTCCTTTTGGATAGTCCTTTCTGCACGAGATTTAGCTTCTAAAGCCTCTGGGTGAGGTTTGGTCTTGGACGGTCGGCTCGTATTGATAAGCCTCTGCCTCATCTAGTTTCCATCTAGAAAAGGGGTAGATTTTGTGCCTAATTGGGCGAGTCAACCTCGCTAATCTCCCAAATTGGCCTTGTTTTGTTCCTAAGTTAGAATTTGATTCGTTTAATGTATTTTTAGTAGTTTTTAGTTCATTTTTAGTAGAATTGCGCTTTTCGTTTCCTTTTATTGTTTCAGGTTAAAAGTGAAGCTCTTAGAGTCAAGGAAAATGAAGAAAACAGTGGAAAAGCAATGCTGGAAGTTTCGCCTCGCGAAACAGGATCTCGCCTCGCGAGCCTGAAGACCAGTCTGAACAGCAACAGTCACCCTTTCTGTCTCGCCTCACGAATCACCATCTCTCCTCGCGAGCCTGAAGGCCTGACTGTGCCAGAGATGTCATCCTTTCTGTCTCGCCTCGCGAATCACCATCTCGCCTCGCGAGTATTCAAACTCAAGATGGAGCCAAAACTGAATTTCGCCTCGCGAGAGCTTGCTCGCCCCGCGAGTGGGCGAGACCCGGAACCTCTATTTATAGGCTGATTTAGGGCAGAAAAAAACTTTTTTGTTCACCACTTGTTTTAGATCGTTTTTGAGAGACGAATCCTTATTCTCTGGAGCTGCGTCTCCCTATTTTCTTTTCCTATTTGACAATTATGATGAACTCCAGTTGTTTATGTGTTGTTACAAGCATGAGGAACTAATCCCTTTGTCTAAGGGATCAATGAAACCACCCATGACGGTGTAGCGTTCAATGTGATGTATGTTTCCCTCCTTTAACTCAATTCATGTTTTCCAATTCTGAATTTATTGCGTTGATCATAAGCATGCATGATTGACTAGTTAACGTGATGAGGCTTGATAGGCAATTCGCGTTTAGAACTTGAATTGGGATCATTGATTGAATATTGCACGAGAGTGAGTAGGAGATCAGTGCAACCTTATAGGGAACAAGATTTAATAGAGTTTGATGATTGGGTTATGAGACCGTAGCAAGTAATTAACTAAATCGTTGAATACGTCCTATTGAGCACGATAGTGTCATTAGGAGAATTTTGGGGTCCTGGTTGACATTGCAATTGAACTTAGGGAGGGGATCATCATCACTTGGGTACTATGCATGATTGGGTAGGTGGAGTTGTGACCTTAGATGTTTAATCCAGATTTTAATTTTTATCTTATCTTATCGCTACCTACTTTATCTCTAATTGATTTGTTGATTTAAATTGCGATCCTATTTTCTCTCTCTTCTCAACCACCTGCTTTTGCTTGGTCAAACGTATCGAATTTCTTGCAAATTGGTAGAATTGGTAGCCCAATCCCCGTGTCCGACCTCGGTAATTACTTACCGTGTTTATTACTTACGACGACCCGGTACACTTGCCGGTGACTCAACACGTATCATGAGGAGAAGGTACGTAAGATGGATCCTTTTGACTACCCTCGGGTGAGGATTGCTCTTCCTCGGAAGGCGTCACTGATCTTTCTCTTTTCCGAGTTCTTAAAATCCTTTGATTCTGAGCACGTATCTCCTCGTTCTCCTTACGCAGCAGCCTTAACTGTGCCATAACCTCTCCCAGCTGAGGGTTATCTTCATCGATGGGAGGGGGATGGGAATTATCACGGTTCTGGCTCGTGTTCGAAGCCTCATGATCTACATGGTTCGTGCTGTTCGCCCCTCCCCTCGGTCCATTCCATGTAGTCACCATCAGGTTTTCTTATGGAACCGGGGAAAGTTTTTCCTCGGCCCCACGGTGGGCGCCAAATGTTTCTGTCGAGATCCGACTTGCCAGAATCTCGTCGTAGAACGTTTAACCAAGAGTGAACACCGATGTTGTTTTATATTATGGCTTGACAGAATATTGTATTCCGGTCCTACGTATCCTAATGGGAATCAAAGCTAGACGTAGTTCTAGGTTCAACCATTGGTCATATGGTGATCTCAATCCCCTAATCTTGTATCTGATGAATACCGGCGAGCAAGGACTCTTCAATAGTCTCTTGGTCGAGCTAGTTTCTCTAATACGCTTAAGGGAGAGTCACTTGGGTCAGTGAAAAGTGAGTCTCTCTTTTGGGTTCTCCCCCTTTTATAATAGGATCCTCATATATTTAAGAGATGTGGATTTATTTCCTTTTATCTCTTAAATCTTCTTTGAGATGTGATTTCCTTAATTTAAGGGATATTATTTCTTTTAACCGGATAAGGTTATTTGAGATAATATCAGGAGTATTAAAGATAATATCAATATCTTAAAATGATCTTCTAACCGGATGAGGTTATTTGAGATAGTATCAGGATTATTAAAGATAATATCAATATCTTATCCTTCCTATCTTGATTGGATCGGGTATCAAAGCTCTATGATCGAGTTTTACTCATTGACTAATACAGTTTACGAACAAGCCGTTTCAAATATACTAAAAAATGAAAATGACTCGTGCGGATTGAGCAGATGCCTTGCTAGTTAGATCCAAAATTGTTAATAAAAATTCCGTAAAAAAAAACTACAAAATTCACATTGCCTGCCCCGGAGACGCCATCACGCCAACACAAGAAGTTTGAAATAATGGGACGCAGTGACGTAAGCATAGGAATTTTAATGATCCTACGATAAAAAAAAAATAATGTACAATCTACGACAACAAAGCATGAATCCCATCTATTGGAAGAGAAAAAGGAAGGTCCTAAAAAAAAAAAGTCATTTGATAGGACACTATTAAAAGAATTAAAAAAATAAATTTTTATTAAAAAAATTAATTATTTCATATTTTTAAATATTAAATATATCAATTTTCTATACAAATTCTCTTCTCTTAATTTTTTAATACTAGTTAGCATTTTTCAATAGTTAAGTTCCCAACTCCCGCTCAACGGAAACATCAATTACTATATAATTTGTAAATACTTCCGCCACAGTGTTCCCGTCCAACGTCTCTAATTTTTTTATCTTCTGAAATCATCCTCCACAGAAGTTTCTCGATACATTCAGTATCTTCTTCTTCATCTCCACTGCATCAATTTCATGCTCTTTTTCATTTGGATCTGACCTCATTCTTCTCACCATGAACGCCTCACAGTCTCCTCTCATCTCCCATTTCCCCTCAAAATCTCATATCATGCCTCTTCCATTGTTTCAGCTCAATTTTTTCCCCTCAGTAAATAAATATCTTCTTCTACATCTTTAACTCCTTTTTCTTGCATGTGTCATGTTCTCAGTAAAGTTTTTTCCTGCTCAATAGCTCTCACCCAAGACAGGATCTTTGGATTTCAATGCATCCCAATACAGCTTCCAAGTCTTCGTTTCTGGGGAAGCCCTTGCTTTATAGGTTCTCCCTTTTGGCTGGAGGAGGGGTATGTATACAAAATGGTCTACTTTTTTATATTTTTCATATCATTTTTCAGTTTATGAAGCAAACTGACTTTCAATATTTTTCAGTTTTAAAATCGTGATATTTTGGGATGACTTTCCATTAAATAAAGAAAAACAGAGGGGAAGGATGCTTGCATCACTTCCTGCAATCGTAGAGGTTTTGTATCCTATTTGCTGTTATAACATGTCTTTTTTCTCTGGTGTATGATAGTGTAAGTAGTATATCTATTACTAGTAGGTTAAAGTAATATTTTGGTCCCTACACCTGATACGAATTCTCGATTTGGTCCCTATACACAAAAAATTATTAAAATGGTCCTTATACATACAGAAAGTCTCCATTTGGTCCCTATACGTTACCCGTTTGGTCCCTATACGAGCAAAAAATTATCAAATCAGTCCCTAAAATTTTGATAGGGATCAAATGGAGACTTTCTGTATCTATAGGGATCATTTTAATAATTTTTTATGTATAGGGACCAAAGACCAAAATATTACTTTAACTTTACTATTATTGTTACAGAGGGTGGAACAATTCAATGTTCATTATGGCCAGTCGTGATTTTAATAGCTATTAGGATCACTTTTTACCGGGCAACTTAAGCCTTTTTTTTGTATTATATACGTGTCCTATTGTTCCTAACAATTATATGCTACTCTAACAGTTGGGTGATGCTCTTGATCAAATTAAGGTTAGTTAATTTTCAAATATTTGTACATTTTTTCTTCTTGAATGCCTCTTTTCAGTTCTTAATGGTATGCCAAGATACAGATTTAGCTTTGAATTTTGTAGTCTCTCTCAACAGCAGTGTTTTTTCTTTATGGAAGAGATTAAATTGTTACAACATGGAAATACACATACTGGAGTCAAACAGAGTATGAAAAGCTCAGGCTGCCAATTCAAGATAGAATGTGGAAACCACAAGCAATCAATCATCTGGTGTCGATGAAAAGGGTTCTTCCATATGCTTGCAGACTCCTTTGTCAATGAATTTGTTACATTTTGTATATATACCAGACACTACTTGTTGGCAACAATTAATAAGTGTCCAATGGCAAGTCTCTTCAAAGTTAATTACAAACAAATTCTTTATTGCAACATTTACTACTGGATGGTTATTATCAGATATAACAGTTCCATTCTTGGTGATCTATAACTCTTACACTTCCAGTGCAGAGCCAATGATGTCCCATAGAGGCAATTATAATATCTAACTTCTCAACCACAGTAAATAACTGCAAATCACAAGTAACAGTACATACATTTCAGAATATATCCACACTTGAGTTGAAGCGCATGCATATTTAGCAGATACAGGAGCTCCATAGTATTCCGTGAGACCTCTTCCAAAACCTCCAAGCACACCAATCGAGTTGCTCTCATCCAATAAAACACCAAAACGGTTAAAAAAGTTATCAGGGATTGGTCAAACAATTTGTTTTCATCGTGTATCAACTATCAAGTGACATTCTATTGCAACATTTTTTTTATATACCAACAAGTGGAAGGAAAGTACCAATTCAACTAATATCATCATAAGCATTGAAGAATTAAGAGCAATGCAATACAAATCACAATCATTCAAGAATTAAGAGCAATGCAATACAAATCACTTGACTAATCGTAAAACTTTTATGATTGACAATGCCCACCATAAATTTCATGAGACCAAGACTGTCGAAAACTTAACAAAAGCACATATTTGATAGTTGTATATAAGCTTATGCATACTTAAACAAATATATCTTCTTCTATTTTTTTTTAAAAAAAAGCAGGAATTGCACTAAACATGATAGAAAGTTAAAAAATGATGAAGTTTATTTTTCCTTTTTGGTCATTAGCCTAAATAGAATGTGTTTGTTATTGTTTAATTTGTTTTTTTAACTGAATAACAATTTTTTAAAGCTTTTAATGTGTTTGTTTCTACTTTTGAAAATAATGAAAAACAAGAAAAAAAACATTTTTAAGATTAAAATAAAAAATAACTTTTATTAGCTTTTGGAAAAAATTATTATTGATAACTAACTCTTTTAAAAAAAATTGATTTTTATTATTATAAATAAACACAAATCTATTTTTTTTATATATAAATATAATATGATGGTGAAACTAAAAGTATATTTTTTAGAAATGAATAGTTAAAAAAAAAAGAAGCCAAAAGAGAATCCCTCCAAATCACAAAGCGAAAGCCGTAATTAAAATCCCTCCCTCGCTACTCGCCAATTTTCAAATTTGTGGCCCCGCCATTTCACTCTCACAGACACACTCACACTCACTGACTCCTATTTCTCATAACTCAACGGTCCTATCTCCATCTCATTATTCTCTTGTTCCACACTTCCACTCTCAACGCTCTCTCTCTTCCTTCCAAATTTCAATTCCTAACCGCAACCAGCCACACTCAGATCACATCAGATCCATGTCTTCATCTTTTCCGATTTCAGAGAATCCTTCTTCCAAGCCTCACACATACAATCGCAAGCAAAAATCTCTCGGCCTCTTATGCACCAAGTAAACTACTATTCCATTCCATTCCTCTCCTCTCTCCTTCCCTCTAATTTCAATTTCGATTTAATTTAACTAAAATGACGATCCTGCAGTTTCTTGAGCTTGTATAATCGAGATGGGGTCCACTTGATCGGCCTCGACGACGCCGCTTCCAAATTAGGCGTCGGGAGAAGACGGATCTACGATATCGTCAACGTTCTCGAGAGTATCGGCATGCTTGCAAGAAAGGCCAAGAATCAATACACTTGGAAAGGCTTTGACGCAATTCCTGAGGCTTTAAACGAACTAAAGGTACCTCATTTTAATTAATTTTAAATCCCAAATCAATTTTTTTTATGCACGAACACGATTCAATGTTTGTCAATGATTTCCAGTTTGTGATTGTTTTGTAGGAAGAGGGTTTAAAGGAGAATTTCAATGCTTTTGAGGGCGCCAATGACAATTCAAAAGTCAGTAGAGTTTCACTGTCTCCAATTGCCTTGAATATTTCAATTTTTTCTCAGAATAATGACTAAATTGATTTAAGTGTGGGGAGTTAATTTGTTGTTAATCATATGTTTAGGTGTCGGATGACGAGGATGATAAAGAAACTTTATCCAATACTGGGAGTCAGAATGATAAGTCCATTCCTAATTCTGCTCTTCCCAAATCTCTAAAGAATGGTAATTTCATTAACCCATACTTTAAAAGTTTGATTTTTCGATCGTTGATATGCCTTATCGAACATCCCTATTAAGAATGCTATTATGGATTTGAGGGAAGTACAAATCTTTTTTCCATTTCAAATTTTGGGCGGTTCACTGAATTTTTTTTTTCCTGTTTCTTTTCTTGCGGGAGAGCTGTTAGTACAAAATTTTGGTTTTGTTTACCGTTTGCTTGTGCTGCTGTTTTTTAAGGAGGAGAATGGAGGTTTAACAATTGTTGCATGTGTTGATATTTTTATTAATAAACTGTTGCATTTTTTTTTTCATTAGAAAATAGCATCAGAGAATCTATACCTAACTTTTGTACTACAAAGTGCTACTAGCATCAGTGTGGTGAGGTATTCATAATTAAGAAACCAAGTTTTACATTGTTTCTATGATATTTTGCAGACGGTCGAAGGGAAAAATCTCTGTCGCTGCTTACTCAGAATTTTGTCAAGCTCTTCCTCTGCTCTAATGTGAGGATGGATTACCATAAGTTTCTTCGTCATTTTAAGTTGGTGCATCTTTTTTGTTTAGCTACGTAATAGATTTGATCTTGATATGTTGAAAATTTGATCAATCTACAGGTGGAATTGATCTCCCTTGATGAAGCTGCAAAGTTGTTGCTTGGGGATGCCCATAATTCATCCATTATGAGAAGTAAGTAATACTATAGTTTGCATTATTTGTTTGTTATTCGTTGGCTAAGGAAGAAATGGGAAACGTTTTCACTTATACAGTTATACTCTATATTTGGCTTTTCAGCAAAAGTCAGACGCCTATATGACATTGCAAATGTGCTATCCTCAATAAACCTTATTGAGAAGGTGATACTTGCTAAAGTTTTCATCTCCTTTATTTTGTTTTATTTTGTTTTTCCCCCTTGAAAATTTAGCATGATAAAGGAGCGATGACATTGAATGTTTCACTTATCCTCTTCTTTTTATTGATTTGTTTAATAAATTTGTGCTAACTTAGCATATTATTGCTGTAAGCTTACCATGATTCTACAAATCGATGCAGACTCATACGGTAGATACGAGAAAACCACCATTCAGGTGGCTGGGTTTGAAAGGAAAGACATGGAGTGAGCCACTTAAAAATTCAAATCTCAACGATTCCAGGAAAAGGGTGTTTGGAACTGATGTCACAAACATCAGCTTTAAGAGGAATAAAGTGGATGTATTCATGAATGGGGACTTCAGCCAGAATCCTAAGAAGCAAAAGGAACTAGAAAAACAAGGCACAAAACACACTACAAACAGCTTTCAGTTTGGTCCTTTTGCTCCTGCTTATGTCCACAGAGACGGAGCCTCTGACAATAATAATGTGAAGAAGCAGGTGCATGATTGGGACATTCTTGCAACTACCCATCGTCCTCAGTATCAAAACCAAGGTAATAAATTTTTTTTCATCTTTGCATTACACAGTGATATATGAAATTTGGTTTTTTAATGCTTATTCATCTATTGTTCTATTTTGCTTAAGGTTGTTGTTTGGTAGTTCTTTGATGCCAGTTCATCATCAGTTAGGCACTAGGCAGATTGATTATAAGCCTCGTTCAAAGAGTGGCTTGAATACCAATGCATTGCTGAATATTCATCTAATCTAATGTTCTATTTATTTTTTATGCAGCTTTGAAAGAACTCTTTTCCCATTACACGGAAGCATGGAAATCGTGGTACTCTGAAATCTCTGGCAAGAAGCCAATACAAATTTTGTAACTCATGTCCAGCAAAGTCACATAGTATAGCTTTCTCTGTAGAGATATCCATTGTTGTCGGATGCATGTTCTCCATGCACCATTTTATTAGAGCCAACATTTACGGATTTTTCAACCGTGATGCATATGATCAGTTTAGGCAGTCCTTGCAAATTCTCACTCATTTGTTATAATTTATAAAGCTTTAACCCTTATGTTGAGGGAAATGCTGTGCGCCTTCCACAAAATATAATCCAAGTGATGTCTGGGTGTGAGTGCCTTGCCCTGCAGCATTGTCCTTTAGTAAATTTGCTGATTGGTTTGATCGGGTTGAAAAAAAGCATAATTTGGCATTCAAATTGATTGGGGTTGGATTAGTTTGAGTTGAATCAAAATCAATCAGGCTACTTAATTCAATTTATATTATATATTTATATATTTATATTTATATTTATTTGAGTTGGTGGTAAGTTTGGTCATCAACTCAAACTAGTCTGTGATGACCCCTAGAATGTTCAGTCATGTGCATTTTGAGAAGCACTTGCACAATCTTGATTGACAAAATAGAAAATAAAGTGTGTAAAGTGGTTTGATTGCAATTAAAATTCATAAATAAAAAGTGATGAGCCATACCAAATTGAGATTTGTTGTTTCCTGAACTTGTTATCAACACCTGAGTACCGAGCTTACGAATTTAGGTGGCAAATCTGAACTTGTTATTGTGCTTTTTGTGTTAAGATTATAAGTCTTGGGTTCTTTGAATGAGATTTGTGATCTGTGAAAGAAAGAAAGAAAGAAAGAAAGAAATAGAGAGAAAGAGAGGGAAAGGTGTGATGTGAGGATGAGGTGGAGGAGGTGGGGTTGTGCAGTGGTCGGACCTAGTTGAGAAGGTGATACTAGCTAAAGCTTTCATCTGCTTCTGTTTTTTGATGTTTTATTTATTTATTTTTTTGAAAATTTAGCATGAAAAAGGAGCGATGACATTGAATCAAGGTTTTTAAAATGGGACCCATTATTGAATAAGGCATTCTTTCAAAGTTCAATAGTCCAACTATTGTTGAACTGTGGTTGAACTGGTTATAATTAAATTAAATATATATATATATATATATATATATATAATATTATATAATATATTTAATAAAATAACATAGTAAAAATAACAAGGTAGAGAAGAGGGAGCAAAGGGAGAGAAGACTACGATTATTTTTTAAGTCATTTTGTTGCTTGGATATTGTAATTATTGTTTGTTTCATATATAAACATAAATTTTCAATTTTGTAAAAAAAAAAAAAAATAGAGAAGTTCGTTAATTGGGGACCTTGGAGTGAATCTGTGTAACAAACAAATAAACATGTGGGGTTCATGACAATGAGAAGTGACATAAGCGAGGACCAGGCTGTGGAAATTAATTCATTGTGATCCTCTCTGAAATGCTATTCTTTTGATTTGAATGAAAAAGCTACCAGTGAAGAAAATAATGACACCGAAGAGGCATGTTAACGGTTAACCCATTACAACTGAGGAGAATGATAAAGCAAAACTGAAAGAGTTTAACATGCTCAGAGTCTTGCGGTGCCAATATAGCAGAGCTCCTCGATCTTGAATTTACTTTTAGCAAATAGAAAGTAGTACATCAAGAGATGGAAACCAGACAAAAAGCCTTCGAATCCAGGACAAGCAGATTAAGTGATAACAGAAAGCAAAGCCACCCGCTTTTTTCTTTCATGTTTTTTAGGAATCCCACATCGGTGAGACTAGGGACAATATTGTGAAAGGGAGTGTATAAAATTAAGGTGAATTCTAGCATTGAAGTAGGGTGTTTATGAGTATACCAGTGAGGCATCAATTTTACATATGAAAACCCATTTGTACCCTTATCACATCCCATCGCACTTGGTTTCTTCATCCCATCCCACCACAACCCCCACCCAACCACCACCTCCACCACAATCAGCAACCACCCCACCGACCGCCACTCCCACCGACTACCACCACCCCATCTCCTCCCAAATCAGTCTTCTTCCTCTCTCTTAACACACAACCCATAGTAGCAACCCCTGACCACCACCGTCCGGTAGCCACTGCGCCGCCACCTCGTCCATCTCAGACTACCGCGACGCCGCCGTCTTACCCAGAACATCACACCGGTCTCACTGTCAATCACGAACCACCGCCGTCAGTCACACATATGAGATCTGGATTCCCCGCTGCTAGTGCCGCCGTCTCGAGGCAGCATCGGATCTGTCGTCACCGGGCCTGCACGTCACAGATCCCTCAGCCGTTGCACCTGTCGTCATCATCTCCGCCGCCGCACCTATCGTCATCGTCGTCCCCGCGAGCTCCTCCCATGGTCGATTTCATGCGAGTCCCTCAATATTTTTTTGGTTTTGAATCTTAATAAATCTTTCTTCAGTTTTTTTAATTGTTCTTGATTTCTTTTAGTTAGTTGGCATCAAATTTTATGGGTTTTTTTTTCTGGAATTTTGATTTAGCCTGAACTATGTTAGGTGAAACCGTGAACGGTGGTGGGAATGTGGGATGGGGTTGGAAAGGTGAAAGGGTGAAGGTTATAGGGGTCTTTTTTCATTCTATTTTTCATTTCAATTTTTTTTATTAACAAATCCGGACCATCCATTATTTAATTATTATATCCAATGGTTGAAAATTATTCCTGATAAAATTTTTTTGGGGTATACTTGTATACCCATAAACATCTTACTTCATGCTAGTATCCACCTAAAATTAAAGTGGATGAATAACAGCAAATAATCATTTGGGCTAGTCAATTTTTCTGAACCGGTTCAAACCGTGGCATTTACGGTTTCGTCTGGTTTTAATCCGGTTTTTATACCGGTTTCAAGCATAGCTGGTTCTGGTGGTAAGTTGGGCCGGCTTGGTGTCCGATTCCCGGCTGGACCGGTCGGTCCGGTCCGGTTTTGACTACCTTGCATTGAATATTCTTGCTGTAAGCTTACCATGATTACAGTGAGGGTGGGGGTGGCCGGTGGGGTGGAGGTGGCTGGTAGGGGCGATAGTTTTGCTACCGGGTATGTGTTGATCATGAGGGTGTTAGTATGTGTTGATCATGAGGGTGTTAACTTGGTTTTTGACCAAAATTCCTTCGTGACAAATAATTGAAGATCAAACGAGTGTGGGACCACGGGTTTTGCGGTAATCTCGTTAATAATATGTATGTGAACTGTCTGCCAAATACGAATTTGACAAAGTAGCCAAATTAGGAATTACTGGTAAGGACTTAGTGTCAAAATAAGTATGTAAATTTGAAAGAAATGTACAAAGTATTGTCAATAATGAAACTTGACAATAACTTCTTATGTTTAAAAATGTGATTTGAATACTTAAATGAAGAAAAAAAGAAGTAGTTACTTTATAGAAAATAACTTCCTAAATAACTTGATAATGAAAAGAAACAGAAGTTTGAAAGGAAAATTAAGTAAAGAAAGATCTAAACGAAACTACTTGCAAAGAAGTAATGGAAACTTAAAAGAATAACTTGAATAAAATACTGGAAATTGAAAAGAACCAGTAAAGAACTTGAACAAAAGCGAAAAGAATGGCATTGAACTTTGCCATAGTATTGAAATAAGAAAAGATGGAAGGAGTAATTGAATGTTATTCGTCAATCTGCTGTGTGATGGAGATGTGTAGGATGTGTATCAAGTAACCGACCTCTATTACATTATGATTACTAGTATTTATAGGCAAATAAAATAACTACCTAGAAGTAACTCCCTATCTAAATGACTGCCACATGTCTCTGGTAGTTCTCTTAGGTTTTATACTTAAACTTCTTGTCAAACAATTCCACTAACTGCTCAATGTCTTGAACCGCTTCCGTGTCAATTTGCTTATCTTCCACAGTTTGAACTGCTTGACAACTTGTATTGATAACTTTCGTCGGATTGGGGACTTAACCGATTTCTTTACTTTTCTTCTTCTTGACAATTCTTCATTCGAGTAAGTTTTTCCTTATTACTTTGCCAAGAACTTGATTGTCGAATCTTCCCCTCTGTTGAACTATGTCTTCTTGTCAAACCAAATATTTTCAATATTTAGAAAATTTTAGTTTATCTCATCGATCCCTTTGTCAGCATGTCGAGAAAACATTTGTTAGAAATTCAAAATTCCATCCTTAACAGATGCCCCCCAAAGTTTTGCTTTTCGACGGCTTTGTTCGAAAGAATAGCAAAATTTGAATTTTTTTAAATCCTTAACAGATTTTTAATTCTGGGTTTTACTCCAGTAATCAAATCGTATCCACTTGATCGTATCCCTACTTAATAGGGATAATCATAACGTTATAGTTGTCTTGGAAATCGAACCGCCAACTCCCACTTTCTTTAAATTTCCATCACATCACCGCTCAGTCTTCTTCTTCTTCTTCTTCTTCTTCTTCTTCTGCTTGCTTTCTCTCTTTGCGAAAAATTTCTTCTTTCACAAAGTTATTTCACTCTCTCACCATTTTGCTTAGCGTTCATGGCGACTTCCTCCAAAACTTCTGCTTCAGCACCTCAATCTTCGGTTGCTGCTCCTAGGGCGGTGGTCCAGGATTCAATCTTGGATAACTCAGTTATGGCAAAAATCCAAGGTAATTTACCCTGTTCATGACTCTTCCATTTCTCTGAACCCACCTGCTACGTTCTTGGGTCCCCTCATTGCCCAGAACGAAATCCCTGAGAATTTGCATGGTTCTTTTCCTTGCAATAATCCTGATGAAGCTATCTTAGCTTCTTTACCTTCACTCCCTATCCATGCATTTAAAAAGGGTGATAGGATTTTTAGGATCCCCCTGCTACCAAATTTGATGAATACGTTAGTTGGCTTGATCGTGTCCAAGCCCAGAAACGTGAGGTATGGGAGTAAGCCGGAATCTTTGAATTTATTCAGCTTTCTCGTCACCTTAAACTAGTAGACTTTTCTTTAATAGGGGCATCAACCTTTTTATGGAATAAAACTACCATCAATTTCCATTTTCCATATGGGATGATGGGTCCAACTCTTTTTGACATGTCAGCCATTACAGGACTTCGTCCGGATGGCCCTTCTATGCATTCTAGTGTCAAAGTTAAAAGTCAAGTTGATGTCTATGTTCCAAAATGTTCTTTCTCCAAATATGTCACAGATTTTAGAGGTAAAGATAAAGAACCTGTGACGGACACTGAGCATGTAGCCTTTTTATTTCTTTTGCTATGTGCTTATGTCTTCTGCAGTAAATCTGCCACTTTAATTGCGGCTTATGTTCCTCTTGCCAATCTTCTCGTTTCTGGCAAGAGGGTAGCATTAGGCCAATGTGTTCTGACCAATCTCTATGACAACATGAGCATGTTAGTTGACACTGTCAGATCCAATAAAAATAAAACTAACATAGGAGGCCCTCTCTGGCTTCTCCAATTATGGCTTCATGCCGTCTTAAAGCGTCGAATCTCTTACAAAGCTCCTGCAAAGTTGTCAATTGACACCTATGGTTCTTATCTTTGTTACGTTCTTACTGAGTATTTGTCAAAAGATGAGACTGTCAATTTCAAATTCTACATCAAAATCTTCCATTCTCTTTCGTCGACTTCTTCTGGAATCAATTTTACCCCTTTTAATTTGTTGACCGAAAGTATGGTCCAGAGTGGTTTACCAAGCTGAGTACCACTGTATCTAAATCCAATGAATCAATTTGGGCCAATTTTCTCTGTCAAAGAGTTATTTTTATCGATGGTCGTGGTTTTAAAACTCATGAATTTATCTTCATTTACCCAATACCACTGCTTGTCAGCTTGGTTTTTGTCAATCCATCCCTGCTCCTTACTCATCAAACTCGGATGAACACTTCATCAATGCTAGGGTCCCAATATATGAAGTAATCGTGGCCATTAGTGACGAAGATAAAGCTCGCAGGGCCTTCTTACAGCTCGTCCCATTTTCTACCTTTCATGGAGCAACTCAAAGCTTTCTTGACTGGCGGAAAGATTATTATTCCAATTATCATCCAAGTCTAAAAGTTTTTCTTGAGTTGTATTGAAGACACTGCTGGTAATGGTGATGATTCTTCTGTGTAGGAACAGGATCCAGCATCAAAAACTCAAGGTGGACTTCGAAAATAAATTCGAGCTTTTGAGAAATTTTACAAAATCAAGTGGAATCCCATGAGACCACATGATATGGTTCGTCATGTCAATAGTGTTTTAACTAAAGCCAAAAGGAAGCATGATAATAAGGAATCTGAAAGGCTTACCAAATATCAGGAAATCCCAAATATGACCAAAGAATATTTTGACAGCTTAAAACTCCTTTTCTTGATCTTGTGCCAATTCCTTGTGCTCTTTTTGGTATAGCTGATTCACATCCAGGGAGGCCGACGAAGGGAGGTAACTTCATTTTTTTAGAAAGCGTAAGTGCTTACTTTGACCCTTTTGAAAAGCCAAATCTAGTTACCTTCACTCGTCGGTTTCTCCAACCGAATGACAACTTTATATTCCTTTCGCACATGCTAATCTACAACCCAGGTGCTTATCTGTTAAACAAGTATAAAGGTTTCTTTTTTATAAGCCTCTGGCTCGACTAGTTTTATAACTAGTAAGACCGTGACTTTTGCACTAATTACTCGAGTTTAATATCGTTTTCATCCGAATTTGGATTTAATTGTCCTCAAGCAACATTTTGAGTCTCTTAAGTAGTTTTAGGATATTTTATTTAATTTTGAGTCAAATAAAGCATTTACTGCTATTTCATGTTTTCAGGATAATAAGAAGAGCAAAAAGGGAAGGACTCTTAAAGCAGAAGCCATCACGGCCAGGCCGTGACACTGGTCACGACCGTGATGAGCTACCCATGAAGATCAGAGAGCATCACGGCCCAGTCGTGATGACCATCATGGGCGTGATGAGAAGACCCTGAAAGTCAGAAAGCATCACGGCCCAGCCGTGATACCCATCACGGGCGTGATGAGAGAACCCTGAAGAACATAATTGATCATGGCCCAGCCGTGATGGAGGTCACGGCCGTGACAGATCAGCACCCAAAGTCAGAAAGCATCACGGCCTGGCCGTGATAGGCATCACGGCCTGGCCGTGATAGGCATCACGGTGGTGACAAACCAGAATTTGAATGCACGCCCTTGGCAGAATTAGTCACGGCCTGGCCGTAATGGCCATCACGGTCGTGACGCGAATCCTGATTTATAAAAGGCACCAGGGCAGACGCAAATCATATACAATTTTCACTGTTTTTAGTCTATTCCAAGGGTTTGTATCATGTTTGTGATGGAGAACTAATCACCAGGGATTAGTCTGCTGTAATCAGTTTCCGCCGACACTTGAGGTTCCATAATTCCCGATCAGTTTGCTTGTCTCTTTCAATATTATTTTGTATGCCTTGTTTGCTTAATTCAAGTTGTATAGGATAAGTATTGATTTATTTCAATGATTCCATGTTCCTATACCTTGATCGCATTTGCTTAATTCGCGTGTGTTAATCGTGTTTGCTTAATTCACGAGCGCTTCATTCCGTTTGCTTAATTCGGAAATAGGAGCATGTATCTCGTAGTGTCGATTGCGCTTGTCTAATTGCCGCTACAATCGAAAAGGGATTAGAATCCGCTTAGGGCTTGGAATATTATGTGGATCAATGATAGTTGGGAAACCGAAACAGCAGATTAATCGTTTCAGCTTATTGATAATCACTAATCGCACCGTTTTCTTAATCAATTTTTCTCTCACAGAATCTACCCCCCCCCCCCCCCCCCCCAAATTGATTCGTAGGTTAATAACAATCCAAGAGTCCTTGTGATACGATACTCGAGTTGTCGTGCCCTAACTACAATTTTTTTAATCACTCGTTTTTGACCCGTGCGTGACAGCGGATCAAAATTGGCGCCGTTGCCGGGGACTCTTGTTGTTATTAACGGATTTGTTGATTAAATTCTGAATTTGTTCTGGCTACTCGGTCTGGTTGCTCTGAATTGTTTGAATTCGATCTTGAAATTGAGAGAACTTTGCACACACGCCGTAGAGCAATTCAGGCTAGCACTAGTTCACCAACCAATAGTGATAACATGGCTGATCAAAGAACATTGAGACAGCTTGCTGCTCCTGATGTTAATTATAATGGTTTGTGTATTGAATATGCTGATGTCGTTGCTCCTTTTGAATTGAAATCTGGTTTAATACACTTGTTACCAAGGTTTAGTGGTCTTGCAGGTGAGGATCCGCATAAGCAACTGAAAGAATTCCAGGTTGTTTGCTCTACAACTTTGAGACCTAAAGGAATAATAGAAGATCATATCAAGATGAGAGCCTTCCCATTCTCACTTCAAGGTGCTGCGAAGGATTGGTTGTACTATCTGGAGTCGAATTTCGTTACAACCTGGAATGACTTGAAGAAAGTCTTCCTAGAGAGGTACTTCCCTGCCTCCAGAGCTGCATCAATCAGAAAGGAGATATGTGGTATTAGACAAGGCAATGAATCATTGGCCGAGTACTGGGAGAGATTTAAGAAGTTAATGTCCAGTTGTCCTCAACACCAGATTTCTGAGCAGCTGCTTATTCAGTACTTCTATGAGGGATTGCTACCGATGGACAGAAACATTTTAGATGCTGCCAGCGGGGGAGCACTTATTGATAAGACTCCAGCTGCCGCCAAGTCACTGATTGAGAACATGTCACTCAACTTCCAACAGTTCACAACCCGAAACAATTCTGTCGAAACAAGGGGTGTGAATGAGGTCCATGTTTCTTCTTCCCACAAAGCCCTTGAAACTAGACTTGATGAGCTTACTTCTTTAGTGAAGCAGTTGGCAGTGGATAAATCTCAAACAGCAAGGCTGTGTGGTATTTGTACTTCTCCTGAACACCTGACCGATACATGTCCCATTTTGAAAGATGAGTCGGTCACTGATTTGCCTCAAGCATATGCAGCCAATCTTTACAATCATGGCAACAATCAGAACAGGTACAACATTCCTGACCTTTCCACTAATAAGTACCACCCCAACTGGAGAAACCATCCAAACCTTCGGTATAGGAACTCATCCACACAACAGCAGCTGATGTTACCACCACAGAATTCCCCCCAAGTGACTACCTCTGCACCTTCCGGACCTTCACTAGAGGACATTGTCAAGCAAATGGCTGCAAACAACCTCCAGTTTCAGCAGCAAACGGATTCTAGTATCCATGCCTTGCAGACATAGATTGGACAGCTTGCCACTTCGATGAATGCCATGCAGCAAGCTCAAGGATCGAACCAACTACCCGCACAACCAGTGGTGAATCCTAATGTCCCAAATCCTAATGTGAGTGCAATTACTTTGAGATCCGTAAAGGTTGCAGAACCAGCCCCTGAAAATAAAAAAAATTGTTGAGGTAGCACATGAACCCTCTATTGTTGTTGAAGCTGAAAAGGAGTATGTGCCACCAATTCCCTTCCCGCAAAGAGTACTGAAGAATAAAAAGATTGATGAGAAAGACAAGGAGAGAGAGATTCTGGATGTATTCAGAAAAGTGGCAGTGAACATTCCGCTCCTTGATGCGATTAAGCAGGTTCCGAAATACGCAAAGTTTCTGAAGGATTTGTGCACACACAAGAGGAGGTTGAAGGGTAATGAGAGAGTCAATTTGGGGCGAAATGTTTCAGCCCTCATTCAACCTAAGCCTGCACCTGACAAGGTTACTGTTTCAGCCCTCACTCAGGCAATGCCACAGAAGTGCAAGGATCCGGGAACTTTTGCTATTCCATGTACCATTGGGGATAGTAAATTCGACAATTGCATGTTGGATTTAGGAGCTTCTATTAATGTCATGCCTACTTCTGTTTTCAACAATCTTGATCTTGGTCCTTTGGAGCATACAAGCCTTACTATTCAGTTGGTAAACAGGACCAATGCTCGCCCCATTGGAGTAGTAGAAGATGTGCTTGTTCAAGTCAATGACCTGATTTTCCCTGCTGATTTTTACATCCTGGACATGGCAGGGGAAACAAATTCAAGCCGATCACCAATCATTCTGGGCAGACCGTTCATGAAAACGGCGAAGACAAAGATTGACGTCGACGATGGAACCATGTCCATGGAATTTGGTGACATTGTTGCGAAATTCAACATTTTCGATGCTATGAAGCATCCCTTGGAAGAACATTCTGTTTTTCAAATAGAGTTGCTCTCTAAAATTGTTGATGACACTTATGATGATTTGGTTGCAGCTGCTGATTTTCCATCTATTTTTGGTTTTGATGATGTTTACTCATGTGCTGATTGCACTAACACTGACCCTTGTGTTGTTTGTACTGAGATTGATGCTGCCTTGCAGGGTGACAGTGTAAGTGAAGCTGTTTGTTCAGCTGAAGTTCTTGACAGCATGGCTGCCCCAAACATACCATCTATTGAGCAGCCACCCTCCTTGGAGCTTAAGCCACTTCTTGAAAATCTGAAATATGCTTATTTAGAGAGGAATGAAAAACTTCCGGTTATAATTTCCTCTAACCTTGATTTTGACCAGGAAACTAAGATCTTGCAGGTTTTGAAGAAGCATAAGAAGGTGATCGGGTGGACCTTGACCGACATACCAGGTATTAGTCCCTCCAGGTGTATGCATAGGATTCTGTTGGAGGATGGGGCTAAAACAGTTAGGCAGCCCCAGAGGCGGCTTAACCCCTTGATTCTTGATGTTGTGAAGAAGGAGGTAACAAAACTCTTGCATGCGGGTATCATATACCCTATCTCTGACAGCAATTGGGTGAGTCCAGTGCAAGTTGTATCTAAGAAATCTGGACTCATAGTGGTAAAAAATGAAAACAATGAACTTGTCCCCACTAGAGTCCAGAATAGCTGGAGAGTTTGCATTGATTACAAGAGATTGAACCAGGCTACTAGAAAAGATCACTTTCCTTTGCCGTTCATCGATCAGATGCTTGAACGGCTAGCTGGTAAATCACACTACTGTTTTCTTGATGGTTTTTCAGGTTACTTCCAGATGCACATTGCACCGGAGGATCAAGAAAAGACAACTTTCACGTGCCCTTTCGGCACTTTTGCTTACAGGAGGATGCCATTTGGTCTTTGCAATGCTCCTGGCACATTCCAGAGATGCATGATTAGTATTTTCGCTGAATATATTGAGAATTACATGGAGGTGTTCATGGATGATTTCACTGTTTATGGTTCCTCATTTGATGCATGCTTGCATAGTTTGAATTTGGTTTTGGAGAGATGCATTGAAACTGACCTTGTTTTGAATTATGAAAAATGCCATTTTATGGTTGAACAGGGGATTGTATTGGGGCATATTATTTCTGAAAAAGGTATTTCAGTAGATCCTGCTAAGATAAAGGTGATTTCTACACTGCCTTACCCATCTTGCGTTCGCGAGATTCGCTCTTTTCTTGGTCATGCAGGTTTTTACAGGTGCTTCATAAAGGATTTCAGCAAGATAGCTCTTCCTCTGTCAAACTTGTTGAAAAATGATGCCATTTTCAACTTTGATGGCAACTGCAAAAAGGCGTTTAATTTCTTGAAGGAAGCATTGACCTCTACTCCCATCATCCATCCCCCTGACTGGACCCTCCCTTTTGAGATTATGTGTGATGCCTCTAACTATGCCGTGGGGGCGGTCCTTGCACAGAGGGTGGGCAAGGCTGCCCATGTGATTTATTATGCTTCTAGAACTTTGGATGCTGCACAGGCTAATTACACCACTACTGCAAAGGAACTTCTAGCTATTGTTTTTGCTCTTGATAAATTCAGATCATATTTGCTAGGTTCCAAGGTTGTTGTTTTCACTGACCATGCAGCTTTAAAGTACTTGTTGAAGAAACCAGAAGCAAAACCGAGATTGATTCGGTGGATGTTGTTGCTCCAAGAGTTCAATGTGGAGATTAAAGACAAGAGTGGAGCCGAGAATTTAGTGGCTGATCACTTGAGCAGAATAGAGAGGGATGAGGATCCTTCTCCCCTTCAGGATGACTTTCCTGATGAGCAGCTTTTACAGTTACATGGGGTAACTCCTTGGTTTGCTGATATTGTTAACTATCTTGTTGCTGGTGTTTTTCCGACAGGTGCAACTAGGTCACAAATTCACAAACTCAAGAGTGATGCCAAATATTATGTTTGGGATGATCCATATCTTTGGAAATTTGGTAGTGATCGGGTAATTAGGAGATGTGTCCTCGAATATGAGATTGAGTCTATTTTACATTTTTCTCATGCCTCTCAAGTAGGGGGACATTTTGGGCCACAGAGGATGGCAAGAAAAATCCTAGATTCAGGTTTTTATTGGCCCACCATTTTTAAAGATGCTTATGAGGTTTACCGCACTTGTAAAGTGTCGTCGACAAGAGGGTACAGTCATCACTCGTAAGAGTGAAATGCCTCAGCAACCTATGCTTTTCTGTGAGGTGTTTGATGTGTGGGGAATTGACTTTATGGGTCATTTCCCTGCATCTTTTGGTTTTCTCTATATTCTACTTGTTGTTGATTATGTTTCAAAGTGGGTGGAAGCTGTCCCCACTAGGACTAATGATTCTAGAGTTGTTGCAAATTTTGTCAGGTCCAATATTTTCTGCAGGTTCGGAATACCTCGTGCTATCATAAGTGACCAAGGCACTCATTTCTGTAACCGCACCATGGAAGCTTTACTCCGAAAGTATGGGGTTGTGCACAGGGTCTCCACTGCATATCATCCCCAAACTAATGGGCAAGCTGAGATCTCAAACAGATCTTAGAGAAAGTGGTGCAGCCAAATAGGAAGGACTGGAGCCGCCGTCTTGAAGACGCACTTTGGGCTCAAAGAACAGCTTTCAAGACACCAATAGGGATGTCTCCCTATAGACTTGTGTTCGGTAAGGCATGTCATCTTCCTGTAGAGATTGAGCACCGTGCTTATTGGGCGGTCAAAAGCTATAATTTGGAAATGCAAAAAGCAAGCGTTGAAAGGAAACTCCAATTACAGCAGCTTGAAGAGCTTAGGTTGGAAGCCTATGAAAGCTCTCGAATTTATAAAGAGAAAACTAAGCACTTCCATGATAAGATGATTTCTAGGAAGGAATTCTCTATGGGCCAACAGGTTTTATTGTTTAACTCCCGCCTAAAAGTGATGGCTGGGAAACTTCGATCCAAGTGGATTGGCCCATTTATTGTTACTAATGTTTTCCCTCATGGTGCAGTAGAAATAAAAAGTGCAGGTAGCAACAAGGTTTTTAAGGTTAATGGGCAGCGCTTGAAGTTATTCCATGAGAGCTCGGTACCTGAAGATGCAACCTTTGAAGAGCTCTCCTTGGGAGAGCCCACCTACACTACAACTTGATCAGGGAGCACCTTCTCCTTTCCCACACTCTTATTTTATATTTATGTTCTTTTATTGAGGACAATGTATGTCTTAAGTGTGGGGGAGGGAACCAGTTGTTTTTGTTTTTGTTTTGTTTTCCTTGTTTGTGTTGCTTCGAGTCTTATGTGTGTGAGTCTTATGTCGGTGAGCTTAATGGATTCTAATTAAATCTAGCATAGATTGATTGCATGATAATTGTTGACTGTTGATGATTTCCCCCTAGGTTTTGAAAATTGAAAATTGATCCCCATGTGAAAAATTGAAAATTGAACTATGAGATATTCTATTGTGATTGCATGATTTATGATAAGTTTTGGGTGAAGGGATGCACACATTAGGGATTGAATCTTGGTCAAACAATCTGCGAAAAATGTCCAGGTGAGGATTTGAGCCTCCAGCATTTTTTTAATTGTGTGAATCACTTTTAAGCTGCACTTTCCCGAATTTGCTTGAATCTCTTCATGGTTTGCATGCTTATGTGGTTGCATAAAATGATTTAGGTAATTTTCTTTGAAATAACTACTTGGCCTAAAAAGAACCATCCCTAATGCATGTTCCCTAGTTAGCCACATTGAGCCTAATAAGCCTATTGTTTCTTGATGACCTTATGTTATAAGCCAAAAATCTGGAAAAAAAACCATGTTAACCCAATCTTAGGATTAGGAGAGCATGGAAGCTTAGCAAGACAAGGGTTGCAAGAAAGTAAGTTTGGGGTGGCTACAAGGTTCGATATGTCATTCTGGGTTGAGAAAAAGAAAAATAAAGGTTGGAGCCAAAGGCAAAAAAAAAGAAAAGAAAAAGAAGGAAAAGCACAAAATGTCAAAAAAGGGTATTTGAAGAAAAAGGCGGTAGTCACCCAAAGCAAAAAGAAAAATGGAAAAAGGAATTTGAGTGGAAGTTCAATGTGTCAAAATGCCCATGCTCTCTTAGTTCCTAGGGACTTAAGCCTAGTACCCTTGAATATCCTACCCTTAGCCAGGCCCCATCACAACCTTTAAAAAACCTTTTGATGTTGCATGCATGTTTTCATGGGAACTTTGTTTAAGATGAAAATCAAATTCATGGGAAGTGCTCTTGAAATGTGAAATTGAGTGAAAAGTTGATAGCCTAGACAAATTGAGCGAATGAGTGAAAAATTAAATGCCCTTGTGAGGAAGGCAATTGTTTGAAATTGATGATCTCCCTTTTGTGTGTAACTTGGATCCTCAACTCAGATTACTGATTGCATGAATGATGGAATTCTCAATTGTGTAAAGTAAATGAATATGGGGATTACATTGTTGCAAAGGGGAAAAACGTTGAGGAAAAATTGTTTTGTAAAATTGCATGAAATTTGTGCGATGGTTGGATCCTTTAAGCTTGCCAAGTTTGAGTCTTTTTGAGTTTTAGTTTACTTGGGGGCAAGCAAGGTTTAAGTTTGGGGTATTTTGATAAGCCTCTGGCTCGACTAGTTTTATAACTAGTAAGACCATGGCTTTTGCACTAATTACTCGAGTTTAATCTCGTTTTCACCCGAATTTGGATTTAATTGCCCTCAAGCAACATTTTGAGTCTCTTAAGTAGTTTTAGGATATTTTAGTTAATTTTGAGTCAAATAAAGCATTTACTGCTATTTCATGTTTTCAGGATAATAAGAAGAGCAAAAAGGGAAGGACTCTTAAAGCAGAAGCCATCACGGCCAGGTCGTGACACTGGTCACGGCCGTGATGAGCTACCCATGAAGATCATAGAGCATCACGACCCAGTCGTGATGACCATCACGAGCATGATGAAAATACCCTAAAAGTCAGAAAGCATCACGGCCCAGCCGTGATACCCATTGATAGTGTGATTTTACATCATATTTTCTGTACACTTTTGCATGCATTCTTCATATAGATTAGGCATTCTTAGTTTGATTTTTATTAGTTTTTCCCTTGGAACGGGTGAAGCGGTTTCTTGGTGTTATTTTGCAGGAACTTAAGGAAAACTGTGCAGATTTGACCATAATGAAGCTTGGATGATTTTAGAGCTTGAAAAGAGAAGAAATTGAGCCAAGCAGAATTCTGGAGATTCGCTCCGTGAGACTGGATTCGCCTCGCGACCCTGAAAGCTGACTGTTCCAGAAAATGCAAGCCTTTCTGGTTCGCCTCGCGAACCTTGTCTCGCCTCGCGAGTCTGGAAACCAGAAGCCACCACGCCCAGGCCCTGATGCTCCTCACGGGCATATTTGAGAAGCACTTTACTGTTTCGCGTCGCGAGAAACTTTCGCCTCGCGAGAGTTCAATTCTCTGAAACAGCAGATTTTTAATATTCGCCTCGCGAGAAGACATTCGCCTCGCGAACGCGCGCAGAACTGATTGGTATAAGTTGCTGTTTTAGGGCAGAACTGAGGAGTTTTTTTTGGGAGTTTTTGAGTTTTAGGGAGGAGGCACTTGGAGACTGCGGCTGGAGTAGGGTTCCAACCCTAGAAGGGAGCTGAGTTAGGGGATTGCTGTGACGACAGTGGGAAGCTTCAATGGAGTTCTCCCTTTCCTCCTTTCTCTACTACTTTTCTGGTTTGGCTTTCTCTGTAAATATGAGTAACTAAACCCTGTTTGTTGGGATTAGATTTAATCAAACTTATTATTATGTATTTAACTTGACTGATTATTCTATGTTTATGCTTCGTATTAGTGATTAATTTTCTGTGCTTAATGCTTGTTGTGGCTAGCACCCCCATGACTCGATTTGTGTTTTAGTATGCAATTGGGAAATTCGTATTAGAACCGGAACTGAATTTAATCACCTAGTAACCCTTTCATTTAGGAATGGAGTTTGGTTTACTAGTAATCGCGTAATCCCTAATCTTAATGCAAATTCATTAATCTAGGCCACCTAAGGAATTAGGGTCTATTAGTGGATTTAGGCTCTTGCCATCCGAGGAATCGGGGTTTGAGTAATTTAGTGGATTGCTTTTAATATCTGAAGCATGAATGGGAGGTATCTAGTCCTGATAGTACATGAGTTAGAGGTTTGGTGAAGTCTAGTCCCAATATATCCTTTCTGCACTCCAAGTGTTTGTCAAAAGTCCCCCAAAAGACAAAAACATTTTATTTCTTTTCTTTTGGTTGTTTTGATTTCTCTTCATAGTCTAGATAGTTGCTGAGTTTGTGAATTGGTACTTGACATCCAATCCCCGTGGATACGATAAAACGGTCTCACCACCGTATTACTTGCACGACTGGGTATACTTGCCCAGATTCGTCAACATCCATCACGGGCGTGATGAGAGAACCCTGAAGAACAGAATTGATCACGGCCCAGCCGTGATGGAGGTCACGGCCGTGACAGATCAGTACCCAAAGTCAGAAAGCATCACGGCCTGGCCGTGATAGGCATCACGATCGTGACAGACCAAAATTTGAATGTGCGCCCTTGGCAGAATTGGTCACGGCCTGGCCGTGATGGCCATCACGGTCGTGACGCGAATCCTGATTTATATATAAAAGGCACCAGGGCAGACGCAAATCATATACAATTTTCACTATTTTTAGTCTATTCCAAGGGTTTGTATCATGTTTGTGATGGAGAACTAATCACCAGGGATTAGTCTGCCGTAATCGGTTTCCGCCGACACTTGAGGTTCAATAATTCCCGATCAGTTTGCTTGTCTCTTTCAATATTATGTTGTATGCTTTGTTTGCTTAATTCAAGTTGTATAGGATAAGTATTGATTTATTTTGATGATTCCATGTTCCTATACCTTGATCGCATTTGCTTAATTCTCGTGTATTGATCGTATTTGCTTAATTCACGAGCGCTTCATTCCGTTTGCTTAATTCGGAAATAAGAACATGTATCTCGTAGTGTCGATTGTGCTTGTTTAATTGTCGCTACAATCGAAAAGGGATTAGAAGCTGCTTAGGGCGTGGAATATTATGTGGATCAATGATAGTTGGGAAACCGAAACAGCAGATTAATCGTTTCAGCTTATTGATAATCACTAATCGCACTGTTTTCTTAATCAATTTTTCTCTCACTGAATCTAAACACCCCCCCCCCCCCCCCAAATTGATTTGTAGGTTAATAACAATCCAAGAGTCCTTGTGATACGATACTCGAGTTGTCATGCCCTAACTACAGTTTTTTTAATCACTCGTTTTTTACCCGTGAGCGACAGCGGATCACTTTTCTTCTTTACTGACAATCAACTTATTTATGTTTTTATTGACAGCTATTCCTGTTGACAAACCTCTTCCTGGCAAAACTAAGGCTGTCATGTCTGCGGAAGAGATGTTTGAAGATGATGATGGCGAAGAGGAAGATTTGATCCCTGTGAAGGCCAAGCCTGCCAAGACAGGATCACGATCAGCAAAAGCTCTTATCTCTAAGACGACTAAAGGGACCAGGAAAAGAAAAGAAAAAGCTCCAGTCTCTGATTCTCTTTCCAAGAAATCAAGATCTGTTTGAAGCTCTTCGATCTCAGTAGATTCTGACGCTGCTAAGGTTAAGACTTCATCCAAACCACAAGACACCATTGTTGGCTCATCCAACAATTCTCCTTCTGATCAATCCAAGGTAAAACTTCAATCCTTATGACTAGTTTGTGGGATTGGATATACTTATACATAATCTCTATATTTCTTTTTACTTTGACAGAACAAGAATACCGTCCAGCTTACTGAAGAAGCAAAGGAGACAGGCATGGACATCGATTTGGTGTCTTCAGACTCCAATATAGTATTCTTCATCATCTTGTCACTTCATTTTTTAGTCGACATGTATATCTCATTTTTATTTATATCGGGAAAAAGCTCCCCAAATTGAGGATTTAATGACCATCCGGGAAATTGTCAACAAGACTGCTGAACCGGTGAATCAACCTAATCCAGAGGTATAAGTCAATTTGTTTATAATCTCCTTTCATTCAGTTATCTCAATTCTGATTCATTGATTTTCTTACCTTTTCAGGTTGAAGAAAATTTAGAGAGCTCGGCTCCTGAGGGTGAAGCTCTGACAGAGAACTTTTCAAATCCTAAATCCAATCTGGAAATGCCCCCCAGTCCTCAACAACACGAATTGGTTGTCTTGACTTCAACTCCTATGGCTAACAAACCAGTTGAAGTGACCACCATAATCGAGATCCCGGATGAGGATATTGATATGGAAGCTTTATTGGCAGAATCAGTTCCTATTACTCTTCCTCCACCTCCAGTTAGACTTCCAACCACTAAGTATCCTGAGCCCAAGCCTGTTCTTCATTTCAACACTTGGGTCAATATGCTGGCAGAGGTCATCCGGAAAGAATCTACATTTTTTTCCAACTCTTCGTCGACCCAGCATGATTCTAGTGACTCTTGAGACGTCAATCTTATGCATGACTTGAAAGCTCTTCTTGACAATTATTTTAACACTCTTTGCTCTGATGTCAACATCCAACAAGAGCTGTCAAAACTGATTAAAGAAATTACTCCTCTTCATTCCAACCCTCCTTTGTCTAGCCGCACCCATTTTCTTTCAATCTATAAATCTGGGAGCGGTTCTCTGATAAGTTAGAGGAAAAGACATCTGTCATTCCTTCCTATGAAGAGGAGGAAAAGATTAAAGACAAACTCTTAGAAAAGTTCCAAGATCTGGAGGTTTCCAAACAAAAATAACTTGAACTTATCTCAACAGGAACTCAAACCAAAGAATCCTTCTTGGAATATCGGAAAAGGTTGTTGACAGAGATTAAATTGACAGATCAAAAATGTTCCAAGTTTGACAAGGCTCTGGAGAAGAGTAGAGACAAATTCAAGGCCATTGATGACGAATCTGTACAACTTGGCCAAAAAGCTGAAACCGTAGTTGGTAAACTTCGTGCCCTACAGCCTGAATATGATGTTGCAGTTGCCAACAAAGCTGATCTCACTTTTGCATGGGATCAATTGTCTCTCGACATTGGCATATACAAGAATTAATCGTTGTAATTTTATTTGTCAGCCAAATTCTATAATTCTGACACTTATTTTGTTGTTCATTCAATGAGAATGACTCTTGGTTTATTCGCACGTTTATTCATTGTTTAACTTAACTGTTTGTTCCAACGAATTTCATAACTCATCCTTGTCAAATTATAATTAATGTTATGATGAGTTTCAAAACATCGGAAAACCCCTTGCATTTCATTTCTTGTCTCTCCCAGTCAGTTATAAATAACAAGGTTTACAACTCTTAACATTTCTACACTTGAACACTGTTACTTCAAGCAAAATATGCTCCCATCAGAAATAAACTTTTCTTGATGTTTCTTGCTTCCTCCATAGGAGCCTGATATTATAACCTTCACACCCCAGACTCAAGGTCTTTGTATTGATGGTCATTTTCCAACTGAAGGTTAGTAACCAACGTAATGTGTGCAGTAGAGGTCAGCAACCAACGTAACATCTAGAGTTGACCTCGCTGCACATCCGGGGAGAAGGCAATCTGGAAACAGAACGAGTGCACCTTGTTCTAGTTCCATCATCTTCATCCTAGAGGGTGGTTGTTCTCTCTTGGTGTCACCTTTACTACGCCAATAGCAACCACATCCTTTTGGATGAAATGATGGTGAGATCTGCTCGTGCCAGCTTCTCTCCCTATACCTCTACGTACCCTAGACATATGAAGCAGATGAAACCTCATCAAGTGAGAATGAAGCCTCAACAAATTAGGTTACACTGTGACATTGCCGAAGAGCACAAGGGAAAAGTTTGCCAACTTATTGAAGTCTTAAACTCTTAGTCGTTTTTAGGAATAAACTCGCTTAGATTGACAATTTGTACTCCTGTCAAACAATGAATAACTTAGATTGACAATTTGTATTTTTGACAATGATTGGTTGTATTTCCATGTTAGTGAATACAAATTTTCATTTCTTTCATCGCTTAACTCGTCTAATTCGTCCAACATTGCATTCCAATATTGGTCGACAGGCAAGTCATCTTGTCTTTGAATGCGAGTTAATAGAAGATTGATTTCGACAGGTAACACAGGATCATGCCCATATACTAACCTATATGGTGATGTCCCTGTCGATTGTTTAGGTGAATTCCTATATGCCCATAGTATTTGATCAAGAGTGTTATACCAGTTCTTAGGTTGTCGACCCACATGCTTTTTAATAAGGCCAATAATAATCTTATTTATAGCCTCAACTTGGCCATTGGCCTGTGCATAGTATGGAGTAGATGTGAGCATCTTTATATGTCTAGAACTGACATATTCTATGATTTTCCTACCAGTAAAAACTGACCCCTGATCAGTCGTCAAGGTTTGTGGTATTCCAAACCGACAAACAATATGATTTTCAATAAAATCGATTACATCTTGTTGGGTGACTGCTTTGAAGCAAACTTCTTCTACCCACTTGGTAAAATAATCAACTCCAACTAAAATGAATTGATGTCCTTTCGACGAAGACGGATGTATTTGACCAATTAAGTCAAAAGCCCATCCTCTGAATGGCCAAGGTTTGACAATAGAATGTAATTCGCTGGCCGTAACATTTTGTATGTGGCCATGTTTGACATTGCTCACAAGACTTGGCAAACAAAATGCAATCCTTTACCATAGTTGGCCAATAATATAAACTCTGTCGAAGTACCCATTTCATTTTGTATCCCGCTTCGTGGGCTCCACATATGCTCTCATAAACTTCTGACAAAGCCAAATAAGCATCTTGCTCACTCAGGCATTTGTGTAAAGTTCCATCGACATACATTCTGTGTAATAGTCCACCCTACATTGTATAATTCAATGCTTTATATTTTATCTTTCTATATGCATCCTGACTTGGATTTTCCAAATACTTAATTATTGGAAATCTCCAGTCATTAGGCAAGATTACATTATTGACTAAGACATCTCTTTTTTCTAATGGATATACTAACTCTCTGATCTCCATTAGACCTGACAAAGTCTTTTGAGATATCTTGTATCCCGAAGCTATTTGAGCTAACTCATTAGCTTCTTGATTTAATTCCCTTGGGATATATCTGACAATAACATCATCGAATTTCCTCATCAACTTGCTTGCTACAATACAATATTTTATCAGGTTATAACTGACACATTTATATTCTTGAGTAAGTTGTTTGATAACCAACTGAGAATCCCCAAAGATATGCACATTTTGTGCTTTCATTTCCACTAGTATCTCTAATCCGACAATTAAAGCTTCATACTCAGCTTCATTATTAGAACATGGATACCTAAGTTCAAACATGAACTTGGTAGGGGTTCCTTGTGGCGTTACAATTAAGACACCTACTCCACCACCTCCTTGATGCCTTGACCTATCAAAGTAGAGTTTCCAAGGTTGTAAACTGACAAAGTTTATTTCTGGCACATCCAATCCTGGATGTTCTACCAAGAAATCAGCAACTGTTTGACCTTTGACAGCTTTGGCAGGCACATATTGTAAAGAATATTCTGACAAAGCAATGGTCCATTTACCAATACGTCCGTTAAGGACCGGTTTTGACAACATATACTTTATTACATCAGTTTTGGAAATAACCAACACATTACAAGGCATCATATAATACTTAAGTTTAGTACATGAAAAATATAATGCTAAACATAATTTCTCTATAGCACTATATCTTTTTTCAGCATCATTGAGGACTCTGCTTAGATAATACACGACCCTTTCAACATTGTCATCGTCATCCTGGGCCAAGAGACATCCTATAGTATCTTCAGATGCTGATATGTACAACTTCAACGGTCGACGAGGCACTGCCGGCATCATGACCGGTGGATTGACTAGGTATTGGTTGATCTGGTCAAAAGCCTCTTGGTGACAAGATTCCCACACGAAGCTCTGTTCTGCTTTCAACTTGACCAATGGTGCAAATTCCCTTGTTCTTCCAGACAAATTCGATATAAACCTCCTCAGAAAGTTGACCTTTCCTAGGAAGGACTGCAATTCCTTCTTGTTTGTCGGTGTTGCGACTTCCATGACTACTTTGGCTTTATTCTTGTCCGCCTCAATTCCTTTTTTGTGAACTAAAAAGCCCAAGAATTTGGCAGTCGACACTCCGAAGCTGCATTTCTCTGGGTTCATTTTGAGGTTGTTTCTTCTCATCCTTTCAAACCCTTGCTTCAAGTGTTCTAAGTGGTCATCCTTAGTTTTGGATTTGACAACCACATCATCAATGTATACCTCTATAAATTTCCCAATCACATCATGAAAAATGGTATTCACTACTCGTTGATAGGTGGCTCCTGCATTCTTTAAACCGAAAGGCATGACAATCCATTCATAAGTCCCAATTGCTCCTAGACACTTGAAGGCAGTCTTTGACACATCTTCTTCGGCTATAAAGATTTGATTATAACCTGGATGACCATCCATACAACTTAGAATTTCATTTCCTGATGATGAGTCGACAAGCATGTCGGCTATTGGCATCGGATATTCATCTTTAGGGGTAGCAGTATTCGTATTTCTAAGGTCTATGCTTACCCTCATCTTGCCATTTTTCTTAATAACTGGAACTACATTAGAAATCCAATCGACATACCTGGTAGTTCGGATGACCTTTGCTTTAAGTAGTCTCTCTACTTCCTCTTTAATTTTATGTACCACCTCTGGGGCAAATCTCCTGCTCGCCTGTTTGACAGGTTTGCAATGTTCCCTGAGTGGCAACCGATGTTCGACAAGATCCCTGCTCAAACCAGGCATTTCATCGTAGTCCCATGCGAAGCAATCTTTATACTCCGTAATTAATCTAACAAGTATTTACTTGTAATCCTCTGGGAGAAACGTACTGACAAAGATAGGCCTCTTCTTGGCCTCGGTGCCCAAGTTTATCTCTTCCAGGGGATCCTTAACTTCCACATTCTGCTTAGCTTCGGCTCCCTTTTCAAAACCCAAAGGGTCGTCATTAATGATACAATCTTCTAACACACTATCTGAAGTGTGAACTTCTTTGTCGGCCAGATAAACTGATAATCTCCTCAGCTGTATTTCAAGACTCATTGTCTGAACTTGCCGAGATTTGTTGGCCTCTTCCTTTATCTTAACACCAAATTGGCTGAGAAGGCTCGCTTCCAATGCCTCCTTATCAATAACCCCTTCGTTTGCAGTTATAGGTCTGACATTTGGTGAATATACCTTGAAATCAACATGTAACTGCTGAGCATAACAAGCGTTGTCATCTGCTTCAACTATTTCCACTTGATCTTGTGCATTCCACAAGATTACTTTCTGATGCACCGTTGACGGGATTGCCCCTACCGCATGAATCCAATCTCTGCCAAGTAATAAGTTGTAGCTTGACTTGGCCGGAATTATCACAAATAATGTCATCCTCTCGACAGTGCCAACTTGAATATTTAAAAGGACGCCGCCATCTGACGGAGAAGTCTTGCCACTGAAATCAGTGACAACCATATCTGCAGGATTAAATCCGACTGATCCTTCCCTAGCTTTTTGAACATTACTCTTGGCATCAGATTCACAGCAGCTCCTCTGTCAATTAAAACCCTATTGGTAGGTCTTTCGTCTATTATGGCCTTTACATGCAAAGGCCTCAAATGGTTTCTCTACTCCTCTGTGGACTTCTCCAACTGGGCTACGTTGTCAAATACGGTAACCAAGTTTTCTTGAACATACATCCAAAAATCGCCTTGATCTCTATCATTGTTGACAACATCTTCGCCGTAAGAGAAATCAACTTCGAGATATCCCTCATATTCTGCTGGGATAAACGAAATCAATCCTATCTTCATTTTCATACCTGGTTCCAGTATGATTTCTTTTTCTAGATCCTTATCCAATAACAAACCTCCCACCATTTTGCCATGATTTCTTTTTAAATCACTCTGGTTTTTTTATCCTGGCCTATCTGACAGAGGTCGGGCTATCCCTGCGTCACAGTTGTCCAGAGCCTCTATAATATCAGCCAGATCTTCATTCTGGCCATCCTTATCCATGTCCTTACTGATGTTTATGTCATCATTTAGATCATTTAGCGCTTCAATGTCTTTCTCGAGCCCCGCAACCTTTTCCATGTCTACCAAACCGACAGGCCATTTACCTGTGGATTTTGTTGGTGGTGATGTCATTTTTAAGGCTTTCTTCTTCTCTACATAGACCTGCGACATAGGTTTGCTCTGCCTGACCTAAGTAACAGGCATCCTTATCTCGACATCCCTTGGGTGAGCCTGTAACAGCCTAATTTTTAATTACACTGTTTAATCGGTTAAAATATAATTAATCATATTTTAATATGAGAGTTAGAAAGTGATTTTAAATAAAATAAAATCATATTCATAGTATCTCTTATGGTAGTAGACTGCGGTGAAATTTTGGTTTGAAAATTCAGACGGAGCCCGGTCTGCGTTTTTAACTGACAGTATAATTTTATACTGACAGAAAATCCTAATTTGACCCGAAAAATGAAATTTGTAGATTTTTTATATTTTTTCCGTGAGGAAGTCTACTTTCCAAATATCTGATCAGAAATAAAATATTATGTTTATTCGGACGAATTTTGGTAAAAGTTCGGACGGAAAACAGTCGGTGTTTTCACTGACAGTAAGATTTTAATGATCAGAAAACCTAATTTTGACTTGTGAACAAATTGGTTTATATTAAATCATATTTCCAACGAGTTTGGTTAGTTTGAAAATTTTCAGTCGAAAACGAAATATTACGCTTTTATACGGGCGTAAAACCCTAATCGGGGAACCGACGGAGTCGAGAAGGGAGGTGCAGAGACAAAACCAGCCACCGGAGGAGCTGAGCCATGGGGTGAGTCACCACCATAACTCACCAAGTATCTATGAAGCATTAAATGTAAATTTAGGTGAAATTACCAAAATGCCCTTTTAGCTTAACCTAACCGAAGTTAAGTTAGATTTTAACCATGGTTCGTTTGTGTGGTCTAAAATCAGTCACACCCTCCACTAAATGTGAGCCACATATTAATTAACCTTAGTTAGTAAAGGTAACCTTATTTAAGTTAATTATTAACTATGGTTAAGCTTATATTAATTAAATATTCCTAAAAGCAATTAATCTAAGCTTAACAAACCAAACAAGGCATAATATTACTCCTATATATACCCCCCAAACCGTGGCCTCCCTCCCCTTTCACTCATCTTCTTCATCTTTCTTCATTTCTTCACAAATCACCAAAACTCCATTATCTTCTTCAAGAGCTCCAAGTGCTTCCATTGAAGAACTTGTCAAGATCATCATCTTTTCTTCATATTCTTCATACCCTTGAGGTAATAGGATCATCCATGATCATCTCATCTCGTCTCAAGATCTTAATCTTCCTATTTCATAGTTTTTCATTTCTTAGATCTAGAACTTTGAATAATTCTAGAAAATTGTGGAAAAATCATAAAAATGTGAAACCAATTTCTATGATCTTGTTATGTCATCTACTTTCATTATCTAAAAGTGTGTGAGCAAAAACATTTTCTATCTATATGATCTTGATCTGACTGAACCTATGATAGAAAATGGGTTTGGTATTTTTACTTCTTTTAGGAAATCTAATGCTTGGGTTAAGCTCTCTATACATATATGGTTATGATCTAAGAGCTTAACTTCAACAAAGATTTCTGATAGGCTCCGGCAAGCGTACCGGATCGAAGCAAGTAATAATAAAACGGTGATAAACCGAGTATCGAACTCAGGGTTGGGAAACCAAGTACCACTTCACAAATTAAACAACTGTTTTAGATTAAGAAATAAGTGTGAATAGATTTCAAGAAAATAAAAGAAACAACAACAACAACAACAACCAAGCCTTATCCCACTAGGTGGGGTCGGCTACATGGATCATACGGCGCCATAATGTTCTATCATGAATCATGTTAATAGTTAAATCATTGGCCTCCAAATCTTTCTTAATAGTTTCTCCTATAGTTTTTCTTGGCCTACCTCTGCCTCTAGCTATTGGATTGCCCTCCACTTGGTCCACTCTCCTTACTACAGAATCTAAAGGTCTCCTCCATACATGCCCAAACCACCTAAGTCGAGATTCAACCATCTTTTCTACAATAGGTGCTACCCCAACTCTCTCTCTAATGCTATCATTCCTAATCCTATCACGTCTAGTTTTTCCGCTCATTCAGCGCAACACTCTCATCTCTGCTACATTGATTTTACTCTCGTGTTGATTTTTTACCGCCCAACACTCTGTCCCATACAACATCGCCGGTCTAATAGCTGTACGGTAAAATTTTCCCTTTAGCTTAAGAGGTACCTTTTTATCACACAAAAAACCCGAAGCCTTCCTCCATTTCGACCACCCTGATTGAATCCGATGGTTTACATCTCCCTCAATTTCTCCGTCATTTTGTATAATAGACCCAAGATATTTAAACCATGTGACTTGTGGTATGTTGTGGTCTCCAACTTTCACCTCTAAGCTAGAGGTGTTTCGCCTTTTGATAAACTTACATTCCATATACTCTGTCTTGCTTCTACTCAAGCGGAAGCCATGTGCTTCTAAAGCTTGTCTCCAAGTCTCCAACCTTCCATTTATATCATCTCTCGACTCTCCAACTAGGACTATATCGTCTGCGAAAAGCATGCATCGCGGTGCTGGCTCTTGAATGTGCTCCGTAACTACATCCAAGACCAAGGAAAAAAGATAGGGTCTTAAAGCTGACCCCTGGTGCAGACCTATGGTTATTGGGAAATCTTCTGTGGCTCCACCCTGCGTTCTCACACTAGTCGTGGCCCCCTCATACATATCCTTGATATCTCGAATATAGGCAATCCGAACACCTTTCTTTTCTAGGGCTTTCCACAAAACCTCTATTGGCACCCTATCATACGCTTTCTCCGAATCAATGAAGGCCATGTGTAAATCTTTTTGATCCCTTCGATATTGTTCCATCACTCGTCGTAGCAAGTAAATTGCTTCCATGGTCGACCTCCCGGGCATAAAACCAAATTGGTTGTCGGTGATTTTGGTTTCTTTTCTTAGTCTCCGTTAAAGCACCATTTCCCATAGCTTCATAGTATGACTCATAAGCGTAACCCCCCTATAATTTACGCAATTTTGTATATCTCCCTTGTTCTTGTAAATCGGAACTAAAGTGCTTCTCCTCCATTCGTCCGGCATTTTCTTTGACCTCATAATCTCGTTAAAAAACTTCGTGAGCCAACTAATGCCTCTATTTCCTAGACTCTTCCATACCTCCACAGGTATATTGTCCGGTCCAACTGCCTTGCCATTATCCATCCTTCTCAAAGATTCTTTTACCGCATGCTCTTGGATTCTACGATAAAAAGTGTAATTTTGGTCCTCCTCTCTGATGTCAAGCACCTGTGAGCATGATAAAACTTCAAATCCTTCATTAAATAACTTGTGGAAACAATTCTTCCATCTATCTTTAATATCTTGTTCCTTAACCAAAACTTTACCTTCTTCGTCCTTAATACACTTCACTTGGTCCAAGTCTCTTGTCTTTATTTCCCTATTTTTAGCAAGCCTATAAATATATTTCTCACCATCTTTGGTGCCTAAGGATTGGTACAACCCGTCAAAAGCTTTAGTTCTAGCTTCGCTCACTGCCTTCTTGGTCTCTTTTTTGGCCAGCTTATAATTTTCCCAATTTTCAGCATTTCTACATAAAGATCAAGCTTTAAAACATTCCCTTTTAACCCGAACCTTAGCTTGCACACTTTCATCCCACCACCAGGATTCTTTACCCTTAGGTCCGAATCCTCTTGATTCACCAAGCGTCTCTATAGCTACCTTCCTAATCCCCTTGGTCATCTTGTCCCACATATCATTTGCACTTCCGTTTGCCTCCCAAAACCCTCCCTCCAAAACCTTGTGTAGGAAGATCCTTTGTTTTTCACCCTTCAGTTGCCACCACTTGATCCTTGAAACCTTTTCGTGGCCTCTTCTCTTCACACTCCTTTTAACTCTTACATCCATGACCAAGACTCTATGTTGGGTAGTCAAGCTCTCTCCAGGTATGACTTTACAGTCCAAGCAAATCTTTCTATCCGATCTCCTAATAAGAAAGAAATCTATTTGAGAGCTTGTCACCCCAATTTTGTACGTGATAAGATGCTCCTCACGTTTCCTAAAACACGTATTGGCTATAGTAAGATCGAAGGCAGATGAAAAGTCCAAAATAGACTTGCCCTCACCATTTACCTCCCCTAGGCCATATCCCCCATGCAAACCGTCGTAACCTCTAGGTGCCCTCCCTACATGCCCATTTAGATCACCTCCTAAGAAAATCTTTTCACCTAGCGGTATTTCCTGAATTAGGCCTTCTAAATCCTCCCAAAATTTTACCTTGAAGTGTTCTTCTAACCCTACCTGAGGTGCGTAAGCACTAATCACATTAAAGGTGTCTTGTTCCACTACAAATTTTAGGGAAATGATCCTATCTCCAACCCTTTTTACATCCACAATATCATTCTTCCAATATTTATCCACAATTATGCCCACCCCATTTCTCAATTTTACTTTACCCGTGTACCAAAGCTTAAAACCCGAAGAGTCTAATTCCTTTGCCTTTTCTCCCACCCACTTAGTTTCTTGTAGGCACATGAAATTGATCCTCCTCCTAATCATAGTGTCAACTATTTCCATTGATTTACCTATAAGTGTGTCTATATTCCAAGTTCCAAAGCGAATCCTACTCTCGTGATCTAGCTTCTTTACCCACACTCGTTCACAAAAATATGGGAACCCTTGCTTATTTTTCACTACATCCAGGCGGCGATGCAACGGCCCTTGCTCTTTTGACACTGTACTCGAGCTATACAACGTGTTGCTTCTGGGCAACGACCTAGCATTAGCATTATTACGTCGTTGATCCATGTCATAGAGATTCGACTAAGTTTTAAGTTGGCTGTCGATGGCCTAACACAACCCTCTCCTTTTATCCGAGCTTGGGATCGGCTATGTTTAGCTTTGTCACAAAACACAACATAGGAAGGATTCAAGAAAATAAAAGAAACAATAAAATAAAATCAAATATTTTTGGGATTTTCAAATTAAAAGAGATTCCCAGGAATTGGGTTACCAACAAGACTGCTCATGTTACTAAAATGACTACCCCTCTTGTTAATTATCGAAATTTTCTTTGAATGCGAATTTATCCTAAATAAGTTAATTCTCCCTCTCGGGTTACAAGAACCGTGCGCAATTAAACCAACCCCTACTCTCGTGGTAATTGAATTTAAATCGAACCCTTTAAGTTTTGTGACAATTCGTGAACCCTCGAAGGACCGCTTCTAACCCTCGTGATTTAAGTCCTAAGTTCGATCCCTATAGATTCAATACCTAATTTCACCGCTAGGTTCGTCCTTAGAGTATCTATGACATGCAAATAAGTGCGCACCAAATTCACAAGTAATTCATGCAATAGGAATCGAATCGAAAGCAAAATTGAAATTAACAAAGGGAAAACATCAATTCATAACATAAAACAAATCTTGGGCATAGCCCCAATTCCTAGAAATAAAAACAACTACTCAAGCATTGCCATGGTCATGGCAAGCTTGATTAACAAAAGCATAAAAGAAAACCTAAGAGAGAAGAAGAAATTGGAGAATAAGAGAAATCCTAGTTTTTGCCTAAGGTAGCAGTCCAGTTCCCTCTATTTTCGAGCCTAATTGCTCTATTTATAGAGTAGGGTAACTTGAATCCCAAGTAATTACAAAATCAGATCAAATCAGGTTTTAAAATTCCAGATATTGTGCGTCACGACCATGATGGCCATCACGGCCTGGCCCTGATGGCCATCATGGCCGTGATGTCCATCACAGCCTGGCCCTGATGGCCATCATGGCCGTGATGGCCATCACGGCCTGGCCATGACAGCTTCTGAGTTTTTCGTTCTTCTTTCTTTTTCAGTCCTGCTCGATCATGGTCGTGATACCTATCCTGGCGAATCCGTGATGGGCTCTGTTTGGCTCATTTTTCTTGTATTTCAAGTTTCGCCTTCATGCAAACTCCAACATAATTGGTCCTGAGCATTTTAATCTTCATATCCAAATCAATATCTCCAAATTAATTGCCAAATCTTATCATATCCTTTATTGTTGTGATAGGCAATTATTATCCAAATCCAATTTGATTTGGATCCAATCTTTTATCTCAATACCAATTGAATTATCTTTTAATCATAATAATTCAAATCCAAATTGATTTGGATTCAAATCCATCATGTGGGCCCTTGAAATTTACTTGGCAATCCTCAATTTAATTGATTTCCATTCTTTTCTCCTCGATACTTTCCTAAAAATCAAAAATAAGAATAATATCAGAAAATTAATCAAAATCTAATTAAAATTAATTAAATACATACATTGACTCTAAAATAACCAAAATAGGAAAACAAAGTCTAATTTGGGCTAAATCAAGCATTCAACAAAATTTAATTGATGAAATCCGCTCTAAAATAATAGATAAAACATGATAAGACATTGGATTATCAATTTCTATCCTAATTTTATTGTGTTGACCAAAAATCTAGAATTTTGGAGTTTATTGATTTTGTTAAATTAATGAATTCTAATGATTGTTTAATACTCTTAAGTATCTAAGTAATCTAAATCCAAGAACTCAAATCAAAAAGAATTTCCTAGCCTATTTTACTATACATGACCGAAACTTTAACCCTAAAGGTTAGAGGATTTTGTTTCAAATTTTAGTTTTGTAATAAGAAATCTATGTTAGTTAAGACTCTAGTAACTAGGATCCAAAAGATGGCATTAAGAAGGTAACCCTAAACCTATTTTCTTAGTCTTGGCCGAACCTAGCCCTAAAGTGTCATAGATGGTTGTTGTTTGATTAATTATAGTTATGTTGTTTGGTTCAAGGTGAAACTATTAAGCTGTGGTGTGATAGCGAGGAACGTTGAGTTCGGGATTTTGGTGCTAGCTCAGGTGGGGGAAAGAACCAATCTACCGTCGAAATCGATAAGTAGTATATTCTATAATAATTGTGTAGGGCGACCTACACCCTACTAGTAGTCGAGTAATCGACAAGACCAAAATCACATTAGAAACCTTTTCTGTAAAACCAATGGTGATTCGGGGATTGTAGATTTATCGACGTTAGGATGATTTTATCTTATATGAGGTTGATTAAATTTATTATTATTGAATTGCTTGTGTGATATTTTGTGGTATTTGAATATTTCCTGATATTGTGTGATGCATGATCTGCCTGGTTTTTAATACTATGCTTAGTTGATTTTAAGCAAGGATATATGTTTTTCAGGAGATGATTGTTTGGGTGAGAGAATGAATTGACTTAGAGGTGCCTAGCTTAATTAAGTTATCTAATGGATGAGATGTGACATAGAATGCGAGTTGAGGTTATGATGGGAACTTGAGGTACTAGGTTGTTATTAATGCAAGATAGTGAGATTCATATAGAGGCTTTAATGTAGATACTTTTTCAGTCCATGACGCGTTGATCTGATTTATCCTATCAAAATATAGAAGTGCACTATATCGAGTTCTAACCTATCAAAAGATAGAAGAGCACTAAACTGAATCCTATCCTATCAAAAGATAGAAGAGCACTATACTGGATCCTATCTTATCGAAAGATAGAAGTGCACTATGCCGAGTTCTATCCTATCAAAAGATAGAAGTGTACTATACTGAGTTCTTTGCATCGGACTACCATGGACTATGGACGAATGTTAAAGGAGTAGAGACAATTATGTTAGCATAAGGACTTAGATGGCATGAGTTGAGGGTAGAGGACAATATTATAATTTGAGGATGATTGCTAACTATGGATGTTAATTGTGTGTGACATTTATTGTATGATATACTATGACTCTTTTTCGCTTTTTGATGATTGAATTGTTTCTTATCCCCTGTATCTTTCTGTATGTTTTATTTTATCTTTTATGGGATCGTACTTGAAGACCCTGTGGCTGAGCTGAACAAAGAGGGGTTGGATGGAACTCCCTATGAACCGGAAGCCAGAGGTCGAGTCGTGACTCATGGTGATTAGGGTCTAGCTAGTCTATGACCAGTGCGTCTCGTGAGACGTTTTTATATTTTCCGCTAAGTTTAATATTTTGTTTAAGTATTCCTGTGAGGGATCCTACTGATAGAATACCCTCAACGGTAGTTTGAAATATGTGTAAAAGACTTATGTGTGTATTTATAACTATGGTGTGATGTTGAAGTTATATGATAATTAAATAAGTTTTAATTTTTACGTCTTTTCCCGTTAAGCGAGTGATTAAGGAATAAATTAATAAAGTTTTAAGTTGATAAAACACCGGGGCACAACGGGGTGTCTCAAAGCCTCTATCACACTTTTCATCTTGACATCTCCACCCTTGTCAGCTATGTTATCAGCCATTGCGACCAAGCGGCCAGTATCCTGTAAAGGCAGTTCCTTCATAATGATGCCCCTTGCTTGGCAAGCTTTTTCTTTTGAGCCTATCGGAGTCTTTGTAGCCCCCTCTTTTGACTCTTAGATATGACTGACTGATTTAACGGTCTTGCCAAACCAGGTCTTGTCATCTGGGTGTTCTGAGCTAATTGCCCCTTTCGACAATCCTCATTCCAGAAGGGTGGATTCCGATCGCTGAACTTATTCTTTTTGGCCCATTTCTGCATTCGCAGTTCTGGATAACGGGACATGGCATAATTTCTTACCCATCGATCCACCATTACATTGGACGGGGGCTTCCTGGTCTTGACGGAATTGAATTCTCCACCGACAAATTTGTTACTCCCCACCGATTCTCTGACTGGCTCCTCGAGCCAACCTCCAGTGTTATGTTATCTAGGTCTTGTCTGATGTATATGTTGCTGACAACTATCTGTCTGCTGATTGACAACATGTGTGGCACTCCTATGCACACTGTTAGACCCACTATGGCTGCTCAGGTTTGAAAGCTTGCCTTGACTATTACCATCATGAGACTCGGTTCTGTCCTGTGGGTGATATGATGGCGTTTTCTGCCCCCTAGCCTTCTTGGCAGCAGCATCATCGTAAAATTCTTCACATCTTGGGCAAACTTTAAATATGCCACCAGATTTTTTCCGTGTCATGAAATCGACAAGCGGTTCCCCTGGCTTTGGATAGATATCAAATGACTCCGTCAGGTCCATCTGGATATTCTGTCCCGCCCTAATATTGACCATGCATATTCCCATAGGGACTTGGCAGTCAGTCTTGTTAACTTCAGGACTGAATGGTTGTGTCAATCTTCATGTCTGGTTTCTTGTCTGAAAATTTCAGTCTTCCTTCTGCCAAACCTTTCTGAATGATGTCCCTGAAATGCATACAATCGTTAGTTACATCACCAAAAGTATTATGAAATTTACAGTACTTCCGGTCCTTTATTTCATGGGCTTTTAAGACCTTATGATCATCTGACAACTTTAACTGCTTATCCTTAAGCAATATGTCAAATATTTGGTCGGCTTTGGTCACGTCAAACGTATACACTTTCTTATTGACGAAAGGAATCCTTTCTCTTGCCCTTGCGGGCCTCAAGGCTTGGCATGTATAAGGTGGACCGTTTTTCAATTCGACATAATCCACCTCATATTCCTCAAAATCATTGCCTTCTTTGTCGGAATCACTGCATCCGACAAAATTAATCTTTTCTCTTTTAAGGAGTTTCCTCTGCTTGAAAACCTTTTCGGTCTTCAGCTGTTCAATTTGTCGAACTTTATCATCCAACTGGGCGAGATCAATTAGGTGTTGATTGACCAATTTCTTCCAAGTGTAATATTCTAGACCTCCGGCAACAATCTTCACTATTTCTGCCTCAGGGATAGGGTTGAAGCAACCACTCCTCGTTTGACGGAATCAGGTAAGATAATCATCGACAGACTCATTATTCATTCTCTTGATACCAAATAAGTCTGTCATCCCAATTTTTAGGCCACCCCTAAAGAATTGATCACGAAAGCTCCTCTCTAATTGATTCCAGGAATGTATGGAATTAGGTCTCAAGGTTGAAAACCAAGAAAAAACATTCTTAGTCAATAAACTGGGAAAGAACTTCATTTTGAGTCCTTCCTCTAAAGACAAGTCTCCTAATTCGATTGTATATTGGGCAATGTGCTTGATAGTCGACTCTCGGCTTTCCCCCGAGAACTTCGACAATTTGGGTATTTTGTATCCTCGAGGCATTTCTGCATGTTGGACCCAATCAGGGAATGCCGACGCAAAGAATGGTTGATTGGCATAACCTATGTTAAAACCAAACATATTCAATACTTGCTCGACGACTTGGTTAACATTCTGGTTCAGAACATTTTGACGAAGTGCTCCAAGAGCACCCTGTTTATGACAAAGTCTTCGTCTTCCTTTGGCTGTAACACATGTACATTCCCACGTCTCAAAGGGACTCGACGATGGGACTGTGGCACCTTGTCATCTTGTTCGGATCCATCAAGTTGGATAACTTGTGGTTGTTCATTCTGACCCTGGTTGACATTCCTATTGACGTTTCTATTGGCATTTTGGTTAACGTCTGGGGCTAACACGCCCAAGGCTCTGTTTAACCTACGTATCTCACTTGCCAATGTGAAGCATGCATTATTCGTGTTTTCTATTAATGGCGTAATCACTGTACCCATTTGCTGAGTAAATGTATTCACCATGTCAAAGTTACTAGAATCTATTTGTTGTCGAATATTGGCTAATGTAGCCTCTGACAGCCCAACAATATTTTGTGGGGGTGGCTGTCTAAGTGAGGATACTTGTGGCCTCACTACTGGACGCTCCTGAAGAGTATGGGTCACTACCATTGACCCTGTTATCCCATTCCCTTGACTGGGGATTTACCCCCTAGTCGATGGTCATGCCTGCCCAGATGTATGGGCGGCCGTCGTTACTCCATTTGGATATGGGATGTATGCAATGGGGTATTGGGGTTGACAATGGTAGAACCAATAGGCATCCCATACAAAGGTTGTTGTAGAGGTTGTGTAGTCCTTCTTGGGTTTGAATTCACAGCACTCCGTGGAGACATTCCAGTACTTGGTGGGTTTATCTGTTGTATAACTGGGGAAGTTGGCGACGGGAGTGTTCCTTGGCCAACTTCGTCAAATCTATTGACAACTCGAGCGTAGGAAACGCCTCTTCCCGCAGTTAAACTATTAGTGCTATTATTTCCTGCATTAGTAGCATTAGCCATGGTTGCAGGAATATTGTCAACTGGTGCAACAGTGGTTACAGGGTTAGCATCCACCGTTGACACAGCGACATTAGTGCTTACTACGGCTGCATTACTTGCACTACTCATATTCAGAGTCCTGGGAATTAGATGATGTTTGATCACTCTCCCACTCCGTAGACTCATATAGTAAATTTATATGCCAGAGTTCGTGACACTGTACGAGTTACTCTAAACTCGTTCCATTGGGCGTGCCAATTTGTTAACGTGGTTTTTTGGCTCTTGACCAAAATTCATTCGTGACAAATAATTGAAGATCAAATGAGTGTGAGACCTACGAGTGCAGTAATCTCGTCAATAATATGCATGTGAACTGTCTGCCAAGTACAAATTTGACAAAGTGGCCAAATTAGGAATTACTGACAAGGACTTAGTGTCAAAATAAGTATGTAAATTTGAAAGAAATGTACAAAGTATTGTTGATAATGAAACTTGACAATAACTTCTTATGTTTAAAAGTGTAAATTTAAATACTTAAGAGAAGAAAAAAGAAGTAAGTAGTTACTTTATAGAAAATAACTTCCTAAATAACTTGATAATGAAAAGAAACAGAAGTTTGAAAGGAAAATTAAGTAAAGAAAGATCTAAACGAAACTACTTGCAAAGAAGTAAAGGAAACTTAAAAGAATAACTTGAATAAAATACTGGAAATTGAAAAGAACCAGTAAAGAACTTGAACAGAAGAGATAAGAATGGCATTGAACTTTGCCATAGTATTGAAATAAGAAAAGATGGATGGACTACTTGAATGTTATCCGTCAATCTATTGTGTGATCGAGATGTATAGGATGTGTATCAAGTAACCGACCTCTATTACATTGTAATTACTAGTATTTATAGGCAAATAAAAAAACTACCTAGAAGTAACTCCCTATCTAAATTACTGCCACATGTCTCTGGTAGTTCTCTTAGGTTTTACACTTAAACTGCTTGTCAAACAATTCCACTAACTGCTCAATGTCTTGAACCGCTTCCGTGTCAATTTGCTTATCTTCCACGGTTTGAACTGCTTGACAACTTGTATTGATAACTTTCGTCGGATTGGGGACTTAACCGATTTCTTTACTTTTCTTCTTCTTTACAATTCTTCCTTCGAGTAAGTTTTTCCTTATTACTTTGTCAAGAACTTGATTGTCGAATCTTCCCCTCTGTCGAACTATGTCTTCTTGTCAAACCAAATATTTTCAATACTTAGAAAATTTTAGTTTATCTCATCGATCCCTTCGTCAGCCCATCGAAAAAACATATGTCGGAAATTCAAAAATTCATCCTTAACATAGGGTAAAAATGGATTTTCACAAACAAACAAAAAATTACTACATGCTAATTTACCTGTATTTGATGGTTTACCAATGTATCATTTGTTGAGCTGCTTCATGCTAGATGGCATGTAAGAATGTGAGAGTAAATTAATGCAAGTTTAATTACTTAAAACTTCATTACTTAAGAAATGTCGCTACCACCAGATATGATGACGTTCAAATATTAGAGGCTTGAAAGTGATGTCAGCCATAACTAAATCCATTATAAAAAAAAACTACCAGCATATGCTTGAACCAAAACCAGTTCTGCTGTAACACAAAGAAATATTATATTAAGTCTTCTCCACGACCGTCAGAACATAATCATAATTTGGTGTCGTCCACACCTTATTCGATGTCAGCTTTTACAACAACAATTTATCATCTATTTTCCTATCACAGCTTTGAAGGAGACTGGTACCAGCCCCAAGCTTCATCAGAGATATACTGAGTCACTTGCTTCACACTCAAGTAGTTATCAAGTCCCCTAAAATATTATTTAAAAAAAAAAATCAGACCCAGATGCTCTAATATTATTTTTCAAAATTGACAATAATAGAGGTGGAGGATTTAGGAAATAAGGGGCATACCATTCTCCTAATTAACGACCAAATTAAACCGCTGCGTTTGGTGCCTCCCCATGGGGCTTGAGTGAAGCATGGTTGAGAGCGATTTACCCATACAATTCCAGCCTTAAAAGCCTGCAATGAAGCAAATAAAATATTCAATCATAGAAACAATCCGGTTATTTTGTTATTTCCTATGATAACCTACGATCTGTCTCACCTTACTTATGCGATCGCATCTTTCTAGATCACTTGATATTACAGCAGAACCTAAGCCATAGCTGTGAAAGATCAAAGTATACAACTTAGATATCAACCACAAATAAAGGAAAAACAGCTTTGCAGATAAGATAATATCAATTTGTAGAAAATTATCAACTCACTTGCTGTCATTTGCTAGATCAATAGCTTCTTCCTCAGTAGTAAATGTTTTTACACACAGAACGGGTCCAAATACTTCTTCTCTCCAGATTTGCATGGAGGTAGTCACATCAGTTATGATGGTTGGTTCAACAAAGAATCCCTTCTTTAGATGCTGTTATCAAATTTGCAAAAACATTCAATTCTCACATACTGAACCATATAATCTTAATATTAGATGTTCCATAATCTTTGGTCCATACCAGACAAACAAATGCTTATATCAATGAAATGTTTTTAAGTCACAATACAAGACTATAATGAAAGCTAAATCATGGGAACTACATATCCAATGTTTCAGGATCAAAATCTTTCAAAAGAAAATATAGCCAACCATCCAATAATGCTTTTATGAAATTTTTATATTACTGCATACTACATGTAACTTTAACATAATCGCTATTCACTAATGATATCATATCATACATTTTCATTTTGAATATTGAAGAAGGCATTTGAACATTGAACATACAAAAACATGCCTATCCTTTAGTTTAGTAACTTAAGGTTAAAAAAAGGAGTAAGAAGGTAAGCAAATGTCTAGTACATACATAAATGATAAGTGGCAAATGTACCTGTCCTTCACTATCAACAGGGCCTAGCCTGCAGCCTTCCTCCAAGGGATCTGAAATTTTGATATTTTTGACCCATTTCACAAGCCTATTATTAAAAATTCTGTTGCAATACTTTCCTGAAACAATAAAGGCATCTTTATTAGTTTTTGGCTTTTCGGCAAATGAATGCTGGCAGAATTCCTACATAGTAGTCTGACAAAAAAAATCCACCACAATTGAAATTGATATGATCATACCTGTATATACCACAAATCGGATATTACATCAACTCATGAAGAAAAGACGATGAAAACAATCTCGTACTCTGCGTGTGTCTTTTCTTGATTCTATCAAAACAGAAGGACAATATGAACTACGTACACATAATTTGCAGATAAATACCTTGACTTGCTGAGCTGCAGCTGTCATAATCTTGCTCCCAGTAAAAGCAACCGAGAAGTTAAAAGTTGGATAATGTGATAGTAGCTTTGCAAACTTAAAGGCATCGTAGTAACACTACTTGCAAGATATAACCCCGTAGATCTAGAGTTTCAATTCAACTAAAAAACTAATGGCAATTGAACCTTGTCTACATCAGGATGGGATGCTAAAGGAGCACCAGCTTCTGGACCTAATCCAGTGAGAATGTTTAATAATCCCTCGAGGAACCTTCCATGTCGCCATTAACAGAGGATAGTTCCTCAAAATATCATTTAATTACCCATTGGAAGCACTCAAATGAAGATCCCAAAGGAGTATATATTGATGATTGAGAAACAGTTTCTAATTGTATCATCTTGTCATACAGGGTTCGGCACAAATTTTTGATGCTATATAGTATAGAGTATAGACATGCCATATCAAAATTGGAAACCCCTTGGAATGAGGATTGCTGAGCACAAAATCAGGTGAGCACACAAAACTTTGAATTACAATTATTAAGCAAACATATAACTGCAGATAAATTGAAACAGTTTCTAAATTACTGAAAATGGTAAAAAAAAAAAAACTCAATAATTTTAGATTTTACTGAATTAGCAACAAATAATGGAGTAGAAATTTAAGGGGGTGTATTGGATTGGGATTTTATAAGATTTTAATGGCCTTTTTTATGATAAAAGAATCTTATACTATTCAATCAAGACTTTTATATAATATAAATAAATTATGTGATATTCAATCAGGATTTTGAGGATTTTTTTTTAGGATTCCAAATCCATTGGTATTCAATAAAATTTTTTATAAGTTATTAAAAATCTTCTGGTATTTAAAAGTTCACTGATTTCGATGGATTCTTTTATATGATGGATTTTGAATGACTTTTTAATGAAATATATAAATAACAAACATATTCCAAAATCTCACCCAAACCCTTTAGACTTTTTATTCCCTCATTCATTCTCTCCCAGACTTTCTCCTCTCTCTCAGCCGGTTCACTGTTGTTCTTTGAAGGTATGTACACTCTTCTTGCAATTTGTACTCTACCTGTACAACTCTTTTCTTTCAATTATTTCGTTTGCTTTGTATCCATGTATTGTATCAATTAATATAACCTGCACCTAATATATATTGTTCATTCTTATCGGATACGTGGGATTCCTCTCCACTTTTGTTTCTCGGGTGTGCAATATATATTGCAATACCACTAATTTCAAGAAAAACACTGAACTAGATTCTTCAAGAATTATGCATGTTGAAACAGCTTTTCTTTGTTTTTCTTCAAGAATTCAAAAAATGATTGCGATAAAAAAATTAGTGGTATCGCAATCATATGAATTTTCTTTGCTTTAAAAAAGGATATTGTTGATTTTTTTTGTATATTCACTTATCATCCTTTTTTTAAGGCGCCGATATATATATATATATATATATTAGAATTCAATTTTTTTTTCAAGCACACTCATTCTAATTTGTAATTTTGTTGATTGATATGATAGATATTCTTGTTAAATAACTAATAAGTCTTTTACACATGTAGTAGTAATTCAAATGGGAGATTCACAACAAGGAAATAATAAAGGAAAGGGCAAAGAAAACTATCAATCTTGAACCATGGAGGATACCAATGAGTTGTTGCACCTCCTGGTAGAAGCCATAAATAGGGGATTACGTGATGATAATGGGTCGCTTAGCAAGCAAAATGTAGAAAGAGTGATACTTCCTCGTCTCAATACAAAAATTATTCACCCTAAAACTTATAATCATTACCTGAGCCGAATGAAGTGGTTTAAGAATCAATATAAAAACATGTCAACGTTTATGCGTAACAACTCTGGTTTTGGGTGGGACCCAATTACAAAGACGTTCACCGCCAGTGATGAAGTATGGAAAGATTACTTGAAGGTGAGCATAATTCATAATTTTTTTAAATAAATTAATAGGTTACAAGTTTAGTACATTATGTTATTTGCAGTATATTAACAATGAAAAAAAAATTCTTTGCTAGTCTCACCCAAGTCACGACAAACTTCAAGAAAAAAGTCCAATTGATTATGAAGATTTGAAGATTGTTGTTGGTGGTTGAGTTGCTAATGGGAATGGTTCCATTGCCTTAGGCGTTGATGATACCGATGCAACAACTTTTGAGGAAGAAAATAGAGATTTCGGGATGGAAGGCTTTTCATATGATCATAACAATGATGCGCTCATAGCACCAAATCACTATGAACCACCCTATCAACCTCCATCACCTCGCCAATATAGTCCACCATCTCATTCCCCTTTAGATTCGGAGGTTCCCACTGAAAAACCAAGCATTCATAAGTGAAGTAGATCCTAGTATGAAGGAAATTCTAGCTCACTTGGGACGAAAAATCAAGCCAAAGTTCTAGAAAATCTTTTTGTTGGCATCGGAACTATTGCTGTCAATTTTGAAAAACTATCTAACCTAATGGAGAAAAGAGAAGGAGATACAGAACTCAATGAAATAGAGAAAAGAGAAAGAGAGAGCATGAGTAATATTTGGGATGCTATATGTAACGCCCCGATTTTCTGTTTCTTGTTAATCTGTACTTAAGTTTGTGCTTGCCAGTAATTTATTTTAAAGTTTTAGATATTATTTTTATAAACTAAAATCATTTTCATAACTTAGTCTATCTTAGGAAGCTCCAGTATAAATTTTAGCTGAAAATTCAAACGAATCCCGGTCTGCGTTTTCTCTATCGGTACAAGTTTACTAATCAGAAAATGAAATTTTTACTCATGAAAGAAACGATTGGGTTTCTAATTACGATTGATAATGTTTCCACTATTTTAACATTTTTGTTAAAAAAAATTATTTTATTGATTTTTCGGGTACGATTTTCATTAGAAATACGATTGATTCGGTACAGATATTTAACCGGAACGAAACAAAATCGTGGGAAATAACTTGTATCAGATTTTGGAGTGTTGGGTGAGTAAAATCTAATTTTTTGTAAGATGAATAGTATTTTTATAATACAAAATCATGATTATCATAATAAATTATTATATTTCAAAATTTATATTAAAAATACTTTTAAAATTTTTTATTTTTCCACTCCCTTTTCTGCTGCACCAGCGTCTCTCCCCCTTTATATATATACATGTTCCCTTATCACTTCATCACTTTTTCCTCTCATTTCCACAAAGCCATTCCTACTACACTTGTTCCTGGTTCTTTTGTTCTTGAACAAACTTAAGTCTTGCTCTCAAGACTTCAATTTTTTGCAGCTCCTAGGTATAATCTCCAACTATTGTTCTGCACTTTTCTTCTATGTTCATTTTATACACATGCATGTTGAGTTGATTCATGAAAGCTTGTTTATTTTGTTTCAAAACTAAGGATTTGACTGGGTAAGGTGCACTGTATTCCTGATCTGGCTCGGTGTGGTGCATCGGATTCCTGTCCTGGCTCGGTATGGTGCACCCGATTCATGACCTGGCTCGGCCCCTGCCCCGATTCATGATCCGGCTCGATGCAGTGCACCAGGTTCATCACCTGGCTCGATGTGGTGCACGGATTCCGACCTGGCTCGGTTTGGTGCACGCAATTCATGATCGGACGCGGTGTGGTGCACCGGATTTCTGATTTGACTCGGTGTGGTGCACCAGATTCATGACCTGGCTCGGTCTGGTGCACCAGATTCATGACCTGGCTCGGTCTGGTGCACCAGATTCATGACCTGGCTCGGTCTGGTGCAACAGATTCATGACTTGCCTAGGTCTGGTGTACTGAATTCATGATTTGACTCGGTTTGGTACATCGGATTCCTGACCTGCCTCGGTGTGGTGCACCGGATTTCTGATTTGGCTGGGTAAGGTGCACCGGATTCACGATCCGGCTCGGTGTGGTGCACCGATTCACGACTTCTCGATCTGGTCCACCCGTTAAGACTGGCTCGATGCGGTGCCCCAATTCATCATCCGGCTCGATGCAGTGCACCAGTTCATGACCTGGCTCGTGTGGTGCACGATTTCATGATCCGGCTCGGTGTGGTGCACGAGAATCAAGACATGGCTCGATCCAGTGCACAAGTTCATGATCGGCTCGGTGTGGTGCACGTTCACGACCTGGCTCGGTGTGGTGCACCGGATTCATGACCTGGCTCGGTCCGGTGCCCCAGATTCATGATCCGGCTCGATCTGGTGCACCAGGTTCATGACCTGGCTCGGTTTGGTGCACGGTTCCACTGGCTCGGTCAGTGCGCGAGATTCATGATCTGGCTTGGTGTGGTGCATCAGTTCACGACCTGGCTCGATGCGGTGCACGATTCATGACCTGGCTCGATGCAGTGCCCCAGTTATGACTTGGCTCGTGCGGTACCCGCGATACATGACTGCCTAGGTGCGTGTCAAGAATTCATGATTTGACTCGGTTTGGTAAATCGGATTCCTGACCTGCCTCGGTGTGGTGCACCGGATTTCTGATTTGGCTGGGTAAGGTGCACCGGATTCCTGACTTGGGTATTTCTGGTGCACCAGATTCCTGACCTGACTCGGTGTGGTGCACCGGATTTCTGATTTGGCTGGGTAAGGTGCACCGGATTCCTGATCTGGCTCGGTGTGGTGCACCGGATTCCTGACCTGTATCGGTCTGGTGCACCCAATTCATGACCTGGCTCGGTCTCGTGCCCCGGATTCAAGATCCGGCTTGGTCTGGAGCACCAGGTTCATGACCTCGCTCGGTGTGGTGCACAAGATTCATGATCTGGCTCGATGTGGTGCACGATTCAAGACCTGGCTTGGTTCGGTGCACTCGATTCATGACCTGGCTCGGTGTGGTGCATCGGATTTCTGATTTGGCTGGGTAAGGTGCACCAGATTCCTGATCTGGCTCGATGTGGTGCACCGGATTCCTGACCAGGCTAGGTCTGGTGCACCCGATTCATGACCTGGCTCGGTCTGGTGCCCCAGATTCATGATCTGGCTCGGTCTGGTGCACCAGGTTCATGACCTGGCTCGGTGTGGTGCACCAGATTCCTGATCTGGCTGGTGTGGTGCACCAGAATCCTGACATGGCTCGGTCTGGTGCACAAGAATCTTGATCTGGCTCGGTGTGGTGCACCGGATTCCTGACCTGGCTCGGTCTGGTGCACCCGATTCATGACCTGGCTCGGTCTGGTGCACCAGATTCATGATCTGGCTCGGTGTGGTGCACGCATTGATGACTGACTTCGATGCGGTGCAATGATTCATGACTGCCTAGGTCCGTGTCTCCAATTCATGTTTTGACTCGGTTTGGTGCACCGGATTTCTGATTTGACTGTGTAAGGTGCACCAGATTCCTGATTTGGCTCAGTGTTGTGCACCGGATTCCTGACCTGGCTCGGTCTGGTGCACCCGATTCATGACCTGGTTCGTGTTCAGACTCAGTTTCCCTTGGCCTTACCACCACAACCACCATCAGTACAAGTGGCTCAGCTCTCTGGTCCACCCTCTGGTTTCCCACATACTCAGCAGAATCAACCTTATGGATCTGCCTTTATCGCCTGTCAGTCAACTCAGTATGGGGCCCCATAGTACTATTCACCCACTCAGGAATTCACTACCTCACACATGTGGTATCCTGATTCTCATCACCTCACTGCTGACTCACAAAACTTCAGTCATTGCACACCATTTGGAGGACAGGACTAAGTCTTGATGGGTAACGGACAAGGTCTCCCCATAACTTCCATTGGTTACTCTAAAATCACCATACCACATCACCCATACATTGTTCTTTCTCTTAACAGTTTACTCCTTGTACCCAACATTACTAAGAATTTGGTGTCTGTGTCAAAATTTGCCCGTGATAATGATGTTTACTTTGAGTTTCACCCTCACTCTTGTTTTGTCAAATCACAGGGGTCTAATAAAGTCCTTCTTGAAGGCTCTCTAGGAAATGATGGGCTATACTCCTTCAAGCACATCAATATACTCAAGGAGCCTTCTACTTCAATAAGTCCTTCTAATTCTACTTCCAACAAATCAGATAGTGGAAATTCTATTACTCTATTACTCTATTTCTAATTTGCATGTTGGAATGAACCCTCCTATGACCATTTTAATGGGGTTGGCTGAAACCCTAAGGAGGAGAGGTTACGATTTTGCAACATATTTTTCACATGCATGTTAGTTTTACTATGATTTATGCTTATAGTTTTAACTTGTAATCAATAAGAAATCATCTTCCTTTACATGCAAAAGATTTTACCACTTCTTACTCATCTTTATTCTCATTTTAATGGCTTGCATGTGAAGAGAAAATCATCCTCCCTATGATCATGGTGTGGCCGAAACACCAAGAGGGAGAAAGGATGAGTTTTTGCTAAAATCTCACATGCATGACTTTAAATCTTTGGCTCATGAATTTTTTTAACTAAAGCATTTTTTTTTACTATGTATACCTTCTTGTGAAGGTTCTATGGCCAAAAATCTAATTTTTTTTTTTAAGTTAGTGAGGCCTAATTTTTAATCACTTGGAAGGTTGCATAGTTAATACACTAAGTTCTTTGCATTAATAGCTTAATAATGGTGTTTGAAAAATTTTAGTGTTCCTAGCCTTTTTGGCTTGTGATGGCCGAAACTCACTTGATGAGTTGATGAGGCTTGTTCAATTTTTTTTTTTAGCTAAATGATGCTTAGAACACTATAAAGTTTACGTGCATGAAATTAGATTGATAAAAAAAATAATATTTTTCCACCATTTCTTGAGAAAGCCGAAACCTATGGTTCATGAGGCCAAGATTATAAAATTTTATTTTCAAGTTTTAAGCTTTTATTTTACCTCCTTGATGCTTGAGGATCATAGATCTGAAAGTTTGTGGAAATTTAAAATTTTTAGCATGATTTTCTAAGCATGGTCGAATGCATGCATAAAATTAGGGTGATTTTATAATAATTTTTTTTACTTATATTAAACACTTGTTTCTGCATAGATTTGCAATCATAACACGAACCGAGTCATTCCTCTTTAAAAAAACCACAACCGAGTTTCATTACCATTTTACTCTGAGGTAAGGGAAGAAAGCCTGAGGGATATTAAAGTTATGATGACTATGTGTTATCTGTGTTTGCTTGATGTGTTGATTGAATGCTTGTTATAATGCTTGGTTTGATGAGTGATTTGATTTAGTTGATATGCTGATTTTTATTTGATTTACATGATTTGAGTGTTTATGTTGATTATAAAATGTTTAATATGATATGGATATGTTGATTTATTGATGTAATTGTTTGGTTGTTGCATATGAAGCCTAACCTTGAGTTAGAGCTCAAAATAATAAGTTAAGATAAAATTCATAACAAGATCATGAAAGAAACTTACAAATAAATAATGTTTTTGAAAAAAAAGTTTTGTTTGAAAAAGAGAAGAAAGTTAAGGTTATATTTCTAAATTTTGTAACATTTGAAATTTTATGAAAAAGCATATTTTGATTTATTGAATTAAAAGAAATTTTTTAAAGGAAGATTAATTTGATTTTTATTGAAAAAGAGTGAATTTTTAAAATCAAGGTGATTTTTGAAAAATGAATTTCAAATAAAAAAAATTACAAAAAAAAACTTTGCTCAAAACAATATTCCAATAACTGGATAAGTTATGGAGATTTGATTTTGTTTTGTTTTTCACTGAACGAAAAATAACGTTGAAAAGTGGACCTAATGCTAACCGGGACGTCGAGCTACTAGTGTAATTAAACATGTTGATCTATGATCCGTGTCATGTTGTTGCGGACTGTGTCCTTATACGTTGTTGTGGACTGCGTGTCATACATACGTTATACAAATGTGATAAACGAAGTAAAGGTGTAAAGTTGTTTTCTACTACCACAAATTCTTAGACTGGTGCATCGGTTTAAGACTCTTGTGATTGGACACTCGGACTCAAATGTCCTGTGTTTACAAATTTTAATACATTGAAAAGTTAGGGAGGTCGTGAGCCTTTGAGCTTCGACAAGGAAAGAATTATACACAAAGAAAAGCCTCGATAATAAAATGTTTTTCATGCATTTGGCAGATGTGCCCAAAGTTGTTTTGTGTGAGTACCTTGAAGGGCAGGGTATATCATGCTACGTTGTATCATTGTGCCTTGACGAACAATGAAATCCATATGCCTTGATTACTATGCCTTGAGTTGGATAGTATACTATGGATATCCACGCACGTTGCACACTGTGCCAGGAGTTTTGGGTAGTGTAGTGGACTAACACGTTGTGCCTTTTATGGCAAAAATTTCAGGCCTGATCAGCTCATTTTAAACAAAGTGAAGTTGGGGTCTCCAGAGATTAGGATAGAAGTTGAATTATAGAAGTGTCATGGTTTTCAAAAAGTGATGATTATCTCTCTCTATGTACTGCTTAAAGTAGTATCTTGTTATTTATATGTGCTGCTTTTGTATGTTTTGGGTGCATATAGTTGTCATAATTATCCATAGTTGTCATGTATATATGTATGTATCCTGTTATGTTGAGACTAGAAGGACCCAGCTCTGCCTCTCGTGCACTCCCGAGTGCGAGCGATCATGTTTGAGGATGTCGACAACCCTGGGGCTTGGGTGATTCATCCAGGGAATCACACGGCTGAGTACACTGGCCCGATTTGCACTATAGAAGGAACACAGGAGGGAGGTCCAGAGAGGAGGATTCATACCATGAAGACCATCCAGATATCACTTCCGCCAGCTTGGTTGTATGTACATCATCTAGCAGATCTAGGATAGCTAGTGTTGGATCCACCACCTCTGAATGTGGCGCCAACTTCACCCATAGAGGAGGATCCGGAGGAATTCATGGATGAGGAACCTCAGTATCATCCTATGAGCAGTGATGATGATGATGATGATGCACCTGGCGAGGGAGCCGGGGTGGAAGTATCCTCTTTTGATACTTCTTCTGGAAATGAAGGAGACTTCGTGCTCTCCCGAATGGGTATCACTAGTTTGTCTTGACCAGCTTTGGAAGTCTAGTTTTATTTTGGAGTAGTGATGTTGGATGGATCTTGTCAGTCGCATACTTTATTTTGTCACTTTAAACTCTAGTGCAATGTAGAGTTTTGTTTAAGAAACTTGGATGTACACTCAAGGAAACTTCTGTCAATGCACCTGTCACTAAGAAGGTGTTTGTTATCAATGTGAATATTATGTATGTTTTCTATGAATGTAAGTTGATCTTTTAATTCCATGTCTTAAGTTGAGTTTTATTTAATAATGAATTACTAATTAAATATTGACATTCCGAAAGAAATCTTCTAATAAGGTTAATATTAGTAAAAATGATTAATTAATGTAATGCCCGGGTGAGGGTGTTACACTATAAAAGAGATCCCAAATTTGGATGACAAAACTCGTTACATGCGGTTGATTTGCTTGATACCAAAGCAAAGAATGACTTTTTCTTGAAGATGTCACCTGAAAAACACTTGTCGTGGATAAACTTCAAGTTGGGATATTAATATTTTGATAAACATTTATCTTGGGTTTTGTTGAATTATATTTTTTGGAGTGCTATTTTGGTTGTACTTTGTTGAAGTATTTTGGTTATATTTTGGTTGAACTGTTATGGTTATACTTTGGTTAGATTTTATTGATTTTATTGGTTAAGTGAAACGTTTATATTTCTAAACAATTGCCTTTGATATTTGACAAGTCTTCTAACCATAACTTTGAAAAATTATCGCATTAATTTTTAAATTCATTCATTATTCTCTTCTTTTTATTGTTTGCAGTTTCATATATATTTTTATACACGTACAATGTCACAATCGAGCATGTATGAAAATGGTGACATAAAGGAAGGAGAAATAGGTGAAGATATGGATGATGCAAAAATAGAAGAAGAATTTTATGAGGTCATTTACATATATGTGATGGCAATTCATGCATTAATGCATGTGCTAAATAGTTTTTGATTATGATGCGTAGTGAAAATATTGAACGTCCATGAACCCGACGACGAATTTCTAGCACGGGATATGACGATATACATCAAGCATTGAACGATGATCCTGTAATCTTCCGACAAGTATATAGAATGTATCCAGATGTATTCCGGAAGTTATGCACAATTCTTAGAGAAAAAACAACTTTGGAGGATACAAGATTTATTTGTGTCGAAGAAATGCTTGCATCATTCCTACAAATCGTTGGCCAAAATACTCGATATTGTGTAATTCGTAATACGTTTGGCCGGTCACAATTTGCTGCAAGTGAATATTTTCATAAGATTTTGAAGGCTTTGAATTCAATAGCATCTGATTTGATGGCTAAACCAGGATCAAATGTGCCCGCTAAAATAAGGGAAAGCACAAGGTTTTACCCTTATTTCAAGGTATGTGGTAATTATCTAAATATAATAATATTTTAATTATAATTTTCATTACTATTGTTATTAATATAATTATTATTAATTTTAGGTATGTGGTCACTATTGTAATATATATTTTTCATAATATTGTTATTATTGTTGTTATTAATTTTAGGATTGCATCAGAGCTATTGATGGTACACATATTCCAGCAATGGTGAGGGGACGAGATGTAAGCAGTTATCGCAATCGTCATGGAAAGATATCACAAAATGTATTAGCAGCTTGTAACTTGAATTGGAATTCATGTACGTTCTTAGCGGGTGGGAGGATTCTGCTCATGATTCCAAATTACTAGGTGATGCTTTAACGAGGAATGGACTTAAAGTGGCCCAAGGTATGAACTTAAATTTTAAATGATAAATATATTTATTTTATTTTACTTGTCATGATAATTTTATATATGTAATCAGGTAAATATTTCGTAGTGGATTGTGGATTTCCTAATCGACGCCAATTTTTAGCTCCATTTCGAGGTGTGTGATATCATTTACAAGATTTTGCAGGTAATGGTAATGACCCTCAAAATGGAAATGAATTATTCAATCTTCACCATGCATCCTTGAGGAATGTGATCGAGAGGATATTTGGGATTTTTAAATTACGATTCACAATTTTTAAGTCAGCACCTCCATTTCTATTTAAGACACAAGCAGAGCTTGTGTTAGCATGTGTAGCACTACATAAATCAAATCAAAGAGCAGGAACGAGAAGATGCTAATGCTTGGAGGGCCAGCATGGCTTTAGATATGTGAAAAAATGCAACTTAGGAAGACATAAAGCTACATCGATTTGACTATTAATTAAAGGATTAGAAAAATTGTATTGTGTTTTACTTTATTATATTATATTATTCATTTCTTTGTTACTTTTTTCATTGACTCTTGTAACTTTGAATGTTTGCTAAAAATTCATGTTTTCCTTTCAAATCTTATAAATCCATATAGTCAATTCAAATATTATAAAGTCTTAGATATAAATCCTTTAAAATACACGCATGAGAATCTTGATTATAACAATCTTAAAAAAAAAGGTCTTTTAAAATCTTATAAAATCTTTTAAAGTCATTACATTCTTACAAAGTCTTTTAAAATCCGCAAGACTTTTTTAGGTCAAAAAATTCTTATGAAATCTCAATCCAATACATCCCTTAAGTCTCATCTAGAAACTTTTTTTATCAAGAAAATGTCTATCCCGAATAATAATAGGATAGTTAACAAAAATAAAATTCCATAATGATGGGTTCAACAATTGAAGTATGAAAATAATTCAGAATCGTTGGAAAAGAAATGATCTGACCCCAACCAAAAACTGAAACATATACTTATGTGTCTAAAACACATTACTTCTAAGAAGTAATTCGGTCAATATACTATCTACTGTTCATAGATTCTTACAAGGTCTCGACTACCTCAAAATCTATCAGAACACACCTACTTGTATACCATCACACATTGTTTCAACAAGGAAACAATTCAAACAAGGTCCAACCAGAGATCACACAACAAAAACCTAACATACCTATCCCCCAACATTCCCGAAAGACTCGACCATCTCTGATACCACTAATGTAACACCCCCTTGGGCATTACTTTGTAAAACGTGCGGAAATAAATTAAAAGTAATTCGCTGGTTGCTTTCGAAAATTTAATTTATTATAAGGCAGAAAATTCGGGTGTAAAAATTTTCTTTAATGGAAAGCTCTAGAAACATGATACACAAATTAAAGTAGTGAAGTCATATTGAATATCTTTACACATTTCATAACAAGGTTGCCACGACATACACTGTTTTCTCAAAGAGTCTCATTTTAAAAAGAGGAAATTATAACAAAGACTAACTTACAATCTCACAGTTAAATACCCCCTTTTTTTTAAATACAACTCAACCAAAATTCCTAAGCTGGTCACTCTAAAAAACTATTATTTGAAATACCCTCGTGACATTTCCACCAACGAATACTTCTTCAGTCATCTAGAAGTTAAGTCCTCGAATGACTTAGTGAATTCCTTTGCTTCATCCGGGCTAGTGTACCAAAGTACTATGGTAGTCTAGAATAAACCTGATACATTTGTAATTGTGAGACGCCAATATATGGATTTAACACAATAACATGCGGGACACAAAACAAAACATATATATACATATACATTTCCATAAATAAACAAGTAGTCTATCACTGGATTTCATACCCGATCACAGTCTCTTGAAAAAAATGCTTGAACATTTCAATATTCAGCCCCCAGTTTAATACCTAATCTCCGGAGACCCCAACACTAAATAAATGAGTTGATCACGCTCGATTGCCGGGTATATTAGGCACAACATGGCCTGGAATACCATACGGCACCATACATAACAACATAGCACGGAATACCTTATTTATTAAGGCACCGTACATAACAACGTAGCACAAATACCCTATCATTAAGGTATCATACATAGGACGTGGCATGAATACCCTATCATTAAGGCATCATACATAACAACGTAGCACAGAATACCTTATCATTAAGGCACCGTACATAACAATGTAGCACGAATACCCTATCATTAAGGAATCATACATAGGACGTGGGCACGTCTGCCAATGAATGCATATAAAACATTTTGTTCTTGTCATTTCTCTTTGTGTTCATTCTTCTTTTGTCAAAGCTTAAGATGGCTTATGACTATTCGTAATTTTTTAACGTGATAGATTCCTCAATGTTAACACATGACACGAAATCCGAAAGCTCAATCACAAAACCTTCGACCTTGCAATCAGTCTTAGATTCGTGGTGATAGAAGGTGATAGAAAACAATATTCACTATTAACAACGTTCATCACAACGCGTAACAACGTAACATGGATCAAAGATCTTCGTGCTTTTATTTAAGAACGTCAGTATCACGACGTATCAGATACTAGGTTTACGTTAACACTGTTTTCGTTCGGTGAAACACAAAATCAAAACAAAACTTCCGAAACTTATCAAAGTTGTCGGAAATAACCCGTTGTATAAAATTATTTAACAGAAATACATTTACGTTGGAAATTCGTTTTACAAAATCATCAAAATCACTTGAAATTCATTTTCTTTCATAAAATCAATATTTTGAACTTGAAAATATTGCTTTGATACTAATTCTCTATTTTAACTAATGTTACCGTTTTTAGTAATCCTACCGTAAATATTATCGGAATTGTCCGGCGTTTGACATTTTAAAAACATTTTAAGTCCAATTATGACTTTTATAGTAAAATAATTTTTCCAATACCATAATAAAATTATTTTTGAAACTTATTTTCTTAAAATAACATTATCTAATATTTAGAAATTTCTTATGTATAAACTAGCCGTGCAAAATTTTTTTCACGGTTACGTCCTCACTATGACTTATAAAACACTCGTACGCTGTTAAATTATTAAAATAATAATATTTTCCAACATTTTCTCATTTTTCTCAAATGCTATTTTCTATCAATATTATATTCTAATATTTCTCCATTAAACATTGAATAAAATCTTTAAAGCTTCTTAAAGCTTTTATCTGGTTAATTGATTGGACACCGACCACTGTCAGGCTTCTCAAACAACAATCAACAATAATATCATAGCAATTATCCCAGACAGATCATGCATCCAATCACTATAATATATAACTGTAAATAAATAATTAAATACGGATAAACACACAGATAAAAATAATACAACTTGAACCAAATTAAACAAGCACCACAATCACAGATAAATAATACAGACCACACACTAATCACATAAAATTATTGGGAAAAATCCCTCTGCAGTAAGCTCCCCTTATCTCTTGAAGATTCAAGCTTTGGTTTCACGAACGGCTTTCCGATTCGAATCCGGTTTCCTCCGCGTAACTCAGGATAATCCACTAAGATTTATCCTTCAACAAATGACAACAAATAATTATCAATCAAACACTAAATACACCTATGCTCCTATATGCTAGGTTCGGCCATGAGGTTTTTTAAGTTGGCTAGACATGATAAAATTTTGCAAGCTTTTGGATTAAGGATCCTTAAGCAAGATTAAGACATAAACAAAGCTTACTCAACAAAAATTGAATCAAAAATATTCTAACCACAAAATTTAAGACTTTCGGCCATGACACAAATTATGGCTCAAAATTTCTAAAAATCTTAAGCTCTTTGGATTAGTGATCCTTGATCACTTAAACCCTAAAACAAAGATTAACATACAAAGATTGAAATCAAATATTCCAACCCTTCAAAAATGAATTTCGGCCATGAGAAAAAAAATGGCTTAAAGATTTTAATTTGATTAAATAAGCATGGGTTCAATACCTATATGAGCCATAAGATTGAATCAAGCAAGACTTAACCAAAAAATTTGAACAAATTTCCTCCCCCACTTAACTTAGGGTTTAGTCTCAAAGAGTTAAATGGGCACGAAATTTTAGTTTGATGCACACTCTTGGATCTTGAATATAGAGAAGATACTAAGATCATAGAAATTGATTTCACTTTAAAAGGATTTTTCTATGATTTTCTATGAATTTTTCAAAGTTATAGATCTAGGAATTGAAAAATATGATCAAGACTTCAAATCATAAAAATGAATGAAGAACATGATGATGATTGAGTGAGAGGAGTATGGTATACCTCTTGGAATTGAAAAATGAGCTAAGAATCAAACACTTCCTTCACAAAAATGGCTTATGAAACTTTAGCTTTTTAAAAGAAAAAATGGCAAAACTCAATGAAGAAGATGAAGTATGCCTTAAATAGAAGTGAAATGGACTCTCAAATGGTGCTTGGGCCGTGGATTTTCAAGGGGTATAAGGGTCCAAGCATAAATTTTTAGGGGCAAAAGAGTAATCTTACAAAATGACATTTTTTTGATATAAAGATGACTTAAGGACAAAATGGTAATTTTGCCTAAGGTAATCAAGAAAATTATGTGGTCAAGGTTGAAGGAGAGGTGGCTGATTTGTGTCCACAAATTGTGGGGCAAACTTGTCATTTCGATGAAAGTTCAAGGGTAAAATCGTCCAAGGGTAAAATAGTCTTTACACCATTTTAAAGAAATATCTAGATTTTTGTTTAAAAGCAATCATGACATGGGTGACTCATTCATATGACTCACAACCCTAGGTATCACCATATCTCAGCATCTGATGTCGGGTTTTGTCTCCACACATCCGTTCTCGACTCCGTTGAATACCCGATTTAGGGTTTTACGTTCGAATCAAGTATAATAACTTATTTATTTTAAAAATTTTAAAAATAACCTATATCGTTGTAAATGAGATATAAAATCTATTCATTTCGTTCTCGGGTCAAAATTAGGTTTTATGATCAGTAAAATCTTACTGTCAGTGAAAAGGCAGACCGGGTTTCGTCTGAATTTTCAACCTAAAATTTAACCGTATACTTATAAAAATAAGTATAATATGAATATGACTTTGGTTTTCCCAAAATCATTTTCTTAGTTTTAGATAAAAATATAAACGTTTATTTATATTTATACCGATCTTAGAAAGCGGAAAAATCGGGGTGTTACATAATGTATCCTTATTTTCCTAAATTTTTTATAAATATCTATTCAAAAAATTATAAATATTATAAATCCATCCCTATTTGTAGTTATAATTGATAATCCTAAATACCAATGCAAGTGAGAGAGTAAATGTTTTATAATTTATATTTTATATTTTGAAAAAAAATCACCGTAAATATCATTTTCTAAATGTGTAATGTTTTGAAATTGTCACTAATAAATTAATCGTTTTAACCATGAGTGAAAAATAGAAGAAGAAAAACTTTAGATGAACAAACCTTCTAAGGAGATGCTTGAATTTTATATTTTCATTTGATTGTCTAAATTTATATAGTGTCCCTATTAGGTTTGATAAAGAGTAAACTTGCATCGGGAATATAGAAGAAATAACTCAAAGATTTAAGTAAATTACATTGGGAAATAATTCATCATCTTGAAATTATTTATTTGCTTTAAAAACATATATAATTTATGACTCTTTGTTTATATCAATTCATGATATACAATAATTAATTTTTAGTTGCTTCAAATAATCAATTACATTGAAAATGATTGATAATCTTCAATACCAATATAAGTGGGATGAGAAATATTTGATAATTTTAATTTGTTTTTTAATATATATATATATGTGTGTGTACTTTCTAAAAGATAAATGTTTTTCCAATTTTCAAAAGAATTTAAATTTTATTATAAATATATAATCAAGCGAAATATATGTATATGCTATTGTATAATTTTTTTATAAAAAAATATACAGCTTTTATCTTTAGAATAATAATAATATATGATTCGCAATTATTAAAAAATGATATTTTCCCAAAAACCTATACATATATACTAATAATAGTATATATTTTATATAAAAAATATAGCTTTTATCTTTATATATATATATATATATATACACATAACCTATAATTATTAAAAATGATATTTTTTTTATAAAAATTGTATGAACCAAATGTAGATAATAAATTTAGATGATTGGAAATGAATTGGCATTATAATTTAAATAAATAACATTGGAAAATGATTCATTTTGAAATATTTTAATTGCTTTGAAAACATATATATTGCTTATTTTGCTAAAAAAAATCACTTTTTTAATCATAAAATCATTTTTTTAAATTTTTAGTATGTTTATTTTTGCTTTTGGAAATAATCAGAAGTAAAATAAAAAAATATTTTTGGACTTAAAATGAAAAACAACTTTGAATTGCTTCTGATTTTGTTGATATGCAACAGAAGAGAGAGAAACTGAGTAAAAACACGAAGTGCAACTTTCAAGCTTTTTCGTAACAAAATTATCCCTAATGGTTTTTTAAAATTACATCTTCTATCCTTCACCTATTTCATACCGTCACTGTGTCCCGTCCCTTCAATTTCATCACTGTCGAATCTGGATAACTACGCTGCACAAGGTGACAAGGCTTAAGCTGCCCAAGTTCACCTCACAATTGTGTCAGGTTAGCATTTTGACTTTTCTCTCTCTTATGCCTGCATATCACTTACATGTCTACTACATAATATACTAATGCAATTATAATATTTTAGTAAAAAAAAACATGTAATTATAATATTAACACAACATAATAAAAATAAAGTAAAGTCGCATGAGATGGAAAAATGAGATGTGAGTGGGTATTGTGTTTTTGACCAGAATTAGATAAAGATGGCTCTATATATGGTTATAGTATGTTATTTATGTCCCTTATAGTAATTTTACAGAAAAATAATCAATTCTACATGATTGGTATCCAAACGTACTCAAAATCAATTTTTTTAAAAAAATGATTTTTACTCATATGTAAACAAACACAAATCTGTTTTTGTTTTTCTTTAAAATCACTAAAAATAATCACTAAATTATTTTATAACAAAATCACTTATTTTTAATTTTAAACAAACGGGCTCAATATAAAACGAGTGAAAGAAGAAATATTTGATGATTTTATAAATTTTATATACTAATTTCTAAAAGTGAAATATTTTTTCAAATATCAAAAGAATTTTTAATTTTAAAATGGATTTCAAAATAACACGTGACATAACTTTCTATCCCTTGCTTTATAATATTTATATATTATAGATAGATAAATACATTTTTGTTCCTGTGACTAATTAAAAAACGTTTTCCTTCGGTTTCAGTGTCCGTCCATCACCACCCAGTATCCCAATCAGTTGGCAGCACACTCGCCACTGTGCTCACCAACCTCAATTCAAAACCCACTCTCTCTCTCTCTCTCTCTCTCTCTCTCACTCTGTTTCCAAGTTCGTTCAGCCATGGCGGCGTCGTTTTCATTTGCGATCTCTCATTCCTCTCCCAACACTTTCCTCCAACGCCACCATAACCAGATCTTCCATTCTCAATGCCCTCCTTTTCCCCTATTCCCTCGATTCCATTCGCTTCGGTAAGATCCTTCTCTCATCAAATGCCAAAATGTAGCTATACATCTTTACTCTCTCCTTGTTTCGAATATTAGGTATTTCATCACTAGGAAGTATAGTAGAGTACGTTTTACTTACACTTGTTTGTTTCCTCTGGATTCAAAAACATGGGACGCTAAATAATAAATAATTAAATAATAAGCTTATTATCAGTTGAAGAAGAATGGAGTAGGGTTCCTTTATTGTATAGTACGAGGAAAAATAAAGAGAACGTTGGTTGATTAAGTTGGACTTCCTGCTAATAATAATCATGTTTATTTATTTTCCTTTTAATATGTGAAGTATCTGACCACTAATAAATTTATAATTACATCAATTATTGGGTAGATAAATGCAAAAATGATCTCTTTAGTCTATCTCTTAAATGCCGGGTCCCTTGGTTGGTTATATATACAGTACATTGTCCTCCATTTTCTTTGTTTATTTATCCTTTTGCATAATCATAGTCCATTTTACATGTTTTTTTTTCTTTCTTAAGAACTCTCAGGCTGAAGTATTTTTTTTCATAGTGTCAACCAATCACAAATCATTCTGTGTTATTTTTAAAGTAGTTATGACATGAGTCACATATTTTCAATGATTTGATAATTTATAATTGGCTGACAATGTAAAAAATCCTTACAATGATTGTGCATACCAATTAAATCATTTTCTTAAATGCAATTTTTCATAAATTCATGAGGATACTTTGGTTTATGTCTCAGAAAGGATCTTGCTTTACCAAGGGGAAGACAGTCACCAAGAACCAGAATATGTGCTTCAATTACAGGTTGCTACTTAGTTTTATGCTGCAACTCGTGGTTGTAATTTTGACAAACAAGTAAATGTAATGGTTTTTTATTTATTTATATTTTTAATTTTTTGTTTGTTTGCTGGCAGATGTTTCACCGAAAGTATCTGTAGAGGAAATACAGCTTCAGAAAGGGGAAACCTGGTCCGTTCACAAGTTTGGTGGAACTTGTGTGGGAAGCTCACAGAGAATAAAGAATGTTGCAGACATAATTATTAATGATGATTCGGAGAAAAAGTTGGTGGTTGTCTCTGCAATGTCAAAGGTGACAGATATGATGTATGATCTCATCTACAAGGCTCAATCACGTGATGAGTCTTATGTATCTGCACTGGATGCTGTTTTGGAGAAGCATAGCTCGACTGCACATGAACTCCTTGATGGAGACAGTCTTGCTAGTTTCTTATCGCTGTTGCATCAAGACATTAGTAACCTTAAGGCGATGCTTCGTGCAATATACATAGGTCATACACACATCAACACTCTCTTTCCCCTTTTGATACTCCGTCCCTTTTTTTGGTGCCAAAAAATTTCCTAATAATTATGCTATGGTCCTGACTAACATGCTTGATATCTTGCAGCCGGTCATGCAACAGAATCCTTTACAGATTTTGTGGTTGGACATGGGGAATTATGGTCTGCGCAGATGTTGTCTTTAGTTATTAGGAAGGTCTGCTGTTTTAATAATGAGTAAAATCTTTTTTTTCCCTTTTTATTTATCTAAATTAGGCTGATTGCATCATGCTTCCCTTCTGGTTCTGCAGAATGGGACTGATAGCAAATGGATGGATACAAGGGAAGTCCTTATTGTAAATCCTACTGGTTCTAATCAAGTTGATCCTGACTATTTGGAATCCGAGCAAAGACTTGAAAAATGGTACTCTTTGAATCCATGTAAGGTAATCATTGCTACTGGATTCATTGCAAGCACACCTCAAAACATTCCTACTACACTGAAGAGAGATGGAAGTGACTTCTCGGCAGCTATAATGGGTGCTCTATTTAGGGCTCGTCAGGTCACAATTTGGACAGATGTTGATGGTGTGTATAGTGCAGATCCTAGAAAAGGTTTGTGAGGCTCCTTATTTTATGTGCTAGTTGAACAATGATCGGATTATGAGAATTGTTTTTAAGTAATTGAGACAGTTCGACCTCTGATATATTGGCGATGTTTTTGTTCTTGTGTTTGACTACCTTAAGATGAAGTCTTGATTGAATATAAACATCTTCTGCAGTTAGTGAGGCTGTGATTTTGAAGACATTGTCTTATCAAGAGGCATGGGAAATGGTGAGTTGGACTCTGGAAAATCCTCAAAGCTCCTTGTGCCTATGAAAATTAAGGTGATTAACTTTCAAAAATCCTGTTCTGCAGTCTTATTTTGGTGCAAATGTTTTGCATCCCCGCACCATAATTCCTGTGATGCGACATGACATACCAATTATAATAAGGAATATTTTCAACTTCTCTGCTCCTGGAACAAAGATCTGCCATTCTTCTGTTAATGATGATGAAGATAAGATGAACCTACAAACTTATGTCAAAGGTTTTGCAACAATAGACAACTTGGCGCTCGTAAATGTTGAGGGGTGAGTTATGAATTGCAGTCCCTTTATGATGATTTCTGTTTAATGTAAGATATTCCGTTACCTATATTATCTTCTAAGTTGTAGAGTCCAATGTGTTTCTTTGTTGCTTTTTGCAGAACTGGGATGGCTGGTGTTCCAGGTACAGCCGGTGCTATTTTTAGTGCAGTAAAAGATGTTGGAGCTAATGTTATTATGATATCTCAGGTGCACTTATAATCTTTTGCAGCTGTTCTAGTTGTCCACATTGATATATAAGAAATTGCAGTGGTCATTATCAGCATTTGTGTAGGCTAGTAGTGAGCATTCTGTGTGCTTTGCTGTGCCCGAGAAGGAAGTAAAAGCTGTTGCTGAGGCTTTGCAGTCTAGATTTCGTCAAGCTTTGATTGCCGGGCGTATTTCTCAGGTGCTAAATCTAATTCTAATGCAACCAAATGCAAGTTTCTGTTCAATTGTTAAGTGGTATCAAAGACTGAAGATTGATCATGATGCATTTCGTGGATTTTCCTGAAATGGATGAATCATTTGTGTCTTGCTCCTAATTTGTTTAAGGGGACATAGACTGAAGAGTTGGGCCATCTTGTCTCCGATATGATTTGTCTTTGTTGTAAAGTTTTATTCCCCCTTCTTCCCTCTTGATTCACAATAACGGCAGTTTAGGTATTAAATAAACCTTTAAGGTTTAAGCCACTTGTTATGTTTTAAGGTATACAAATTTCTATTAAATGTCCAGCTCAAGGGAACTTCTTGAAAAGTGCCTAAGGTGGAAAGAGAAGGGCATCGAATATTGCTAAGGGTAGAGCCTAGCTTGGACAAATTGCGGATTATGCCCTTATACATGATTGTTAAAATTAAATAAGGTTATCTTCTCACTTTTGGCAAATTGTTTGGGTGTTGCTTTGGGTATTTTTTTTCACTGATTGATGGATTAGATACTTGGATGTTCATGATGTAATTCGATTGAATATTATTAACTAGGGATATATTTCTCCTTTTTATGGAAAATGTATGTATTTCTTAATCATAATAAATGAATAGTTTCTTGGCATCTGCTCTTACTTGTGACCTTTCCATCAGGAGATCGTCAGCTGTAAAAATTGTGTTCAATAGAACCTAACTTTCTTTTATTAATTTATCTGCTTATTTCTTTTGTTTCTTAATTATCTTGAAGTAGAAACTTTAGAACTGAATCATTTCTTTTCTTTTCTTTATTTTGGAATATGTAGTTGAATGGTGTTGAAATTTAAAGCTTGTTAAGTTATTTTTTTTACCTTTATTGTGTACTAAATCATGTAGCTCCTCTCAGGTTGCGGTTATTCCGAATTGTAGCATTTTGGCAGCCGTTGGCCAGAAAATGGCAAGCACTCCTGGAGTTAGTGCTACCCTTTTCAATGCATTGGCCAAGGTTAGGAAATTATGTTTATTTGAGTAGTTCGGCAAGTTATTGCTATGGTTATAATTTTTGGCATATTTTATTATTTCTTATAGATGTTTGTGATCAAACTTTAAACAGGCCAATATAAATGTCCGTGCTATAGCACAAGGTTGTTCTGAGTACAATATTACTGTCGTTGTTAAGCGAGAGGATTGTATAAAGGCTTTACGGGCTGTCCATTCCAGATTTTATCTCTCAAAAACCACCATAGCAATGGGAATTATTGGACCTGGATTAATTGGGAGCACACTACTTGACCAGCTAAGGGATCAGGTGCAGTTTCTGTAGATAATATGCCATGTATGAATCATTATTTTGATTCTACATGGATTTATATTTTGTGTGTAATTGTATTTTGCCTTTTATTGTCCTTGGTGTGAAATTACATTACACTTTTTTCTGACTTGAAAAATTGCACTTTGAGGAAATCATACCTAAAATTGAAGGATAAAATGTATTTTTAATAAGAAATAATTTGCTTTACTTTGAAATCTGTCTAGTCGTATCTGTGTGTATGTCACATGAATTTCTCACAAAATTTTCAATGCAGACCTCAGTTCTGAAAGAAGAATTCAACATTGATTTGCGTGTAATGGGCATACTTGGTTCAAAATCAATGCTTCTTAGTGATGTGTAAGTCGAATTCCGTTGAACTGAAATCCCTCTTTTTTAATGTTATGCAAAGTGTTGATATTTATGTAAATGATATATTCTGATTATGGGAATATTAAGATAATCAGATATTGTGAATATCTTGTAATTATGACTCTGATTGTATTTTAATTTATTTATTGCCTATATAATACAATCTTCGTGGTGTAGTTGAAACACACGAGTTATACCAATGTCTCTTGTTCTCTCTCATCTTAACATGGTATCTAGAGCCTAACAAGAGGCAAAACCCTAATTCTCCAACCCAGTGGACCTATTGTTCATCAGTGAAAATTTTTCTGCAAAACTGTGTTCTCTTTCCTGTTTTGCACCATCTTTCGTTGCCGTGTTCTCCTTCCGGCATCCCCACCAGTCATATACATTGCTGTCAGTCGTCCGCTATCAGCCCATCGCTGTTCTCTGTCAGTCTGTCGTCAGTCCACCGTTCACCGCCGCTATCCAACGACCTTTCCGGCCGACGACCACACAGTTAGACTCGCCGTCCGTCGATCTACACAGTCATCCCAACCTCGCCGCCAACTGCCACCGGAAGCGCCGCCACGCTCCGGTAACGTCCCTGGCGCTCCGTCACACGCACCTCGCTTCCAGCCGCGCGTGAGGGTGTTTCCGGTTGTCTTTTCGGCCGTCGTTTAGTGCACCGAACTCGTCCCGGCCTGCCCTACCTGGATCTGGTCTTCTTTTTCTCTTTCGGACTTGTGCATCCCTCCATTGAGACGATACTTAGAGGTATTTTGTGGTTTCAGTTTTCTGTTTTGTTTATTGATCAATGACTGCTTCTGGACCCTCAGATACTCCGAAGGACTCCTCCAAGGCTGACCCTCCTGTTTTCACCAATTATGGGAGTGCCCCTCTTTGCACTGACAAATTGGATGGAAACAACTGTGACACGTGGGCCTCTGATATCAAACTCTGGCTGAATGGACAAGAATATGTCGAACACCTGACCAAGAAGGCTATTGACATTGCCGAAGCTGACCGTCCACGGTGGAACAAGATTGATGCTCAGTTGTGTAGCATTATCAAGTCCACTATTCACTCTTCTTTGAAGCAGATTTTTCGTGCCCATCTCACTTGCGAGTCCGTTTGGGAGCAAGCCAAGGTTCTTTACACCAATGATACACAACGCCTTTACGGTGTTTGTCAGAATCTCATGAATGTCATTGCTCCTTGCCAGATTGATGGTCCTATTTCTGCTTATTTGGGAAAGGTTCATGGTGCTTTACATGATTTCAATGAACTTTTGCCACCGGCCGACACTCCATCCAGGGAACTTGAGCAGCGTAGTAGCTTCTTCATGTTGTTGGCCCTATACGGTTTGCCTCCAGAGTACTCCACCACCCGTGATCAGATTTTGGGTTCTCCTAATGTCCCATATCTAAACACGGCTTGGTTTGCTTTGCTTTGGGTCCCGTCCAAGACATCAGTTACCTCTATGCTCCCTGCTGCTCCTAGCCATGAGTTACCTCCTACTGTAGTTGATGCTTCTGCTCGTGTCTTAGGGTAGTAGTGGTCGTGGTTGGGGTCGGGGTAAACGCCCGAAATGTGATCACTGTCACCGCTTAGGCCACACTATTGATAAATGTTGGACTTTACATGGTCGTCCTCCTCGTGCTGCTAATGTTGCCCAGGTTGATCCACCAGCCCCATCTGAGCCATCTCCTCAGTCTACTGCTTCGCCCGTTACTTACGCATAGTTTCTTAAATGGTTTGAAGAACGTCAGGCCACTGGGTCCACTGCCTCTGTTGCACACACTGGTAATTCCTTTGCTTGTCTCTCTCAGTCGTCCCTAGGTCCTTGGGTTCTGGATTCTGGTGCCACCGATCATATCTCTGGTAATAAATCTCTTTTTTCCATCCTTTCTACGTCTGGTTATTTACCCACGGTTACATTGGCTAATGGTTCTAAAACACATTCCTAGGGGGTTGGCACTGTCCATCCCTTCCCTTCCCTTCCCTCTCGGTTAATAATGTGCTTTATGTCCCGGGTTCCCCGTTTAATTTGCTTTCTATTAGTCGCTTGACCCGTTCCTTTGATTGCACCATTTCGTTCACTAAAGATTCTGTTTTCCTACAGGACCGGAGTTCAGGACGGATGATTGGTGCCGGATGTGAGTTCAATGGCTTGTACCAGCTGTCACCTCCTTCTCGGGTTTGTGCTGTCAAGGATTCCCCTCTTCTCACTCATGCTCAATTGGGACATCCTAGCCTTGCTAAGCTCCAACAGTTGGTGCCGAGCTTGTCTAAGCTTACTTCTTTGTCTTGTGAGTCGTGTCAACTAGGGAAACATATCCGTAATTCGTTTCCTAGTGTGTCGTTAATCGCGCTAAGTCTCCTTTTTCTTTAGTGCATTCTGATGTTTGGGGTCCTAGTCGGACTGTGTCCATGTTAGGGTCGAAATATTTTGTTACTTTTATTGATGATTTCTCGTGTTGTACTTGGTTATTTTTAATGGAAAATCGGTCTGAATTATTTTCTATATTTCAACAATTTTATTATGAAATTAAAAATCAATTTGGCATTCCTATTCGGACTCTGCGTAGTGATAATGCTAGAGAATACCTCTCTCAACCAGTTCAATCTTTCATGGCTTCTCAGGGTATTCTTCATCAGACTTCTTGTGCTTAAACCCTTCAACAAAATGGGGTTGCTGAACGCAAAAATAGACATTTTATTGAAACAACTCGCACCCTCTTACTACATGGCAACGTTCCATTCCGTTTTTGGGGTGATGTTGTTCTCACTGCGCGCTATCTCATTAATAGGATGCCTTCCTCCGTTCTTGATAACCAAGTACCTCACTCTGTTTTGTTCCCTCATCAGTCCCTCCATCCATTAACACCTCGTGTCTTCGGGTCTACATGCTTTGTTCATAACCTACAACCAGGTATTGACAAGCTCTCTGCTCGCTCACTAAAGCGTGTCTTCCTTGGTTATCCTCGGTCACAAAAGGGTTACCGGTGTTATTCTCCTACTCTACGCCGTTATCTTGTATCGGCTGATGTCACTTTCTTCGAGTCTGTTCCTTATTTCGGGCCACCTACATCTCCCGAGTCGGTCACAGATGTCTTTCCTCTTCCTCCTGTCCCTGTTTCATATACTCCACCCACAATCCCTACATCCTATACTCCACCTACTGTTCATGTTCCTACCCCGGTTGCTCACATTCGTCCCTTACAGGTATATCAGCGTCGCCAACCGCCACAAGTTGAGCATGTTCCTCCGGATGATACTGGTACTGCCATTGCTGACTCTCCTCCCACGCCAGCTCCTCCGCTTGCTCTGGCCTTGCCTCCTGAGCCTGAACTTCCCATAGCCCTCCGAAAAGGTATACGCTCCACCCGTAATCCTTCTCCTCACTATGTTAAGTTTTCATCGCCTTTCTACACCACATTTTGCTTGCCTTTCTTCTTTGTCTTTTGTGTCTATCCCTAAGACTGTAGGTGACGCCTTATCTCATTCTGGGTGGAGACAAGCTATGGTCGATGAAATGAGTGCACTTCATAGCAGTGGTACTTGGGACCTTGTTCCTCTTCCGTCTGGAAAGAGTGTTGTAGGTTGCAGGTGGATATTTACTGTTAAAGTGGGTCCGGATGGCCAGATAGATCGTCTTAAAGCCCACTTGGTGGCGAAAGGTTATACTCGGGTTTTTGGCTTGGATTATGGAGACACATTCTCACCAGTTGCTAAAATGGCATCTATTCGTTTGTTTCTATCCACGGCTGCTATTCGGCATTGGCCTTTGTATCAGCTAGATATCAAGAATGCTTTTCTCCATGGTGATCTCACTGAAGAGGTATATATGGGTCAACCTCCTGGATTTGTTGCTTAGGGGGATTCTTCTGGTCTTGTTTGTCGCCTCCGCAAGTCCTTGTATGGCCTCAAGCAATCACCTCGAGCTTGGTTTGGCAGATTTAGCACTATTGTTCAGGAGTTTGGGATGAAACGGAGTGAGGCAGATCACTCAGTTTTCTATCGTCATTCTGCTCGAGGATGTGTCTACTTGATTGTATATGTCGACGACATTGTCATTACAGGGAGTGACCACCATGGCATATCACAGGTAAAACAACATCTTTGTCACCATTTCCAGACAAAAGATCTTGGAAAACTCCGATACTTCTTGGGCATAGAGGTGGCACAATCAAAGGATGGCATTGTTATTTCTCAGAGAAAGTATGCGATGGACATTCTTGAGGAAACAGGACTGCTTAATGCAAAACCAGTTGATACTCCTATGGATCCAAATACTAAACTTCTACCAAATCAGGGGGAGCGACTTTCAGATACGGGAAAGTATAGAAGACTAGTTGGGAAACTAAACTATCTCACAGTCACTCGTCCAGATATTTCTTTTGCAGTAAGTGTGGTAAGTCAGTTCCTAAATTCACCTTGCGAAGGTCATTGGGATGCTTCGATCCATATTCTCAAATATATCAAAGGGGCCCTAGGTAAAGGGCTCATCTATGAGGATAAGGGTCATAGACGTATTGTTGGATATTCAGATGCTGATTGGGCAGGCTCTCCAACTGATAGAAGACCCACTTTTGGATTTTGTGTACTCATTGGGAATAATCTAATATCTTGGAAGAGTAAGAAACAGAATGTTGTTGCAAGGTCAAGTGCTGAAGCTGAGTATTGAGTCGTGACATCAGCTACTTGTGAACTCATATGGCTCAAACAGTTGCTTCAAGAACTACGATTTGGGGATGTTACACAGATGACACATTTGTGATAATAAAGCTGCACTACACATTGCCTCAAATCCAGTTTTTCATGAGAGGACAAAGCACATCGAGATAGATTGCCACTTCATCAGAGAAAAGATCTTATCTGGGGACATCACCACCAACTTTGTCAATTCAAATGATCAACCGATCTGTCTTCACTAAGTCTTTGAGAGGTCCTCGAATAAATTATATATGTAACAAGCTTGGTGCATATGATTTATATGCTCCAGCTTGAGGGGGAGTGTTGATATTTATGTAAATAATATATTCTGATTATAGGAATATTAGGATAGTTAGGATAATCAGATATTGTGAATATATTGTAATTATGACACTGATTGTATTTTGATTTGTTCATTGCCTATTTAATACAATCTCTGAGGTGTAGTTGAAACACACGGGCAATGTCTCTTGTTCTCTCTCATCTTAACACAAAGCATCTTCAAGTTAAAATGATGCATAGATAAGCATTCTCTATTTGAGAAAGAAAACTTCATTTTACACTTTCTCCTTTTCTCTTTGGGGAAAACATTATTGCTTATTATATAATATATATATATATATATATATATATATTATATTTGTTTAGATAAAAGAAAATTATTGGAACTTAGCAGGAATTTCATGAAAGAAATACAAATGAAGTCAAATAATAATAATAAAAATACAAAAGATCTTTGCAATCCTTCTGCACTTCTAACAAGGAAATTTCCTGAAAGATATCAAAACCCTGTGAAAAGAACCATAGAGCATGGGAACAATCCTTACCCAAGGTAATAACTGCAATGATTTCCCCAAAAATATCTAATCATTCTGTTCCTTAAGAAAAATGATACTGTTGAACCGCATACCAGGCATGTAGCCTTGACACTTTGCTTCTCAGAACCTCTCAACTTAATCAACATCTAAGGCTAAAAGCTTTGGGCGTGCCACAGTTTCACCAAAAGTGAAGATGTGTAATGTTCACACATATGTTTCTTTTATTGGTTGTTCAAATTTTTTTTCTTTAAGAAGTTCCATCGATTGTAGAGATTGGTCCCTGTTAGAGAATATTAGGGTTATTACTTGTTAGGTTATTAGTCTAATGTTAACAGCCTTGGGCTGGTACTAGCTGTGTTAGTACTTAACCTAATTATTAGTATAAATAAATAGGGGTGTTCTGTATTGCCTTATTCCTATCATTGACATTCTCAATCTATAGCCATCTCTTTCTTTTCCTTATTCCCTAACCCTAAACCTGATTCTTCAAAATGATATCTGAGTGATATCATCCGCCTTGAAGGGTCTGTCCTTTCTGCGATGTTGAGTTTCATATAATCCCCTTTGTTTTGCCTGTGCCTTCTGTTTTCAGTTCTGATGTTTACCAGCTGGAAACTGCTTTGAAAAAAGAAAAAAAAAACCTGTGTCGGGAGGTGGGACGGCGTGTGTAGTGAAGTCCCATGGTGGTCCTGGGTCGCACCATTGGCGGTGCTGGGCTGCACCTCTGATCGTGCACACTCTGTTTTAGGCCAATGTTTCGAGCTTTCGGTTTTAGCGCCATAAAAGATTGCAAGTGGCAAGAGCTGGCATGGGGTGAACAGGGGACTGGCATGGGGTAGTCACTGGCGATGATGGTGGCGGTTTGCTGGAGCTCCGATGAGTTATCCAGCTAGCTTCTTCAGACTCTATTTTATTTTTGCTTAATGTTCCAAATTTTTTCCCGTGTTGAGTGGGACCAGGTGTGTTGCAGGCTGGGAGATTACTTAGGTTAAGCTTTCCCCTGTTTTACTGAGTATTTGCCTTGTACAACATGGGTGCTCTGCATTTTGGTGTTTGGTGGTGCCACATTTGGCTGCAATTCCAGTTGACGGTGTGCAGCATTTGGTTAGTGGCAGTAACATTCTAGGTGATTGTTGTTCTGCATATGTTTGCCTTGTGTTGTTGCTGTCTCCTTATGTTTGGTTCCCTTTGAGGCTTCGGAGTGATTTTGTGATTTGTTATTAGGAATTATTTTTCATGGTTCTTTCTTTTGCTGTCAAGAGTTTGTGGATTAAAGACTTTGAACACTATTAAAAGACACTTGTCTATGTTATTGGGTAGTATGATACTTGACTTAGTCTTTTGGAGAGCGGGTTTGTGGTCATTACCTGATGTTTTGATACCTGACTCAGTGTTTTGGAGGCCAGTTTGGAGTTCAAGGGGGCTTTTGAGGAGAAAGGTCGAAGACTGAATAGTTCTCATTTGTTTGTTTCATGTGCTGAGGAGAAGCAAAGAGAGTTTTAGAAGATATTAGGTTAATAGTCTTCTTAGTAGTGCACTTCAATTTGTGCTAGTAATACACTAATACTACTACTTGACCTAATTATAAATAGGTGTATTAGGATCTTGTGTTAGTGTTTATCACATTTTCTTATTAATCATATCATATTCAATTCTCTATTGTCAGTCGTCCTTCTCTTCCTCTCTAAACCCTAAATTTGCAACAACCCCTTTTGCTCTTACTTTTAAACTGGCAATAGGAACCCGATTTGGTGGCGTTTGGAAGAGCTTATTTAAGCTCCTTTTGACTTATCTGATGACATAAGCTCTTATGCAGTGTGTTTGGCAAAGCTTATAAAAATAACTTATGTCATCCCATAAGGAGTTTTTGACTTATTTTCATAAGTCACTGGGAGAAGCTTATGGAATTATCATAAGAGCTTATGCACTAAACACCCTCTCCGAATTTTTCACTATTCGAATCCTCTCATGCCCTTTTCTTTCTTTTTTTTTCTTTAAGCGCTTATGGCATAAGCTCTCATGCGATAAGGTCTTATGTGATAAGCTCTTAATTAAGTTGTTTACCCAAACGCACCTGGTATGCTAGATGGAAGAAATCAAAATATAGGTGATATATAATTACTTTTGGGGATTCGTGGTTCTTGGTATGTGTGATTTTAGGACTTCCACTTTGGTTTGATTACTCTCTCTGACTTACATTTATGAAGTTCATCCGTTGATAAGAGGAATTCTTTGGCCAATACATGGTTATGGAGCTATATCTGAAGAATGCATCCTCTGATTTGTTAGCTTATGACCTTGGCTATGTGTTCTTGAATGACAAAGTTGGTTCTTGTTCAATTCAATTATGATATACTGCAAGTAATTGTTGGTTGCAGGGGTATTGACTTAGCTAGGTGGAGAGAACTTCGTGAGGAAAAAGGAGAAGTGGCTAATTTGGAAAATTTTACTCAACATGTGCATGGAAATCATTTTATACCAAACACAGTGTTAGTGGACTGCACAGCTGACTCTATCATTGCTGGCCATTACTATGAGTGGCTGCGCAGAGGAATACATGTAGTTACCCCTAATAAGAAAGCAAACTCAGGACCACTTGATCAGGTAAAGTAATCCATACTGTCCTTTTGATGACATACTCTGCCTTGGTTGTCATTAACTTATATCCTGTAATTAGCGCTGTAAGTCAGTAAGTATACCTATGTTCTATGAAGTACCCCTGGCCTGGATATAGAAATTCCTATACATTAATTTAGATTTATTTGTTTTTGAATGTATATATTTTGTGTGTTAAAGAACAAGGCATTTAGAGGAAAGGTTAATTTCTTGCTTGTAATTTTGTTTAAAAAGGAAAACCACCTAATTATTACAATATCAATACAAGGAAGTTTGGAGAGGAAGCTTTTACTTCTTATTCTATATTTACGTCATATCCTCCATCCATTGGCTTCTGTCTCTTTTTTCCCCCTCCAAAATACCAAGACTTAACGTTGTAAATAGCATTCTTTGTTTTCTCTGTAGTCATATTTGCTAGTGGCACAAGTCTTCAAATTTCAAAGTTCTAATAGGATCTCATGTTGCAGAATGATAACTTAGGGTCCGTTTGTTTAAGATTTTTGCTTGGAAAAATCGCTTCTTTCGTTAACAAAATCACCTTTTTAATTTTTTTAAACTGAGTAAGCTTTTGAAAAAAATTAATCTGAAAAAAAAGATTTTATATTATTTTGAGTAGCTGCAATGAGAAGCTTCTGAAAAAAAGCAAATGCAGTAATGCAAGTGTTAAAACCAAAATATGGGGAAGACATTATAACTTCTTTTGGACAAAAATATCCTTTAAAACATTGAAATGACTAGTGTTTCCCTTGAAGGATTTGTTTCAAGATTTTCTTCTTCAGCATTGTTGGCCTCGTTCTTCTTTAGAGTATAAATTGTTTTTAATAACTGTAACCAAACACAAATAGCTTCTGTGTACATAAAAGCTCGGCAAAAGACTTACGTTTTTTGCACAAACTTAAAATCACTTTTTAGTGAAGCTTAAACAAATAGGCCTTTAATTAATTTGATAATAAAAAAAACATGGATTTATTGATGTCACATTTAAATGTGGATGTCAACCACTCTCTTATATTGTTTCATTATATTTCGGCACATTCGAAAATTGAACTGTTACACTGAATGATTTGTCGTCTTTTTACCAAGTTAATAACATCTTCCATCGAAGTTTATTGTTACATAAACTGGTACAGTGAACAGCTGTTGGCATTTGGATGGGATCGTGCTCTTCTGATTGAGCAAGTACTTTAAAGACCTTTTTTTGTATATAATATATATAATATAAAATATAAATAAATATATATATATATAATTATATATATATTTCTTTTGTAATTTTGAAAATGCTTATATACTACAAACTTCAGCAGCTACTGCTAGTGCATATGTTATTCCTTTTGCTGGTTACTTTGTAATGGTAGTTAGTACTAATTCTTGGGCTCCTTTTACTACTTTACTCTCTAAATCCAGTATTTGAGGTTGAGAGCTCTTCAAAGGCAATCCTATACACACTACTTCTATGAAGCTACTGTTGGAGCTGGGCTTCCCATTATCAGTACTTTGCGCGGCCTTCTAGAAACTGGAGATAGAATATTGCAAATTGAAGGCATCTTCAGGTTTGCTTTGACGTATTATTTTTCTGTCTTAATTTGTAGATTGAGACATTCTCACTTCAGACTCTGAGACTTATGATGCACTCAATTTAATTTCCCACACACTGGCAATTTTTCCCATTCTGAAGAGAAAAATAAATTAGAATAACATTATTTCAAGGATTCATAATGTCTATAGGCATTTTTTATTTATCCTGTGTGTTCACCATAAGGTATTGCCTCCAATTCTGCAGTGGAACTTTGAGTTACATTTTTAATAACTTCAAAGATGGTCGGGTTTTTAGTGGGGTAGTTACTAAAGCAAAGGAAGCGGGTTACACTGAGCCAGATCCAAGGGACGATCTCTCTGGAACTGATGTTGCTCGAAAGGTAATCTATACTGTACTGAACATATTTACTAAGTTTGTTGTCATTTGTTAGTGAAGTACCTTCAAGCTGTAGACAATTGAAGTGTGTCTCTGTCATATTGGAGCAGGTCTTTTTTTTTTTCCATCATCTGTACTGTTAATAAAGAGAAGTTGTTTTTCATCCTTTTCTTTTGTCCTTAAATTTGTGCAGTGTTCTTGTTAAGTAAACTTGTAAAACGGATACAGAGAAAAGATAAGATTAGGAACAAGTGTATACTTAAGAAAGTTGAAGCAGCACCTGGTGTGAAACCATTAAATTGATTGGGCAAGACCTGAGAATACTTTGGGAGAAACCATTAAGAGAGACACTACTCCGGATGGTTTTATTGAAAATTTGATTTTTGGTAGAGCCCAAAGGTGTTGATTGATCTATGTACTTGACCCAATCTAGTTAGGTTTGGTTATTATTGTTGTTGTGCAGCATACTTTCTCTTTCTGCTTTCGTCATTTTCTGTGCAATATGGTGGCCACTTTTCCTTTTATCATCTTATCCTCTCCATAACACATTAACTTGTGTATAAAGTGCGTATATGTAACTAAAATATATATATAAAATTAAGAGGAGAAATGACTGGGGGAATAGATAAAGGTAGTATGTTGAGGTAGTAGGTATACTGCATAATGTTATGATAACTAATTGGAAAGGCTAATCACAATGTAGATTGTGGTTCATGATATCATTTTTCTGCTTCATATAATCCTCTTCTGATTGTGGCATTTGAAAATCAACATCCTAAAGCTCTGTGGTTCTTCAGGTGATCATTCTTGCAAGGGAGTCTGGTTTAAAGCTAGAGCTGTCTGATATTCCTGTTGAAAGCCTTGTCCCGGAACCATTAAGAGTAAGAACCAGTTTCTATTGAATACGCAGTTCTTAGTTTTAGTGTGTAGTGTTATACTTGACATGGATGTGTTGTTAATTTTGTGCAGGTTAGTGCATCAGCTCAGGATTTTATGCAACAGCTACCAAAATTTGACCAGGAGTTTGGAAAGAAACAAGAAGATGCTGAGAATGCTGGGGAAGTGAGTAACTCTTAAGACAATATGTTAAAGTATCTAAAAGAATAGTTGCATAAGCATTAACTGCTTCATCCTGCATGAAACATTCAGAGTATGATTGGCAGTGTTATTAATTTGATGAGAGCTTTTAATTCCCCTTTATTTAATATAAAATTTAAGGTTACATACATAAAAAGCAAGGTTGAAACTCTCCCACTCAAATGGGTAAAAAGATGAGGCGCTCTAAGGAGAGTGGGAGAAAATATTTGGTAAACTTAGTAGCATGAGTTAAACATATGTACTAACGGAAATTTTAGCTTGTTATATATTTTAGAAATCCTGCCTATGTTGTGCTTTGTGACAAAGCTAAACATAGCCAGTCCCAAGCCCGGATAAAAGGAGAGGGTTGTGTTAGGTCATCGACAACCAACGTAAAACTTAGTCGAATCTCTATGACATGGATCAACGACGTAATAATGCTAATGCTAGGTCGTTGCCCAGAAGCAATGCGCTGTATAGCTCGAGTACAGTGCCAAAAGAGCAAGGGCCGCTGCATCGCCGCCTGGATGTAGTGAAAAATAAGCAAGGGTTCCCACATTTTTGTGAACGAGTGTGGGTAAAGAAACTAGCTCACGAGAGTAGGATTCGCTTTGGAACTTGGAATATAGGCACACTTACAGGTAAATCAATGGAAATAGTTGACACTATGATTAGGAGGAGGATCAATTTCATGTGCCTACAAGAAACTAAGTGGGTGGGAGAAAAGGCAAAGGAAATAGACTCTTCGGGTTTTAAGCTTTGGTACACTGGCAAAGTAAAATCGAGAAATGGGGTGGGCATAATTGTGGATAAATATTGGAAGAATGATATTGTGGATGTAAAAAGGGTTGGAGATAGGATCATTGCCCTAAAATTTGTAGTGGAACAAGACACCTTTAATGTGATTAGTGCTTACACACCTCAGGTAGGGTTAGAAGAACACTTCAAGGTAAAATTTTGGGAGGATTTAGAAGGCCTAATTCAGGAAATACCGCTAGGTGAAAAGATTTTCTTAGGAGGTGATCTAAATGGGCATGTAGGGAGGGCACCTAGAGGTTACTACGGTTTGCATGGGGGATATGGCCTAGGGGAGGTAAATGGTGAGGGCAAGTCTATTTTGGACTTTTCATCTGCCTTCGATCTTACTATAGCCAATACGTGTTTTAGGAAACGTGAGGAGCATCTTATCACGTACAAAAGTGGGGTGACAAGCTCTCAAATAGATTTCTTTCTTATTAGGAGATCGGATAGAAAGATTTGCTTGGACTGTAAAGTCATACCTGGAGAGAGCTTGACTACCCAACATAGAGTCTTGGTCATGGATGTAAGAGTTAAAAGGAGTGTGAAGAGAAGAGGCCACAAAAAGGTTTCAAGGATCAAGTGGTGGCAACTGAAGGGTGAAAAACAAAGGATCTTCCAACACAAGGTTTTGGAGGGAGGGTTTTGGGAGGCAAACGGAAGTGCAAATGATATGTTGGACAAGATGGTCAAGGGGATTAGGAAGGTAGCTATAGAGACGCTTGGTGAATCAAGAGGATTCGGACCTAAGGATAAAGAATCCTGGTGGTGGGATGAAAGTGTGCAAGCTAAGGTTCGGGTTAAAAGGGAATGTTTTAAAGCTTGGTCTTCATGTAGAAATGCTGAAAATTGGGAAAATTATAAGGTGGCCAAAAAAGAGACCAAGAAGGCAGTGAGCGAAGCTAGAACTAAAGCTTTTGACGGGTTGTACCAATCCTTAGGCACCAAAGATGGTGAGAAATCTATTTATAGGCTTGCTAAAAATAGGGAAAGAAAGACAAGAGACTTGGACCAAGTGAAGTGTATTAAGGATGAAGAAGGTAAAGTTTTGGTTAAGGAACAAGATATTAAAGATAGATGGAAGAATTATTTCCACAAGTTATTTAATGAAGGATTTGAAGTTTTATCATGCTCACAGGTGCTTGACATCAGAGAGGAGGACCAAAATTACACTTTTTATCATAGAATCCAAGAGCACGAGGTAAAAGAAGCTTTGAGAAGGATGGATAATGGCAAGGCAGTTGGACCGGACAATATACCTGTGGAGGTATGGAAGAGTCTAGGAAATAGAGGCATTAGTTGGCTCACGAAGTTTTTTAACGAGATTATGAGGTCAAAGAAAATGCCGGACGAATGGAGGAGAAGCACTTTAGTTCCGATTTACAAGAACAAGGGAGATATACAAAATTGCGCAAATTATAGGGGGATTAAGCTTATGAGTCATACTATGAAGCTATGGGAAAGGGTGCTTGAACGGAGACTAAGAAAAGAAACCAAAATCACCGACAACCAATTTGGTTTTATGCCCGGGAGGTCGACCATGGAAGCTATTTCCTTGCTACGACGAGTGATGGAACAATATCGAAGGGATCAAAAAGATTTACACATGACCTTCATTGATTTGGAGAAAGCGTATGATAGGGTGCCAAGAGAGGTTTTGTGGAAAGCCCTAGAAAAGAAAGGTGTTCGGATTGCCTATATTCGAGCTATCAAGGATATGTATGAGGGGGCCACGACTAGTGTGAGAACGCAAGGTGGAGCCACAGAAGATTTCCCAATAACCATAGGTCTGCACCAGGGGTCAGCTTTAAGCCCCTATCTTTTTACCTTGGTCTTGGATGTACTTACGGAGCACATTCAAGAGCCAGCACCACGATGCATGCTTTTCGCAGACGATATAGTCCTAGTTGGAGAGTCGAGAGATGATATAAATGGAATGTTGAAGACTTGGAGACAAGCTTTAGAAGCACATGGCTTTCGCAGTAGAAGCAAGACGGAGTATATGGAATGTAAGTTTAGCAAATAGCGAAACACCTCTAGCTTAGAGGTGAAAGTTGGAGACCACGACATACCACAAGTCACACGGTTTAAATATCTTGGGTCTATTATACAAAATGACGGAGAAATTGAGGGAGATGTAAATCATCGAATTCAATCAGGGTGGTCGAAATGGAGGAAGGCTTCGGGTCTTTTGTGTGATAAAAAGGTGCCTCTTAAGCTAAAGGGAAAATTTTACCGTACAGCTATTAGACCGGCGATGTTGTATGGGACGGAGTGTTGGGCGGTAAAAAATCAACACGAGAGTAAAATCATTGTAGCAGAGATGAGAATGTTGCGCTGGATGAGCGGAAAAACTAGACGTGATAGGATTAGGAATGATAGCATTAGAGAGAGAGTTGTGGTAGCACCTATTGTAGAAAAGATGGTTGAATCTCGACTTAGGTGGTTTGGGCATGTATGGAGGAGACCTTTAGATTCTGTAGTAAGGAGAGTGGACCAAGTGGAGGGCAATCCTATAGCTAGAGGCAGAGGTAGGCCAAGAAAAACTATAGGAGAAACTATTAAGAAAGATTTGGAGGCCAATGATTTAATTATTAACATGATTCATGATAGAACATTGTGGCGTCGTATGATCCATGTAGCCGACCCTACCTAGTGGGATAAGGCTTGGTTGTTGTTATATATTTTAGTTCTGTATGCAACAGAAACATAAGGTAGTAATTATTTGACATGCTGCAGTTGGGCTGGGCATTTTCTGATTGTACTAGCATGACAGACCAAAACACCTAAGTTCTCCATAACAAATGTTTAACCAGTGGGTAAATGAAGACTTCCTAAACTAACATGCAGCCATGAGTTAATGGAAGGAAGCTTAGTTGTTCCAAAGCAACGTAGATTTCCATATAGACTATGATCTCATGTATATAAAGTATAGTGATTTACCTAATGTTGGGTTTGTGGGTTTCTGCTTGTGCCTTTTTGCTATATATGCGATTATACAATTGGTTACTATAATTTTCATGATACCGTCTTACTATATAGCTTGTTATGTTTGAACTTGGAAGGTATTGAGATACGTGGGAGTGGTGGACGTGGCTAATCAAAAAGGAGTCGTAGAGCTGCGAAGATACAAGAAGGATCATCCATTTGCTCAATTGTCTGGGTCAGATAATATTATTGCATTTACAACAAGAAGGTATAACAAGCAGCCTCTCATAGTTCGAGGGCCAGGAGCTGGTGCTCAAGTCACAGCTGGTGGAATATTCAGTGACATTTTACGACTTGCCTCATATCTTGGTGCTCCGTCATAGGTTTCATCTGCTACGATTAAGTTTTGTAACATCTAAGTTCTTCTCTTGATTTGCTTGATAGGTTCTTGCAGTAACTTTGTAATAATATTAGCTGGTTTGCCGTATATAGGTTTTTTCTTATTTTAATTTTAATTTAAGAAGCAACTGACTTGGGCTAATGAATGAGTATCATTTTGATTTGAAGCGCATTGATGAATTTTGAAGTTCTTTGTTTGTTTCATCGAAATATTAACAAATGGTGGAGGCGGATTAAATCTAAAAAAAATAAAAATTAAAAACACATCTTGAAGATTTGCTCGTATCCTCCATCAAATTTGCTTCATAACTTTTTGGTTTTAAAAGTTGAGAAGTTCTCCAACAAAAATAGTGAAAATGTAAGTTTGATATTTTAGATATAGTACAAATCATATAATGCCATCTTCCTAAACAAAGTATCTTAAAATCAACCATCAAATTAGCGTAGTCCTTTTTATTTCTAATGCTGACATTTGCTCTTTACTCTATATATTCAGCTCAAGAAATTATTTCATTTAAAATCTCAATATATTGTCAGTTGCAATCTCAAGAACCGTTTATAACTTAACAATTTGTAGTATGCGGTGTTTGAGTAATTTGTTCTCTTTCCTCAAAGAATATATATGCGGTGTTTAACACAAGACTCCAGGCAAGGACTTGTTAGTTGACCAAACTCATTCTTCATAAACTCCTACGAATCCGCTCAAGGTTCATATTGTTTGGTCCTCACGGCTATTGGGATCCTCACAAAATGCTTGCCATCTGTCCATGTTAGGCTACCAAATTTGTAATCTCCATGCAGCTTTTGAGTTGACAAGAAGCTCACATTGAAGGAATGGACTCTAGAGGTTGAATTGAATCTCAAAATTTGAGGTTCAACAGTCACTTTTATGCCATATGGAGCCTCCACTAGAGCTTTGTAGACACAAGTTTTTTTTCCAACGTTTGTCACTGTTCTCATTACTTTTGTAAACTTCAGTAGGTTTGGAACTGATATAGAAGGAAGATTAAGGTCCGGTCCTTGGTGTTTTTCTTTCTTACAATCTATGGTGGTGTTGGTCACTTTGCTAATGGATGCACTATTGTAATCCATGGAACATAGGAAATGGATATAATCCTCAGTGGTTATATTATATATGAGCCCTGGATCCATTGCTTTGTTGGGGTTCAGGTGCCCACCCCCAATATCAAATGGGTTTGCAGCCTTTTGTGTGGAACCCTCTTCAGATATAAAACTTCCATCAGTTCCAGTTTGAGAAGCTGCATTTTTTCAATGATACAATAGTTACTTTGAATGCATAATGTGATGTAAAGAAGTAATTTAATGTAGTTGATTACAAACTGATTCACCTGTTGTTACCAAAGCTGATCTTATGGCTGCAGGTGACCATGTTGGGTGTTTGGATTTGATGAGAGCTGCTATTCCTGCCACATGGGGACAAGACATTGAAGTTCCAGATAAGATTGCAAAACCACTGTTCTTAGTTTTGTCTTCTGGTGGAAATGCAGCTAAAATGCCAGCACCTGGTGCAGCTATGTCAGGCTACCCCCATGAATCATCCAGAGAGTAAAAGTTAATGACATTATACAATTGAAAACCATGTAAGAGCAGTAGATTTTTGTTTTATGGTTAAGTTGCCAACTAAATTTACAAAGTAGCACACTAGATAGACGTTTTCTAGGTTCCTTTGCCTTCAGTCAAAGTTGCTTGTTACATGTGTATTGCTTCCGTGTTTGTATTGCAGCTTTCAATGATTTCTTTGATGTCCATAAGAACATATCATGTGATAAATAGTAACTCACACTACTCTCTATAACACTACTTTCTACACCTTTCTATGATAAATAGTAATTCTTTGTCTTCCTAGTAACTTACTACAATTTGAAACATGTTATTGATGAAACAAATCAACATAGAATGGTAAAGTACTAACAAGACAAACTAAGCTACGGTCTACCATAGAAAAATGTAAAAGTAGTTATTATGAAGTTTACAACAATATCATATTCCATGTTAATTGGATAAATATTTCTTTTTAGATAATCATAGTACATGATCTTCGTGCACCTACTATATACAGTATACACTATGTTGCAAAAAAAATTAGTTGAATCTTTTATTGTTATGAATTATATTTAATCACTGTTGTCTCAAAATTTCAGAACAATGTTGGTCCTGATTGAACAAAAATAACCATGCCTGCAAATAAGAATACAAGGTCCTGATTATACCTTTAGCACAGTTGGAGACACACTACTAGGTCCCCTAGAAGAGAAAGATGTAACTCGTGGAGATGTCAATTTTCCAATAACAGTCTTTGGAAAACCTAGGCTTGCAGTTGGAAACCTTCCAAATAAGAAGCTTGTGATTAATTTTAACTCAAATGAACTTTAAGAAGCCATGTTTTCAATCTATGCATATTTTCTTACCTTGCTCTTCTAATATAGGATACTATTTGTGTCCCCATTTCATAATCTACCTTAATACATTGAAGGAAATCACATTGATGAAGTCCATCATCATGAAATTGTGCATATATTAGTCCAACTCCTCCAGCTTCCTTTACTGCATACGCTGCAGAATCAATATCCTGTCGATTTGATAGTGAAAAGCATAGAACAATTTTGCCTGCCGCCATTGTTGCATTCAGACTTCCATACTGACAATCCTTGCTTGAAAGGAAGACATGGACTATTAGTACAAAATGTATAATAGTGGAACAAAAATATAGTAAAAATGCACAAAATAAATAAGGCGAGAAGGAAAAGAGATCTCACGCTAAATCATTTTCTGGGTCTAGCGCAATGCGTTCAGAGTATGTGAGCCCAACAAATCCAATATTATGCATTCCACTATGAATGGACTGTCCCTGCATTATAGAAATCATTACATTAAGTGTTATCTGATAGCATGATTCACCAATTTGATATGAAAATAGCTGTTGTAGCATTAGCATACCCACAGAGTGTGGTTATTTCCAAGAGTAATGGCTGCTGGAAAGGCCCTATCTATTGTAGTAGCTGCAACTGTAATGAGCCAGGGTGCAGTATTTTCAATGGTCTGAGAATAGGGGCCATAATTTCCAGCTGAACAGACAACTGTGATTCCCTTGGCAGTTGCATGGAAGGAACCGATTGCTATGGTGTCACGTTGGTCGACATATGAGAACGAAGGAATGCTAATGCCAATAGAAACACTTAAGATATCTACTCCATCATGTATAGCCTGATCAAAAGCTTTCAAGATATCAGCACCTGAACAACCTCCAACACCAATGTCCCAGCAAACCTTGTAGATAGCTAAGTGAGCAAGGGGTGCTCCTCCTCTGGCTAAACCAGATGCAAGGCCTTTATAATTTGCATTTTCTACAAAATATCCACCTGCAGCGGAAGCTGTATGAGTGCCATGGCCACTAGCATCACGTGCTGAGCGAAACTCCTGCGTATCATTTCCAAGGATGAGCTTCTTCGAAGTCTGATCAGTCATTCCTTTCCAGAACCATCTAGCACCTATTATCTTCTTGTTGCAATTGGTGGAGTTGAATTGCTCTCCCACTTTACAAACTCCTTTCCACCTTGATGGGATTTCTCCCATTGCTTCATCATTGAAACTTTTAGACTCTGGCCAAATTCCTTCAAGAAATAAAGTTTATCTTTGGTTACATTGCCATTTTCCAATGAATACTTAGTTATATGTAATAGTATAAATGCATAATTACTACCTGTGTCTATGACACCTATGATGGTTCCTTCACCTAAGTTGCTTTCATTGAAAGCAGTTTTTGAGCAGGAATGATGGATGCCAATAAAGTCCCAGCTTCTGGTTGTATGGAGTTTGTGAATGCGATTTGGAATGACAGAAAGTACCCCAGGAAACTCTGCATGACATGGTATCTAGCTTTTGAAAGGTGTTGAAATGAGTAAAATAGTGAGCTTAATTAAAGCAAGGATCTCACGTGCTATTTCTTCTGCTTGAGATTTTGTCAATCTTGCAGCAAACCCTGAAAAGCCATGCTTATAGCTGTAAAGAATTGAATCCCTTGCAGCTTCTTTGCTTCAGAACAAAAAGAAGACAATTACAGTTATTATTATTCTAATGGCTCTTATTGCATTATTACAATATCAGCTCTAATAGGAAATTAATATATGAAGATTACAAGCCTTACCTTCCTAGGAGTGAAGATAACATTTTATGGTGGTGCTTTTTAGTATTTTCTGGATTATGATATATCTTTTCTCCCATGTATACAATATGCACCTACAAGCATGTATTAAATAATTGATTGTGCTCAAATGACAGATATTATTCACATGTATATTATATTAAAGCAGAACTAGAAACTTGCACTCACAGAGCTTGTTGCCTCAGTAAATATCTCAGAGATAACCAGAAAGATTTGCAGTAAAAGAAGAGCAGATATTACAAGCAATTGGGCCATTCTTGGCCATCTCCAGTTTATTGAATCAGTATGCATTACCAAATCAGAGGAAAATTTCAAAGGCTTTCCAAATTCTTAAAACATACAAGGTTTTATAAGGCTGTCTACTTAATTAGCATCTATAATGCACAACTTGTTGTGAATAAAAAAAGTTGTCAGTACTTTTCTTTTGTCTGGTGCACTTTTGTGTTTTATGCTAAATGGGAGGAAAAGTATGTATAATTGAATAATGCTAGAGGTTACCAATCTAAATTCAATGCAAGATAACAGTGCAATTAGCCATTTCTTCTCGAGTTTTATTAGCCTCATAGATATGCCAGTTACACGTGAATGGATAACTGACTTTGAATATTATGTTTCATGAATATTTCACAAAAAACAGTTCCATGATAAATAACATTGCTGTTTTAGAGATATTTTAATCAGAGTGTGAACTGATTACTTATACATCTCTAATCCTTTTATTTGTCAATTTCAAACTGTAGCTATCAGTGCTATTCAAGTGTATACTGTAATGATTCTGTTGTGGTCATAACCTATTGTACTAATGTAGTCCCAACCCTATCATCCCACGTTTATTGCACCCTTTTCTTTTTTTCACATCTTGGAGTCTCACTTTTTGCTTAGTGGGACTGGATTGTGTCTGCTTTTATAAGTGAAAAGCAATGTTTGCTTGGTGAGAAGATTCTGAGTGGCAAAAAATAACCCCCCATATGGATTGAGAATGTGTAAATAACCTAAAGAAAGTTGGCTCAAAAAAGGAATAATAAGAGTAAATGATCAAATTTTTAGCCCATGAAAGTCATGTTAGTCCCTGAATGATGAAAATCACTCCCAAGGTTCCTAACGTGTGTTCTATCATTTGAATCAATCTTTAAATGTTCACATGTTAGTTGGCATTTACCATTTAGGACTAGTTTAAATGACGAAATACATCTTTAGATGAATCTTTCAAGGACTGACTTGACCAATTACTCAAATAATATCTAGGAGTATGATAATTTTGGTTGTTGGTTACAGTTAGCATAGTTTTGTTAATGGATTGATGGCACTCCCCATTGGGATGTTTTCAACCAGAACAAAATCATATGCATATTTCATTCTTCTCCTCTTTTTTTTTTTCTTTTTTCTTTTTGTTTCTCAAAACAAATAATAGCTTTTTGTTTGCATATTTTATTTTTTTGGGGTATAAAGTATTTTCTATATTTTCTATATGAAAATATAATATGTGTGCTTTAACAGGTTGCATTTCATATTATGGTAAGTAATGGTTATAACATGTGTCATGTTCATGAAGAAAGGCCTTTCTTTCTGAGGCCCACTTTCTCTTTACCTTTATCACCCATGTCACTTCCCCTTCGTTTGGTTCTTGCGGAATCTTTCATTCCAATAATGGAATAGGTGATTTACAGCTGGACACAACATTCTCCAATCCAATTTAATGATAGGCATAATATTCAAACCTAATATTCAACATTCTACGTACAAGTGAAAGAGTATAAGAAAATCTTTACACAAGATTGTATTTCTTAGTTGAACACGTGATTCTTGAAAGATTATATATAATAAATTTTTCTCCTACACCCATACATGTAAGTTTGAGTGTGAGTGACGAAGAGTTTTTTTTTTTTTTAGGTAAGATTACATATTCGAGTTGAACTAATCCAAAGATTGTTCAATTTGGTGACTCCTAGTTAAAAGAGATGCCTTCAATAAATTTAATATAGTACAGGAATTGAGTAACTAAGAGTCTGTTTACTTTGTTTCCAATTTTATATTTTTATTTCGTGATTTTAGAAATAATAATAAAATTATCATAATTGTTTTTATTTTGTTTCATGTTTTCATAAATTTATATAAAAAACATCGAAAACAATTTTTTCTATTTTAACTGTTTTTAGTATAAATCATTAAAAACATGAAACAAAATAAAAATAGGATGTAAGTTTTATATAATTGTTTCTGAAAAACAAGAAATAAAAAAGAAGCTGAAAATAAAACAAGCAAACCTAATCAATCAAATGCGAAATGAGCTATTTATACCCAATTAGACTATTAGACGGTAACGCGGGATGCAGTGTGTTTCAATATTCTTTCTTTCTCTTTGGTTTGGTAATTTTTCTGTTGCCCAACTTTGGCTTTTGGTTGAAGTTTTTACCTTCTCCAACTGCTTAGTTATAAGTTATCTTTGTTTATAGCTTCGAGTATCCTTATATTCTTCTGTTAATATATTTTTTGTTTATAAAAAAAAAAAAGGTAACGCGGGATTAGAAAAACTCTTTTTGAATTAACCCATGATACAATTTTTTGGAAACGGAAGTTAAACTTAAATTAAAGCTAAAAAAGAGTACGCACCATCATAAAATTTGACATAACACCGTTCATTTTAGGAATTCCCAAAAGTACACTTTTGCACTCCATGCTAAAGGCATCATCATCTGTGAGTGCAGCTGTGCAGGAGCATAGTTAATGTAGAGGAGGCCTGGCTCTCCTTATTATTATTATTTTTTATAAATTTTCCAATTAATATATAAAGTAGTATCATTAAATAATTTTTATAGTAAAATATTAATGGGTTAAATATGTTTTTGGTCCCTGAAAAATGAATGAATTTTAGTTTTGGTCCCTGTAAAAAAATTTCTTTGTTTTTCATCCTCCAAAATATGAAATCACTAATTTTGATCCATATTGTCATATGACATCCATCAACTATTTATGTATCTAACAAAAAGTCATGCGATCATCTCAAATGACACCCAATAACATATGTGACGTCAAAAAATTTATCTTTCAAAAAATTAATGCTAGGCACTAAAATCAATTATATCAAATTTTAGAACGATGAAAACCAAAGAAAAATGTTTTACAAGATCAAAATCAAAATTTGTTCATTTTACGGGAATCAAAATTAGAAATTTCATATTTTAGAATGATGAAAACTAAAGAAATTTTTTCATAGGGACCAAAATCAAAATTCACTCATTTTAGAGAGATTAAAAACATATTTAACCCAACATTAAATTATGGGCTAACTTTGTTTTATCAAAAAGTCCAGAATTTGTATCATAAACTCGTGTTGTTTCCCACCACGTACCCATAAAAAATTCGTGCAGTAGTGGTTTGACTACGATGTTGAGATGCTTAATTATATTATCCTTGCACATAATTTTCACAATGGATTCGGGTACCCTTGTACTCCTATATATATATATATAGATTCTTTTGCCTTTTCAAAAAATTTCACAAGCAGTTTAATTAGCACAATATTCCAAAATCCCAAATACTACGTACATTCAAAATCCAGATGGGCTCATATTAAGCTAGCTCTTGAAAGTTAATACATATATGTTGCCCAACATACATATTATTCAGCAATTATATGACCGATGTTTATAAACCAATTAAACTAGAGATAGATAGCAGTTGACATGGATCAAGGTTTGTTAGAGCAACCTTTGGGTATTAAACTAAGAATCACAAGCATAATCTGTGTCAATTGGGTTGAATGGAAAAGAGTGGTCCCAAGCGTATTTGAAGGTGAATGGGGCTATATCTTCGATAGGAGGAATAATATGGCAATAACGGCCGTATAGGAACTCCATTTTCCTATCGTCTATTGGTTCCACGGTTTGAAATCCAGTGCAGTTTAATTTCACTTGCGTTTGATCACAGATACATTTGGTGCTCACAGTCACAACCCACTCTGCCTTTCCCTTAACTTGAGCTCCTGTTTTAGATTGCTTTACGGACAGATCACTCAAGTAGCACTGGGCAGAGACTGCGATATCGATATCGATATCAAGGTGAAAATATTATCATAATAATACATAATGATATGAGAATTTGTGAACAAAACAACTTATACAAATTTCATATTTCATATATATATATATATATATCAGCAGAAAAACAAAATTACCTTGAGATATGAGGCCAAGAAAGAAAAGCATGCTGAGAATTTTAATGGGGGCAGCCATATCTGACAATACGAATGCTACCTTCAATTCTTGAATTTGTTTAGGCAATTAAAAATGCTACTACGATGCCCTATTTATAGATAAATTATGTTGTTAGAAAATGAATTTAATAGAAATTTGACTTTTTTTCCCTTCTTAATTAGTCAATAACATTAACTATATTTTAAAATCTATATTTTAACATTAACTATATTAATAACATTAATTGTAATTGATTTTTGTCTCAATAAAAAACATTAATTTATTAAAATATTTAATACTTGCCATTTTTTTATATATATTAATACTTGCTATTTTCATTAATAATAAGTTAACTATTATTTAATGAGCCAAATCCTGAGTACGTATGAAATAATTAAATACCTTTTCTATCAGGTTGTGAACTTTTATTTTTATTTTTATGATCCGCATATGATCGCAAGGTATCTTCAATTGTTCACTGAGATTCATCTCCTTAGGGGATTTGAAGGCACTCAAGTTGTGAGTAACAAATATATAACAATAAAACTAAAAAAATATAAAAGATCTTTGGTGCATTTGAACCAATGTTGTGAAAATCGGACCTGTTATTAAAACGGTAAAGGCCAATGTTCACGATTCATTAATTCAACCATGATTAGGATGTCAATTTTCACATGTACACGGAATCCTCGTGGTGACTGTCCTATTTGGGCCCCCCCCGTAGACAGTATCTTTTTCCCGCGGGGATGGGGACGAGGATCATACCCGCCCCGTGGGGTCCCCATCCTCAAGAATCTTGCCAAAATACCCTTTCTTCGCCCCTTCCCAGTTAAGAACCTTAATTGTGACTAAGCACTAACCAAGCCTCTTGGCCTCGTGGTTGTAAGGCATGCCCTGGGACACTCTAGGGGTCAACTCGATTTGCACCCGGGTTCGATTCCTGGTGGTGTTAAAATAATGATTGACCAGCGGAAGTCACGCCCCGCGAACAGTGATTAGTCCTTCGTTGCCAGCGTTGGGATACACTGGGTTTAGACCCAAAAGAACTCTGACTAAGCACCCGAGCGAAGATTAGTACTACCTCCGGATTTAATTATAAGCAAAAATAACTAATTTCACACTTATTAAGGAAGTTAGTTAATTTAGTTTAATTGCCTTGATTTATGTAAAAAAAAAAAGAGTTATAATTACTAAACTATGCTTTAATTGTCTCGGGAATGTGCAATGCTCTTGAAAAAATAAAGGGGGAATTTGTTTGATTGGTTAATTTTCTTAATCTTTAGAATACTTACATTAAATAAAGTTGAGTTAGTTGGATTTTTCTTATATTTGAATCCAAAAAATATACTCCCTCCGGTCCATATTATAAGCAAAAAATTAATGCAACATACATATTAAGGTGGTTAGTTAATCTCATTTAATTTGGTTAAAAAATTAGGTTTTTACCTAAATTATCCTTTTATGGTAATGAAAAGTTGCTTGTGTTGTTGGGAACAAAATGAGTCATTGGAAAACAAAATTTGTATTAAATGAAGGGTATTTTAGAAACAATGTCATTAAATGAGTCATTGAAAAATAAAATTAGCTTATATATTGGATTTTGGGAATTTTTTTTGCTTATAATATTAACAAGAGGGAGTAAGTATTTTTATTTATTTATTTATAATTGAGTAGAGAGATAGTACCATGCCATGCAAGTTGAAAGCTTTAGAGCAATACAATAAACTTCGAGATGCCTCATCAGATTTCAGTATTTTACATTTTTACCCATCACGTCTTGGGTTGTGTCATAACTCATAAGATGGGTTGTTTGTTTCCCACCATGGACCCAACAAAAGTTCGGACCCGGATTTGGTGCAGTTGGGATTTTCCCCAATTTGCTGCAGTTGCTGATCTGACGGTGATGGAAATGAAGACAAAGTTTTTTGTTTTAATATATTTATATATAAAAAAAAAATTCAAGGGTTGGGATTTAATGCAGTCACCAAATCGGGGTCCCAAAAATTCATGCATGCCCTGGTTTGACTACGATGTTGAAATGCTTAATTAACATTATCCATGCACACAATTTTCACAAGCAGTTTAATTAGCACAATATTCCAAAATCCCACATATATTCAAAATCCAAATATGCTCATAATAATATCTTGAAATTAACTTAATACATGTTACTCATTCACATATTATTCACCCCCAAACTATAGATATATAGCAGTTGACATATCAAGGGTTTATAAGAGCAACCCTTTGCTATTGAAGAATTATCACAAGCAATCTCTGTGTAAATTAGATTCAATGGAAATGCGTTGTCCCAAGCGTATTTGAAGGTGATTGGATCGCTGCCGATAGACTTACCATTATTAACAAGACAAGCATCGCCTGACAAAATTGAAGGGTTTATTTGTTCCACTGTTTGAAATACCTTGCAGTTTAACTTCACATTTTTTTAACCACAGCCACAATTATTGGTGATAGTCACAACCCACTCTGGCTTTCCCTGAAATTCAGCTCCTGTATGAGATTGCTCTACGGAGAGATCACTTACGGAGCACTTTTGGGCATAGCCTGAGATCAAGGTGGAAAAAAAATACCATTGTTACATAATGATATGAGAATTTTGTGAAGAACAATTTATAAAAATTTTAAATTTCATATATTATCAAAAAAACAAAATTACCTTGAGAAATGAGGCCAAGGAAGAGAAGTGTGCTGAGAATTTTAATGGTGGCAGTCATACTTGACAATACGAATGCTAGCTTCAAATATTCCTGAATTTGTTTGGGAAATTAAAATACTAGTACGCGTTATTTAAAGGTAAATTATGTCGTTAGAAGATGCTAATAGCTTCCAGGTTCCTTTGTTACCGAAATTGTCTATAATTGGTATTAATTCTTTGACAACCCGGTTAGCAAAGAGGAAGTAAGGAGAGCGGTGTTTAGTATGAAGTCTTATAAAGCTCCGGATCTGGATGGCTTTCAGCCATTGTTCTATAAACACTTCTGAGATAATGTGGGTGTGGATGTTTGGAATTTGGTGTCGGGCTTTTTAGAGAGGCTATTCGGATGAGTGCATTACAAGTATTCTCATTGTTCTTATTTCGAAAATTGATCATCCTAGATATTTGAAAGAATTCAGACCCATTAGCTTGTGTAATGTTATTTACAAAGTGGTTACTAAGGTTTTGGTTCAGCGATTGCACCCTTTTCTTGATGATTTGATTGGTCCTCTGCAAAGTAGTTTTATTCTCGCTCGTGGCACTAAGGATAATGCAATCTTAACTCAAGAAGTAGTTCATTACACGCACCACTCTAAGTCAAAGTCAGGTACCATTGTTTTTAAAAGTGATTTAGAGATTGAACTGGGATTTCTTAGAATAGACTCTCAAAGATTTGGTCTCCCTGATATCACTGTTTCTTTGATTATGTGGTGTGTTAGCTCGACTGATCTTTCTATTCTTTGGAATGTGGAGAAATTGGATTCCTTTAAACCGTCTTGTGGCTAATGGTATTTGGAAACCTATTCATGTATCTCGTGAAGGGTCTTGCATCACTCATTTCTTTGCAGATGATGTTCTTTTATTCTGCCCTGCCAGGTATGCTCAGGTCAATGTGATTGTTGATACGCTTAGAGAGTTCTGCAATGCTAGTGGTTTGGAAGTCAATTTTGAAAAATCAAAAGCAATGTGTTCCTCCAAAGTGCCCAGAAATCGCCAAGCAGAACTGTCTAGACTATCCTCTATTAGATTTGTGAATAATCTTGGCTCTTATATTGGTTTTCCTTTACTAAAAGGCTGGGCTAGCAGAAAATATTACAATTTTGTGGTGGAAAAAATCCAGCAAAGGATGGCTTCGTGGAAAGGCAGGTTATCGAACAAGGCTGGCAAATTGTGTCTTGCTAAATCAGTGATATCTTCTTTGCCTATCTGCATGATGCAAACCCATTTACTTCCTAACTCGGTTTACCAACAGATTGACTCTCATACAAGAAGATTTATTATTTGGGGTCAAGATGGTTGTCTAAGGAGCTGGAATTTGGTCAATTGAGAGGTGGTAACTTCTCCTAGAAACTTTGGGGGCTTAGGGGTGCGTGATGCTAAACTTACCAACTTGGCACTTTTGGGTAAGTTGATTTGGAGAATGGAGATTAATTACTCCATGAAAGAGGGAAACTCTGGGTACAAGTTATCTCCCATAAATATTTGGGACAACAATCTATCTAGCAAGCAGCTCATAAAAACAAGGTTTCGTCCTGAGTGGAGCAGCGGTGCACCCACCAGTTGTGTTCCTTTCCTCCCATGAAATAGCCAACCGTTTCTATCCCTGTCGGTTTGAAACTTCAAAAGCTTACGTAGTCAAAGGCGTATTGAAGCATTATTTTGTTATTGAAAAAACTGTATATATAATATATATCTTATGTATTTGTGGTCTAGAATACTTTTGAATAAAAAAATTGTTAGTTTCTTCTACCACCGATTTTGGTTGAATGGCGGCGAGGTAATGTGGTGTGGCCGGTAACCGGCGCATGGCCACCGTCGATTACATTGGCTGTAGGCGGTGTAAGCAGCAGAGCACGCAAATAGATAACCACACCGGAGAACGAATGGCCGGAGATGGAGACTACGAGCGTGGAGGAGGAGACCTGGGTACTAGGCTCAGTGGGGGACCAAGATCTGATGAAGAATTTGACGCGATTCTTCTGGTGTGATGCGATTCGCCACCATCGTCACGTCGATCTCCAACCGGATTGGACGGTGCTAACGGTGGAAAGGAGCGACGGCAAGGACCAGATCTGGTCTCCTCTGGGGTGATGCGATGAGGAACGGCGCCGCTGCGACCTTGGCTACACGAATGACGAAAAGGCAAACTGGGGACGTTTTGGCTAAGGTGAGGAGAAGAGCAGCGACGGCTGGCCTACGAGTCTGTAGTGGAGGCGGATGCTGGGCTCGATGGTCACAGCTTTTTGGGATGAGTTTTCTGTTGTGTTTTTTAAAAGGGGGATAAGATATGAAACAGAGAGGGAAAAATTGAAGAAAGAGATGGAATGATGTTGTGGGGGAGGTTCTGCCGGATTTGGAGAGACGGGGGACGCTTTTGGCTACGGTGAGGAGAAAAGCAGTGACGGGATTCGAACCCGAGCTGGAGGAGCGACCCGACTACCGAGCTACAAGGAGGAACACGATGTATAACCAGTGTACTGTGACATTTAACTGAACATAAATACATGAGAGTATGCATACAGGTTTGAATACAATGACTTGGGTTGAAAACTTCACTAACTGATGTGTCAATTTAATTGGACAGGAGAGATGACATTTAGGTGGAGCATTACTGCTCTATTAACAGGGTGGAGCAAGATAGACGGCACCTAAAAACAATGCCTCCCTCACATGGAAAAGTATTTTGAGGGTTGTTGCAGTTTTCAGAGAAGGTTTTGGCATGAAATTTAATTCAGGGAACTCTTCTTTGTGGTATACTAGCTAATTGGATGGGTGAGGGTCCAATATGGACTAAACTTCCTTATGTCCATATTTCTGAGGTTGAAGTTCGGCTTAGGGACGTTTGGGATAATGGTAGATGGAATTTAGATAGCCTCTACTATGATTCCGGAAAACTTGAGGCAAGCTATTCTCAATCGTATCCCGGATGCTATCATTCATGATCAACATGATTGTTGGGTTTGGAAGGGGAACAACGATGGTACTTTTAAAGATGCTTCCGGTTACCTGTGGCTTTGGGATCAGAATGGTGACCGGAAATGGCTATGTAAAGCATATGTGCGCCTGCTAAGGTTCATTTTTTTCCTTTGGCTTGTTGCGCATCATGCTTTACCTACAAATGAGAGACATAAAAGTGGTCTAGCTGCATCTCCTACTTGTCATCGTTGTTCTGGGAATGTAGAAGATCTTGTGCATTGTCCCAGAAATTGTCCTCATGCTAAGGAAGTGTGGTTGCGAACAGGTTTGTGCCAATGCTAGCCCTCAGTTTTTTGTCCGAGACGATGTTATCATATGGATCAAGGAGCATATTGCCTGCTCTACAAGTTCTCTCTTCCTAGCTAGCCTCTGGTGGATTTGGTGCTGGAGAAACCAAATGATTTTCGGTAATGAAGACTGGGATGCTCATGTGGTGATGAAGAAAATTCGGGTCTCAACATATATATGAGTTCTTTGCTTTTCTTGATCCTAGTAAGAGGACAGATTTAAATGGCAACTTCATTAATCACCGGCACCCTCCTCACGTAGGTGAAGTTTTTTTTTTTTATAAGCAAATAATGTATTAATCAGAGTACTAGGGGTACTCTAACCCTTACAAGAAAGGAGTTAAAACTGAGTGAAAGTGAACTACAGGTATTATACAACCTAAACTACCTAACAGAAGTTAACAGGTTGTATCATAACTAAGGTTCCACTCGTCAATACAGTTCCTACCCCAATCAATATAACCTGGACACCCCAGACCAAGACACCCCCACCGGATTATTTAACATCCAGCACCACTGCCCAACATATTGCTTTCGAAACTGCATTCCTACCCACACCCACTTGTACGACAAAACCAAAGAGTGGTCAACCACCTCGAATACCCTGCCTCTTGCTCTTCATCGTATTCTAGACAGATAATCAGGTTAGAACACCAATCGAATATGTGAAATAGCTTTCAAAGATTGCGGTCGAGCACCATGACCACGCTTTCAACCTTATAACGTCGAACATTTTCTCGTATCCGAGATCACGATTGTTGAAGATGATCTCATTTCTATGCAACCAAAGTGACCATATCACAAAGAAACCATAAAAGCTGCCAACAAGATTGATCGATCCGAAAAACAAAATTCCCGAGTCTTTGATGGAAATGTGATTTAAAATCAGCATGCAACACTACATCCACCCCAATCCAATTATATATCTGCATCCACATATTATACGAGTACCTGCACGAAATTAAGATATGCGATGTTTCCTCTAAGTCGAATTTACAGAACGTACACACAGGGCCTTGCGGACCAGTCTGAATACCTCTCTTCAATAAATTTTCTGCAGTAGGAATCCTATCAAATGATGCGCGCCAACAAAAGGCAGTCACCCTCAAAGGTACAATATTATCCCACACCTTTTTGTAAAAACCATTGTCAACCAATGGGGCTCCAGTTGTGATCAAGTTGTAAGCTGATCTCACACTGTACACTCCTGAGGAGTCCCCATTCCATGACCATGAATCTGCATCAAGTTTTGTGCCAACTCTTCTTCCCAAACGAATAATCTCCTACGCCACCGGCACCCTCCTCATGTAGGTGAAGTTAGGCTTAACGTTGATGGTAGCTAGCTTCATGACTGAATCTGGATGTATGAACGTTGGTGGTCTCATAAGAACATCAACGGGTGACTGGGTAACAGGCTTCTCTAGCTACGAAGGTACTGGGAACACTCTTCTTGCAGAGTTACTTGCTGTTAAACATGGTCTTACCATGGCCTGGAATGTTGGTTTTAGACAATTAATCTGAGTCTAATGCTTTGGAGGTTGTTTCGTTACTACATGATGATGCTGGCTACACACTTCCTTTCATAATCACGCTCATGTGTTAGCTGCTATTGGTGAGCTGCTGAAGAGAGAGTGGAATGTCTAGGTCAAGCATGTGTTCCGAGAAGCAAATAACTGTGCTGATTTCTTGGCTAAATATGGAGCAAAGGATCGTTTGAGCTGGAACTTTTGAAAGGAACCTCCTCCTTGCATGGGTTCTGTTTAATTTGTTTGTTGATACGTTAGGGTTAAAGTTTCTATTGTAGTTTCTTTAATACTTAGGCTTAAGGAACGTTTTAGTCCCAATAGGGATTTTTTGGTTTTTGTCTCTATTTTTTTTTTCTCTGCATTTCGTCTTTGCAAATATTTTTTTTTTACCGTTAGTCCCTGCCGTCAACAGTAGCCGTTATCTGCCTACGTGGCTAACGGTGTTGACGGGATCAACGGAACACGTGGCAAAAATTATATTATTTTAATGCCACGTATTTTTTTAAATAAAAAAAAATCATTTTTTAAAAATATGAAGTTAAATATGCTTTTGGTCCTAGCAAAATGAGAGAATTTTGATTTTGGTCCCTATAAAATTTTAAATTTTGTTTTTGGTCCTTGTAAAATCTGAAATAATTATTTTTGGTCGACAACAAGAGATTAGACTTTTAATAACGCACCTTTTATAGCATTTCCGTGTGGAAATGCTATTAAAAGTGATGGGGGGACTTTTAATAGTGTTTCCTTTAGAAAACGCTATCTTAGGTATCACCTAAGATAGCGTTTCCGTGTGGAACCGCTATTAAAAGTGCCACTTAGGAAAAGATAGCGGTTCCACACGGAAATGCTATCTTAGGTATCCCTTTTCTTCAGAAGAGCAAATTAAACGCGCGCGGGACTGGTTTCCTTCCCTCTGTTTCTTGCTATCTTCATTCTACTGTAGCTCCTCGTTGCCATCTCTTTTTTCTTCCCTCACCTTTGTTGCTCGCCGCCGCTGCTGTTGTTGACCATCCTGCAACCGTCACCGCCCGTTCAAGCCCTTCCCTCTTCCATCGCATTTTCCTCTTCGCTGATTGGTAAGTCCCCTGCGTGTTCAAGAACAATTTTTTTTTTACCTAACCGTTCATCTCATTTTCTAACTGATCTACTGTTGCAAAAACTCTTGCCAGCATCATCCATAAATAAGTCAGACCACTCTCCGGTGAAGATCAAACCGTCTAGCTTGTCACTGCACCTAAATCGTCAAGGGAGAGTGCAACCATCTTTAACAAGAAGGCCTCTAACAGTTCAAGCTACATATAGGTATTCTATTTGGTGTTAATTTGTTATGAGATCTATGTAGTTTGTCTGCATGAGTGCATTGAATTAGTTACACAGGATGATATATGAATAGCTGATAAGAGTCTTAATTATGTTAATTGCTTAGTTATAGAAACTTAAGGGTTTCTGGGTTTCATTTTATACTTGTGCCACAATTTTTGTTAGACATGTGAGCAGTAGTGATTAACTTGGAGCTAAGAAGTTTTTATCTCTGTTATTTAGTGAGAACATTGGGGAGAAAAATCTAAACATGGTAAAGAACCATTTTGGGATGTTTTGATATGTCAGTTTATGTTTTAACTTAAATCTACTTTTTATATAGATCAGTAAATGCATTTTTTATCATGGGTATTGTTTTTAAAATATTTATACCCATAGTGAAAAATAGTTTTTTATTGTTATTATCCTATTGGTCAATTGTTGCTTTCAAACTGCCATCAAAGAGTCACAATGAATAAATAGAGAACACCAAAAGAATCTTTAATTTGAAAATAGTTTGCCTACGGTAGTTTGGAATGTGTTCAGATGGATGAATAGTTGTTATTGATCTGGACTTACGCCTGCTCGGAACCACGGTGATGGAGGAAGGCCTGGCGGTGCTAGCATCTTTGTTGGTGGCTTTCTCTTGGGAGGATTAATAGTTGGCACACTTGGCTGCGTGTATGCACCTCAGGTAGTATTTGTTACTGTAATATACTTCTCTAATAGTGTAAGCTCACAAATGCACCTCAGGTAGTATTTCTTTAATACCATTAGTAACTTCAACAGTCTTAATTTACTTTTGGTTCAAATGGTTTCAGACTTCCCTTCACCTGCCCCAGCTCGTTCAACCTATCTAGTAGCTGCCTTGCCATTGGATGCCAAGATTGAAATCGAGTGCATAGCTGCACTATAAGCACCGGTTGGTTGCTTCATCTAACTCAGGTTAATAATGAACGTGGAAGCTTAACTTAGTATTGGAGTTTAATTTTGGTTTGTCCTCCTTGAATCATGATGCTCTTGTCATTACTATTATTGCTCTAGTATCCTGATAGGAAGGAATTTAATCATCGGATTCTCTCTCAAGATTATGTGCCCCATTAAAAGGGAAAGAAACTAAGTCAGCGACAATGTGTTTTGTTTGCAGCTTTTGTAATGATCTAGTATGAATTCTGATTGTTCCAAACAGGATCTTTGTCTAAACTTCAAAGAAACCTCGTTTAACTATGGATATTGTTCCGTAAATACTTTGAGACAAGATTTTCAACGAAATCCCCGTCTCTTTCTTTTATATTAGGAAAGGCAGATAAGGTTGGAAAACTGACATTTCCCATACCAGTACTTTGATATAGATCCTTAAAGAAATCTGAAACTAAGTTCTGTAATTGCAATAATTTTCTTCTTGTTTCACAATCCTCTCCTTGAACATAAAAGATACAACAGGTTCTTCAAGGGACCTGAAACTGCTACACTGATCCTTTCCTTTACCCAACTGAATACCCCCCCTCTCTCCCATCTTTCCCTTATGATGCTTCCCCACTAATACACAGCCCCTGTCCACACTCAATTTGCCATGCGAAAAAACGGTAAAAGTTTTCATTCCTTTCATTCCTTTAATCTGTATAGATTGCATGTAGACCTCAACCACTCTAAACTCAAAGTAAATATGTTTAATAAATATTTTTGTAGATCGGGAAAGCATGGATCGGAAATGGATGTCTGCCAATCGTTTAACGAAGGAGTATGAGGATGGGGTGAAAGAGTTCATTAGTTTTGCAGTTCGGCATGCGGAAAACCCTAGTACAATCATATGTCCTTGTTTAGATTGTTGTTATGCAAGGCGAGTTAGTGCAACCGATTTGGAAGAACATTTAGTGTGTAATGGAATCAATCAAAGTTATACATGTTGGACAAAACATGGTGAGACAAGAGCTGAGTCTAGTGAAATGAGGAATCGTGTGAGATATTCATCATACGATACCGACACAAATACTTATGAGGGCGATCATTTTGAAGACATTGCAAATCTTTGTTGAAGAGGATCTTCGGGATTGTCCTCAAATGTTTGGGAGGTTGGTAAGTGATGCAGAGCAACCATTGTATGATGGATATACTAAATTCACAAGATTGTCGGCGATGTTAAAGTTGTATAACTTGAAATCGGGCAACGGATGGACTGATAAGAGCTTTACGGACTTACTCACACTATTGAAAGACATGTTGCCAGAGGATAATGTGCTTCCTAGTCGGACATACGAGGCTAAACAAATGTTACGCTCTATTGGCATGAGCTACGAGAGGATACATGCTTGTCCTAACGATTGCATTTTATTTTGGAATGAATATGCATCGTTAAAGATGTGTCCTAAATGTAATGCCTCACGATATAAGAAGAAAGAATCAGATCCAGAGAAGGTTGTGTGGTATTTTCCCATAATACCCAGATTTAGGCGCATGTACCGTAGTTCTGAAGATTCAAAGCACTTGACATGGCATGAGGATGAAAGGATCAAAGATGGCAAGCTGCGGCACCCGGCAGATTCTCCGCAATGGAAGAAATTTGATCATGATTATCCTGATTTTGGGCAAGAATCAAGAAACCTACGACTTGCATTGGCTACTGATGGATTTAACCCGCATGGTGTTCAAAGTAGCTCTCACAGTACATGGCCTGTGATTTTGGTGATTTATAACCTATCCCCATGGCTATGCATGAAGCGCAAATTTATGATGTTATCTATGTTAATTTACAGGCCCAAACAACCAGGAAATGATATAGACGTCTATTTGACTCCTTTGATTGAAGACTTGAAACAACTGTGGGAGACATGTGTGGAGGTGTGTGATGGGTATAAGGAAGAAAGTTTCAATTTGAGAGCTATGTTGTTTGGGACAATTAATGATTTTCCAGCCTATGGTAATCTGTCAGGATATAGCATCAAGTGTCAGTGTGCATGCCCTATATGTGAAGAGGGTACGGATTGGATGCGGTTAGAACATTGTAAGAAGAATGTCTTTCTTGGGCATTGTAGATTTTTGCATCCAAGTCATCATTATCGGTGGTGGAGAAAGGCGTTCAATGGGAACTCGGAAGAAGGTAGAGCTCCTTCACCTTTGACGGGTGATCAACTTTTTGAAAAGGTAAAGGATTTGAATATCCAATTCGGTAAACCTTTTGCGAGAGATATTGTCACAAGAGGGTGGAAGAAAAGGTCGATTTTCTTTGAGTTGCCATATTGGAAATCATTATATGTAAGACATTTCCTCGATGTGATGCACGTTGAAAAAATATATCGTGATAGTGTCATTGGTACGTTACTCAATGTGCCAGGGAAGACTAAAGATGGCATCAATGCAAGGTTGGACTTGGTTAGTATGGGAATAAGAAGAGAATTGGGACCGACGAAGAAGGGTAAAAGTACATATCTTCCTCCGGCTGCTTACACTCTATCTAGAAAAGAAAAAACTGTCTTTTGTAAGTTTCTTGAAGGAGTTAAGGTTCGGAAGGAGTACTCTTCAAACATTAGGAACCTCGTATCGATGAAAGATCTCAAGTTAAAAGGTCTAAAGTCCCACGATTGTCATGTTCTCATGAAGCGAGTTGATACCCATTGGTATACGGTCTATTTTACCTAACAAAGTGCGGGGGCCTTAACTAAACTCTGTTTCTTCTTCAAGGCAATTTGCAGCAAAGTGATTGACCCTGGGAAGTTGCCATCATTGCAAAGAGAAATTGTTGTGACTTTATGCGAGCTTGAGATGTACTTTCCATCTTCATTCTTTGACATAATGGTTCATCTAACCATTCACCTTGTTAGAGAGACACAACTGTGTGGGCCAGCTTATATGAGATGGATGTACCCGATTGAGCGTTATATGAAGATATTAAAAGGGTATGTGAAAAACCGATCACGACCAGAAGGTTGTATTGTTGAACAGTATATTGTCGAAGAAGCTGTTGAATTCTGTACCGAATACCTATCCAATGCTGATTCTATAGGGCTGCCAAAGTCTCGTCACACATGGAGAATGATGGGGCAAGGAATTACTGGAAATGAAATAGTGACTATACCAAGGACAGAATGGGAGCAAGCACACTTATATGTTCTGCACAATGCCGATGAGGTTGAGCCATATGTTGAAAAACACAAGGACATGCTTAAGAGTTTGTATCCAAATAAGAATCAAAATTGGCTAACTAGAGAACACAATCGTTGTTTTATAACGTGGCTAAGAGATCACATTTATGCAGAGTTGACTGAAAATGCTACTTTAGTTTCAAATAGATTGAGATGGTTAGCCAAAGGTCCAAGTTTGCATGTCTTCTCTTACCACGGTTATCAAATTAATGGGTACACATTCTATACAAAAGAACAAGATGGTCGGAGTACAATGCAAAACAGTGGTGTGACTCTTGTAGCTCAGTCGATGCATATCTCAAGTGCCAAAGACAGAAACCCGATATATGCAAATATGTCATACTTCGGCGTCATTGAACGCATATGGGAGTTGGATTACACAAAGTTTAAGGTTGGTGTGTTTGGTTGCAAGTGGGTTGACAATAATAACGGTGTTGATTGATGAGTCAGGGTTCATGCAGGTGGATCTTAATAGGGTGGGGTATAAAGATGAGCCTTTTATATTAGCATCTCAAGCTCAACAAGTGTTCTATGTCACTGATCCAGCTGATATGAAAAGGTCCATTGTTCTTTTGACTAACAAAATAATTACTAATGTTGATGATCAAGACCATGGAGATGTTGATATTGAAGATGATCCTTTCGTCGGGACATTACAATCACTTGAGATTGATCCAACTAGGGATGATGGTATGTATATGAGAGATGATCATGATGAGGGCTTTTGGTCAATCCACCATTTCGTACTAATAAAGGACAAACAAATCTCAATCCAATGAAGAAAAGAAAAAGGTTGACTTAAACATGTATGTAGTGTTTGTGTTTAAATGAACTTTCACGGTCCTTTTATATTATAGTTAGCATCTTCCGGTAATGCTAGTGTTGATTTTGTTATTCATAGTTGTTTTATATTTTGCATCAATTAATGTTATATTAATGTCCATTGATGTTTTACTTGTATCTAATATTTTTGTAGGTAAATGGCATCTTCAAGTAATTCTAGTGATGCCAAAGCGGCGAGACGTGGGCCAACAGTTATGAAGGCAGTCATCCGCGCTAGGAGTAAAGGACAAAAATTTGATGTAATTTACTTACTGATCTAAGGATTTCATAATGTTGTCTGATATCTAGATTTAATTACTTTATTATTTTTATTAGGTTGAATGGAATTCTTTGGACCAACCAATTCGTGCTAATGGTAAAATATTGAAGAGTTACATTGGGGCCGTTGTTCGGCAAACGGTCCCAATTATTTGTTCTAATTGGAAGGATGAAGCTTTGGATGGTTTCAAAGAGAGCATATGGGCTGATGTACATGTAATTCTTAAAATTTATGAATTATATTGTAAACTATGTAAACATACTTACTTTGACACGTTGTTTATATTGTTTTGCAGATGTCTTTTAATGTTGATGAATCTCGGAAAAAATTTGTACTTGGGAAGTCGGTAACCTACATAGGGCATTCAGAACTAGATTGACCAAAAAATTTCTAAGAGATGCCAACGGGAGTATCAATGAGGAACCTCCATCACAATATCCACACATATCAAGGGATGAGTGGACAGATTTTATAGCAATACGCACAGGAGATGCTCAATTCCTGGTATGTTTAATAGCACGTTAGTCCTTATAATTTTATAGCAATACGTACATATGACATTAACCATGTATTAATATTACTTATATGTGTCTGAATAGAAATTAAGCAATGAAAATCGTAACAGGGCGTTAGATCCTGCATGCCCTTACAAAGCATCACGTAAGGGGTATGCTGACATTGAGGATGAATTGGTATGTATATATATATATATATATATATATATAACTGCATGTGTGGTAAATATGACTTTTAAACTGTTTGGTTAATATATATTATCTCAATATACAGATGCAGGAGGCGGGGCCAGAAGTTAAGAAAATTAAACGCCATATTGTGTGGAGGAAAGCCCGCGAGAACAAGGCGGGTGTAATTGACAACAAAAATACGCAGACCGTGTGGAATAAATGTGTTAGTAGACTAACGTTTACATTTTCATTTGTTATTTTCTTATGATAATATATAATAATTTTAACATTTGCATTTCACCAATAACTATGTGTCAGGAGGAACTGTCACAGTCTGCGGTAGAGGGAGAGATACAAGATTTTGGTCGCCAGGATATTCTTGCTAAAGCCCTAGGTGTGCCAGAGAACCCTGGTCGTGTTAGGGGTGTGGGTTTTGGCGTCTCTCAAAAGACTACTTCCCACCGAAGGTCGTGCAAAAAATAACTCGGAAGCGAAAAGGTGGGAGACATTGGTGTCTCAACTCTACGAAAGATTGAACATTTTGGAAGAAAAGCTGAAACAAAAGGAGGATGAGGAGAGGCTGGCTAATTTCACAGCCCAAGCAAGCGTCAAAGATAGTTGCACTCTACCATCGCGGCGAGGCTTCCGGAGGTAATGCATGCCTTTTTTTTTTTACTAGTATTGCATTCGCGATTAAATACATTCAATTGGATGCCTTAATTCACAGCTTATTCATCTATCATTGGATTAGGGCGTCAACTCATGTCAGCTATATTTATCGACCCCAAACTATCGTATGGTTGCTATGGGTAAAGTATACAATGAGCGGGTGTTACACGCACACTTTGGACCAGTGCCCCTTAACCATGTGAAAGTTGGAGTTGATGTTGCAAGCGAGGGGGATGCGCCATTGCGGGTACCTATCGATCGTGCGGATGTAATGACAAGAAGAGATGCAATAGGTACTTATGTGGCATGGCCAATTGATCTCGTGGTTGTAATTAATATGGTATGTAATTGCATTTTTCCACCTTTTCATATACGGCATATATGCATTACATTAGTTGATCACTAAGCGGCATATTGAAATGCAAAATTTCCAGGCACCTGCAAAAGCTAAAGGCAAGGGCGAGTGTCCGGATATACAAAGGAGTCAATTACAACCCCGGGAAAATAAAGGAGGCAACTCGAGGCCAACCCTCCTACAGACTGGTTCAACTACAATTTCTCCGGAATATTTGAATTTTCTTAAAATACATGAACGAAAGAATATGAAAAATGATGACCAATTGTACATAGAGATGGAACAAAATATTTTTGGTCAGCATTTCATTGAGATGATCAATACTGAAAATATCAGAGAAGTTGTAAATCATGAATGGGTATCTGCCTCCGTTATTTCCGTATATATCGGGTACTAAATCGGGGCTTAAAGTGTACAATATTTTTTTAGTCTTTCCATTTAAATATTGATGTCATTGGTGTAATCCATTTTTATATTTTAATTGAAGGTATTTGTATGAAGAATTGTTGCTTCCAAAGGAAATAACGAGGAGGTTTCTGTTATTGTCCCCACACCAAACAAATACATACGGCTACTTCGGGAGGGATTCACAGACAATGTATCTAGCTGACCGGTTTGCAACTAAAGAAAGAGAATATCAGCCCTTGTTTCTAGTGCCGTGCAATGTTGGGTGAGTCGCTTATCCTATAGGACTTAATTCACAATAATGAATTACATAAAAGTTGAGGTGCTTAGGATTTGTTATCTCAACATTTTTGTAGGAATCATTGGGTGCTGTGCGCGATAAATATTGTTGAAGAGATTATTTACTATCTGGATCCCTTGAATGTTGATCCTAGGGGTCGCCCAGAATTAAAGAATCTGTTCGATAAGTAAGCATGCTTTTATATTTCTGATTTTCTATGATTTTGTCGAATGGCTTCCATGGTAGATACATGTTGCAAGTTGTCATGGTCCTAATGTGCTTTTGATTTTTGACATTAGAACATGTGTTGAATTGACATATACTGGGTTGTGACTGTTGTGGTTCAAAATAAAAAAAAAAGCATGCGTGTGTTTGTGATGATTGAAAATATGTTGCTTAATGAACTCTGTTTGATTTTGTGATTAGTGCTTTGCAAGTTTATCGTGCAAATATCGGAGCTAAGGTGCCGCGTTTAAAGGCAACCAACATTAAATGGATTCAGATAGAGGTACATTTACAAAAACTTAATGCGCAATTAGATAAAAAAAACCTATATTGATTTACTATTTTATTTTTTATAGTGCCCAAGACAACCCAACAGTACAGATTGTGGGTACTATGTGATGCGTTTCATGAAGGAAACTATCTTGCAGAACCAAATTAAAATACCAATGGCGGTATGTTGTTTACTTAGCTTTTAACTGTGACTGTTCAAATGTTTTAGCAATTGTAACTTAATTTATTTAATTTTTATGTCGCGGTACTTCCCTGACTTCAAATGCTCCACATACTCCACTGCTCAACTATCTGAAGTCAAGGAAGATTGGTGTCGCTATATTGTTGAGAAGTTCGTTTGATTATGTCAAATTGATCACAGTAGTTGCAGCAATACTCATTGGTATGCGAATAATGCTTTTGATCACAAAGTAATGCATGTTACAAGTGTATGTTTTGGCTTCGTAGGATGCAGAAAGTGAATGGCAATTTATAAATATTACATGAAATTGTATATAGCACTTGCTTTCTTTGGTGATTGGGTTATTGATGCTAAATTTCAAAATCTTGTTCATAAAATGTTCATTATGGGAGTTTTCTATAACAACCAACAGGACGTATGGTTATACTTTTCTATTGGCAATCTTTAATTTATTTTATGCCTAATGAATCTAGAAATGGTGGTTGATATACACCTTTTTCAGCATATACATGCCTTCTCTTTAGCTCGGTGGATGTGTACTATCTTCTCTTGGTCCTGGTACACTTAGTTCAAACCATATTGATTTGGTGCTTGTGTTTGCTTACAGACCCGACAGGCTTTTACACCAAAACAAATAAATGAAGCATGCTATGTTGACATGAAGGCTAACAAAGATGTTTTCCAGAGGACATTGCTTTTATTGACCTTAAGGATTCTTACCCAACTGTGATGGAGGACTTTTATTAGTTTCTTGTTATTTGTTGAACACTTTTGACATTGATGGTTCAGTAACATTGTTCATTAGGGCAGGTACAATGACTTGTATTAGTTTCTTGTTATTTGTCGAACATTTCACATTTCTGACATTGATGGTTAATTCAGTAACATTGGTAGATTTGTTCATTGATATATGTTTGTTCTTATTTCTCACAGATTTCCATCCTCTTTGCATAAATGAATTTTGGTGTAGTTCAATATGCAGGAATGGATTTAGTTAAGAAATATGTATAAAAAAAAAAGGGGAATAGATAGCGTTTGTTAATACAAACGCTATCTAAAGTGACTTTTGATAGCGTTTGTTAATACAAACGCTATCTAAAGTCAGACTTTAGATAGCGTTTCCGTGTACAAACGCTATCTAAAGTCAGACTTTAGATAGCAAACGCTATCTAAAGTCTCATTTTAATAGCGCTTCCTAAATGCTATCTTTGCTAACGAGTTTTAATAGCGGTAGCATAGATAGCGGTTACAAACGCTATTAAAAGGCATACGGAAACGCTATCTAAAGTCTAATCTGTTGTAGCCGTGTGACATCTATTAAGTACTTATGTCCAACAGAAGGTCATATGATTATCCTAAGTAACACACGATAACTCTTGGTGGTGTCACGTTAGCATATGATTCCCTTAAAACTTTTCTTTAATCCTTAAATGAATTATATTTGTCTTTCCTAAAATCGTTAAAAAGTTTGTTTCGATGTTGGAGACTATTCATGGAATCATGAAACACCCGTTCATGACTATTTATACAAAGACAAACACTAATAAGTAAAGTTGTATTTGGTTGGTTTGGTTCGATTTTATGTGGAAAAAATCCGAATCAATAAAAAATGGTCGGTTTGATTCGGTTCGATTTTAAATAATTTTTCCTACAAACGGATTGATTCAGTTGGTTCGGTTCGGACCCGAAAATTATCAAATTTTAAAATGTAAAAAAATATATTTATATTATTATAAAAATAAATAATAATAAATATTAAGATATATATATATATATATATATATATATATATATATATATATATATATATGATTTTTCTAGCCTATGTAACACTGCACGTCTTAAGAAATAAAAAATAGAAACATTGTGTTGAAAGTTGTATATTCAATTCTTTGAAAGTTTAAAAGCTACCCTTTCTAATACAAGATTTTTGTTTTTTGAATTATTGACATGTGCAATGTTGGACAGATTAGAAAAATCAAAATATTAAATATAAATATTAAAATATATATAGTAATCGGATCTGTTCGGTTCTAGAATCTTTGAACCTAATGATCGAACCAATCACCAATGGGTTCAGTTCGGTTCGGTTCATGCCCGAACATCGAAAAATTCAAACCAATTTAATTTGTTATGTTCAAATTTTCGGATTCATCGAATTATTGGTTCGGATCTTATACCCCTACTAATGAACATCATAAAGATTACGAAAAATTATGTATGCTTATTTTGTAATGATTAATTATTTTGTTTTAATTTTCTAAAAAAGTTTAAGACACTCGTTCAAAAGATAATGAACAAACTACAAACTATTTCATACGATAACTTGACACCACAGAGGGTTATTGTGTGTCACTTGTGATGATCATATGACATTCTGTTGGATACATAAGTACTTGATAGATGTCACATGACAACATGGTCCAAAAATAGTTATTTGAGATTTTACAAGGACCAAAAACAAAGAAAATTTTTATAGGGACCAAAATCAAATTTATCTCATTTTACAGGGACCAAAAACAAATTTAATTTCAGACTTTTAATTTTTTTTTTTAAAAAAACATGAGGCAATAAAAAAATAATACTTTTGCCACGTGTCCCGTTAACCCGGTCAACGTCGTTAGCCACGTAGGCGGAATCACGGCCATTGTTGACGATAGGGACTAATGGCAAAAAAAAAATTGTGAGGACGAAATGCAGAGAAAAAAAAAAGATAAGGACTAAAGCCAAAACACCCCTATTTTACATGGACCAAAATATTCATTAAGCCTAATACTTAACATTTTTCATTAATAACTATTATTTTCTTATCAAATTAATTCTTCTAACAACATAATTTATCAATAAAAAACTTAATAATATGAATATTCCGAAGAATATTCTTGGTAGTCGTCCTGCCACTGTTGTTGGTTGTCCCGCTCTTGTTGCACTATGGTAACTTTCTGCCGGTAAATTACGCATTTCCTACAGTATAAAGGATAATATATTGAATATTATGTGTGACCAGGTTTTGTATATGACAGGTTACAGGTTTGAACCCCACTAGTATCATTGCAATTAAGTAAATATAAATTTATATATAAGTGCTCATAGAGGCGGAGGTTTTCTCTACCTTGGACTGGAGCATCATCCCCTCACCTTAAATTTTGTTTACCAACAAAAGTTATGTGTGATACTATGAATCAATAATTTAAATATTATATAAAATTTAATAGAGTTTAATTGTTATATATTGATAGTGTAAAACTCTTTTACAGACGCTCAATCATAAATTGCTACATCGATAATTTTTTTAATTCTGATCATAATTGTCTTGAAAGTCATTCGTATTATTATTGATGATTAGTTGACAGTATAAAGTGCGTAATTTAATATTTTAATATGTGTATGTTTGTAAGCATCAATCTTTACAAATATATAATAAAGTAAGGTTCGTGGGGGGCATTTTTTTCCTTCCTAAAAGCAGCTTCTTTTTTTTTTTTTTATAATTTCACTTAAGGATTTAACTTAATATATTTTTTAATGGCTAAATTAATTCTTGCTCTTAATGAGGTAAGTGAAAATTTATATAGAAAAGAAAAGCAAAGAAATTCAAAACAGATGTATGATAGATGTTTACTATTATCTTCTGATAGATGATTTTTTTTTTAATTTTATGTGATGTGATATGTTCTCATGTGACCATTTCCATTATTTTATCCTTAATCATTAATTAATTGTATTTTATGATTGTTTGGTAGGTTAGCGGTAGCAGCTGCACGGCTTCAATCCTATAAACAAGCGAGATGAACACACAAAGGGGACAACAAAAATAGAAGAAACACAACCGCGCAAAGAAGAACGCATCAACTTAGAGAAGATGTGGGTGGATATGGCCTTTACACAATAAGTTGTTTGCATCTTTGGCTTTGAGAACTTCACAAAAAAAAAAAAAAAATCTTTGTCTTTGAGATTTCTTTGAGTTTTTTTCTTCTTTAATAAGGTAAAATAAATACTTTAAAATTTGTTAATTATTCACACAACTAATTTGGGGTAACTGTTCTTTTAATGTGTGCATTATGTTAACAAATTTTCAGAACATGGTTGACATGTACGGGAAAATAGGAGAAATAAATCAAATATATATTTTCATGAGAGAAGAAAAACTATAATATGATAGATAAAAATATTTTCTAAATATAGTTAACTTGCACAAAAAAAAAAGAAATAAATCAAATAGTTTTTCAAGAGATAAAAAATAATATGATGGATAAATATATTTTCTAAAAATGGTTAAATTACATGGAAAAAAGAGGATAAATAAATCAAAAGTATTTTCAAGAGAAAATAAAAATAATAGTATGATATAAAAATATATTTTCTAAAAAAAATTAACTTTCACTGAAAAGAGGAGAAAATATTGAATAAATTTATAAGAGAGAAGAAAAATTACATGATAGATAAATATATATTCTAAAATAGGTTTTAAGGAGAGAACAAAAAAATAATATGATAGATAAATATATTTTCTAAAAAAAAGATTAACTTGTACAAGGCAAAGAGGGAAAACAATCAATATATTTTCAAGAGATAAAAAATTAATATGATAGATAAATCTATTTACTAAAAATGGTTAATAGAGACATGGGGATAGATGATAAATAAATCAAAATAATTTTCAAGATAGAAGAAATATAATAATATGATAAATAAATATATTTTCGTAAAACAAATAAAATGTTCTCTAAAAAATGTTAACTTACACAGAAATAGGGACAAAGAAATTAAAAATATTTTAAGAGAAAATGAAAAAAATAATATGATAGATAAATGTATTTTATAAAAATGGTTAAGTTTTACGGGGAGAGATGATAAATAAATAAAATGGATTTTATGATAGATAACTATATTTTTCTAAAAATGATTAACTTGCATGATAAAAATATGAGAAATAAATCAAATAGATTTTCAAAAGAGAAGAAAAAATAATCTGGTAATAAAATATTTTCTAAAATCGATTAACTTATATGAAAAAAAGAGGATAAATAAATCAAATATATTTTCAATATTTAATTTTAATTTGCAAAAAAAAATATCTTTCTAAATAATATACTATAATAACTCCTCAAACTTTATTTACTTGGGGCATCTCACGGGTCCATCTTCTAGTAACTATATAAGTTTAAAAGTACTAATTATAACAAAAATAATTCTCTATATTTAAAGAGTAAAAAATATATCTGTTCAGGAACTACGGTTACAAATTCTCGTTGCAACATTACATTGGATATTTTTATACAAGAAAGAACATTTAGTTTGTGTTTGAATAAGCGTTTGATAAAAATAATTTTAAATATAATTGATTTTTTAAAGTTGATTTATTTATAATTGAGGTTGAAGTGAAGCGATTTATGTTTGGATGTTTTTATTTTGAAAACAAATTTGATGAAAAAAATAATGTAAAATATTCAACCCAACACAAAAACTACTTATCAATCTCAAAGTTGGAAGCTGATTTGAAAGATGCAGGTGCCGGAGAGGTTAGATTTTTTGCTTGGCAAGTAAAGCATGGAAGGCTTATGAAAAATGAATGGAAGAGGCTTGGGAGATCCATATTGTTTTCACTGCCCTTCAATGGTAGAAACAATCTTGCATACTTTGCGTGATTGTCCTTTAGCAAGCTCTGTGCGATATCATCTTGTAGATGCAAGGCATATGATTATTTTCTTTTCAGGTGTGAACACCTCATTTTGTCCGGATATTTTCTTATCATATTTAATATTTAAAAAAAATAAAAAAAATAAAAAATAAAAAATAAAAATAAAAATGTGCTGAGAAAACTCAAAAAATTATCCATGATTTGGCCCATGCTCTTTAGCCCAACCCACTTACATAATCTCATCTCAAATAAATAAAAAGGCTCACTTCTTTTATTAATAAAATAAAATAAAAAATATATTAGGGGAACAGAATGTTGAAGGCAGTCAAGGAGAAAAGCCAAAAGCTTTGAATGCACATGGGGAGGAAAAACAAGTTAACCTTCACCAAAATGTTGAGTTTGAAAATGAAGCATGAAAGTGGAAAATTTGTCTTCTGAGCAAATGTAGAAAGCTCAACGGAGACTTCACACAGAGAAAGAAAATCTACAATCTTGAGAAGAGTATAACAAGCATCAGAGGCAAAACAAAAAAAATGGAAAAGGACTTGGCTATGCAACTAAGACTGGTTTTGGGGATTTGATTTTTGGTTTTATATGCCCTGTTGGTGAATATATGGGGCAACGAAAATCAGCGACAAGAGGAGAGGGGGAGATCCTTCCAGCCATCATCTTCTCCTTCAACTACTCAGAAAAACCCATCATCTTCCATTTTCTATTCATAATCCTCCATCCTATTCCAAATCAAAACACCAACAACACAACAAACAAAAACTAAAGAGAAAAGAAGAAGAAAGCCTCAGCCTCTGTCCTTCGCTGCCATCCCCATACGGATCAGCCGCTGCTGCTCGAAGCCAACACATTATGTGGCTCACGCCATTAGCCTCGGAGCTCACCCATTTTTATCTCTGGTTTCTCGGCCAAGCTCCGCTGTGACACAACCACGCATATCCGCTTCAGTCTCGAGCCTCTGTGTTCCTCCATGACTCTCATCATCGTCGTGGCTCACGCCTCGACGCTTCGCCGCCGTCCCTGAGATCCTATGTAGCTTCCATCCCCACCGAACCGAATCCTCGCTGCCCAGTACAACACTACTCGCTGCCGCTTGTGCCGTCCGCATCTCCATTCGAATCCAAGCAGCCACCCTGGTCCGATTTCTCCCACAGCCGCAGTTCAGAACCACGTCTCTGCCCAGCGCCGCGTTCTGCCGTCGCTGCTCCACCAGATATGTTTCCTTCCTCCGTCGCGCACAACCTTGACGCCAACCACGAATCCAGACGCAGATCCACCCAATACCGCACGGCTCGCCGTCATCCACACCCTCGTCGGCCTTCGTCTCCTCCTCTCACGCCCAGACCCCTGTTTGCTTTCCCCTCTATTCGTTGGTAAATGAGGAAGTTGGAAACTTCTCTCTGATACTTGCTTTATTTTTTCTTATTTATTTTTATCTTTTGTCATCATATGTCAGTTATTATGTGGGTTTGGTTGGGGTTTCTAAATGGGCTGCCTTGTTTGTTTTTTTATTGTGGGCTTAGTTTTTGTAGGATAAGTTAGTGAGTCTTTTCATTTTTTTTACCTAGTAGATCCAACTTTAAAAAAGGGAAGGAGCCTCTGTCTTAAAAAAAAAACGTTTTTGGGCTTCTTTTCTGTGGATTTTAATTATAAGGGTTTTGTGCTTTGGGCTTAAGACGTGGTCCTTTTTTTGGTCTATTTTTATCTTATTTGGGTTTACTGATTTGGGCCAAATCCGTTTTGGGTTGAGTTTATTGAGTAGGTAACCTAGAAAATCCTTTTGTCTCTTTCTTTTCAAAAAAAAAAGGGAAAAAAACTTTTGAAATAAAAATCTCTTTTGAGTTCACGCAACAATTTACAACGTTGATGTATGATTTTTTTTCATCCTCAAGTGTTGTATAAATTATAAGGGTTTATCATATAGCTTAGCTATCTTTGATCCCGTGCAAGAGTGAATTCCCTTTTTTTTTTAAAAAATAAAAATAAAATATTTCAATCTGCTCTCTTAACAAATTTTAACTTTTTTTTATGAAATAAAAATCTTTTTTGAATTCACGCAACAATCTACGACGTTGATGTATGATTTCTCATCCTCAAGTGTTGTATGAATTGTAAGGGTTTATCGTATAGCTTGACTATCTTTAATCCTGTACAGGGGTGAATTCCCATAAAAATAATAAAATGCTTTCAAGTACCCTTAATAAATTTTTATAAAATGAATAACAAATCTTTTCCAATTCATGCAACAATCTATGACGTTGATGTATGGTTTTCATTCTCAAGTGCCGTATGAATTGTATGGGTCTATCCGTATAGCACTACTATCTTGGACCCTGTTCATGAGTGGATCAATTTTTAAAATAAAATCCTTTTTAACATAAAAAATCAAATCTTTTCTAAAAAATAAAATCAACCAACCAATCAAATATTTTCTACAAGAACTACGTGGCTTTGAGTTTCCCATCGCACCCGGGAATACGTAGGAGCAGAATCAATCATTCTATCAAGACAAAATTTAATTTTTCATTTTATTGTGTTTATATTTTTTTATTATTTTAAAAGTGGGGTAAAATAAATATTTTCAAAGGTTATCAAAATTATTTTGCACAATTAACTCGAGGTACCGTTTTTTAAACGGGCGATGTAGGGTGCTAACACCTTCCCTACTCGTAACCGACTCCCGAACTCAAATCTCTCTTTTTAAAAAAAAGATCAGTTTCCTTAAAATAATATTTTTTCCAATGTTTTTCCCAAATAAAATATTGGTGGCGACTCCTCTGTTTTTTACCTTCTTTTCGCGACTCCCTGGACGGAAGGTCACGACAATTGCTGACTCCACTAGGGACGTTAGAGAGTCAGGCCTATCAAAGTTAGTTGTGCTTTTTAATGATTTTTATTTAGTTGACTTACACCTCTTTTTTTATTTTATTTTTAATTTGTTTTTATAAATATGCTTTTATATGCCTTTGTATATATTTTGGCAACCCTAGGATAGAAAACTATTGTGCTGTTTTTTTTTTTTACAGGTTTGGGTAATGTTGTTTTAGTAGGTTCTTGTGCAGGTTTGCTTGCTCCCAGCACACACGTCACCATCACATATTCACATACTTTTGGGCTCTATATCCGAGTCTTGGAATGCCATAAATTTAGAAGGGGCTTCAGTGATGTTATTGTGATGCTTTTGCATCCCTGACAGACATTGATTCTCCCGCCTGGATTGCTACCGGAACATGAACTGCCATATTGTGACTTATTGGTCTCTGTGGTGAGGTTCATGGATTCGGGTCCTCATCTTTTCAGATGAGGGTAATTCGGGGACCATATGTTTAGGGGTCTAGATCTGTCCCGGAAGTCATGAACGTAAAATGCCATTAACAGCCTACCAAACTAGGGTCTTGACCTCAGAAGTTCAAACCTTAGGATATGACCTATGTAGGACAAAAGGGAGCGCATTCCACCTTTTTCTGCAACATGAATAATCACATTTATTTCTCATGCATCCTAATGATTTTCTGCATGCATTCCACAGACGCCTTAATATGTCATTCATTCATGCATCCTGTTACACTCATTATTATTCATTGTATGCTCTTGCATGTAGTACTTTAAGTCATGCATTGTTAATATGTCATTCATGCATTTTGTTACACTCTCATTCATAGGTAAATTGGCTTTCCAAATGTTATTAACAAAGTAAAATTTCCCTCCACAGATAATTTGGTTTGAGATAACACCTTTGATTATAAGAGATGGAAAAAGTCAGAAACACTAGCAATGCTCCCACCACCAAGAGCTCCAGGGTGATATTGAACTCATTAGAGAATCTGAAAGAGTTGAGCCAATCTTTGCCTCAAGAACGTCGAAGAAGCTTCGCCAAGAAGTATGGAGGGATCTTGGACCTAATTTTCATACCGGTTGAGACTGCTGCTTCGAGTGCGTTGTGTCAGTATTGGAACCCCCACCTCAGATGTTTTGAATTGCCAAACATGGACATTACTCCCACCATTGAAGAATATGCTTGCCTGTTAAGGTTGCCAATGCAGAAAAAACCCGTCGTATACTTTCACTTGGGGCAATACTTGACCACTACAAGCATAGCAGGGTTACTAGGGCTTCCTGAAAATGATATGAAGTTGAACGGGCACTCAAACTCTCGAGGGTTAACCCGAACTCTGCTTGAAAATCATTTAAAGAAATTAATGGATCGGCAAGATTGCGAAACCTTTGAAAGGGTATTGGCGCTAACAATATATGGGTTGGTTCTATTTCCATCAGCGCTAGACATGATAGATCAAGCGGCAATGGTTGTATTCTTCACAGTAGAAAAAAATAAAAACCCAGTGCAGGTAGTGTTAGTTGAAACGCTTTTGACTCTAGAATTTTGCCAGCGGCATCCAAAGGGGAAGCTCCGATGTTGTGCACAGTTGCTCTATGTGTGGGCCACGACTCGCATGTATGCAAAAAGATATATCACCCACCATTCAGATCCACTAAGAGGCTTCCATAACATCCTTATAAGAACAATCCCAATGTTCCTTTGATGGGTCCAAGAGGGTGCATATCCTACACACCCGCCATAGTCTTACGACAGCTTTGTTGGACGCAAACCGTGTCAAGAGAAGAACAACTCGGCGAATGCTATTTCCGGTACGAGGATGGAGAGAATACCAAGTTGTTGGCAAAATCAGTTAGAAATGCATGGAAAGATGTGAAGATGGCAGGGAAAGCACAATTGGGCCGGCCAATCCTAATCATTGTCTCAAAATATGAAGCATGGAGAAAATCAAGGAAAGGTCCCATCAACATTCCGGCAGAAAGCATGAAAGATAAAGATTACTCCCCTTTGGTAACTCAAATGACAGAACAACTGAAAGTTCTAGAAGCACAAATGAAGGAAATGGAACAACAAAAGCAAGATGCCGAGTTAAAAATAGCCATTGGACAGAAGCATTGTGAGAAGTTAGCAAAAGAAAATGAACACTTAAAAGATTTATGTGCAGATATTTCCACAACCTCTAGAGTCCAAAAGAATACAAACAATGTCTCACCAAGAATCATGGCTAAGGTCCAGAACCTTGAAAGTAAAGTATTGTCCTTGACAATAGAGAGGCATCGGATAAGAAAAGAAAAGTGTCAGTTAGAAGAAGAAGTCATCCAGCAAGAAGGTATGAGAAAGTCATTTGAGACGGAGGTTGATCGACAAAGGGGAGTCAATAGCAACTTACAGAAGCAAATTTGTGCACAAAGTAGGATGACTGATGAATTGGTACAAAAGGTCAAAGAACTGAATATCCTAATGGTCAAAATCAAGAAGCAGTGCGATTTGGGATGGACCTCGACAAAGCATTATTGACATATGGTGGAGAGAAGAAGCGTGAGAGCGAGGGATAGATATTAACATATGGAAAAAGAGATATGTGAGCATGAGTTTGGAGCTAAGCTATTGCGTTTCGAATTTTGTCCGAAGCTTTGAGAAGGCAGAACAACAAATGTGTGCGAACCCTATGCTTCGTCTCCCGTCTGAACTAGACGATTTTATGCAAATGTGTGGAGGGTTTACTCGAGGGCTAAAAAGAAAGAGACCTAAGCTGTTGACTTTAGGATGAAATGTTGTAACAATGTTGAAAATATTGATTTGACAATGATGTAATCCCAATCTATGTATTGCTTTGAGGAGCTTTTAATGAAATCTGTTCTTGCCTCTATGATTCCTTCGCACTTCAACTCTTACACTTGACTTGCGACAACACCTATCGTGGAGCATGGTCTCCCTTTAGTATGTTGTCAATTGCATCTTTGCCTTATAGGATTCTTCCTTCTGTGCAAAGTGTAGGTCAGGATGTCTCAATTCAGAATTCGCATTGCTAGTGTGTTTAAGACAACATCTATTGTAGAGAGATGTTTTCCCCCTAGATTTGTTGTCAACTCCAATGCCCTCTGTGTGGGATGGAGGGACCATCTCTTGTCAGTCACAAGGTGTTAACTCAAGAAAAAAAAAAACAAAAAAAAAACAAAAATATATTAAATAAATAATAACTCAAAAGGTGGTTTTCACTAAAGCTTTTGCTTTTCTTGTCATGTTCTTACTTTTTTTGTTCTGATTAAAACAGTGTGATTCTTTTGAACAATTGCTCCAAGACACCCTTATCGCACTCGATCACAGGCAAGAGCCATGGCAGATGAACTAGAAGAAGTCCAAGAGATCGGGGATGAAGTCAGTCAAATCAAGGATCAGATGACTAGGATGATGGAGATCCTACAAGCAATGCAGAAGGAAAAGAACATAGAGGAGAACCCTCCGGCCTTGAACGAAGGACATCTAGCCACACCTCTCATCCCGCCTGGTTTTTCTTAGATTCCTATCCAAGGCTTCAACCAACCAGGGGCCATGATGCCTCTCACTATTTATCCAAGAAATCAAACTCATCTTTCATTTGACCCGAACAATACCCCATACGGTTTGCCTCGTTGATTTGTGCCACCAATGACCCCTCACTGCAAGATGGCATTCAAAACTCCGAACATATCACTCGGACACAAACCCCCACCAATGTCAGCCGAAATACCGCAAACACAAACTGTCAACCCTACAAATGGTAACACCCCGATAGTGACACCTTCTGTCAATCCAAAGCCCCCACAATGCACCCTACATTATGGACCCCAAGGGGCTCAAATGATGCCAAACTTCGGTTTCTCCTCCATGCCATATTCATTTCCCCATAATATGTATGGAGAAACTCTAGTGAATCAGTCGGGAGGGAATTCCCAATCTAAAGAAAAGTTGGAAATACTAGAGGAAAGATTGCGGGCCATTGAAGGGGTAAATAGTTATGGTCTTCGGGATGCCTCGGAACTTTGTCTGGTGCCAAATGTTGTAATTCCGCCGAAATTTAAGGTGCCCGATTTTGACAAATATCGGGGAACCACTTGTCCCAAAAACCATTTGACCATGTATGTTAGGAAGATGGCATCATATGCCCAAGATGATAAGCTCTTGATTCACTTCTTCCAAGACAGTTTAACTGGCGCAGCTTCAAATTGGTACACGTATCTCGAACGGGCACACATCCGATCCTTCAAAGATCTAGCAGATGCATTCCTGAAGCAGTACAAGTACAATGTTGACATCGCTCCCGATAGGATGCGACTCCAAAATATGTCAAAAAGGGACGTAGAGACTTTCAAAGAGTATGCACAACAATGGAGGGAACTGGCTGCTCAGGTGGAGCCTCCCTTAGCCGAGAAATAAATCGTAGCAATGTTCATTGATACACTCCTGTCGCCCTTCCATGATAGGATGATTGGGAGTGTGTCATCAAACTTTTCTGACATGGTTATCATCGGTGAGAGATTTGAAAGTGGAACGAGGAATGGCAAGATCACTGATGAGTGTGATTTCACCTCATATTTGTTTATCATTTTGCATGCATTTTCATATAGTTTAGGCATTTTTAATTTTATTTTGGTTAGTTTTTACCTTGGAACGGGTAAGGCGGTTTTATGGTGTTGTTGTGCAGGAATTAAGGATCAAAATGCTCAAAATTAGTCATGATGGAGCTTGCATGAAGATGGGGCTTGAAAAGTGACGAGAATGAGCCAAATAGAGCACATCACGGCCTAGCTGTGAAAGCCATCACGGCCGTGATCAAGTAGAGCTTAAAAGAAAGAATGGAAAAGTCAGAACTGGTCACGGCCAGCCCGTGATGCCCATCACGGCCATGACATGTCAGCTGAACCAGACCCTCACAGGAAGAACTGATCACGGCCTAGCCGTGATGGTGGTCACGGCCGTGAAAGACCAATCAGTGAAGCAACGCCCAAGGCAGAATCCGTCACGGCCTGGCCGTGATGGCCATTACGGCCGTGACGCGCAATATTTGGATCTCAAGAAACTGATTTCATCTGAATTTGTATTTGATTGGGATTCAAATTACCCTAATCTATAAAAAGGGCAATTAGGCAGAGACTATGGAGGCTTTTTGGGGGCTGCCACACTTAGTTAAAATTAGGATTCTCTCCTTCTTCTTCTCTTCTCTTAGGCTTTATTTCATGTTGTTGTTAACCAAGCTTGCCATCACCATGGCAATGCTTGAGTAGTATCTTTATTTATAGGGATTGGGGCTATGCCCAAGACCTGATTTATGTTATGAATTGATGTATTACCTTTGTTAATTTCGATTTTGCTTTAGATCTGATTTCTGTTGTTTTAATTACTCGTAAATTCGGTGGCCACTTATTTGCGAGTCGTAGATACTCTAAGGAGGAACCTAGCGGTGAACTTAGGTATCGGATCTATAGAATCAAACTTAGGACTTAAATCACGAGAGTTAGAAGCGGTCCTTTGAGGATTCACGAATTGTCACAAAGCTTAAAGGGTTCAATCTAAATTCAACTACCACGAGAGTAGGGGTTGGTTTAATTGGGCACGGTTTTTGTAACCAGAGAGGAGCATTAACTTATTTAGGATAAATTCGTCTTCAAGGCAATTTTGATAATTAACAAGGGGTAGTCAATTTAGTAACATAAACAATCTTGTTGGTAACCCAATTCCTAGGAATCCCTTTAGATTTGAAAAACCCAAATTGATTTACTTTTCTGTTTTAATTGATTGCATTCTCAAATATCTGATTTTCTAAGTTATCTCTTATTTCAAAAATCAAAATCTTTTCAAAATCCTTTTTTATATTCCAATTTAATCGATTTGATAATTAGTTATGATTTGAGATCACGGTCTCTGTGGGATCGATCTTTTTATTACTTGCTTCGATCTGGTACGCTTGCCGGATCCCATCAAGTTTTTGGCGCCGTTGCCGGGGACAGTGCTTTCTTGAATCTCAATTTAAATTTTAAATTGATTTTTCTGGACTTTTTCTTTTTAATTGTTTTTTGTTAAAAAAAAATCTTTTTTTCATCTATCTCTTTTTCGTTCTAGAGTATCTACCCCTCTGTGTTTTTCTCTTTTATGCAAAGATCCCTAAGTCTTGGAAACCTTACTGAGGTGGACCCCGAAATCGAAAGAACCTTTCATAGACGTAGGAGACTACAAAGAGAGAGGGAGAAGTTGATTCTCATTCCACTCATGGCGAATCTACCGGATACCAAACCAATGTAGGACTACGCAGCCCCAAATGCGAGGGGTTTGCGAACTGGGATTGCTAGGCCAGAGATCGAGCCGGAGAACTACACTATACCGCCTATGCTAATTAGCATGATTAGGGAACATCAATTCGGAGGATTGCCCTCAAAGGACCCGACCGATCATGTGGAGACGTTCTGGAGTTCACCGATGCAATAAGGATTCGTGGTGCCCCGGTCGATGCAATACGCTTGAGGTTATTCCCCTCCTCTCTGACTGGAAAGGCTAAGTCTTGGTTGAAGCAAGTGCCCGCTAATACGTTGTCACCTAGGGACCAACTGGAGCAGGAGTTCTTGGAGAAATTATTCCCTCCATCCAAGACTGCCTACCTACGAACTCAGATCACCGGCTTCTTCCAAAAGGATGGAGAAGCTTATCCGAAGCTTGGGATAGCTACAAGGGATTGCTAGAGTCTTGCCCACCTCATGGACTCGAGAGGTGGTTATTAGTGCATTCCTTCTACAACGGACTGGATTACTCTTCGAAGGTGTCACTTGACTCCGCAGCTGGTGGAGCCTTTATGAATAGACCTCTGACCGAAGCGTTCAACATCATTGAAAACGTAGCCACCAACTATCACCAATGGGGTTCGAAAAGAGGTAATAACCCGAAAAAATTTCGGGGGGTAAGTTTGAAATGAATAGCACTGACCTCATTATGTCTAAAATTGACTCATTGAATAAACGCTTTGATAAGCTTGAAAAGGCTAATGTGAGTTCAATAGGTGCTACTAACATTGTTTGTGAGATTTGTGGAATGCAGGGACATGACATAATGGAGTGCCCACATGGTATTGCTCATGGATCCGGTGCTTCGGGGGAACGAGTGAACTCTTGTCACAACTTCTATGACATGAACCCGAAGTTACCAAACTACGCTCCCCCAAATTCTTACAACCAAGGAAGGAAGAACAACCCTTACCTCTCCTACGGGAACTATAACAACACGCTGAACCACAAATTCCAAGAAGGACAAGGTAATAGAAAACCCGCATCGGGGTATCCTCAGGTACAAAAGTCTAAACTTGAGTCTCTTTTGGAAAATTTTGTTGAAACTCAAACAAAACAAAATAAAGAGTTTAGGCAGCAAGGTAGGGCAGTCAACGAGGCAATAAAAGGGTTAGCATCTAAGGTAGATAACTTAGCCATCCATAATAAGATGTTAGGATTTGATGAGTGTGATTTTACCTCATTTTTCATGTACATTTCGGCATGCATTTGCATATAGTTAGGCCAAATTAGTGTTGATTTTGTATAGTTTTTCCTTTGGAACGGATGAGGTGGTTTCTGTGTGTTGTTTTGCAGGATTTAGTGGAAAAATGCCCAGAAATCAGCCTTGGTGGAGCTTGGATGAAAAAGAGCTAGAAAAGTGAAGAATATAGCCAAACAGAGCCTATCACGGCCGTGACTTAGGATTCGCGTCGCGAACAAAGGGCTCGCCTCGCGAGTGACCATTTTGTGCAAATTCGCCCAAGTCAGAGACCATCACGGCCTGGCCGTGATGGACATCACGGCCGTGACGGGCGACGGACCTATAAATAACAAAGACAAAGAGACGAAAAAGGGGACTAACTTCTAACCTAAAATAATCTGCACTTGGAGGCAAAGGTCAAGCGGCCGGAGAGGGTTTCTACCCAAAAAGGGGGCGTTTTCTCTGCTCTTGGATGGAGAGAAGATTGGAGGAGGCTTGTCTATGAGTGTTCTTCATCCCTTCTCTTTTTCCTTTTTGTATTTCCTTATCATGAGTAGTTAAATCCCCCATTGTTGGGGTTAGATGTAACTTTTCTGAACTTAGTTGTATTGTGATGCGGTTGTTTTAATACAAGTTTCTATTTCGTTATGAGTATGTGATTCTGTGTTTAATGCTTTCCTTGGATTAGCTACCCATATGAATGATAGGTTGCTTTAATAGATGACTGAAAGGTTGGTGTTAAGGCATGCTCATGAATCATATGCCAAGTAGGTCAAGAATCTAGACATAGGTGTTGGCTGCTTGCAATCTTATAAGTCTTAACTTAATGCAAAATCTCAGGTTATTCCACCTAAGACATTAGGGTTTAATTTGGGGTTTTAGGCTCAATGCACCTAAGACATTAGGCTTGAGTACTTTAGGAAAGGCTTGATTGGCATAATTGAATTAGGACTTGTGTTGATAACCATTTCATTGCAACTGAGGGAGGATTAGTGTAGTCTAACCTTGACAATGTTAGCCATATCCCTGTTTGCATACCAAGTGTTTGACATAATTCCAAAAAGACAAAAATATCTTATTTCTTTATTTTCTGTTTAATCTCTCATACTTTAGTTAAGTCTAGATAGTTGTTGAATTTGCGAATTGGTAATTGACATCCAATCCCTGTGGATACGATAACCGGTCTCACCACCGTATTACTTGATTGCGACGAGGTGCACTTGCCTTTATTTATATCTTAAAAATACACGCATCAAGTTTTTGGCGCCGTTGCCGGGGATTGGTTTTGTCAATATCATTAGTAACAAATGAGACAACTAGTTTAGACATTTTTTATTTTATTTTTCTGTATATATTTGATATCTTTCTTTTGTTAGTTTTGTATATATTTGTTTTTGTGTTTCTTTGATCTTGGGCTTAATTGTCTGTGAGGTGAAAAATTGATTAGATAGGATCATGGACTACAATTGGTATCAACCATCTGATGCAGAAAGTGAGATATCTGAGCTGCAGCTGCGGGTAGATATGTTGCAGTTGGCCATAAAAATCCAACAAGTGAGCGATGAGTTGTCAAGGGCACAAATCTCTCCTCCACCAATGGTAGGTTGTTCTGAATGGGGAAATCAATTTCCCAACACTTCTACTCCATGGTGGGGGAACCCTCCAAATAACACTTTGATGGATGAAGGGGAACATTGGGAATCTTCCACACCTTGGAATGATGAGCCATCCCCATTGGAAGTTGCTTGGGAGAACTTCAAATCCGCATTCCCAGTCGAGGTTGAGCAACCTATCCCGGATAGTCAACCTCACTTAGAGGCTGTTTTGGAGAACTTCATGGCAACAACAATGGAAGAAGTAAAGAATCAAGAAGATGCCATTCGAAGTCTCGGGGTACGTATTGAGGAACTTTCTAACCTACTATCCAAAATGCCAAATGAGGACTTGATGGATGATGATGAAGATGATGCAATGATGGATGAGGAGGAAGAAGAAGAAGTGGGAGCAACCGAGTCAAGAAGTGAAGACCCTGTTTTGGAGAACATAGTTGCACCACTCCCCATTGAACCCTTGACTAAAGAGCCTAAAAGGAAGAGGCATTTGGAGGATAGCTATGTCACCATGCTCGGGGATGATGAAGAACTTGTGAAATTGAATGATGCTATTGGCCCCTATGCATGTGTGGAATGTGATGGGAGAAACACTTGTGTGGTTTGTGCGGAGATTTCTGCATATTTGGAAGGTGATGGATTTGGCGATGCTGAGAGTGAAGATGGTACGAGGCTTGAACAAAGACCAATGATCCTCTCGATTTGTTTGCCACCTCATATTTTAAAGCAGTCAACAATGGAGTTCATGCCTCTACCTGAGGTTGAACCCCATTTTTATTGGGAAGATTTTATGGATAAAGGGGTCATCTTTGACCCGAGTGGAATTGAAAAGCGCTTCCCATTTGAAGAAGTCAGCATGAATTTCGAGTGCTCACTTCCACATTTTTGCTGCAAATCGTGGGATACAGGTGAAGGATCTTACATGGTTAGCATTCCTTGGTCCTTATACCACAGGTTATGGGATCCAGGTGGATGCTTCTTAATAAGTCAAGCTAGTGACGTTAAAGAAGCGCTTATTGGGAGGCAACCCAACTTTTCTTAACCCTTCTCTTTAGTTAATTTTGTCTTTGCTTTAACCTCTTGAATAATTTGAGAAGCTCAAGAGGTTTGTTAATAATTTTGTTAAGTGTCTTCAGATTTTGAATAAAGGAAGGAGAAAAAGAGCAGGGAGAAACAAAGCCATAAAGCATGTGAGCCAACACCCGCTACCGCCTCGGTAAGCCGTTCCAATTATTTGTTTTATTTTATTTTTCTTTTCTCCCCTCTCCAACTTGATTGTTTACATTGGGGACAATGTAAATCTTTAAGCTTGGGGTAGGGGTAATCTTTTTGCTTGCATTGTAAATATTGCATTCATATAGGCTTAAGTTTGCATGATCACATGAATTGATTACCCTTGCTTAGATTGAGCTTATGATTGTGAGAACTAAGTGCCAATTAAATTGTGATAGTGGATTTTTGAACCCAATTCTGTTTATTCTTGTGATATGGCTGCAAATGAATATGCTTGAGATGATTTCGGATAGTTGATGATTAGCATATGTTTCTTTAGACTTGTGTTTCTCACTGGTTCTTGAACTGATAAATGTGAGCTTTTGAGCCATTAGGGGGTACTCACTAAATCTGCCCCCATTCTTTGTGTAGAGTGTTATTCCTCTTGGTTTGTTTTCTCTAGAACTTGACTTAAAACCATTTTGAAGCTTAGAAAATTTTTGGAAACATTTTTGAAAATGATTGAGGCAATAGGTATTCTTCTGGCCTTCTGAGCTTTGAATGTGTAAATGCTACCCTTAGTTGCCCAATTTTGAGCCAAAATGAATAAAATGCTTTTCTTGGCACCCTGAAATGTTTTGATAAATATGTTTGACAAGGGACCTTCTAAAGTATTACAAAAGGGTAAAAAGGTAGTTGAAAGTTTGGGATGAAAGAATCAAAAAAAAAAAAATAATTCTCTTGAGTTGAAAAAAATAAAAAAAATAAAAAAATAATAATCTCCCCTTCTCCAAATAAAAGAAAAACAAAAGAAAAAGAAAAATAAATAGAGAAGGGGATGACAAAAAAATAATAAAAAGAAAAAGAAAAAAAAAGAAGGGTGGAATAATGTATTGAAAACCCAAGAAGGTATTTTAGAAGGTTTCTTGTGTTGAAATGTTTGATACTTGGTTTAGCCTTTTGAAATATCCCTTTCTTGTTATCCCCACCTAAAGATTAATCCCATGGCCACGTTACAACCAAATAAAAGACCTCTTGATTCTTAAGTGTTTTTCATAAATAAAGTGGAGATTTGGTTGATAGTCAAGCATATGGTAGGAATCATTCCTTGAGGAAAATGGAGCGAATTGTTATATATACTTGAACACTTGAGTGAGTGAGGCAAGAAAGAGAGCCAAGCAAATAAACAAGCTTGGGGTGAGCTTCAAGTGAGCAAGAGTGCCCGAATCAGTGAGAATGTGAGTCTAGGAAACTTAAGCCCCTAATTGGACTTGAATTGATTGTCTCTTACTGAATTGTTTGAATTGCCTATTGCTTGGATCATTTTACTCGGGTTCTTAGTTCACTATCCATGCTTTGACTGTTTATCTCTTCTGGCCTTAGTTTTTGCTTGAGGACAAGCAAAGTCTTAAGCTTGGGGTGATTTGATGAGTGTGATTTTACCTCATTTTTCATGTACATTTCGGCATGCATTTGCATATAGTTAGGCCAAATTAGTGTTGATTTTGTATAGTTTTTCCTTTGGAACGGATGAGGTGGTTTCTGTGTGTTGTTTTGCAGGATTTAGTGGAAAAATGCCCAGAAATCAGCCTTGGTGGAGCTTGGATGAAAAAGAGCTAGAAAAGTGAAGAATATAGCCAAACAGAGCCTATCACGGCCGTGACTTAGGATTCGCGTCGCGAACAAAGGGCTCGCCTCGCGAGTGACCATTTTGTGCAAATTCGCCCAAGTCAGAGACCATCACGGCCTGGCCGTGATGGACATCACGGCCGTGACGGGCGACGGACCTATAAATAACAGCACAGCAGACAGAAAAAGGGACTAACTTCTAACCTAAAATAATCTGCACTTGGAGGCAGGCTGTGGCTGGCGGCTGGAGAGGGTTTCTACCCAAAAAGGGGGGCGTTTTCTCTGCTCTTGGATGGAGAGAAGATTGGAGGAGGCTTGTCTATGAGTGTTCTTCATCCCTTCTCTTTTTCCTTTTTGTATTTCCTTATCATGAGTAGTTAAATCCCCCATTGTTGCGGTTAGATGTAACTTTTTTGAACTTAGTTGTATTGTGATGCGGTTGTTTTAATACAAGTTTCTATTTCGTTATGAGTATGTGATTCTGTGTTTAATGCTTTCCTTGGATTAGCTACCCATAGGAATGATAGGTTGCTTTAATAGATGACTGAAAGGTTGGTGTTAAGGCATGCTCATGAATCATATGCCAAGTAGGTCAAGAATCTAGACATAGGTGTTGGCTGCTTGCAATCTTATAAGTCTTAACTTAATGCAAAATCTCAGGTTATTCCACCTAAGACATTAGGGTTTAATTTGGGGTTTTAGGCTCAATGCACCTAAGACATTAGGCTTGAGTACTTTAGGAAAGGCTTGATTGGCATAATTGAATTAGGACTTGTGTTGATAACCATTTCATTGCAACTGAGGGAGGATTAGTGTAGTCTAACCCTGACAATTTTAGCCATATCCCTGTTTGCATACCAAGTGTTTGACATAATTCCAAAAAGACAAAAATATCTTATTTCTTTATTTTCTGTTTAATCTCTCATACTTTAGTTAAGTCTAGATAGTTGTTGAATTTGCGAATTGGTAATTGACATCCAATCCCTGTGGATACGATAACCGGTCTCACCACCGTATTACTTGATTGCGACGAGGTGCACTTGCCTTTATTTATATCTTAAAAATACACGCATCAAAACTCAGATTGCCCAATAAGCTAGTACATATTCTAGACCTAAGGGTACGTTTCCGGGACAACCCGAAGTTAATCCCAATGAACATTGTAATGCCATATACTTGAGGGATGATAAGCTTGGGGTGGTTGAAAAGGATGTGGAATGTGAGGAGGACATGAGTGAAGATGAATAGATAGAGCCAAAGTATATCCCTCCACCACCTTACCAACCCCAATACCTTTCCCACAAAGGTTGGTCAAGAGAAAACAAGTAGAAATAGAAACTAAGAGCTTAATTGAGGAGCACAATGTCATGATAAAAACTAATATGCCTCCTAAACTAAAAGATTCAGGTAGTTTCTCTGTTGCTTGCTCAATTGGAGAAGTGAAAATAGACCAAGCCTTATGTGACTTAGGGGCTAGTGCGAGCTTGATGCCGCTTACTATCTTGGAGAGGTTAGGAACCAAGGAATTGAGTCCATCCAAATTCTCTTTACAATTTGCGGATGACTCAACTAAAACTCCTCTAGGCATACTAGAGAATGTTCCCGTAAGGGTAGGGAAAATTTTCATTCCTACCGATTTCATGGTGTTGGATATGAACGGGAATTCTAAATTCCCCATCATTCTAGGAAGGCCGTTCTTGGCCACATCTGGAGCGATAATAGACGTAAAGAATGTCAAACTCTCTCTGAATGTAGAGGAAGGTATGGTAGATTTTGATTTGACTAACTCATATAACAACCCTCCTTTTGAGAGTCATGTGTGCAGGATCGATATAATGTCTCCAGAGGTGAAGGAAAAGCTTAACATGGAAGCAACTCCGAAGCTTTATAAGACAAATGATGCACCAAATGGTGATGAAGTTGGAGTTGCTCATCATGTGGAAATAAAACTTCCGCCGGGAGGAAGTAAGGCCATGAAACTCAGAGTGAAAAGAGCAAAGCGAAAGCGCAATTGGCCATACGAACAAAATAGGCTCTTTCAAGGACTTCCATGGAAGAGAAGTGTTCTTGCACTTTCTAGGCCCAATCGACCCCGGTTGATTGAAAGAAGTATGGTCAAGCTTAAGACCGTAAATAAGTGTTTCTTGGGAGACAACCCAAGTTTTCTTTCCCTTTTCCATTTGTTTTTGAATTTTGTTTTTGAATAATTTGAGAAGATAAGAAAAGAAAGATCACTAATTGATGGCTTTGCCAAGTATTTTCAGGTTATAAAGGAAGGAAGAGCAAAAAGGCAAGGACAAATAAAGTCAAAAGTCATCGCGCCCAGGCTGTGACGGTGGTCATGGCAGTGATTAGCTAACCAGAGAAGATCAGAAAGGATCACGCCCAGCCATGATATCCATCACGGGCGTGATGAGAAGGACCCTGAAGATCAGATTGTATCACGACCTAGCTGTGATGGATCCTATAGACCAGAATTGATCACGGCCTAGCCGTGATGAGCATCACGACCGTGACACACTTCCCAGAATCTCTTTGACTGGCATGTGAGCCAGCACCCGCTACCATCTCGGTGAGTTGTTCCATTTTTCTCCTATCTCCGACTTGATTATTTACATTGGGGACAATGTAAGTTTTTAAGCTTGGGATAGGGGTATTTTTGCAATTTTTTGCATTTTTGCATTTTTGCATTTTTCATGTTGCATTCATATTGGAATAGTTTTGCATGATCACATGATTAGATTGGCCCCTTGCTTAGATTATACATCCAATTGTGATAACTTGGTACCAAATAAATTGAGATAGTGAATTTTTAAACCCAATTTTTTATTCTTGTGATAAGGCTAAAAATAAAATGCTTGAGATGATCTTTTGATAGTTGATAATTAGCATGTGGTTCCTTAGATTTGTGTTTCTCATTGATTTTAAACTACTAAATGAGAGATTTTTGAGCCTAAAAGGGGTACTCACTGATAGTGTGATTTTACATGATGTTTGTTGTACACTTTTGCATGAATTTTTCATATAGATTAGGCATTCTTTATTTGATTTTTATTAGTTTTTACCTTGGAACGGGTGAAGGTGGTTTTGTGTGTTGTTTTGCAGAAATTGAGGAAAACTGTGCAGATTTGGCCATAATAAAGCTTGGAAGAATTTAGAGCTTGAAAAGAGAAGAGAAGAAATTGAGCCAAGCAGAATTCTGGAGATTCACCCCATGAGACCGGATTCGCCTCGCGACCTCGAAAGTCGATCGTGCCGTAAAAATGCAAGCCTTTCCTGGTTCGCCTCGCGAACCTTGTCTCGCCTCGCGAGTCCGGGAAACCAGAATCCATCACGCCTGTGCTCGATGCTCCTCACGGGAATATTTGAGAAGCTATTTACTGTTTCGCGTCGCGATCATCTCTCGCCTCGCGAGAGTTCAATTCTCTGTAGAATTAGATTTTTAACTTTCGCCTCGCGAAATGACATTCGCCTCACGAGCGAGCGCAGAATCGATTGGTATAAGTTGCTGTTTTAGGCGCAGTAAAAGAGTGGTTGGAGGAGAAGCACTTGGAGGCTGCAAGCTGGGATAGGGTGCCAACCCTAGAAGGGAGCCGAGTTAGGGGTTTCTGTGACGACGACAGTGGGAAGCTTCAATGGAGTTCTCCCTTTCCTCCTTTCTCTACTTATTTTTCTGGTTTGGCTTGCTCTGTAGTTATGAATAGTTAAATCCCGTTTGTTGGGATTAGATGTAACCAAACTTATTATTATGTATTTATCTTGACTGATTATTCTGTGTTCATGTCTTCATATTAGTGATTAATTTTCTGTGCTTAATGCTTGTTGTGGCTAGCACCCCCATGACTTGATTTGTGTTTTGGTATGCAATGGGGACGTTCAGACGTAACCGGAACTGAATTTAATCACCTAGTAACCCTTTCATCTAGGAATGGAGTTAGGTTTGCTAGTAATCGCGTAATCCCTAATCTTAATGCAAATTCATTAATCTAGGCCACCTAAGGAATTAGGGTCTATTAGTGGATTTAGGCTCTTGCCATCCGAGGAATCGGGGTTTGAGTAGTTTAGTGGATTGATTTTAATATCTGAAGCATGAATGGGAGGTATCTAGTCCTGATAGTACATGAGACAGATGTTTGGTGAAATCTAGTCCCAACATATCTTTCTGCACTCCAAGTGTTTGTCAAAAATCCCTAAAAAGACCAAAAACATTTTATTTCTTTTCTTTTGTTTGTTTTACTTTCTCTTGTTTAATAGTTTAGTCTGGATAGTTGCTGAGCTTGTGAATTGGTAGTTGACATCCAATCCCCGTGGATACGATAAACCGGTCTCACCACCGTATTACTTGCACGATCGGGTATACTTGCCCGGATTCGTCTAACACTCACCAAATTTACCCCATTCTTTGTGATTGAGTGTTTTATTCCTCTTGGATTGTATTCTCTAGAACTTGACTTGAAACCGTTTTGAAACTTAAAAATTTTTGAAAACATATTTGAAAATGATTGAGGCACTAGGTATTTTTCCGGTCTTCCGAGCTTTGATTGATTAAATGCTACCCCTTAGTTGCCCAATTTTGAGCCTAAAAGAATAAAATATTTTTCTTGGTACCTTGAAATATTTTGATGAATGATGCTTTGTATGGCACCTTTTAAAGTATTGCAAAAGGGTAAAAAGGTAGTTTGAAAAATAAAATTTTGGGATGAGAAGGTTAGAAAAATATTTCTCTTGAATTGAAAATCTCCCCTTCTCCAAATAAATAAAATAAAGTAAATAAAAAAATGGAGAAGGGGATGACAAAAAGAAAGTGAGAAATAAAATAAAAAGAAAGAAAAAAAGGTGGAAAAATGAATCAAAGCCCAGAAAGGTATTTTAGAAGGTGTCATGCCTTCTTGAATTTTCCTTTTCTTGATTTCCCCACCTAACAATTGATCCCATGGCCCCATTACAACCAAAAAAAAAGACCTCTTGATTCTTATGTGTTTTCATTAATAAAGTAGAGATTTGGTTAATAGTCAAGCTTATGGTAAAGTACCTTCCTTGAGGAAATTGAGCGAATTGTCATATACCCTTAAACACTTGAGTCAGGTGAGAAGAGTGCCCGAATCAGTGAGAATATGAATTTAGGAAACCTAAGCTTCTAATTGGACTTGAAATTGATTGTCTCTTGGATACTTATTGAATATGCCTGCTGCTTGGATTAGTTACTTGGGTTCTTGGTTAACTATCCATGCTCTGATTGTTTATATTGACTGGCCTTAGTGATTGCTTGAGGACAAGTAAAATCTTAAGCTTGGGGTGGTTTGATGAGTGTGATTTCACCTCATATTTGTTTATCATTTTGCATACATTTTCATATAGTTTAGGTATTTTTAATTTGATTCTGGTTAGTTTTTACCTTGGAACAAAAAGGCGGTTTTGTGGTGTTGTTGTGCAAGAATTAAGGATCAAAATGCTAAAAATTAGCCATGATGGAGCTTGCATGACGATGGGGCTTGAAAAGTGAAGAAAATGAGCCAAACAGAGCCCATCACGGCCTAGCCGTGACAGCCATCATGGCCTAGTGACAGCGGGGCGCGACGCGATGCGCGCGCTCGTGCGTGCGATTCCGGCAAGTGTACCGGACTGTCGTCAAGTAATAAAAGATATCGATCCCACAGAGACTGTGATCTCGAATCACAACCAATTATCAAATCGAGTAGATCTGGACTGTATAAAAAGGATTTGAAAAAGGATTTTTGATTTTTGAATTAAGAGATAAGTAAACAGAAGACAAATAAAACAGAAAGTAAATTGTTTATGGGGTTTTGGATCTAAATGGGTTCCTAGGGATGTAGGTTACCAACAAGATCGTTTACGTTGCTAAGTCGATTACCCTTGTTAATTAGCGAAATTGCGTTGAAGGCGAGTTTATCCTCTAATAGCTTAAGCTCCCTCTCGGGTTACAAAAGCCATGCCCAATTGACCCAACCCCTACTCTCGTGGTAGTCGAACTCAGATTGGACCCTTTGCGTTTCGTGACAACTCGTTGATCCTCGAGGGACGGCTTCTAACTCTCGTGATTTCAATCCCAAGTCTGACTTCTATAGATCCGACACCTAAGTTCACCGCTAGGTTCCTCCTTAGATCATCCACTTCTCGCAAATAAGCGGCCGCCGAATTTTACGAGTGAAAAACACTAGAAATCCTAAGTTCACCGCCAGGTTCCTCCTTAGAATGTCTACGTCCCGCAAATGAGTGGTCGCCGAATTTACGAGTGATTAACACACTAGAAATCAGATCTAAAGCAAATCGAAATTAACAAAGATATTACATCAAATTCAACATCATAAACGAATCTCGGGCATAGCCCCAATCCCTAGAAACTAAGCTACTACTCAAGTCTTGCCATGGAGATGACAAGCTTGGTTGACAACATCATGAAAATACAAAAATCAGAGAAGAGAGGAGGAAGAAGAAGAAGATCCAAAAATGTAGCCTAAGTAGTAGCCTAGAGTCCTTGTCGTTAGATGATCCCTTCTGCATCTGCCTGGTCCTTATTTATAGAATTGGGGAGTTGGAGTCCCAATCTAACTCAAATTCTGATCCAATTCGGTTTCTTCAGGTCCAAGTAATGCGCGTCCACTACTGCGATGACATTCTCTGCTTCCGCAATTCTGTGGATTTTCAGTCTCTCGCGTGGCGAGACCATGCTCGCGTCGCGAGCCTCCCTTTCATGGCCGTGATCTCCATTACGGCCAAACCGTGATGGATTCTGACTTGTGGTGGTTTTAGGTCACGGCCGTGATGTACATCACGGCTAGGCCGTGACAGACTCTAACTTCAGCCTTTCTTCCTTTTCAGTTTTGCTCGATCATGGCCGTGATGGGAATCACTGCTAGGCCGTGATGGGCTCTGTTTGGCTCATTTTCTTCACTTTTAAAGCTCTATTTTCATCCAAACTCCATCATGGTTGATCTTGAGCATTTTACCCTTGATTTCTGCAAAACAACACCACACAAACCGCCTTACCCGTTCCAAAGGAAAATTAACCTAAAATCCAATTAAAAATGCCTAAACTACATGAAAATGCATGCAAAATGATAGACAAAGTTGATGTGAAATCACACTCATCACCTAGCTGTGACATCCATCACGGTCGTGATTGAGTAGAGCTTAAAAGAAAGAATTGAAAAGTCAGAACTGGTCACGGCCAGCCCGTGATGCCCATCACGGTCGTGACATATCAGCTGAACCAGACCTTCACAGGCAGAACTGATCACGGTCTAGCCGTGATGGTGGTCACGATCGTGAAAGACCAATCAGTGAAGCAACGCCCAAGGCAGAATCCGTCACGGTCAGGCCATGATGGCCATCACGGTCGTGACGCACAATATTTGGATATGAAGAAACTGATTTCTTCTGAATTTGTATTTGATTGGGATTCAAATGACCTTAATCTATAAATAGGGCAATTAGGCAGAGACTATGGAGGCTTTTTGGGGGCTGCCACACTTAGGCAAAATTAGGATTCTCTCATTCTTCTTCTTCTCTTCTCTTAGGCTTTATTTCATGTTGTTGTTAACCAAGCTTGTCATCACCATGGCAATGCTTGAGTAGTAGCTTTATTTCTAGGGCTTGGGGCTATTCCCAAGACCTGATTTATGTTATGAATTAATGTATTACCTTTGTTAATTTCAATTTTGCTTTAGATCTGATTTCCATTGTTTTAATTACTCGTAAATTCGGTGGCCACTTATTTACGAGTCGTAGATACTCTAAGGAGGAACCTAGCGGTGAACTTAGGTATCGGATCTATAGAATCAGACTTAGGACTTAAATCACGAGAGTTAGAAGCGGTCCTTCGAGGATTCATGAATTGTCACAAAGCTTAAAGGGTTCAATCTAAATTCAACTACCACGAGAGTAGGGGTTGGTTTAATTGGGCACGGTTTTTGTAACCCGAGAGGGAGCATTAACTTATTTAGGATAAATTCGCCTTCAAGGCAATTTTGATAATTAACAAGGGGTAGTCAATTTAGTAACATAAACAATCTTGTTGTTAACCCAATTCCTAGGAATCCCTTCAGATTTGAAAAACCCAAATTGATTTACTTTTCTGTTTTAATTGATTGCATTATCAAATATCTGATTTTCTAAGTTATCTCTTATTTCAAAAATCAAAATCTTTTCAAAATCCTCTTTTATATTCCAGTTTAATTGATTTGATAATTAGTTGTGATTTGAGATCACGGTCTCTGTGGGATCAATCTTTTTATTACTTGCTTCGATCCAGACGCTTGTTTGAGCCCATCAAGTTTTTGGCGCCGTTGCCGGGGACTGTGCTTTCTTGAATCTCAATTTAATTTTCAAATTGATTTTTCTGGACATTTTCTTTTTCTTTTTAATTGTTTTTTGTTAAAAAAAATTCTTTTTTTCATCTATCTCTTTTTCGTCCTTGAGTATCCACTCCTCTGTGTTTTTCTCTTTTATGCAAGAGATCCCTAAGTCTTGGAAACCTTACTGAGGTCGACCCCGAAATCGAAAGGACCTTTCATAGACGTAGGAGACTACAAAGAGAGAGGGAGAGGTTGATTCTCATTCCACTCATGACGAATCTACCGGATACAAAACCATTGAAGGACTACGCAGCCCCAAATGCGAGGGGCTTGCGAACTGGGATTTCTAGGCCAGAGATCGAGGCGGAGAACTACACTATACCGCCTATGCTAATTAGCATGATTAGGAAACATAAATTCGGAGGATTGCCCTCGGAGGACCCGACCGATCATGTGGAGACGTTCTTGGAGTTCACCGATGCAATAAGGATTCATGGTGCCCCGATCGATGCTATACGCTTGAGGTTATTCCCCTCCTCTCTGACTGGAAAGGCTATGGCTTGGTTGAAGCAAGTTCCCGCTAATACCTTGTCAACTTGGGACGAACTGGAGCAGGTGTTCTTGGAGAAATTATTCCCTCCATCGAAGACTGCCTACCTACGAACTCAGATCACCGGCTTCTTCCAAAAGGATGGAGAAGCTTATCCGAAGCTTGGGATCGCTACAAGGGATTGTTAGAGTCTTGCCCACATCATGGACTCGAGAGGTGGTTATTAGCGCATACCTTCTACAACGGACTGGATTACTCTTCGAAGGTGTCACTTGACTCCGTAGCTGGTGGAGCCTTTATGAATAGACCTCTGACCGAAGCGTTCAACATCATTGAAAACGTAGTCACCAACTACCACCAATAGGGTTCGGAAAGAGGTAATAACCCGAAAAAATTTCGGGGGGTAAGTTTTAAATGAATAGCACTGATCTCATTATATCTAAAATTGACTCACTGAATAAACGCTTTGATAAGCTTGAAAAGGCTAATGTGAGTTCAATAGGTGCTACTAACATTGTTTGTGAGATTTGTGGAATGCAGGGACATGACATAATGGAGTGCCCACATTGTATTGCTCATGGATCCGGTGCTTCGGGGGAACGAGTGAACTCTTGTCACAACTTCTATGACATGAACCCGAAGTTACCAAACTACGCTCCCCCAAATTCTTACAACCAAGGAAGGAAGAACATTCCTTACCTCTCCTACGGGAAGTACAACAACACGCTGAACCACGAATTCCAAGAAGGCCAAGGTAATAGAAAGCCCGCATCGGGGTATCCTCAGGTACAAAAGTCTAAACTTGAGTCTCATTTGGAAAATTTTGTTGAAACTCAAACAAAACAAAATGAAGAGTTTAGGTAACAAGGCAGGGCAGTCAACGACGCAATAAAAGAGTTAGCATCTAAGGTAGATAACTTAGCCATCCATAATAAGATGTTAGAAACTCAGATTGCCTAACAAGCTAGTACATATTCTAGACCTAAGGGTACGTTTCCGGGACAACCCGAAGTTAATCCCAATGAACATTGTAATGCCATATACTTGAGGGATGATAAGCTTGGGGTGGTTGAAAAGGATGTGGAATGTGAGGAGGACATGAGCGAAGATGAAGAGATAGGGCCAAAGTATGTCCCTCCACCACCTTACCAACCCCCAATACCTTTCCCACAAAGGTTGGTCAAGAGAAAGCAAGTAGAAATAGAAACTAAGAGCTTAATTGAGGAGCACAATGTCATGATAAAAACTAATATGCCTCCTAAACTAAAAGATCCAGGTAGTTTCTCTATTGCTTGCTCAATTGGAGAAGTGAAAATAGACCAAGCCTTATGTGACTTAGGGGCTAGTGCGAGCTTGATGCCGCTTACTATCTTGGAGAGGTTAGGAACCAATGAATTGAGTCCATCCAAATTCTCTTTACAATTTGCGGATGGCTCAACTAAAACTCCTCTAGGCATACTAGAGAATTATAGTGTTAGTAACTCATCATACAATTTTGACTATCCCATTGATCATGCCGAAGAGGTTGTTGATGATGACGGGGAAGTTCCTCTTGAACTATTGAGATTGGTAGAACAAGAAGCCAGGGAAATTTGACCCCATGAAGAGCCGAGTGAACTAATCAATTTGGGAACCGAAGATTATAAAAAAGCGGTCAAGATTGGCATTTCCCTGAAAGAAAAGGAGCGAAGTAGGTTGATCAAGTTGTTGATGGAATATAAAGATGTTTTCTCATGGTCATACCAAGACATGCCAGGGTTAGACCCTAGTGTAGCAGAACACAGGCTACCATTAAAGCCGGAGTGTCCTCTAGTAAAACAAAAGCTACGAAGGATGAAAGCGGAAATGTCCTTAAAGATCAAGGATGAGGTCAAGAAGCTGCTAGATGCAGGTTTCCTAGAAGTTGTGAAGTACCCTCAATGGGTTGCCAATATTGTTCCTGTTCCTAAGAAAGATGGAAAGGTTCGGATGTGTGTTGACTATCGAGATCTGAAAGTGCTAGCCCAAAAGATGACTTTCCTCTACCACACATTGATGTTCTTGTAGACAATACTGCTCAACATGCATTATTCTCTTTCATGGATGGATTCTCGGGATATAATCAGATCAAGATGGCTCCCGAAGATATGGAGAAGACCACATTTGTCACTTTATGGGGAACCTTTTGCTACAAGGTTATGCCCCTTGGCTTGAAAAATGCTGGGGCAACATATCAGCAGGCTATGGTGGCTTTATTCCATGATAGGATGCATAAGGAGATAGAAGTTTATGTAGATGACATGATCACCAAGTCCAGATCCGAAGATGACCATGTTGATAATCTGCAGAAACTTTTTGAGCGGTTAAGAAAGTTTAAGCTCCGACTGAATCCAGCCAAATGCACTTTTGGAGTGAAATCAGGCAAGCTTCTGGGGTTCATTGTTAGTCAAAGAGGAATAGAGGTTGATCCTGAAAAGGTTCGGGCAATCATCGATATGCCAACACCTCAAAAAGAGAAAGAAGTTCGTGGGTTTTTAGGAAGTTTGAACTACATTGCCATGTTCATCTCCCAATTAACAGCGACATGAGAACCAACCTTTAAACTGCTGCGCAAAAATCAGGCAGTAACATTGAATGAAGATTTTCAAAAAGATTTTGAGAAGATCAAACAGTACCTACAAGAGCCTCCAGTCTTGGTTCCCCCAGTTCCAGGAAGACCTCTCATCATGTATTTGACTGTACTAGATGAATCTACGGGTTGTGTACTGGGGCAGCACGATGAGTCAGGAAGAAAGGAACATGCCATCTACTATCTAAGTAAGAAATTCACCAGTTGCGAAGCCAACTACTCACTACTAGAACGCACTTGCTGTGCTTTGACTTTGGCAGCTCGCCGTTTGAGGCATTACATGTTGTGTTACACTACATGGTTGGTGTCCAAAATGGATCCAATCAAGTATATCTTTAATAAGCCTGCTCTGACTGGAAGAATTGCTCACTGGCAAGTCCTGATATCAGAATATGACATTGTCTAAGTCACCCAAAAAGCAATAAAAAGGAGTGCTCTTGCAGAATACCTAGCCAATCAGCCAGTAGAAGATTATGGATCGATGCAATGTGATTTCCCAGATGAAGTAATAATGGCTTTGTTTGATCGCGAGCAATCACCAGAAAAAGAAAAATGGACTTTGTTGTTTGACAGAGCTTCTAATGCATTGGGACATGGAATTGGGGCAATACTAATCTCACCGTAAAATGATTATTTCCCTATCACTGCAAGGCTTTGCATTGATTGTACAAACAATATAGCCGAATATGAAGCTTGTGCGCTCGGGATCCTGGTAGTGATAGAATCAAAGGGAAGGATCCTAGAGGTATATGGGGACTCTGGATTAGTCATCCACCAGCTAAGAGGGGAATGGGAAACCCGAAATCCCAAGTTAATCCTGTACCATGATTACATCAAAGGTTTGATTAAGAAGTTTGACGAAGTCACATTTCATCATATTCCCCGAGAAGATAACCAATTAGCTGACGCGCTGTCTACCTCATCCTCGATGTTCAAAGTAAGTGACGAGAGGAACCTACCACTCATCAAAATGGAAAGTCGTGATCACCCTGTATATTGTCAAGTGATAGAGGAAGAGTCTGATCAAAAACCGTGGTACCATGACATCAAATGCTTCATCCAAAGAAGGGAATACCCTCCGGGCACTTCAGAAAATAACAAAAGAACCCTAAGAAGACTTGCAATGGGTTTCTATTTAGATGGAGGTATTTTCTACAAAAGAAATCATGACATGGTGTTGTTGAGGTGCGTTGACACAAAAGAAGCTAAACGAATAATTGAGGAGGTACATGAAGGATCTTTTGGAACACAAGCGAGCGGTCATGCAATGGCCAGGAAAATCTTGAGGGCTGGCCAATACTGGTTGACAATGGAGGCTGATTGCTTTAATTATGCGAAGAAGTGCCATAAGTGTCAAATATATGCTGATAAGGTTCATGCGCCACCAGTTCCCTTGAATGTCATGTCAGCACCCTGGTCGTTCTCAATGTGGGGAATGGATGTGATCGGGCCAATCAAACCAAAAGCCTCAAATGGGCATCGCTTCATTCTTGTTGCCATTGATTATTTAACCAAGTGGGTTGAGGCTGCATCATATGCCAACGTGACCAGAAATGTCGTAGTCAAATTTGTAAAAAGAGAATTAATTTGTCGTTATGGGTTGCCGAGTGAGATTATCACTGATAATGCGACCAACTTGAACCACAATATGATGAAGGAGATGTGCGAAAACTTCAAGATAAAGCATCACAATTCCTCCCCGTACCGTCCTAAGATGAACGGAGCAGTTGAGGCCGCTAATAAAAATATTAAGAAGATTGTCCAAAAGATGGTGGTGACGTATAAGTATTGGCACGAGATGTTAACTTTTGCTTTACACGGCTATCATACCTCTATTCGCACCTCAACAGGGTCAACGCCATATTCTTTAGTTTATGGGATGGAGGCAGTGCTCCCGATTGAAGTAGAGATCCCCTCATTAAGAGTACTGAGAGAAGCAGAATTGGAAGAAGCTGAGTGGGTCCAGGATTGACTAGACCAATTGAACCTCATTGAAGAGAAAAGATTAGGGGCATTGTGTCACGGACAATTGTACCAGAGAAGGTTGATGAGAGCTTATGAGAAGAAGGTATGCTCGCGACAGTTTCGGGAGGGTGACCTGGTGCTTAAAAAGATTCTACCGATCCAAAAGGATCACCTAGGGAAGTGGATTCCAAACTAAGAAGGACCTTACGTTGTGAAAAGACCTTCTCGGGAGGAGCTTTAATTCTCACCAGGATGGATGGGGAAGATCTTTCGCTCCCTGTAAACTCAGATGCAGTCAAAAAGTATTATGCTTGAACGCCACTTCCCAAGAAGTAGAAAAGAAAAGAAAAAGTGAAAAATTAAAAAAAAGAAAGAAAAGCTCGCTAGGCTGAAAATCTGAAAAGACAATCTAGGCAAAAGTTAGAGCAACCCGCCAGACTGAAAACCTGAAAAGGTGGTCTAGGCAAAAGTTAGGGTTAAAAAATTAATAATAATAATAAAGGAAGTGTCGTCGAGCTGATAAATTGGGGCAATGAGTGTCTAAGATGCATGAAGACTGGACAAACAACATTCTCTGAAGCCAATTGATGAGAAGCCAAGACTGTATGAGGGATACTAACACTAGTCATTGAGAGAGATGTCACTTGAAGAGATGTGACTCTACTTCATAACGTTTTGAAATTCCAAATTCCATTGTAATATCTGCCTTGTACACCTTTTCGATATTGATATAATGACAATGACTTCCAATTTTGCTGTTTACTCTTGTCCTTCTGTTTTACTTTTGTCAATTGAATGCATCCATCATGATAAGTCTATACTGAAATGTGAAACAAGTATTGGTGTTTTTAAGTAGTTAGAATTCCTTGGAAAGCCTCAAAAGGTCATAGGGGCACGCTTGTTCCTTGATGAAGGGCACTAAAGAAAAAGAAAAGAATATTAAAGATCAACCACTGGGATAATTGTGAACACCCATTTTTGTCCACATTTTATTCCAATTCTCATGATTTTGTGCTTCAAGGAGACTAATAATAATAGTGAAGAGAGAAAGAATAAAAAGAAAATAATAAAGAAAGGAGGGGGCTCATAATTAACTTGTTGTTGGACGGATTGGTCCCGTCCATTGCATTGGACTTGCTGTTGGACGCAGTCCAGTTCGTTGCACTTGTTGTTGGACGCGGTCCAGATCAGTCCATTGCATTGGACTTGTTGTTGGACGCGGTCCAGGTCAGTCCATTGCTTAGACGCGGTCCAGTCCAGTCCAGTCCATTGCGCTTGCTGCTGGACGGGGTGGTCCCGTCCATTGCTTTGCACTTGCTGTAGGACGGGGCGGTCCCGTCCATTGCATAGGACTTGTTGTTGGACGAAGTCCAGTCCAGTCCATTACACTTACTACTGGACGAGGTGGTCCCGCCCATTGCTTTGCACTTGCTATTGGACGGGGTGTTCCCGTCCATTGCTTTGCACTTGCTGTTGGACGGGGTGGTCCCGTCCATTCCAATGCATTTGCCTTTGAACGCGTCCAGCCCATTGCATTGTATTTTATGTGGATGCGTCTGGTCCATTTACGATGCACTTGCTGTTGGACGTGGTGGTCCCGTCCAGTCCATTACACTTGCTATTGGATGGGGAGGTCGCGTCCATCACTTTGGACCTGCTGATGGACGGGGTGGTCCCGTCCAGTCCATTATACTTACTGTTGGACGGGGAGGTCCCGTCCATCACTTTGGACTTGCTGATGGATGGGGTGGTCTCGTCCAGTCCCTTGTGTAACGCCCTTCGCTACATTAGTAACCCAAAACAAATTGTATAAAAATCTTTTAATACATTTAATTAAAATATGTTAATCATAAAATTTTTATCAATTATATAAGTCTGGAAAATGTCTCATATTAAATAAAATAGTAATAATGTATCAAAGTAATAAATAATAAATCCATTCGTCTAAATAAAAACCCCAAGCCTCAAAATCGGGCGTCTACTAATAAACCCAACGATAAATAAATAAAAACGTCTAGCCACATACGGCTCCTTATTTAAGAAAACACTAACCAAGCTAGGAACAATAACTAAGAAAATTCGCTAGGTCTTCAATCCTCTCCAGTCCCAGTGATGTCGTCCTCGTGCTCTGAAAACAACACTTTTAATGAGATATAATCCCAGTGAATAAAAATAATCGTTTATTGAAAAGGTTCGTAAATAGTGTTGTTTTCAGTCGGTGCGGTAACCGGAAAAACATTCATGGTACCCGCTAATTATTAAAATATCGAATATAATAAACCCCCAAAATAATAAATATATATAAATAAAATTGATGTCAAGCATTTAAAGTACAAACTCATAAGCTCAGCAACGGTCACATCTCATTGCATTTAATCACATTCACCATACAAACTCTACACAATGCAACTCCACGAACATGACTCGGTGATTCCCAGAATCACTTAACTTGACTCTTTGGTTCCCAGAACCGGTGTGAATCTTAGATCCACTAAGGTCTATGAGCTCATATCCATGCAATGACGTCCCACTGTCTTCCCCATCCCAGATGGAGGTATCGAATATTCCATCCCAGATGTGAATATTTTAATAATTTGATATCCCATCCCAGATGGTGATATCTCTCATCCTATTCCCGGAATAAAATGTGCACCGTCACCCCTTCCCGGAAGGTGATGACCAACTCGTATGTACCATACAATATGTCATCCCAGATGACTACCAAATATTTTCTCAAATTCCATATATCACAAACAATGATATAATGTCATGCCGAGTCAACGCTATCACATCATAAAATATATATAGGCATGTCAATCAACAATAACTCATATCAACCAAATATACTTGTTAACAATTACTAAAGTATTATATATATATATATATATATATATATATATATATATATATATATATAACAATTAAAATAATTCAAAGCACCACAAACATAAACTATGCGTCAGGGACATAATAAGGAATTGTGGTTCCAATTCATGTGATTAGTTTTATTTCTTTTAAAAGGAGCATTTGACGCATAGGGCCTATTCTCCATTTTATGAATTATAAGACTTAGGGAAGCTTGGAATTGAAAACGGGAATTCGCGGGAGACTTCCTTTGGCAATTGTCTTTCCATAAAACAATTAAAAGAAAGATGTTTACACAATACAATAATTTAATATAAAGCTATTTCATCATAAATTTCAAGAAAATCCGCTTATTAAATTAATTCCTCAACACAACCAATATATTTTAAGAGTCTCAAATCAAGATCTAAGAATCCTAAAATATTTTACTATTTCCAAAATACAAAGTCACATGTAGAAGCATAAAATTATCTGTACCATGAAAGTGTGAGAAAAATTATTTTTACTCGCCTTTTGCAGACCTCTAATGTGCTCTAAAAATTACGTATGATAAGGATTTGCGCTTCCCTAAAAATTCCCCTCCCGTTTGGTGGCGTTCTTGGATCTGTGTTGTTACGGTTGTACTGACAAGGAATGAAATTCTCTCCCTCGCTCTACTCGTGCGGCGCCCCCAGACCAGGCACAATGACCGAATTCTTATATTTATTGTACATTAAGCACAAAACTAGCGCATAGAATTAGTTTTATGATTTCCCCTTCTTTTTTTTCTGTGATTAACCCATATAAAAACCTTTTGGTAAGGCCAAAGCCTAAAAAAAGGTTACCTGGCCCATACGCCACTTATATATATATATATATATATATATATATAGATATATATATATATATATATATATATATATATATTATTTATATATATATATATATATATTACATTATTTATTTATTTATAATAGTTAAGTAATTTTCATAAATTCTTATACTGTTAAATTTTTACACTAAACTTCTTAATTATATTTTATTTGTAATATACTTTCTAACAACCTAATACTTTTTTTTTCAAATTAATTATATTAATCATATTAGAATTTTAGGATGTTACATTTTCTCCCCTCCTTAAAGAATTTCGTCCCCGAAATTCATCTCATACACACGTGCCTATTGTAACCCATGTCGTATTCTAAACTAAAAGGTTACCATACCTTAGATATTAAAATATGGGCATTGACGCACGATGTCCTCCTCCATCTCCCAAGTGGCTTCCTCAGGAGTCAATCTGCCCCATAACACTTTCACCAATGGAATTGCCTTGTTCCTTAGAGTCTTAGTGCTCTTGTCCAAGATTTGACTAGGCTTTGGCTTGTAGATCAAATTATCCTTCAATTGTACAGACTCGGGAGCTATCACATGAGATTCATCAGGCACATATTTTATGAGTTGCGACACATGGAAAACATCGTGAAGGTTTGCCAACTGTGGCGGAAGAGCCAATTGATAAGCAACAGGCTCGACTCTTTTAAGAATTTGGAAAGGTCCCATGAAACTTGGATTTAGCTTGCGGACTTTCATGGACCTCCCTACCCCGTCTTAGGAGTGACTCTCAAAAATACATGCTCGCTTTCCTGGAATTCTAGAGGCTTTCTCCTTTTGTCGGCATAGTTCTTTTGTCTACTTTGCGCTGTGCGTATCCTCTCCCTAATCATTTTGATTCTCTCAGAGGTTTCCTTGACCAATTCAGGTCCTATCAAGGTTTTCTCTCCCACCTCACACCAACATAAAGGGGACCTACGCTTCCTCCCATATAGGACCTCATAGGGTGCCATGCCTATACTTAGCGTGATAACTATTGTTATACGCAAACTCAATGAGAGGTAGGAATCTATCCCAACTCCCTCTTCATCCAGGACACACGCCCTAAGCATGTCCTCAAGGGTCTTAATGGTCTGCTCTGACTGACCATCCGTTTGGGGATGATAGGCCGTGCTAAGATTCAATTTAGTCCCAAAGGCTTGCTGAAAAGCTCTCCAAAATCTAGAGGTAAACCTCGGGTTTCTATCCGACACTATAGATGTGGGTATCCCATGAAGCTTGACTATTTCCTTGATGTAGAGGTATGCCAACTTGTCTAAGCTATAGGTTGCCTTAATTGGCAAGAAGTGGGCAAACTGGGTCAACCTATCCACTATCACCCAAATGGCGTCTAAGCTCAAACGTGTCTTAGGTAACCCCATTACAAAGTCCATAGAAATTCTCTCCCACTTCCATTCTGGAATCTCCAAGGACTGCAACAACCCCGAAGGCTTCTGATGTTCTATCTTAACCTTTTGGCACACTAAACACCTAGTTACGAAGCTAGCCACATCCTTTTTCATTCCTGGCCACCAGTACATCCTCTTAAGGTCTTGGTACATCTTAGTTATTTCAGGATGTATGGTAAACTTTCCCTTATGAGATTCCTCTAATATCTTCTCTCTAAGGCTCCCCTCCTTAGGAACAACGGTCCTATTCTTAAACTTCACTAGCCCATCAACGGACACAACTCATAACCCTCTTATCCCAACCGAGAGTGCAACTCCTGGCCTAAAAGTTGTTCCCGCCTAACCTCATCTCTAAGTTCACTATTAATTTCCAACCTATTCAACTTCAAGCTTAAGACACTTAAGGACACATCCAACATCTCCAGATTCATGTCCCTAAACTCTTCCACGAGGTTCAGCTCTTTCACCATCAAGCTCGACACGTGTAGGGACTTCCTACTCAAAGCATCTGCCACCATATTGGCTTTTCCCGGATGGTACTTCAACTCGAAGTCATAGTCCTTAAGGAACTCCATCCACCTTCGTTGTCTCATGTTCAACTCCTTCTGGTCGAACAGATATTTAAGGCTTTTATGGTCACTAAAAACTTCAAACTTTGCCCCGTAAAGGTAATGCCTCCAAATCCTAAGGGCAAAAACCACGGCTGCTAGCTCTAAGTCATGGGTAGGGTAAACCCCTTCATTTGGCCTAAGCTGCCTAGAGGCATATGCTACCACCTTGCCCTCCTGCCTTAAGACACATCCCAAGTCATTCTTAGATGCGTCGCAGTGTACCACAGAACTCACTAAGGGTTCCGGTATAGTTAAGACTGGTGATGACACCAATCTCCTCTTAAGCTCTTGGAACCCGTCCTCACACTCCTGGTCCCACACAAAAGGTTTCCCTTTCCTAGTCAATTGGATCAAAGGTAAGGCTAGTCTAGAGAGTCTCTCTATGAACTTCCTATAGTAACCAGCTAAGCCTAAGAAACTTCTTACTTCGGTTATCGTCTTAGGTTGTTCCCATCCCAACACCACATCAACTTTAGAGGAATCAACCACTACACCATCCTTTGAGATTGTGTGTCCTAAAAAATTTACCTCTTCTAGCCAAAACTCACACTTCTCCGATTTGGAATAAAGACGCTCGTCCCTCAAGATCTTCAACACCAACCTTAAGTGTTCTCCATGTTCTTCTGGTGTCCTAGAGTATATTAAAATATCATCTTAAAGATCTAATTCATGCAGTTCATGAAAACGGCTGGAGTATTGGTCACACAAAAGGGCATCACTACATACTCATAGTGCCCATACCTTGTCCTGAAGGCTGTCTTAGGGATGTCCTCGCTTCTAACTCTAATTTGATGGTATCCCGATCTTAGATCTATTTTGGAAAACACTGACGCTCCCCTTAACTTATCTAAGAGATCCTCTATCCTAGGCAAAGGGTATTTATTCTTGATGGTCACTTTGTTCAACTGCCTATAGTCAACACATAGCCTCATGCTCCCATCCTTATTTTTCACCAGTAGGACAGGTGCTCCCCAAGGTGACACACTAGGCCTAATAAACCCCTTCCCTAGAATCTCCTCTAACTGTTTCTTAAGCTCGCTCAACTCTAAAGGTGCCATTCTATAAGGCGCTACCGATACTGGTCCACTCCCTGGCACTAGATCTATGTTAAACTCAACTTCCCTATTCGGAGGCAAGCTAGAGACATCCTTAGGGAAAACATCCTGGAACTCGCACACCACAAGTATAGTCGTCACATCACTGCCAGCCTCTATCTTAGCAGAGAATAAGAGTATATATCCTTGAGCTCCCTCAACTAAGCACTTATGACAAGCAACAACAGAAGCAATAGAGCTGGGTACGGGAAAATCATTAGACATTGGTTGTATAGGAACAGAGATAGTTCTATCAGAGCAATTTATGACAGCATGATTTGCAGACAACCAATCCATACCAAGAATGACATCTAACCTAGACATGGGCAGGCATATAAGATCAACAAAATAAGATACACCTTGGTACACTAAGGGACAGCTCAAGCAAGCAATAGAGGTAACAAGTTTATCATTTGCAGGAGTAGCAACACTCAAATCATATGGCAACTTAGAAACAGACAAAGATAGATTTTTCACATAATCTAAAGATATAAATGAATGAGTTTCTCTCGAATCGAACAATAGAGTAACTTTTCTCCTGTACGAGTTGAAGGAATTCAGCCTCCTTCGAATCTAAGCTGCCTCGGAATGATGGCCGGTTGTCCTTCTTGATTTCGGAAAGTCCCCACGTGCTAAGGGTCCTAGGTTGCCACCACTCCATTAGTGATTGGCCTCCATTCCCATTCAGTTGACGGAGAGTCTTCGCCCGCGCTTGCATGACTCTGGCTATACATTCCAAAGCTGGCGCAAGTGCAACGTTCGTCCCTCGCCTATTAATCGCCATAAATCTGCTCACTACCAATGAAATACTGGGTTGATCAGGTCCAATATCCCAAAGAATAGCATGCAGCATTTATAACTCTAACAAGAATCCTATACGCCCAAGTTTTGTTTTAGAAAAAGCCCCAATACCACAGTCCGATATAGAATCGAACTGCTCTGATACCATAAATGTAACGCCCTTCGTTACATTAGTAACCTGACACGCTGTCGCTCACGCGTCAAAAAGCAAGCGATTTACAAAAACATGTAGCTAGGGAGCGACAACTCGTGTATCGTCTCACAAGGACTCTTGGATTGTTATTAGCAGAAAATCAATTTTGGGGGGAGTTTTGGACTGAAATCTAATTAAGAAAATAGTAAAGAAAAGCAGTGCAAACTAAGTAATTATCGAATAAGCTAAAAACGATTAATCTACTGTTCTCGGTTTCCCACTATCATCGGTTCATATAAATCCAAGCCCTAAGCGGATTCTAATCCCTTTTCGATTGTAGCATCAATTAACAAGCGAAATTGACACTACGAGACATATGTTCCTAATTCCGAATTAAGCAAACGGATTAAGCACTTCGTGAATTAAGCAAACACGAATTGAACACACGCGAATTAAGCAAACACGATTAAGTTTAGGAACATAACATCACCGAAATAAATCAACACCAACACTAGACACTCCTGAATTAAGCAAACAAAAATATATAGCATAGTATTGAAAAGGGAAAAGCAAACAAAATAGGAATTACAGAACCTTAAGTGCGATGGAAATCGATTACAGTAGACTAATCCAAGAAAATTAGTTCTCCATAAAAACGTAGCACAACCAGAAATTCTATATAAAAAATAGTGGATAATGAAAAAGTGTCTCCTAATCTGCCCAGAACATCAATTTATAACATTCAGGAACTGCGCCCTCTCGCGAGGCGAACACTCACTCGCGAGGCGAATCTTATGAAGAAATCTGAAACGTTTGGACTTCTCGCGAGGCGAATAATGGCTCGCGAGGCGAGGAATTGAAGAGTCTTCTTATTACACCCGTTATGAGCGTCAGGGGCTAACCGTGATGCTTTATGACTTCCAGGATCGCGAGTCGAGAAGAGGATTCGTGGGGCGAGACAGAGAGGATGACATTCTGCTGTTCAGGCTGGTCTTAGGTTCGCGAGGCGAGTATACTCTCACGGGGCGAATACCTCCAGGATTGAAATTTCCCCTGTTTCTTTATTCCCTTAACTTCTAAGTTAACCTGAAAACAATGAAATAGCCGTAAGTGCTTTATTTGACTCAAAACTAGCTAAATTAACCTAAAACTACTTAAACGACTCAAAATATTGATTGAGGACAATCGAGTCTAATTTGGGTGAAAACGAAATATAATTAGCACAAAACCATGGTCATACTAGCCATAAAACTAGATGAGCCAGAGGCTGATCAAAATACCCCAAACTTAAACTTTGCTTGTCCCCAAGCAAACTAAAACTCAAAAATACTCAAACTTGGCAAGCTTAAAAGATTTAATCAAATTCGCACAAATTTCATGCAATCTTAACAAAACAATTTCTCTTCAATGTTTCCCCCCCTTTTCAACAATGCAATCCCCACATTCATCTAGTTTAAACAATTGATAATTTCATCATTCATGCATTCATTAATCTAAATTGAGGACCCAAGTTACACACAAAAGGGAGATCACCAATTTCAAACAATTGCCTTCCTCACAAAGGGGTTTAGTGTTTCACTCAATCGCTCAGTTTGTCTAGGTTATCAACATTTCACTCAATTTCACTTTTAAGAGCACTTCCCATGAATTTGATTTTCATCTTAGACAAGGTTCCCACGAAAACATGCATGCAACATCAAAAGGTCTTTTAAGGTTGTAATGGGGCCTGGCTAAGGGTAGGATATACAAAGGAACTAGGCTTAAATCCCTAGGAACTAAGAGAGCATGAAGCTTGTACATCATTTTTTTTCACTCTAATTCCTTTTTCCATTTTTTTTTCTGATGCCTTGGGTGGCTACACCTTTTTCCTTTGACACCATCTCCGCTTTGCCCCTTTTCTTTTGGCAATTTTTTTTTCTTTTACAACTCTTTTTATCTTTGCCCTTGGCTTCAACTTTTATATTTTTTTTTTATTTTTCTCACCCCATAATGACATATCACTGTAGCCACCCCAAACTTACTTTCTTGCAACCCTTCTCTTGCTAAGCTTCCATGCTCTCCTAATCCTAAGATCGGGTTAACATGGTTTTTTCCAGATTTTGGCTTATAACATGAGGTTATCAAGAACAACAGGCTAATTAGGCTCAATGGGGCTGACTAGGGAACATGCATTAAGGATGGTTCAATTCAGGCCAAGTAGCTAATTCAAAGAAAATCTGCCTAAATCATCTGATGCAATCACATAAGCATGCAAACCAAGAAGAAATTCAAGCAAATTCGGGAAAGTGCAACTTGAAAGTGATTCACACAGTTAGAAACATGTTGGAGGCTCAAATCCTCACCTGGACATTTTGGCAAATTGTTTGATCGAGATTCTATCCCTAGTGTGTGCTTCCCTTCACCCCAAACTTATCATAAATCATGCAATCATTACAAAATATCTCAAAGTTCAGTTTTCAATTTTTCAAGTGGGGATCAAATTTTCAATTTTCAAGACTTAGGGGAAAAATCATCAACGGTCAACAAATATCATGCAATCATCTATGCAAATTCAATCAAACCCAGTCAAGCTTGCCGACACAAGACTCAACACACATACTCCTAATCTTCTCAAATTATTCAGGAGCTAAAAGAAAACAAAACAAAAATAAAGCAAGGATAATTAAAAAGGGAAAAGGGTTTAGAAAAAACTCATTGGGGCGGCTCCACCGGGATCCCATTGCTTGTAACATAAGGCCCAAGTGATAGCCAAAGGACGGAAGCTCATTCCATGCTTCCACGACTTGCAGCCTTGATATGGGAGTGAGCACTTGACAGTTATGGTGACCTCGCCAAGGGCGGCGGACTTCTCACTCCCTCTTGGGTCAAGGTTGACCTCTTTATCTACAAAGTCCTCCCAATAAAAATTGGATTCAACCTCTTGGACTGGCCATAGCGTCTTCATACTCAAGGGTGCAAAATCCAGTCTCTCAGGCAGAGGGTTGAACTCCATCACCGGTTGTTCCACAGTGGGAGGTGGCAAACAGGTGTCGAGGGTCTCTGGTGCTGCTTCAACTGCTGCACGATCTTCACTCACTGCATTATCAAGTCCATTACCTGCTATACATGCAGAAATCTCAGCACACACCACACAAGGGTTAGTGTTAGTACAGTCAGCACATATAGTACAATAAACAGAATCAAAAAAGGCTTGAATGTCTGGAAATTCAGCACACAGTTCATCCATCCCATCACATTCAACACATGCATATGAATTAATGGAATAATCTAACTCCAAAAGTTCTTCATCATCCTCAAGCATGGTGAAACAGATGTCCTCCTGATCCTCACTTTCTATATGAACAGGACCCTCAACCTCATGCGTCTCGTGTTCCATATGGACGGGTTGCTCCTCATAACCTAAAAAGGATGAGCTTTCAAAACATGCTACACAAGAAGCAAAGTCATTACAATCAGCACATGAAGTATAATATATAGAATCAGGAAAGGTGTGAATATCTGGGGGTTCAACACACAGTTCATCGATAGAAGTATTCTTGACATTATTATCAAAATCATGTTCAAAAAAAGTATTGTCAAGAACATCTATTTGTGAATCTGTATGTTCCTCAAGGAGATGTGGAGTTTGCAGTGCAGCCAAGGCGGAAACGATGTGAGCATTTTGAGTGGCAAAGTCCCGCTGACTTACTTCCATCCTCTGTTGAAATTCAAGATTGCGTTCCGCCATTTCCTGAAGACTTGCTTGGAATTGAAGATGTTGCTCTGTCATCTGTTGCACCAATTCCTCCAGACTGAGTTGGGCTAGTATAAGGTCAGGCTGATATTGCTGCTGGTGTATCGTCATTTGATGCACCAAAGAAGCCAATTCATCCAAGCTGCCTTGTCCTCCACAATGTTGGCCAGAATAATCATTACCGCTCATGCCAACATCACTACCAAACTCATAACCTCCAGCAAAGTTAGGATAATATATGCATGGCTCATAATCAACATAAGGCACACAACCTTGCATGTAATTATCCATGGGCAGTACTAGGATTCATAACCAGACAAAACAGCCATAACTAATTCAGCAATGCAAATTTTTTTATTTCTTTTAATTTTTTTCTGTTAATAACAACAAGAGTCCCCGGCAACAGCGCCGATTTTGACACGCTGTCGCGCACGCGTCAAAAAGCGAGCGATTTACAAAAACATGTAGCTAGGGAGCGACAACTCGAGTATCGTCTCACAAGGACTCTTGGATTGTTATTAGAAGAAAATCAGTTTTTGGTGGAGTTTTGGACTGAAATCTAATTAAGAAAAACAGTAAAGAAAAGCAGTGCAAACTAAGTAATTATTGAATAAGCTAAAAATGATTAATCTACTGTTCTCGGTTTCCCACTATCATCGGTTCATATAAATCCAAGTCCAAAGCGGATTCTAATCCCTTTTCGATTGTACCATCAATTAACAAGCAAAATTGACACTACGAGACATATGTTCCTAATTCCGAATTAAGCAAACGGATTAAGCCCTTCGTGAATTAAGCAAACGCGAATTGAACACATGCGAATTAAGCAAACGCGATTAAGTTTAGGAACATAACATCACCGAAATAAATCAACACCAACACTAGACACTCCCGAATTAAGTAAACAGAAATATATAGCATAGTATTGAAAAGGGAAAAGCAAACAAAACAGGAATTACAGAACCTCAAGTGCGATGGAAATCGATTACAGTAGACTAATCCAAGAAAATTAGTTCTCCATAAAAACGTAGCACAACCAGAAATTCTATATAAAAAATAGTGGATAATGAAAAAGTGTCTCCTAATCTGCCCAGAACAGCAATTTATAACATTCAGGAACTGCCCCCTCTCGCGAGGCGAACACTCACTCGCGAGGCGAATCTTATGAAGAAATCTGAAACGTTTGGACTTCTCGCGAGGCGAATAATGGCTCGCGAGGCGAGGAATTGAAGAGTCTTCTTATTACGCCCGTTATGAGCATCAGGGGCTAACCGTGATGCTTTCTGACTTCCAGGATCGCGAGGCGAGAAGAGGATTCGCGGGGCGAGACAGAGAGGATGACATTCTGCTGTTCAGGCTGGTCTTACGTTCGCGAGGCGAGTATACTCTCGCGGGGCGAATACCTCCAGGATTGAAATTTCCCCTGTTTCTTTATTCCCTTAACTTCTAAGTTAACCTGAAAACAATGAAATAGCCGTAAGTGCTTTATTTGACTCAAAACTGGCTAAATTAACCTAAAACTACTTAAACGACTCAAAATGTTGATTGAGGACAATCGAGTCTAATTTGGGTGAAAACGAAATTTAATTAGCACAAAACCATGATCATACTAGCCATAAAACTAGATGAGCCAGAGGCTAATCATAACCCAAAACAAATTGTATAAAAATATTTTAATACATTTAATTAAAATATGTTAATTATAAAATTTTTATCAATTATATAAGTCTGGAAAATGTCTCATATTAAATAAAATAGTAATAATGTATCAAAGTAATAAATAATAAATCCATACGTCCAAATAAAAACCCCAAGCCTCAAAACCGGGCGTCTACTAATAAACCCAACGATAAATAAATAAAAACGTCTAGCCACATACGGCTCCTTATTTAAGAAAACACTAACCAAGCTAGGAACAATAACTAAGAAAATTCGCTAGATCTTCAATCCTCTCCAGTCCCAGTGATGTCATCCTCGTGCTCTGAAAACAACACTTTTAATGAGATATAATCCCAGTGAATAAAAATAACCGTTTATTGAAAAAGTTCGCAAATAGTGTTGTTTTCAACCGGCACGGTAACTGGGAAAACATTCATGGTACCCGCTAATTATTAAAATATCGAATATAATAAACCCCCAAAATAAAATATATATATAAATAAAATTGATGTCAAGCATTTAAAGTACAAACTGATAAGCTCAGCAACGGTCACATCTCATTTCATTTAATCACATTCACCACGCAAACTCTACACAATGCAACTCCACGAACATGACTCGGTGATTCCCAGAATCACATAACTTGACTCTTTGGTTCCCATAACCGGTGTGAATCCCAGATCCACTAAGGCCTATGAGCTCATATCCATCCAATGGCGTCCCAATGCCTTCCTCATCCCAGATGGAGGTATCTAATATTCCATCCCAGTTGTGAATATTTTAATAATTTGATATCCCATCCCAGATGGTGATATCTGTGACACCCTAATCTCGGGTCATCACATGGTTACCCGTTTGCAAAAATAAAACTTAATTTGCTGGTTGCTTTCGGAAAATCATATTTTCTCAACGTTTATCTTTTCAAAATATGGTAATAAAAAATTTACTTTTCCTCCTTCTTTTAACCTCATAACCACAACAACGTATTCAAATCACACTTAACTACATAATGTATATAAGTCCTTCAACTATACTGCCTAATATTTTTCTCATATAAATCATAATCAACTTTATTCTTAAAACATAACATTACCTAAGTTGGTCGTAACTAACGGACACTACAACCGATAAAAACAGCACAGCATGCCTCGAACTAGACAACCTTCATCTTCTTGTAAGGATCATACCCCTCGTACAACTCTGATATGGTTGTAAGGGTGAGACGCCAATATATGGATTTATCACCATAACTAAATGCACAACACAAAAGAAGGCACATACACATATACATGTCTATAACAACGTACTCATTCATATTATTTCACATCGTTTATCAATGGGTTTCACACCCAACGTACTAATTCATCTTATATCACATAGTTTTATCAATGGGTTTCACACCCCAAACGTCAACGTTGGAAAACTATGCATGAACACTTCAATATATCATCTAAACATTCATACCTAATCTCATGAGATATCTCCAACCTCGTAAACCTCGTGATGAGTTGATCGGACTCAATTGCCACAGGCATACAGCCACAGGCACGTCCATCGCACAATGTCCAACATCGTGGCACAGTGATAACATCGTAGATGGGGCCTCATTGTCCAAACCCTGGGCACAATGAGAACATCTTTGTATGATCTAACCAGACGCCGCAAGGTAATCCCTCGTTTTATCATGGCACGTCTGCCAAATGCATGCAAGAAAACATTTTGTTCTCAACACTTTTCTTTGTGCTATATCTTTATTTGTCAAAGCTCTCAAAAGCTTACAACCCATCATCGTTTTAAACATCTAATGCTCTCAAAAGCATCATCGTTAAAACATGGAAGCTCTCAAAAGCTTATGACTTAACATCGTTTAAAACATCTTTACATCTTTTATTAACAACACAGGACCTCAAAGTCCGAGTGCTCAATCACGAAGCCCCTAGACCTTGCAATCAGTCTTAGGTTCGTGGTAGTAGAAAACAACTTAAAACGTTTTAACTTCTTTAAATAGATACCCAGTTTACAACATAACGAACCTTAATACCCCGACGTCTCGGTTATTAAGTTCTATATCTTTGTACATCTTTTTACATCGTTTTACATCTTTCACATCGTATTACATCTTTTACATCGTTTTACATCTTTTAAATCATATTACATCTTTTACATCGTTTTACATCTTTTTCATCGTTTTACATCTGTTGCTTTGTTTTACATCTTTCATCTCTTTTTCATCTCTTTTACATCATTAAGTAAAACTCATTTACCGAAAATTCTTTCTACTTGAAATTCGTTTATAAAATGTCAATTCATAAGGAAAAAAAATCCACTTTTCCTTTGGAAACACATTTTTTTCCAAAATAATGTCAAATCATCAACAACTTCTTTTTATTAAAACTTCAACTCTAATAAATCAATTCAAATTTAATCTCTTTTCAACATAAGTACTGCTATTTTTAAACTCTTCTTCGTAGAATAATTTGAAACTTGCCGTCGCTTAGCATTTTCAAAGAAAACGTCTTTAAGTCAAACTTTGACATTTCTTCTAAAATAATTTTCTTATATAATAAATAAAGTCTTTTCGAATATTAATATCATAAAATCACTTTTTATAATATCTCGGAATTTCTTGTGTAAAAATTAGCAGTACTAAAAAAAATTCCACGGTTACGCTCTCACCGTGACTCATAAACTTCTTTTACACTAATAAATTATTAAAATAATAATATTTCTCAAAACTCATTATTTTTCCAAAATCATATTTTCCTCTACTATTATATTCCAACATTCCCCATAAAACATTGAATATAACTTTCACAGCTTATTAAATCTTTTATCTCATTAATCGGTTGTGCACTGACCACTGTCAGGCCTCTCAAACAACACTCACAAACAACATTCAACATCATCATCACAATTATAACCCTAGGCAGATCATGCATCATAACATCATAATATATTACTGCAGATAATTAAAATCAGATCAATCATCGATACACTGAGAAACAACACATCGTAAACAACATAAACAATTAATCACAAACCACATATAAATCACATAAGCCACACTAAAAGCAAATAGTTATAGAGAAAATCCCTCAGGTAAGCTTCCCTTACCTCTTGAAGACTCAAACTAACGTTTTCAAACAACCTCCCGATTTAATCCGATTTCCTCCGTCGGCTTTAGGTCAAACCAACCCGATTGATTCCTTCAAACAAATTGCAATCAAATCAAACCACAACATACTTAACTCATGAGGGTTAGGTTTCGGCCAAGGGCTGACTTTTAGGGTTCAAAATCCTTAAAATTGCTAATCATGATTAAGTCATAGATTAATGGTCCTTAATTAACCTAAATCATAAATTAGTGACTAAACCACTAAGTTTCAAACTCAAAACTTCCTAACTCTCTAAATGGTAGATTCGGCCAACACAAGAACATAGGGTTAGGGTTTTTAGTTTGATAAACCAACTTGGATTTATTAAGCATACATACTAATAGCTTGATTACTAAGATCATTTATGAAAACTTTGAACAAAACTCATCTAATTCCAAGAACTAGGGTTTCGGCCTTGATGAAATCAATAGGTTAGAGTTTGATTTTTGATCTTCTATATACTTGGATACAAGAACTATCAAGGTATTTGAAGATTGAATCATGAATCAAGACATGAAAATGAAACAAAACCTATGAACACAACTTTGACCTAGGTTCGACCAAGTCCAGAAATTAGGGAAAGAAATTTCTCATGATCTTATGCTTCTAGATTATGAAAATAGAGGTGGTTATAAGATCATATCAATTGGTTTCATGTCAAAAGGATTTTTCTAGAATTAGTTATGAATTTTTGAATCTAGTTTCATGAACTTTGAACAAATGAAGAACATATGGATTTAGGTCCTAAATCTACCAAAGTGATGAAGATAAATGATTTAAATGACAAGAGAATAAGTTATTACCTCTTGATGATCCAAGAAAAACAAAGTTTGGATGATGTTCTTCAAGGTTTTCTTATGGTGTTCTTATGGCAAAGTTAAGGACTTTGGAGAAGAAAGACATGGAAATGGAAGAAAATGGTTAATGAAGAAGACAACAACTTAATAAAGAAGGAACCAAACTTAATGAAGAAGTATTGGAGCCGTGGGTTTTGGTAAGTTTTAGTCAACTTTTCCAATGGCATTTGCTTGCAATTGTCATATAAAGACAAGGGCAAAATGGTCATTTCATAGGAAAATTTCACTTTGTCATAAATGTGCCATTATGGCCATTATGACTCAGATAAGCTCGTCATAAATACTCGGCAAGTCGGTCAAATCCAGCATCTCTGCTACGTTGCCGACTCCTCGATTCATCTGGCACAAGCTTTTCCTAGAGACATCTCGACGTATACGCCCGCAACAAATATAATATTTAAATTTTTTTACCAAAATTTTCAAAACTTCCAGTATCGTAGTAAATACGATAAAAACATTTTTCATCTCGTTCACGACTTAAAATTAGGTCTTCTGAGCAAGAACTTTTTCTTCACGGTGAAAATCCAGAAAACGGCAGACCGGCTTCCGTCTGAATTTTCAACCAAAAACTTCCCCGTAACCTTATGAAAATAAGTATAACAAGGAAATGACCTTGGTTTAACCAAAATCATTTTCTAAATCTTGGATAAAAATATATATTTTTATATATTTATTACCGATATTACAGAGCAGCGAAAATCGGGGTGTTACATTACTACCCCACTAAAAAAAAATTTCGTCCTCGAAATTTCGTAGCTCGGAACTAAACAGAATTTTATAATATCATCTTAACCTTAAGATTTTACATTGCCCTTCACATCACTTCATTCCTCTTATTCCATATTCCATAACACAATTCATTCTTATGTCATTTCTACATATCCGTACTATCCTCAAAATTGCATCATAGTCTATCACACTCAAAAAACAAAATCAAAACTTAATCACTTATCTTATCAACATGGCTCCACCAGAAACCTTATTCCAATCATCTAACTCCGAATATTATCATTAAATGTCTCCACAGCACCACGCATCAACTCCCTACTCAAAATATTTAATCATAGTCTTAGTTCATCTTGATTATAATTCACCACTCCAATTCGATATCACCTCACACATCTCATACTCAAAATAACTTCATTTCATATCCTCAAAATAACTTCATTGCACAACTTATCCTCGAACTTTTCTATCAACTCAATTTTTCTCAAGAACTTTTCTTTTCCGCTCACATTCAACTTAGGTAAAACTTACCATAGACACCTTTCTGTAATTCCTTACTTATTTATTAACACATATTACTTCTAAAAAGTAATTCAAACAAGTCTCACTTCAGAGAAAACACAACATCGTCTCACTTCAGAGAAAACACAACATCGTCTCACTTCAGAGAAAACACCACATCGTCTCACTTCAGAGAAAACACAACGTCAACACAACAGACCTATTTCCCAAAGATCCCGAAAGACTCGACCAGCTCCGATACCACTAATGTGACACCCTAATCTCAGGTCATCACATGGTTACCCGTTTGCGGAAATAAAACTTAATTTGCTGGTTGTTTTCGGAAAATCATATTTTCTCAACGTTTATCTTTTCAAAATATGGCAATAAAAAATTTTCTTTTCCTACTTCTTTTAACCTCATAACCAGAACAACGTATTCAAATCACTCTTAACTACATAATGTATATAAGTCCTTCAACTATACTGCCTCATATTTTACTCATATAAATCATAATCAACTTTATTCTTAAAACATAACATTACCTAAGCTGGTCATAACTAACGGACACTACAACCGATAAAAACAGCACAGCATGCCTCAAACTAGACAGCCTTCATCTTCTTGTAAGGATCATACCCCTCGTACAACTCTGATATGGTTGTAAGGGTGAGACTCCAATATATGGATTTATCACCATAACTAAATGCACAACACAAAAGAAGGCACATACACATATACATGTCTATAACAACGTACTCATTCATATTATTTCACATCGTTTATCAATGGGTTTCACACCCAACGTACTAATTCATCTTATATCACATAGTTTTATTAATGGGTTTCACACCCCAAACATCAACGTTGGAAAACTATGCATGAACACTTCAATATATCATCTAAACATTCATACCTAATCTCATGAGATATCTCCAACCTCGTAAACCTCGTGATGAGTTGATCGGACTCAATTGCCACAGGCATACAGCCACAGGCACGTCCATCGCACACTGTCCAACATCGTGGCACAGTGATAACATCGTAGATGGGGCCTCATTGTCCAAACCCTGGGCACAATGAGAACATCTTTGTATGATCTACCCTGACGCCGCAAGGTAATCCCTCATTTTATCATGGCACTTCTGCCAAATGCATGCAAGAAAACATTTTGTTCTCAACACTTTTCTTTGTGCTATATCTTTATTTGTCAAAGCTCTCAAAAGCTTACAACCCATCATCGTTTTAAACATCTAATGCTCTCAAAAGCATCATCGTTAAAACATGGAAGCTCTCAAAAGCTTATGACTTAACATCGTTTAAAACATCTTTACATCTTTTATTAACAACACAGGACCTCAAAGTCCGAGTGCTCAATCACGAAGCCCCTAGACCTTGCAATCAGTCTTAGGTTCGTGGTAGTAGAAAACAACTTAAAACGTTTTAACTTCTTTAAATAGATACCCAGTTTACAACATAACGAACCTTAATACCCCGACGTCTCGGTTATTAAGTTCTATATCTTTGTACATCTTTTTACATCGTTTTACATCTTTCACATCTTTTACATCTTTTACATCGTTTTACATCTTTTACATCATATTACATCTTTTGCATCGTTTTACATCTTTTGCTTCGTTTTACATACTTTGCTTCGTTTTACATCTTTCATCTCTTTTTCATCTCTTTTACATCATTAAGTAAAACTCATTTACCGAAAATTCTTTCTACTTGAAATTCGTTTATAAAATGTCAATTCATAAGGAAAAAAAATCCACTTTTCCTTTGGAAACACATTTTTTTCCAAAATAATGTCAAATCATCAACAACTTCTTTTTATTAAAACTTCAACTCTAATAAATCAATTCAAATTTAATCTCTTTTCAACATAAGTACTGCTATTTTTAAACTCTTACTGTAAATAATTTCGAAACTTGCCGTCGCTTAGCATTTTCAAAGAAAACGTCTTTAAGTCAAACTTTGACATTTCTTCTAAAATAATTTTCTTATATAATAAATAAAGTCTTTTCGAATATTAATATCATAAAATCACTTTTTATAATATCTCGGAATTTCTTGTGTAAAAATTAGCAGTACTAAAAAAATTCCACGGTTACGCTCTCACCGTGACTCATAAACTTCTTTTACACTAATAAATAATTAAAATAATAATATTTCTCAAAACTCATTATTTTTCAAAAATCATATTTTCCTCTACTATTATATTCCAACATTCCCCATAAAACGTTGAATATAACTTTCACAGCTTATTAAATCTTTTATCTCATTAATCGGTTGTGCACTGACCACTGTCAGGCCTCTCAAACAACACTCACAAACAACATTCAACATCATCATCATAATTATATCCCCAGGCAGATCATGCATCATAACATCATAATATACTACTGCGGATAATTAAAATCATATCAATCATCGATACACAGATAAACAACACATCGTAAACAACATAAACAATTAATCACAAACCACATATAAATCACATAAGCCACACTAAAAGCAAATAGTTATAGAGAAAATCCCTCAGGTAAGCTCCCCTTACATCTTGAAGACTCAAACTAACGTTTTCAAACAACCTCCCGATTTAATCCGATTTCCTCCGTCGGCTTTAGGTCAAACCAACCCGATTGATTCCTTCAAACAAATTGCAATCAAATCAAACCACAACATACTTAACTCATGAGGGTTAGGTTTCGGCCAAGGGCTGACTTTTAGGGTTCAAAATCCTTAAAATTGCTAATCATGATTAAGTCATAGATTAATGGTCCTTAATTAACCTAAATCATAGATTAGTGACTAAACCACTAAGTTTCAAACTCAAAACTTCCTAACTCTCTAAATGGTAGATTCGGCCAACACAAGAACATAGGGTTAGGGTTTTTTGTTTGATAAACCAACTTGGATTTATTAAGCATACATACTAATAGCTTGATTACTAAGATCATTTATGAAAACTTTGAACAAAACTCATCTAGTTCCAAGAACTAGGGTTTCGGCCTTGATGAAATCAATAGGTTAGAGTTTGATTTTTGATCTTCTATATACTTGGATACAAGAACTATCAAGGTATTTGAAGATTGAATCATGAATCAAGACATGAAAATGAAACAAAACCTATGAACACAACTTTGACCTAGGTTCGGCCAAGTCCAGAAATTGGGGAAAGAAATTTCTCATGATCTTATGCTTCTATATGATGAAAATAGAGATGATTATAAGATCATAGCAATTGGTTTCATGTCAAAAGGATTTTTCTAGAATTAGTTATGAATTTTTGAATCTAGTTTCATGAACTTTGAACAAATGAAGAACATATGGATTTAGGTCCTAAATCTACCAAAGTGATGAAGATAAATGATTTAAATGACAAGAGAATAAGTTATTACCTCTTGATGATCCAAGAAAAACAAAGTTTGGATGATGTTCTTCAAGGTTTTCTTATGGTGTTCTTATGGCAAAGTTAAGGACTTTGGAGAAGAAAGACATGGAAATGGAAGAAAATGGTTAATGAAGAAGGCAACAACTTAATAAAGAAGGAACCAAACTTAATGAAGAAGGATTGGAGCCGTGGGTTTTGGTAAGTTTTTGTCAACTTTTCCAATGGCATTTGCTTGCAATTGTCATATAAAGACAAGGGCAAAATGGTCATTTCATAGGAAAATTTCACTTTGTCATAAATGTGTCATTATGGCCATTATGACTCAGATAAGCTCGTCATAAATACTCGGCAAGTCGGTCAAATCCATCATCTCTGCTACGTTGCCGACTCCTCGATTCATCTGGCACAAGCTTTTCCTAGAGACATCTTGACGTATACGCCCGCAACAAATATAATATTTAAATTTTTTTACCAAAAATTTCAAAACTTCCAGTATCGTAGTAAATACGATAAAAACATTTTTCATCTCGTTCACGACTTAAAATTAGGTCTTCGAGCAAGAAACTTTCTTTCATCGGTAAAACTCCAGAAAACGGCAGACCGGCTTCCGTCTGAATTTTCAACCAAAAACTTCCCCATAACCTTATGAAAATAAGTATAACAAGGAAATGACCTTGGTTTATCCAAAATCGTTTTCTAAGTCTCGGATAAAAATATATATTTTTATATATTTATTACCGATATTACAGAGCAGCGAAAATCAGGGTGTTACAATATCTCTAACCTATTCCCGGAATAGAATGTGCACCGTCACCCCTTCCCGGAAGGTGATGACCAACTCGTATGTACCATACAATATGTCATCCTAGATGACTACCAAATATTTTCTCAAATTCCATATATCACAAACAATGATATAATGTCATGCCGAGTCAACGCTATCACATCATAAAATACATAAAGGCATGCCAATCAACAATAACTCATACCAACCAAATATACTTGTTAACAATTACTAAAGTATTATATATATATATATATATATATATATATATATATATATAACAATTAAAATAATTCAAAGCACCACAAACATAAACTATGCGTCAGGGACATAATAAGGAATTGTGGTTCCAATTCATGTGATTAGTTTTATTTCTTTTAAAAGGAGCATTTGACGCATAGGGCCTATTCTCCATTTTATGAATTATAAGACTCAGGGAAACTTGGAATTGAAAACGGGAATTTACGGGAGACTTCCTTTGGCAATTGTCTTTCCATAAAACAATTAAAAGAAAGATGTTTACACAATACAATAATTTAATATAAAGCTATTTCATCATAAATTTCAAGAAAATCCGCTTATTAAATTAATTCCTTAACACAACCAATATATTTTTAGAGTCTCAAATCAATAACCAAGAACTCAAAAATATTTTACTATTTCCAAAAGACAAAGTCACATGTAGTAGCATCAAATTATCTGTACCATGAAAGTGTGAGAAAAGTTATTTTTACTCACCTTTTGCAGACCTCTAATGTGCTCTAAAAATTACATATGATAAGGATTTGCGCTTCCCTAAAATTTCCCCTCCCATTTGGTGGTGTTCTTGGATCTGTGTTGTTACGGTTGTACTGACAAGGAATGAAATTCTCTCCCTCGCTCTACTCGTGCGGCGCCCTTAGACCAGGCACAGTGACCGAATTCTTATATTTATTGTACATTAAGAACAAAACTAGCGCATAGAATTGGTTTTATGATTTCCCCCTTTTTTTTCCTCTGTGATTAACCCATATAAAAACCTTTTGGTAAGGCCAAAGCCTAAAAAAAGGTTACCTGGCCCGTACGCCACTTTTATATATATATATATATGTATGTATGTATGTATGTATGTATGTATGTATGTATGTATGTATATATATATATATGTATATGTATGTATGTATATATACATTTTGCATTATTTTTTTTATTTATAATAGTTAAGTAATTTTCATAAATTTTTATACTATTAAATTTTTACACTAAACTTCTTAGACTAAACCCCCAATTTGATCCATGAGAAAAACACTCGGGTCTGAAATAGTCCCTAACCAAAAAAAACTATCCAGTTGGTCCTTAAGAATGTGTTTACCGGGACAGATTAGTCATTCTGTCACAAATTAGTCCCTAACAATTTTTAAGTGATACCAGTAAAGTCCCTAAGAAACATGACCGTGAGCCAAATTAGTCCCTATTAACATGCACTACACATGATAGAAACACGACAAAATATGACAGAAGGACTAATATGTCCCGGTAAACACATTCTTAAGGACCAACTGGATAGTTTTTTTTGGTTAGGGACTATTTCAGACCCGAGTGTTTTTCTCAGGGACCAAATCGGGGGTTTAGTCAACTTCTTAATTATATTTTATTTGTAATATACTTTTTAACAACCTAATACTTTTTTTTCAAATTAATTATATTAATTATATTAGAATTTTAGGATGTTACACCTTGCACTTGCTGTTGGACGTGGTGGTCCCGTCCAGTCCACTGCAATTATCTATTTTTGTTGGACGAGGAGGTCCGTCCAGTGTATGTCTACTTTTGCATATCTAAGTTCCTGTTGGACGAAGAGATTCCGTCCACTACAATTTTATTTTCAGCCTGGAGGCTAAAGAATAAAGAGAGAAGAAGAGGAAGATAATGAAGAAAGGATGAAGAAAAGAAGGAGGAAATGACAATCAACAGAAAGGAAAGAAGATTGAGTTACTTCTCCTAACCCTAAAAATCCTATTTTACATATCAGACAAACCCCCCCCCCCCCCCCCCCCCATCTCCTTCTCTCTTCAAGCACGCAACCTTCACGACAAATCACCTCCTTTCTGCTACTCGCGCCGCCCCATCTGGACACACGCTATTTCTGCTCAGAACCCCCCTTGCACCTCCTTTACCCATTGGTCCTTTTTCTTCCTCATCTCCTCCCTCGTCTTAACCTAACAGCCCTACTCCTAACCCTAAAAAGCAATCATACACATCATACAAAACCCCCCATCTCCTTCTCTTTTCAAGCATGTAACATTCACATCAAATCACCTCCTTTCTACTGCTCACGCCGCCCCCATCTGAACACACGCTATTGCTGTTCAGAACCGCCCAAGCCTTGGATTTCGTACAAACCGACCTTGAAGCCAATGGAGAAGACGCAAGAAGCCCTCTCCTCTGTCTATAAAAGGAGAGGAAAAAGAGGAGAAAAGGGGGGGAGCATTTTTTAAAGGGACTTATGATATGATATTTTCTTGGTGAGAAAAGAGAAAAAGAGAGAGAGATTTTTATTGTGAGGAAGAAAGATTATAGATCTGAGTTTCCTTTTCTCTTCCCTATTATTAGAGTGGTTAAGAAGGAAGAGCTGAAGGAACCAGTGAGATTGAATGTAAAGACTTCGATCTTGAAATCTTACCACTGGGAATAAACAAAATCATTCTTATTCTGCTCTCATTTGGTAACCCTTATTCTTTTCATTGATATTATTTATAAATTTCTATTGACATTCTTATTTTTCTGTATCTCTGTTCACTGAATAAGTTAGTAAAACGTTTCACTTCTATGTTTCATTTCTCTCCTATTTTCAAGAGGCAAAATTATTTATTTTACATAAAAATAGAAGATGATCACTTGATTAAAACAATCTTATTTCTTGGGTTGCCCTATGACAAGTGTCATGTTCAACCCTTTAGATTTTGAGGTTGCCTTGTGGACTCATGTGCTATGTTCAACCTCATTTAGTTTTAACAAAAATTTTCACAACTAAAGATGTTTTTTCTTAAGAAAGCGATTTTGGGGTAAAACAAATATTTTCAAAGTTACTAATAATTTACACAACTAATTTTGGGTAACCATTTTATGGATGTTCTAGGATGCCGTGGGGTTAAGTCTCCATGCCTTCCTTAGACATAATCGACTCCCGAACCCATAGCTTTTTCTTAAAGGGTTTTCCAACTTCCCTGAAATAAAATAAAGTTGGTGGCGACTCCATGTTTTCTCTCTAAAAGAAAAAACAGGTTTTTTCTTTTTGGTCACTACAGATGGCGACTCCGCTGGGGAGTTCTTTTAAGAGAGTCAAGCCCGTAAAAGTTGGTTTTGTAAATTTTTAGGAACGTGTAGCTTATTTGTTTTACCTTTTATGATTATATCTTGCTGTTTTTCTCCTTACAATAATTAAATGACAAAACTAAAAAATGTTTTTATTTTTAGTGATGTCTGTTTGGGTTGTCCTTTTGGTTGGGTTTTTCCTCTTAATTAAATGAGAAGATTTAGTTGTACATACATTTTAACTCACGTTATTGTTATATATGTTTCACTAATTGTTTCCTCCTCCTTTCTTTTGTTTCCCATGTTTTAACAATAGGGTAGAGGACTTGTAACCTTTTTTTATATATACCTATGTATGTGTTTTGCAGGTTTTTTTTGTCTTCTCTTTTTTTTTTACTTTTAAGTGTTACAGGTTTGTATGCCCCCTTCACACACATCACTATCACATATTGCACACACACTTAGCTCTATACCCGAGCTTGCTAAAAAACCCAAGGATTAGGCAGTGCTCTGATATTGTTATTGAAGAGGTCTTATACCTCCACCGATACTTGTCAGTTCACCACTCAGATTGTACATGAGATCATGGAATAGTCACATTGAGAGGGTTTATCCCTACATGTGGCTAGATTCATGAATCATATCCCTATGAGGGCAATCTAGGGACCATGACTTTTAGAGGTCTAGACTCGTCCCAATTTTCACTAACAGAGCAGACCTAGTGGCCAACCTGTTTAGAGTCCTAACCTTAGGGCGTGTCCATCCTTAGGTTTTACCCGGCTTAGGGCAAAAGGGGGCGTACTTTTCTTTCCTCACTCTATCATCATAAGCATAAATTGTCATGCATGCTCGTCGTGAATATTCACAAAAACTAGGGGCTTCACATTGCTGCCCCAAACCTGAATGACATATTCGAATATTATTGCACACCTAATAGGCGTTATGTCATAATGAAGGTAATGCATACCCATCAGGGTTTTCAACCCCATTGGGTCCATGCAACATGAATCATGCAAGATATATTTGTTTTACTATACTCATTTTTTTTGTTGTGTCTCTTTGTTGGAAGATTTTGGTATTCACCTTATAGCAAGAAAATGGAAAAGTTTGGTTCATAAAAGAGTACTAGCAATGCGAGTTGTTCCAAGAAAAATATCAAGATCGATGTGACACTCAATGACGTGAAGAGATTATGTGAACTCAGCCAGCAAATGCCAGAAAAAGCACGCTCAGACTTTGTCAGCAAGTATGGTAGAATATTGGACCTGTTGCGTGTTCCAGTGGAAGCTCCCGCTCTGAGTACATTGGCCCAATATTGGAACTCAACTTTAAGATGTTTTGAATTGCCTAACTTGGACATCACTCCAACCATGGAAGAGTATGCTTATATGCTAAGACTGCCAATTCAAAAGAAGACTCGCTTCTACATGTATTATGGCCAACATGTAACAGATCGAAAAATAGCAAGTCAATTGGAGCTTCAACCGGAACAGATAGAGAAAACAGGAAAGGGAACCACCAAAGGGTTGAAGAGGCGATTTTTGAAAGTGTATCTCAACAAGTTGGGCCAGCAACAACGATGGGTTACTTTCAACAAAGTACTAGCCCTCATGATATATGGGTTGGTGCTCTTTCCTTTTGTACCAGATCTGATTGATCAGTCAGCCATGGATGTTTTCTATAGGGTCGAAGAATATGGTGTAAACCCGGTCCCTGCTATCTTAGCCGAAACTTTCCTCTCCCTACAGGTTTGTCATCAGAATCAACAAGGGAAACTGCGATGTTGTGCGTCAATATTGTATGTCTGGATCATGACTCACTTGTACGCTCGTGATAAAATTGATAGAACAGATGACCCGCTGAAAGGATTCACTCGCATGCAACTAAAGCCACGTAAGCTATATAAGTGGAAACAAGAGTTTGATCAGATCGACCCGCGGCCATTTAGTTGGATGTGTCCATGGTATAATGGAGATTCAGTTGTACTCAGCTGTGGAAGTTTGTCAAATGTTCCATTGATGGGTCCCAAAGGTTGTGTATCATACTCACCAGCTTTGGTAATGCGTCAACTCAAGTGGACACAGGATGACCCCCCCAAAGAGTTGCTCGATGGGATATTCTTCCTATACCAAGTAGGTGAAGGCATCAAGAGTCAAACGATAGCAGTAAGGTCAGCATGGAATGATATTCATATAAAAGGACCGGAGGAATTAGGAAGGCGAGTCATAGCTCACACAAAAATATATGAAGTATGGAGAGAAGCAAGAAGAGGTTTTCCTCCAAGACCTGCATCCCCTCTCCATAAGGAAAATAATCCTCTAACCAAAGATCAAATGTTGAAAGAGATCGAAGTTTTAAAAGCTCAAATGAGGATTTTTGATGAGAAAGACCAAGCTGCCGAAGTAACCATTATCACGCTCCGAAGACAAGTGCAGAAGCTGAGTTTGCAAATTGAGCATTTGAAGGATGAATGCGCCGATGCCGATGAAGCCCCGAATCGTGTAAAAAGGGCAAGAAAACACAAAGAAGCAAAAATTCAGGAGCTGCTGACAAAAATAGGATGTCAAGAGAAGATGCTTGTCAAACTTCAGAAAAGGAAAGAAGAGCTCGAGACAAATATAGGGGTTCACGTTGAAACAATACATGTACTAGAAGAGAGTGATGAATCCCTGCAGGAATCCTTGGCCCAAACAGAAGTGTACTCTGACTGAGGATGGGACGAAGCAGTCAAGTATCGCGAGCTATTAGCAGAAGCCAACATGAGAAAAAATTGACTCAAACAAGATAAAAGACTCTGAAAGGGTTGAAGCTCAACGTCACGCATAATGGGTAAAAGGATGGAAATTAGTGGTGAAGGATGTAATGAATGAAAAGGAAACATGGAAGAGAAAATATGAGGACGTGATGGATAAGCTCCAATATCACGCTTCCCAGCTGGTGGAACGGTTTGAAGAGGCATCCGTCCACATTCGTATGAACCATTTCCTTCAGCTACCACTAAAGGTGACCGAATTCTTCAATCATTTTGGGAAACTCGCCAGAGGGTTCGGGAAAAAGAAGATGAGACTCTTAACGTAGAACTTTGTAAACCTCGGAGAAAGAAGGAAACTATCAATGTACTTCTTTTATTTTGATCAAAGGTTCATGATTTGTATTTGTAATGGAATGAAAGTTTTTCATCAATGACTGTCGAGCGTTTTTAGATGATATCTATCGAGGAGTGCATTCTCCCTTAGATCCATCATCAACTATATTTTTGCCCTAAAAACGATGTGTTTTCTGTGTAAAAATAAGGATGTTGCTAGTACGGGTGTGGTTTATCGAGGAGTGGATTCTCCCATGGACTTGACACCAACTGCATTCAAACTAGAAAGAACCATACCACTAGATTTGATTGCAGGATGAGTTTTCTTGCTATAGGTGTATACGACAGTCTTCCTAAGAGTACCCTCGCAATCGAACGAAGGATGATAACCTGCACATGCATACGTACGCACACAAAATTTTGAATTGGCTAATAAGATTTTTTAAATGCTTTACAGAATCACGTCCTTCTGAGGATTCAGGAACCATTGCGCGACCTAGGAAAGGTAACACCAACCAAACCCGAGTTTACGATACCAAATCTCGGACCAGGATGGTCCGCCAATGCGTCGAGGAAGGAAGAAACCTAAGCTCTGAGATAGATGATGTGAGGGGAAGAATGAGCGAGATGGCTGAAACCCAAGCAAGATTATAAGTCGTACTACAAGATATGAGGGAATATCTCAGCATGCTTAGTGCGAACAGAGATGCAATTGAACCTGGTAGGCAGCGGATTTCTTCTGTGGTAACAGCACCAATGTTTTCAAACATTAGCACGGGTCTCATTCGGGGAGTGTCTGGACCCGACCAGGACATCACACACGGCACCAATAACACTTCCCATTGGAGAAAGATATCCCCCTTTTGAAAATGCCTATCATGAAGTCCCGGGCTACACTGCGCCAACATGGGAGCAACCACATGTATCTACTCACAGCCAGTCAGCGGGAGTCCAGGCTGGTAAGGATAAGATGAGAGATGAATGGATGGAGAAAATGGAAGAACAGATAAAAGCGATAAAAGGCCCGAGTACCTACGACCCTCTCCAGATAGAAGAACTCTGTCCCGCCACAGATGTCGTGATCCCCAAGGACTTCAAGATTCCAGACTTCTCCAAATATGATGGAAGTGGGAACCCACGATTTCACCTCATTAGTTATGCCACCAAGATGGCAATCTGGTCCAAGGATGACAAATTCCTTATCAGCTTTTTCCACGAAAGTTTGACTGACCTAGCCTTAGAATGGTACCTTCAATTGGACCATTCCAAGATCTCGCGATGGACGGAATTGGCTGACTTATTTATGGACCAGTACAAATTTAACCTGGATGCAGCCCCGAGTCGTGAACAATTGACTACACTGCAGAAAAGAAGTGAGGAGCCCTTCAAGCAATATGCCCAAAGGTGGAGGAGTTTGGCTGCACAAGTTCATCTCCCGTTGACTTTATCTGAAATGTGCTCATACTTTCTAGGAACCCTCGGAGCACCTTTTATAGGGGCCATGGCTGGGGCTGCCTACAAAGATTTCTCTGACTTGATCGTCGTCGGTGAAAGGATTGAATTTTTGGCAAGAGTTGGAAAGCTCCCCATGAATGATGGTGAAGGAAGTGCATCCCGGAAGGGATTTCAACCAAAGAAGAAGGAAGTTTAGGCGAATTATGTACAACGCCAACAGAATTTTAATCCTCAGTACCAAGCACCCTATAACCCTAACCAACATATCCCATACCAGACACAAACCCCGCTTTACCCATCATCACAAACCAGCACTTACCCGCAAAACCAAATCTGCAATATTCCTACCCCCCAACCATATAACCTTGCCCGCACATCATACACCCGTTACCCGTCTGCACCCCCACAAAACCACCCAAACTACCCTCCGCCTCGCCCAAATTTCCCAAACCAAGGATGTTTCCAAAGTCCAAATCTGCCACCCTTCCCGAAATTGTCCATCTCTAATGCGGATTTATTCCAACAATTGTTTGATCGCCACTTGATTGTGGGAAACCCTGTACGTCCCTTAGAACCACCATTTCCTGCTTGGTACAATCCAAATCAGACTTGCAAGTATCATATGGATGTCACGGGACATTCTATTGAGGATTGCGAAGCTTTTAAGACAGCAGTGAGAAAGTTGATTGCTTGTGGGAGGCTAGGGTTCGAAGAAGAGGTCGGGCCTAATATCTTTAAGAATCCAATCTCGAATCATAATGATGGAAATCGATAAACAATTTGGAGGTGACAGGGTCCCCAATCAGGAAGGTGCTGGAACTACGAGTGCCAATGTAGAAGATTTTCGAAGAACTGAAGAAGGTGGGATACAACATTGTTGCACCAGTAAGGATCCCAAGAGAAGAAAGGGGGTACGAAATCCCGCAGTAGCACCAAAGCCTTACACATCACCCTAAAGTGTAAGGGGTTTGTGATTGCAAAGATGCTTGTAGATGGTGGCTCGGCTTTGAATGTGATTCCAATGTCCACACTCGAGCAGCTGAATATAAGCGTGGCGGATTTGACGCCACAAGAAATGATTGTGCGAGGGTTTGATGGGACAGCAAAAGGAATCTTAGGAGAGATAACTCTGTCCCTTGAAATAGGGCCTAGTTCTTTCCCTATACTCTTTCAGGTCATGGAAATCCAACCAGCTTACACCATGCTTCTGGGGAGGCCTTGGATTCATGAAGCAGGAGTGGTCCCATCGACTCTGCATCAGTGTTTGAAGTATATCCAAGATGGATACGTTATTACTGTCATCATATGTCAGTTATTATGTGGGTTTGGTTGGGGTTTCTAAATGGGCTGCCTTGTTTGTTTTTTTTATTGTGGGCTTAGTTTTTGTAGGATAAGTTAGTGAGTCTTTTCATTTTTTTTACCTAGTGGATCCAACTTTAAAAAAGGGAAGGAGCCTCTGTCTTAAAAAAAAATGTTTTTGGGCTTCTTTTCTGTCAGGCCTGGATTTTAATTATAAGGGTTTTGTGCTTTGAGCTTAAGATGTGGTCCTTTTTTTGGTCTATTTTTATCTTATTTGGGTTTACTGATTTGGGCCAAATCCGTTTTGGGTTGAGCTTATTGAGTAGGTAACCTACAAAGTCCTTTTGTCTCTTTCTTTTCAAAAACAAAAAAAGGAAAAAAAAAATCTTTTGAAATAAAAATCTCTTTTGAGTTCACGCAACAATTTACAACGTTGATGTATGATTTTTTTCATCCTCAAGCGTTGTATAAATTGTAAGGGTTTATCGTATAGCTTAGCTATCTTTGATCCCGTGCAAGAGTGAATTCCCTTTTTTTTAAAATTTAAAAAAATAAAATATTTTCAATCTGCTCTCTTGACAAATTTTAACTTTTTTTATGAAATAAAAATTTCTTTTGAATTCACGCGACAATCTACGATGTTGATGTATGATTTCTCATCCTCAAGTGTTGTATGAATTATAAGGGTTTATCGTATAGCTTGATTATCTTTAACCCTGTACAGGGGTGAATTCCCATAAAAATAATAAAATGCTTTCAAGTACCCTTAATAAATTTTTATAAAATGAATAACAAATATTTTCAAATTCATGCAACAATCTATGACGTTGATATATGGTTTTCATTCTCAAGTGTCGTATGAATTGTATGGGTCTATCCGTATAGCACTACTATCTTGGACCCTGTGCATGAGTGGATCAATTTTTAAAATAAAATCCTTTTTAACATAAAAAAAATCAAATCTTTTCTAAAAAATAAAATCAACCAACCAATCATTCTACAAGAACTACGTGGCTTTGAGTTTCCCATCGCACCCGAGAATACATAGGAGCAGAATCAATCATTCTGTCAAGCCAAAATTTAATTTTTCATTTTATTGTGTTTATATTTTTTTTATTATTTTAAAAGTGGGGTAAAATAAATATTTTCAAAGGTTATTAAAATTATTTTGCACAATTAACTCGAGGTACCGTTTTTTAAACGGGCGATGTAGGGTGTTAACACCTTCCCTACTCGTATCTGACTCCCGAACTCAAATCTCTCTCTTTTTTAAAAAGACCAGTTTCCTTAAAATAATTGTTTTTTCCAATGTTTTTCCCAAATAAAATATGGGTGACAACTCCTCTATTTTTTACCTTCTTTTCGCGACTCCCGTATGGGACGGTCGTTACATCAGGAAATTTGAAGCATCGGATTTCTCTAAATCTGAGTAGATATTTGGGTCAAGGATCGGATCATTCATGAACTGAGATTTGGGTGTTTTTGGTTATGGAAATGGAGGAACAAATCGGTTCATGACAGTAACTTTGTTAGACCGGTTAAGCCATGGATTATAATTTAGAATTGGGTTCGGAATTATTCTCAAGCTTGCAGAACTTTTATCCAAGAATCCAGAGATCTTCTCATCAAATTCAAGTTGCTTGACAACCTCCCAGGAGAGGATGGGTATGTCTAAACACAGATGGGACTTCAAAACAGGATTATGGTCATGCAGGTTGTGGCGGGTTGATCTGAGATTTTGAAGGGAATTGATTATGTGGCTTCGCAAATTTATTGGGGAATTCGTCACCCTATGTTGTCGAGTTATGGGGTGTTCTTGAAGGGTTGAAGTTAGCCAAGGAAAAAGGTTTTTCTAATGTGGAGTTGCGTGTGGATTCAGTGACTATAGCCAACTGCTTAACTGGCGAAGGATTGGGCAGTAGTAAGGGATGGAGTCTTCTCAATCAGATTCGGTGTCTTTTGAGTGGAGATTGGGAGATTGATATTTGTCATGTTTATAGGGAGGCAAATAAGAGTGCTGATTGCCTTGCTAATTTAGCTTGTAACTTAGGTTCTAATTTGAGTATTTTTGAGAACCCGCCTAGTGATGTTAGGCGGGTTTTGCTTTCTGATTTTTCCGGAGTTTCTATTCCTAGGTTGATTTCTGTGCAATTTCTTTTGTGCTTTTGTCCATTTTTTCATAAAAAATATTTTTTTAACTTATAGTCAAAATTGTTTTTGAATGCAAAACAATTGTACTTGATAATAATCAAGCACATCATTCTTATTGAAATCATCTTTGACAAGAGGCATAATCAATTTTAAAGGTTTTTAACATGAAATCAAACACACACATGTTTGATTTTCCTTTAGAAGCTAGAGGGACTTGGCTATGATTTGTGGTACCCACGTAACACATCCTCGATAAATATGAAGAACTTTAACTATGCAGTAAGCTTCCATAAGTGAAGATTAGTTATAATAAGTCTAAAATATTTAAGCTTGCGTAGATGCTCTCTATATAGATCCCATTGAGAAGTCATAGACCCAAATTATGACGGATTAATATATATATATATATATATATATATAAAAGTTTTTTTTTGACAGCAATATAAAAGCACTTTACTCTATACTAAATTTGGTAATACGTGTTTATTATCTTTTTTTTTTTTTTTGATTTAGTGTTTATTATCTTTCTGTCGATGTCACTTTGTTTTTTCCATATATATCAAACAAATCAATGCTCTTAATACTTGTACAGAAAAAGGTATTTAATTATTTCGTATATAATAACACGGGATTTGATTCATAAAATAACAGTTACAGATGTAAAATTTAAATATCAAGATTCTGATAAAATATAAGTACATTATTAATAATAAAAATTATTATGTATATTTTATGTCTTTTTTTTTTCTCTTCAAAAAAAAGACATAAAATATATATAATAATTTTTTAAAAAATCTTACCTTTAAATTTACGATTTTTAATTAACAAAAATATCAGATTTGTTCCTCTAACACCGTAGTTGACCTATAAATAACGCAACATACTAGCATTTTATACTGCCAAAACAAACATTCGATAATTGAAGCTAGAATTGGTGCTAATTATCAGATATGGCAGCCACCATTCAAATTCTCGGCATAGTTTTCTTCGTTGGCCTTATTTCTCAAGGTAACATTTCTTTTCTTCTAATGTTAAATTTAAATTTTTAATAAATTCTTCAATGTCTATATATAATTCTTAATTTCTTTTTATTTTTCCTATATATTATTTCAGGGTACAGCCAGTGCTCCTTGAGTGATCTCTCCGTAAGCCAATCTCAAACAGGAGCTAAAATTCAAGGAAAGCCAGAGTGGGTTGTGAATATCACCAACAAATGCCCCTGTGTCCAATTGGATGTTAATTTAAACTGCAAAGGATTTCAAACCGTAGAACAAATAGACACTTCACTTTTGAGTGTCTCTGGCAATGTTTGTCTTGTTAACGGTGGTAACCCTATCTACACAGATGGAATCGGCTTCAAATATGCTTGGGATAACTCATTTCCATTGAATCCAATTTCCTCACAAATTGCTTGTTCTTAAATAGCCAAGGGTTGATCTTATGAACTTTATGTCATTTGCTTGAATAATATTGTGGATTTGGTTGAATAGCATATGTGTTAACCTTAATTTTTAAGAGCTTGATAGACATGAGCCTATTTGGATTTTGAATATGCGTGGGATTTTATAATACTGTGCTAATGAAGTGAAAATTACGTGTAAGGATGATTAAGCATTACGAGAACCTAGTCAAACCAATCCAATTAAATTTGACAACAGACTGAGACCTACAAGATCTTATGACATAACCCAAAATGCACGTGAAAGGTAAACCTGATAGCAGAATGAAAGTAATAACATAAAAAAGAACTATGCGGCATCACGAAATCCATTTTTTTTTTTTTTTTTGGTATAAAGGTTCCATGTATAAAGAATAATGCTTGGTGTATACAACTTTAAGCTGCGCACATCCTTGGGATGTGTAGAAGTATATTCAATTTTCACTAATTAATTATGTTGATGATTGATGATCATTTTGACCTTGTAATTTCGGGGGAGGGGGAATGTAAATATAATATCACGACTAGAAATTTGCTTATTTCCTGTAGAATTTCTTGTGGATTTTTACCTGCAGATTTTTTTTTTTTGGTATTCTCCAAAATAATGGCCCATGCATTTACCTGCAGATTTTAATCTAAAGAATTTTGGTAGGAAAAATTGAAATTTCCTGCAAAATCTATATCTATCTATCTTCTATAAATAATACAAAGTTATCCTCTATGCAAGTAGAGTCTGCCATGTGTCCTCACCAGAAAAGATAGAATTTCTGTTGTTGTTATAGTAAATTTGAATGATAATATAAATAATAGATGTCGCGACCAAAAATTGCGACGAGGACGGCGTTAAAAAGAGATTTTAAGAAAAAATGTAGAGTCACCACCAATTTTATTTAATTTAGGAAAAATTGGAAAACCTTTAAAAATGGTCTTTGGAACCAAGTTGAGTTCGGGAGTCGGTTACGAATAGGGAATGTGTTAAGCATCCTACATCGCCCATTCTACGAATGGTACCTTGAATTAATTGCGTAAAATTAATAACTTTTAAATTATTTATTTTACCCCAAAATTTTTTACACTAATAAAGAGATTACTAATTAATATTTACCCTAAGGAGGTTGAACATGACACATAACTCCATAGGGCAACCTCAATTCTAAGAGATTATTCAAAGCCACGTATTTCTTGTTAAAAATATTTGATGGTTTGGTTTTGATTTTTATGAAAAGGTTTTTCTTTATTTTAAAAAAAAGGTTTTTCTTTTTGAATTTTTTATTGCCTAATTTCTAAATATTGAAAAGTCCTAAACGAGATAGAACATGACACGTACGTCCACATATTGATCTTGAATCTAAGGAATTGAGTGTGATACATCTCACAAAGCAATCCCCAAAATTATTTATAATTAATTCCCCTTTTACATTTTATTTATTTTGACTCATTGAAAAAGGAAAGAAAACAAAAAAAAAATAACAAAAATAATAACAATAAATAACTAAATAAAAAAAAACCAAAATGGAAGAGACTTAAACTAAGAAGGGCAAGGACCACAACCTTCTATCATCAAAGTAGAAAATGAGAAAAACAAACAGGCAAGAGCTTAGCAATGTAGCGTGCGGGTCACCAAGGAGGCGGAGGTAGTGGCGGTCCGGGATGGCGGAGCGGCTAGGGACGTGGGTGCGGCTTGAGGAACATGGTGGTGTCGCGGTGACTGAGAATTAAAGGAGCCAAGATAACTCTTTCTTAGTGTTCTAGTTTGTTATTAAAAGGATTGATAGTTGTTGTTGTTTCTGTTAAGGTTGGATCAAGGTTAAACGGAGGAGAGTGGTGGCTATTGTATGATGGTGAAGTGATAGGTGTTTTTGAAGGAGGTGTTGTATGATGGATGATGGATGAAGGAAGAGAATGGAGGCTAGGCCTTTTCTTTTAAGGTGGCCGGTGTGTTTTTTTGTGGTGGGTGATGGTGTTACGTATGATAGAGGATGGAAAAGAATGAAGGCTAGGTTTTCTTTGAATCTTTTTGTAGGCTCCCCTTATTCTCAGCATCTCTCGTGATTTTATAAAATCAATTCCTCCAATCTTGATCCTAAAATTCCTCCTAGATTTAAGATTGTTATCCGATCTTGTTCCTAAAAATCTGCCAAGATTAAGATTCATATCCGATCTTGTTCCTAAAAATCAGTCAAGATTAAGATTTCTATCTCTGATTCAAAATAAAGTGGTTGCTAGGGCTTGTTGGAGGAGGATGAAATGGGTTTAACTGGCCTGACCCAATTGAAAATCTTTTTATTATTTTTATTATTTTTATTTTCTTTGCAATTTTTTATTTTATTATTTTTTTGAAATTTTTAGTGAAAACTAAAAGACCCGGTAAAAATGGGGTGTTCACAGTTGCCCCTCTATACTTGTTCATTACTAGAATACATGAAGAAAGAACAATTTTCATGTGAGAGTAGTAAAGAACTAGTAAAGAAAATGAACTCACATTTTAGCCGGGATGGGAAACAGGCTGGAGGAAATTAAGTTTTAGAGCTTGGAAAATAAAAACGATCAGGGGCCTCAGATCCCAAAATGCAGTGGACCTCAGATCCCAAATTATCAGTGAGCCTCAGATCTCGAAGATAAATTTGCAGCGTGCCTCAGATCCCAAAAATAAATTTGCAGTGAGCCTCAGAGCTTGAAAAATAAATTGCAGTGGGCCTCAGATCCCAAATATAAAATTAGTAGTGAGTCTCAGAGCTCGAAAAATAAATTGCAGTGGGCCTTAGATCCCAAATATAAAATTAGTAGTAAGCGTCAGAGCTCGAAAAATAAATTTGCAGTGGGCCTCAGATCCCAAATTAACAGTGAGCCTCAGAGCTCGAAGATAAATTTGCGGCGGGACTCAGATCCCAAAAATAAATTTACAGTGAGCCTCAGAGTTCGAAAAATAAATTGCAATGGGCCTCAGATCCCAAATATAAAATTAGCAGTGAGCCTCAAAGCTCGAAGATAAATTTGCGGCGGGCCTCAAATCCCAAAAATAAATTTGCAGTGAGCCTCAGAGCTCGAAAAATAAATTACAGTGGACCTCAGGTCCCAAATATAAAATTAGTAGTGAGCCTCAGAGCTCGAAAAATAAATTTACAACGAGTCTCAGATCCCAAAAGTAAATTTGCAGTGAGCCTCGGAGCTCGAAAAATAAATTGCAGTGTGCCTCGGATCCCAGAAATAAAAAATACCAGTGAGCCTCAGAGCTCGAAAAAATAAATTTACAGCGGGCCTCGGATCCCAAAAACAAATTTGCAGTGAGCCTCAGAGCTCGAAAAATAAATTGTAGTGGGCCTCGAATCCCAGAAATAAAAAATACCAGTGAGCCTCAGAGCTCGAAAAAATGAATTTACAGCGAGTCTCGAATCCCAAAAATAAAAAATACCAGTGAGCCTCAGAGCTCGAAAAAATAAATTTGAAGCGAGCCTCGGATCCCAAAAATAAATTTGCAGTGAGCCTCAGAGCTCAAAAATTAAATTGCAGTGGGCCTCAGATCCCAGAAATAAAAAATTCCAGTGAGCCTCAGAGCTCGAAATAATAAATTAGCAAGACCTCGGATCCCAAAAATAAAAGACTAAACCCCAAATTTGGTCCCTGAGAAAAACACTCGGGTCTGAAATAGTCCCTAACAAAAAAAAACTATCCGTTTAGTCCTTAAGAATGTATTTCCGGGACAGATTAGTCTTTCTGTCACAAATTAGTCCCTAACAATTTTTAAGTGATACCAGTAAAGTCCCTAAGAAATATGACCGTGAGCCAAATTAGTCCCTATTAACATGCACTAAACATGATAGAAACACTACAAAATATGACAGAAGGACTAATCTGTCCCGGAAATACATTCTTAAGGACTAAACGGATAGTTTTTTTTGGTTAGGGACTATTTCAGACCCGAGTGTTTTTCTCAGGGACCAAATTGGGGGTTTAGTCAAATAAAAAATACCAGTGAGCCTCAGAGCTCGAAAAAATAAATAAAAATAAATTTGCAGCGGGCCTCGGATCCCAAAAATAAAAAATACCAGTGAGCCTCAGAGCTCGAAAAAATAAATTTGCAGTGGGTCTCAAGCCAGAACAAGTGAGCCATGAGCCTTAAAAATAGACCATTGAGTCAGAAAAATTTTATGATTGGGCCATGACCCAAGAATTTCATACAATGGACCTTGAGTCAAAAATTTGTGAGCCGTGAGCCTTAAAAAAATAGACCATTGAGTCCGAAAAGTTTTATGATTGGGCCATGACCCGAGAATTTCATGCAGTGGACAAGTGAGCCATGAGCCTTAAAAATAGACCATTGAGTCAGAAAAATTTTATGATTGGGCCATGACCCAAGAATTTCATGCAGTGGACCTTGAGTCAAAACAGGTGAGTCATGAGCCTTAAAAAGTAGATCATTGAGTCCGAAAAGTTTTGTGATTGGGCCATAACCCGAGAATGTCATGCAGTGGACCTTGAGTCAAAAACACGTGAGCCTTAAAAAAATTAAAAAATAAATGGACCATTAAGTCAAAAAAAAATTTATGATTGGGCCATGACCCGAGAAATTTATTGAAAACTGCCTTTTTAGAAAATGCGAAACCAAATGCTTCTCAGAAAAGATTTCACTAATCAAACTCATATTCAAATGGAATCTTCTGCAAAATTGATCTTACCTATATCCCTTTTCACTTGATAATGCCTCCTTGAGGCTTGCTACTTCCAGTACATCCATTTCTACCTCTCAGTCTTTATTGTTCATAAGGATGTCATTTCCTTCCATTACTGAAACTTCAGAGCTCTTTTGGTCTGGACTGTTCATCAAAAGATTACCATTAGATGGTTAAATCATACTATTATATCCAGGTTCATCTTTCTTGAAACATAATATAACAGATATGCATTGATTCATAAGTGTGACGAAAAAGGATTTGATTGACTCGATAACTTTGACTTGTGCGTTTGACTTCACAAGATACGTAAAACAAGGAAAGGGACACAAAGGATGGTAGAGATTTCAAAGGGGTTGTTTTCTTAATCTGGATTGTTCTGATCTTAATGAGATTGACCTTCTCTCAACAAGTGGATATCAGGATCCAAATTTGCCCCAGTGTAAGGTATTCCAAAACAAAAACTCAAACATGGGTAAACCTTTCAATAACAAAATTGCCCCGGTGTAAGGCGTTCTAGAATAAACACAACCAAAGATACACCTTTTAAGAACGAAATTTCCCCCAAAAAAATTGCCCCAGTTTATGGTTTTGAGGATAAAGTTATCCTCATTCAAGCCAAATCTCGCCCTAACTTTTGCTTAGACCGCCCTTTCGAGTTTTCAGTCTAACGGACTTTTTTTTTTAAAAGAGTAAAGTGTTTGGAAAAGAAAGTGTGGATACCTTGTCTCACGATTAATATTTTATGAAAATAAGAGTAATTCCTCATTGATCAGAATGGACTTTTAAAGCTTGTAACGTGGCCATGGTTTAAGGGTTAAGAAACAAAAGGTATAAAAGGCTCAAACAAGTGTTTAAGGGTGAATGAGACAAAGGATCTTACATCATCAAGAGAATTGCTTGCTTTAACTTGCACACACTACTTTTTTTATTTTTTTTCATTTAATTTTTCTCCTTCTCATCCTTTTTTTTTTCAATTCAATTATATTGCCAACATCGTCTCTTTTTGCTTTCAGCATCACATTTTACTTCTTTTGCTTTTTCTTTTGCTTTCTCTTCTTCTTTCTTTTAGCATCTCCTTCAGATTCTTCTTTCCTTTTCCTTCACTTATTGTGGTTGCTATCAATCTTTTATACGAGCCCCCTTTTGCAGGGGTGATCCTTGTCCAAGGTTATTTTGAAAGAATTTATAAGGCTCAACAGGGGTAACAAAGGATAATGATTTTTTTTAATGAAGGATAAAGAAAGATGGCCAATCTTCATTTCAAATTAGGATTGCTCATTTTTCATAAAGAATTAAACTTGAGACATGGTAAAAAAACACACCTTCATTCATTTTCTCTTTTTTTCATTTTTGTTTTTTTTTTTTTTTTGGGTGGGGGGGGGGCAAATAGAACATGCGCAAAGGGTTTCATCAAGAAAGAAAAAAAAATCCAAGGGCTGGATACCCACATAGTTCCAATGTCAAAGAAGAAACCAACAAGAAAGATAGAGGTAAATGAAGAAGCTAAACTATGATGAAATCCATGCAAATTTATTATATTAATGCTTCAAGAAGGATGACAAAAACTTAGATGTCAACAGATTCTAATCACTAAAGACAACAAATAGTTAAACCATCATTGTGAGAATCTATTGATGAACAAAACAAAATGCCAAATATTGTATTTCCTCAACTATTGTCAAAAGAATTATTTGTAATGATAAGCTCTTCCCCTTGAATACTAACTAGTCCAGATGCTAACAGCCTTCTCACAGTGGTCTTGAAATCTTCACAATTATCAATAGAGTGACCACCTACCCCCATGTGAAACTTGTTGGGAATTTGCGTATAAAACAAAAAAGAAACGCAGCGGAAAAATTCCCATCGAAGGATCCTTGCGAATGGTCATGATTCATGATTAGAAGGTTTACCTCTTGAAGCGATGGCTGTTGATTAGAATTCGTCTATCACAAACACCGCACGAACGATGTCTCTAAAGGTATCCACACGATCAGATTCCGTGAACATCCAACGTCACGAACCCGAAGCGTCTCTGTCTCACAGTGCTAGCTTCAAAACCGAGACTTGCTGTTCACACTTACTCTCTATGTGCGTCTAGGTTATCAACCGTGTGGGCACAACAACTTAAGTGGTCTACTTATAGTGGCGCCTCCTTAAGTGAGTTAGTGAGCAGCATTTGACCTAAGCCCATGTACTATGCTCTAGGCCCAATAGGAAAGTCCAACTTTCCTTTTAATGCTTCTTTTAATCCGCTCTTATGTGTGTGACCCTATAGGTTCCCAAAACGTTAGTAGTAATATTAAATCCCATTTAATATTAAAAACAGTGAGCGGTATCTAGCAATACATCACTGCTACCTAAGTAGTGAGAAAGTCAGTGATTTGACGAAACCTTTCTGTGACAAATATTCATGTGCATTGTTATCCCTTTGTCCATATATCTATATTGAACACAAGGCATAGAATGTGTCACCCTTGTATGGTTCAATATTATGTTCCCTGATACCCGAGTAAACTTAACAACAAATGAGGTCAATATCTCATATTGACTCATTTCAGCATGGCCATGCATTTTACAGTCTCACTCTATCAGGGGGCCCACGGATATTACTCCTGTTATGTAGGAGGGACAAATTCCATCTAGGTCACTCACATCCCTCTGCATGGCTCGTGATATGCCCAATGACCGTCTTTATAATCATCCTATTACAGATGACGTTTGACGATATTAAAGCACACGACTCCTCATGTAGGGATCGTAGTGATTTCAGGTCGAAGGATTGCATACACCATTGTCACTATGAGAACTACTTATGACACTCACATAACGCTCCATGTAGTGTTCTCATGGTGGGTCAATCCAGTACATCATTACTCTAATGTGTACCTATGTGGCGACTCGATATCTCATATCCATGACCCGTGAGATATGGCCATCAATCTGCACACATAATAGTCTCAATGTATTATTATTGTCCTTATTAATAAAATACTTGACTACGGATATTTAAGAATAGGATTTCATTGTTCAATAGTGTATATTCTAAGGACTTTATTATGTTTAAACAAGTAACATAATAAACTGGAATGCCTCATATCATATATATATATATATAAATAATAGCAAGATACAAATATAAGTCTAAAGAAATACACTAGCCTCTAGGGCTTACACCAACAATCTCCCACTAGCACTAGAGACAATCAGGCATAAATCTAATGCCCATCGATCTAGTGTGACCTTCATGCTTCTGTTGAGAAAGAGGTTTCGTAAGTGGGTCAGCAGCGTTATCAAGCGTTGGTACTCTGCATATTTTCACATCACCTCTATCGATAATCTCTCGAATGAGATGGAAGCGCCTAAGTATATGTTTGGATCGCTGATGAGATCTAGGTTCCTTAGCTTGTGCAATGGCCCCATTGTTATCACAATAGAGATCAATGGGGTCCACAATACTAGGAACTGTACCAAGCTCGATAATGAACTTCCCGATCCAAACAGCCCTCCTTTGCTGCATTGGAGGCGGCAATATACTCACCTCTGTAGTAGAAATCGCAACTCGTCTCCTGCTTTGAACTCTTCCGACACATGCCCGCCATTCAGCAGAACACATAACCGTTGCGATCCGGAATCATCCTTATCGGCCTAGAAGCTAGCATCGGTGTAACCTATTACAGCAAGCTCTTCCTCGCCTCCCATATACCAAGAACGAATCCTTAGTTCTTCTCAAGTACTTAAGGATGTTCTTGACAACAGCACGCTGACTTTCACCGGGATCGACCGGTACTGCTCGTTATGCTTAAAGCATACGATACATCTGGTCGAGTACATAACATGACATACATGATAGATCCAATTGCGGATGCATATGGAATCTTACTCATGCGATCCCTTTCTTCTTGAGTGGAAGGGGATTGTGCCTTTGATAGGCATATACCATGTGACATAGGCAAGAGTCATTTCTTGGATTCATGCATGTTAAAGCGTCTCAACACTTTGTCTATGTATGTACTCTGACTTAGGCCAAGCAATTTCAGTGATCTATCCCTATAGATCCTGATTCCCAATACATAGGTAGCTTCACCCAAATCTTTCATAGAGAAGCAATTCCCTAACCATGTCTTTACATTTTGTAGTGTAGGGATGTCATTTCCAATGAGTAATATGTCATCTACATATAACACCAGAAAAACAACAATGCTACCACTAACATTGTTGTAGACACAAGGTTCATCTTCATTTTTGATGAATCCGTACTGTCTTACAGCATCATCAAAACGAAGGTTCCAACTTCTGGAAGCTTGCTTCAATCCATAGATTGATCGCTGCAATTTACATACCATTCCGGCATCCTCTAAAATGTCAAAGCCTTCAGGTTGTGTCATGTACACATCCTCGAGAAGCTTTCCATTAAGGAAGACAGTTTTGACATCCATCTGCCATATCTCATAATCATGGTATGCAGCGATAGCAAGTAAGATCCGGACGGATTTAAGCATCGCAACAGGTGAAAAGGTCTCATCATAGTCGACACCATGAATTTGCTTGAAACCCTTGGCCACCAATCGTGCCTTAAAGGTATGTACTTTACCATCCATGTCAGTTTTCTTTTTGAAAACCCACTTGCACCCTATAGGTTTTACCCTTTCAGGTGGCTCTACCAAGGTCCATACCTGGTTGGTGTACATGGAATCCATCTCAGATTTCATGGCCTCAAGCCACTTCTCAGATTCTGGGCCAGTGATGGCCTCCTGGTAAGTCACAGGCTCATCTTGATCCATGAGCAATACATCACCTTGTGGAGTCATGAGAAATCCATATTTCTCAGGCTGGTGACGTATCCTGTTAGACCTACACTGGTCTTGTGCTACTGGAGCAGGTTGTTCCTCCACAACATTTTGTGAAGGTTGCTCCTGTTCCACCAATGGTAGGTCACTACTCTATGATTCTTGAATTTCTTCAAGTTCTATCTTCCTCCCACTGGTTCCTATGGAGATAAACTCCTTTTCTAGGAATACACCAATCCGTGCGACAAACACTTTGCCATCGGAAGGATTATAGAAATAATATCCCTTGGTTTCTTTGGGATACCCCACAAAGAAGCATTTATCAGATTTGGGATCAAGCTTATTAGAAACTTGACGTTTTACATATGCTTCACAACCCCAAATCTTCATAAAAGACATGTTGGGTCGTCTACCAGTCCATATCTCATATGGTGTCTTTTCTACCGTTTTGGATGGAACACGGTTAAGTGTAAAAGCTGCTGTTAATAGAGCATGTCCCCAGAAAGAGTTTGGAAGGTTTGCATGACTCATCATAGATCTAACCATGTCCCACAAGGTTCGATTTCTCCTCTCAGAAACACCATTCCATTGTGGTGTTCCAGGTGGAGTGAGTTGAGATAAAATTCCACACTCTCTCAGATGATCATCAAACTCTAGGCTCAAATATTCACCACCTCGATCTGATTGAAGAGTTTTAATATTCTTACCAAGTTGGTTTTGTACCTCATTTTTTAATTCCTTGAACTTTTCAAAGGATTCCGATTTATGTTTCATAAGATGCACAAATCCATATCTACTTCAAAATCATCAAGAAATGTGATGAAGTACTGAAAACCACCTCTAGCTAATGTGTTTAGGGGTCCGCATACATCGCTATGTATAAGACCCAAAAGATCGTTGGCTCTTTCACCTTTGCCGGTGAATGGAGCTTTAGTCATCTTTCCCAATAAACAAGACTCACATATCTCATATGATTCATAATCAAATGAGTCCAAGAGTCCATCTTTATGGAGCTTCGAAATGCGCTTCTCATTTATATGGCCTAAACGACAATGCCAAAGATAAGACGGGTTCAACTCATTTGGTTTGAACCTCTTAGTATTTATGTTATAGATGGGCATTTCAAGATCAAGTACATAAAGTCCATTACTCATGTGTGCACTAGCATAGAAAATATCATCCAAATAATTAGAACAACTTTTGTTTTTTATTATAAAATAAAAACCACTCTAGTCCAAACAAGAAACGGAAATGATATTCCCGCTAATTGCAGGCACAAAATAACAGCTTCTCTAATCGAATAGTAAGCCCAAGTGGGCAAAGTCAATACATAAGTCCCTCAAAAAAAGCAAAGCAACCTTGGCTCCATTTCCGACTCGTAGATCGACTTCGCCTTTGTCAATGGTCTACTCCTGTTTAGATCCTGCACATTTGTACAAATGTGAGAACCACATCCAAGTATCTAATACCCATGATGCGTAAGTAGATAAATTGACTTCTATAACAAACATACCTGAGCGGAAGTCTCACTTCCCTTCTTCTTCTTGATTTCTTCCGGGTATTTTGGGCAGTTCCTCTTCCAATGTCCTATCCACCACAATGGAAGCAATTGCCTTCCTTAGCCACACCACCCACAAAGCTTCAAGCCGGAAATCTGGGCTTGATCTTGTTGATGGCCTTGCCCTTGCCCTTGCCCTTTTGTTTGTTCTTGGGCTTCTTGGGCTGCTTCTTGCTATTTCCATACTGGACCATCAAAATGGCCTTTCCCTTTCCTTTGTTAATATTTTGTTCAGCAGTTCTCAACATGCTCAACAATTCTGGCAAAGGTTTGTCAAGATCATTCATATTAAAGTTCATGACAAACTGACTATAGCTCTCAGGCAACGATTGCAGAACTAAGTCGGTGGCAACTCTTAGCCTAAAGGAAATCCCAGTCTCGATATTCTCAATGTACCCGATCATCCGGAGTACATGAGGACTCACAGGGCTTCCTTCTGCCAATTTACACTAGAAAAGGGCTCTGGAAATTTCGAACCGCTCATGCCTTGCTTGCTCTTGGTAAAGCAGCTTGAGGTGCACGATCATATCGTACGCCTCCATGGTCTCATGTTGCTTTTGCAGCTCGGGAGGTCATGGTAGCAAGCATAAGATATCCGACGCCTAAGGCGTCATCCCGATGCTTCTTATAAGCATCCCCTGCCACCCTAGGAGCACTTGAAGCCGGTGGGCTCCTCGTGAATAGGCTCCTCAAGAACATACAGCTTTTTCTCATGTTTGAGGACAATCCTCAAGTTTCGTATCTATCCGGTAAAATTTGTTCCAGATAGTTTGTCCTTCTCAAGGACGGATCGCAATGACAAAGTTACTTGATGTGTTTGATGCCATGGTAATCTACGAGAGATAAATATGCAAAATATAAGTATCATGCCATGAAGTTATTTAATAAGGTCTTTAATTAAATACGCCTCCCACTATTTTACTCAAAACAATGACCCTCGTTGATTCGGAAAAATCCTGTTGGAAGATTTTCTAGTGGGCCAAGATCCATATTTCACCTAGCTTTAAGTCACTTTGGCTGATCACTTAAAATTCGGTTATTTAGGTAGGAAACACTTTCCGATTGCATCTCATGCAACTCTTGGACAATTGGGTGAGTAACTCTTATTCAAATCCATCACATGGACTAAAGCCCAACTTATAAGCCTCTAAGCCTTTCAATCCTATTGAAGTTGGCTTAGTTAAGTCAGACCCAATGGATAGCATTTGTACATTACATTTGTCCCATCGCGTCTTACTAGTATAAATAAAGGTACCCCGCTTTGGCGGACCCACACTTAATCGATCCTAGTCTTGACGAGTGCCATGCATTGGAAGGCCTTTAAGTGTGACTTAATATTTCCTTTTGAGGGATTTGATTAAAGCTTGATCTCATCATTTGTTAAACTTTTTAACTTATTATTTACATACATGCATCTCATACATATATTAGTTAAACTCTTTTAACATACTATATACATACATGCATCTCATACATATATAAGGCAAATAAATGTGATATGGTTATGGCCCCTAACGCATTGATTCTCCCAAGCCAATGAGAGAATCTAAACTGAAACCTAGGAGCGTCCAAGCTTCTCCAAGCATGATCTCCCACAGGATAACGTCTTCTTGTCTCCATCATTACATTACATAAACAGAAACCTCATTTTACATATGAGGGGAGTGAGATGAGAAAAGAATATACATATGGAATATAAGATAAAGGCACGGCACGCAGGCCGTATTTCAAAATATAAACCAAAAGATAAAAGGACTAAGGCCATAACCATTCACCATACATCACCAAAAAAATAGTAACAACCAATAATAACACATAATCATTATTATTATTATTAATTAGAGATTCAAAATCTGAATTTTGAAAACATAACATATATATAATAAATCACATTTATTATAATTGATGTTACTATAAATCATATTTATTGCACTTGTTGTTACCACAAATCACATTTATTGCAATTGATGTTATTATTAAATGGTGACATAAAAATTTCAAAATTTGAATTTCGAAATAACACACTACGCAGAAATTTCAAAATTTGAATTTCGAAATAACACACACCGCAAGGCCCGTGAACACTTCACGTTGCAAGGAACTACTGCTACGATTTCAACCCTTGGAACCTCAACTAGCAACAACATGAACTCATCATGTCTGAAACCCCTTAACACCGCCAGCAGAGAACTGAAACCAATCATGTTTAACATCAACATTTGACGCCATCGCAGAACATAATAAGGATTCAGAACCAATGTACATATCGTATACATACACAAACATGCAATAGACGCATATATCATATACATACAAAAATTACAGAAACAAGGTTTCGCAAAACGGATGCAAACGATTTTCAAAAAACAATTTTCAGAAAAACGATTCACATTATAAACATGTTATCATACATAACAGGTAAAACCACGAATGTAATCATGGTTTCGCAACCTGGCTCGATACCACCGTTGGGAATTTGCGTATAAAACAAAAAAAAGAAAAGCGGCGGAAAAATTCCCATCGAAGGATCCTTGCGAATGGTCATGATTCATGATTAGAAGGTTTACCTCTTGAAGTGATGGCTGTTGATCGAATTCGCCTATCACGTAACACCGCACGAACGATGTCTCTAAAGGTATCCACACGATCGATTCTCGTGAACGCCCAACGCCACGAACCCGAAGCGTCTCTATCTCACAGTGCTAGCTTCAAAACCGAGACTTGCTGTTCACACTTACTCTCTATGTGCGTCTAGGTTATCAACCGTGTGGGCACAACAACTTAAGTGGTCTACTTATAGTAGCGCCTCCTTAAGTGAGTTAGTGAGCGACATTTGACCTAAGCCCATGTACTATGCTCTAGGCCCAATAGGAAAGTCCAACTTTCCTTTTAATGTTTCTTTTAATCCGCTCTTATGTGTGTGACCCTATAGGTTCCCAAAACGTTAGTAGTAATATTAAATCCCATTTAATATTACAAACAGTGAGCGGTATCTAGCAATACATCAATGCTACCTCAGTAGTGATAAAGTCAGTGATTTGACGAAACCTTTCTGTGACAAATATTCATGTGCATTGTTATCCCTTTGTCCATATATCTATATTGAACACAAGGCATAGAATGTGTCACCCTTGTATGGTTCAATATTGTGTTCCCTGATACCCGAGTAAACTTAACAACAAATGAGGTCAATATCTCATATTGACTCATTTCAGCACGGCCATGCATTTTACGATCTCACTCTATCGGGGGCCCACAGATATTACTCCCGTTATGTAGGAGGGACAAATTCCATCTAGGTCACTCACATCCTCTCTCGCATGGCTCGTGGTATGCCCAATGACCGCCTTTATAATCATCCTATTACAGATGACGTTTGACGATATTAAAGCACACGACTCCTCATGTAGGGATCATAGTGATTTCAGGTCGAAGGATTGCATACACCATTGTCACTATGAGAACTACTTATGACACTCACATAACGCTCCATGTAGTGTTCTCATGGTGGGTCAATCCTACACATCATTACTCTAATGTGTACCTATGTGGCGACTCGATATCTCATATCCATGACCCGTGAGATATGGCCATCATCGCACACACATAATAGTCTCAATGTATTATTATTGTCCTTATTAATAAAATACTTGACTACGGATATTTAAGAATAGGATTTCATTGTTCAATAGTGTCTCATGATCAAGTCATATACTTGATATTCTATTAAACTGAAATTTCTATTCTAAGGACTTTATTATGTTTAAACAAGTAACATAATAAACTGGAATGCCTCATATCATATATATATAATAGCAAGATACAAATGTAACTCTAAAGAAATACACTGGCCTCTGTGGCTTACACCAACAAAACTTACAAGTGACATTTGGGTCATACCATGTCGAAAATGGGGGTCCCTTGGGCGCACAAAGCTTCCGAAATCATATGGACATCAAATAATCGTTGGAATAACTCATCCTTGGAAATGGATAGCCTTGGGAAAGGTGGTAGGGTTGATGGAGGCGAAAGGTTATTCTCATTTGTGGGTTCACTTTGGGTCGGAATTGGCTAGGGTGAGTTGGTAGGGAAACAAGGGGATATGATGAGTGTGGTTGTGTGTATGGACAAGGTGATGATGGCGCTTGGAAAACATTTGTGGGATGGAAGATCTGGTGAGGTGGGTATATGAATGTAGGTGTCTGGTATAGAAAGTAAGAATTAGGATCATATGGTGGTGAGTTTGATTAGTGACTTCTTTTCTGGGACGCGCAATGATTCAACTTTTCTTCTGTGAGAAAGTCATTCTTGGGATTAAAATAGATAAAATCATCGTCCCTACTTTTCCTTAGATGCAAAACTTATGTTGAGGTGAGACGCAGATATATATATATATATATATATATATATATATATATATTGCTTGAAATGAATCCTTTTTTCTCAAAATATTTTCAATTAAGCTTCATTTTTTTGATTTTTTTTAAGAAATAACAAGAATAAAAATAATGCATGGCATGCTTGGAAAGACCCAACTCATGACCCTAGCGACAAGTAGGGATAAACCCTCACAGGATGACTAGTCCATGATACCGGTAACAATCTGAGTGACGACTCAACAAATATCAGAGGGGCACCAGGCCGATCAATGACAATGCCGAGACACCGCCTAGTCCTAAGTTATCCACAAGCTCGAGTATAGAGCTAAAAAGTGTGTGCAGCAAGTGACAGTGCAGTGTGTGTGGAGAGAGCATCCAAACTTGTACATCCCTAAAAACTACAACAAACCTTACAAAACTAAGTCACACATATATACATCAAATAGAGAACAGCTACCCTAGGGTCGAGGTAACAAGCCAAATTATCATCAATGAAGTATACGAAATAAAAAAGGAGAATATGAATATTAAGAAATATCAAATCTAGATAAAGCAAACAAAAATATTTTTATTTTATTTTTTTTGTGTTTTTCTTAAATAAAAGAAAGGGGTAAAACAAATAAATTAAAATTTACTAAAAATTTGCACGATCAATTATACTAGGCTTGACTCTCTGAAAAAATTCCCCAGTGGAGTCGCCATCTATCGCGACCAAAAATTGCGACGAGGACGGCATTAAAAAGATATTTTAAGAAAAATGTAGAGTCGCCACCAATTTTATTTAATTTAAGAAAAATTGGAAAACCTTTAAAAATGGTCTTTGGAACCAAGTTGAGTTCGGGAGTCGGTTACGAGTAAGGAAGGTGTTAAGCATCCTACATCGCCCATTCTACGAATGGTACCTTGAATTAATTGCGTAAAATTAATAACTTTTAAATTATTTATTTTACCCCAAAAATTTTTACACCAAAAAAGAGATTACTAATTAATTTTTACCCTAAGGAGGTTGAACATGACACATAAGTCCACAGGGCAACCTCAATTCGAAATGATTGAACATGAAACTTTTCATAGAACAATCCCTAAGTAACATTAATTAATAACACAAATTCAATTGTTTTTAATTAGCTAAAAAAAACAAACAAAAAAATAAGGAAAAATAGTTTTGGCTTGACATAATATTTAATCATGCTCCTACGTATTCCCCGCTGCGATGGGAAATTCAAAGCCACGTAGTTCTTGTTAAAAATATTTGATGGTTTGGTTTTGATTTTTATGAAAAGGTTTTTCTTTCTAATTAGGATATCGGATATAAAGATTTGCTTGGACTGTAAAGTCATACCTGGAGAGAGCTTGACTACCCAACATAGAGTCTTGGTCATGGATGTAAGACTTAAGAGGAGTGTGAAGAGAAGAGGCCACGAAAAGGTTTCAAGGATCAAGTGGTGGCAACTGAAGGGTGAAAAACAAAGGATCTTCCAACACAAGTTTTTGGAGGGAGGGTTTTGGGAGGCAAACGGAAGTGCAAATGATATGTGGGACAAGATGGCCAAAGGGATTAGGAAGGTAGCTATAGAGACGCTTGGTGAATCAAAAGGATTCGGACCTAGGGATAAAGAATCCTGGAGGTGGGATGAAAGTGTGCAAGCTAAGGTTCGGGTTAAAAGGTAATGTTTTAAAACTTGGTCTTTATGTAGAAATGCTGAAAATTGGGAAAATTATAAGGTGGCCAAAAAGAGATCAAGAAGGCAGAGAGAAGCTAGAACTAAAGCTTTTGACGGGTTGTACCAATCCTTAGGCACCAAAGATGGTGAGAAATCTATTTATAGGCTTGCTAAAAATAGGAAAGAAAGACAAGAGACTTGGACCAAGTGAAGTGTATTAAGGATGAAGAAAGTATAGTTTTGGTTAAGGAACAAGATATTAATGAAAGATGGAAGAATTATTTTCAAAAGTTATTTAATGAAGGATTTGAAGTTTTATCATGCTCACGGGTGCTTGACCACAGAGAGAAGGACCAAACTTACACTTTTTATCATAGAATCCAAGAGCATGAGGTAAAAGAAGCTTTGAGAAGGATGGATAATGGCAAGGCAGTTGGACCGGGACAATATACCTGTGTGGAGGTATGGAAGAGTTTAGGAAATAGAGGCATTAGTTGGCTCACGAAGTTTTTTAACGAGATTATGAGGTCAAAGAAAATGTCGGACGAATGGAGGAGAAGCACTTTAGTTCCGACAACATCACCGACAATGGTGATTGAACGAGATTATGGGAAAGGGTGATTGAACGGAGACTAAGAAAAGAAACCAAAATCACCGACAACCAATTTGGTTTTATGCCCGGGAGGTCGACCATGGAAGCAATTTACTTGCTACGACGAGTGATGGAACAATATCGAAGGGATCAAAAAGATTTACACATGGCCTTCATTGATTTGGAGAAAGCGTATGATAGGGTGCCAAGAGAGGTTTTGTGGAAAGCTCTAGAAAAGAAAGGTGTTCGGATTGCCTATATTCGAGCTATCAAGGATATGTATGAGGGGGCCACGACTAGTGTGAGAACGCAGGGTGGAGCCACAGAATATTTCCCAATAACCATAGGTCTGCACCAAGGGTCGGCTTTAAGCCCCTATCTTTTTACCTTGGTCTTGGATGTACTTACGGAGCACATTCAAGAGCCAACACCGCGATGTATGCTTTTCGCAGACGATATAGTTCTAGTTGGAGAGTCGATAGATGATATAAATGGAAGGTTGGAGACTTGGAGACAAGCTTTAAAAGCACATGGCTTCCGCTTGAGTAGAAGCAAGACGAGTATATGGAATGTAAGTTTAGCAAAGGCGAAACACCTCTAGCTTAGAGGTGAAAGATGGAGACCACAACATACCACAAGTCACACGGTTTAAATATCTTGGGTCTATTATACAAAAAAAAGGAGAAATTGAGGGAGATTTAAACCATCAGATTCAATCAGGGTGTTCGAAATGGAGGAAGGCTTGGTTTTTGTGTGATAAAAGGTACCTCTTAAGCTAAAGGGAAAATTTTACCGCATGCCTATTAGACCGCGATGTTGTATGGGGCGGAATGTTGGGGGCAGTAAAAAATCAACACGAGAGTAAAATCAATGTAGCAGAGATGAGAATGTTGCTTGTGGATGAGCGGAAAAACTAGACGTGATAGGATTAGGAATGATAGCATTAGAGAGAGAGTTGGGGTAGCGCCTATTGTAGAAAAGATGGTGGTTTGGGCATGTATGGAGGAGACCTTTAGATTCTGTAGTAAGGAGAGTGGACCAAGTGGAGGGCAATCCAATAGCTAGAGGCAGAGGTAGGCACGTACGTCCTAAACGAGATAGAACATGACACGTACGTCCATAGATCGATCTTGAATCTGAGGAATTGAGTGTGATACATCTCACAAAGCAATCCCCAAAATTATTTATAATTAATTCCCATTTTACATTTTATTTATTTTGACTCATTGAAAAAAGAAAGAAAACAAAAATAATAATAATAATAAAAATAATAATAACAAAAATAATAACAATAAATAAATAAATAAAATAAAAAAACCAAAATGGAAGAGACTTAAACTAAGAAGGGCAAGGACCACAACCTTCTATCATCAAAGTAGAAAATGAGAAAAACAAACAGGCAAGAGCTTAGCAGCAGTAGCGCGCAGTCACCAAGGAGGTGGAGGTAGTAGCGATCCGGGATGGCGGAGCAGACTAGGGACGTGGGTGCGGCTTGCGGAACATGGTGGTGTCGCGGTGACTGAGAATTAAAGGAGCCAAGATAACTCTTTTCTTAATGTTCTAGTTTGTTATTAAAAGGATTGATAGTTGTTGTTGTTTACTAAGGTTGGAATCAAGGTTAAATGGAGGAGAGTGGTGGCTATTGTATGATGGTGAAGTGGGAGGTGTTTTTGATGGAGGTGTTGTATGATGGATGATGGATGAAGGAAGAGAATGGAGGCTAGGCCTTTTCTTTTAAGGTGGCTGGTGTGTTTTTTTGTGGTGGGTGATAGTGTTATGTATGATAGAGGATGGAAAAGAATGGAGGCTAGGTTTTCTTTGAATCTTTTTGTAGGCTCCCCTTATTCTGTATCATGTCTTGTGATTTTATAATGTCAATTCCTCCAATCTTGATCCTAAAATTCCGCCTAGATTTAAGATTGTTATCTGATCTTGTTCCTAAAAATCTGTCAAGATTAAGATTTCTATCTCTGATTCAAAATAAAGTGGTTGCTAGGGTTTGGTGGAGGAGGATGAAATGGGTTTAACTGGCCTGGCCCAATTGAAAATCTTTTTATTATTTTTATTATTTTTATTTTCTTTGCAATTTTTTATTTTATTATTTTTTTTAAATTTTTAGTGAAAATTAAAAGACCCGGTCAAAATGGGGTGTTCACAATAGGCTTAATTGTACTTTTAATCCCCTACTATTGTCCATGTGCAATTTCGGTTCATATAATTATTTTTGAGGACATTAGGTCCCTCTATTTTTTCAATGTTCCAATTTTGGTCCCTCAATCAAATATCCATCAATTTGCTAACATAAGTTGCCTACATGGCAGTCCAATTAGATTAAAATGTTTTTTTAAAATTAATTTATTAACTTTAAAAATAAAAAAGAGAAGAAAAACCAAGTCCACAGCCCATATCCATGACCCATCCCAGATCCATCTTCCCTTTCCCATAATTAATATTACATATGTATTAAAGGAGATAAAGAGAGATAAAGAGATTTAATGATGATAAAAAGATATTTTAATTTTTAAAGACAGATTACTAATTTTAATTTTAATTCGAATTCTACTATTGTAACAATTGATAACCAATTGTAAACAATTACTCCCTCCGGTCCATAATATAAGAAATAAATGGGTCTTTTTTTGTCCAAAATATAAGAAACATGCATCAATTTTTACACATATTAAATACTAATTTTCAATATTGCCTTTATTGGTTACTGTCATTAATTATAGACCATCAGAATATTAATTAAAATCGGAAGGGGTGTTTTTGAAAATTTATATTAATATTAATTACAATTAATTCATTCCAATATATTTTCTTAATCTGTCTGTTTTAGGGTTTTGTTTCTTATATTGTGGACCGAAGGGATGTATAAACAATACACAATGGAAGTTAATTAAAGGATAATTAATTGATCAAGAGTATTTAATGAGCAATAAAAGCAATATACCACATTCAAAATGGATCATAAATTCGAATTATAATATGAATAATATAATATAAATAATATAATTGCTTCTTCAAAAAATATATATAATTGCATGTATTATAGGAAATAAATAAATTTAAAGGAATTGAATGATAATAAAAGAGATATTCTACTTTTTTTTAAGGCGGATCTAAATTTAATTTAAATTCGAATTCCCCTATCGTAACAATTATAAGCAATAAAAAATAGAAGTTAATTAAAGGATAATTGATTGATAAAAAAAAGTATTTAATTAATGACTAATAAAAGCAATATATAATGTTGCAAAAAAATATATAAAGTTCAAATTCAATCATAAAAGGGAGCTAAAGGAAATAAATGATAATAAAAGAGAGATAGCATTTTTTAAAATCAGATCGTTAATTTAATTTTAATTCAACTTTCACTATTCTAACAATTGATAACTAATTTATTTATTTATTTTGTTGACAGGATTGATAACCAATTGTTAACAATTATAACTAATTTTCTTCACCAAAAAAAAAAACAATTATAACCAATTAAAAATGAAAGTTAATTAAACCATAATTAATTGATAAAAAAAGTATTTAATGACCAATCAAAGCAACATATAACATTCAAATTGTACCATAATTTCGAATAATAATATATATAATTGTATTTAATAAAAGAAATAAAGAGAGTTAAAAAAATTTGAATGATAATAAAAGAGATATTAGATGAGTTTGCCCTAACATACCAACTACAAGTTATTCATCTTCCAAGTGATATCTGTAAAATTAAGCAATTTATTAGAGGAATTATTTAAATGATAATATTTTAAATAATTTATTTATATAAAAAAATTTAAATAATTTACTTACGTTGTTTAATAAATTAAAAATTATGGTTTTATATATTCAATACATTCAAACTTGATATAATAAATAAAAAATATTTATAATTTATCTCATGTGGGTACGAGATCAAAGTCTAGTTTATACAAATTTATATGTGTAGGAAAAATTCGAAAGTTTCTTTGGAAATACTTAGGAATTTGTGTAGGTAAATTTTACGTGGAATTTCTTGCAAATTTGTAAAAATAGTTTAAAATTTTAAAATGTTATTTTCAATTTTAAAAATCGTTGAAAAATCTCTCTCTGAAGTCCATATACCTTACTACCCTCACTTTTGTATTGTTGTAGATAGATTTTTTAAAGATTTTTAAAACTGGAAATAATGTTTAAAAAATTTAAAACTATATTTACAAATTTGTAGGAAAATCCATAGAAAACTTACCTACAATAATTTCTATGCATTTTCAAAGAAAACTTTTGCATTTTTTCCGCAGATATAAATTTATATATAAATCTGTAATAAATTTCAAATTTTCTTACGAATTTTAAAATCTGCAAGTAAAACCCATATAATACGTGTGCAACAAAATTCGTAGCAAATTCCTGGGCAAAAGTCCACAGGAAATTGTGCAGGAAATAAGCAAATCCCTGTAGTGTGCAATCAAATGCAATTGTGATTTTGCTTGAATCTATGAAGGAACGCAAGGAATCAGAATATATTATTTGTTTTCTCAAAGGGCTCAATGATGCTTACACCACTGTGGAAACATACTACTACAAACATGGTTTTCCACTGGATACAAATTTCACAACAACTCAGCCTCTGTCAATAACCTTTCTCCCAATCATGTAATGATGCATTTAACACTAATATTGCTGAATTTACTTCCTCATCACAAGATCAGAAGGGTTCAAGTCTGAATATCAGCAAAGAGCATTACAACCAACTTGTATCCTTACTTCAACTCTCAGGCATTAGTACTAATATCATACTGTTAATCAGGTGACTGCCCATTCTGTTGATGAGCCTTCTACTTATATATCAATCTTCAGCACAATCTTCCAAATTTAGTTTACAGTGTCTTAGATATCCCAAACTTTCATTTCAATCTCATTTCTGTTACTAAGCTTACACAAAGACTTTTTTTTTTTTGATAAACAAAATGGTATATGCAAAAGAGTACAATGGGTACTCTAACCCGTATACAAAACAATTGAATAGATTAGTTACACTGTAATTATAGTACTGCTCTAACATTCAGTATTAGTATTACAATATCCATAACCCAACATTTGAAAAGAAACCCCAAAAAACATCCAGCAACAGCACAATTTCCCCATCCAGAACAGGTCCAAACCGTATCAGCCCACCAAATTCCAAGTCATAGCCATGTCAGTGCAGCAAAGTAATCAATACTCCCCAATTTAGCATGCAACCTTGCTAAACATAATTCCACCAAATTATGCAGAAGCGACAAAAAGAAAAATCAAAAGCAATGTGTTTGATCATTGCTGAGATTTAGTTCCTTGCAGTAACACGTGCATAGCAGCGATATATTTCCTCGGGTTTTAAATTGTGGTTGTAGTCACTGCGGTTACGGTCATTGCGGCCGCTATGATGCGTAATGCGGCCGCTGCGGCCTGAAACGATTTAAAAAATTCAAAAAATGAAAAAAAAAATCAATTTTTTTTATAATTCTTTATATATCTTTTACTAATGATGTTGTATAAATTTCTATTCATTTTTAAGACATTGTATTATGTTTATGAATAATTTAAACTTAATTTAGTGAAAATAAATTATAAATAAAACTTTTAAGCACATATAAGTAAAAATTACAAAGAAGTAAGAAGGTCAGAAACTTAAAAGAGCATAAATATATATGAATCACAAATAAAAAGATATTAGTGTCACATATAGGAATACACCCAACTGCAATTGTGATTCTAAAATAACGTCACATTGTCACCTATTAGAGATACGTCTTCACTACAAAAAAAATAAAAGATAAAAGTAAACAAATTAATAAATTTAAAATAATAATAATAATAATTAACAAATATATGAATCAAAGATAATAAAAATTGAACTTACATGATACTTGCTACCACATGGTGGAATGACGTGGTAGTTCATAACCTCTATTCTCACTTTGGCTATCATCTTGTGTAGCTCCTTGTCCAAAGACATAATCAAAAAATCCACCACTTGATTGTTGATGATAAGGATCTTGATAATTCATTGATGGTTGGTAGTATGAGGGAGTTTGATCACTTGCGTATGTGTTATATGTGTTGAAATAAGGATATTGATAATAAGGTGGATGAGATTGTTCACTACTATGAGAAGAATCATCAATACCAAAGTCACTAAAACTTTGTGCAATACTAGAAGAGGAAGAATCTTCAAGTGGAACATTCTGTTTTCTTTTTCCTCTCCTAGAATGTGACCCACCTCTGCTGCTCTCGGGTAATGAACTACCAGAAGGAGCCATATCAGTCAAGCTCCTATAACGCCTATTATATGGTGAATCTTGAGATGGATCATTTTGAAATTGCCCATCATCATCACCATCATCATTATCATCACCGCCACCTTCTTCAGCTTCTACATTACCACCCCTATCACCACTATTATTACTTGGTGGACTTAAACCACCACCATCTTCATTAGAATCATCATTATCATCAACAACTTCCACATCTTCATCATCTGTATCCACTAGAGGCAACCATTCTGCATTTTGTACTCCATCTAATAGTGGATATTCTCTCTCTTCAATCCATGGAGATAATGCATCTTCTTGAAATATATAATCAATATTGATAGGATTAAAACTTGCTTCAATTTCATATTGTAGTGCGTGAAGACAAGCTTTTGCAGCTTTTTATACTTCAATCTATTCCTTGTCTTCGTGTGGATATAACTAAACGTGCTTCAATTTCTCTCACAATTTGTGGCTGAAGTTGTTTGGCTACGAACTTTTATAGCCACATGTTTAAGCTCAGGAGCACATACACCTAAAAAGGACCACCATTCAGCTTTTTAAAGGAGCAACAAAAGGTAAACAAATTATTAGTTATTATATTAAAAAATAAAGTTAAAGTTCATTGATTTATAAAAAAAATATTATTTTACCTGGATTCATCTTAGACCAAGCTACTTGAGCTTGAGGAGTACCAAATGTTTCAACCTTATCTCTAAAAAGTACTAACTGTGAAATATAACATAATATATCAATACGTAAATATCTTCATTTGATAAATAATGAATTATAGGTTTAAAAATATAAATATTCATTACTAACCTGGTTCAGAGCTTTAATCTGATCATCGATGTTTCTTTCTATTCTGAAGATGACTCTATTTGTTCCTTCAAACGTTTCTTTATAGACATCATCCCCATGTTCAACTCCGTATTGAAATTGCGTATTAAGAAAATAACCTAAAAAAAGATAATCTATTATTATGGATGAAATTATAAATATAAAATTACACGATAAAAATAAATTTATAAATTATATCAACATACCGGCAGAATGAAGATCGGAATGCATGTATCTCCATCGCTTGTCTATTAAATCATTATATCTGGAATGATAACGAGAATTTTGTCTAATTGCTTGTTTAGCTCTATCAATGGCTTCATATATGAAACCCATGGTTGGTTTCTCGTCACCATCAACAAGTTTTAAAACTTTTACTAAAGGCTCAAACACCTTCAATATGTCTTAGGACTTACTCCAGAATTCACTATCATTAACAATTGTTCTTGCTTCATATGACAGTCCATTTTTCGCTTTACCAAATTTAGATCGTCTAAACTCTTCGGAGTTGAACATGTTTCTCAGACCTTGCTTTTGCTGTACAATTGCTTGAAGTTGTAGGAACTGTGTTGCAAATCGGGTAACACCAGGACGGACAATTTCTCTACCTCCAGTATATTTTTTCATGAGGTCGACAGTCCATATATGGTTATAGAGAAAATTTGTCACAGTCTTTGCATCAGTTAATAAATTCTGTACATTTTCTTTTTTCCTATATCCTCCAAGAAAAGATCTAAACAATGAGCCGCACAAGCAGACCAATACAAATGAGGCCGCTTCTCCATCAGTTTCTGACCGGCTGCTTTTAGTGCTGCTTCATTATCTGTAACCACTTGAACAACAAACTCTTCTCCCACTTCTTCAACAACTTTATCTAATAATTGAAAGTAGTAATCTGTGTTTCTACTAACAACATCAGAAGCATCAATAGATTTCAAGAAAATTGTCCCCTTACTACTTTGCACCAAAAAATTCATAATGAGTATGGTTGATACCGTCCGTCCAACCATCACACATTATTGTCACCCCTTTTTATTTCCATGTACCTCTCAATACGTTCAACCACTTCTTCATTTCCCTATATTCATTCTCTAAATATACATATGAGATTTCATAAGGGGTCGGACATTTAACCTCTTCACCTACATCAGCAGCTGTAACAATCAAATTATGCAACCAATGAGAGTTAGCTAAATTCATAGGTAAGCAATCATAAATAAAAAACTTGCTTACTGCCTCTCCTGGCTTCCTCCTCAATTTCTTCATGATACCCTTATTGATTTTCGGTTGCTTCATGTTTTTGCTCCTCATAAGATCAATATTTGTAGATCTCAACTCCAGAGATCTTCAGGCCTTTCACCCCCACCAATACTCGCATGAGAGCTCCCACCTTGTTCATTTATATTTCCACGCCCTCTTGTTTGTTGTCTAAATTGTTGTCTGTCTTCCCATTCGCGATGTGATCTAAGGCTTTCCTGTGTAGCAAACCTCATTCGTTCATCAATAAGGTGATCCATATCTTTATCTTCATCTTCTCCTCTCAAAGTAGCTTCAAATTCTTTTGTTCTTTTTTTTTGGAGTCATTTTTCTTTGCTTTTCCTTCAAGAAGAAGATTCATCATACCTTCTCTAGCCAATTTGCTCACTCTAGCACAACCAGACACTTGTCCTTTCATATGTGCTGTATGTTGCTTCACTCTTGTAATGCCACCTTTTATTATCTTGTGACAAAGTTTGCATTCGATATTGTTACGACTTCCGGCTACTGGGTTTCCAAAATGCCATCCAATATCATCACTTGGAGCACCATCTAATCTTTGCGTAGGAAATTCTTCTCTTGGAGGCATTGTGTATATTTTATACAACCTGTTCAATATTTATAAATAAACATCAATCAATAATTCAAACAAACTTACAACTTTAATCTAAACTAGCGTTCAAAAAAAAAACTTTAATATAAACTAGTAATTAGCAAAACACAGATAATTTAATTAATAATTAAAGTAAATTATTTAATACAACAAATCAATTATTAACATATAATTTGAACAATAAATACTAGCTAAACATACACTAAACTAGTAATTAGATTAATATATCAATATATATTTTATTTCCCTCTCAAATTTTCCCTATATTATTCCCAAATCTCAATTAATTTCCCACCTAAAATTTTTTATTAAAAAAAATCCCCCCTAAAAAATTCACCCCCCAATTCGGTTTCCCTCTAAAAAATCCCACCCACACACACGCGCGCGTGCGTGCGGGGCACACACTCGCTCAAGTCTCTCGTCCCTCACCTCACACACACCCACACACACTCACTCAAGTCTCTCGTCCCTCGCCTCCCTCCTCTCCTATGTTTCTACTTTCTACAAGCTTCTTCTTCCCCTCCTCTGTTTCTTTTGTTTCTTCATTTTTCTCCACATCCACACTCACTCAAGTCTCAACCGGTAACCCTCCTCCTCCGTCACTCATCAGGCGCGTCGGCCACCCACCAGACGACCCCTCGCGGTTCGCCACTTCGCCCCAAAACCCAGATCACGGCCCCCCTCCCCTCTCTCTCAGGCTCAGCCTCTCTTCTCTTCAATGCCTCACGAGTCAGTGAGTCATGACCCATGGCCTCCGGCCCTCCGCCTCATGACCCACGGCCTCCACCTCACGACCCTCATCAGTCACGGTCTCAAGCCCTCACCCATGGGGACTCAACCCCACACCCGGAGGACGGCGGCACAGCAGTGAGCAGAGCAGAGCAAAGCACCAGAGCAAAGGAGGAAAGGAAGATCTTACCTTGGGGTGAGGCTATTAGATCGGATGATTTGAGATTCGAAGCACAGTGAGGCTTGACCGCTTAAGCAGATCCACTGATCCAGAGCAAATAAGTGAGACTGAGGAATGAGGTTATATGAGAATGAGACATTGAGTGAAGCACTGAAGCATAAAGCAGAAAAGAGATAAAGGCAGAAGCAAAATTTGATCTGAAAAGCAGGTTAGGAGAATCTCTTTTTCTGATACATTGAAATCTGTTTGTCTGATATGAGAAATTTGTTTTTTTGCACCTATGATTGAGTTGAACAGAATTGTTTTGGGTGTTTGAAACTCCGTTGCGGTTGATGCGGCCGTTACGTCGTTACGTTGCGGCCATAACGGTTGATTTTGATTCACACCGCAATTGCGGCCTGGTGTCGTTGCGGTGAGTCCCGCAACCGCAATATTGCGGCCGCATTAGCTGTTGCGGACCGCATTTTGAAACCCTGTTAATTTCCTTACTAATCCTCCTAACCAGAATGACAAATTCTAATACCTCAGCAGAAACCAAGTTATATACATGATTTCATACATTCCAGAGGGGAAACACACCACTCCGAAAAGTGGTAATTACTACATTTTCCCCTAAACTGAAACCAGTTCCATGCTCTGTACTTGATGAGGTCCATAATTTGAATTACATCAAAATTCTCCTGTTTGAAAATGGTTCCATTTCTTCCAAGCCAAATAGACCGTGCGGTAGGAAACCATAGCACCATCCACTGTTGTTTAAGTTTCTTCCCCCTCACTAAACCTCTATAATACAAGAAATGAGCCTTTCCAACTGCAGGCATCACCACATCAAAGCCTGCCCAATTGTAGACCAGTTTCCATTGCGGCTCCGATTTGTTACAACTTACAAGAGAATATCAATTGTAGACCAGTTTCCATAGCTGCCGAATTCTTGTCAACTAACATTTTATCATTCCAATTGTGTGATACAGGATATCCATACTAGGCATGTTGAAGTAAGCAATGGACTACACTCTATTAATTCCACAAGCATCTCCTGTATCTTCCTCTATCCATGGTAATCGATATTTTAATTGTTGTTGATAATTTCACATGCCATATGCCACGCTTGGTATTTTACATCAGACCTCATATTTTAATAATACTCAGTTGTTAAGAGAAAACACAACAACTGTTATGCAACTAATCATGCAGTTCACATTATTCAGAGGTTATCTTAACCTGTTTTTCAACACAAAACCCCATTTTAATTGTTGTACAATCAGTCACCTTCATTAATAATTTAAAACTTTTTGGAAGTTTATGTGTTGCCTCCACACTTTCGCACTTTCACACTATCACAACACAGGACCAAACTCTTTTTTTTGTTTAGTTTACTTTTGATAAGAAGTGTCACTTCTGAGATAATTTTAAAAGATGATATTTTTTGGGTGAACCCAGGTATCACCCGGCCGGGAGTCAGAGACTAATCCATCGAGGTAGTGAAATCCATTTAAGGGGTTAACCTCTCTCAACAAATGTTCTTCTATGCACATGAGCCTGGATTCGAACATCTGACCACATGCTTAAGGGACCCGTTTATCTATCAATCGTACCACACCATATTGGTAATTTTAAAAGATGATATGACAATACATAATTGATAGTGAAAAAAAATAAATTTATTAAACACTAATGATATTTGAACACCCATTTGGGACACCTTTTCTGGATACCCTAGACACAATGGCAATTGTCTAAGTTTTTTTTTAAGCAAGGTGACAAGTCACCATAAATTTATTAATAAAATAAAAAAGAAAACAAGAACATGGGGGACAAAAACCAAAACCCATGCAAAATAAACGAGAGTCAAGCATACCTAGAATTAGATTTTTTATTCAGTCTCAGGTTATACTTCTACTGAGGTTTGGACGTAACCACCGTGAAACCATCTTCAACATCATTATCATTATTCTTATTTCCTTCCTTAGAAGTACTTGCATCTTTTTTATTTTCCAACCAAGCAGATAAAACATTAAAATCATTCTGAACAACAGTTGGAAAAGCGCTAAGATCTTGAATATAAACTGGACTTGAAATAACCTCAGGAGTCTCAAGATTCTTACCACTAACTGTTAGGTCACAGGTAGCCTTGGAATTCACGGATACTAGAGTCGGAGTATCCTTTGAACTAATTGTTAAATCACCGGGAGCTATGGAATGCTCGGGCACCGGAGTATCCTTGACTGTGAGTCAACATTAGTTACAACAGATGAGATATTCTCTGTAGAGCCATTGACAGCGTTGGTTGCAACAGAAGATGAGTTCTGTGGAATAGAGTTTGAGACATGATCAGGGGATAAAGGTATCTCATAGACAATCTCAACCAATTCACCATCACTCAAGTTTTTGCTCGGTGATGTATCAGTCTGCCCATTAACTTCAATTGATTTTTGCTCTAGAACCTTAGGGACATAAGCTTTCTTAGTCTTCTGCACAAAGGCGAATCCTTATGCACCAATTTCTCCTTGTCAAATTTACAAGTCGAAGTCAAGTGCCCAATTGATTTACAATGAGAACAAAAAGAAGGAAGCTTCTCATATTCGATACCATAGGAAATGCAAAACCTTCACGCTCTACCATAATCTCCTTGAGCAACATCCCTGTTAAATCAACATCCACTAAGACTCGAGCATAGTGACCATATGCCCGAGTACGGGTAGCTTAATCCAAACTTATTGGAGTACCTAAACCGCCTGCAATTTCAAATAACAATTTGAGCGCCAATATTCCTACGGCAAGTCATGAATTCTAACCCAGCATTGAGCATGAGATTGTTTCTGCTTAGTAGGAATAAAATCAGGAGTCCACTGGAAAAGACGCAATAGCCCTGGTTGAAGGTTCCAAGTCCCAACAGCTAAGACAATACGCAAATCCTTTTGAGAAGCAAAACTGAATTCATAGAAACCCTTTCCTAACGGAATCGTCTTCCATTGACCCAAAAGCTTCCATAGTTTTGAAAGTTTGTCACGTAGGTCGGAGATCTTTACAGGGATATCACCCTTCAACAACAACAAACGGTCATGAAGGTTGTTTTTGCAACCTTCCAACCCCCTTTGATATTCATCCTCGGATATTTTGATAGAGACAGATGAAATAGACAACTATAAACACGAGAAGGAGGGTTGAATTGTGTTTATCAGAATTTAAGTAAAGTTGAAATCTTTTCTAAAACAGAAGCTAGGTTTGGACGAGTGAAAGGATACAGGATGGACGGGTGGCTTTTGGCAAGCACACCACTTGATAGACGTAAGAAAACTAAAGAGTTTAAGGAAAGAAAGATTGACACAGTTATTTATCCTGGTTCACTCTTCAAAGCAAAGAGCTACGTCCAGCCCGTGACAGCACCAAGATTTATCCACTATAACTGATCAGGTTACAGACTCAAATATTTTTTGCACACCTAGCCTCTTCAGGCTCCAAGACAGGTATTCTTTGCACACCTAGCCTCTTCAGGCTCAAGACAAGTATTCTTTGCACACTTAGCCTCTTCAGGCTCACTCAGGTTTGTTTGAGAGATTTGGTTTGTAATAAATACAACTTCTCACAGACAGATCTTTCACTAACACTCAGAGAGTGGTTTAAATGTAAGGCTTAGGAAAGTCTGCGTAATAACTTCAAATGATTGAAGAATACAGAATGAAAGAATGAAGATATTAATCCGTAGAGTAATGGCTCTTTGATGCTATGTGTATTCTCTCTTCTTTGTGCTTCATCTTCAATGACTTCTGTATTTATGGTCTTCAAGCATTTAGGATCCATTAGAGACATTCCCTCAGATGTTGGCTTCAAGTAGAACTTCATTAAATGCAATAGAGTCGTTCTGGGCAGCCATTAATGCAATAGGAACGTTGGTTGTACTCTAACATGAAGGATCATGGCTTTATGCATCGTGATACAGCCATATCAGAGTTGTACGGAGAGCTTTTTGTACTTTGCTGAGTACAATTCCCTTTTCGTGTAAGGACCATAGGTACTAGGGAATAAAGCATGTTGGAAGCATTCTTTAACTGGTCTTTGGTTCTGATATCCGAGGTTGCTTGAGAGAGTAACTTCTGAATTTTCTTGATTCCGGTTCTTGAAATAAGATTCCGATAATTCTAAGAGAATTCGCGTTCATAGGATAAGCGCGTCCATCTTGGAAATAGCTGCGTCCATCTAGCCATTTAAGATTTTACATTCGGGCTAGTAGACGAGCTCCAAATGCTATGTCATTGGACGGATACTCCTTTAACTGGTTGAACGTAACCTAGTAGACGAGCTCCATATTAAGGACTCAGCAAGTCCAAAGACTTGTGTGGACGAGCGCTTCTGTTTAGTGGACGAGCACTTCTATCACTTCAGTAGACGAGCGCTTCTATCGCTTCAGTAGACAAGCGCTTCTGTTACCTTAGTGGACGCTGGCTTTCATCACTTTAGTGGACGATGGCTTTCATCACTTTAGTGGATGCTGGCTTTTATTTTAGTGGACGTTGGCTTTCATCACTTAAGTGGACGCTGACTTTTATCACTTGTGTTGGACGTGACCTTCTATCACTACAGTGTTGGACATGAGCTTCTATCACTTGTGTTGGACGTGAGCTTCTATCACTACAGTGTTGGACGTGTGTTTCAATCACTTGCGTTGGACGGATGATTCTATCAGTTTTAATCTGCACACTAGATTCACGGGTTATCAACCAATATGAAGGTTAATTAAATCATTAACCAATGTCTAGTTCTCATCAAAACTTAGGGAAATGCACATCAGACATTTTAGAGACTTAACAATCTCCCCCTTTTTGATGATGACAAACATTGAGATGATTTAATGAACCTCAAAATATCAACAAAGAAAATAGCATATATCAAATAGGTTGAAATTTTCTTAAGCGGACAGGTCATGAAGATGCTAGATCAGACATTAAGTTTGACTTGTTTTAACTTTGAAATTATTATTAGAGCAATATTACTTAAGATTTATCTAAGCAATTATAGCAACTATCAGAGCATACTCATGTCCATGTATTATTTAAGATTCATATCATATTCATTCATATTCATTCATATTCATTCTTCTATAACACATTTCTATCACATTTCTCATTTCTCCCATTATTCATTCTTCTATTCTCCCATTCTCATTTCTCCCATTCTCTCCCTTTTGTCAACATCAAAAAGGGTTATCGAGTTTTATTTATGAGATATGTTAAGGTCAAGATAACATGTTAAGAAAATCATAGTAATGCAGCAAGCATATGAGACATACTCCACTTAAACTATTGTATCATCACTCCCCTTGAACTAATGCTTAGTTAAAAGAACATGTATATAGGAGTAATGATAGATTTAGCACAGACAGGTTAACATTCAGACATATCATTCAACAATGCAATGCATGTTCAGATTATCTCTAATAAATAAAAACATTTCTTCTGCGAGGGGTTTAGTGAAAATATCAGTCCATTGATTTTCATTTTTAACAAACTTAATATCAAAGATGCCTTTCTGAACATAATCCCTAATGAAATGATGTTTGATTTAAATATGCTTAGCCTTAGAATACTTAATTGGATTTTTAGTTAAGCATATAACACTGGAATTATCACACCATACAGATATGTTATGTTCATAAATAGAGTAATTCTCAAGTTGATGTTTTACCTATAAGAGTTGAGAGCAGCAACTAGCAGCAGAGATGTATTCTCGCTGCGATGAGACAAGGCAATGGTTGTCCGCCTCTTGCTTGACCATGAGACTAAACTTGCTCCAATGAAGTGACATCATCCATTGGTGCTTTTTCTTTCTATTCTGACTCCAGCAAAATCAGCATCACAATATCCCACTAATCTGTATTCTTTTAATCTTAAATACAGCAAACCAAGATTAGTAGTTCCAAGTAAATATCTAAATATTCTTTTAACAGCCTTAAGATGAGATTCTCTAGGATCAGATTGGAATCTAGCACACATACAGACACTAAATTGAATGTCAGGTCTTCTTGAAGTTAAGTACTGTAGAGAGTCAATCATACCTCTGTAGACAGTTTGATCTACCTTTTTACCTTCATCATATTCGCTTAGTTTTGCATTGGGTTGCATAGGGGTTTTCATGAGCTTTTCATTTCCATTTTGTATTTCTTGAGTATCTCCTTGGCATATTTTTGTTGATGAATGTAAATTCCATCACTTGTCTGCTTGATTTGTAATCCAAGGAAGAACTTCAATTCTCCCATCATGCTCATCTCAAATTCAGCTTGCATTAGATTTGAAAATTCCTTGCACGGCTTTTCATTAGTTGCTGCAAAAATAATATCATCAACATATATTTGAACTATAATAAAGTTCTCTTTAGAGCATTTTTTGAACAGAGTAGTGTCTACTTGTCCTCTAGTAAAACCATAATGCATGAGAAAAGAACTGAGTCTATCATACCATGCTCTAGGTGCTTGTTTCAAACCATATAATGCATTTTTAAGTTTGAAAACGTGATCTGGTTTATCAGTATCCTCAAAACCAGGGAGTTGTTTAACATACACTTCTTCTTCAATTATACCATTTAGAAAAGTACTTTTTACATCCACTTGAAACAGGGTAATTTGGTGTTGTGCAGCATATGACATTAAAATGCGTATGGCTTCTATTCTAGCTACAAGTGCAAAGGTTTCAGTATAATCAATACCTTCTTGTTGGTTATAGCATTGAGCTACTAACATTGCCTTATTTCTGACAACTTTACCATCTTCATCCAATTTGTTTCTGAAGACCCATCTTGTTCCAATAATCAACTTGTTTTTAGGCTTAGAGAAAGAGCCTGTGAACGCCTAATTTTGTCCGGGTATTTTTTTTTTTATTTCTTAACTAATATTTTTGAAAACAAAAGGAAAATAAAATTGTAAAATAAAATAAAATCAATCAAATCAAGAAAACAAGAAATAAAAAAAAAATCAAATATTTATCAAAATTAAAATCAATCAATCAATCAAACGTTTTCAAAAGAACTACGTGGCTTTGAGTTTCCCATCGCACCCGGGAATACGTAGGAGCAAGATAAATCATCTTGTCAAGCCAAAACTAAATTTTCCTTTTTTTGAGTCTCTTTTTATGTTAAAATAATTAATCAAAATAATTAAACTTTCTATTTTTAGGGATGCTCTATGGACACGGTGCCATATCCAGTCCCTTAGATTTGAGGTTACCCTGTGGACTCATGTGCCATGTTCAACCTCATTTTTTTTTATAAACAATAAATTCAAAAATATAAAAATTAAGAAAAATTTAAAAATATTAAAAATTAAAAATAATTCTTTCTTGTAAATAATTTTTGGTGTAAAATAAATATTTAAAACGTTATAAAAATGTTTTTGCACAATTAACTTGAGGTGCCGTTTTTTTAAACGGGCGATATGGGGTGTTAACACCTTCCCTACTTATAATCGACTCCTGGACTCATCTCTCTCTTTTTTTAGAACAGTTTCCTTAAGATAAATGGTTTTTTCCAATGTTTTTTCCAAAAAATAAATATTGGTGGCGACTCCCTTCCCTCTGTTTTTTATCTCTTTTTATTCGCGGCGCCCGGATGGGACGGTCGCGACAGCTGGCGATTCCACTGGGGATTTTTGAGAGTCAGGTCTATCATAGTTGGCTGTGCAGTTTTTTTTTAAAAAAAAAAAGCTTTGAAAATATTTGTTTTACCTTTTTGTTTTATTTCATTTTTTGATGCTTTCATGACTGCTTTTGTATATTCTTGCAACCTTAGGGTAAAGAACTTTTGTATTGGTGTTGTTTGTTCCTTTTTTGCAGGTTTGGGGTAGTTTTGTTTTAGTAGGTTTTTGTGAAGGTTGAAAGAATAAGTTTAGAAGGGGTTTTAGTGATGTTATTGTGATGCTTTTGCGCCCCTGACGATCCACCGATTCTCCCGCTCGGGATAGCTACCGGTACATGGACTACCATATTGTGACTTATTTGTCCCTGTGGTGAGGTTCATGGATTCGGATCCTTATCTTTTAGATGAGGGTAATCCGGGGATCATATGTTTAGGGGTCTAGATCTGTCCCGAAAGTCATGCACATAAAATGCCATTAGCAGCCTACCAAAATAGGGTCTTGACTTCAGAAGTCCCAACTTTAGGATATGACCTATGTAGGACAAAAGGGAGCACATTCCATCTTTTTATGCAACATGAATAATCACATTTATATCTCAAGCATCATAACGATTTTCTGCATGCCTCCCACATGCACCTTAACATGCCATTCATTCATGCATCCTGTTACACTCATTCTTATTCATTGTATACTCGTGCAAGTAGTATTTTAGGCCATGCATCGTCAATATGTCATTCATTCATGCATCTTGGTACACTCCCATGCATAAGTTTTTTTGCTTTCCAAATGTTATTAATAAAATAAAATTTCCCTTGCACAGATAATTTTGTAAGAGATAACACTTTTGATAACAAGAGATGGAAAAAGTCAGACACACTAGCAATGCTCCCGCCACCAAGAGCTCTAGGGTGATTTTGAACTCATTAGAGAATTTGAAAGAGTTGAGCCAATCTTTGCCTCAAGAACATCGAAAAAGCTTCGTCAAGAAGTATGGAGGGATCTTGGACCTGATTTTCATACCGGTTCAAGCTACTGCTTTGACTGCTCTAAGTCGGTATCGGAGCCCACATCTCAGATGCTTCGAGTTGCCAAACATGGACGTTACACACACCATTGAAGGATATGCTTGCCTGTTAAGGTTGCCAATGCAGAAAAATCCCACCATGTACTTTTACATGGGGCAATACTTGACCACAACAGGCATAGCAGGGTTACTAGGGCTTCCTGAAATTGAAGTGAACTTGACCGGGCACTCAAACTCGTGAGGGTTGACCCGAAAATTTCTTGAAAATCATTTGAGGAAACTAATGGACCGACAAGGCTGGGAAACCTTTGAGAGGGTATTGGCACTAGTAATATATGGGTTGGTTCTATTTCCATTGGCGCTAGACATGATAGATCAATCAGCAATGGACGTGTTCTTCACAATTGAAAGAAAGAAAAACCCTGTGCCGACAATATTGGCTGAAATGCTTTTGACTCTAGAATTTTACCAGCGGCATCCAAATGGGAAGCTCAGATGTTGTGCACAGTTGCTCTATGTATGGGTCATGACTCACATGTACGCAAAAGGCTATATCAACCACCATTCATATCCACTAAGGGGATTCCATAACATCCCTACAAGACAGCTTAATGAAGAGGAATGGAAGAGCGAGTTTGACAAAGTGGAAAGAGACTCCTTTAAGTGGGTATGCCCATGATACGAAAGTCAACAGTGACAAGATATCATTTATAGTTGTGGTGACTATCCAAATGTTCCTTTGATGGGCCCGAGAGGGTGCATATCATACACACCCGCCATAGCCTTACGACAACTTTGTTGGACGCAAACCGTGCCACGAGAAGAACAACTCGGTGGATGCTATTTTCGATACGAGGATGGTGAGAATACCAAGTTGTTGGCAAAAGAAGTTAGAAATGCATGGAAAAATGTGAGGATGGAGGGGAGATCACAATTGGGCCGACCAATCCTATTCATTGTCTCAGAGTATGAAGCATGGAGAAAATCAAGGAAAGGTCCCGTCAACATTCCTGCAGAAAGCACGAAAGCTGAAGATTACTCCCCTTTGGTAACTCAAATAGTAGAACAACTGAAAGTTCTGGAAGCACAAATGAATGAAATGGAACAACAAAAGCAAGATGCCGAGTTGAAAATAGTCATTGGTCAGAAGCGTTGTGAGAAGTTAACAAAGGAAAATGAACATTTAAAATATTTGTGTGCAGATATCTCCGTAACCTCGAAAGTCCAAAAGAATATAGGCAAGGTCCCGCCGAGCGTCATGACTAGGATCCAGAATATTTAAAGCAAAGTATTGTCCTTGACAACAGAGAGGCATCAACTAAGAAAAGAAAAGCGTCGGTTAGAAGAAGAAGTCATTCAGCAAGGAGATGTGAGAAAGTCATTGGAAGTGGAAGTCAATCGACAAAGGGGAGTCAATGCCAACTTATAAAAGCAAATTTGTGCACAAGACAGGATAACTGGTGAATTGGTGTAAAAGGTCCAAGAGCTTAATATTCTATTAGTCGAAATCAAGAAACAGTGCGATTTAGGGTGGAACTCAGCAAAACACTATCATGATCAAATGGTTCAAGTGATGAATGCCGTGAAGTGGTGGAGAGAAGAGGCCCGAGAGCGAGGGATAGATATTGACATATGGAAAAAAAGATATATGAGCATCAATTTGGAGCTAAGCCATTGTATTCCAAATTTTGTCCAACACTTTGAAAAGGCAGAAAAACAAATTCGTGCGGACCCTATGCTTCGTCTCCCGGCTGAGTTGGATGATTTCATGCAAATGTGTGGAGGGTTTGCTCGAGGGATAAAAAGAAAGAGACCTAAGCTATTGACTTTAGGTTGAAAATGTTGTAACAATGTCGAGAATTATGATGTAATCCCAATCTATGTATTGTTTTGAGGAGATTTTAATGAAATATGGCCTTGCCTCTATGATTCCTTCGCACTCCAACTCTTACACTTGACTTGCGACGACACCTATCGTGGAGCATGGTCTTCCTTTAGTATGTTGTCAACTACATCTTTGCCTTATAGGATTCTTCCTTCTGCGCAAAGGGTGGGACGAGATGTCTCAGTTCAGAATTGCTAGTGTGTTTGAGACAACATCTATTGTGGAGAGTTGTTTCTCCCCTAGATTTGTTGTCAAATCCATTTCATCTTATGAGCACAATGCTCTCTGTGTGGGATGGAGGGACCATCTCATGTATGTTATAAGGTGTTAACTCAAAAATAATAATAATAATAAACTCCAAAGGTGATTTTCATAAAAGCTCTTTTGCTTTTTCCCAACATTTCATTCTCACTTTTGTTTTGATTAAAACAATGTGTGGCTTTTCTGAACAATTGCTCCAAGACACCCTTATCGCACTCGGTCACAGACAAGAGCCATGGCAGATGAACTAGAAGAAGTCCAAGAGATCAGGGATGAAGCTAGTCAGATCAAGGATCAGATGACTAAGATGATGGAGATCCTACAAGCAATGCAGAAGGAAAAGAACATAGAGGAGAACCCTCCAGCCTCGAACGAAGGACATCCGGTCACACCTCTCATTCCGTCCGATTTTGCTCAGACTCCTATTCAAGTCTTCAACCAACCAGGGGCCATTATGCCTCTCACTATTTATCCAAGCAACCAAACTCACATTTCATTTGACCCGAACAATCCCCCATACGGTTTGACTCGTGGATTTGTGCCGCCAACGGCTCCCAGCCCACAAGATGGCATTAAAAACTCCGAACAGATCACTCAGACACAAACCCCCACCGATGCTGTCGAAATGCCACAAACACAAACTGTCAACCCTACAGATGGTAACACCCCGACGGTGACACTTTCTGCCAATCCAAAAAATCCACAATACACCCTACATTATGGACCCTAGGGGACTCAAATGATGCTAAACTTTGGATCCTCCTACATGCCATACTCCTTCCCTCAGAATATGTACAGTGAAACTCCAGTGAATCGGTCAGGAGGGAATTCCCAATCTAAAGAAAAGTTAGAAGTGCTAGAAGAAAGACTACGGGCCATTGAAGGAGTAAGTAGTTATGGTCTGCGGGATGCTTGACAACTTTGTCTGGTGCCAAATGTTGTAATTCCACCAAAATTTAAGGTACCTGATTTCAACAAATATCGGGGAACCATTTGTCCCAAAAAACCATTTGATCATGTATGTAAGGAAGATGGCATCATACGCTCAAGATGATAAGATCTTGATTCTCTTCTTCCAAGACAGTTTAACTGGGGCAGCTTCAAATTGGTACACGCATCTCGAATGAGCCCACGTCCGATCCTTCAAAGATCTAGCAGATGCACTCCTGAAGCAATACAAGTACAATATTGACATGGCTCCCGATAGGATGCAACTTCAAAATATGGCAAAGAGAGACACAGACTTTCAAGGAGTATGCACAACGATGGAGGGAACTGGCTGCTCAGGTAGAGCCTCCATTGACCGAGAAAGAAATTGTGGCAATGTTCATTGATATACTCCAATCGCCCTTCTATGATAGGATGATTGGGAGTGTGTCATCGAACTTTTTTGACAAGGTCATCATCGGTGAGAGAATTGAAAGTGGAATGAGGAATGGCAAGATCACTGAGACTTCAGTAATGAACGGCCAGAAGAGAGTCCTGTTTGTGAAAAAGAAAGAAGGAGAAGCACACGCAGTAACCTTTGAACAAAAGAAGCCAAACCAACTTAAACCAAACCAAACACCCGCCTTCCAAGCCCAATACGCCCCATATTACCAACCACCTCCATATCACCAAGCCAACCAGCCATACATCGCTGTCACCTCACAATTTCCAAATCCTCAACAGATGGCTCCTTACCGACCATCATACCCTTCTCAGCCTCAAACACACCCTACCATGCCACCTCGAATTGTTCAACCCCTAAATCCAAACCCAAACACCATCCAAACAAGACCACCATATAACTCAGAAAGAAAGCCAGAGCGTTTTGACCCGATACCCATGACCTACACTAAACTATTTCGTCAACTTGTGAGCAAATCCATGCTAACTCCTATCCCGACAAGACCAATAGACCCTCCTTATCCAAAGTGGTATGACCCAAACGCTCAATGTGAGTATCACGATGGGGCCACAGGTCATTCCACCGAGAATTGTAAAGATTTGAAGTTTAAGGTGCAAGACCTGATTAATGCCAAATGGTTGAGCTTTCAGAAAGATACTCTGAATGGGGCACAAGGTCCTATGCCAAATCATGGGAGTTCGTGAGTCAATGCCATTGATAGCTTTATGGAACCTACTCTTAAGAGCCAAGTGGCTGATGCCAGAACTCCCATTAGAGTTATTTTAAGGGAGATGCAAAAACATGGATTGGTGCAAACCTTAATTGTCAAAGAGAAGACTCTTGATGAAGAGATAAGGTGTGACTTCGACAGGAATATGGGGCATTCAATTGAGGACTGTGCAGAATTTCGACAGGTTGTGCAACAGTTAATAGATATGAAAATTATCCTAATTGGTTATGAATCGAATGAGTGTGGCATTAACATGGTCGCTGAAACTAAAATTTCCCCAACTCCAGTTAAGATAACTCATTTTACTGTTGTGATTAATCCTCAACCGATTCCTGAGCAAGTCACTCCGAAGCCAGTGGTGATACACTATATCGGAGAAGGAACCTATGCCGGTTTCGAGTGGGCCAACACCAGTTGTCATCCGAGTCCCAGGTCCTTTCCCTTACAAGGACACCAAAGCGGTGCCATGGAAATATGATAGGCAGGTTCAACAAAGTCCTCCCAACGGGACCACTGTGGTTACCAACATTTTGGGAATTGGTGGAATGACTAGGAGTGGTCGCATTTATACTCCAGAGGTATTGCAAAGGGAGGGAACAGAAAAGGAAGAAAAAGATCGCAAGGGGAAAGAGAAGGTGGAAGGAACGTCGGCTGAAAAGGATACCAAAAAGGGTGATAATAAAAAGGAGGTATCTGATGAAGAAGTCGGCAAATTCTTGAAGTTCATCAAGCAAAGCGAATACAGGGTTGTGGATCAATTGAATCAAACTCCAGCTTGGATATCTCTTTTGTCTTTGTTGATGAATTCTGAGTCACATAGGAGAGTACTGATGAAGGTGTTGAATCAAGCTCATGTCTCTCATGACTTCACAATTGATAAGCTTGATAACATCGTGGGTAACATCGTTGCTGATAATTATATCACTTTCACTGATGATGAAATTCCAGCTGAAGGAATAGGACACAACAAGGCGTTACACATCTCTGCGAAGTGTCGAGATCATGTCATGGCTAGGGTTCTCATCGATAATGGTTCTTCTTTGAATGTAATGCCAAATTCAACACTGGCAAAGTTGCCTTTCGATGGAACTCATATGAAGCCAAGTACAATGATTGTAAGAGCTTTCGACGGCACCCGAAGGGAAGTCATGGGAGAAATTGAATTGCCCATTCAGATTGGCTCTTGCACCTTTGAAATACTCTTCCAAGTAATGGACATCACACCAACTTACAGTTGTCTCCTAGGACGACCATGGATCCATTCGTCTGGAGCTGTACCTTCCACATTGCACCAGAAAGTGAAGTTCATTGTTGATAGTAAGTTGATAATTGTTTCTGGAGAGGAGGATATGTTAGTGAGTAAGCCATCAACAACCTCTTACATTGAAGCTGCCGAAGAAACTCTCGAGACCGCTTTCCAATCGCTTGAAATTGCCAATGCCACTTATGTTGGGGATAATGTTCCACTCTTGAAACCTCAGTCATCTAAAGTGTCCATTATGATGGCTAGGGTTATGCTCGGAGGAGGATACCGACCCGTGAGTGGTTTGGGGAAGAATAGCCAAGGTGTCACTGACATCCTCATGCTCACCGAGAACAAGGACAGGTTTGGGTTGGGATATAAACCCACCAAGGCCGACAAGATGAGGGTTATAAAAGAGAAGAAAAGAAAAAGGTTGGCTCGGCTGGAAAATCATGAATTCGAGGCTGAAAGGGTTCCCACCTGTGACATTCAACAGAGCTTCCGAAGTGTAGGGTTCGTATTCCTGGACCAAGCAGCAGCTGTTGAAGATGATTATCTCGCCGATCATGGTGTCAATTTGGTGTATCCATGCCCTCCGGATACAGAGCTCAACAATTGGGAGGTCATTGAGTTCCCCAGGACCATATAGTTTTTTTCAAAGTAATTCTGTAATGCTTATCCTTTAGCTCTGCCCAAGGCTTTAGGATTTTTGTTGTAATGGTCTTACTTGTTTCCGTTTCAGTATGACTTATCAATAAATGCATGCGTTCAATATCTTTATGTTCTTATCCTTTTTGTTTTTTACTATCGCTTTTATTCATTGTTCCTCACCAATAAATGCAGTTTCCCATCTTTAAGCGTTATTCATTCATCTTTCCACAATAACTACCAAAATGCAGATCTAAAAGTGACTCTCTTGAAAATGACAGTGTTAATAACTCAGCATACAATTTTGACTATCCTATTGATCGTGCTGATGAGGTTTTGATGATGATGGGGAAGTCCCTCCTGAATTATTGAGGTTGGTAGAACAAGAAGCTAGGGAAATTCGGCCCCATGAAGAGCCGAGTGAACTAATCAATTTGGGAACTGAAGATGATAAAAAAGAGGTTAAGATTGGCCTTTCTCTGGAAGAAAAGAAGCGAAGTAGGATGATCAAGTTGTTGATGTATTATAAAGATGTTTTCGCATGGTATTACCAAGACATGCCAGGGTTAGACCCTCGTGTAGCAGAACACAAACTGCCATTAAAGTCGGAGTGTCCTCCCGTAAAGCAGAAGCTACGAATGATGAAAGCGGAAATGTCTTTAAAGATCAAGGAGGAGGTCAAGAAGCAACTGGATGCGGGTTTCCTAGAAGTGGTAAAGTACCCTCAATGGGTTGCTAACATCGTTCCTGTCCCCAAGAAAGATGGAAAGGTTCGAATGTGTATCGACTATCGAGATCTGAACAGAGCTAGCCCAAAAGATGATTTTCCTCTGCCTCACATTGATGTTCTTGTAGATAATACTGCCCAACATGCATTATTCTCTTTCATGGATGGATTCTCAGGATATAATCAGATCAAGATGGCACCTGAAGATATGGAGAAAACTACATTTGTCACTTTATGGGGAACCTTTTGCTACAAGGTTATGCCCTTTGGCTTGAAAAATGCTGGGGCAACATATCAGCGGGCTATGGTGGCTTTATTCCATGACATGATGTATAAGGAGATAGAAGTTTATGTAGATGACATGATTGCCAAGTCCAGATCCGAAGATGACCATGTTGACAATCTGCAGAAACGTTTTGAGCGGTTAAGGAAGTTTGAGCTCCGACTGAATCCCGCCAAATGCACTTTTGGAGTGAAATCAGGCAAGCTTCTGGGGTTCATTGTTAGTCAAAGAGGAATAGAGGTTGATCCTGAAAAAGTTCGAGCAATCATCGATATGTCAGCACCTCGAACGGAGAAAAAAGTTCGTGGGTTTTTAGGAAGATTGAACTACATTGCCCGGTTCATCTCCCAACTGACAGCGACATGTGAACCTATCTTTAAATTGCTACGCAAAAATCAGGCAGTAACATGGAATGAGGATTGTCAAAAAGCCTTTGAGAAGATCAAACAATACCTACAGGAGCCTCCAGTCTTGGTTCCCCCAGTTCTAGGAAGGTCTCTCATCATGTATTTGACCGTGCTGGATGAATCTATGGGTTGCGTGCTGGGGCAACACGATGAGTCAGGAAGAAAAGAACATGCCATCTATTATCTAAGCAAGAAGTTCACTAGCTGTGAAGCCAACTACTCACTGCTAGAATGCACTTGCTGTGCCTTGGCTTGGGCGGCTCGCCGTTTGAGGCATTACATGTTGTGTTACACTACCTGGTTGGTGTCCAAAATGGATCCAATCAAGTATATCTTTGATAAGTCTGCCCTGACCGGAAGAATTGCTCGCTGGCAAGTCCTGCTATCAGAATATGACATTGTCTATGTCACCCAAAAAGCAATAAAAGGGAGTGCTCTTGCAGAATATCTAGCCAATCAGCCAGTAGAAGATTATGGATCGATGCAATGTGATTTCCCAGATGAAGATGTAATGGCTTTGTTTGATCGCGAGCAATCACCAGAAAAAGAAAAGTGGACCTTGTTATTTTATGGAGCTTCTAATGCATTGGGACATGGAATTGGGGCAATACTAATCTCACCGGAAAATGATTATTTCCCTGTCACTGCAAGGCTTTGCTTTGATTGTACAAACAATATAGCTGAATATGAAGCTTGTGCGCTCGGGATCCTGGCAGCAATAGAATCAAAGGCAAGGATACTGGAGGTATATGGGGACTCTGCATTAGTCATCCACCATCTAAGAGGGGAATGGGAAACCCAAGATGTTAATCCCGTACCATGATTACATCAAAGGTTTGATTGAGCAGTTTGATGAAGTCACATTTCATCATATTCCCCGAGAAGATAACCAATTAGCTGACGCATTGTCTACCTTGTCCTCGATGTTCAAAGTAAGTGACGAGAGGAACCTACCACTCATCAAAATGGAAAGTCTTGATCATCCTGCATATTGTCAAGTGATAGAGGAAGAGTCTGATCAAAAATCATGGTACCATGACATCAAATGCTTCATCCAAAGAAGGGAATACCCTCCGGGCACTTCAGAAAATGACAAAAGAACCCTAAGAAGACTTGCAATGGGTTTCTATTTAGATGGAGGTATTCTCTACAAAAGAAATCATGACATGGTGTTGTTGAGGTGCGTTGACGCAAAAGAAGCTAAACGGATAATTGAGGAGGTACATGAAGGATCTTTTGGAACACACGCGAGCGGTCATGCAATGGCCAGGAAAATCTTGAGGGCTGGCCAATACTGGTTGACAATAGAGGTTGATTGCTTTAATTATGCGAAGAAGTGCCATAAGTGACAAATATATGCTGATAAGGTTCATGCACTGCCAGCTCCCTTGAATGTCATGTCGGCACCCTGGCCGTTCTCAATGTGGGGAATGGATGTGATCGGGCCAATCGAACCAAAAGCCTCAAATGGGCATCGCTTCATTCTTGTTGTCATTGATTATTTCACAAAGTGGGTTGAGGCTGCATCATATGCCAATGTGACCAGGAACGTCATGATCAAATTTGTAAAAAGAGAATTAATTTGTCGTTATGGGTTACCGAGTGAGATTATCACTGATAATGCGACCAACTTGAACAACAAGATGATGAAAGAGATGTGCGAAAACTTCAAGATAAAGAATCACAATTCCTCCCCATACCGCCCAAAGATGAACGGGGCAGTTGAGGCCGCTAATAAAAATATCAAGAAGATTGTCCAAAAGATGGTAGTGACGTATAAAGATTGGCACGAGATGTTACATTTTGCTTTGAACGGCTAGCGTACCTCCATTCGCACCTCGACAGGGGCAACGCCATATTCTTTAGTGTATGGGATGGAGGCAGTGCTCTCGATTAAAGTAGAGATCCCCTCATTAAGGATACTGAGAGAAGCAGAACTGGAAGAAGCTGAGTGGGTTCAGGATCGACTAGACCAATTGAACCTCATCGAAGAGAAGAGATCAGCAGCACTGTGTCACGATCAATTGTACCAGAAAAGGTTGATGAGGGTGATAAGCCTCTGGCTTATCTAGTTTTATAACTAGTAAGACCATGACTTTTGTGCTAATTATTCGAGTTCAATCTCGTTTTCGCCCAAATTTGGCCTTGTTTTGTTCCTAAGTTAGACTTTGACTCGTTCTATGCGTTTTTAGTAGTTTTTAGTCTATTTTGAATATAGTTACGCTTTTTGTTTCTTTTTATTGTTTCAGGTTAGAAGTGAAGCTCCGAGAGTCAAGGAAAGTCAAGAAACAGTGGAAATTGCCATTCTGGAGATACTCGCCCCGCGAGTGGATGCTCGCCTCGCGAGCCTAAAGATCAGCTAAGCAGCAACAGTCATCCTTTCTGTCTCGCCTCGCGAATAATGAAGACCCTGGAGGACAGAGACCATCACGGCCTAGCCGTGATGAAGGTCACAGCTGTGAAAGACTAGGATTTGAAGCCTCGCCTCGCGAAACATACTCTCGCCTCGCGAGAGTCCAATTTGAAAGCGCGCCAATTTTAATATTCGCCTCGCGAGCGCGCGCAGATCCTGAATCCTATATATTGTTGTTTTAGGGCAGAATTATGAAGCTTTTGGTGAGCCACTGATTTTGTAGCATTTAGGCTGAATCCTTGTTACTCTGGAGCTGCGTCTCCCTCTTTTCTTCTTTTATTTTACAATGGTGGTTAATTCTGATTGTTCGTTTGTCGTTACGGGCATGAGGAGCTAATCCCCTCGTCTAAGGGATCAATGAAGCCACCCATGGCGGTATAGTGTTCATGTGATGTATGTTTCTCCCCTTTTCTCAATTGATGTTTTCCAATTCTTATTTGATTGCGTTGATCATATGCATGCGTGATTGACTTGTTAACGTTGATGAAGCTTAGTCGGCAATTCGCATTTAGAACTTGAATTGGGATCACTAATTGAATATTGCACGAGAGTGAGTAGGAGATTAGTGCAACCTTATAGGGAACAAGAATTAATAGAGTTTAATGATTAGGGTTATGAGACCTAGTAAGTAATTAACTCAATCGTCGAATACGTCCTATTGAGCACGACAGTGGATATAGGAGAATTTGGGGGTCCCGATTGACATTGTAATTGAACTTAGGGAGGAATTCATCATCACTTGGGTACTATGCATGATTGGGTAGGTGAATTTGAGACCTTAGATATTTTAATTTCATATTTTAATACCTTAGTTTAATTGATTTGTTAATTTGATTGCGATCCTATTTTCTCTCCAATCTCAACCACTTTATGTTACTTGACCAACGTATCGAACTTCTCGCGAATTAGTCGAATTGGTAGCCCAATCCTTGTGTTCGACCTCAGTAAATTCTTACCGTGTTTATTTTATTACTTGCGACGACCCGGTACACTTGCTGGTGACTCAACAAGTTTTTGGCGCCGTTGTCGGGGATTGGCACAACCAATTTTCCTAATTTTTAGGAAGTTTGATTATTTGGTTAAAGCTATTTTTTATTTTTTATTTTTCTATTATTTATTATTATTTCTCTCTACTTCTTTGATTCCACTTGGTCTTGCCCTGTTTTTGTATGCGAGGTACCCTTTCACAAGAGGACTTGATATTTGATTCGGAGATCACCAAGACCGAGAAGCGCTTAAGGAAAGAAGCCAGGGAGCGAAAGAGGCTTGAAGCAATTGATTTTGAGAGGATGGCCAAAGAAAATCCTCCTCCTCCTCCTACTCCTCGTTACAAGCCTCTCCTCGAGTACGATCTACCCAACTTGGGTGATTGTGATTCTTCGATCGTGAGGGGTAGCCTCAATACAGATTCCTTCAGAGTGGAAGGATGTGTCACATTCCAGATCCGTGAGAATCAATTTGATGGGAGTGGCAAACAAGACCCTCATAGACACATCACTCGCTTCCTTGAAGCTTGTGACTTGCAGAAGACAAGATGAGTCTCTCAAGATGAGTTTCGCCTGCGGCTTTTCCCTCTCTCTCTTAGGGATGTCGCTCGCGATTGGGTTGACAGCTTGGATAGGAACTGTATCAGAACTTAGGAGCAAATGGCACAAAAGTTCCTAACCAAATATTTTCTTCCTCAGAAAGCGGCACAAGCAAGAGTAGCCGTTACATCTTTCAGGCAAACAGAGGATGAAACTTATAATGAAGCTTGGGAGAGGTATAATGTGCTCTTGAGAAGATGCCTTTCGACTTTCTTTGACCCGGTCTCCAAAGTTCAGCATTTCTTTAACAGGTTAAGGGGACGCTACCAGATGAATTGTGATGCCGCAGCTGGCGGTTCTTTTTCATATTTATCGGTTGAGGATGGATGGGCATTATTGGAGAAGATGTCATATAATGATTACAACCGTGGTAGGGAAACCTCAAGTGGAATCAGTTCTGCGATAATGGAAGCCATTCTAGAGCAAAACAGACTGTTGAAGATGCAGAATGAGGCTTTGTCTGGGAACAAGAAGGTTAATGCGATACACGAGGGAATGCCTCCGGGTTGTGAAAATTGTAATGGAGATCATGACACTCGGAGCTGTCCGTTCAACTTCTCTCAGGAACATGTGGACTCATGCCACAATTTCTATGACAGTGTGCCCCAGAACAACTATCAGAGGAACAGACAAAATGACTACAGTCAGAATCAGAATAGGGGGTATATGAGGAGAGACCATCCGGGTTTCGCTTGGAGTAATGTTAGTGGTGGTCTAGCCGGGCAACAACAACCTCAACAGAATTGGCAACAACAACCTCAACAGGGTCTGAGGCCAAACATTGGAATCCAGCAGCGCAATACTCAGCAGGCTCTTCCAGGGACTGATCAATTGCAAATAACAGTTGGTGGAAGACAACCTTTGGAGTTGGCTTTTGAGAAGATGAGCGCGACAGTTGAGAAGTTGTCAATCAGTACAAGCACGGCCATTGACAAGTTGGCAACTCATACAAGGTCGGCAATTCAGAATCTAGAGACGCAGATAGCTCAGCTCGCAAAACAACTAAATGAGCGTCTCCCAGGCACCTTCCCAGGTGATACCGAGAACAACCCTAAGAACCAATGCAATGCCATAAAAATTACGAGCGGTAAGGTGTTGGGATCTAACAGGGGTGCAACTAGTTCTCATGAAGACAAGGCCCCGGAACAACCACATGTTGAGGAAGAGCAACCTGAGAAAGAGGAGTTGGCAAGTGACAAGGCACCGGAGCAAGGGGGAAGACCGAAACTTGTAGATGAAGAGTTCCGAAAAAAGAAATGGGTTGAACCCCAAGACCTCCCACCCTACATGAAGGTACCATATCCTGAAAGATTGAAGAAGCCTCAACAGGATAAACAATTCAATAGATTCCTTGATGTCTTCCGCAAACTTCAAATTAACATTCCATTTGCGGAAGCCTTGGAACAAATGCCATCTTACACTCGGTTTATGAAGGAGCTTCTCTCCAAGAAGCGGAGAATAGTGGATGAGGAAACGGTTGCTTTGACCGAGGAGTGTAGTGCCATTCTTCAAAGAAAATTACCTCCAAAGTTGAAGGATCCCGGTTCTTTTTCGATACCATGCATCATTGGGGGATGACTCTAGGGAAGGCATTGTGTGATCTAGGGGCAAGCATCAACTTGATGCCCCTCTCTATGATGAAGAGGTTGGGGATCAAAGAAGTCAAAGATAAGCGGATGTCACTCCAACTGGCCGATCGTTCTATAAAATATCCTTATGCAGTGGTCGAAGACTTGTTAGTGAAGGTGGACAAGTTCATATTTACGGCGGACTTTGTGGTGCTTGATATGGATGAAGACGCCGAGATCCCTCTCATATTGGGTAGGCCCTTCTTGGCCACTGGGGGTGCCTTGATAGATGTGCGACAAGGGAAACTCACTCTAAGAGTGCAAGATGATGAGGTAGTCTTCAATGTCTTTGAAGCAATGAAGCACCCTGTTGAGAGGTCGGATGTGTATCGAGTGGATGTGGTGGAATCAATTGTTAAGGCAAAGTCAACTAGAGAAGCCCATGGTTCTTCACTAGCACAAGTGTTGGTAAAATCCCATGATGATGATAGAGAGGAAAAAGACCCTTTCGGGGATGAGGTCTATCTTGAGTGGTTAAAAAACATGGAAGCCTTACCGAGTCTCCCAAAGGATGAATGTGCAAGGGAAAAGCTCAACAACAAAGGTATGGAAGAAGATGATAAAGCACCGGAGTTGAAAGGTGGCACAACCGTGGTGGTCAATGAAAACAATGAGTTGATCCCAAAAAGGACCATCGCGGAGTGGAGAGTATGTGCCGATTATAGAGGGCTTTTGGATTTAAATGAGTTGTCCGGGATCCGCAAGCAAGCAACCCACAAAAATCGGACTAAGGAAAGGAATGACAAGCACATCTTGCCTAGGAAGTTTGAGCCCGGACAAACGGTACTTCTTGATAATTCAAGGTTGAAACTCTTTCCTGGAAAGCTAAGATCAAGGTGGTCGGGACCATTCAAGGTCCTCCAAGTTTGTCCACACGGAACAATAGAACTAGAAGGGGCCTCTGGTAACTTCAAGGTGAATGGGCAAGGGCTAAAGCATTATCATGGGGAGGCATGGCATGGAAAGCAAGATCTTCTTCCGGATTAACCCTTAGGGGTGACTTGAGTCAGGCTCGGGACGTTAAACAAGCGCTACTTGGGAGGCAACCCAAGCTAGATATCCTTTATTATTTTTAAGTTTTTGTTATTTTCTCTTCTTAAATAAAAAATAAAAATAATAATAAAACAAAAATAAAAATAAAATTAAAATAAAAATGAGAGACTTGCCCCGCGAATCCACACTGGCCACGCGAGGCAGAAGCCCTGGAATCTCAGAGTCAAGCTCAAGCTTCTGTCTCGCGCCGCGAGAGCCACTTTGGCCTCGCGAATCTGGGCATCAGCAGCTGTTGGAAATTCCAGATTCGCCTCGCGAGTTACTACTCGCCTCGCGATTCTGGAAAGTGTGAAGAACAATTTTCCAGATTCGCCTTGCTAGTGTTTTATCGCCTCGCGAATATGCAATTAGGGTTTTCAATTTGGGGGAAAATTTTAAAATTCGCGTCGCGAGGGTAATCTCGCCTCGCGAAAACTGAAAATTATATAGCCCCGCGAGCTAATCGCGAAGCATTTCGCGACCCTTCACTGTTTCCCCTCCTCTCTCCCTCGCGTGGACATCATCTCTGCCTCACTTCCCCTCCCACTCAGTTCACTCACTCACACACTCTCACCCTCACGCAGTAGCATCTGTTCATCTCTACAAGGTAAGATATACCCCACTGACTTCACTTTGTGCTCATTCATGCTTGTGGAATTCGAACAGACACGCCACACACTGTGCACTAAATGTATGTTATAACTGGTAGTAGGGTAGATGCCATGTTCATGAACTTGTCTAGTTTAGGGAATCTTACTGTGCATTGTTCTCTGCTCTGAGTGTTATGGTTAGGCATGCAGTGGGGATACTGTCTAGGTGTTCATTGCATATCTGTATGATAGTAGGACCGGGGGGGGGGATACTGTATTTATGCCTCTTTGTTGCATATTCTGAATTACACGATTATAATTGTCTTTGGGACTTTTCTCGATTTTCGGTATGGCTCCGCCTAAGAGCAACCTGTGGCTTGAAAAGCAGATTTAAGCGCAAGAAGTGCGGATCTGCTCAGGGGGACGACGTTGAGTTGCCTTCAGGGTCGGGCGCCTCCTCTAAGGCCACCTCCTACTCTCCCAGTTTCCGTTCTCCTGATCATAGGGAGCATTGGAACCTGGTGGTGAGGAAGGAGATGGTTTTAGAGCGGCGTGTGTCCCTGGTGGGCAACAACTACGCTAGCGTCTCCGAGCAGATTCGCAACCGAGGTTGGGAGATGTTTGATGATCTTCCTCACCGGTATGACATCAAACTGGTGCAGGAATTTTATGCCAACGCTCTCAAACTCGAGGTCACAGGCCCGAGCTGCGTGACAGAGGTTCAGGGGGTCCCCATCACTTTCACCGCATCAGACATTAACTCCTACTTGGGGATCCCGATCGGAGAGGAGCCCTGCGAGTATGAGCAGCTCCCCACAGTGCAGGCCCTCGCTCAGGCCATCATCGACACTTGCTGTGTCCCAGGAGCTGCCTGGGAGATGGGGACATCGGGGAACCTCTTGAGGTTGAGGAGGCAGGACCTCACCCCAGATGCCAAGATCTGGTCGGTGTTCCTACACGCTAACCTTAGAGTGAGCTCTCACGAGTCCACCGTCACCGCCGCCAGAGCCCATCTCCTCTACGGCATTCTGACAGGTCGCATGATTAACGTAGGGGGAGTCATCGCCTCAGACATTCAGATGAAGGCGAACTCCCGGACATTGAAGGAGAGCCTGGGGCATGGACTGCTTAACACCGAGCTCATACGTCGGGCGGGAGTGTCCGGGTCTTGTTTACCTACTAAAAATAATGTAATTGGAATATGGAGGATCCATGTAATCCCCACCGAATGTAAGATCTTCACATTCCACACTTGTTTTCTTCAAATTATGTTTCTAGTTTGGCTGATGTCGTCTTTCCATAGAAATGTATATCTGGTGTTCACGTTCTTGTCAAAACCAGCACCCACTAATCATTTAAGAAAAAAGAAAGAACATGTGACGAACTAATTCTAACAATTGGAATTTCTATTTCACATAATCATTTATCAATCATCAATTGCCAATCATTTTCAACTACTCAATATGCCCCATATTTGACAACAGCAGAAAAACACATCAAGATTATGGTGTGCCAGTTAACATGGACGTGGAATACCTAACCACAATAGAGAATATAGAAAATGGGACCCACAGGCCACAGCATGTGCTTTGTTACGTAAGTTATCTATCCGCTGAGTTTGTATAAGACCCAGCTTTGATACACCATACGTGCGCCCACATTTCGATTAAAGATCTATATCCACCCTACAAAAATAAAAAGAAGAAAAGTTGATGAAGAAAATTACGAACCAAAGATTAAATTAAGTCCGCTACTACATGTTCGATTTCCATATTCCTCATCTTATAAATGGTTTATTAAGTCTCCATAATATTTCACGGCATAAATTCCGGCCAGGTTGTCTCATTAGTTTAGACTTGCAAGTATATGATCCGTTTGGTCAACTACTGTTGATTTTCAAGGCATTGGGGTTGATCTAGAAACAGACCTAACAAATACTTGGTCAAAAGAGAAAAGACAAGATTAATGTCTACTAACTGAAAATTATAAGCAATACATACACTAACTGATTTTTTTTCTTAAAAAAAATAAAGAATAATATAATACGATTAACATTTCTATACGTCCGTCTCCTTCCTCAAACATTAATTACCCTTGCGATCTAGTACCCCAAGTCCCAACCATCCCTAGATTTCACAACTTTTAATTAGTTCAGTTGGATACAGTTAATACAGTTAGTTGTATTTGGTTAGAAATTAGTTATTCTGTTAGAAGTTAGTTATTCTGTTATCTAGCTGCTTGTACCTTAAGCTATATTTTTCCCTCTTGTATAAATGCTCAGCTTGTAAATGTGAAAATTAGATCAATGAATCAAAACTCATTCATCTCCAATTGTCTCCCCCTGTTTAGATTCTTTGCTCATAATATGGTATCAGTTGTAAAGTTCATTTCCGCATCTTCTTTCTTCTCTGCAAGACTGCTCCATTAACACACCTTCACTGTGTTCAAATTCTTGCTCAGTTTCCCTTTCCTCTTTCACCTTGTTTTCTGTTTCTCTCATGGCGAATCCAAACCATGATGATCCTTGGAATCCTTATTTCATTCATCCTTCGATAACCCGGGTATGATTCCCGGTGTCTCAACCTCTCACGGTTGACAATTACAACTCTTGGAGCGGATCCACGATTATGGCTCTCAATGCGAAGAACAAATTCATGTTCATTGATGGTTCTTTGCCCGGACACGATGGTCAAGATCCACATCTTCTTGCTTGTTGGATTCGCAACAATAGCATTGTAAGTTCTTGGATTCTCAACTCGCTCTCAAAGGACATGGTTGCAACTCTCCTCTATTGTCCTTCAGCTGCAGCGATTTGGACCAACCTTCGAAACCGTTTTGCTCAACAAAATGGACCTAAGATCTACAAGTTACTGAAGGAACTCAGCAATGTTTCACAAGGTGATTTTTCTGTTCATGGATATTTCACCAAACACAAGACAATTTGGGAAGAAATTTCTAATTTCAGACACTGTTTTGCTAATGTGTGTGGGGGGAGCTCGAGAAACCTTGGAGTTTATTCAACATCAAGAAGTCCTCACATTCTTGATGGGACTCGATTAACATTTTTCAAATGTTAGAGGTCAGATTCTTGCCATGGATCCTTTTCCCTCCATTGAAAGAGTTTTTGCACTTGTTCTCCAAGATGAACAACATCGATCTGTTACTGCTATGACCTCAAATGAATCTCAAGTTGCCTTTGCTGTCAAGCAACAATCCAACAATTCCAAAGCTTCTGGTAATGGAAAGAAATAGAGACCTACTTGCACTCACTGTGGCCTTATTGGTCATACAATGGATAGATGCTACAAAATCCATGGATATCCTCCAGGATACAACAAGAACAAATCCAAGAATCTTGCTCAAGCAACGGTCAATCAAGTCATGACTCAGTCAATTACACAATCATCAGTGCCTTTTTCCTCTGATCAATGCCAATGGTTGATCTCTCTTTTGTCATCACACACACAAACACCTAGTGTTGTTATCCCAGAGTCCTCAGGTTTGGTATTGTCTGCTTCCTCTTCTAGAATTCATCCTGGTTATGATTCTAAAACTTCTTGGATTTTAGATTCCGGAGCCACCTGTCACATAGCATGTTATTCACACTTCTTTAGTCATCACATTCCAGTGCACAATTCATTTGTTACATTGCCTGATAACTCTTTTATACCTGTACATTTGGTTGGAACTGTTATCTTAAATAGCAAGATTACTCTTGACAATGTTCTTTACATCCCTAGTTTTCATGTTAACCTCATTTCAGTTAGTGCACTTCTTTCAGTTACTAATATATCTATAAAGTTCCTAGCTGATTCATTTTCTTTTCAGGACAACAGCAGCTCGATGATGATTGGGAAGGGTGACTTGCTACAAGGACTCTATGTCTTCAAGTCTGCCCCCATCAGCATTACAGCTTCTGTGCCTCTGTCAATAAACAACACACTTTGTACACCTATAGTTCCCTTAGCAAATAAAGTTTCAGCTGCCACGTGGCATGCTAGATTAGGACACTTGTCTAATAAAACTCTACAATTAGTCAATGATAAATGTCAATTGTCTTTACACAATTCTGAATTTGTACATGATTGTAATATCTGTCCATTAGCTAAACAAAGAAGACTTCCTTTTGTGTCGCACAACCATTTTTCAGTTTCAATATTTGATCTTGTTCACGGTGATGTTTGGGGTCCCTATCACACTAATACACATGATGGCAAAAGATTTTTTTTGACCATTGTTGATGATCATAGCAGGTTCACTTGGACCTATCTTATGCAGCATAAATCAGAAGCTCCTAAACTGATTAAGCAGTTCTTTGCCATGGTAGAAACTCAGTTCAAGACCACCATTAAACAAATACGATCTGATAATGCCAAAGAACTAGCTTTAACAGACTTCTTGCAATCAAAAGGCACGTTGCATCAATTCAGTTGTGTGGAAAGACCTCAACAGAATTCAGTTGTTGAAAGAAAGCATCAACACTTGCTTAATGTGGCCCGATCACTCTATTTTCAGTCTAGAGTTCCTATAGCCTTTTGGGGAGAGTGTTTGAATGCTGCTACCATAAACAGAATCCCTACACAGAATTTGAAGCAGAAATCCCCTTTCGAGTTGATGCTTGGGAAGCTTCCAAACATAAAAGACTTAAAAGTCTTTGGATGTCTAGCATTTGCATCCACCTTGCCATCAAAGAGAGATAAATTCACTGCAAGAGCCATACCTACTGTTTTTGTTGGTTATCCAGTAGGGTATAAAGGTTACAAGTTGTACAACCTACACACACATACCTTTTTTATATCCAGAGATGTACATTTCCAAGAACACATTCCCTTTCCATACCATTTCTCCAACCTTACCTATACTTGACCTCTTCCCTAACATAGTTTGTCCCAAACCAATACCAGATACTTATCCAAACCAACCTCCTGCACCAAATCCGCCCACCCAAAACCCTGCACCAAATCAACCCCCTGCAATCCCTGCACCGAACCTAAATCCTGCACCAAACACAATTCCCATTAGAAGGTCAACAAGATCATCTAGACCACCCACATACCTTCAACATTACCAATGTAATTCCACTACACAATACCCTTTAGCAAATCACATTTCTTATCATAGACTATCACCCTCTTATAGAGAGTACATCAACCAAATCTCTGCCTTTTATGAACCCTCCTTTTACCACCAAGCTGCTAAATTTCCAGAATGGCAGCAAGCCATGAATGAAGAGTTGCAATCCATGGAGTCAAACAACACATGGACTGTAGTCCCTCTTCCTCCAGGCAAGCACACCATAGGTTGTAGATGGATCTACAAAGTAAAAACCAAGGCAGATGGCAGCATAGATAGGCTATAAGCCAGATTAGTAGCCAAAGGCTACACACAACAAGCAGGAATTGACTTCAATGACACCTTCTCACTCGTGGCTGAACTCACAACAGTCAGCTGTTATCTAGCTACTTGTGCCTTAAACTATATTTTTCCCTCTTGTATAAATACTCAGCTTGTAAATGTGAAAATTAGATCAATGAATCAAAACTCCTTCATCTCCAATTCTCTCCCTCTGTTTAGATTCTTTGCTCATAATGCTAGACACCAATCCGTCAACTTAAAAGAATAAAAAAAGAACATCAAACTTACATATTCAGGTTTAGCTCAGTGAAGGGACATTGTAAGAACACCCCTTCCCCCTCCCAAAAAAGTAAAAGAGACGTTAATTAATAAATTAATTAATTAATTAACATACAATATGGTGATGGTGATGCTACCAAATCAAACAATTCTTGGCACTATTTCCCTCCACTAATTCTTCCACTCTCGTATCAACCGAGAAGCCATTGCATGGTGTCTAATTTATCATTATGGTTACCGGCAATCCAGTGAATCAAATGAATCTGCAAATCCTGAAGGTTTAGAAGGGATACTTGATTGGGTTTGGGAGAAGGACGTGTCATTAAACGTTGTGGAAGTTCCTTCATTGGCTTGCCATCTTTGTAAAGCTTGAGGAAGGCTCATCTGAAGGTCAATGCCATAGTTGTCTTCTTCTTCATGGCTAGTAGGTTTCCATTGCTCCACAAGAGGACCCAAGACATTCACTGCATGCCCCATATCTGGTCTTTGATATGGTTCACGAGCAGTGCAATAGCCTGCCAGCTCAGCCACTTTATATATGCTCTCCATGGTTTCCTCACTGGGGTTCAGAATTTGGTCAATGGCCTTGGGAATGTTTTCCTTGTTGATTAGTACCCTGCGGAACCATGTAACCAAGTGAGACCTTTCATCAGGCATAGTATCATCCAACGCCCTTCTACCGGTGATCAGTTCCATCAAAACTACTCCAAATGCATAAACATCCACTTTGGTTGTCACTCTTCCAGTAGCTGGCAATAAACAAGATTACATTAATTACAATTAAAGGAGTAGCCTAGTATTAAGCAAATGCAACCAATCAAATTAAATACAACAATTATCAAGCACGTACCGCTAATCTAACCCTTCAAATCAGACAAGAAGGGACGATGAACAAAATTTTAGCACATGTTTTACAATGCATAAATTGTAATGCTGGTCAAATCAATATATTTTACCATTCAAAATTGACAAAATTTTCAACTAAAGACATGTCGATGCACCAAGGAACAGGGAGGATACCTTATGCAACAGTAGTTAGTAGCAAGCAAGAACTACCACCTAAACCTATGATAATATTTCCCAGAATTTCTTGTAACCAGAGTGTTCATCGCAGAAAAATATAGGAAAGACACATTGCAGCTGAATAAAACTCACGAAATGGGAAAAATTTGAAATTGCAAAGAAGTAGCCACAGAGGAAAAAATAACAGGTAAACCAAAACTTCAAGGTAATGGGCAATCAGGGATTAAAATCAACTGTTATTTTCTTTTCTTCCAAACTACTTTAATCTTGTCAGCTACCAAGCAACAAACACAGTATTGAAGTAGTAACCCATACTATAACCAAAAAAGGGAATAAATAAGAACTTCAAAAATTAAGGCACGAGACTAAAATCAAAGGCTTTCTATACCTGCATACTCAGGTGCAAGATACCCAAATGTTCCTGCCAACCGTGTCTCAACTGAATACTTCCCATCTGGTGCATTTTTAACCAATCCAAAATCAGCAACCTTTGCTTTCATGTCATCGCCTAATAGTATGTTTGAGGGTTTTAAGTCTCTGTGAATGAAGCTTTGCTGAGCTAAGCTGTGCAAGTATTCCACTCCCCGTGCTACATCTAAGGCGATCGCTACTCTTTGTTTCCATGTCAAAGGATCATACCCATGTTCACCCCATTCAAACAGATGCTGTGTTAATGTCCCTTGTGGCATATACTCATACACCAAAAGCCTCTCATTGCCATTGATGCAATATCCTAAAAGAGCAACCAAATGTCTATGCCTAACTTTACTAAGAACAGCAATCTCAGCTTGAAACTCATTCAATCCTTTGTTCCCCATTGCAACAGATTCCATCCTCTTGACTGCAATTTTAGTCCCATCATGCAACTCCCCTTTATAAACAACTCCAAACCCTCCCCTACCTAAAATATTGTCTTCACTGAAATTATCCGTAACCTGTCGAAGAACTTGGATCGAAATCGTAGCATTACCACCCTCAAAACCATGAAGGTCACTCCGATCACCACTGCTCTGGCTTTGCAACTCACTAGGAACACCAACATATCCTCTAGAAACACTCATTCCATCAAATTTAACATTCCCTTTCCCATTTTCAGGATTTTCATCAACCCTTCCAAACTTCCGGTGCCGATGATTGGCATAACACTTGCAAATCACAAACAAAACAACCCCAATAAAAAACACAGCAATAATCACTATACCCGCGATCCAACCCGGCGTCAATGAACTACCACCATTCCCCAATTCAGCAGGACTTCCACTAGGTGCAGACCCCACAGAAGGACTAGTTCTACTTTCACTTCCACCTCCGCTTCCAGAAATAGGAACTTTCCCAAGCAAAACATTACCAGCAGTTACTAACTTCACCTTGGGTGAAAATTTCGGAACTTCCCCAGAAAGGTTATTACCAGACAAATCAAGAGAAATAAGTTGGGTCAAATTGGTCAAGCTATCAGGTATAGAACCACTCAAATTGTTCCCATTCAAATACAAGTTCCTCAAATCAGTCAAATTCGCAAACGCCGGCGAAATCGTTCCCTGAAAACCCTGGTTGGCGAAATTCACAGTAGTAACCTTCCCTTCACTACACACAACAAAACTCCATCGCTTACAAGGATCATTCCCTTTCCACGAATCCGCCAACCGAATCGGATACCCGAACCCTTTCGCCACCTCAAGCAAAACCATAACCCTCTCATCGCAATCCCCCGCTTCGTCGCGGCAAAAGCTATTGATCCCTTTCAGAGTAACCGTCACGCCGTCGCCGAACACCGGTACCGGTCCCTGCAGCATGTTGTTGTCCAGAGACACGTTCTGCAATCTCGAAAGCTTCATCAGAGAAACCGGAACGACGCCGGTGAACTGATTGTCCCTCAGCTGAAGATCGAAGAGGTTTTCGCAGTTCGACAGGTCCGGGAGCGAACCGGTGAACCGGTTTTTATGGAGCCAGACCTGTTTCAGCTGAGTCATGTTTGAGAGAATTTGAACCGAGCCGGATAGACCGGTTTCCTGATTGTTGAGCCATAAGTTAACGATATTGGAGGAAGCGAGGGAAATGGGTAATGTTCCGGTGAGGTTGTTGTAAGATAAGCGAAGGTTTTGTAGTGAGGGGAAGGAGTCGAAGAGATCGGGTAATGGACTGGTGAGGGTGGTGGTTCCGAGGTCGAGCGAGTTGAGGTTAGGGGACTGAGTTAAGTCGGAGGGGAAGGTCCAGGGAGAGAGGTTGGGGTTGTTGCCGAGGGAGAGTGTTCGGAGAGAGGTGAGGCCGGAGAATGCGGTGGTGGAGGTGAAGTTGTTGCGGCCGAGGAATGCTGTTTGGAGGAGGGAGAGGTTGGAGAGGGATGGGAGGGGACCGGAGAGGAAGTTGTTTTGGAGAGAGAGGGAGGTTAGTTGGGAGAGAGAGTTGAGGTTGGAAGGGAGGGTTCCGGTGAGGGAGTGAGAGGAGAGGGTTATGGTGGTCACGCGGTTGGATGTGTCGCATTTGATGCCGCTCCATTCGCAGAATGTGGTGGTTGGGGACCAGTCGGAGGGCGGTGGGGTCAGGGACTTTATGAGGTTAGACATGACGGCGGCGTCGTCATCTGCGGAGGTGGTGAAGGATAACAAGAAGAAGAGGGTAGAGAGAGAAAATAGGGCTTTCATCTTCGGATGAGGCATTGAGACTTGGGAGAAAGAAGCGAAGCTAAGAGATTGATTTGTAGAGAAGGGAAGAGAAGCCAAGAGAAGAGGAAGGTGAGGTGAGGCACTACTCTCCTCACTCATACAGTCACGCTCACACAGACTGCAATTATCGCTTTTTATTTATGTTTGATTTTTTATTAATTCACTCGGGGATCCATTGAACCTAGAACTGTCCCACGGCTTAATCCTTCGTTACAATTTCAAATTTATTGTGCAGGAATTATTAATTGTTGATTTATAATTAATCCATATTTTTATATTCAATAAGGGGTTGTTGGTTCAAGTGGTAATAGATTTTGACAACTTAAGCAAGTGATCAGGGGTTCAAATGATCCTTATGTATAGAGATAACCTGATTGGGAGGGAAGAACCCACCTTATGTACCCAACAGGTTCCCCGACGAAGATTAGTCACTATTAACAATGGTGAATACTTCGTACTTATAACATGATTACCAAAAAAAATTCAATAAAAAGTATTTAATCTTTTTATTAGCATACTAAAAAAAACTTAGGCCCTTATTGTTTTAGGGCAATCTTTTTTTTACACAAAATAGGGACACCAAAAGGTGTTCCTTTTATTTTTTTAGTATATTTTTGAGAAACGTCTATACAAAAAAATAAAAAATATAAGTGAGAGATAGAGATAAACATATACGATATCGTATACGGTGTCCAAAATTTATGTTTGAATAACGTAACTCTTATTTTAATACAATGACTACTTACATTTTCCTTCATTCATTTTTATTTATTAAATTTGATGTTTTTTTCCTCTACTTTGATCTGAAGATCTTAGTAGTTGATAATAGTTGTCAGCGGGCTAATGTAATAAAAAGTTTTGACAAATCACAGTTTATATTGAATTAATTAAAGTAATATATACTGTGGATGTAATTATACTGACATTCAGTAACATCTGCCTGCTTTTATTTTATTTTAAATACTATAAGATTGTGTTTGGATTGGTGATACATTATGGAATGGAGTATAACGGAAGAAGGGAATGATATTATGTTCCATTATTTGGACCGTACAAAAGAGGATAGAACCCAATAGAAACCAATAGAATCTATTCCATCCTATTTTATTAGTTACTCTCGTTTTTCTTTCCCTTTAATTTGGGAGGAATGGAAGGGAACCAAATTTGTGATCTTTTATAACATTATAAACTCTAATATATTTTCTTTCTGTCAAGAAAACTCGTATATCTATAACTCTTCTTCTTCTCCCTCTTCCACCTTCAGTTTCACCACAGGACATGAACTAGGAGATAACCACAAGTATAAGCAAGTTGATCTAATTCTGAGGTGGATTTTTTTTTTTTTTTTTGCGTCAAATTGGGGTTTGATCAGAACAAGAAAAAAGTGAAAGAAACCCAATTATTTCTTTTTTAGTATTTTTTGTTTTAAAACGAGGAATATATAGTAAAATACTTATCTTCAAATGGCTATATGGAAGATTGAAGTTTGAACGTTGTTTGTATTTGTTTTTCAGTCTCCGAACTTTTGTAAGTGTTTAAGACAACATCCAGTGTACTACTTCTTGATCAAACAGTGTATTATTCAAACTTGGTGACTTGGTTATGAAATATCCCAGGATGAGTTAGGATGCATTCAACCCACCTGTAATTCTAATGCAAATTGTGGTTTCAGATTTCAACATCCACGGAAAAGTATAATAAAGGCAAATTGTGGTTTCACTTTGTTAGGATGCATGACTTAATTTTATTAAAGGCATAATAATAAATAAATATTAGTGTACTAAAGTAAGGGTAATAAGGGAATACAAAAATTATAACTCATTTCATTTCATCCACTTCCCAAACAATGGAATGAGATCTTTGTTCCGTTTCACCATAAACTATCCAAACAATGGATGGAATAAAAATTTCATTCTGTTCCGTTCCATTTCATTCCATTATGTTCCAGGCCACTCTATTTCATCATCTACCATCAATCCAAACATAGCCTAAAAGAGAGAAACAAAATAATATGAATTTATCAAAATATCATTGAATGTATATGTAAAACTATTTTATGTTCTCAGTGTATATAAATTAAACTAATTCATATTTACATATTTTTTATATAGTTTGTTTGATTATATATGTTTATGAGTTTTTTTTTTTCAATAAGCAATTTTGGGTCACTTTTACCATTGAAGATAAAGTTCCATTAAGCTTGTAATTTACATTTCATTACAATTAACCAATGTCGAATAAAGATTGTTTGTTTTATTTTTTATTTTATCAAAAATAGTAATTCATGGTAATTGAAATAAAAAGGAAGCATTACATGGAGAAGATGTTATCGCATAGTCATAGCTCTGAGATTAATTTTGGGTTGGTGATGAAGGTTGGGTATTTAAAAGTCTTTTTAATAATGATGATTTTAGAATTCCAACTTCTAACTATATAAGTAAAATTCCTCTCAAAAAAAACTTTATAAGTACAATTCGTCTAGATAGTCTAACTTTGCTGTCACCGGTCACTTTTGACCTCAAATCCTTTTAATCCTTACGTCCTCTCTTTTGTCAAGATCTCCATTTTTTTTTTCACCATCGATTCGATCCTATGGTGGAGCTAGCGTATCGTATGGTCACGTCTAACATGAAGTATGTCATTAAGTACCTCATGAATGAGGCACAAGTTTTAGCCACACGATATATTATTATTAAAATTGAACGGTCCAGAGATTTCATAGACCAAAAAAAAATTTACCTACTAAAGATAAGACAGGTAAAATAAAAAATTGAAAAACACAAATTTATCCCTATCATCTCAACCTTCCCATCCCAATCTCAGCCCATCCTCCTCCCATCACCGAGGGAGTCCCCTCCCACCCATCCATGCACGAATCCGGCCAGAATCGGGTATTGGAGTATGGCGGAGACGGCGGCGGCGCGCTCTCCTCACTCTCTGCCGCCACAACCTAGATCTGTCAGACCCTCTCTAATCTCTTCTCCCTGCTCTCATCACCTCTATTCCCGCTTCCATCGCTCTCCGCCACCGGCATCACCCTTATCATCGTCGTCGACCCATCCTCCATTTCGGGCTCCTCGTAATTCCTGGTAAAAAAATCAAACTTTCAGAGTTTTAGAACAACCCAGAAATTGAAATAACGGAATGCACAATGAAATTAATAAATAAACCTGGAGATAGGATCGCGGCTCGTGCAAAGAAAACAAACAGAGGAGAATTGAGAGAGAGTGTGTGTGGTTGGGAAGCGAAGGAGGTGACTATCGCAGTCTACCGTCAATAGCCGCTCTAGTCTCCATTGTGACGTCGTAGGGCCTAGATTTGAGGGAATCGCCGCTAGATCTGAGGGGACTGATCGTGATGGTGCTTAGGTTGCCGGTGAACACCGTCGAAGGTTGGGCTCTGTGATGGCAGCGAACGACGGGGCTGTTGGTGTGCGGTTTGATGGGTTGGACGGCGTCGAAGGTTGAAGAGGGAGGGAGTCGAGGTTGGCGGAGGAGAAGGGGAGGAATGAGGGTTTTTGGGGGTGGTGACAACGACGGGGGAGAGGAGGAAGGTGGCAATTTGAGGAGCGCTAACAGAGGAGTGGTGGTGGCGGTGGCCGGATCTAGAAGCAGCAGGTGTCGGTGGTGGAAGAGGGCAGAGGGGTTAGTGGTGAGATGTGGAAGGAAGAGAAGAAGACAAGGGCATGGGTGGTATTTACACAATATTAAAAAAAAAACTGGGAAACTGGTGCCTCACCATGAAGCACCTACTTTGGTACTTCATGGTAGGCGCGACCCATAAGTGAGGATTCATTCTTTGTCTTGGGACAAATTCCATTAGTTTGATGTTGCTTTTGCATGTGGCAGATTGGGAAATTGGTTTCCCATGCATAATTACACTTGTTGATAAATTGACTTTTCAAGACGAAATTCTAAGAGCTCTGTTTTTTTAGATAAATGTTGGTGTGTTAATGTTTAGTATTTTTGTTAGTGGGTGGGGTTTGGACCCTCAACTTCCTTATACTCAACTCCTTAACTCCCTCACCCCAACCACCTTGACCACCTTATGACTATGTAGATAGTTTCTCCGTGGCATCTATATGCTGAGGGTTCAAACTTGTAGAGGTCTTAGCCTCTTGATCAGGTCTAGTGTAGCATGACAGAGTCTCGTATTTGACAGGTTGCAGGTTTAAGCCCCCACTAATCTCCTTGAGATGAAGTAAATGTAGATCTCTTTGTAAGTACTCCTAGAGTCCAAAGGTTTTCCCTGCCTTAGACTGGGGCACCATCCCCTCACCCTAAATTTAGTCTATAAAAAATTGTAAATTCTAAGTTAGCCTGCTACGTACTCCTCAACTATATAAATGAGATAAATAAATGCTCATAATGCAGGTTTTAAATATCCTGTACTTTGTTGGTTCTCAAATCCTACAAGCTGGGATTTTTCTAAAATATATAAAGCATGTTGACAGGGGTTTATAATGGGTTCTTTTCATGTTTTTTGGTTGTTTCTTTGGTTGGTTCATTAGGTTGTATGATTCGTTTAGTGTTTGGCAGGATTTTGGTCATGTAGCCATTATGTGTTGGCTGCCTTTGCTGCAGTAAAGCATTGCGGTCTGTATTAGTGGAGCATACAGTGGGTTTTGGGGTTTTTGTGCAGGTTGTCTGGGGTTTTCTTTGTGTAGATTGTTTTGGGTTATGTACCTTTGCTAGAGTTGCAGGTGGGTTCCTTTTGTGGGTTTGGTTGGATCAATATAATCTTGTATTGTTTTTGGGTTTTGGTACCCTTGTACCATTTTCAATGATAATTTTGTTTATCAAAAAAAAAATCTATATAAACGAGATAAAGTTTAAAAATGTATATATACAATTGTTTCATTATATTTTTCGGAAGTATGTAATTAAAGGGATGTGTGCACAAGCACGACCTTAACCATATGCTGAATCTTGATAAATTTACAATAATTTATTCAATATTATATCCCCGTGAAAAGAAAATTGTTTATAGATATATTTTGTTGACATGATACAGGGAACAGTATATACATACATACACGAGCACTTAATAGAAGGCTAAGTACTATAGGTTGTGTAGTACTAGTAGGGTTGTAAATGTTTCTTCCTTTGCTTTTATCGGTCATTCTGGTGACAGGAACATGGTCCACCCATTACTCATATCCAGACAAGTTTTCTATTTTTAGGGAAGAAAACATGGGCAAAAGAAACCCAACACTCCTTACTTAATCTAGAAGGTATTACCGCACATGCATTGAAGGTGGCGTCCATAAGCCAACATTATGTATCTTGGATATGTTGTATGTGACGTGATTTTCATTGTTTGTAGCCTTTGATTCCTTTTTTTTTTTGGTTTTCTAGAGTGTTTTCCCATCCAATAGGTGAGAGACTAATCTCCCGAGACATTGTGACGCGCCTAAACTAGCGACCCCTCCCAAGATAGTTTTTTCCATACACATGGATACAGGAATCGAACCCAGGACCATATGCTCAAGGGACCCAAGCCACCTTACCACTTGGACCAACACCGCATTGGTTGTAGCCTTTGATTCTTTGTTGTTGATGTAAATAACTTATATCCCAAATCCTCAAAGTGGCACAGCAAATTATCATGAATTTCAAGTAGGAATGTACTGGCCGAGGAGTAAAACCCGGCCACCGAGCTTGGATACCCGATCCAATAAAGGTGAGAAAGATAAGATATTGATATTATCTTTAATGATCCTGATATTATCTCAAATAACCTTATCCAGTTAGAAGAGATAAAACCCTCAAATTAAGGGGGGCAAGATAAGATATTATCTTTAATGATCCTGATATTATCTCAAATAACATTATCCGGTTAAAAGATATAAATCCCTCAAATTAAGGAAATCATATCTCAAAGAAGATTTAAGAGATAAAAGGAGATAAATCCAGATCTCTTAAAGATATGGGGATCCTATTAAAAGAAGAGGAGAACCCAAGAGAGAGAGAGACACTTTTCACTAACCTAGGTGAATCTCCCTTAAGCGTATTAGAGAAATCAGCTTGACCAAGAGACTATTGAAGAGTCCTTGCTCGCTGGTATTCATCTGATACAAGATTAAGGGATTGAGATCACCGTATGGCCAAGGGTTGAACCTAGAACTACGTCTGCCTTTGATTCCCATTGGGATACGTAGGACTGGAATACAATATTCTGTCAAGCCCTAATCTAAAACAACCCATTATTCATCTTGATTTAATGTTCTACGGCGAGATTCCGTCAAGTTGGATCTCGGCGGGAACATTTGGCGCCCACCGTGGGTCCGAGGAAAAACTTTCCCCGGTTCCATAAGAAAGCTTGATGGTGACTACACGGAATGGACCGAGGGGAGGGGTGAACAGCACGAACCATGTTGATCATGAGGCTTCGAACATGAGCCAGAACCGTGACAATCCCCCGCCCCTTCCCATCAATGAAGATAACCCTCAGCTGGGAGAGGTTATGGCACAGTTAAGGAAGCTGCGTGGGGAGAACGAGGAGATACATGCTCAGAATCAAAGGTTGTTAAGAGCTCGGAAAAGAGAAAGATCGGTGATGCCTTCCGAGGAAGAGCAATCCTTACCCGAGGGTAGCCAAAAGGATCCATCGTACGTACCTTATCCTCATGATACGAGCCGACCGTCCAAGACCAAACCTCGCCCAGAGGATTCAGAAGTTAACTCTCATGCAGAAAGGACTATCCAAAAAGAAAGGGTAACAGACCGACGACCGAGGTTGCCGTTCATGGATGAGATCGATGAGGTAATAATACCTAGACATTTTAAGCCTCTTAACATTGATAAATTCAATGGCACCACTGACCCAACCGAGCACGTAGAATCCTTTATTTCTTTTGTTTACCTGGTGACCGATTCGGAAGTCGTCATGTGCAAAATTTTTCCAACCACTTTGCAAGGCCCTACCTTAACCTGGCTTAAGAATCTCCCACCTCGGTCAATTGATTCCTTTGATGTGCTTGTAACTAAGTTCATTGCACAATTCGCAGCGAGCCGAAAGCATAAAAGACACTCGGTCTCGCTGGTGAATATTAAACAAGAAAATAAAGAATCACTTAGAGATTATATGGCTCGTTTTAGTGCCAAACAAATTTTAATTCTCAATATGAGCTTGGAACTCTGTCTACATACCGTCATGGGCGGTTTGAAGCCGGGGTCATTCTTTGAGTATTTATCTCAAAAACCACCGAGAGATTTTGAAGAGTTGCAGGAAAAAGCCATTGGTTTCATGAACTCGGAAGAGATGGTAGAATCCGAAAGAAGAGAAAGAGGTTTTGAAAACAAGAGCTCAGTTATAAGAAAAGAAAGAGATATGGGGCTAATCCACAAAGGGCCCAAAGGACCAATGAAAGGGGATTATCGAAGGGGCTAACCCAGGTACCAGTCCTATACACCACTAAACCGACCTCGGGCAGCCATTCTCCAGGAGGTGTGCAACGCCGAGTTACTCACCTTACCTCGACCGTCTAAAACTCCGGCCAATGCAGACAGAAGTAGAGAGTGCAAATGGCATCCAAACTATGGTCACTCTACTGAAGACTGTAAAACAGCCCAGGAAAAAATTGAGGACTTGATACAAGCATATCGTCTTGACCGGTTCGTTCGCCGAGATGATGATGGAGGCAGATGAGCTGGTCGAAGACGAGGGAGACGCAGTTATGACAATTGTAACCGAGATGCAAACCTGCAAGGGAATAATCAGAAGGGAGATCGGGTGAACAATCAGAGGGCTCCTAATGAAGAAACAGAAGGAAGAGTCAGAGGGGTCATCAATACTATCTCAAGAGGATTTGCAAGTGGAGGAACAATGAGTTCAGCTCGGCGGTGTCATGTAAAAGTAATCCGATCTATAAACACAATGTCTGGAAAACCTACAAGGACGAGAACTCCAATAACTTTCTCAGATGATGACTTCCAAGGGCTGGATCCAAATCAAGACGACCCAATGGTGATAACGGTCGAATTAGCCAACTTCTCGGTCAAACAAACACTTGTCGATCAGGGAAGCTCGACTGATATTTTATACCTGGAGACCTTCAAGAAACTTGGAATTCCAGAAAAGCTGATAAAAGAGCAGGAAGACAAGCTAGTAGGGTTCGCCGGAGAGCAAGTAAACACCCGAGGTTATATAGACCTCTTAACAACGTTTGGAGAGCGAAAATTCTCCCGGACCGTATCAGTCGGGTATGTTATTGTGGATGCCAGCACGTCGTACAACATCCTTATTGGAAGACCGACGTTGAATGAACTCGGAGCGATTGTCTCTACCCCACACCTCACAATGAAATTCCCAGCCGAGTCTAGAGATATAGTCGTTGTCCGAGCTGACCAAAGGATGGCCAGGCAATGCTATGTGGATAGTCTGAAGGTTACCCGAAACCAGAACATCGCAAAGAATGCCGAAGATGATAAAGTGGAAGTGATAAGCTCGGTCAGTTCGGTTACCTCAGCGAGCTCGGTCAGCATGTTTGAACTAGACCCAAGGATAGAGATGTATGAGTCCAGAGCCAAGTCAACAGAGTCTTTAGAGAAGTTCCAAATGGGAGCCCGAGCTGAATAGTGCACCAAGGTCGGCAGTCAACTCGACCCCTCGCTCAAACAACAGATTCAAGTGGTTTTAAAAAAGAATGCCGATTTGTTTGACTGGAAGACATCAGATATGCCTGGCATATACCCCAGTTTTATGTGCCATAAGCTATCTATATGTCCCGAAACCAAGCCTGTAGCTCAGAGAAAAAGAAAACTTGACGAAGAAAGGCGCCAAGCAGTAGTCGAGGAGACTGCCAAACTGGTCAAAGCAAATTTCATCAGAGAGGTGAAATACACTACCTGGCTTGCCAGTGTGGTGTTAGTTAGAAAGGCCAGTGGTAAGTGGAGAATGTGCACCGACTACACCGATCTCAACAAAGCTTGTCCAAAGGATTCTTATCCTCTTCCCAACATTGACAGACTGGTAGACGGAGCCTCAGGGTACAAAGTTTTGTCCTTCTTGGACCCATACTCAGGTTATAACCAGATCAGGATGTATCCACCCGATGAATAAAAAACGGCATTTATGACTGATGGGGCAAACTACTGCTACCGAGTAATGCCTTTCGGTTTAAAAAATGCTGGTGCAACATATCAAAGGCTTATGGACAAAGTCTTTGTCAACCAGATCGGAAAGAACCTAGAAGTATATGTTGATGTTATGGTGGTAAAGTCCCATGACCTAAGGCAACACTCAACCGACCTCGAAGAAATTTTCAGTCAACTCAGAAAGTACATGAGATTAAATCCAGAAAAATGTTCTTTTGGTGTACAAGGAGGAAAGTTCTTAGGATATATGCTAACACATAGAGGAATTGAAGCTAATCCTGATAAGTACAAAGCTGTCGTGGAAATGCGAAGCCCTCAGAATGTGAAATAAATTCAGAGGTTAGCTGGTCAATTAGCTTCTCTATCCCGCTTTCTCCCAAAATCCGCAGAAAAAGTAAGACCCTTCTTCCAGCTTTTGAAAAAACCAAAAGAGTTCACCTGGACCGAGGAGTGTGAGAAAGCCTTTGAAGATCTGAAATTCTTTCTAGCCTCTCCCCCTATCCTCACTCGGTCTCAGCTCGGCAAGGATCTATACTTGTATCTATCTGTCAATGATTATGCAATCAGTGTAGTAATCATCTAGGAAGAAGAAGAACAACAGATGCCGGTGTATTAAGTGAGTAGAATTCTAAAAGATGCAGAAACATGGTATCAAGTAATTGAAAAACTAGTCCTCGCCTTAATTATGGCAGCTCGAAGATTACGACCTTACTTCCAGTCACACCAAGTTATAGTCAAAACAGATCATCCAATAAAGCAGGTGCTCAGGAAACCCGATCTAGCCGGACGAATGATAGCTTGGTCAGTAGAACTGTCAGAGTTCGGTTTGCAATATGAGCCGAGGGGACCGATGAAAGCACAATGCCTCTCCGACTTCATTGCCGAGCTCTCTTCTAAGACGAGGTCAGGATCCTTCATCTGGCTTCTATATGTTGATGGATCATCTAACTTAAAGGGAATCGGAGCTGGAATAATTCTCGAAGGGCCTGATGATCTAATCCTGGAACAATCTTTAAAGTTTGGATTTACTGCTTCAAACAACCAAGCAGAATATGAAGCCCTTATTGCAGGACCGATGCTAGCTAAAGAGATTGGAGTCAAAGAATTAAAATGCTGAAGTGACTCACAGATTGTAACAGGACAGGTCTCGGGTGATTATCAAACAAAGGATCCTCAACTAACCAGGTATCTCTGCAAGGTTAATAGTCTAATTTCTGAATTTGATAATTTTACTATTGAGCATATACCTCGGGAGGAAAATTCCAGGGCAGGTCTGTTGTCTAAGTTGGCTAGCACCAAGAAAGCTGGTCAGCTAAGAACTTTCTTTCAGGAAAATCTCCTCGAACCGAGCATAAAAAGTGACGAGGTGATAATGACCGAACACTATGATCGTGGTTGGATGACACCAATATAGGAATATTTAGCCTCTGATAAATTGCCCAATGATCCTAAGGAGGCAAGGAGAATTCGTCTAAAATCTTGCCATTACACCATCCGAGATGGAGAGCTGTACAGAAGAGGATTCTCCATGCAGTTACTAAAGTGCATAGCAAAGTAGCAGTCCAAGTACGTAATGGACGAGATGCACCGAGGAATCTATGGAATGCATTCAGGTGGCCGATCTCTAGCAGCTCGGGTCCTGCGAGCGGGGTTTTACTTGCCGACCATGAGATTAGATTGTGCACCCTGGACTAATCGGTGTGAGCCTTGTCAGAAGTTCACCAATATAGCACGAGCTCCAGGAGAGGAGATCTATTCCATGTTCAAGCCGTGGCCCTTTACTATGTGGGGGATGGAAATAGTCGGTCCTTTCCTAGTTGCTAAAGGTCAAGTCAAGTTCTTGCTGGTAGGAGTAGACTACTTCACCAAGTGGATTGAAGCAGAACCATTAGCTACCATAACAGCTAAAAAGGTTCGGAGTTTTTTATGGAAAAGAATCGTATGCAGGCATGGCCTCCCTTATGCAATTGTCACGGATAATGGAAAGCAATTCACCGATAAAGAGCTTAGAGAGTTCTACTCCAACCTCAGAATCAAACATAAAGTGACCTCGGTTGAGCATCCACAAACAAACGGACAAGCGGAAGCAGCCAACAAAGTCATTTTGAACGAGCTCAAAAGAAGGTTAGGCCAATCAAAAGGGGCATGGGTTGAAGAATTACCAAGCATCCTATGGGCTTATCATTGCTCGTCGCAGTCTTCAACTGGAAACACCATTCAAGCTAACCTATGGAACCGATGCAATGATTCCAGTTGAGCTCGGTGAACTCTCTTTCTGAAGGCAGCATCATGACCAAAGTAAGAACAAAGAAGAGATCTGAGTTGAGCTTGACATGGTTGAGGAAGTCCAATATGAGGCAAAAATCAGAGAAGAACTATGCAAGCAAAAAGCAACTCAGAAGTACAGCTCGAGGTTGCAACCAAGGGAATTTGTGCAAGGTGACTTAGTGCTGAGATTGCAAAACGATGCGAGAAAAGACTCCAAAGAGGGTAAGCTCGCAGCAAATTGGTCTGGCCCATTCAGAATAGTTGAAAATCTAGGAAATGGTGCTTATAGGCTACAAGAGTTGTCTGGAAAGATTGTTCCAAGAACTTGGAACACTTCTCACCTTAAGTTTTATTTTAGTTAAAGTCATGTAAGTAGGTGATGTACTCTTTTTCCTACCTCGGTCTTTTTCCCAAGAGGTTTTGGCCAGGAAGGTTTTAATGAGGCACACCCTGAAGAATAAATAAATAGAATCATTTTCAGTTGCGATATTAGGCAAGAATACTGTTATATGGTCAAAATTTTATTTATGAAAAACTAAAAGCCTAAAAAGGTTGACCGAGCTAAAATCGACCGAGTTGAGGCCGAAATGCTGAGCCTAAGAAGGTAAACAACATCTAAAGGTAGTTAAAAAATCTAAAAAGGTAAAACTACCAAAAGAGGTAAAACTAAAAGACCTAAAAAGGTTGACCGAGCTAAAATCGACCTAGTTGAGGTCGAAATGCCGAACTTAAAGAGGTAAAACTAAAGACCTAAAAAGGTTGATCGAGCTAAAATCGACCGAGTTGAGGTCAAAATGCCGAACCTAAAGAGGTAAAACTAAATACCTAAAAAAGTTGACCGAGCTAAAATCGACCGAGTTAAGGTCTAAATGTCGAGCCTAAAAAGGTAAACAACATCTAAAGGTAGTTAAAAACCTAAAGAGGTAATCCGAGCTAAAATCAACTGAGTTGAGGTCGAAATGCCAAGCCTAAAAAGGTAAAAAACATCTAAAGGTAGTTAAAAAAACCTAAAGAGGTAATCCGAGCTAAGATCTGTCAAACCAAGGTCGAATGGCTGAACCTAAAAAGGCAACCAATGCCTAAGAGGGTAAGTAAAAACCTACAGGTATTAAGTGTTCCAAAAACTCGAGTAAGCCGAGTAACACGCTAAAATGTAAAAACCGAGCACTAACTTAGAAAAAAGTTACAAGCTCGAGCTCCAAAAACCGAAAGGAAAAAACGAGGCATGAACATAAAAAACTTAGAAAATTTTCTAAGTGAAAAGTAACTCGAAAGCAAGCACGTGATTTCATTAAATAAAAAGGGGCAAAGCCCAAAATACATTAGAGCTCAGAATAAAATGGCATTTCCCTAGGAACATTTTTTCCTAGGTTACTCATGGGCATCCGCATCTCTATGAGCAACGGTTTCAACAAGAATAGAGTTGGGGTCATCCTCGGTACTCGAAGGCATAGCAGAAGGTTGGTCAAGTAAGCCCATTTCGCCTTCACCATCGGCTCCCTCCTCGGCCACTTGCCCTTCAAACTCCTCTTCTTGATCTACCTCTTCCTTATCCTCTAGCTCGGACAACGAAACTAGAATCTCATCTCTGTTAAAATCCTTGTCCACATCAGCAAGGGAGAAGTTGCCATTCGGGTTGAAGCGCTGAAGCTGCTTCACTGCTCGGCAGAAGTCATTGACGCGTTCCTTCATAATGGAAGCCTCGGCTTCAGTCAGATCAGATCGGAGCTTGAGATTGACCTCATTCTCGGCCTCTAGCAACTTCCGCAGCTCGAGATTGGCCTCATTCTCGGCTTGAAGTTCTTCGACGACCTTCTGAAGATTGAGCCACTCGACTTTCTCTAGGTCCAGCTCGGCCTGAAGAGCAGCCTTACCTTTTTCCAGCTCCTCCTTTTGGGCCATCAGCTGGCCAACAACCCGAGCTTGCTCCTCATACTTGGCCACGGTCTGAGCCAGCTCATCCCTCACCCTCAAGGCATGAGCCGCATCGGCCCTCATCACCTCCATTTTCTTGACATTATTAGCAATCTGGTGACTCCAAAAGTGAGTAATTGAGGTGATCCAAAGTGCATAGGCAGCAGCCGCCTCCATTCTCTCATCAGGCCCTTGCTCCAGCAATAGCCGAGCATCAGAAGGTTTTAGCACTTGACCATCGATGAGGGTAGCAGGGTCGAACTCATTCCCCCAGAGCGACCTGATGCCCGGGTTGCAGTTTCCATTGTACCATTTGGTGTCCGAAGTAAGATCGGTCACCATGGGAGCATTGCCCAGCCTCTTATCAATAGCAGGAGTTTCTTCAACCATCAGCAAGGGAGAAGAACTTCTTATCAGGACCTCGGACTGCATGTCTTCCCGAGTCCTTTTGGGAAGTCGAGTGTTCAGGTCAGAAGCTTCAGCAACCTTCTTTTTCTTCCCCTTGACATTTGAAGCTAGAGCTGATCCACCAGCAGCTTGATTAGCCAACTTCTTCATCAGGGCCTTGTCTTTGAACTTCCCTGTTATCACTGCAAGAAAGAAATCGGTCAGATACAATAAGCACGCTACAGGATAAATTAACACTTGTCAACTAAAAGCTACTTACATTCAAAGTCAGCTTGCCGAGTGGAAGAGGTAGGAAGCTTTAAAAGCCTTCCACAAGGCAATGGCCGAGGATAATGTTTCAGGGCCTCAACATCGCCTCGCTCTTGAGCAGTCATAGAGCCGAGGTCATAGCTAGAAAATTCGGAAGGGTGTGGTTGCTAGTAGAAGGGAAAATTAGGGTTTCCAGTTGAGTCAAAAAGGAAAGACTTATTACCCTCAGTAGGTCGGACTTTGAAGAAATTCGACTTGAAAAACTTATACGAGCTCTTATAGAGCCCGATGATCCCCCTCTGCTCAACCCCACTCAGGGAGATCCAGCCAACTCGGTCCCCGAACCGAACTCGGTAAAAGTAAAGAAACTTAGGAGCAGTAGCCTCTATCCCTATCTGGCCACACAGAATTTGGAAGGCTTTCAAGAAGGCCCAACTATTCGGGTGAAGCTAGGTAGGAGCAACGTTCATAGCTCTCAAGACTTCGCACTCGAATGGGGTGAAGGGAATGGAAACACCAATTTGTTAAAAAAAAAGGTCTTGTATACATATGTAAAGTGTGGCTCATCTGAAGGGGGGCAAAGAAAAACATGATCATCTTCTGCACAAGGAAGGTACTCTACAGTGCCTCGTTTAGCAACAACTTTGTTTTTTTATGGCTTCGAATGATTCAAAGTCCCTGAAATTATAATAAAATGACCCAACATCGGGTTTTACCCAGAAATACCCAGGAATGGTAATATCCGGGTAGGGAATCCTGGGCATTCTAGAAGCACGCTTGCGGTGCTAAGGGACAACGATAGCGTCAGGAGTAGCAGAGCTACTCCCGTCAGAAGAGGAAGAAGAACCCTTGGCACCTCCATCACCGTGAGAGGGAGAGGGGGAGTGATGAGGAGAGCCCCCAATCCGATTGATCTCGGGTTCTATGATCTGAACCCCAGAATAGGCATTCTGGGATACCTCGAATGAAGTTTCTATGGAAGAAAGAAATAATGGAGGAGAAGGACGATGACGTACCTGGAACAGAAAAGGAAATGCAGAAGGTTGGAGGAGAAGAGCTCGAAGAGAGGTTTGAGCAAGGAAGAGGGAAAATGACCTCCTCAGTAAACTTCCCCCCAACTTATAGAGACCTTGACACTTCGAAAGAAAACAAATCTTAACGTTACTTTTGAAAGTAACAATGACGGACCCCGTATGAAGAAAGGAAACATCTCTTCAATTCTGCACAAATTCGGCTCACTGAAGGAGTCACATGTGGCTAAGATATCGGAATAAACGCTGCTACAAGCTAACGGCTCCAATCACGCAACCAAAGAGCGGGCCTCGGAAGTAATGACACAGAGGCCACGCGTCACAAACTTGACTTATCTTAATAACGAAGGCAACGTCTCTTTTCATCTCGGAAGCTATGAAACATTGGTAACAGCGCAGATCTAAAATGACTGACCACGTCTCGGCTCGACACCTTCGAAGAAGCTTCCACGCCTTCCAAAAGCTCAAATCTTGGGGGGCTTGTATATGGGCCGAGGTGTAAAGCTCTCCAACTCGAAGCGTGAAGCTCGGTCGCCCGAGGTGTTCACCGAAGTAAAAGATGTACATATAGACCGAAGTGTGAAGCTCGGCCACTTACCTCGCCAACTTGAAAGGCTAAAGAGACCAAGTTTCTAAGCTCGATCACCGAGGTTGAATGATTGACCGAGGAACAAGATCGGTCACTAAGACTATGGTAAAAAGGGGAAGAGAACCTACACCATAAACCTTAGATTCTCCAAATAAGGTTTTCAAATGCCAAGCTCGACTGCTGTCATGAAAACTTTTACGCTTCTACTAGATCAAAGCTTGGGGGGCTTGTGTACTGGTCGAGGAGTAAAACCCGGCCACCGAGCTTGAATACCCGATCCAATAAAGGTGGGAAAGATAAGATATTGATATTATCTTTAATTATCCTGATATTATCTCAAATAACCATATCCGGTTAAAAAAGATAAAACCCTCAAATTAAGGGGGCAAAGATAAGATACTATCTTTAATGATCCTGATATTATCTCAAATAACCTTATCTGGTTAGAAGAGATAAATCCCTCAAAATAAGGAAATCATATCTCAAAGAAGATTTAAGAGATAAAAGGATATAAATCCAGATCTCTTAAAGATCTGGGGATCCTATTATAAAAAGAGGAGAACCCAAGGGAGAGACACTTTTCACTAACCTAGGTGAATCTCCCTTAAGCGTATTAGAGAAATCAGCTTGATCAAGAGACTATTGAAGAGTCCTTGCTTGCTGGTATTCATCCGATACAAGATTAAGGGATTGAGATCACCGTATGGCCAAGGGTTAAACCTAGAACTACGTCTCGCTTTGATTCCCATTGGGATACGTAGGACCGGAATACAATATTCTGTCAAGTCCTAATCTAAAACAACTCATTATTCACTCTTGATTTAACGTTCTACGACGAGATTCCGGCAAGTCGGATCTTGGCAGGAACAAGGAACAAATTAAAGCATGAGCAAAAACGAAAGTAAGCATAATATATTTTTTCCCAAAGAAAACGTAGTTTGAATCAAAGAATGGGTCACTTAGGCTTAGCCCATTCTTAGAGGGTCAAGAACCCTATATTTTTAAAAAGTGAAAAGAATGATGGGCCAAAAATAAATTAGGGCCTTCAAACTGCCGAATACAGTTATGCCAGTATTGCTATGACTTAACTCCCCCTTCCCCTACCAAATAAATAAAAAACAAAACACCTTCACATTATCGGCTTTTTAACCAAACTAGGTTCCTTTTAGAAACTATTTACCACTTTAGGGTTGTTCTGAAACTATTTACTAATGGGGGGTCCTTTTGGATACGTGGCATATTTTATTTTTTCACTCTGACGGGTCAAAGGCGCCAGTCAGACTAACGCCTTCAGAGTCAAAGGCGCCAGTCAGACTAATAACAAGCACAACAAAGACTTCTAATGAGATAGAGGCACGTTATGTGTCTGAAAGCAAAGTGATAGCTACATAAATCGCACCCTATCTACTATTCCCTTTTGTGTATCACATAATGTTCCCGCAAATCATATCTTGGCATATATTATAAATTTTTAAAATTATAAAAAATTTAAATTTATATGACAAAATATGATTGATGGGGACACGATGTGTTACATCAAAATGAAACAATAAATCCTCTTCCCAACCTACCATCCCTTACAACCACTCAAGCGAGTTGTGGACACAAAATTAAAGTAGTGAGAGTGAAAAAAAAAACTGTCAACATTGGACGGGAAAATCCAAACCAAAAGAGTCCAAGCATTAAAACTCACATTTCAACCAAATGCATGCATTGTCCAGTAAGATCATTCAGAAAAGTCCTTAGATTCTTTTCTTAAGGCCCACCTTCATTCACAGCTTCCCTTGCCAACCCCTTCCATTTCTTTGCATTCATTCTCAATTTGTTTCCTTTCTCTCCGTCCCCATCACCACATCCAAACACCTCCTTATTTCCTCTCCTTCAACTACCCCTTCCTCATTCACCTCATGATCCACCCTCACCCCTACCTTCCAAAATTTGTGTTTAAATGACATAACTCGTGTTTTAATACAATGACTGCTTACATTTTCCTTCATTCATTTTTATTTATCAAATTTGATGTTTTTCCTCTCCTTTGATCTGAAGATCTTGGTAGTTGATAATGGTTGTCAGCTGGCTAGTGCAATAAAAAGTTTTGACAAATCACAATTTATATTGAATTAATTAAAGTAGTATATACTATTAGTGTAATTATACTGACATTCATTAACATATGTGTGTTTTTATCAAAATATCATTGAATGTATATGTAAAACTATTTTATGTTGACAGTGTATATAAATTAAACTAATTTATATTTACATATTTTTTATATAGTTTGTTTGATTATATATGTTTATGAGTTTTATATATATATATATATATATATAAGCAATTTTGGGTCCCTTTTACCATTGAAGATAAAGTTTCATCAAGCTTGTAATTTACATTTCATTACAATTAACCAATGTCGGATAAAGATTGTTTGTTTTATTTTTTATTTTATCAAAAATAGTAATTCATGGTAATTAAAATAAAAAGGAAGCATTACATGGAGAAAATGTTATCGCATAGTCATAGCTCTGGGATTAATTTTGGGTTAGTGATGAAGGTTAGGTAAAAGTCCTTTTAATAATGACGATTTTAGAATTCCAACTTCTAACTATGTAAGTAAAATTCCTCTCAAAAGAAAAACTTTATAAGTAAAATTCGTCTAGATAATGTAACTTTGCTGTCATCGGTCACTTTTGATCTCAAATCCTTTTACCCCTTACGTCCTCTCTTTTGTCAAGTTCTCCATTTTTTTTTCACCATCAATCCGATCCTATGGTGGACCTAGCATATCGTATGGTCACGTCTAACATGAAGTATGTCATTAAGTACCTTATGGATGAGGCACAAGTTTTAGCCACACGATATATTATTATTAAAATTGAACGATCCGGAGATTTCATAGACCAAAAAAAAAATTTACCCACTAAAGATAAAACAGGTAAAATAAAAAAATGAAAAACACAAATTTACCCCTATCATCTCAGCCCTTCCATCCCAATCTCAGTCCATCCTCCTCCCACCACCGAGGGAGTCCCCACCCACCCATCCTTGCACGAATTCGGCCAGAATCAGGTATTGGAGTATGGCGGAGACGAGGGCGGCGCGCTCTCCTCACTCTCCGCCGCCACAACCTAGATCTGCCAGACCCTCTCTAATCTCTTCTCCCTGCTCTCATCACCTCTATTCCCGCTTCTCTCGCTCTCCGCCACCGGCATCACCCTTATCGCCGCCGTCGACCCCTCCTCCATTTCGGGTTCCTCGTAATTCCTAGTAAAAAAAAAATCAAACTTGTAGAGTTTTAGAACAACCCAGAAAATGAAATAACGGAATGCACAATGAAATTAAAATATAAACCTAGAGATAGGATCGCGACTCGTGCAAAGAAAACGGACGGATGAGAATTGAGAGAGAGAGTGGTTGGGAAGCGAAGTAGGCGACTATCACAGTCCATCGTCAAAAGCCGCTTTAGTCTCCACTGTGAGGTCGTCGGGTCAAGATCTGAGGGAATCGTCGCTAGATGTGAGGGGACTGACCGCAATGGTGCATAGGTTGCCGGCGAACAGCGTCGAAGGTTGGGCTTTGTGATGGCGGCGAACGACGGGGCTGTTGGTGTGTGGTTTGATGGGTTGGACGGCGTCGAAGGTTGAAGAGTCGTAAGGTAAGGAGTCGAGGTCGACGCAGGATAAGAGGAGGAAGGAGGGTTTGCGGCGGTGGCGACAACGACGGAGGAGAGGAGGAAGGTGGCAGTTTGAGGAGTGCTAACAGAGGAGTGGCGGTGGCGGTGGCCGGATCTAGAAGCAGTGGGTGTCGGTGGTGGTGGTGGTGGTGAGAGAGGGCAGAGGGGTCAGTGGTGAGATGTAGAAGGAAGATAAGAAGACAAGGGCATGAGTGGTATTTACACAATATTAAAAATAAAAAAATGGGAAACTGGTGCATCACCATGAAGCACCTACTTTGGTACTTCATGGTAGACGCGGCCCATAAGTGAGGATTCATTCTTTGTATTAGGACAAATTCAATTAGTTTGGTGTTGCTTTTGCACGCGGCAGATTGGGAAATTGGTTTCCTATGCATAATTGCACTTGTTGATAAATTGACTTTTCAAGACGGAATTCTAAGAGCTCTAATTTTTTAAATAAATGTTAGTGTGTTAATGTTTAGTATTTTTTTTAGTGGGTGGGGTTTGGACCCTCAACTTCCTTATCACTCAACTCCTTAACTCTCTCACCCCAACCATCTTGACCACCTTATGACAATGTAGATAGTTTCTCCGTGGCATTTATATGCTGAGGGTTCAAACTTGTAGAGGTCTTAGCCTCTTGATCAGGTCTAGTGGAGCATGACAGAGTTTCATATTTGACAGGTTGCAGGTTTAAGCCCCCACTAATCTCCTTGAGGTGAAGTAAATGTAGATCTCTTTGTAAGTACTCATAGAGTCCAAAGGTTTTCCCTACCTTAGACATCATCCCCTCACCCTAAATTTAGTCTATAAAAAAAGTGTAAATTCCTAAGTTAGCCTGCTACTTACTCCTCAACTATATAAACGAGATAAATAAATGCTCAGGATGCAGGTTTTAAATATCCTGCACTTTGTTGGTTCTCAAATCCTACATGCTACATGGGATTTTTCTGAAATATATAAAGCTGGTTGACAGGGGTTTATAATGGGTTCTTTTCATGTTTTTTGGTTGTTTCTTTGGTTGGTTCATTAGGTTGTATTGATCTGTTTAGTGTTTGGCAGGATGTTGGTCATGTAGCCATTATGTGTTGGCTGCCTTTGCTGCAGTAAAGCATCACGTTCTGTATTAGAGGAGCATACAGTGGTTTTTTGGGGGGTTTCGTGCAGTTTGTTTGGGGTTTTCTTTGTGCAGGTTGTTTTGGGTTGTGTATCTTTGCTAGAGTTGCAGGTGGGTTCCTTTCGTGGGTTTGGTTGCATCAATATACTCTTGTATTGTTTTTGGGTTTTGGTACCCTTGTACCATTTTCAATGATAATTTTGCTTATAAAAAAAAACTATATAAACGAGATAAAGTTTAAAAATGTATATATACAGTTGTTTCATTATATTTTTCGGAAGTATGTAATTAAAGGGATGTGTGCACAAGCACAACCTTAACCATATGCTGAATCTTGATAAATTTACAATAAGATATTTAATATTATATCCCCGTGAAAAGAAAATTGTTTATAGATATATTTTGTTGACACGATACAGGGAACAATACATACATACATACATACATACATGAGCACTAAATAAAAGGCTAAGTACTATAGGTTGCGTAGTACTAGTAGGGTTACAAATGTTTCTTCCTTTGCTTTTATCGGTCATGCTGGTGACAGGAACATGGTCCACCCGTTACTCATATCCAGACAATTTTTCTAATTTTAGGGAAGAAAAGATGGGCAAAAGCAACCCAACACTCCTTACTTAACCTAGAAGGTATTACCGCACATGCATTGAAGGTGGCATCCATATGCCAACATTATGTATCTTGGATATGTTGTATGTGATGTGAAATGCATCATTTCAATAAACTAAAAAAAAAAGATCAAAAGGGGGCAGATTTGCTTCTCATCGAGAAGCTTCTCTATACCCCCACCCCTCATTCTTTTTCTTCTCTCTAACCCTCCTACCGCCTCATCTTCTCTCCCTCCCTCTTGCTTCATTTTCTTATTTCTTTTTCCTTCATTTTCCTTCCAATCTCAAGAAATATTATAAGTTTATTATACAAATCTTGAAGCTTTACCTCTTAGATTTTTGGGAAGCTAATTTGTGGTGATTTTTGGGTTAGGAGTGGAGCTCTCTTGAGAAAGAAAGGTACCCACTTAGTGAAGCTGTGCATTTAGGCTCTCAGAGATCTGTCAGTTAGCACATGTCTGCTTCCCTTGGAGTTATTGGGAGTAGATTTGTTGTCTCTCCATATTTGTGAGTGGATAATGATCACTATGACAAATTTTAAATATTTTATAATTATGATTTTAGTTGTCTTGCTATGTTAAAATTATTTTAACAATTATATTTGGGGAAACATACCTTTGGTGTTTATTTTAATCATTCCTAAATATTTTTTTAGGTTGTGGTTTCTCATTAAATGATTTTGATGACACCTGAGAATTGTAAAGAGTAATTATTTGATAGCAGTCAAACTTAAAATGTAATAATGTGAATTTTTTAGTTTTGAAGATTTGGATAAATGAAATGATTTGAGAATTGTGGTTTGGGGAATCCATGTTAGAATCCCATAGCCGTTAGCGGAGATAACGGTCTAGGTGCACCTAGTTATATATAATCCGGGAGGAGAGGGCTATCCGTTAGATGGAGCCGCCAGTGCACGGAGAGGGCTATCAACAAGATGGAGCGACCCGATGAGATATGATTGATGTGATTTGATTGAGGAGAGAGTTATCCGTTAGATGGAGCCGCCCCTAGGAGAGAGGCCACCCTTAGGAGGAGAGGGCTATCAGCGAGATTAAGCCGCCTCAGATTTTTGGTTCTCTCATGTGTGACCCCACTATGATTTAAAAATTTCTTTGAACTTTGTGTTTTGTCGTTTTACTCATTTCTTTTATTATTTTTACCTTTTTAACTAGATTTGGTGTTAAAAAAATGTTATTATTCGGAACATGTTAAATTTGCAAGTTTAACGAATTTTATACGAATGTTTCATTGAAGTTACTTGATTTTGTTGGATCCATATTCCAGTATGTTTGCCATATAAGTTTGAAAGAATAACTATTCATGCGTTAGTATGTTTCCCTTCTAGTTCATGGTGGTTGTTATGCCCTCACTGAGTCTTTGTGACTCACCCTTCTTATTTTTCCATACAGATTCTCAGGCATCTAAGTAGTGGCTGCTGACCACTTCAGATCATACAGCCAGTGTCCTTTTTGGGTAGGCCCTAATTGTTGGAGGCCCTTTTAATGTAATTTGAAGATTCTTTCGTTCTGCAGCTACAGGAAATTTGTGTTAATTCTTTTGTGTTGTACTAATGGTCTGGAGCACCATACTAGATATATTTTATATGGTTGGAATTCTGAGATGACATTATGATTTTTATTAGCAGGTAACTTTGTTTTGGGACGTTGTAATTACGGAGGGGACTCTGTCAAAATTTTAGTAAAAGTTTTATTTTATATCAAGGATGTTTGAGTTATTAGGCTTACCGGACTAGGGTGTAAGCTTGTGCGCCGGTCACGGCTTGAGTTTTTGGGTCGTGACATTATGTGATTTTCATTGTTTGTAGCCTTTGATTTTCTTTTTTTTTGGTTTTCCAGAGTGTTCTCCCACCCGATAGGTGAGAGACTAATCTCCCGAGGCTTGTTTCCTTCCTGAGATTGTCAGAGATGGATTAGCTTATGAGTTCGAACAGTTGGAGCAAATTGAGGGTAAGTCAGTCTCGGAATACAGTGCTCGTTTCACACAACTTTCTAGGCATACTCCTACATAGGAGGTGTGAGTTAAAAGGTTTACCCTAGGATTGAGAGAGTACTTATTTAGATTAGTGGGTGGAGCTAATTGTTCTACCTTTGCTGAGGTTTTAAGCTTGGCACTTCAGATTTAGCAGCCACAGAAAAAGAAGGGACGTATTGGGTAGGGCTCTCATAAGAAACAACGAATTGCAGGATCACAGAGTAGTCATCCTGGCGGTACTAGTGGATTTACGCCCGATCATCAGGGGCAACAGAGGTTAGTGTTGAGACGAAATCTAGGCAAGTATACCTAGTCGTACAAGTAATACGGTGATGAGGCCGATATCGTTCCCACGAGGACTGAGACAATTACTAGCACGTACCAAATCAACTACTATCTAAGCGAATCTTTGGATTGAAGGGAGCTCAATACTAAATATCAAGCCCAACAGTTAAAATAAACAGCATAAAAGAAAAAAGGTCTTTGAGAAATTTTATCAAACACTTAGAAGGCAAAAGATGGTTCTTCAAATATGAAAGATGTCGGGATTAAATTTCACCAAACCTTAGCCTCATGCAATACCAAGAACACCAATCCAGTTTATGCTTCAAATATTAAAATCAACCCACAAGATTACTCAAGCCCTAATTCCTTAGATGACAAGAGCATAAATCCCCTAATTAAACCCTAATTCCTTAGGTGGCCTAATTAGTGAATATGCATTAAGAGTAGGGATTACATGATTACTAATAAACCAAAATCCATTCCTAGATGCAAGGTTTACTAGGTGATTAATTCCAGATCAAGAATTGATAAGAACGTCCCCATTGCAAATCAAATCTCAAAATCAAATCATGGATGATCAGACCACAATAGGCATTAAGCATAGGAATCAAACACTAATACGAAAGCATAAACATAGATTAATAAATCATGGCAAATACATGATATTCAGTTTAGCTACATCTAATCCCAACAAAAAGGGAGTTTAGCTACTCATTATTACAGAGAAAGCCAAAATCAAAACGATAGAGACAAGGGGAAGAAGGAACTCCATGGAAGCTTTCCACATGTAGTCCCAGCAGCTCCTTGGCTCCAAGAGAATGTGTTTTCTTTCTAGGGTAAAGTCTGCTCCAGAGATATATCTTTTCTATTCTGCCCAGAGGCCCTTTTATAGAATTGGGTTCGAATAACGCGCGTCACGGCCGTGATGGCCATCACGGCCAGGCCGTGACGGGTTCTGTCATGGGCGCGCTTTCAATTTTTGGATTATCACGGCCGTGATGCTCATCACGGGTAGGCCGTGATCTGTTCTGCCTATTGAGGTTGTCAAGTCACGGCCGTGATGGCTGTCATGGCCAGGTCGTGACAGATTCTGTCTAGCAGGGGTCTGACTCTGTTAACATGTCACGGCCGTGATGGGCATCACGGCTAGGCCGTGACGGGCATCACGGCTAGGCCGTGACAGCTTCTGACTTTTGCCTTCTTTTCTTTCCAGTTCTGCTCGATCATGGCCGTGATGGGCTCTGTTTGGCTCATTTCTTCACTTTTCAAGCTCTATCTTCATCCGAGCTCCATCATGGTCAATCTTGAGCATTTTACCCTTAATTCCTGCAAAACAACACCACGAAACCACCTTACCCGTTCCAAGGTAAAAACTAACAAAATCAAACTAAATATGCCTACACTATATGAAAATGCATGCAAAAATGTACATGAAATATGAGGTCAAATCACACTCATCAAATCACCCCAAGCTTGTTCATTTGCTTGTCCTCAAGCAATCACTAAGGCCAGAAGATATAAATAATCAGAGCATGGATAGTGAACCAAGAACCCGAGTACAAGTAACAGGCATTTTCAAATAATTCACCAAGAGACAATCAATTTCAAGTCCAATTAGAAGCTTAGGTTTCCTAGACTCATATTCTCACTGATTCGGGCACTCTTTCTCACCTCACTCAAGTGTTTAAGGATATATAACAATTCGCTCAATTTCCTCAAGGAATGAATTCTACCATAAGCTTGACTATTAACCAAATCTCTACTTTATTGTTGAAAACACCTAAGAATCAAGAGGTCTTTTACTTTGGTTGTAACGGGGTCATGGGATTAATTGTTAGGTAGGGAAATCAAGAAAAGGATATTTCAAGACGACTAAACAAAACATCAAGCATGGCGAAGCATAACACCTTCTAAAATACCTTTTTGGGTTTTGATTCATTTTTCCACCTTTCTTTCTTTTTATTTTATTTCTCACTTTCTTTTTGTCATCCCCTTCTCTATATTTTCTTCTCTTTTTTTTTTTTTTTTTGATTTGGAGAAGGGGAGATTTTCAATTTAAGAGAAATATTTTTCTATCTTTCTCATCCCATACTTTTTCAACTACCTTTTTACCCTTGTTGTAATACTTTAAAAGGTGCCATACCAAGCATATTTCATCAAAGTAATTCAAGGTACCAAGAAAAGTATTTTATTTTTTTAGGCTCAAAATTGGGCAACTAAGGGGTAGCATTTAGTCAATCAAAACTCAGAAGGCCGGAAAAATACCTAGTGCCTCAATCATTTTCAGAAATGTTTTCAAAAATTTTTAAGCTTCAAAACGGTTTCAAGTCAAGTTCTAGATAATACAATCCAAGAGGAATTAAAACACTCTATCACAAAGAATGGGGTAGATTTAGTGAGTACCCCTTTTTGGCTCAAAATCTCACATTTTAGTAGTTCAAAAATCAGTGAGAAACAGAAATCTAAGGAACCACATGCTAATCATCAGCTATCAAAGATCATCTCAAAAAATTTTATTTGTAGCCTTATCACAAGAATAAAAAAATGGGTTCAAAAATTCACTATCTCAAGTTAATTGGCACTCAGTCCTCACAATTGGATGCATAATCTAAGCAAGAGGCAATCTAATCATGTGATCATGCAAAATTATGCCTATATGAATGCAATCATGAAAAATGCAAAAATACCCCTACCCCAAGCTTAAAAATTTACATTGTCCCCAATGTAAATAATCAAGTCGGAGAGAGGAGAAAAATGGAACAGCTTACCGAGGTGGTAGCGGGTGTTGGCTCACATGGCTAGGCAAAGGGAGGCTGAAAAGTGTGTCACGACCGTGATCCTCATCATGGGCAGGCCGTGATCAATTCTGTCCATAGGAGCTGTCCTGTCACGGTGTGACCTCCATCACGGTCAGGCCGTGATGCTCTCTGATCTTCAGGGTCCTCTCATCACGCCCGTGATGGGCATCACGGCTGGGCCGTGATCCTTTCTGATCTTCATGGCTGGCTCATCACGGCCGTGACCACTGTCACGGCCTGGGCGTGATGGTTGCTGACTTCGCTTGGCCTTGCCCTTTTTGCTTCTCCTTCCTACATACCCTGAAAACACTTAACAAATCTATTAGTTTATGATCTTTTTCCTCTTGATCTTATCAAATTATTCAAGAGTTAAAATCAAAAACAAATGGAAAAAGAAAAGAAAACTTGGGTTGCCTCCCAATAAGTGCTTCTTTAACGTCACTAGCTTGACGAGTCGATGATCTCAAGGATCACGAAGGCGCACAGCTGTGGTCAATCTCTCGATGTCACCACCCAAGTAGGCCTTGAGCCTTTGGCCATTGACTTTGAAGGTCCTGTTTGTAGTAGGATCATCCACTTCTACAGCTCCATGAGATGAGACCTCTTTGACAATGAACGATCCCGACCACTTAGACTTCAACTTGCCCGGAAACAATCTCAGCGGGGAATTGAATAATAAAACTTGTTGTCCCGGCTGAAATTCTTTCATCACGATCTTCTTATCATGATAAGTCTTGACTCGCTGCTTGTAAATGACTGCATTCTCATATGCATTGAGGCGCATCTCCTCTAATTCGTGCAGCTGATTGACTCTTTTCTCACCCACCAAATTGGCATCAAAATTCAAGAACTTCAATGCCCAAAAGGCTCGATGCTCCAACTCTACGGGTAGATGACATGTCTTCCCATAGACCATCTGAAACGGAGATAACCCCACAGAGGTTTTTAATGCAGTCCGATAAGCCCACAAGGCATCGTCAAGTTTCTTTGCCCAATCTTTTTTTGAAGCGGCCACAGTTTTTTCCAGAATTCTCTTAATCTCCCGGTTGGAGACCTCCGCTTGCCCATTTGTTTGCGGATGATATGGAGATGCCACCTTATGCCTCACATCATACTTGGCCAACACATTTTTCAGTTGTGAGTTGCAGAAGTGAGATCCCCCATCACTTACGAGGACCCTTGGGACACCGAACCGGGCAAAAATGTTCTTCTTGATGAACTTAATCATTGTTTGTGCATCATTCTTTGGTGTTGCAATGGCCTCCACCCATTTAGAAACATAGTCCACCGCCACCAAGATATATTGATTGGAAAACGAAGGTGGAAGTGGACCCATAAAATCTATGCCCCAGCAATCAAATACTTCAACCTCCAATATGTTTTGCAGTGTCATCTCATCCCTTTTTGATATGTTCCCGGTCCTTTGGCACTTGTCACAACTCTTCACATGATTGTAAGAGTCCTTGAAGATTGAGGGCCAAAAGAGCCCAGATTGGAGGACCTTTGCAACTGTCTGATCCCCATTGTAATGTCCACCATATGGAGAGTTATGGCAATGCCACAAAATACTCCTCGCTTCCTCTTGACTAACGCACCTCCTCCATAAGCCATCTGGTCCAACCTTGAACAGAAATGGATCATCCCACATGAAATGGTTGGCATCCCGGAAGAATTTTTTCTTTTGCTGCCAAGTGAGGTGCTTTGGGACAAGGTTGGCTTCCTTGAAATTTGCCATGTCGGCAAACCAGGGTCTTTCATGCACTAGAAATAAGGCCTCATCCGGGAACTCATCCCGAATGTCCTTTTCTTTTGCAGTAACCTCTTCATTCACAAACCGAGATAAGTGGTCGGCCACCACATTTTCGTTGCCCTTTTTGTCCTTAATGACTAAGTCAAATTCCTACAACAATAGAATCCACCTTATGAGTCTTGGTTTTGAATCTAACTTAGTCAACAAATATTTAATTGCAGCATGATCAGTAAAAATAGTGACTTGTGACCCAATCAAGTATGAACGAAATTTTTCCAATGCAAACACTATGGCTAGCAACTCTTTTTCAGTTATTGCATAATTTATTTGGTTCTTATTGAGAACCTTGCTAGCATAGTGAATGGCATGGAAAAACTTTTCCCTTCGCTATCCCAAAACTGCCCCAACTGCGTAGTCACTGGCATCACACGTTAATTCAAATGGTGACTCTCAGTTGGGTGCAACAAGAATGGGAGCAGTGATCAATTTTTCTTTCAAAATCTCAAAGGAAGTAAGGCAAGCAATATCAAACACAAATGGTGTGTCCTTGTTCAAAAGGATACACAACGGCTTGGCTATCTTTGAGAAGTCTTTGATGAACCGCTTGTAAAAGCCTGCATGCCCAAGAAAACTCCTCACACCCTTGACATTCACTGGTGGAGGTAGTTTCTCAATTACATCAATCTTGGATTTATCTACTTCGATCCCCTTAGCTGAAATCTTGTGTCCAAGCACAATGTCTTCCTGCACCATAAAATGACACTTCTCCCAATTTAAGACTAAATTGGTGTCCATGCACCTCTTTAACACAACAGCAAGGTTAGACAAGCAATTATCATAAGAGGAACCGAAAACAGAAAAATATCCATAAAAACTTCAATACATTTTTCTACCATATCATAGAAAATGGAAAGCATGCACCTTTGAAATGTCGCAGGCGCATTACAAAGACCGAAAGGCATCTTCCGATAGGCAAAAACTCCAAAGGGACATGTGAAGGCAGTTTTCTCTTGGTCTTCAGGGTTAACCGCAATTTGGTTAAAACCCGAATAACCATCTAAGAAACAATAATAAGCTTGCCCAGCCAACCTCTCCAACATTTGGTCCATGAATGGAAGTGGGAAGTGATCTTTCCTAGTAGCTTGATTTAACTTCCGGTAAGCTATACACATTCGCCAACCGGTGACCGTTCTTGTTGGGATCAACTCACTCTTCTCGTTGTTCAGGACGGTCATGCCACCTTTCTTGGGAACCACTTGTACCGGACTCACCCAAGTACTATCGGAAATCGGATAGATCATTCCGGCTTCAAGGAGTTTCGGCACCTCCTTTCTTAACACTTCTTTCATTGTAGGATTGAGCCTCCTTTGCGGTTGGACCACCGATTTAAATTTAGCCTCCATCATGATCTTGTGCATACAAAATATGGGGCTAATACCTTTCAAATATAAGATGGACCATCCAATAGCTGTTTTATGCTCTAAGCACCCTTACAAGTTTCTCCTCTTCCAATTTGGAGTAATATCTGTGGGCCCCCTGATAGAGTGAGACTGTAAAATGCATGGCCGTGCTGAAATGAGTCAATATGAGATATTGACCTCATTTGTTGTTAAGTCTACTCGGGTATCAGGGAACATGATATTGAACCATACAAGGGTGACACATTCTATGCCTTGTGTTCAATATAGATATATGGACAAAGGGATAACAATGCACATGAATATTTGTCACAGAAAGGTTTCACAAAATCATCGACTTTCTCACTACTTAGGTAGCGGTGATGTATTGCTAGATACCACATCGTTTGTAATATTAAATGGGATTTAATATTACTGCTAACGTATTGGGAACCTATAGGGTCACACACAAAAGAGCGGATTAAAAGAAGCATTCAAAGAAAGTTGGACTTTCCTATTGGGCCTAGCGCATAGTAGATGGGCTTAGGTCAAATGTTGCTCACTAACTCACTTAAGGAGGTGATACTATAAGTAGACCACTTAAGTTGTTGTGCCCACACGGTTGATAACCTAGCCGCACAAAAGAGAGTAAGTGTGAACAACAAAGTCTCGGTTTTGAAGCTAGCACTGTGAGACAGAGACGCTTCGGTTCGTGGCGTTGGGCGCTCACGGAATCCGCTCGTGTGGATACCTCTAGAGACACCGTCGTGCGGTGTTCGTGATAGACAATTTCAACAAACAGCCATCGCTTCAAGAGGTAAAATTTCAATCATGAATCATGACCATTCGCAAGGATCCTTCGATGGGAATTTTTCGCTGCGTTTCTTTTGTTTTATACGCAAATTCCCAACAAGTGGTATCGAGAGCGCTTGCGAAACCATGATTCTATTACGTGGTTTATCTGTTATGTATGATAACATGTTTGTAATGTGAATCGTTTTCTGAAAATTGTTTTTGAAAATCGTTTGCATCTGGTTTGCGAAACCTTGTTTCTGTGATTTTCGTATGTATATGATATATATGTCTATTGCATGTTTGTGTATATATGCGATATGTACATTGGTTCTGAATCCTTATTATGTTCTGCGATGGCATCAAATGTTGATGTTAAACATGATTGTTTTCAGTTTCTGTGTTGGCGGCGTTAAGGGTTTTCGGACATGAAAAGTTCATGTTGTTGCGGTGAGGTTCCAAGTGTTGAAACCGTAGCCGCTGTTCCTTTCAACTTGAATTGTTCACGTGCCTTGCTGTTTTAGGGTTGAAAGGTTGACGCACTATACAGCAAGTAAGCGAGTCACACTTGTTAATTTCGGAATTTCCAGCGGGACCCCGTGCTACCTCTGCGTAGTGTGTAATTTGAAATTCAAATTTTGAAATTTTATGTCACCATTTAATAATTATATCAATCACAATAAATGTGATTTATAGTAACATCAATTATAATAAATGTGATTTATTATATATATGTTACGGTTTCAAAATTCAGATTTTGAAATGTGATTTATATCAATCACAATAAATGTGATTTATAGTAACATCAATTATAATAAATGTGATTTATTATATATATGTTACGTTTTCAAAATTCAGATTTTGAAATGTGATTTATATCAATTACAATAAATGTGATTTGTCACAATAAATGTGATTTATGTTAATTGAATAAATGTGATTTATGTCAATTACAATAAATGTGATTTGTGGTAACAACAATTGCAATAAATGTGATTTATGTCATTTACAATAAATATGATTTATAATAAATGTGATTTGTGGTAACAACAATTGCAATAAATATGATTTATAGTAACATCTATTATAATAAATGTGATTTATTATATATATATGTTATGTTTTCAAAATTCAGATTTTGAAATCTCTAATTTATGAAATTAATAATAATAATGATTATGTGTTATTATTGGTTGTTACTATTTATTTGGTGATGTATGGTGAATGGTTATGGCCTTAGTCCTTTTACCTTTTGGTTTATATTTTGAAATACGGTCTGCGTCTTTGTGCCTTTCTCTTATATTCCATATGTATCTTCTTTTCTCATCTCACTCCCTTCATATGTAAAATGAGGTTTCTGTTTATGTAATGTAATGATGGAGACAAGAAGACGCTATCACGTGGGAGATCTTGCTTGGAGAAGCTTGGACGCTCCTAGGTTTTAGTTTAGATTCTCCCATTGGCTTGGGAGAATCAATGCGTTAGGGGCCATAACCATATCACATTTATTTACCTTATATATGTATGAGATGCATGTATGTATATAGTATGTTAAAAGATGTTTAACTAATATATGTATGAGATGCATGTATGAAAATAGTAAGTTAAAGAGTTTAACAAATGATGAGATCAAGTTTTAATCAAATCCCTCAAAAGGAAATATTAAGTCACATTTAAAGGCCTTCCGATGCATGGCACTCGTCAAGACTACTATCGATTAAGTGTGGGTTCGCCAAAGCGGGGTACCTTTATCTATAATAGTAAGGCGCGATGGGACAAATGTAATGTTCAACTCGCTATCCATTGGGTTCGACTTAACTAAGCCAACTTCAATAGGATTGAAAGGCTTAGGAGGCTCATAAGTTGGGCTTTAGTCCATGTGATGGATTAGAATAAGAGTTATTCACCCAACTATCCAAGAGTTGCATGAGATGCAATCGGAAAGTGTTTCCTACCTGAATAACCGAATTTTTGGGTGATCACCAAAGCCGACTTAAAGCTAGGTGAAATATGGATCTTGGCCCACTAGAAAATCTTCCAACGGGATTTTTCGAATCAATGATGAGGGTCATTGTTTTGAGTAAAATAGTGGGAGGCGTATTTAATTAAAGACCTTATTAAATAACTTCATGGCATGATACTTATACTTTGCATATTTATCTCTCAGAGATTACCATGGCATCAAACACATCAAGTAACTCGTCATTGTGATCCGTCCTTGAGAAGGACAAACTATCCGCAACGAATTTTCTGGACTGGTACGAAAACTTGAGGATTGTCCTCAAACATGAGAAAAAGCTGTATGTTCTTGAGGAGCCTATTCTCGAGAAGCCACCGCCTTCAAGTGCTCCTAGGGTGACAGGGATGCTTATAAGAAGCATCAGGATGACGCCTTAGACGTGGGCTGTCTTATGCTTGCTGCCATGACCTCTGAGCTGCAAAAGCAACATGAGACCATGGAGGCGTACGATATGATCGTGCACCTCAAGCTGCTCTACCAAGAGCAAGCAAGCAAGAGGATCTGCCCAAAATACCTGGAAGAAAGCAAGAAGAAGAAGGGAAGTGAGACTTCCACTTCAGGTATGTTTGTTATAGAAGTCAATTTATCTACTTCTGCATCATGGGTATTAGATACCGGATGTGGTTCTCACATTTGTACAAATGTGCAGGATCTAAACAGGAGTAGACCATTGGCAAAGGGCGAAGTCGACCTACGAGTTGGAAATGGAGCAAAGGTTGCTGCTTTAGCCGTAGGGACTTATGTATTGACTTTGCCCACTGGGCTTACTATTCAGTTAGAGAACTGTTATTTTGTGCCTGCAATTAGCAGGAATATCATTTCCATTTCTTGTTTGGACAAGATTGGTTTTTCTTTTATAATAAAGAACAAAAGTTGTTCTATTTATTTGGATGATATTTTCTATGCTAGTGCACACACGAGTAATGGACTTTATGTCCTTGATCTTGAAATGCCCATCTATAACGTAAATACTAAGAGGATCAAACCAAATGAGTTGAACCCGTCTTATCTTTGGCATTGTCGTTTAGGCCATATAAATGAGAAGCGCATTTCGAAGCTCCATAAAGATGGACTCTTGGACTCATTTGATTATGAATCACATGAGATATGTGAGTCTTGTTTATTGGGAAAGATGACTAAAGCTCCATTCACCTAAAGGGTGAAAGAGCCAATGATCTTTTGGGTCTTATACATAGCGATGTATGCGGACCCCTAAACACATTAGCTAGAGGTGGTTTTCAGTACTTCATCACATTTATTGATGATTTCAGTAGATATGGATTTGTGTATCTTATGAAACATAAATCGGAATCCTTTGAAAAGTTCAAGGAATTCAAAAATGAGGTACAAAACCAACTTGGTAAAAATATTAAAGCTCTTCGATCGGATCGAGGTGGTGAATATTTGAGCCTAGAGTTTGATGATCATCTGAGAGAGTGTGGGATTTTATCTCAACTCACTCCACCTGGAACACCACAATGGAATGGTGTTTCTGAGAGGAGAAATCGAACCTTGTTGGACATGGTTCGGTCTATGATGAGTCATGCAAACCTTCCAAACTCCTTTTGGGGATATGCTCTATTGACAGCAGCTTTTACACTTAACCGTGTTCCATCCAAAACGGTAGAAAAGACACCATATGAGATATGGACTGGTAGACGACCCAGCATGTCTTTTATGAAGATTTGGGGTTGTGAAGCATATGTAAAACGTCAAGTTTCTAATAAGCTTGATCCCAAATCTGATAAATGCTTCTTTTTGGGGTATCCCAAAGAAACCAAGGGATACTATTTCTATAATCCTTCCGAAGGCAAAGTGTTTGTCGCACGGACTGGTGTATTCCTAGAAAATGAGTTTATCTCCATAGGAACCAGTGGGAGGAAGATAGAACTTGAAGAAATTCAAGAATCACAGAGTAGTGACCTACCATTGGTGGAACAGGATCAACCTTCACAGAATACTGTGGAGGAACAACCCGCTCCAGTAGCACAAGACCAGCGTAGGTCTAACAGGATACGTCACCAGCCTGAGAGATATGGATTTCTCATGACTCCACAAGGTGATGTATTGCTCATGGATCAAGAGGAGCCTGTGACCTACCAGGAGGCCATTACTGGCCCAGAATCTGAGAAGTGGCTTGAGGCCATGAAATCTGAGATGGATTCCATGTACACCAACCAGGTATGGACCTTGGTAGAGCCACCTGAAGGGGTAAAACCTATAGGGTGTAAGTGGGTTTTCAAAAAGAAAACTGACATGGATGGTAAGGTACACACCTTTAAGGCGCGATTGGTCGCTAAGGGTTTCAAGCAAATTCATGGTGTCGACTATGATGAGACCTTTTCACCTGTTGCGATGCTTAAATCCGTCCGGATCTTACTTGCTATCGCTGCATACCATGATTATGAGATATGGCAGATGGATGTCAAAACTGCCTTCCTTAATGGAAAGCTTCTTGAGGATGTGTACATGACACAACCTGAAGGCTTTGACATTTCGAGGATGCCCGAAAGGTATGTAAATTGCAGCGGTCAATCTATGGATTGAAGCAAGCTTCAAGTGGTTGGAACCTTCGTTTTGATGATCTTTGTAAGACAGATGCGGATTCATCAAAAATGAAGATGAACCTTGTGTCTACAAGAAGGTTAGTGGGAGCATTGTTGTTTTTCTGGTGTTATGTGTAGATGACATATTACTCATTGGAAATGACATCCCTACACTACAAAATGTAAAGACATGGTTAGGGAATTGCTTCTCTATGAAAGATTTGGGTGAGGCTACCTATGTATTGGGAATCAGGATCTATAGGGATAGATCGCTGAAATTGCTTGGCCTAAGTCAGAGTACATACATAGACAAAGTGTTGAGACGCTTTAACATGCATAAATCCAAGAAAGGACTCTTGCCTATGTCACATGGTATATGCCTATCAAAGACACAATCCCCTTCCACTCAAGAAGAAAGGGATCGCATGAGTAAGATTCCATATGCATCCGCAATTGGATCTATCATGTATGCCATGTTATGTACTCGACCAGATGTATCGTATGCTTTAAGCATAACGAGCAGGTACCGATCGATCCCTGAAAGTCATCTGGTCCTGTTGTCAAGAGCATCCTTAAGTACTTGAGAAGAACTAAGGATTTGTTCTTGGTATATGGAGGTGAGGAAGAGCTTGATGTAATAGGTTACACCGATGCTAGCTTCCAGGCCGATAAGGATGATTCCGTGATCGCAACTGGTTATGTGTTCTGCCTGAATGGCGGGCCGTGAGCTGGAAAAGTTCGAAGCAGAGACAGATTGCCGATTCTACTACAGAGGCTGAGTATATTGCTGCCTCCAATGCAGCAAAGGAGGCTGTTTGGATCGGGAAGTTCATTATCGAGCTTGGTACGGTTCTGGTATTGTGGACCCCATTGATCTCTATTGTGATAACAATGGGGCCATTGCACAAGCTAAGGAACCTAGATCTCATCAGCGATCCAAACATATACTTAGGCGCTTCCATCTCATTCGAGAGATTATCGATAGAGGAGATGTGAAGATATGCAGAGTACCAACACTTGATAACGTTGCTGACCCACTTACGAAACCTCTTGCTAAACAGAAGCATGAAGGTCACACTAGATCGATGGGGATTAGATTGATGCCTGATTGGCTCTAGTGCTAGTGGGAGATTGTTGGTGTAAGCCCTAGAGGCCAATGTATTTCTTTAGACTTACATTTGTATCTTGCTATTTCATATATATATATATATATGATATGAGGCATTCCAGTTTATTGTGTTACTTGTTTAAACATAATAAAGTCCTTAGAATAGAAATTTCTCTTCAATAGAATATCAAGTATATGACTTGATCATGAGACACTATTGAACAATGAAATCCTATTCTTAAATATCCGTAGTCAAGTATTTTATTAATAAGGACAATAATAATACAATTGAGACTATTATGTGTGCAGACTGATGACCACATCTCATGGGTCATAGATATGAGATATCGAGTTGCCACATAGGTACGCATTAAGGTAATGATGTACTGGATTGACCCACCATGAGAACACTACATGGAGCGTTATGTGAGTGTCATAAGTTGTTCTCATAGTGACAATGGTGTATGTAATCCTTCGACCTGAAATCACTACGATCCCTACATGAGGAGTCATGTGCTTTAATATCGTCAAACGTCATCTGTAATAGGATGATTATAAAGACGATCATTGGGCATACCACGAGCCATGCGAGAGGGATGTGAGTGACCTAGATGGAATTTGTCCCTCCTACATAACAGAGAGTAATATCTGTGGGCCCCACGATAGAGTGAGACTCAGAAAATGCATGGTCAGTCTTTGAAATGAGTCAATATGAGATATTGACCTCATTTGTTGTTAAGTCTACTCGGGTATCGGGGAACATGATATTGAACCATACAAGGGTGACACATTCTATGCCTTGTGTTCAATATAGATATATGGACAAAGGGATAACAATGCACATGAATATTTGTCACGAAAGGTTTCACAAAATCATCGACTTTCTCACTACTTAGGTAGCAGTGATGTATTGCTAGATACACTCATCGTTTGTAATATTAAATGGGATTTAATATTACTGCTAACGTATTGGGAACCTATAGGGTCACACACAAAAGAGCGGATTAAAAGAAGCATTAAAAGAAAGTTGGACTTTCCTATTGGGCCTAGCGCATAGTAGATGGGCTTAGGTCAAATGTTGCTCACTAACTCACTTAAGGAGGTGATACTATAAGTAGACCACTTAAGTTGTTGTGCCCACACGGTTGATAACCTAGCCGCACAAAAGAGAGTAAGTGTGAACAACAAAGTCTCGGTTTTGAAGCTAGCACTGTGAGACAGAGACGCTTCGGTTCGTGACGTTGGACGCTCACGGAATCCGCTCGTGTGGATACCTCTAGAGACACCGTTCGTGCGGTGTTCGTGATAGACGAATTTCAACAAACAGCCATCGCTTCAAGAGGTAAACTTTCGAATCATGAATCATGACCATTCGCAAGGATCCTTCGATGGGAATTTTTCCGCTGCGTTTCTTTTGTTTTATACGCAAATTCCCAACAAACTTTACATAAGAAGGGATCTCTTGAGGCTTGTCTCCATCTTTCAAAATCGGGCTTTTACTCCTCCTCAAAATTGAATTTTCATCCACTAACTTTTCTCTCTTGTCTTTTTCACTATCTTTCTCTTCTTCCTCTATTACAACCTTTTTGCCTTTTTCCTCATTTTCCTCTCTTTTTTCAGCACTCAACTCTGTTTTTTCAGCATCTCTCTAATTTTTCAACAAAGGCTCACCGCTCACTTTCTCAAGACTTTTACCACTCCTTAAAACAATAGCCATACAATGCTCTTTAGGATTTGTCTAAGTATTACCTGAAAAACTGCCGCTAGATTGTTCCGCTAGGTGCTTTGCAATTTGTCCAACTTGAACCTCCAAGTTCTTTATAGCAGCATCGGTGTTTTTCTGGTTTGACATGGACATTTGCATGAATTGATTGAGGGTGTTCTCCAAGATAGAAGTCCAGTCTTGAGGCGGTTGTGTGGGAAGAGGCTTACTTGCTTGTCCAGCATCTTGTTTCCAACCAAAACTTGGTTGATTCCTCCACCCTTGGTTGTAATTGTTGGAATATTGGTTGTTACCTTACCGCCCATAGTTCCCCATATAATTAGCTTCCTCATGGGAACTAGGTGTGGCCTCACAATTTCCATTGTCATGATCTCCTCCACAAAAATCACATCTCATTGCCTGTTGAGGTGGCATGGTTGTCCCTTGAATGGTCTGGAGTTGTTGTGGGAGTTGAGCTAGTTGCTTGGTAATGGACTCAAGTTGTTGTGTCATAAGCTTATTTTGAGCCAAAAGTGCAGTTTGTGAATCTAACTCCAACACTCCCTTTCTTGATGGGGTACCTCGATCATGATGCATCAAATAGTCATTGGATGCCATAGCTTCTATCAAAGTCAATGCTTCCTCCGGTGTCTTTGTGTTCACGGAACCTTGATAAGACTTTGGCTTATCTAGTTTTATAACTAGATGGACTGTGGTTTTTGTGCAAATTATTCGAGTTCAATCTCGTTTTCGCCCAAATTTGGCCTTGTTTTGTTCCTAAGTAGACTTTGACTCGTTCTAGGCATTTTTAGTAGTTTTTAGTCTATTTTGAATAGAATTACGCTTTTTGTGTATTTTTATTGTTTCAGGTTAGAAGTGAAGCTCCGGGAGTCAAGGAAAGTCAAGAAATAGTGGAAATTGCCATTCTGGAGATGCTCGCCCCGCGAGTGGATGGTCGCCCCGCGATCCTGAAGATTAGCTAAGCAGCAACGTCATCAATTCTGTCTTGCCCCGCGATAAGATTCTCGCCTCGCGAATCATGAAGACCTGCAAGACAGAGACCATCACAGACAAGTCGTGATGAAGGTCACGACTGTGACAGATTAAGGTTTAAAGTCTCGCCCCGCGAGAAGCATCTCGCCCCGCGAGAGTTTGAAGACCCTGGAAGACAGAGACCATCACGTCCTAGCCGTGATGAAGGTCACGGCTGTGAGAGATTGAAGTTTGAAGACTCGCCCCGCGAACAAACTCTCGCCTCGCGAGAATCCAAATTGAAAGCGCGCCAAAACTAATGTTCGCCTCGCGAAATATGGTTCGCCCCGCGATCGTCTGAGAACCAGAATCCCTATTTATAGGCTGTTTTAGATCAGATTGAGGACTTTTGGAGATTCCACTTGTTTTAGATCAGTTTTAGGACGAATCCTTGTTTCTGGAGCTGCGTCACCTCTTTTCTTTTTCTTAATTTATTATGGAGATTATTACCGATTGTTCGTTTGTTGTCACGGGCATGAGGAACTAATCCCCTCGTCTAGGGGATCGATGAAGCCACCCATGGCGGTATAGTGTTCATGTGATGTATCTCCCTCTCCTTTAATTCAATTCTTGTTTTCCAATTCTGATTTCATTGTGTCGATTATATGCATGCGTGATCGACTAGTTAAACGTGTTGAGGCTGATCGGCGATTCGCATTTTAGAACTTGAATTGGGATCATCGATCGAATATTGTACGAGAGTGAGTAGGAGATCGGTGCAACCATATAGGGAACAAGAATTAATAGAGTTTGATGATTAGGATTAAGAGACCTAGTAAGTAATTAACCCAATCTTCGAATACGTCCTATTGAGCACGACAGTGGATTTAGGAGAATTTGGGGGTCCCGGTTGACATTGTAATTGAACTTAGGGAGGAATACATCATCACTTGGGTACTATGCATGATTGGGTAGGTGGATTTGAGACCCTAGATATTCTAATTCCTGATTTTTAGTCAATTAGCTTATTTGATTTGTTATTTGAATTGCGATCTTAATCTCTCTCTCTCAACCACTTTCCTCGCTTGACCAAACGTATCGGAATTCCCGCGAATTAGTTGAATTGGTAGCCCAATCCCTGAGTTCGACCTCGGTAAATTCTTACCGTGTTTCTTTTATTACTTGCGACGACCCGGTACACTTGCCGGTGACTCAACAAACCTCCAGCTGAGGCATCCAACATAAACTTGGTTGACGACCTCAATCCAATGAAAAATGTTCGCATTTGGACAAGATCATCAAACCCATGATTTGGACATCTTCAGAGCAAGTCTTTGAACCTTTCCCATGTGTCATGAAGAGTCTCACCCTCTTGTTGAGCAAAGCTTGTGATATCACCCCGTGTCTTCACAAATCTTGAGACGGGAAAGAACCTTGCAAGAAATTTAGCCTCCAAGTCTTCCCATGTGGTGATGCTCCCCCTTGGTTAAGATTGGAGCCAAGACTTGGCTCTATCTCTTAGAGAGAAAGGAAACAACCTTAGGCGAATTGCATCATCGCTAGCACCATTTATCTTCATCGTATCACATAACACAAGGAAGTTGGAGACATGATTATTAGGATCCTCCTTCTCCATCCCGGTAAATTGATTTTGGGAAATCATATTCAAGAAAGCCGGCTTGATTTCAAAATTCTTGCAATTCACTGGAGGCCTCACTATGCTAGTGACATGCCGATTGACATTTGTATTGGCATAATCCCGAAGTGTCCTCCGTGGAGCACCCTCACCATTGCCTGCCATCTTAAGTGGTTCTTGATAAACTTGTGAAGTGAAGGTCTCTTGTTCTCTTTCTTGCTGCTCTAATAACTTCTGCTGTCTTGCTTGCCTCTGATTCTCCCTAGATGTTCTTTCTATTTCAGGATCATAGAGAAGTTGGTCAGCTGGGATAGTATCTCGCATGCACAAAAGTCTAGAGACCAAAACTGTTAGCACTCAATGAAAGCACAGAAAAACAGATTAGTAAAACAGAAAAATAAAATTGTGCTTAAATTAGTAATCGAAATGGGTATGCTAATATTGAAACACAGTCCCCAGCAACGGCGTCAAAAACTTGTTGAGACGAAATCTAGGCAAGTATACCTAGTCGTACAAGTAATACGGTGATGAGACCGATATCGTTCCCACGAGGACTGAGACAATTATTAGCACGTACCAAATCAACTACTATCTAAGCGAATCTTTGGATTGAAGGGAGCTAAATACTAAATATCAAGCCCAACAGTTAAAATAAACAGAATAAAATAAAAAAGGTCTTTGAAAAATTTTATCAAACACTTAGAAGACAAAAGATGATTCTTCAAATATGAAAGATGTTGGGATTAAATTTCACTAAACCTTAGCCTCATGCAATACCAAGAACACCAATCCAGTTTATGCTTCAAATATTAAAATCAACCCACAAGATTACTCAAGCCCTAATTCCTTAGATGACAAGAGCCTAAATCCCCTAATTAAACCCTAATTCCTTAGGTGGCCTAATTAGTGAATTTGCATTAAGAGTAGGTATTACACGATTACTAATAAACCAAAATCCATTCCTAGATGCAAGGTTTACTAGGTGATTAATTCCATATCAAGAATTGATAAGAACGTCCCCATTGCAAATCAACTCTCAAAATCAAACCATGGATGATCAGACCACAATAGGCATTAAGCATAGGAATCAAACACTAATACGAAAGCATAAACATAGATTAATAGATCATGGCAAATACATGATATTCAGTTTAGCTACATCTAATCCCAACAAAAAGGGAGTTTAGCTACTCATGATTACAGAGAAAGCCAAAATCAAAACGATAGAGACAAGGGGAAGAAGGAACTCCATGGAAGCTTTCCACATGCAGTCCCAGCAGCTCCTTGGCTCCAAGAGAACGTGTTTTCTTTCTAGGGTAAAGTCTGCTCCAGAGATATATCTTTTCTGTTCTGCCCAAAGGCCCTTTTATAGAATTGGGTTCAAATAACGCGCGTCACGGCCGTGATGACCATCACGGCCAGGCTGTGACGGGTTCTGTCATGGGCGCGCTTTCAATTTTTGGATTATCACGGTCGTGATGCTCATCACGGGCAGGCCGTGATCAGTTCTGCCTGTTGAGGTTGTCATGTCACGGCCATGATGGCTATCACGGCCAGGCCGTGACAGATTCTTTCTAGCAGGGGTCTGGCTCTGTTAACATGTCATGGCCGTGATGGGCATCACGGCTAGGTAAAACAACACCACGAAACCACCTTACCCGTTCCAAGGTAAAAACTAACAAAATCAAACTAAATATGCCTAAACTATATGAAAATACATGCAAAAATGTACATGAAATATGAGGCCAAATCACACTCATCAAATCACCCCAAGCTTGTTCATTTGCTTGTCCTCAAGCAATCACTAAGGCCAGAAGATATAAATAATCAAAGCATGGATAATGAACCAAGAACCCGAGTAATTAATCCAAGTAACAGGCATTTTCAAATAATTCACCAAGAGACAATCAATTTCAAGTCCAATTAGAAGCTTAGGTTTCCTAGATTCATATTCTCACTGATTCGGGCACTCTTTGTCATCTCACTCAAGTGTTTAAGGATATATAACAATTCGCTCAATTTCCTCAAGGAATGAATTCTACCATAAGCTTGACTATTAATCAAATCTCTACTTTATTGATGAAAACACCTAAGAATCAAGAGGTCTTTTACTTTGGTTGTAACAGGGTCATGGGATTAATTGTTAGGTGGGGAAATCAAGAAAAGGATATTTCAAGACGGCTAAACAAAGCATCAAGCATTGCGAAGCATAACGCCTTCTAATTTTGGGTAGATCTAATTTCGGGTAGATCTAATTGCTTTGGATATGATTGATTTTGATGTGATTTTGGGCACTATGAATTATTGGTTTTGTCTTTTGGACTCACTAATGTCTCAGTAGCTTTTATGGATTTGATGAATCGAGTTTTTAAACCATTCTTGGACCATTTTGTGATTGTGTTTATTGATGATATTTTAGTTTATTCCAAGAGTAATGAGGAGCATGAGCAACACTTAAGGTTGGTTTTGCAAACCTTAAGGGAGAAGCAGTTCTATGCTAAGTTCTCTAAATATGAGTTTTTGTTGGATAATATGGCCTTCCTAGGGCATATTGTGTCCAAAGATAAGATAAGCGTTGATCCAGGAAAGGTGGAAGCCTTGCGAAATTGGCCTAGACCCACTACAGTGAAAGAGATTATGAGTTTCCTTGGTTTGATCGGTTATTATCGTCATTTTGTGAAGGATTTCTCTAAACTCGCTTCTCCATTGACTAGGCTGACTCAGAAGAAAGTAGAGTTCCAGTGGGCTGATGCATATGAGGAGAGCTTTCAGAAATTGAAGGATTGCTTGACTTCAGCACCTATTTTAGCTTTACCTTTGAGTGGTGGAGGTTATGCAGTCTATTGTGATGCTTCTAGAGTGGGTCTTGGTTGCGTACTTATGCAGCATGGCAAAGTCACTGCCTATGCATCTAGACAGCTCAAGAGGCATGGAAAAAAAAACTATCCTACACAAGATTTAGAAATAGCAGCAGTGATTTTTGTTTTGAAGATTTGGAGGCATTATCTTTATGGCGAGACTTGTGAGATTTATGCCGATCACAAGAGCCTTAAATATATTTTCCAGTAGCGAGATTTGAATTTAAGACAAAGGAAGTGGATGGAGCTTCTGAAGGACCATAACTGTACAATCTTATATCATCCTGGCAAGGCGAATGTAGTTGTTGATGCTTTGTGTAGAAAATCCATGGGCATTCTTGCTCACATAGCACAGGTGAAAAGACCTACTGTTAAAGAGTTCCACGAAATTGTTGAAAGCGGGATACAATTTGAAGTTACTCATCCGAGTTCATGGTTGGCTCATGTACAAATTCGTTCCATCTTGGTTGATGACATTAAGATAGCTCAAGGTCGGGACCCATAGCTGGTGAAACTGGTAGAAATTGTTCAAAATGGGGAAGTTTCAGAGCATTCAGCCAATTCTGAGGGTGTTTTGAGGCTTGGAGCTCGGTTATGTGTGCCTAATGTGGGGGACTTAAGAAGAAAAATCTTAGAGGAAGCTTATCATTCTTCTTATACTATTCACCCTGGTTCTAATAAGATGCATCAAGACTTGCGAAAATTTTATTGGTGGGAAGTGATAAAGAAAGATGTAGCGGAATTTCATTCTAAGTGCTTAGTGTGTCAACAAGTGAAGGCTGAGCACCAAAAAACCGGCAGGATTGTTGCAATCTATTGAGATACCTGAATGGAAGTGGGAAGGTATTGCTATGGATTTTGTGACAGATTCGCCTCGAACCTCAAAAGGTTATGACTCCGTGTGGGTGATTATAGATCGGTCAACTAAGTCTGCTCATTTATTGCTTGTTAAGACCATCTACTCTGCGGTTCAGTATCCTGAGCTTTACTTGGATAAGATTGTCTCCTTGCATGGTGTACCTGTTTCTATTATATGAGATCAAGGGGCTCAATTTACTGCTTATTTTTGGAAATCCTTTCAAACTGCTTTAGGAACTCGTATGAATCTCATTACTGCCTTCCATCCTCAAACTGACGGCCAATCTGAGAGGACTATACAAATATTAGAAGATATGCTTCGTTCTTGTGTTCTAGATCTTGGTGGGAGTTGGGATCAATATCTGCTTTTGATGGAGTTTGCATACAATAACAGTTATCAATCTAGTATCTGGATGACATCATTTGAGGCTTTGTATGGTAGGCGGTGTAGGTCGTCAAAAGGTTGGTTTGAAGTCGAAGAAGCTAAACTAGTGGGCCAAGAGCTAATTCAGGATGCACTTGAGAATGTTAAATGGATTCGAGACCGTTTGGTTACAGCTCAGAGCAGACAAAAGTCTTATTCTGATCGAAGGCGGTGCCCATTAGAGTTTGCAATAGGAGATCATGTGTTATTACGTGTTTCTCCAATGAAAGGAATGTTGAGGTTTGGCAAGAAGGGTAAGTTAAGTCCTGGATTCATTGGGTCATTTGAGATTTTGGAGAAAGTTGGACCTGTAGCTTATCGCTTGGCTCTTCCTCCAGATCTCTCAGGAGTCCATCCAGTTTTTCACGTATCTATGCTTCGAAAATATTTGTATGATTCTTCTCACATGATCTAGCATGAAGATGTATAGTTAGATGAGTATTTATCGTACACAGAGCAACTTGTAGCCACCGTAGATAAGAGAGTGAAGCGTTTACGTTCTAAGGATACTGCGTCAGTGAAGGTTGTTTGGTGAGGGTCATCTGGTGAAGAAACGACTTGGGAACCCGAAGCAATAATGTATGAAAAGTATCCTCACTTCTTTGAAAACCAAGGTTAGTAAGGACTTTAAAATTCGAGGACGAATTTTCTTAAGGGGGGAAGATGGAAACTCACCGTTTCAATAAACTAAAAAAAACAGAGAGATCAAAAGGGGGTAGATTTGCTTCTCATCGAGAAGCTTCTTTGTACCCCCACCCCTCATTCTTTTTCTTCTCTCTAACCCTCCTACCGCCTCATCCCCCCCCCCCCCCCCCCCCTCGCTCCATTTTCTTATCTCTTTTTGCTTCATTTTCCTTCCAATCTCAAGAAATATTGTAAGTTTATTATACAAATCTTGAAGCTTTACCTCTTAGATTTTTGGGAAGCTAAGTTGTGGTGATTTTTGGGTTAGGGGTGGAGCTCTCTTGAGAAAGAAAGGTACCCACTTAGTAAAGCTGTGCATTTAGGCTCTCAGAGATCTGTCAGTTAGCACCTGTCTGCTTCCCTTGGAGTTATTAGGAGTAGATTTGTTGTCTCTCCATATTTGTGAGTGGACAATGATCACTGTGACATATTTTAAATATTTTATAATTATGATTTTAGTTGTCTTGCTATTTTAAAATTATTTTTACAATTATATTTGGGGAAACATACCTTTGGTGTTTATTTTAATCATTCGTAAATATTTTTTTAGGTTGTGGTTTCTCAATAAATGATTTTGATGACACCTGAGAGTTGTAAAGAGCAATTATTTGATAGCAGTCAAACTTAAAATGTGATAATGTGAATTTTTTAGTTTTGAAGAGTTGGATAAATGAAATGATTTGAGAATTGTGGTTTGGGGAATCCATGTTAGAATCCCGTAGCCGTTAGCGGGGGTAACGGTCTAGGTGCACCTGGTTATATATAATCCGGGGGGAGAGGACTATCCGTTAGATGGAGCCGCCAGTGCACGGAGAGGGCTATCAACGAGATGGAGCCGCCCCCAATGAGATATGATTGATGTGACTTGATTGAGGAGAGAGCTATCCGTTAGATGGAGTTGCCCCTAGGGGAGAGGCCACCCTTAGGAGGAGAGGGCTATCAGCGAGATTAAGCCGCCTCAGATTTTTGGTTCTCTCATATGTGACCCCACTGTGATTTAAAAATTTGTTTGAACTTTGTGTTTTTTCGTTTTACTCATTTCTTTTATTATTTTTACCTTTTTAACTAGATTTGGTGTTAAAAAAATGTTATTGTTTGGAACATGTTAAATTTGCAATTTTATTGAATTTTATATGAATGTTTCATTGAATTTACTTGATTTTGTTGTATCCATATTCCAGTATGTTTGTCTTATAAGTTTGAAAGAATAACTATTCATGCGTTAGTATGTTTCCCTTCTAGTTCATGGTGGTTGTTATGCCCTCACTGAGTCTTTGTGACTCACCCTTCTTATTTTTCCATACAGATTCCCAGGCAGCTAAGTAGTGGCTGCTGACCACGTTAGATCATCCAAACAGTGTCATTTTTTGGTAGGCCCTAATTGTTGGAGGCCCTTTTAATGTAATTTGAAGATTCTTTCGTTATGCAGCTACAGAAAATTTGTGTTAATTCTTTTGTGTTGTACTAATGGTCTGGAGCACCATACTAGATATATCTTATATGGTTGGAATTCTGAAATGACATTATGATTTTTATTAGCAGGTAACTTTGTTTTGGGATGTTGTAATTACGGAGGGGACTCTGTCGAAATTTTAGTAAAAGTTTTATTTTATGTCAAGGATGTTTCTGAATTATTAGGCTTGCCGAGCTAGGGTGTAAGTCTGTGCGTCGGTCACGGCTTGAGTTTTTGGGTCGTGACATGATGTGATTTTCATTGTTTGTAGCCTTTGATTATTTTAATTTTTTGGGTTTTCCCTAGTGTTCTCCCACCAGATAGGTGAGAGACTAATCTCCCGAGGCACTGTGACGCCCCTAAACGAGCTACCCCTCCTAAGATAGTTTTTTCCATACACATGGATCCAGGGATCGAACCCAAGACTACATACTTAAAGGACTCAAACCATCTTACCACTTGGACCAACACCGCATTGGTTGTAGCCTTTGATTCTTTTAATGTTGATGTCAATAATTTATATCCCAAATTCTCAAAGTGGCACAGCAAATTATCATGAATTTCAAGTAGGAACAAATTAAAGCATGAGCAAAAACGAAAGTAAGCACAATATATTTTTTCCCAAAGAAAACGTAGTTTAAATCAAAGAATGGGTCAGTTAGGCTTAGCCCATTCTTATAGGGTCAACAACCCTTTATTTTTAAAAAGTGAAATAATGATGGGCCAAAAATAAATTAGGGCCTTCAAACTGCCCAATACAGCTATGCCAGTATTGCTATGACTTAACTCCCCCTTCCCCTACCAAATATATAAAAAACAAAACACCTTCACATTATCTATGGACACCATTGCTCTACTCAACATAACTACATAATTACACATGTTGTTGGATTAAATTTAAAATATTTTTTAATAAATTTGAAATTAAATTTTGAGCAGTTAAAAGTTAGAGTATATTTTAATTTTTTTATGATCAATTATAATTTATTCATTTAATAATTAACAAGTATGCCAAATTATTTTATCTAATGAAAAAAGTATGACTGTCCTCGTGTTTCTGACCGTATATATATCTCATTTAATTAGTTTGGATTTTGAGAGAGTATATAATTCTTAAAAAAAAATGTCTTAGAACGTTAAAAATATGCCAGTGCTTATATTTTAGATGCCAATAACCTAAGTTAAGCCCAGGCAACTGAACAAATTATCAGGGATAATACGAAACATTTTTCATCACTTTATTTTAACACATTTTTTATTATTATTAAGTGAATCTCACATGAAACTTATTAAATATTACATGAACTTATTTCATATTTTATGTGTCCCTCATAAAACTTATCAATAACAAAAAAAAAAAATATTGAAGATAGTATTAAAAATAATATATTTCTAACCTTTCTCAACTATTGTTAGCAATTCAATATATAATAGATGCATATTGATACATTACCAATTCTTCTTCAATAACAATTCAGTAATGGATTCAAAGTTGAAGTGCTGAAAAAGAAATGACCTACAAGAAAAAATCGTGGCAAGAACAGTAATAGATGATGCAGAGTTAAAAGTTGAATAAAACATGACTAATAACAAGCACATCAAAGACTTCTAATGAGATAGAGGCACGTTATGTGTGTGAAAGCAAAGTGATAGCTACATAAATCGCACCCTATCTACTATTCCTTTTGTGTATCACATAATGGAATAATAAATGCTCCTCCCAACCTACCATCCCTTACAACCACTCAAGCGAGTTGTGGACACAGAAAATTAAAGTAGTGAGAGAGAGAAAAGAAAGAAAAAAAAAAAAAACTGTCAACATTGGACAGGAAAATCCAAACCAAAAGAGTCCAAGCATTAAAACTCAACTTTCAGCCAAACGCATGCATTGTCCAGTAATATCATTCAGAAAAGTCCTTAGATTCTTTTCTGAAGGCCCACCTTCATTCACAGCTTCCCTTGCCAACCCCTTCCATTTCTTTGCATTCATTCTCAATTCATTTCCTTTCTCTCCACCCCCCATCACCACATCCAAACACCTCCTTATTTTCACTCCTTCGACTACCCCTTCCTCATGATCCACCCTCACCCCTACCTTCCAAACATCTTCTATCAACTTTGCATTAGTCATTTGATCCGACCACTGAGGAAATGCTACCAAAGGAACCCCAGAAACCAAGCTTTCCATAGTGGAATTCCATCCACAATGTGTCAAAAAACAACCCAATGAACGATGTGACAACACCTCCACTTGAGAACACCATTTCACTATCTTTCCCTTCTTTTCCAATTCCTCTCTACAACTCAGCTTCTCTTCCTCCTCTTGTTTTGCTTTTTCTCTAATAACCCACAAGAATGGATGCCCACAATCCAATAACGCACGTGCAATTTCCTCCATCTGTCTCTTAGATAGCTCCATGAAGCTTCCAAAAGAAACATAAACAACAGATAACTCTTTCTTTGAGTCTAACCATGCAACGTAATCATTAGAGGCTTGGAAGAGGTCACCACCAAATGAAGTATCATTAGGGTCTTTCCCATCCAAGTAAGCAGATGGAATCAACGGCCCGATTGGGATCATCTTGAACCTATCAACGGCTCTCAAGGCTTCTGGCTCCAATGCTTCAAACGTGTTGACAAGTACTATAGGGTTGGGTTCTCTGTCGAGCTCTTGAAACTGCTCCTCAAACAATGGAAGAATAAAAGACAACACACTTTTTTTTGAGACCAAGAACGAGGGTATGTCACGTGGTGACAGCAATAGTGGCAAACCTGGTAATTCTATGGAACATGAGTGCTCTTTCTCTGTAGCTTTGTGGTTGATGTAATCACCGTAGTCATGAAAGTAGTGATAGAACACTCCCAACACGGTGGCTGGTTCAATCCACAGCAGTGCCGTCGGGAGGTGAAGCCCACGGGCCACCTCAGCAGCCCAAGGAACCACGAGGGTGTAGGTTAAGCAAGTGAAAGGGTGACTACCCTCTTGAGCGGTGGAGGTTATGAGGTTGGTGACGAAGTCGGTGCCGCGGCGCTTGAGCTCCGAGGTGTAGAGGTTGTAGTCGTCGTCTCCGACGTTGATGGCGTGGAAACCGTCGTCGTAGCCGTCGGAGAAGGTGGCGAAGGAGAGGCCGGGGAGGGTGGTTTTGTTGGCCAGGCGGTGGTACATGCGGAGGGTGATGGCGAGAGTGACGTGTGCGTCCATGGATATGAGTCGCTTGGCGAATTGGAGGGCAGGGTTTAGGTGACCCTGTGCAGGGTATGTGACGAGGAGGAAGTGGTGGCGGACCATGGTTGAGGTGGCGCGTGATGGATCAGTCTCGACCGTGTAGGTGTAGCAACTTTAAGAGTGGTGATGGGTTTATATTATGTGGAGAGGTGATTAGAACTACGTGTTGGCTTCTGAGTTGTGACGTTTGTGGTGACGAATTTTGCTATTGGAATTGTACCACACACTTGGAAGAAGAGGATACTTGTGAACTTGTCCTTTTCAAGGATGGTCCGAAATTAATTAGAATGCATGATAGAAAAAACATATCGGGAGCTCATTCTTAAGAAAGCAATATGGTTTTTATCACGAAATCAGTAATAAGTACAATGGATGACACCCAATTATATCTTTTTTGAAGGTTAAGATTATTATTTGATTTTTATATTTTACTCCAAAATTAGGGTTAAAGGTTTTTAGGATTGAGTTAGGATATTTGGAAGCTCATTCTATTTTTTCTTTTAAAAATTAAATTGTTTTAGAAGATAATATGATTATGTCACGAAATGAGTAGTATAGTGGATGACACCCAACTAAGTCCTCCGTAAGCCAAGACGATTTTTAATTTTGTTTTTCACTTCAAAGCTAATGTGAAAGGCTATTACGTTGAATTATGATATTTGGAAAAATCATTCTATTTTTTTTAAAAATAAGTTATTTAGAAGACAATATGTCACAAACAGTGGATGACTCAATTAATAATGTCATCTTTAGGTCAAGATGTTCCACGATAATTTTTTTGATTTTTTATTTCTCTATCCAAAGTTAATGTTAAAGGTTATTAGGGTTTGTTTAGGGTATTTGGAGGATCATTCTATTTTTTTAAAAAATCAATTTTTTTAGAAGACTATGTGGTTATGTCATGAAATGTGTATTATAGTGGAATGTGGGTGACCCAACTAAGTCTTCTATACGCCAAGATGAACTTTTGATTTTTTTATTTTTCACTCCAAATGTAGGGTTAAAGGTTATTAAGGTTGGGTTAGGATATTTGGAAGTTCTTTCTAAGTTTTTTAAATTATTAAAACTTTTTTTAGAAGGCACTATGATTATGTCATAAAAACAATAGTGTTATAAATATTTAATTAGTTGATAATAATATTAAAATTAATGGGTAATTGAAAATAATTTTATAATATGAAAATTGTCTTAAATGTGATTCACACCATTCATAATATAAATTTTGAATCATAAATATAACAATTAACAATAGGAAATTAATATATATAATAAATTTGTAAGACTAATCATAATTAATTATGATAGCCTAGTGGTAGTGTTATTTGCATTGCTGTCTAGTGCTCGATTCTCACCGGCTGTATTTTGGCCTAAAAAAGTTTGACCAAAGGACATAATCGTAAATGAACAAAATTTGTATATTAAATAATAAATAACAAAGTATTAAATCATTAAATGTTATCTCTTCATTGGACACTAATTTTATGTCTAAATATCATTATTAAATAAATATACTTACACTGATGAGGTGTCAATTTTTTCTCTTACTCTCGATCTTAACCCTTTATTAATTAATTAATTTGATCTTAACCCTTTATAGAATAATTAAATGTAACTTTAATAAGGAAAAAAATAGAATGTATTTAATGAGAGGAGATGCTAAGTATTTTTGTTTATATAATATTTTTTTGGTATTTAAAAATGATATATATTAAAAGTAATTAAAAGCTAATCTTGTTTTTTTTTATTAAAATATAATATTTATTTAATAAATATTCTATATTTTTAGTTCAAAACTACTGTTATCCGATTTTTTTTTATATGATGCATTGACAGTATAATTACCTTTTTTATCACATAATTTTTAAATTAAAAATATCAATAATTAAGTTAAAAACAACACCCAATGTATTAAAATATAAAATGTTTATGAAATAAATATTTTATATTTTTTGGCATTTCTAATTTTAATTTTAAATAAAATATAAATATTTGATATTTGTTTTTTAATTATATTTAAATATATATTATTATAATTTGTTTATTATTTAATAATATTATAGTTTTATTATAATTATCTTGATATTTATTAAATTAAATAAATATTACAAATTTAATGAAAAAATAAGATAAGCTTTTAATTACTTTTAATGTATACACTTTTTAAATACCAAAAATTCTATTATACCAAAAAAAAAAAACTTAATATCTCTTTCCATTAAACAAATCCTATTTATTAAATACATCCTATTTCCCCCTTTTTATTAAAGTTACAATTAATTATTCCCTTCATATAAGTTTAAGCCAATTTAGATTAAATTAAAATTAATGGATAAGATTTGATGTATGAGCAAAAATTAATACTTGGTGTCAACGAATCCTATCGTGTGTATGGTTTAAATAAGTTAAAAATAACTTATTTTCATACTTTTTTTGACAAACTTATTATAATAAACTAAAATGACAGGCTTATATAAAAATCATAAATTATTTTCCTAATTTATTTACATGAATTTATTTTCATAAGTTATTCTTGGAATTAAGGTCAAGTAAACTTATCGAAAGCTTTTTCCAAACACACTAAAGCCAAATTAAACCAATGTTATTTGAATGGTTTGACTATTTTTTTAAAAAACTCAATCCGAACGCACCCATGAACTAGTACTCTTACGGGAGTTGTGTGTACTTAACCAATTATATATTATTAATTAATTAAATTTAGTTATATTAATTAATTTAAAATTATTTATAATTATCACCTATTAAAAAGTTGTTTTATAAGCAAAAGTATATCAAATAAAAAAAAAATAATCAAGCCTCTTGACCCAGTGGTCGTAAGACCTGTCCTGTGACATTTTAGGGATAGACTTGATTTGCTCTCGGATTCGATTCTTGACAGTGTTAAAATAATGCTTGACCAACGGAAACCACGTCCCGCAAACAGTGATTAATCATTCGTTGCCAGTATTGAAATACACTGATTTTAGAAAGAAAAAAAAAAGTATATCAAATAAAGTATAAGGAGATACTAAAACCTATATATAAACAAACATCAACAAGTGACAAACAATGTAGCTTTTCAACCAAGGGTACCACTACATCCCAAAGCTAGGCCATAACAGCAATAGCTGAAGGTACGAAGAAAAGACAATTAGGTTGAAAACTTTCTTAATCATCTCCGGCCCATCCCCACCAAAAATGCAAACGCCCCACCATATACAACACAAAAGATGCCCCCATGCCCAAACCACGTGGTGAGGTCAACTTCAAAACAGATAATAATAACACCTACCAACAGCCATGAACTAGTGCTATGAACATTTTTAACAGCCTGCCATGCACTAGAACAAAGTGCAACCTCTTGATGGACAGCAGATAACTAAACGTATGCTGGCACTGATGATAACCCAGAAAATTAATAATTAATGATGTAATTTGTGATATATCTAAATCTAATGGGTAGTGTTATGGTGTACCACTCATATTTTTACACCACCCACTACACACTCATGTGGCAAATTTTGGGCTAATCAAATTGCCACATAGGTTGGTCAAAATTTCAAACTTTCTAGTTTATTATACTGTAATCAAACTATATGAATACAATATATTGTAATATAATATATGTGTTTTTTTTATTTGTAAATTTAACTCATATTAAAATAATATTTTTTTATTAAAATAATCAATTTTTTTAATCAAAAAACATTATTTTAATATAAGTTAAATTTACGAATACAAAGAGTACATATATTATACTACAATATACTGTATTCATATAGTTTGACTACACTATAATACAACGAGAAAGTTTGAAATTTTGACCAAACCCATATGACAATTTGATTGATCCAAAATTTACCATATATGAATGATATAGTGGATGGTACAAAATATGGGTGGTGCACCTTAGCCCAACCCAAATCTAATATCTAGCTTGCAGTGCTCCAACCCAAGTCCTTTGTAGAGCAGAAGAGGTCTTGAAGCACTGGAAGTTTGCCAGAAAGAACAGCAGCTCCATCCCATACGATACAATGGTGTCCTCCACCAGCCGGCATGTTGAAATGTAATCTGATGCAGCTATTTTCAAAGAAGAATTGTGTGGGAGCGGGCATGTGCTTGAGGACTAGTGCAGAAACTTTCTACCTTGCGAGAACTTATTGGATTTCAGCTACTATGTCACCAGCTGAAAGTGAAGCTTGGGCATTACTTTTCAAGCTCTCAAATGGGTAGCAGAATCTAATGTTGACACGATGATCTTTGAGATGGATTGCAAACAAGTGGTGGAAGACATCTACAATGTTAAATCAAATGTGGCCGGATATGGTTGCCTCATTGAGGAGTGCACAACCATTTTATCTTTGAAAAACAATTGCAAAGTTGTTTTTACTATAACAAGCTAATAGTCATGCTTTAGCCAGGACATGAATCTCTTACGTTACTCGCACTATTTTTCATTCAGCTACAAATTTGTATTTAGAATATTATTCATAATGAACTGAAGTAGTTTGGTTGGAGTAAAAAAAAAAAAAAAACTTGCACTGCTCTAGATGTTGAGATAATTAGAATTAATTAGTTAGAGTTAGTTAGGATTAGTTGTAGTTGTTAGGTTGTTTACTTGCATTAATTGGCTATCTAAGCCAAGATTATTCATTGTATTTTCTATTTTTATCATTCTGATCAATATACGCTTTTCAATTTATCTCAATTTTTTCTCATTTTTCTTTTCCGAACCATGAATTTCAACATTCATAGTCGTAAAGAAGTCTTCAATTAAGTTGTTGTTAAAATGTGATTGAGTAATCAGTACAGTCACTTTAAGTTAGTTATTTCAAAATTTAAGCTGGTTATTCTAATTAAATATAACCAAATCCATAATAATCTTAAAATAACAACTTTATAAAGAGTTTAATTATTGTGAAATGTTACTTTAAATATTTTTACATCATCAACTAATCGTCAATTATGATATGGGTAATTTTTAAGGTGATTAAAATAAATGTCAAATAAATAAAAAACCTAGAGTCGTCTCTCTCTCTCAACCTTCCCTCTACTCCTTTTTTCCTTCTTCCTCATCCACTGGAAGGGGGTGGTTTTGGGCTATTTTTTAACGTGAAATCACCCCTTTACATCACTTTTTCTCTCATTTTATCTAAATAAGCGGTTTTTCCACATAGATCTGGTTTTTCTTTCGTGTTTTTCCGTGTTTTCGTCATCTGCGTGCAGTGGTGTTTGGTTTGTCGTCTTGTTGCGATGTCGTTTGGTTTCCCGTCTTGTTGCGGTATGATCAGCCTCTGGCTCGACTAGTTTTTAACTAGTAAGACCACGATTTTATTCGAGTTTAATCTCGTTTTCACCCAAATTTGGATGTAATTGTCCTCAAGCAACATTTTGAGTCTTTTAGGTAATTTTAGGATATTTTAGTTAATTTTGAGTCAAATAAAGCATTCACTGCAATTTCATGTTTTCGGGTTAATAAGAAAAGCAATTCTGGAAATATTCGCCCCGCGAAAGGCTACTCGCTTCGCGAACCTGAAGATCAGCCTGAGCAGCAACAGCCATCCCTTCTGATTCGTCTCGCGAACCATGTCTCGCCTCGCGAGCCTGGAAGTCAGAAAGCATCACGGCCAGCCCGTGATTCCCATCACGGGCGTGATGAGAAGAACCTGGAGGACAGAGACCATCACGGCCTAGCCGTGACGAAGGTCACGGCCATGACAGATAAGCACCCAAAGTCAGAAGTGATCACGGCCTGGCCGTGATAGGCATCACGGTTGTGACAAACTAGAATTCGAAGTCTCGCCTCGCGAGAGCCCAAATTTGAACTGGCGCCACTTTTAATATTCGCGTCGCGAGAGACTACTGGCCTCGCGAGCGTGCGCAGATTCTGAAGTTATAATTGTTGTTTAGGGCAGATTAGTGGGGGACTTTTTGTTAATCACTGTTTTGCAAATTTTCTGAGTGGTATTGCGTTTTCAATGGAGAACTAATCCCCTTGGGTTAATCTGCTGTAATCGGTCTTCTCCGACACTTGAGGTTCATATTATTCCCGGATTAATTTGCTTCTCCCTTTTCAATACTATGCTATATTTTCTGTTTGCTTAATTCAGAATTGTGTAGATTGAGTATTGATTTATTTCGATGATTGTATGTTCCTGTACTTAATCGCGTTTGCTTAATTCGCGAGTGTTCAATCGTGTTTGCTTAATTCACGAGAGCTTCATCCGTTTGCTTAATTCGGAATTAGGAACATATATCTCGTAGCGTCAATTTCACTTGTTAATTGCTGCTACAATCGAAAGGGGATTAGAATCTGCTTAGGGCATGGGAATTATATGAGTCAATGATAGTGGGAAATCGAAAACAGTAGATTAATCGTCTTAATTATTGATAAACACTCAATCGCTCTGTTTTCTGCTCTGTTTTCTTAATTGAATCTCAACTTCAACCCCCCCCCCCCCCCCCAAACTGATTTCTGTGTTGAATAACAATCCGAGAGTCATTGAGAGACGATACTCGAGTTGTCACGCCCTAACTACAGTTTTTGTAAACCACTCGCTCTTTGACACGTGTGCGACAACGTGTCAAAATTGGCGTCGTTGCCGAGGACTCTTGTTTGTTATTTTCGCATTTTTCGTTTTTCTGTTTTTTCTGCTGAATTAATCTGGCTACTAGGTCTACTTGTTATGACTTGTGTGATTTTGATCCTGAAATTGAAAGAACTTTGCGCACACGCCGTAGAGCAATTCGGGCTAGCACTAGTGGTAATTATGATTCTGAACCTGTTTTTGATAACATGGCTGACCAAAGAACATTAAGGCAGCTTGCTGCCCCTGATGTTAATTACAATGGTTTGTGCATTGAATATGCTGATGTTGTTGCTCCCTTTGAATTAAAATCTGGTTTAATACACTTGTTGCCAAGGTTTAGTGGTCTTGCAGGTGAGGATCTGTGACACCCCGTTGTGCCCCATTGTATTATTACATTAAATCCTTAATTATTTATTTACTTAATCGCGCGCTTAACGTTGAAAATACGTAAATCTTAAAACTTAATTAATAATTATATAACTTATGCAGATATAAAACACACCAAACTATTTTACATAAATACACACATGAGTATCCTTTATTTTACACAACACTGATTAGGGTATCCTCTCGGTAGGATCCCACACAGGTACTTATTTAAAACAAACTGCTTATACTAACGGAAAACAAAAACGTCATATATGACTCACTGGCCCTAAACTTACTACACTATATTATTAGGATCAGTCGGTTGTTCTCCAAATCGACTTCATACGGAATGTCATTCAACTCCTCCACCCCTCCGTCTCGTACAGGGTTCCATCCATCTCCTCCGCAACATATTCGTCCATCTGGTCTTCTAACGTAACAAAGTAGACATACACAAAAAATACAGAAATAGGGAGATAAGAAACAGTTCTATCATCATAAGTGGAAAAGATTCATAGCATATAATACAATAATAGTCACAGACACGCATCACTCAAACTCAACAATCATCCTCAATTCACTATATCATCCTCTACCCTCCAACTCATGCAACTAGACCTTTATGCTGACATGGCCACTGCAAATCCTGTCACACATTCCTCGGTAGGAATGTCAGTCAGTTGTCCAAGTGACACGTTCCCAACACCGGTGCACATTCACATCCATGGTGTACATCCATGGTGAAAATGCTCATGCAAAGCAATGACACTATAGCTTCACAGTACCGCTGGTGCACACCCTGGTTCTCTCTCTCAACTCAGTCAAGGGTGCTCATGCAAAGCAATGACACTATAGTTGCACAACTTAAATTCTAATTTGGAACGGTCCACGAGAACTTCGGACCTCGTGTATCTCAAATACACGGTTATGAACAATAATGCAACATATGATTCTCACTGACTTTTATCAATAACAACCTAGTACCTCAAGCTTTTCCTCATAACCTCCACTTACATTCTATATCACATCACTTCTATACAATAATAGTGAGGCACTTCTAATTCATATTCAAAACTCTCACCCAAACAAAATACCTCCGAGCAATATATATATATATATATATATATATATATATATATATATATATATATATATATATATATATATATCCTTAAAATCATCTAAGCATAGTATTAAACCCAAGCAGATCATGCATAACACATTAATCAACAGAATATTCCAACATCTCAATATCATATAAGGCAATTTATCACAACCAAATAATTAACAAAGTCAGACTCTGTCACGGCCTGGCCGTGATAGCCATCACGGTCGTGACAGACAACAAAGACAAGAATCCTACAACACAGAACCTGTCACGGCCTGGCCATGACAACCATCACGGCCGTGACAGACAGCAAACATCCTCAATATCATAATTATTCAAACACCAAAACAATACGTCACATGCAGATGGAATACCTCAACCAGCGTATCACAAACAGTCAAAAGTAAATAATTCAAACATCCTCAAATATGAATAATCAACCTAAGGCGATAAACCTACAATTCCCAAATCGTCATTGGTTTTACGGAAAAGTTTCCAATACGATTTTGGTATTGTCGATTACTCGACCACTAGTAGGGTTTAGGTCGCCCTACACCATTATTATAAATTATATACTACTTATCGGTTCCGACGATGGAATGGTTCTTTCCCCCGCCTGAATTTTCACCGGAAATATGTACACGACGATCCTCGTTATCCCGCCACGAGTTAACACCACCACCTTCATTCAAACAACATAACTATAATTAATCAACTATCAACCATCTAGGACACTTTAGGGCTAGGTTCGACCAAGACTTAGAAATAGGTTTAGGATTATCTTCTTAATGTCATCTTTTGGATCCTAATTACTAGAGTCTTAACTATTATAGATTACTTATTACAAAAATAAAATTTGAAACAGAATCCTCTAACCTTTATGGTTAGGGTTTCGGCTTCAACCAATTATCTAGGTTAGGAAGTTGAAAATTTGATTAACTTAAGGATTAATGATCCATAAGTTACTTAAGCATGATTACTCACTTAAACCAAGATTATGAACCAAGAACATGAACTAAAACTCAACTAGTTCTAAGAACTAGGGTTTCGGCCAAGGGCTGAGTTTGGGGTTAGAAATCTCTAAAATTTCTAAACTCTTGGATTTAATCAACATACAAAACCTAGAGTTGGATTCAAGTGTCACAAACAACTTTTGAATCACAAAACCATTAAGTGCTCATTCCTAGGGTTTCGGTTTTGATGAGATCAAATAGGCTTAAGTTTGATTTTTGATCTTCTATATACTTGAATACAAGAATTATCAAGATATAATCATGAATTAAGACATGAAAATGAAACAAAACCTAAGAACACAACTTTACCCTAGGTTCGGCCATGACCAGAAATCAAGGAAAGAAATTTCTCATGATCTTATGCTTTTAGATGATAAAAATAGAGATTATTATAAGATCATAGCAATTGGTTTCATGTCAAAAGGATTTTTCTAGAATTAGTTATGAATTTTTGAATCTAGTTCCATGAACTTTAAGGTAAATGATGAACATATGAATCTTAGCCAAGAATCTACAAAAGTTGTGAAGAGAAATGATTTTAATGACAAGAGAAGAAGTTGCTACCTCTGGATGATTCAAGGAAAGCAAGATTTGGATGATGTTCTTCACAAATTTTTCATGGTGTTCTTGAGAAACTTAAGGAAGAAGATGAACATAGTTAGGGTTTAGAACAGTTTTAGTATTTTGGGTAGATATCTCAACATACTTATCCGTTTTGGATGATCTTTATGTCGTTGGAAAGAAGAGAGAAATATGAACAACTTTCATGTTGAAAGTTTTTCGAGATTCAAAATAGAAACTGGTCAGAATTGCTAGGAAAAATCGGACGAATTATGAACTCTTTGGAGAAAAGAACATGAAAATGGAAAAATGGCTTAATGAAGAAGACAACCTATTTAAAGGAAGAAGAACCCAAACTTAATGAAGAAGGCATTGGAGCCGTGGGGGTTGGGCAAGGGTTGGTCAACTTGTCCGATGGCAATTGTTAGAAATTGTCATAAAAAGACAAGGGCATTTTGGTCATTTCATAAGAAAATTTAATGTTGCCATAAATGTGCCATTATGGCCATTTATGATACGGATAAACTTGTCATAAATGCTCGTCAAGTCGGTCAATCCAACATCTCTGCTACGTTGCCGACTTCCCGATTCATCTGGCTCAAGCTCTTCCTAGAGACATCTTGACGTATAGGCCCGCAACAAATATAATATTTTAATTTTTTTTTTTCCAAAATTTTCAAAACTTCCAATATCGTAGTAAATACGATAAAAATATTTTTCATCTCGTTCACGACTCAAAATTAGGTCTTCGAGCGAAAAACTTTTCTTGTCGGTGAAAACATGTAAAACAAAGCAGACCGAACTTCCCGCCCGAGTTTTCAACCAAAAACTTCCCCGTAACCTTATGAAAATAAGTATAACAAGGAAATGACCTTGGTTTATCCAAAATCATTTTCTAAGTCTCGGATAAAAATATATATTTATATATTTATTACCGATATTACCAGGCAGCGAAAATCGGGGTGTTACATGATCCACATAAACATATGAAGGAATTCCAGGTTGTTTGCTCTACACCTTTGAGACCTGAAGGAATAACTGAAGATCATATCAACCTGAGAGCCTTCCCATTCTCACTTCAAGGTGCTGCGAAGGATTGGCTATATTACCTTGAACCGAATTCCGTTACAACCTGGAATGATCCGAAGAAAGTCTTCCTAGAGAGATGCTTCCCTGCCTCCAGAGCTGCATCAATCAGAAAGGAAATATGTGGCATTAGACAAGGCAATGAGTCATTGGCCGAGTACTGGGAGCCGAGTACTGGGAGAGATTCGAGAAGTTGGTGTCCAGTTGTCCTCAGCACCATATTTTCGAGCAGCTGTTGATTCAGTACTTTTATGAGGGATTGCTTCCGATGGATAGAAATATTTTGGATGCTGCTAGTAGGGGAGCACTTGTTGATAAGACTCCAGCTGCTGCCAAGCAATTGATTGAGAACATGTCACTCAACTCCCAACAGTTCACAACCAGGAGCAATTCTGTTGAGACAGGGGATGTGAATGAGATCCATGGTTCTTTTTCCAACAAAGCCCTTGAAACCAGACTTGATGAGCTCACTTCTTTGGTGAAACAGTTGGCAGTGGATAAAGTTCAAACAGCAAGGCTGTGTGGTATCTGTACCTCCCCTGAACACCTGACCGATGCATGCCCCATTCTGAAAGATGAGTCAGTCACTGATTTGCCTCAAGCATATGCAGCCAACCTTTACCATCAGGGCAACAATCAGAACATGTACAACACTCCTGACCTCTCCACTAATAAGTACCACCCCAACTGGAGGAACCACCCAAACCTTCAGTATGGGAACTCATCCACACAACAGTAGCTGATAGCATCACCACAGAATTCTCCCCAAGTGACCACCTCTGCACCTTCCGGACCTTCACTAGAGGACCTGATCAAGCAAATGGCTGAAAACAATCTCCAGTTTCAGCAGCAAGAAAATGCTAGTATTCATACCTTGCACACACAGATTGGACAGATTGGACAATTTCAGCAGCGAACGGATGCTAGCATTCATACCTTACAAACACAGATTGGACAGCTTGCCACTTCGATGAATGCCATGCTGCAAGCTCAAGGATCGAACCAACTACCTGCACAAACAGTGGTGAATCCTAATGTTCCAAATCCTAATGTGAGTGCCATTTCTTTGAGATCAGGAAAAGTTGTAGAGGCGGCCCCTGAAAAGAATGAAGTTGTTGAGGTAACACCTAAACCTCCTGCTGTTATTGAGGCTGAAAAAGAGTATGTGCCGCCGATCCCCTTCCCACAAAGAGTGCTGAAGAATAGAAATATTGTTGAGGAAGACGAGAAGAGAGAGATCCTGGATGTGTTCAGAAAAGTGGCGGTAAACATTCCGCTTCTTGATGTGATCAAGCAGGTTCCGAAGTACGCAAAGTTTCTGAAAGATTTGTGCACACACAAGAGGAGGTTGAAGGGAAATGAGAGAGTCAACTTGGGGCGAAATGTTTCAGCCCTTATTCAACCTAAACCTGCACCTGAGAGGGTTACAGTTTCAGCCCTCAGTCAGGCAATGCTACAAATGCAAGGATCCGGGAACTTTTGCTATTCCATGCACCATTGGGGACAGTAAATTCGACAATTGCATGTTGGATTTGGGAGCTTCTATTAATGTCATGCCCACTTCTGTCTTCAACAACCTTGATCTTGGTCCTTTGCAACATACAGGTCTTACTATTCAATTGGCAAACAGGACCAATGCTCGCCCCATTGGAGTGGTAGAAGATGTGTTGGTACAGGTTAATGATTTGATTTTCCCTGCTGATTTTTACATCCTGGACATGGCAGGGGAAACAAATTCAAGCAGATCACCAATCATTCTGGGCAGACCGTTCATGAAGACAGCGAAGACAAAGATTGATGTTCACAACGGAACCATGTCCATGGAGTTTGGTGACATTATTGCAAAATTCAACATTTTCGATGCTATGAAGCATCCCTTGGAAGAGCATTCTGTTTTTCAAATAGAGTTGCTCTCTGAGATTGTTGAGGGCACTTACCATGACTTGGTTGCAACTGCTGAATTCCCATCTTTTTCTAATTTTGATGATGCCTACTCATGTGCTGATTGCACTGACTCTGACCCTTGTGCTGTTTGTGCTGAGACTGATGCTGCCATGCGGGGCGACAGTGTAGAGGAAGTCATTTGTTCAGCTGAAGTTCTTGACAGCCCGGCTGCCCCAAACATACCATCTATTGAGCAGCCACCCTCCTTAGAGCTCAAGCCACTTCTTGGAAATCTGAAGTATGCTTACTTAGAGAGGAATGAAAAACTTCCAGTTATAATTTCCTCTAACCTTGATTCTGATCAGGAAACTAAGCTCTTGGAGGTTTTGAAGAGGCATAACAAGGCGATTGGGTGGACCTTGGCTGACATACCAGGTATTAGTCCCTCCAGGTGTATGCATAGGATCATGTTGGAGGACGGGGCTAAAACAGTTAGGCAGCCCCAAAGGCGGCTCAATCCCCTGATTCTTGATGTTGTGAAGAAGGAGGTAACAAAACTCTTGCGTGCGGGTATCATATATCCTATCTCTGACAGTAATTGGGTGAGCCCGGTGCAAGTGGTACCTAAGAAATCTGGACTCACAGTGGTAAAAAATGAAAACAATGAACTCATCCCAACTAGAGTCCAGAATAGCTGGAGAGTCTGCATTGACTACAGGAGGTTGAACCAGGCAACTAGAAAGGATCACTTTCCTTTACCGTTCATCGATCAGATACTTGAACGGCTAGCTGGTAAATCACACTATTGTTTTCTTGATGGTTTTTCGGGATACTTTCAGATCCACATTGCACCAGAGGATCAAGATAAAACAACCTTCACGTGCCCCTTTGGCACGTTTGCTTACAGGAGGATGCCATTTGGTCTTTGTAATGCCCCTGGCACATTCCAGAGATGCATGATTAGTATTTTTTCTGAATATATTGAGAATTGCATGGAAGTGTTCATGGATGATTTCACTGTTTATGGCTCCTCATTTGATGCATGCTTGCATAGTCTGAATCTGGTTTTGGAAAGATGCATTGAAACTGACCTTGTTTTGAACTATGAAAAATGCCATTTTATGGTTGAACAGGGGATTGTTTTGGGGTATATTATTTCTAAAAAGGGTATTTCAGTAGATCCTGCTAAGATTGAGGTGATTTCTACACTGCCTTACCCATCTTGCGTTCGTGAGATTCGCTCTTTTCTTGGTCATGCAGGTTTCTACAGGCACTTCATAAAGGAGTTCAGCAAGATAACTCTTCCTCTGTCCAACTTGTTGAAGAATGATGTCATTTTCAACTTTGATGACAACTGCAAAAAGGCATTTGACTTCCTGAAGAAAGCTTTGACCTCTACCCCCATCATCCAGCCTCCTGACTGGACCCTCCCTTTTGAGATCATGTGTGATGCTTATAACTATGCTGCGGGGGCGGTCCTTGCACAAAGGGTGGGCAAGGCTTCCCATGTGATTTATTATGCTTCTAGGACTTTAGATGCTGCGCAAGCTAATTATACTACTACTAAAAAGGAACTTCTAGCCATTGTTTTTGCCCTTGATAAATTCAAATCATATTTGCTGGGTTCCAAGGTTATTGTTTTCACTGACCATGCAGCTTTAAAGTACTTGTTGAAGAAACCGGAAGCAAAACCTAGACTAATTCGGTGGATGTTGTTGCTCCAAGAGTTTAGTGTGGAGATCAGAGATAAGAATGGAGCCGAGAATTTAGTAGTTGATCACTTGAGCAGAATAGAAAGGGATGAGGATCCTTCTCCCATTCAGGATGACTTTCCTTATGAGCGACTTCTACAGTTGCATGGGGTAACTCCTTGGTTTGCTAATATTGTTAACTATCTTGTTGCTGGTGTTTTTCCTGCAGGTGCAACTAGGGCACAAATTCACAAACTAAAGAGTGATGCCAAATACTATGTTTGGGATGATCTATATCTTTGGAAATTTGGTAGTGATCAGGTAATTAGGAGATGTGTCCCCGACTATGAGATTGAGTCTATTTTGCATTTTTCTCATGCTTCTCAAGTAGGGGGACATTTTGGGCCACAAAGGACTGCAAGAAAAGTCCTAGATTCAGGTTTTTATTGGCCCACTATTTTTAGGGATGCTTATGAGATTTACCGCACTTGTAAAGAGTGTCACATAGCAGGTACAGCCATTACTCTTAAGAGTGAAATGCCTCAGCAACCTATGCTTTTCTGTGAGGTGTTTGATGTGTGGGGAATTGACTTTATGGGTCCTTTCCGTGCATCATTTGGTTTTCTCTATATCCTGCTTGTTGTTGACTATGTTTCAAAGTGGATGGAAGCTATCCCCACTAGGACTAATGATTCTAGAGTTGTTGCAAATTTTGTCAGGTCCAATATTTTTTGCAGGTTTGGAATACCTCGTGCTATCATCAGTGACCAAGGCACTCATTTCTGCAACCGCACCACGGAAGCTTTACTCCGGAAGTACGGAGTTGTGCACAGGGTCTCTACTGCATACCATCCCGAGACTAATGGGCAAGCTGAGATCTCCAACAGAGAGATCAAACAGATCTTAGAGAAAGTGGTGCAGCCAAATAGGAAGGACTGGAGCTGCCGTCTAGAAGACGCACTTTGGGCTCAAAGAACAGCTTTCAAGACACCAATAGGGATGTCTCCCTATAGACTTGTGTTCGGTAAGGTGTGTCATCTTCCTGTAGAGATTGAGCACCGCGCTTATTGGGCGGTCAGAAGCTGTAATTTGGAAATACAAAAAGTTGGCATTGAAAGAAAACTCCAATTACAACAGCTTGAAGAGCTGAGGCTGGAAGCCTATGAAAGCTCTTGGATTTATAAAGAGAAAGCTAAGCACTTCCATGATAGAATGATCTCTAGGAAAGAATTCTCTGTGGGCCAACAGGTTTTATTGTTTAACTCCCGCCTATAAGTTATGACTGGGAAACTTCGATCCAAGTGGATTGGCCCATTCATTGTTACTGATGTTTTCCCTCATGGTGCAGTAGAAATAAAAAGTGCAGGTAGCAACAAGGCCTTTAAGGTCAATGGGCAGCGCCTGAAGCTATTCCAAGAGAGCTAGGTTCCTAAGGTTGCTACTGTTGAGGAGCTTTCCTTGAGAGAGCCCACCTACACTACACCTTGATCAGGGAACACCCTCTCCTTTCCCTCACTGTTATTTTATATTTCTGTTCTTTCATTGAGGACAATGTATGTCTTAAGTGTGGGGGAGGGAACCAATTGCTTTGTTTTTGTTTTGTTTTCTTTTAGCTCTTGAATAATTTGAGAAGATCAAGAGTTTGTGTGTGAGTGTTGTGTCGGCAAGCTTGAATGGGTTTTGTTAAATTTTGCATAGATGGATTGCATGATATGTGTTGATTGTTGATGATTTCCCCCTAGGTCTTGAAAATTGAAAATTTGACCCCCATGTGAAAAATTGAAAATTAAACTTTGAGATATTCTATTGTGATTGCATGATTTATGATAAGTTTGGGGTGAAGGGATACACACACTGGGGATTGAATCTCGGTCAAACAATTTGCGAAAATGTCCAGTTGAGGATTTGAGCCTCCAACATGTTTTTAATTGTGAGGATCACTTTTAAGTTGCACTTTCCCGATTTTGCTTGAATCTCTTCATGGTTTGCATGTCTATGTGTTGCATCAGATGATTTAGCAAATTTTCTTTGAAAAAGCTACTTGGCCTAAATTGAACCAATCCCTAAAGCATATTCCCTAGTTAGCCGCATTGAGCCTATTAAGCCTATTGTTTCTTGATGACCTTATGTTATGAGCCTAAAATATGGAAAAACCATGTTAACCCGATCTTAGGATTAGGAGAGCATGGATGCTTAGTGAGAATGGGTTGCAAGAAACTAAGTTTGGGGTAGCTACAAGGTGTGATATGTCATTCTGGATTGAGAAAAAGAAGAAAAAAAAGAAGGTTGGAGCCAAAGGCAAAAAGAAGAAAAAAATAAATAAAATAAAAGTACAAAAATGTCAAAAAGGGGTATTAGAAGAAAAAGGTTGTAGTCACCAAGGCAAAAAGAAAAATGGAAAAAGTAACTTGAGTGGAAATTCAATGTATCAAAATGCTCAATGTCTCTTAGTTCCTAGGGACTTAAGCCTAGTACCTTTGAATACCCTACCCTTAGCCAGGCCCCATTACAACCTTTAAAAGACCTTTTGATGTTGCATGCATGTTTTCATGGGAACCTTGATTGAGATGAAAATCAAATTCATGGGAAGTGCTCATAAGATGTGAAATTGAGTGAAAAAAATTCATAGCCTAGACAAATTGTGCGAATGAGTGAAACACTAAATGCCCTTGTGAGGAAGGCAATTGTTTGAAATTGGTGATCTCCCTTTTGTGTGTAACTTGAATCCTCAACTTAGATTAATGTTTGAATGAATGATGGAATTCTCAATTGTTTAAAGTAAATGAATTTGGGGATTACATTGTTGCAAGGGGGGAAAACATTGAAGAAAAACTGTTTTGTTAAAATTAATTGAAATTTGTGCGAAAGTTGATTGGATCCTTTGAGCTTGCCAAGTTTGAGTCTTTTTTAGTTTTAGTTTGCTTGGGGACAAGCAAAGTTTAAGGTTGGGGAATTTTGATCAGCCTCTGGCTCGACTAGTTTTTAACTAGTAAGACCACAGTTTTATTCGAGTTTAATCTCGTTTTCACCCAAATTTGGATGTAATTGTCCTCAAGCAACATTTTGAGTCTTTTAGGTAGTTTTAGGATATTTTAGTTAATTTTGAGTCAAATAAAGCATTCACTGCTATTTCATGTTTTCAGGTTAATAAGAAAAGTAATTCTGGAAATATTCGCCCCGCGAAAGGCTACTCGCCTCGCGAACCTGAAGACCAGTCTGAGCAACAACAGCCATCCCTTCTGATTCGCCTCGTGAACCATGTCTCGCCTCGCGAGCTTGGAAGTCAGAAAGTATCACGGTCATCCCGTGATGCCCATCACGGGCGTGATGAGAAGAGCCTGGAGGACATAGACCATCACGGCCTAGCCGTGATGAAGGTCACGACCATGACAGATAAGCACCCAAAGTCAGAAGTGATCACGGTCTGGCCGTGATAGGCATCACGGTTGTGACAAACTAGAATTCGAAGTCCTGCCTCACGAGGAATCATCTCGTCTCGCGAGAGCCCAAATTTGAACAGGCGCCACTTTTAATATTCGCGTCGCAAGAGACTACTGACCTCGCGAGCGTGCGTAGATTCTGAAGTTATAATTGCTGTTTAGGGCAGATTAGTGGGGGACTTTTTGTTAATCACTGTTTTGCGAATTTTCTGAGTGGTATTGCGTTTTCAATGGAGAACTAATCCCCTTGGGTTAATCTGCTGTAATCGGTCTTCTCCGACACTTGAGGTTCATATTATTCCCGGATTAATTTGCTTCTCCCTTTTCAATACTACGCTATATTTTTTGTTTGCTTGATTCAGAATTGTGTAGATTAAGTATTGATTTATTCCGATGATTGTATGTTCCTGTACTTAATCGCGTTTTCTTAATTCGCGAGTGTTCAATCATGTTTGCTTAATTCACGAGAGCTTCATCCGTTTGCTTAATTCGGAATTAGGAACATATATCTCGTAGCGTCAATTTCGCTTGTTGATTGCTGCTACAATCGAAAGGGGATTAGAATCTGCTTAGGGCATGGGAATTATATGAATCAATGATAATGGGAAACCGAAAACAGTAGATTAATCGTCTTAATTATTGATAAACACTCAATCGCTCTATTTTCTGCTCTTTTTTCTTAATTGAATCTCAACTTCACCACCCCCCCCCCCCCCCCCCAAAAAAAAACTGATTTCTGTGTTGAATAACAATCCGAGAGTCCTTGAGAGACGATACTCGAGTTGTCGCGCCCTAACTACAGTTTTTGTAAACCACTTGCTTTTTGACACATGCGCGACAGTGTGTCACGGTATTCGTTTGGTTCAGATAGGCAGATCAGCTTCGATCCATTACGAATTCGATCAAGACTTGGGCGTCAATGTTACAGATCCGGAGGCATGGGTATTCCGGTCACTTTGATTTTGTCACACTTGTAGGAATTTTGCCGTGTTATGCTATTAACCTGGGTGTTGTGAGTTTGTTCGCAGATTCATCCTTTTCGATTTTTTGCGATGTTGAATTTGTGTTGTTTTCGATGTATTTTACCAATTTGAATGAATGAATATCCTTTTTAATAAAAATAAAAAAAGATAAATGTGAAATATTTGTGTAATTGTTTGATAGTATACAAATATTTATATTGACAATGAATACCAATTAAATAATTTTAAATACTAATCATATTTTTGTAATTAAATATCATCTTTAATAATAAAAAATATATATATAATCATATAATAATAGACGTAAATAATATTTTAGCCAAAGTTAAGTGTGCTCATTAGCTTAATTATACCATCGTCATAAAGAAATTTTATACTTCACATTCTTAATTACATGTACCAGCAGAAAGACAAATGAAGACTAGTGGTATTTTGACACTAAAATTGGATATCCATGGAGGACACCCTACTCTTTAGTAGGCTATGAACCACTTTATTTTTTCTCTCTCTTTATTTGATTGGTCCATAGCTTACTAAATAGTAGGTGTCTCCCATGGGTGTCTGATTTTAGTGTCAAAATAACAATACTCCAAATGAATAATGATATTTACATTGTTCGTATATTGTTATTTTTATATAACAAAATAAAAAACACCCACACTTCCATTAAATTTTTGGGTCTTGCTAACGACTGCACTAAGGATATTGTTTAAAAATACAAATAATGTAAGTATTTATTGAAAAACTAAATATATACCCTTTCAATGCACTAATTACATCACTTACCAATAAAACTTACTTTTTTTTATAGACAATACACTTAGGACAATTATTAGCATTTCTTAAAAAATTTATCTAAAATTAAAAACATGTAAACAAGACATAAAATCATTTTTTTTTGTGCTATGACATAAAATCACTTTAATTCGTGACACAATGGGCCAACACTGAAAGGAAAACCACCAAAGTCCAAGTGTCCAGTGCATTTTTCAGCCATGCATATACATTTTTCTTATCAAAGATCATCAAGAAAAGCCCTCAGATTCTTTTCGGAAGAACCACCTTCCTTAACAGCTTCCCTTGCCAAAACCTTCCTGATACAGGCTGCTAGGGAATGGCTCCTTTTGAGTAGAAGCAATACTAGGAAGAAGGGAAATTAAACACAAAACAAGAGAATTTGTCCAAACTTTTCTGATTTTCATCCTTTTTTTCATTTTCTATTTATAGTCAACAATTACATCATAAAATAGCTGAAGCCAGGTGGCCAGCGATCCATGAGATAAGGAAAAGTAAAACTGAATTGAGGATATTTTTATTACAACGTGCTAACAGAATTGCTAAAGAAAATCTATCACGTGTAGTTGTTAAGATTATTCCAGAAGGAGGCTCATTGGTAATCTTCCATCCAGCTGGGAGGTTTCCTTTCTCGTTTGGACCTATTAATCTGAGTTGTGCCCATTTCATTATTGGGCTTGACTGACTGGCCCAAGTTTGTATCAACACTCCATTCCTCCAAGACAACATTGTCCTCAAGGTTGAAACTAGGGTATCCTGTCTTAAGTGAGGTTTCTGTCTCCCACGTGGCCTCCTTGTCTGATAATCCACCCCATTGAATAAGGAGCAGCCTCTGCGTGCCGTCGGAGGTCAATAAGGTAGGCGCTCCCAACACCCTTAACGATCGAAGTTCGCCTCGCGTGCTCGAGATCGAAGAAGGAAGTTGCTTGATCTCAGACGGGGGAGTCCCAAAATACAGTTTGAGCTTGGAGATATGGAAAACGGGGTGAACTTTCGATGATGGTGGTAGAAGTAACTCGTACGCCACCTTGCCAGTTGCGCGAAGAACCTTGAAGGGACCAAAGAATCGTTTGGCTAGTTTGGGAGGATGGCGCCCTCGAACTGAGAGCTGTCTGTAGGGTTGCAATCGAAGCCAAACCCAATCGCCTTCATCGAAGGATTTGTCATGGCGGTGGGCATTGGCCAGGGATTTCATGCGCAACTGTGCGCGACCAAGGTTCTCTCGGATGAGGTGGAGCATATAGCGCCTCTGATTCAAGGATTCATCCAAGGAATCCACCGTCGTGGTCCCTGTAACGTAGGCTCGGAGCGTGGGAGGAGGACGTCCGTATAGTACCTCGAAAGGGGTTAAACACGGGGAAAACTGGTATGTTGAGTTATACTAAAACTCAGTCAAGGGAAAGTACCTCAACCAGTGTCGGGGAGAGTCACCCACATAACAACGGAGGTAAGATTCGAGGATGCGATTGGTGACCTCGGTCTGGCCGTCTGACTGAGGGTGGTATGCGCTGCTAAATGCCAGTTTAGTTCCATGAAGCCAGAAAATTTTCTGCCGAAAACGGCTGGCAAATACCCCATCTCGGTCACTCACTATAGACTTTGACATACCGTGAAGCCTGTAAATCTCTGATATGAAGATCGGAGCTAGAGTAACAGCAGAAAACTATGGTGGAAGGGCCACAAAGTAAGCATATTTCGAAAGTCGATCAACTACTACCTAGATAACAGATTTACCACCCGATGGAGGAAGGTGAGTGATGAAATCCATCGATATATCTTCCCAAACTTGGTTGGGGATTGGTGGAGGTTGTAGCAAGTCATATGGTTTATGATTAAATGATTTATTATGCTGGCAGGTATGGCACAAGTGGACCAGATTCTTAACATCCTTCGCCATGTGTGGCCAAGAAAAGGAAGCGGCTAACCTTGCCAGGGTCCCTTTGATTCCGGAATGACCTCCCGAAGGAGATGAGTAGTGCTCATCCAGAAATGTGGCTCGTAATCCAGTCTCCTCAAGTACAAAAATTATGTTTCGAAAATACAATAGTCCTTGTTGGATATGGAACTGTGTGGGCTGAGCAGTTGTCTGTTGAAATTTATCTAACAGGGTCTTGCCAATGGGGTCAGAAGCATAGAACTTTCTCAATTGTTCCAACAGTAGGGGTTGGCAAGAGGACACTGCAGCAAAAATAGCCTCGGTAGCCGGTGGCATTCTAAACAGGGCATCTGCCACGACGTTGCTACGCCCCGGGGTATAGAGAATCTCATAATCGAAACTGAGTAGCTTGGAGAGCCATTTCTCTTGGGTCGGTGTCTGGATGGTTTGACTTAGAAGGCCCCTCAAACTCTTCTGATTAGTGTAGATGTGGAAATACCTTCAGAGCAGGTAATGTCTCCATTTTTTTTTTACTGAAGTTGTGATTGCATACATCTCCCTCTCATAAGCTGATGCAACCTGCATTCGTGGGTATAATTTCTTGCTGAAATATGCAATGGGGTGTAGGTTCTGGGACAAAACAACACCCACAGCAGTTTCGGATGCATCCGTGGTAACATCAAACACAGGTGAAAAATCAGGGAGGGCAAGGACCGACAAAGAAGTCATGGATGCCTTCAGCTGTTGGAAGGCTTGTTGCGCCTTTTCAGACCATGTGAATTGATTTTTTTTTAATAAATCAGCGAGGGGCCTTGAGATTGATGCATAATTGTGAACGAAACGGCAATAGTAACCCCAAAGACTCAAGAACCTGCGTAGAGCAGTGGCGTTTTCGGGCATGGGCCAATCATGGATGGCCAGTAATTTAGTTGGGTCAGTCGCAACCCCCTGCTGTGAGATAACATGCCCAAGGTATTCCACCTTGTTCAATCCAAACTGACATTTAGAGAATGTAGCAAATAGTTTGTGCTGAGCTAACAATTGCAAAACTTGGTGCAGGTGTGATAAATGGGATTCCCAATCAAGACTGTAAATGAGGATGTCATAAAAAAAAAAGCACAAACTTACGGAGGAAGTCCCTAAATACATCGTTCATGGTGGCCTGGAACGTGGAGGGTGCGTTGGTGAGCCCAAACGGCATCACTAGGAATTCAAAGTGCCCGTCAACAGTTTGGAATGCTATTTTGAAGGTGTCCTCTGGTGCGAGAAGGATTTGGTGGAATCCAGAACGCAAATCCAGCTTGGAAAAGACCCTGGATTTGTGGAGTTCATCCAGAAGTTCGCCCACAGTGGGTATAGGGAAACGGTCTTTGACGGTAATGGCGTTAAGGGCCTGGTGGTCGACACAAAAACGTCAAGTGCCATCCTTCATACGCACTAAGAGAACTCGAGAGGAAAAAGAGCTGAAACTGGGTTTGATAATTCAATCTTTCAGCATATCTGAAACCAGCTGGGTCATGACATCCTTTTGGCACTGCCGATAACGGTATGGCTTCACATTGATCGGGTTTGAATCAAGTAACAGATGGATATGATGGTCTTGTGCTCGGTTAGGAGGAAGGCCCTGTGGTTTGCTAAACACCCCAACGAAGGGAGTAATGACGGCTGCAATGGTGGGTTCCAATCAGCTAGTATCAAGGTCAGCATCGGGTGAAACATTGTTTGGTGGTAATGGTGCGTCCAAGGATAACAGAGCAACCGAATGCAGGGATTCGTAAATTATTTTCATAAATTATTTGCACAAATTTATTTTCAAAAGCCCAATAACCTTTCCCAAGCGCACCCATAATCACTCTCAAAACATATTTTTTCTTCAAAATAAAAGCTATTCTTGAGGGAAATAATTATTCCCGAATACCTCATTACATTTACTTTAAAAACAATATAATGCTAACGGAGGATAATATAGAGTTTTCTTTTTGTTTCACAGGGTATACTCCACGCGTAACTGTGGAGACTAATCCTTCGAGATACCGGACGATATTTAAGGGTTGACTACTCCCAATCAGGTTTTCTCCATACACAAGAGTCAGGAATCATATCTCTGACCACTTGCAGAGGATAATATATAGAGTTTAAGTTTAATGCCACTCTCATGATAATTTTTTTACATTGTCAACTAATCACACACACACAAAAGTTGTGTGTGTGTGACTTGACTTGTAAGTTAATTATAATAAAAATCAAACAATTTTAATGATTGATTAACAATGTAATTTTTTTGTCAGCAATGTGATTTTTTTATACTTCCGGTGTATACCAATTAAATCCTAATATATATCGATTTTATTTTTAATCATTAGCTAATAAACATTCCTTAAGTTTTGTTAGATAAGCGTATTAATATTAAATTAACTTAAAATTCGCAACATGCTGAAAATTGAAAACAATAATTTCCCACAAAATCCACGCTTCCCGCCAAAAGAAACCCTTTGTTCCCGCCACCAAATGCCGCATATATATAAACCTTCCCTCCAAGCGAGGACGCCAAATTTCACACTCTTCGAGCGCGGCTGCCATGGACGCCATCCGAAGCTCCCGCAAACGCAACCATCCATCTTCGTCGCCACCTCATCCTCTTTCCGGAACATTCACCCGCAGCAGATCACAGCTCGCTCTTCACAGAAACCGCTCTGGTCAGTTCCGCTCCGATCCTGGTCGGATCAACGAACCCTACGTCAGATCTCGTCGATATCAGTCGCCTCCGATGAGTCGTGGCATCGACACGAAGCAACGATCATCAGAGAATGATGTCGACTTCGACGACGACGATATAGTTCTCATCAAGGATCTACGTAAGAAACCGAAACAGAACCGTGAAGCTTCAACCGGTGACGGTGAAGATCCCTCTCTTCTTCTGATAAAGGACCTTCGCGCCAGGCGAGTTTATTCCCCGCAGTCGAGTGCTCCTGCTTGCCCCGATCTGATTAAAGACGTATCTCCCCAAGGGAATGATTTGGTGGATTCTGGTGGCAGAGATCAGAAAATCGTTGATTTAGGGTTTGAGTCGTCGTTGAGTGTGGAAAAGGAAAATAGCGGTTCTGAGATGGAGGGTTTGAAGGTGAAAGGGGAGAGTGATAGAGACAGTGATGTGAATGTCGACGTTGTAATTGGTACGAGGATCGTAGCATCCGAAAGTCCCGATTTCGATCAGGGAAGCACTGGATTGTCGTGTGAGAGCAACGAATTGCAAGATCGCAAGCAATGTGATGGAAAATATGGTGGAGGTTGTTCGGAGAAGATTGATGATTTGAATGGAGAAGTGGTGCTAATGACTCCACCGGATGCAGGGATATGCGATAATTCAGAGGTTAACGGAGATGAAGGGAAACGGATTGAGAAGGTAGATACACCTTTTGCTGGAAATGATGAGAAAAATGCAGGCGACGGTTTTTGCCCAAAAGATGATAGCCACAGAAATGATTCTGTTCTGAAGAGCAAATCTGTAAGGGCCTCTCATGCATTTTGTCCGTAGTTGTTTGCTCATATTTATGATTATGGTCAATTATCTAAATAAGCCTGATCAGTTATCTTTTTTTATAATTAATTTGTTGTTGTTATTGTGACAATTTGGTATTACATCATATGCGAGCGACAATGGAATTGATTTGGGATCTTTGTGCAGGTTCTCAGGCCACGTTCTCAGGAGAAATTGTTCAAAGCCCCGGGTTCAGTCAGTTATAGAAGGCTGTTTCCATTTCTAATGGAAATTATGGGAAATGATTTTGGTAACAATTTTGTGCAGCAAACCCTTTGTTGATTATTGATTGCAGTAGATAATGATTTAGTTAGAGATGTATAGTGAAGAAGCTAATTAGTCTAGCAATTTTACAGGTACATCTAAATTGGGTTATTATCAGAAAGATGAGAAGGGTATAAATACTGAACAGGAATTCCTACTTCCGTTGTCATCTCAAAGTCAAGAAGGTTCCGGGTGTGAACTTAAGAGCGACAGTTACACCATTCGTGACACTAGTCAATTTGCAGCTTCAGAAGGTGATACAGTGATAGCTCATGCTAACGAGTTATCTTATGGAAACGGGTCAAAATTGACGTCTTCCCACTGCTTACCTGAATTGCCAATGCAATTACATACGAAAGAAGTGACTAGTGAGGGTTCATCCGTGCTATCTGTAAATGACACATGCATGAACGAATCAAAGACTGATCCAACTGCAGATTTTCATTGTGTTAATGATGTTGGCAATGCTTTGCACAATGATGACTTTAAGCAAGATTCAGATCACAACAATAATCTTGATTATGCTAATGCTACTAATCACGGTGGTTGTAGCTCAGAGCAGTTTTGTGTTTCGAATGAAGAATGTGTACTGACAACTCCCCCTGATGTTGTGATATATGATAATCCAGAGGTCAATGTAAGCCAATTAGAGAGCATGTCCCAAGATGTGTATCATGTCAAACATGTGGGTTTGACCAGAAGTCCTCAGGAAAATGCTGGTGAAGGTTTTTGTCTGAAAACTGACAAGAGAAAGGATTCTGTTCTTAAGGGTAAATCTGTAAGTTCTGACAAGCTTTCAAATCTTGGTTTTCTATCAATTGTAGGTTAGAAATTTTGTTTCTGATATCTAATAATTAATAAAATCTAATTGTGTTGCATAATTGAATTAAGTCAAAACCCTAGCTGATGAAAGATATTATGAAGTTATATATTGAGATGTTAAAACTTTTCATGTAGCAATTAGCTTTCTATAACCTTTTCTGTCTGTTTTTTGGGTGACATTGGCAGTATGGTTTTACATTTTGTGGCAATTTAGATATGTATGGGATGTCTATGCAGGTGCCTAGACCAAATTTGCATAGCACAAGGAAACTTTTCAAAACCCCAGGTTCAGTCAGCTACAGAAGAATGCTTCCATTTTTAAGGGATTTAACTAAGGATGACCCTGGTAATTATATTGTGTTTTCAACCGCTTTTGTAAGATAAATTGCATTAGATGTTAGTTAGATATGGATAATGAAGGAGCTAATTGATCTATTGATTTTATAGTTACATCAAAATTCGGTCATCGGACTCTTCACCAAAAAGATAACGCGAATATGCATGCAAAGAGATTTGAACTTCGTTTGTGGTCTCAAAGTCAAGAAGCTTCTATAGATGAACATAAGACCGACAGTGGCCCAATGCATGGCACAGTTAAATTTAATGCTTTGGGAAACAATACATTAGTAGATCCTGCTAATGAGTTATCTCATGGTAACCAGCCACAATTGACATCTTCCCAAGGCTTACCTGAATCGCCAATGCAGTTGGATGCGGAAGTAGTACACAAGCGTTCAATTACACTCTCTGTTGATGAACATATTGAGAAAGTTGAGATTGGTTCCAAAGATAAATGCTTCACTGACTCGAAGTTTGATCTCTGTTCAGTAATGGCAGATTCTCACAGTGGTAAGAATGTTACAAATGCTGTGCACAATGATGGCTTTAAGCAAGTACATGATAAGATATCCATAGAACACAATAACGAGTCACCACACAAAGCTCAAAATTGGCTTTATGTTAATGGTGATGTCCCTAGCCTTGTATTTGAGCATCATTCAAGTAAAGAAAATGGATCTGCTATTGATTATGATGAAAGAAAGCAGTTTGTGAGTGTGGAGCAGAGTGAATCTGTTAGCAGATATGCCCCTGAAGTTCAGAATCCAAATCATTTGGATCCTAACATGCTAGATGCAGAGGAGAATGAAGCAAGCAGTCATGCAATTAGCAGAAGTGAGGATGCTGTGGTTTTAAATCATGTGAGCGTTGTTTCAAATGAAGAACCTAGACCACCATCACAGAAGATAATGTTAGAAAAATCAGACGTGCCAAGACATAATGGTGATAAAGCAGAAAGTATTCTGAACGGCATAGTTCTCAGTCCAAGTATGCCTTCAGGAGGCAGCAACAAAAGTGCTACCTGTGTTGGCAAAATAGGAAATGGCTATGAATCCAAGACCCCATTGGTGAGGACCATGAATTTCTTATTGCAGAATTTAATTCCTATATTTGCACAGACAAAAATTAAGATTTTAATTTCATTTCTTTGTTTTTCTGACTGATTTGACCAAGTAGTTAATTATTTTTCCGTGTTAAAACATTTTTTTTAATATTTTCATTTATGTTTGGTTGTGGTTTTTAAACAGGTTCTAAATCGTTGCTCACAGATTAAATTGTTGAGACATGCTGGATCCTTCAGCTTCAGAAGATTGCTTCCTTTTCTCATGAATACCATGGAAAATAATTCTCGTAAGTTTTGGTTCTTATTCATTTAGAAGATGCTCAGCTTCTGGTATATATATATATATATATTTTGCAAAAAAAAAAAAAAACTTATTGGCCACGGCATCAGTTGAATAGAACTGAACTTTTTGTTTTTTAATGATCTTAATACTTGTAGGTGCTTCATTAATTGGTCATTACCCAAAACTTCAAAAGTGCTTGGATCAAACACTTCTGCCAGTTTCAGCTTCAAATTTGCGAGTAATTCCCATAAGTGAGTCAAACGGTTGTGTTCCTGTGGAACATTGTAGAGGGAGTTCTGGTACGGAGCAGCAAACAGGGTTGCATGCTTATGATTTAAATGATGATGGATCAAGCCCAAGATTTCATATTCCAAAATCTCAGTCGCCACTTGATTCGTGCAAAGTGGTTAAACTGCAAGATGAACAGGTTGTATTAAATGGAGGCTGCAATTTGGAGGGCTCTCCTAATACACCAATTTCTGTTCACAGCATAGATTTACCGGTCACACACTTAGGACCTAAACTTAATGGAGTTATCACCAGAGATGAAGAGGCTGCATCTGCCTTACCCGAGTCATCAATTTACTCTGAAGTAAAACAAAATAGCTCTTTCTTGATGTCTTCTAATGGGGAAAAGCCACCTGAAACACATGGATGTTGTCAGAGCTTGTCTCATCAGAAAGTCTTGGAGCAAGTTAGAGTTCCTGCAGTTGGTTTCAAAAAGGAATTCTGAAAAGAAATCCAAGAGGATGCAAAGGGCTTTGCACATGTTTGAATTGTGCTTCTTTCCGTCTTCATGCAGAAAGAGCTTTTGAGTTTTCTAGAAATCAGTTGCTCTATGCCGAAGAGGTTGCTCTAGACCTTATAAAGGAACTATCTCATCTAAGAAACATGTTAGAAAGATCTGCTGATAGGGTCAATGACAATCCTGTTTTTGATGGAAGCCAGGTATGTGCCACAAGATATGTAGCTCCTCTCTAATTTATGTGTTCGGTAGAGATTAACATGACTAGCTGATTAACAATGCCCATTTTCTATTTTTCTTTCTCTGATCACTGGATCGATATTTTTCCTTTTGCGGCCATTTCATTATTCTTAACGATGCCTCTATGGTTACTTTTTATCCCTCAGCAATGCTTGTTATTGTGTGACGCTTTTGATGCCTTTCAATTTCAATAATTTTTTCACCTGTCTTACTATAACGTTTTGCTTGCAGCCTTAAGAAAGGCAATTATCACTTAATTTTGCCCCTTTCTACCATGGAGGCTCTTACCCCTGTATTGGCACATTCACATTAACGTTTTTTTTCCTCAAATGCGTTTGAGCTTGAAAATATGGCCTCATTCTCATTATTATTTAATTGCATTTTTTGTTGTTGGTTGATCATTTTTTCTATGCTTATTTTAATTTTGGTTCATCATGAATCCAGGCGTTGTTTTTGTATCGGTATATGCTATGTAGTGCTCATTTAGAATAAATAATAGAATAATGGTTATCACACTAAGGCTTTTTAATCTCTATATATTTCAGGTGGAAGAAGCCTGCAGTAAAGCATTTGCAACAGAACAGCTTGCCAAGGACCGCCTTAGCCAGATGAATGATGAGCTTAACATCCATTGCAGCATAACGGTAATGTCCATAGTTATACGAAAACTGGTTCCTAAATTTCAACAACTCGTTTATTTTAGTTGATAATGATATATACGTTAAAATAAGTACCTCATAAATTTTACACAATTTCATCAGTCGCCTACTTTTTTAAATTTTCTTCATTTTTCTCTGCCCCGCATTTTCATCTCATACAATGGTTGATTTAACTTTTATTAAATAGTTGTGCACAAAATGTGCAAGCAATCATTTCTCATTTTAGCTTGTTTGTACAGAGCTTGCAGCGACCAAGGGTTAAATTTGCAGATAATGTTGAAGAAAAAGTCATTCAACCAGGCAGATAAATGTTTATTTGCATCTTACACCAGCTATCCTTTCACCACGGAAACTTGTTGGGTTGAAACAAGAGGTTAGTCGTGGATAACCAAATATCAGGGAAGGGAAGTATTCTGCTGCTATAAGCTATAGGAAAGGAGATGAGAGGGATTGAGAAACCTTACCTAATAGAAATTTATGTTGTCCTATTTTTGTTTTACGTTACTGTGAATATTTTTTATTCGAAGTTGAGTTATATAATTTCATGTGATCAAGAAAATGTGCGTCTTGTACTGTTTTTTTAAATAAATTTAAGTTTTTAATCAGTAATAATAAAAGTTTAATTCGTTCAAATTATTATTATTGTTATCTAATTGATTTGTCGTAAAAGATGAGTCATAATCCATTCCGATGTGTTTATTACATTTAAGATTTAAGATATTTTAGAGGTTCCGAGTACGACTTGATACAATAATAAATATAAACATAAATGTTAGACTAAAATTATATATGGATGAGGACGTATCAATTGCATAAATTCATTAACCAAATTCAATGTCATTAATCATGATTTGATTTTGTATATTATTAACTATTATCAAATGTCATTATTGTTAGTAGAACTAAAGCATACATGAGGACGAATGTTTGAAAAGTTGAAATGGATATTGAATTGGCAAAAACATAGTTTATTGGCTGATCTGTTCAACCAGCAAATTCAATTTGTTTTATTAAAATACTGGCTTCAAACTTGTAGGAGCTGTAGCTGTGGAACTTTAATTACATTATGGTGGCTGGTTAATTGTTGGTTTGGTTAGTAAACCATTATTCTTTTGGCAAATTAAAATCATGTTGGCTTTTGGAAGGGTTGGCATGTTTTTACATATTTTTGAACCTCACTTGGACCTCGTGTCTTTTTTATGTTCAGCCCTTGGGCCAGCGTCTAGATTCTAGGGGAGTGCTTTTACAACTGGCAAAATCTAGTGGTTATTCATAACGATACTCAAATTGGTCCAAAATCCCATTTGAGGAGCGAATTCTCTTTCGAGTCAACTTATTATTACATCTGAGTGATCAATGTCAACATTATATTAGGGAAGAATATAATCACAAATGGAGCTAGTGCAAAATAGAGATGCCACCACATTTACATTCCATTCCATCCTCCTTTTTCTCATAACAATAATGCAAAGAAGAGTTTTTAATCCTTTGATTTTTTTTTTGTGCACTTAATTTTTACTTTTGAATGCCCCCGTTTTAAATCCTTCCATTTTCATCAACAGGAAGCACGCCTATGAACGTGATGGAAGAAAACTTTTGCCATTCAGTTATTATATTCCTGCCAACTGCCAACTAGCATGTGCATGTTTGAGTCCAGAACGCGATGATAAAACAGCGGCAATTGATTTCAGATTATGTATAAGGGAATGATTCAGATGTCTTATTTCTTAAGGACCTGTATGTTATATATATAGATGGGCACCTCAATTCCTCCTAAATTTGTGCTTGTCATAATACAGCTATTTACACAAGAGCCTAATTACAGCATGTCCAATTACAACAAATAAAACAAATCGAATCTGATTTGCCTAATTAAAGGAATCAAATCAGATTTCAAATTAATAAATATATATCTTCTTGCCAAATATCTTAACACCCCCCTCAAGTGGGAGCATGAAGATTTCGAATGCCCAACTTGCCAAGGAAGGATTCAAATTGTGGTTTCCCCAATGCTTTTGTGAATATATCCGCGAGTTGAGCAGTGGTAGAGACATAAGTTGGGTGAATGTTGTCTTTAAGAACTTCATTTCGAACAAAGTGACAATCTACTTCAATGTGCTTAGTACGTTCATGAAACACCGGGTTTTTAGCAATGTGTAAGGCCGCCTGACTATCACAGCGAATGATCAAGGGTTTGTCATGAGCTACCCCTAGGTTTGAGAGAATCCCCTTTAACCATTTCAACTCGCATGTAGTAGCTGCCATAGACCTATATTCAGCTTCAGCAGATGACCGAGAGACGGTGTTTTGTTTCTTTGTTTTCCATGAGATAGAGGAGTCACCAAGCTGCACCAGCCAGCCAGTGACGGAACGTCTGGTTAAATCACAGCTAGCCCAGTCTGAGTCGCACCAACCATGAAGCTGCAAGTCACAGTTACGGCCAAGAAATATTCCTTGTCCCGGATTACCTTTTAGGAACCGAACTACTCGTAGTGCAGCTTCCCAATGTTCAATTCGAGGTTGGTGCATGAATTGAGATAAAGTGTGGACACTGTAAGAGAGCTCGGGCTGAGTGAAACATAAGTAAATCAACCGTCCAACCAGACGTCGATATTGTTCGGGAGTTTCAAGAAATTGTCCAGCAGCAAGTAACAAGTGATGATTTTGTTTCAATGGAGTGCCTGCAGGTTTAGCACCGAGCAGACCAACTTCAGATATATTGTCAAGCGCGTACTTACGTCGACAAAGGAAAATACCCGTAGGGTTTCTGGCAACTTCAATACCTAGAAAGTACTTCAATGCTCCAAGGTCTTTCGTACGAAAACACACGCTGAGATAATGCTTAAAGCGCTTAATGGCACATGAATCATTGCCGGCAATGATTAAATCATCAACATATACAAGAACCACAAGTTGGATGCCTTCTTGGTGCAAAGTGAACAGAGAATAATCAAGATATGATTGCTGAAGTCCATAAGACTTAAGGGCAGTGGAGAGCTTTGCAAACCAGCAACGTGGAGCTTGTTTCAATCCGTACAGTGATTTGCTTAGTTTGCACATCATGTTCGGTTTCGAAGTTGAAAACCCAGGAGGCATTTTCATGAAGACTTCTTCATTTAAATCTCCATGTAAAAACACATTGTGCACGTCCATTTGGTGAAGTTCCCAAGTTTTTACTGCTGCCACTGCTAATACAGTCCATACCGTGACCATTTTTGCGACCGGTGCAAATGTTTCGGTGTAGTTCATCCTTTCCACTTGATGGTTCCCGAGTACAACCAACCGAGCTTTAAACCGTTCAACTGTCCCATCTAAATTATATTTGATGCGGTACACCCACTTACACCCAAGAGCTTTATTCCCAGGTGGCAGTTGTTGCATGCTCCATGTATGATTTCGTTCAAGAGCTTGGATCTCAGCTTGCATTGCTTCCCTCCATCGAACATCTTTCACTGCCTCATGAAAGTAGAGTGGCTTTTTTTTTCTGCAGTAATTGCTGCAAGGAAATGTCTGTGTGGCAAGGAAAATTTGTCACAATTTACATAGTGTGCTATAGGATAGGGTGTACCTGAAGAATGTGATTGAGCTGATGAACTAGAGAAAGGACTCAACTTCTGAACCGTGTTTGTCACATAGCCATGCAGCCGAGTAGAGGGTTGTTTCACACGACAGCCACGTCCCAACAACTCATTTCCATCATGACTACTTGAGACTTCCATGGTCGCAGCCTCTTGTATTGCAGCTGCGTCGGCTGCAGCTGTCTCTGTAGTGTCACTATTCTGGACTTCTGCATGTGAAGGTGCTGGTGTCATGGCAGCGTCTGCAACAACTGTTTCTGCAGTGTGAGTGCCCCTCATGTCAGTAACACTCACTTCTGTTGATGCCTCCATTTGATTTTATGCCAGATCATCCAGTTGACTCTCCATGTCAGCATCTTTATTAATGGAATGAGAGAAGTTTGGTGCGGTTTCATTATGTTGGAATGGAAACTGGGTCTCGAAAAAATTGACATCCCGCGATACAAATAATTCATGGGACTCAAGATCATAAACTCTCCAACCCTTTTCCCCATAAGGATACCCCATGAAGACGCATCTACGACTGCGACTTGCAAATTTGTCTCCGTTCGTATTTTGGTTGCGCACGAAACACAAGGATCAAAAAACACACAAATGAGTATAAGAGGGTGGTTGTCCATGCAATACTTCATATGGAGTTTTTCCTTTTAGAATCGAGCTTGGAGTGAAATTGATCAAATATCCTGCTGTCAACACACATTCTCCCCAAAAATCAATGGGTAAGTTGCCTTGAAACCGCAAAGCTCGTGCCACAATGAGGATATGACGATGCTTTATTTCGACCCTCCCATTTTGCTGAGGTGTTCTTGTACATGAATTTTGAAAAACTATCCCATGTTCAAGAAAATATTTTTTCATGCAAATAAATTCCGTTCCATTATCGCTTCTCACAGTTTTAATCTTTTTGTTATATAGCCTTTCTACCATAGAAAAAAAATTTGTCAGTGTTCGTGTTACTTCTCTCTTATCAATTAGCAAAGAAATCCAACTGCACGTGAGTAATCATCAACAATAGTAAGAAAATATGAAGCACCACAAGAAGAACGAGTTCTATATGCTCCCCATAAATCACAATGTATCAAATCAAATGTATTAGACGCTTGATGATTACTCAAAGGAAATGTTTCTCTAGTTTGCTCAGCTCTTTGACATGTATCACAAACTTTGTTCTGCAAATCACTGACTCTACTCCAACTACCATTAGAAACCAACTGAGTAGTTTTTCAAGATGGATGTCCCAACCGCTTGTGCCATACTTCTAGTTGATCCATTCCTTCAATTCTGCATGCCTTCACTTTCAAAGCTTCCCTGAAGAAGTAGAGTCCATCCCTTCGTTCACCCGCTCCAATCAACATCTTCGAAGTTCGGTCCTGTATGGCACACAAATTAGCAGTAAATTGGACATTACAATTTGATTCATCCGACAGTTGTGATATAGAAATCAAGTTACAATTCAACTGAGGTACATAAAGCACATTGTCAAGTTTTAAATTATCGGTAAGTCTTATTGTTTCGTCCTTAGTAGATGAGGCAATATGTCCGTTAGGAAGTCCAGCAGGACACCCAGGCACTTCCCTCACATTACACAAATGTTGCAAGGTTCCTGTCATGTGGTTAGACGCCCCACTATCGAGGATCCATGAATTGAGTTTAGTCTTACCAGTCATGCTTTCGTTTGTAGTAACCTTTGAAGAGTTAAGCATTTCTACCAGAGTTTTCCACTGCTCCTTGCTCAAACTTGTCATGACCGAACTTTCTGCATCCCCACCAATGCTGGATCCTAAGCTTTGGACAACATGAGCACGTACAGGGCCCTTTTGTGTACGTCCACTACTTGATCTCGTGGCTCCAATACGGTTCTGACTTATTTCTCGTCCACCTGCCTTCTCATCATTTATGGGGCGTTCACCCCACCACTTTGGGTATCCGATCAGCAGAAAACAACTTGCCTCATCGTGTCCTGTCTTGTTGCAGTGCGTGCACACATATTTGCTCTTGTTCTCACGCCCTTTCACCTTCGTGCTTCCTTGAATAGCTAAGGCCATGACTTCTGGTCTTTCTTCTCTGTCTCATGTGATATTTCGTACTATTTCCTCTTGCACTAGAATAAAGTACATCTTATTCAAAGACGGCATAGGGTCTGTGGCTAGCAAGTTGGAACGCACCGTTCCATAGAGCCCATCATCCAAGCCGATCAGAAAAGTGCGACCTCGTTCCTCTTCTCTGCGTTTTTCAAGCTTTGCTGCAATACCACATGTGCACCCTTTACAAGTACAAGTCAATGCTGGTTCGTGGTTTGCTAAGTCATCCCACAGAGCCTTCAGTTTTCCACAATAGGCTACCATGGACAAACCTCCTTGTTTGCATTGTGCCGATTCTGATTTCAGTTGTTGTATTCGTGGACCGTTTACAACTGAGAATCTTTCCTTTATGTCGTCCCACATTTCCTTGACGGTTTCCAAGTAGGACATGGTCGTTCGTAGAGTCGGTTCGACTGTGTTCAAGATCCATGACACCAACATGGTTTGAACAGTCCACCAATCCTCCAACTCAAAGGATCCTTCATCGGGTTTCTTTATGGTTCCGTCGATGAAACCACATTTTCTTCTTGCTCTCAAAGACGTCTTCACAGCCCTAGCCCATTCATCATAGTTTTCGCCTTTCAGCTGCACCTGCGTGATCAAATTCCCAGGATTGTCGTTGGAATTTAGATCATATGGTGACGGCTTTCTCTTGTGACTTTGTTCGTCTCCTGTCCCAGAAGACTTCGGTTGACCTTCTTTTCCATCCATAACAGCCGCCAGGTATATTTTCCTAGGGTTGTATGCACTTTGGTACCATGTAAAGGAATGGTTCAGATGTCTTATTCCTTAAGGACCCGTAGGTTATATACATAGATGGGCACCACAATTCCTCCTAAATTTGTGCATGTCATAATACAGCTATTTACACAAGAGCCTAATTACAACATGCCTAATTACAGCAAATAAAACAAATCAAATCTGATTGGCCTAATTAAAAATATCAAATCAGATTTCAAATTAATAAATATATATCTTCTTGCCAAATATCTTAACATTCTGACTCTTAGCTCGGGCACCTATTTCTCTATCCAACCCAAGATCATAAATTTCCTATTGTAACTGAAAGGGAAAAAAGAAACTGCTTAATTTTTAAAAATAAGAAATATATGTTTTTTATATATATATATACTAAGGAGGGCAGAACGTGGTTGCATTGAAATTCTACCAGCTAGAAAAGACGAGCAGAGTCTAATTTTGCACTTTGTAGCCTCAGTTCCTCACTAAAGTGCAAAAATAAACTCAACTACAGCTTTTTTATTATATGAATGAATAGACTGAAATTGATTCCAACATGATCAATCAACTTCACAAGGTGGGCGAGATCAACTCCCCACATGCTAAAACTGATAAGAAAAGCAAACAAAGAATATTATTTATTTTGACCCCTCAAATATACAATATACATTAACAACTATCAAGTAGAAAGTTAGAAACTTATATAACATAAGCAGAAAATATAAAAAAAGAGGAAATACAGAGGAAATCATAAAAGAATCTAAGACATAATAATATAATATATTTTACAATGACCCAATATTGAAGTCCAACTCAGAAAGTGACATTATTTTTCCATCTCTTAGAACCTTGATCTCTTACACTCAACAGGAAGGCCTTGTGGGAATCGCTTGAGATCATTGCAGTAGTTATAGATCATGAAGTACTTTTGAACCCATCTTAGTCTTCTTCTGCCATATGCATCAAGCTCACTTGTCTGCCATTTAGCACCAGGGTTTGAATTGGAAGACATGGATGGTGAGAACTCAGTGGCTTTGAAGTTACGGTAGTATGCTGTAAAGGGTGCCTTGGACCAATCAGTTTTCACCAATCCACCTCTAGTGGCCCAGTCATCAGCATTCCAGAGGCTAGAATAGATTCTCATTGGTTGGTTCTTTGGAAAAGGAACACCAACAGATTCAGCATTCTTGAACACCCTTATGGGGGTGTTATCAACCAAGAATCTGCAATTAACCCAATGGATGAATTGGTTAATAAGAGAGATTAACAAAAGATGGACTTTTTATAAATCAGTTCATCTATGTGACACCATTTGCACACTAATTTTACACCTAGTTAACATGTATAAATATTAGATTAAGTTACTGGTTAAGGAATCAGATATAGAAAGTTTGTATTGCAAGACCCTTAGATTGATTAATTAATCATCAATTGTTAACAGGATATTTAAACATCTATAAGTAAGTGTAAAATTGATGTACAAATAATAAAATTTCGTTTTTATTTCCACTTACATGATATGCTGTGGCTTCCAAATGATAGAGTAAGTGTGGAAGTTTTTTGTGGGGTCGAACCAGAGGTAGAACTGTTGCTCTCTACCACCTTTGCCTTGGGTGAAGACATTTGTGTGGAGAATATAGGGGTCACCGCTTAGGTTTCCCAAGAACTCAAAATCAATCTCATCATGTGTTGTCCCTTGGGATGACAACTGCACCATAGTGAATGAAAATATTGTTGTTATTGGCATGGCCTTTGTTGTGGTAGCACTAGACAAAGAGAAAAAGAAGAGTTTTCTTTGGGGAAGCGTGAGTTTTGCATTTTTTTTTAATAAGAAGAATTTGAAATTCTGTGCATGCATAGAGTAGAGTTTAAAAACTTCTAATTTTGGTCAATTCAAAATCAGAAAACCCATTAAGGCAAAAGTAATTTTTAAATGAAGATTCGGCCATGAAATAAATTATGCTATGAAATAGTTTCCAATAATATATATATATATATATGTGTGTGTGTGTGTGTGTGTTTTGGACTCGGTCAAATTTAGCCACCTTCCCCTGTTTCTGTGGTAAGTGAAATTCTGTGTTTTTTAAAAAGACAAATTTGATTTAATATAAACGTCAATGTTTGAAAGCACCATAGGATGAAAAATGAATAAATAAAGTGATAGTTGTTGGCAAAGTAAATTCTGTAGTCTAACTTGTTTTTGTGGGTTTGCTACAATAGCACTTCTCGTGAATGTACAGTTGAGTTTGAAAAAGATTGATGTCTTAAAGTGTAAAAAGCAGGTCAATAATTGTCTTATTTTCAGACAGGATAAATCATATTCTTTCATGAAGAATCAATACTAAGGTTACTAACAAAATAAAAAAAAATAATTAAACCACAGAGCAAGTAGTATTAGCATAAGGAAAGGAAGAAAGAAACTAATCAAATTGAATGAGTATAGATTTGTGAACAATGTTTGTTGCACAGCTTTAAGTCACATATTCTCTCAATGCATTATCAAGTGGCAGAATCAAAGGAGAAGTAGAACAAAAACAAAGATAAAAACAACTATAATCAGGTGTTAAAAACTGTGTATATGGAAAATAAAAATCTGTTATGCATTTTTAATATATCATATATTCACACATCATTAAAAATATTTCGAGTGTTACCTTCTATAATCGGTGGAATAGTGCATCAACATTAAAAAGAGGTGTGTACGTATAGTAATATTTAGTTTTGGTATGGTAAAAATTAACATACGTAGTAAGCAGTGACAGTGCCAGCAGAGTTTCCAGCAACTAGCTTGAGTTGCATATCAATCCTCCCAAAAAGGTACTCTTTCTTTGATTTGAAGCCAGACCCAGAAACTTTGTCTAGGGAAAGAGATAGAAGCTGACCACGATTGAATATCTTAGCACGGTTATCACCCCATGTTAGATCAAAGTCTTGGTAGAAGCTACCAGCACAGGCAACCATCATAGTGCTAACCAATATCCCAACCAGCACGAGCACATAAAACCCATTATGAGTAGAACTAGTACAAGTCATTTTGGACACAGAAAGAGAGATAGGTAGATAGAAATGTTGCTTGTTTTGAGGTGAGTGAATGTGTTAGAAATAGGTGTATATATATATATATATATATATATATATATATATGTTCGAGAAAGAGAGAGAAATAAGGGGCGCGGGGTTTGGTTTTGGGGTATGGTAGTGTGGTGGGACGCGTGATGGTGCAATAACTTGGGGCTGTAGGGGCCTAGAGCTGGTGCCAGCTTAGCAACCTTTGAAAGCTGGAAGCTTTTGTTTGGGCATATATCGGATATACTTAATAGGCTTGGATATAGACTTTTAGGTCCCGCTTATCAGTGTCATAAGAGTATTGATAGAACAAAAGTTTATATTGAAAAATTAAGTATAATATTTTTTAAATGTTAAATATATTATTCTTCATACAAATCTTTCTTTCTTAATTTCTTAAATAATATCTTAACGATACTTATTATAACATTCTTCAAGGGTGAGAAGCTTTTGTTTGGACATAATAAATCATTAAGAAAGTAAGGATATATTCTTCTTTAATTAACAAAAATGTATTAAGATATCAATATATTTTAACTAATTAATGATAAATATACTCTTGTTTTTTTTTTTATTTCACCTATTTTCTCACTTTAGAAGACATTATTCATATTTTTTTTATTCGATGATTGTGTTCCTTTTTGGTGCACTAAAATGATGTATGGAGACGGACCCCTTAATATTATTAGGGTAATAGTTTTGGTAATCATTCTTTAGTGATAATTGTTAAGAAATAACCATTATCTTCATTATTATTATTAGACAGGAGGATGTCATTGGTATGTATGATATTTGAAAGAAGCTTAATCAAAAGATTATTTCAGGATACTTGTAAGTTGTAACAAGTTATTTCTTCACACAAGGCTGCTTAATTAATAGCTGAACATTAAGAAATCTCTTCATAGAGGATTTTCCACTAACATAGATTTAAAATAGTGTTAGAAAAACTTAAACTCGCACCACCATAGAAAAGGTAGGTACAAGATTAAGAACTTAACCACTCGTACAAACTGGCCTTTAGCAATGATCGTGTCCCTGGTATATATGGGTAGACCCCCCATTTTAGTATGATTTTGATTTTTTTAAACAAAAAAAATCTTTTAAAAGATGAGAAAATTAGGTGGTGGATGCCAACTGGGTGTGATATGGAAGGGGAATAAAGCCACGGATGTATTTTACTACTTCTACTTCTACTTCTACTTCGTATAGGACCACCAATCATGAATTATGGATCCATAAGATGATGCCACGTGGCAATATTCATATCTGGGTCATTGCTCCTATGCAATTGTCACCGCGTCTAATAAGCCTTCATTGTAAAGAAATTTCATGTTTATGACATTCTTTTGATGTTGAGGTTAAAAATATATAGTCACGAGACTTGCAATGACATGGCATGGTTATCCACTTCGCTGATGCTGATAACCTTCTCTGCTTCCTTTGTCTCTGGGTCTTCTACTCTTCCATAGGTTCAGATTTTAATTTGTCTTTTAGAATGATGACAACAACTTTGGATGTGAATGACAAATCAAATAGAAAAATAAAATTCAAACCAATATGCATTTATTTCTCACGGGTACGGTGGTGCTTATATAATTATATATAAATCTACTTGTGTGGCAGATTATTTATGAGAAAGATAGTGCATGAATTAACTTCCTGTCTGCACCCCACTTAATATTAAGGTACCCACGGATATAATTTTTTTTCTTTCTAAAATCGGATGTGTTCGATAGGTACTTTTAATATTTTTTTAATAAAATTAAAAATAATAATTGTTATACATATTATATTTTAGTGATAAATTGCTATATATGAATTCTTCTTATTAGAAAACAAAGTTAAAAACACATATGAAATAACACTTATATTTTATCCCTTTTTTTTCCTGATAAATGGTCCAAGCATTGAAATATTGAATAAGGAAGCTCTCCAAAATCATGACCTTGGAATGGGAGCATCCATATTGGCACAGTATCATACAGTATGGCAATGGCCACCGAAGCACATAAATGTTACAAATTAAGCACTCTAGGTGGTTCATCCCAAGGCATTCATTGAAAAAATCAAAGATAAACCTAAAAGTCAAGTGAAATTAGATTGTGTATCGAGAGAACTTTATCTATAAAATTAAGGATTTAATCATTGAGTCTAAATTTTGAGAAGAGTTTTACCTAACTATCATTTTGTTAATTAGAATTGGTTTTTGGTTTCTGACCAAAATTCTTTCGTGACAAATAATTAGAGATCAAACGAGTGTGGGATCTGCGAGTTATGCGGTAATCTCGTCAAGAATAGTTATGAACTATCTGCCAAGTATGAATTTGACAATTTTAATCAAATTAGGAATTATTGGCAAAGACTTAATACTAAGACAAGTATATAAATTTGAAATTGGTGTACAGATTATTGTCAACAATGAAACTTGACAATGAAACTACTTGTATTTAAAAATATAAGTTTGAAGTTTAAAAGAAGAAAGTAGTTTCTATCTTAGAAAATAACTTCCAAATTACACTGAGTAACTAATAAAAAGAACAAAAGTTTAAAAGAAAAGTTAAGAAAAGTAGGATCTAAGTAATACTACTTGCAAAAAATGAATGAGTTTAAAAGAAGAACATAAAAGAACTGCTGGAAATAAATGAAAATAAATGAAGAACTTGAATAAAAGAGGTGAAAATGACATTGAATTTCGCCATAGTATTGAAATAAGAAGGATGGAAGGAATACTTGAATGTAATCCATCAATCTGCTGTGTGATCAAGATGTGTAGGATGTGTATCAAGTAACCGACTTTTATTACATTGTGATTACTAGTATTTATAGGCAAATAAAATAACTACCTATAAATAACTCCCCATCTAAATGATTGCCACATGTCTTTGGCAGTTCTCTTAATTTCTATACTTAAATTGTTTTGTCAAGCAATTCCACTAATTGCTCAATGTCTTGAACTGCTCCGTGTTGATTTGCTTATCTTCGACGGTTTGAACTGCTTGACAACTTGTATTGGTATCTTTCGTCGGATTAGGGACTTAACCAATTTCTTCACTTTCTATTTCGCTTGACGACTCTTCCTTCGACAAAGTCTTCCTTTATTATTTTTTCAGGAATTTGATTGTCGAATCTTTTCCTCTGTCGAACTGTATTTTCTTGTCAACCAAATATTTTCAATACTTAGAAAATTTTAGTTATCACTTCGATCCCTTTGTCAGCCCGTGGAAAAAAATTATTCTTCAAAAAACTCAAAATTTCACCCTTAACAGATGCCCCCCAAGTTCTGTTTTTCGACGGCCTTGTCCGAAAGAATAGCAGAATTTGAATTTTCAAATCCTCAAAACAGATTTTAAATTTTAGGTTTAACTTCAATAATCAAATCTTATCGACTTATCATATCCTTATTTGATAGGGATAATCATAACGTTGTAGCTGTCTTGGAAGTTGAGCCACCAACCCCAACTTTCTTTAAATTTCTATCACATCACCGCTCAGTCTTCTTCTCCATCTACTCGCTTCTTTTCTATCCGAAAAATTTTCTCTTTCACAAAGTTGTTTCATTCTTCATCATTCTGCTTAGTGTTCATGGCGACTTCTTCCAAAGCCTCTACTTCAACACCTCAATCCTCGGTGGCTGCTCCTAGGGTGGTGGTTCAGGACCCACTTTTGGATAAATCAGAGTTCTGGTAAAATTCTAAGGTAATTTACCCTGTTCATGACTCTTCCATTTCTCTGAACCCACCTACTGCGTTCTTGGGTCCCCTTATTGCCCAGAACGAAATTCCTGATAATTTGCGGGGTTCCTTTCCTTGCAATAACCCTAATGAGGATATCTTAGCTTCCTTTTCTTCACTTCCTATTCACTCATTTAAAAAAGGTGGTAGGATTTTTAGGATGCCCCCTGCTACCAGATTTGATGCCTACGTTGGTTGGCTTGACCGTATCCAAGCCTAGAAACGTGAGGTATGGAAAGAAGCTGGAATCTTTGAATTTATCCAACTTTCTCATCATCTTAAATTGGTAGACTTTTCTTTAATTGGGGCAACAGCTTTCTTTTGGAATAAAACTACCAAAAATTTCCATTTCCCATATGGAATGATAGGTCCAACTCTTTTCGACATGTCAGCCATTACAGGACTTCGTCCGGATAGCCCTTCCATGCATACTCGTGTCGAGGTTAAGAGACAAATTGATGTCTACGTTCCGAGATGTTCTTTTTCTAAATATGTCACAGATTTCAAAGGTAAAGAAAACGAACCGGTGACAGATACTGAGCATGTAGCCTTTTTATTCCTTTGGCTATGTGCTTATGTCTTTTGTAGTAAATCTGATACTTTGATTGCAGCTTATGTTCCTCTTGCCAACCTTCTTGCTACTGGCAAGAGGACAGCCCTAGGCCAGTGTGTTCTGGCCAATCTTTACGATAGCATGGGTATGTTGGTTGACACTGTCAGATTAAAAAAGAAAACCAACATAGGAGGTCCTCTTTGGCTTCTCCAATTGTGGCTTCACGCCGTCTTAGAGCGTCTCCTTTCTTACAAGGCCCCTGCAGAATTGTCAATAGACACTTATGGTTCTTATCTTTGCTATGTTTCTGCCGAATCTTTGTCAAAAGATGAAACTGTCAATTTCAAATTTAATTTCAAAATTTTTCATTCTCTTTCGTCAACCTCTTCAAAAATCAATTTCACCCCTTTTGTTGACCGAAAATATGGCCCGGAGTAGTTTACTAAGCTGAGTATTACTGTGTCCAAATCCAATGAATCGATTTAGGCCAATTTTCTCTGTCAAAGAGTCATTTTTTTCAATGGTCCTGGTTTTAAAACCCATCGAATCTATCTTCATTTACCCAACACCACGGCTTGTCAGCTTGGTTTCTGTCAATCTATCCCTGCTCCTTACTCATTAGACCTAGATGAGCACTTCGTTGATGCCAAAGTTCCAATATACGAAGACATCGTGGCCATCAGTGACAGAGATAAAGCTCGTAGGGCCTCTTTACAACTTGTCCCATTTTCTACTTTCCATGGAGCAACTTAAAGTTTTCTTGACTGGTGGGATGACTATTACTCCAATTATCATCCAAGTCTAAAAATATTCTTGAGTCGCATTACAGATGCTGCTGGTAATGGTGATGATTCTTCTGTGCAGGAACAAGACCCAACGTCAAAAACTCAAGGTGAACTTCGGAAAGAAATTTAAGCCTTTGAGAAATTTTACAAAATCAAGTGGAATCCTATGAGACCACATGACATGGTTCGTCATGTTAACAGTGTTTTCGCTAACGCCAAAAGGATGCACGATAACAAGGAATCCGAAAGACTTTCCAAATATTGGAAAATTCCAAATATGACCAAAGAATATTTTGACAGTTTAAAAGCTCATTTTCCTGATCCCGTGCCCATTCCTTGTGCTCCTTTTGGTATAGCCGATTCACACCCAGGGAAGCCGACGAAGGGAGGTAACTTCATTTTTCTAGAGAGCGTAAGTGCTTATGTTGATTCTTTTGAAAAACCAAATCTAGTGACCTTTGCTCGTCGGTTTCTTCAACTGAATGACGATTTTTTATACCTTTCACGCATGTTAACTTACAATCCAGGTACTTGTTTGGCAATTACGTATAAAGGTTTCTTCTCTTGTCCACTGATGATCCACTCATTTATGTTTTCTTTGACAGTTATCCCTCTTGACAAACATTTTCCTGGAAAATCTAAAGCTATTATATCAGCAGGAGAGATGTTCGAAGATGATTCAGACGAGGAGGAAGATTTGATCCCTGCGAAGACCAAGCCTGCCAAGAAAGGATCAAAAGCTCCCGTGTCTAAGACAACAAAAGGAACAAGAAAGAGAAAAGAAAAAACTCTAATATGTGATTTACTTTCCAAAAAATCAAGATCTGTCAAGAGTTCTTCTATCTCAGCAGATTATGATGCTACCAAGACCTTATCCAAACCAAAAGACACCATTGCTGGTTCATCCAACAATTCCCCTTCTGATCAGTCCAAGGTACAGCTTCGATCCTTATGACTGGTTTGTCGGATTAAAATATATTCACCCATAATCTCTAAATTTCTTTTCCATTTTGAGAGAAAAAGAAAACTGTCCATCCTACTGTAGAAGCACAGGAAGCAGATGTGGTTGTTGATTTGGTGTCTTCGGACTCCCATATGATATATTTTTCATTGTCCTATCATTCTCCTTATATATTATTTTTGTGTCTCACCCTTTCTCTTTTATCAGGAAGAAACTTCCCGAGGTGAGGACTCAATGACCATCCGAGAAATTGTCAGCAGAACTGTTAAACCAACAATTCCTTCTGATCTAGAGGTATAAGACAATTTATTTGTCCTCTCCCTTTATTTAATCATTCTAGTTCTGATTCATTGATTTTCTTACCTTTACAGGTTGAAAAAGATTAAGAGCAGCCCTGAGGGTGATGTTCTGACAACAAACTCTTCAGACCCTAAATTCACTCAGGATCTGCCCCCCATTTCTCGACAATCTGAACCTACTCTTCAAATTCTAACTTCTACGGCTAGCGAGCCAGCTGGTGCTGTTGTCATGATTGAGATTCCAGATAAAGATATTGATATGGAGGCCTTACTGGCTGAAACAATTCCTGTCGTCCTTCCTCCGCCTCCAATTAGGCCTCCAACTATTAAGTCTCCTGAACCCAAACCAGCTCTTCATTTTAATACTTGGATCAACATGCTGGCTGAAGTCAGTCGGAAAGAATCAACTTTCTCTGCCAACTCTTCAACAACTCAACCTGACTCTAGCAATTCTCGAGTTATTAATCTTATGCATGATCTGAGAACTCTTCTTGAAAACTCCTTCAGTACTCTCTATTCTGATGTTAATGTTTGACAAGAACTGTCAAGACCGATTAAAGAAATCACCCCTCTTCATTCTAACCTTCCTTTGCCTAGCCGCACTCACTTCCTCTAAATCCATAAATTTTGGGAGCGGTTCTCTGGAAAATTAGAGAAGATGTCTTCTGTCATTCCTTCCTATGAAGAGGAGGAAAAGATTAAGGACAATCTTCTAGCCAAGTTCCAGGATCTAGAGGCCTCCAAACAAAAAGAGCTTGACCTTATCTCGGCAGGAACTCAGACTAAAAATTCCCTCCTGGACTACCGAAAAAAGTTATTGGCAGAGATCGAATTGACAGACTGACAGTGCGCCAAGTTTGATAAGGCTCTAGAGAAAAGCAGAGACAAAGTCAAAGCCATTGATGACGAATCTGTCCAACTTGGCCAAAGAGCTGAAACCGTAGTTGGCAAACTTCGTGCTTTACAGCCCGAATATGATGCCGTCGTTGCCAGCAAGGCTGATCTTACCTTTGCCTGAGATCAGTTGTCTTTTGACATTGGCTTAGACGAAAATTTAATCTGTTGTAATTTTCTCTCTTTCTACCGAATTTTATAATTTTGGCACTTATTTTGTCATTTTTTAATGAAAATGACTCTTGGTCTGCTTTCACATTTATTTAATTTCAACTGTTGATTCCAATAAATTTCGTAACTTGCCCATATCGATTTACCATTAATCTTGGTAAGTTTCAAAATATTGGTAAACCCACTAAATTTAATTTTTTGTCTCTCCAGACCACTTATAAATAGCAAGGTTTGCTTCTCACAACATATATGCCATTAAACATTTGTGATTTTACATCAAATATGTTTCCATGGGAGCCTGACCTTACAACCTTTAACTCTCAGATTCAAGGTCTTTGTCTTGATGGTCATTTTGTTAGTAAAGATCAGTAACCAACGTAATGGGCACAGTAGAGATCAGCAACCAACGTAACTACTAGAGCTGACTACCGCTGCCCACCTTTGATTAGAGCAGACTTGAAACAGAATGGGTGCACCTGTTTCTAGTTCCATCATCTTCTTCTCGGAGGGTGGTTACCTTTCTTGGTGTTGTTTTTTGCTACACCATAAGCAACAACCACCTTCTCGGTTAAATGATGGTGAGATTTGCTCGTGCCAGATTTTATTTATACTCCGCGCACCTTCAGTATATGAAGCAGACGAAACCTCATCAAATGGGAATGAAGCCTCAACAAATTAGGTTGCGCTACTGCATTGTCTAAGAGTGAAGGATAAAAGTATACCAATCTTATCATAGTTTCTAACACTCAGCTATTTTAGGAATAAGTTTGCTTTGATTGATTATTTTTACTCGTGACAAGCAATGAATAATTTAGATTGACAATCTGTACTTTTGTCAATGTATGGTTGTTTTGCCAAGTTAGTGAATAAAATATTCTTATTCCCTTTTTTTTTACTTGTTGTCAATCTTTACGTCCAGCATTGTCGGTTGATATTTCTTTAAATACTTGCCATTAATTGAACTAATTCCTAGGCCCGTATTGACATCGACAAGTGCATACGCATTCCCAGAAAATGGTTTAGAAATCTTAAATGGTTCTTCCCATTTTGGTGACCATTTACCGAACTCTCGACAACTTTTATCCATAGGCAAAATGACTTTCCATACTAAGTCATTTACTTTGAATAATTTAAACTTCACTCGATTATTGTAGAATTTTGCAATTCTTTCTTTCTGTCGAATTAAGTTCTCCAATTCAATCAACCTTTCATCTCTTAATTCGTCTAATTCATCCAACATTGCATCCCAATATTGGTCGATAGGCAAGTCATCTTGTCTTTGAATACGAATTGACTGAAGATTGATTTCGACAGGTAATACAGGATCATGTCCATATACTAACCTGTATGGCGAGGTTCCTGTCGATTGTCTGGGTGAATTCCTATATGCCCACAGTATTTGGTCAAGAGTGTTATGCCAATTCCTAGATTGTCGACCCCCATGCTTTTTAGTAAGACCCATAATAATCTTATTTATGGCCTCTACTTGGCCATTAGCTTGTGCATAGTACGGAGTAGATGTGAGCATCTTTATATACCTAGAATTGGCATATTCTATGATTTTCTTCCACGTAAAAACTGATCCCTGATCAGTTGTAAAGGTTTGCGGTATTCCAAACCAACAAACAATATGATTTTCAATAAAATCAATCTTGCTAGGTGACTGCTTTGAGGCAAACTGCTTCCACCCACTTGGTAAAATAATCGACTACAACTAAAATGAATTGATGTCTTTTTGATGAAGACGTGTGTATTTGGTCATGGTTTGACTATAGAGTGCAATTCACTGACCGAAACATTCTGTATGTGGCCATGTTTCTGATATTGCACACAAGACTTGACGAACAAAATGCAGTCCCTAACCATAGCTGGCCAATAATACAAACTCCGTCGAAGCACCCATTTCATTTTCCTCCTGCTTGGTGGGCCCTACATATGCCTTAATGGACCTCTGACAACGCCAAATAAGCATCTTGCTCACTTAGGCACTTATGTAAGGTTCCATCGACATACCTTCTATATAATAGTCCATATTGCATAGTATAATTCAATGCTCTATGTTTTATTCTTCTATCTGCATTTTGACTTAGATTTTTCAAATACTCTATTATTGGCATCCTCCAATCATTGGGAAGAATTATGTCATTGACCAATACATCTCTTTCTTCTAATGGATATAATAACTCCCTAATTTCCATTAGATCCGACAAAGTCTTTTGAGATATCTTGTATCCTAAAGCTATTTGAGCTAACTCATTAGCCTCTTGATTTAGCTCCCTGGGGAAATATTTGACAATTATGTCATCGAATTTCCTCATCAATTTATTCGCTATAATGCAATATTTTGTCAGATTATAACTGACACATTTGTATTCTTGAGTAAGTTGCTTAATAACTAACTGAGAATCCCCAAAGATATGCACATTTCGTGCCTTCATCTCTACTAGTATCTCTAATCCGACAATTAAAGCTTCATACTTGGCTTCATTGTTAGAACATAGATACTTAAGTTCAAACATGAACTTGGTGGGGGTTCCTTGTGGAGTCACAATTAAGACACCTACTCCACTACCGCCTTGATGCCTTGACCCATCAAAGTAGAGTTTCCAAGGCTGTAAACTGACAAAGTCTACTTTTGGCACATCCAATCCTAGATGTTCTACAAAAAAGTCGGTAATTGCCTAACCTTTGACAGCTTTGACTGGCACGTATTGTAAAGAATATTCCGACAAAGCAATGGTCCATTTACCAATACGCCCATTAAGGACTGGTTTTGACAACATATACTTTATTACATCAGTCTTAGAAATTACCAATACATTACAAGGCATCATATAATATTTGAGTCTGGTACATGAAAGATACAATTCTAAACATAATTTCTCTATAGCACTATATCTTTTTTCAGCATCGCTGAGAACTCTGCTTAGATAATACACTGCCCTTTCGACATTGTCATAGTCATCCTGGGCCAATAGACATCCTATAGTATCTTCGGATGCTGATATGTATATCTTCAACGGTCGACGAGGCACAGCATGCATCATGACCGGTGGATTGACTAAATATTACTTGATCTGGTCCAAAGCTTCTTGATGACAAGATTCCCATACGAAACTTTGTTCTGCTATCAACTTGACCAATGGTGCAAATATTCTTGTTCTTCCCGGCAAATTTGATATAAACCTCTGCAGAAAGTTAACCTTTCCTAGGAAGGACTGCAATTCCTTCTTATTTGTCGGTGTTGCGGCTTCCATAACTGTTTTGGCTTTATTTTTGTCCACTTCGATTCCTTTATTATGAACCAAAAAGCCCAAGAATTTGGCAGCCGATACTCCGAAGCTGCATTTCTCTGGGTTCATTTTGAGGTTGTGTCTTCTCATCCTTTCAAACCCTTGCTTCAGGTGCTCTAGGTGATCGTCTCTAGTTTTTGACTTGACAACCACATCATCAATATATACTTCTATAAATTTTCCACTCACATCATGGAAGATAGTATTCATTGCTCGTTGGTAGGTGGCTCTTGCATTCTTCAAACCGAAAGGCATGACAATCAATTTATATGTCCCTATTGCTCCTGGACACTTGAAGGCAGTCTTTGACACATCTTCTTCGGCTATAAAGATTTGATTATAACCTACATGGCCATCCATATAGCTTAAAATTTCATATCCTGATGCTGAGTCGACAAGCATGTCGGATATTGGTATCGGATATTCATCTTTAGGGGTAGCAATAGTTAGATTTCTAAAATCTATGCACACCCTCATTTTACCATTCTTTTAAATAACAGGAACTAAGTTAGAAAGCCATTCGACATACCTGGTTGTTCGAATGAACTTTGCTTTAAGCAGTCTCTCCACTTCCTCTTTGATTTTATGCACTACCTCTGGGGCAAATCTTCTGCTCGCCTGTTGATGAGTGTGATTTCACCTCATATTTCATCGACATTTTGCATGCATTTTCATATATTTTAGGCATACTTAATTTGATTTTTGTTAGTTTTTTCTCTTTTATGCAAAGATCCCTAAGTCTTGGAAGCCTTATTGAGGTTCACCCCGAAATCGAAAGAATCTTTCATAGACATAGGAGACTACAAAGGGAGAGGGGGATGTTGATTCCCATTCCACTCATGGCGAATCTACCGGATACAAAACCACTGAAGGACTACGCAGCCCCAAATGCTAGGGGTTTGCGAACTGGGATTACTAGGCCAAAAATCGAGGCGGAGAACTACACTATACCGCCTATGCTAATTAGCATGATTAGGCAACATCAATTCGGAGGATTACCCTCGGAGGACCCGATTGATCATGTGGAGACATTCTTGGAGTTCACCGATGCAATTAGAATTCATGTCGCCCCGATTGAGCTATTCGCTTGAGGTTATTCCCCTCCTCTCTGACTGGAAAGGCAAAAGCTTGGCTGAAGCAAGTACCCGCTAATACCTTGTTGACTTGGGACCAACTGGAGCAGGCATTCTTGGAGAAATTCTTCCCTCCATCCAAGACGGGTTACCTACGAACTCAGATCACCGGCTTCTTCCAAAAGGACGGAGAATGCTTATCCGAAGCATGGGATCGTTACAAAAGATTGCTGGAGTCCTGCCCACATCACGGGCTCGAGAGATGGTTGCTAGTGCATACCTTCTACAACGGATTGGATTACTCTTCGAAGGTGTCACTTGACTCCGCAGCTGGTGGAGCCTTTATGAATAGACCTATGACCGAAGCATTCAATATCATTGAAAACGTAGCCACCAACTACCACCAATGGGGTTCGGAAAGAGGTGATAACCCGAAAAAGCTTTCGGGGGGTAAGTTTGAAATGAATAGCACTGCTCTAATTATGTCTAAATTTGACTCATTGAATAAATGATTTGATCAGCTTGAAAAGGCTAATGTGAGTTCAATAGGTGCAACTAATATTGTTTGTGAGATTTGTGGAATGCAGGGACTTGACATAATGGAGTGCCCACGTGGTATTGCTCCTGGATCCGGTGCTTCGAGGGAACAAGTGAACTCTTGTCACAACTTCTATGACACGAACTCGAAGTTACCAAACTACGCTCCTCCAAATTCTTACAACCAAGGAAGGAAGAATAGTCCTTACCTCTCCTATGGGAACTACAACAACACGTTGAACCACGAGTTCCAAGAAGGCCAAGGTAATAGGAAACCAGCATCGGGGTATCCTCAGGTACAAAAGTCTAAACTTGAGTCTCTTTTGGAGAATTTTGTTGAAACTCAAACAAAGCAAAATGAAGAGTTTAGAAAACAAGGTAGGGCGGTCAACGAGCAATAAAATAATTAGCATATAAGGTAGATAAATTAGCTATCCATAATAAGATGTTAGAAACTCAGATTGCCCAACAAGCTAGTACATATTCTAGACCTAAGGGTATGTTTCCGGGACAACCCGAAGGTAATCCCAACGAACATTGTAATGCCATATACTTGAGGGATGATAATCTTGGGGTAGTTGAAAAGGATGTGGAATGTGAGGAGGACATGAGCGAAGATGAAGAGATAAAGCCAAAGTATGTCCCTCGACCACCTTACCAACCCCCAATACCTTTCCCACAAAGGTTGGTCTAGAAAAAGCAAGTAGAAATAGAAACTAAGAGCTTAATTGAGGAGCATGATGTCACGATAAAAACTAATATGCCTCCTAAACTAAAAGATCAAGGAAGTTTCTCTTTTGCTTGCTCAATTGGAGAGGTGAAAATAGACCAAGCCTTATGTGACTTGGGCTAGTCCGAGTTTGATGCCGCTTACTATCTTTGAGAGGCTAGGAACCAAGAAATTGAGTCCATCTGAATCCTCTTTACAATTTGCGGATGGCTCAACTAAAACTCCTCTAGGCATACTAGAGAATGTTCCCATAAAGGTAGGGAAATTTTTCGTTCATACCGATTTCATGGTGTTGGATATGAACGCGAATTCTAAATTCCCTATCATTCTTGGAAGGCCATTCTTGGCCACAGCTGGAGCAATAATAGATGTAAAGATTGGCAAGCTCTCCTTAAATGTAGAGGAAGGTAGGGTAGATTTTGATTTGACTAACTCATATAACAACCCTCCTTTTGAGAGTCATGTGTGCAGGATCGAGATAATGTCTCCAGAGGTGAAGGAAAAGCCTAATATGGAAGCTACTCCCAAACTTAGTATGACGAATGATGCACCAAATGGTGATGAAGTTGGAGTTGCTCATCATGTGGAGTTAAAACTTCCGCCGGAAGGAAGTAAGGCCATGAAACTCAGAGTAAAAAGAGCAAAGCGAAAGCGCAATTGGCCATACGAACAAAATAGGCTCTTTGAAGGACTTCCATGGAAGAGAAGTGTTCTTGCACTTCCAAGCTCAGCTGATCCCGGTTGATCCAAGGGAGTATGGTCAAGCTTAAGACCATAAATAAGAGCTTCTTGGGAGGCAACCCAAGTTTCCTTTCCCTTTTCCATTTGTTTTTGAATTTTGTTTTTGAATAATTTGAGGATATTAAAAGAAAAAATATCACTAATTGATGGTTTTGCCAAGTATTTTCAGGTTATGAAAGCAGTAAGAGCAAAAAGGCAAGGAAAAATAAAGTCAGAAGTCATCACGCCCAGGCTGTGACGGTGGTCACGGCCGTGATTAGCTAACCAAAGAAGATCAGAAAGGATCACGGCCCAGCCGTGATATCCATCACGGGCGTGATGAGAAGGACCCTGAAGATCAGAGTGTATCACAGCGTAGCCGTGATGGAACTCACGGCCGTGACATGCCATCTCCTATAAACCAGAATTGATCACGACCTAGCCGTGATAAGCATCATGGCAGTGACACGTTTTCCGATAGCTCTATGACTGGCATGTGAGCCAGCACCCTCTGCCACCTCGGTGAGTTGTTCCATTTTCCTCCTCTCTCCGACTTGATTGTTTACATTGGGGACAATGTAAGTTTTTAAGCTTGGGGTAGGGGTATTTTTGCATTTTTGAATTTTTCATGTTGCATTCATATAGGTGTAGTTTTGCATAATCACATGATTAGATTGCCCCTTGCTTAGATTATGCATCCAATTGTGAGAACTTTGTGCCAAATGAATTGAGATAGTGAATTTTTGAACCCAATTTTTGTATTATTGTGACAAGCTAAAAATTAAAATGATTGAGATGATCTTTTGATAGTTGATAATTAGCATGTGATTCCTTAGATTTGTGTTTCTCATTGATTTTAAACTACTAAATGTGAGATTTTTTATCCTAAATGGGGTACTCACTAAATCTACCCCATTCTTGTGATTGAGTGTTTTATTCCTCTTGGGTGGTGTTCTCTAGAACCTGACTTGAAACCGTTTTGGAACTTAGAAATTTTTTAAAACATTTTTGAAAATGATTGAGGCATTAGGTATTTTTCTGGCCTTCTGAGCGTTGATTGATTAAATGCTACCCCTTAGTTGCCCAATTTTGAGCCTAAAAGAATAAAATACTTTTCTTGGTACCTTGATTTGTTTTGATGAATGATGCTTGGTATGACACCTTTTAAAGTATTGTAAAAAGGGTAAAAAGATAGTTTGAAAAATAAATTGTGGGATGAGAAAGTTAGAAAAATATTTCTCTTAAGTTGAAAATCTCCCATTCTCCAAATAAATGAAATAAAGTAAACAAAAAAAAATGGAGAAGGGGATGAGAAAAAGAAAGTGAGAAATAAAAAGTAAAAAAAAAGGAAGAAAGAAAGGTGGAAAATGAACTAAAGCCTAAAAAGGAATTTTATAAGGTTATCATGCCTTGCATTGTTTGATATTTTGTTTAGCCTTCTTGAATTTTCCTTTTCTTGATTTCTCCACCTAACAATTAATCCCATGGCCCTATTACAACCAAAATAAAAGACCTCTTGCTTCTAATGTGTTTTCATTAATAAAGTAGAGATTTTGTTAATAGTCAAGCTTATGGTAGAATACCTTCCTTGAGGAAATTGAGCGAATTGTCATATACCCTTAAATGCTTGAGTGAGGTGAGAAGGGTGCCCGAATCAGTGACAGATATGAATTTAGGGGACCTAAGCTTCTAATTGGACTTAAAATCGAATATCTCTTGCTTACTTATTTGAATATGCCTGTCACTTGGATTAGTTACTCGGGTTCTTGGTTCACTATCCATGCTCTGATTGTTTATATTTTCTGGTCTTAGTGATTGCTTGAGGACAAGCAAAATCTTAAGCTTGGGGTAGTTTGATGAGTGTGATTTCACCTCATATTCCATTGACATTTTGCATGCATTTTCATATAGTTTAGGCATATTTAATTTGATTTTTGTTAGTTTTTACCTTGGAACGGGTAAGGCGGTTTTGTGGTGTTGTTGTGCAGGAATTAAGGATTAAAATGCTCAAGATTAACCATGACGGAGCTTGCATGAAGATGGGGCTTGAAAAGTGAAGAAAATGAGCCAAACAGAGCCCATCACGACCTAGCCGTGATGATCATCACGGCCATGATCGAGTAGAGCTGAAAAGAAAGAATGGAAAAGTCAGACCTGGTCACGGCCAGGCCGTGCCAACTGAACCAGACCCTCACAGGCAGAACTGATCATGCCCTAGCCGTGATGATGGTCACGACCGTGACAGACCAACCAGCGAAGCAACTTCCAAGTCAGAATCCGTCACGGCATGGCCGTGATGGCCATCATGGCCGTGATGCGTAATATATGGATCTTTAGACATTGATTTGATCTGAATTTGTTATTGATTGGGATTCAAGTTACCCTAATCTATAAATAGAGCAATTAGGCTCGAAAATAGGGGGACTCTTAGAGACTTTTGGGTCTGCTACATTAGGCAAAAATTAGGATTTCTCTTCCTCTTCTTCTTCTCTTCTCTTAGGTTTTCATTCATGTTTTTGTTAATCAAGTTTGCCATGACCATGGCCATGCTTTAGTAGTAGTTTTATTTCTAGGGATTGAGGCTATGCCCAAGATTTGTTTTATGTTATGAATTGATGTTTTCCTTATTTAATTTCAATTTGCTTTCGATTTGGTTTCTATCGCATAATTACTTGTGAATCTGGTGCGCACTTATTTGCATGTCGTAGATACTCTAAGGAGGAAGCTAGCGATGAACTTAGGTATCGGATCTATAGGAATCAAACTTATGACTTAAATCACGAGAGTTAGAAGCGGTCCTTCGAGGGTTCACGAATTATCACAAAGCTTAAAGGGTCCAATTTAAATTCAATTACCACGAGAGTAGGGGTTGGTTTAATCGGGCACCGTTTTTGTAACCCGAGAGGGGGCATTAACTTATTGAGGATAAATTCGCCTTCAAAGTAATTTTGATAATTAACAAGGGATAGTCAATTTAGTAACATGAACAATCTTGTTGGTAACCCAATTCCTAGGAATCCCTTTTGATCTGAAAAACCCCTAATTGATTTACTTTCCTGTTTTAATTGATTGCATTCTTAAATATCTGATTTTCTAGTTAATTCTTATTACAAAAATCAAATATTTTCAAAATATTTTTTTCATATAATCCAATTTAATTGGTTTAATAATTAGTTGTTATTTGAGATCACGGTCTCTGTGGGATCGATCTTTTTATTACTTGGCGACGAATCTGGTACACTTGTCGGAGTCCACACATCACATGTTTGACAGGTTGGCAATCCTCTGAGTGGTAACCGGTGTTCGACAAGATCCCTGCTTAAACCAGGCATTTCATCGTAGTCCCATGCGAAGCAATATTTATACTCTGTAATTATTCTGACAAATTTTTGTTTGTAATCCTCTGGCAGAAAAGCACTCACAAAAATAGGCCTTTTCTTTTCTTCTATCCCTAAGTTTATTTCTTCCAGGGGATCTTCCACTTCCATATTTTGCTTAACTTCGACTCCCTTTTCAAAACACAAAGGGTCGTCATCAATGATACAATCCGCTAACACACTTTCTGAAGTGTGTACTTCTTTGTCGGCCAGATAGGCCGACAATCTTCTCAGTTGTATTTCATGACTCATTGCCGGAATTTGACCGAGTTTTGTCGGTCTCGTCCTTTACCTTAACACTGAAATGGCTGAGAAGGCTTGCTTCCAATGCATCCTTGTCAGTGACCCCTTCGTTGACAGTTATAGGTCTGACGTTTGGTGAATATACCTTGAAATCAACATGTAATTGCTGAGCATAGCAAGCACTGTCATCTGCCTCCACGATTTCTACCCGATCTTGCGCATTCCATAAGATTACTTTATGATGCACTGTTGCTGGAACTGCTCCTACAACATGAATCCAATCCCTGCCAAGTAATATGTTGTAGCTTGACTTGGCTGGAATTATTACAAACAATGTCATCCTTTCGACGGCGCCAACCTGTATATTTAACAAAATGACACCATCTGACGGAGAAGTTTTGCCACTGAAGTCAGTGACAACCATATCTGTCGGAATTAAATCCGACTGATCCTTCCCTAGCTTTTTGAACATTGCTCTTGGCATAAGGTTCACAGCAGCTCCCCCGTCAATTAAAACCATGTTGGTAGGTCTTCCATCTATTATGGCCTTTACATGTAAAGGCCTCAAATGGTTTCTTTGCTCATCGGTGGGCTTCTCCAACTGGGCTACATTGTCAAATACGGTAACTAAGTTCTCTTGAACGTACATCCAAAAATCACCTGGGTCTATACCATTGTTAACGACATCATCGTCGTCGTTAGAGAAATCAACTTCGAGATATCCCTCATATTCTTCTGGAATGAATGAAATCGATCCTATCTTCATTTCCATCCCTGGTTCCATTATAACTCCATTCTCTGGATCCTCATCCAAAAATGCACCTCCAACCATTCTGCCATGATTTCTTTTTAAATCATTCTCATCATCTGATCCTGACCTATCTGACAGAGGTCGGGCTATTCATACGCCACAGTTATCCAGTGTCTCGATGATAGGAAACGCCTCTTCTCGAGTATAGGAAATGCCTCTTCTCGTCACTAAACTATCAGTGCTATTATTTCCTGTATTAGTAGCGTTAGCCATGGTTGCAGGAATATTATCAACTGGCGCAATAGTGGTTATAGGATTAGCACCCACCGTTGACACATCGGTGTTAGTGCTGACTACGCCTGCATTACTTGCACTACTCATATTCAGAGTTTTGGGAATTAGATGACGATTGAATCACTCTCCCACTCCGTAGACGCATACAATGAATTTGTATGTGAGAGTTCGTGACACTTATACGAGTTACACTGAACTCGTCCCACTGGGCGTGCCAATTTGTTAGCGTTGGTTTTTGGTTTCTGACCAAAATTCATTCGTGACAAATAATTAGAGATCAAACGAGTGTGGGACCTACAAGTTATGCAGCAATCTCATCAAGAATAGTTATGAACTGTCTGTCAAGTATGAATTTGACAATTTTAATCAAATTAGGAAGTACTGGCAAAGACTAAGTACTAAGACAAGTATATAAGTTTGAAAATGGTGTACAAATTATTGTCAGTAATAAAACTTGACAATGAAACTACTTGTATTTGAAAAGATAAGTTTGAAGTTTAAAAGAAGAAATTAGTTTCTATATTAGAAAATAACTTCCAAATTACACTGAGTAACTAATAAAAAGAACAAAAAGTTAAAAGAAAAGTTAAGTAAAGTAGGATCTAAGTAATACTACTTGCAAAAAAATGAATGAGTTTAAAAGAAGAACATAAAAGAACTGCTGGAAATAAATGAAAATAAATGAAGAGCTTGAATAAAAGAGATGAAAATAGCATTGAATTTCGCCATAATATTGAAATAAGAATGATGGAATGAATACTTGAATGTAATCCGTCAATCTGCTGTGTGATCGAGATGTGTAGGATGTGTATCAAGTAACCAACCTTTATTACATTGTGATTATTAGTATTTATAGGCAAATAAAATAACTACCTAGAAATAACTCCATATCTAAATGACTGCCACATGTCTTTGGCAGTTCTCTTAATTTATATACTTAAACTGTTTTGTCAAGCAATTCCACTAACTGCTCAATGTCTTGAACCGCTCTGTGTTGATTTGCTTATCTTCGACGGTTTGAACTGTTTGACAACTTGTATTGGTACTTTTCGTCGGATTGGGGACTTAATCAATTTCTTCACTTTTCTATTTCTCTTTATGACTCTTCCTTCGACAAAATCTTCCTTTATTATTTTGTCAGGAATTGGATTATCGAATATTTTCCTCTGTCAAACTGTATTTTCTTGTCAACCAAATATTTTCAATACTTAGAAAATTTTGGTTATCACTTTGATCCCTTCGTAAGCTCATCGAAAAAAAATTCCTTCGTCAAAAAACTCAAAATTTCATCCTTAACACATCTCTAGTCTATCGTCAGTTTTACAATCTTGTCTACGAAGATATCTAGTTGAAGTCAAAGACAAAAAAAAGTAATTATATATTCAATATATTTAAAAGTTATATTTAATTTTCGATACAAAAGTTTTATTTTTTTTGTTTTAAATTTATTAACCAGGTAAAAGACTGTTTAGTAAAACCTTACTCCCTCCGGTCAATAATATAAGCAAAAAATTTCAAATTTTTTGGTCCAAAATATAAACAAATTTCAACTACTTTCATCTTATTTAATGAAGTTATTCTCAAAACACCCTTCATTTAATACAAATTTTGTTTTCCAATGGCTCCTTTTATTCTCAAGAACACAAACTTAATACATAAGAGAAAGGGCAATTTAAGTGATAAACTTAATTTTTTTATTCTCAATGACTCTTTTAAATGAGATCAATTAACTACCTTAATATGTGTGATTTATTCAATTTTTTCTTATAATAGTGACCGGATGGAGTAATTGTTATATTTAAAGGATGTAAGAATATTTTGAAAAAACTAAAAAAAACTGTTGCAAATTATTATTATTATTTATTATTCATGGAATTGAGAAACTAACCAACTTTTAGTGTGAATCACCATTATATGTAGCCTTTAAATTTCACTAACTAGATATTGGAACAGAAGTGCAAACTTATTAGTTATAGGGAGAATTGGTAAGTGGGAATCAACTAATGGCAACCAGCTAGCAGAATCTCCAACCTTTCCTTCCAAAAAGCCATTAAAATGATGATAACTTATTTAAAAAGATTTTTTTTTTTTTTGAATGAGTCTTAGAAATAGAAGGCATAGCACTTTAAAATGGACCTGATTTTTATGTGTGTATATATATATATATATATATATATATGTGTGTGTGTGTGTGTGTGTGTGTGTGTGTGTTGGGAAATGAATTAATGTCCTTCACTTCTTTCTAATTTCTTTAATCTTGTCAAACAAAAAGCATGTTTTCTTTTGCAAAGAAAACAAGAAGCATATCAGTACAAATCCACTGCTTATGTTTGATGCTTTAGGCAATTATATAGTACTTATTTTTTGTTAAAGAGACTATGGAGGGATGAGGATAATTCTATGGAATACATTTGAGAAGGCCAATATATGGAAGCATTGGTGTTATATGGGTGGCTTGAATGCAATGAAACAAAAGACTAAACAACAAGATGCATGAACGAGAGTACATAATTAACAGATAATGAAATTGCTGGATGCAACTAAATTGGTTGGTCACGATGATATTGATGATGACATTGTCATGTATATATATAGATCCATTAATGAATCAAAGCTGCTTATTCCTCACCAAATTAAAGCTCTTTTACATGAAAAGCAAGGGAAAGATCATAAAAAATGTGCGATTTCATCCCATGAGCACAATGGTGGGACTCTCTCACACCCACGACTTTTTTTATGGAATATGCTTTTGGTGAAAAGTAGCTATATATGCCATTAATTAGTGACAATAATTAACGAGAATAATTATGGAATTAAATATAATAGATGTATCGTAATATTATTTAAGGTGAGGTGAATTCTCATGTCAATACAATGTTTTGGGTAAATATTACACTTCTTATGTGTCCCAATCATCATTGAACAACTCCTTCAATGATGATTGGGTCACATAAGAAATGTAATATTTACCCAAAACATTGCATTGACACCAAAGAATTCACCATTATTTAATTAGAAACCATAATATTCTCTTTGAAGGACACATTCCAGATAAAGTAATTAAGCCTTATGATTATGTGGTGTGGTGTGTTGGATTGGAATTTTAAAAGATTATTTTGACATAAAAAAGTTTTACGGATTTTAAAAGACTATGTAGGAATCTAATAACTTATAAGATTTTAAAAGGCTTTTTTTTTAAAGATTTTTATAATAAAGATTCTCGTATATAGATTTTACGGGATTTATGTCATAAGATTTTATAATATTTGAATTGATCATGTGGATGTAAAAGGAAAACATTAATTTTTAACAAAGGCTGGCATTTAATATCATTGAACTACAAATCAAAGCAACTACTGTTGCTGCATTTCAATATAGAAGTCAAGAGTCCCCAAAATGGATAATGGTTTGATTGGTAGTTTATCATAGGACAGAAGAGGTTAGGCTGGCAGACACGGTGAGTTGAACGTTTAAAAACCAGAATGAGTGGTGAGATGGTATTTAAAATTTGTATGCATAGAAGGATCAGCTCAGACTCAGCAGGTTCTATTCAGTTTCATACCAAATGAAGTCACAAATAATTTAGAGAAAGACCATATTATATGCAAAAATTGAAAATTTTCATTACAAATATTACTTCAACACTTTTCTATCGTATCTAGGAGTAAATCAATTGGGCCTAACATATTTTATTCATAACCAGTCAAGCTATTTTTTAAAAAAAAAAAATTTCCCTTAAGTTTTGCTAGCCAAACTAGCATTCAGATTCAAGTATTTGTCCCCAAGAATGGTACATGAAAGTTGTTTGCATCGTGCATTGACTACGTCAGAAATCAGTTTCAAGAAATCCAAAACATGATGGCTTTCCAAGTTTCCAACTCTCAGTTGGAACTGTTATATTTCTATTAATTAATTAATAAAGATGGCTTTCCAATACTTAGTTTTTATTGGTTCAATATCCAAAAAGCACTCGTTAGGATGACTATTAAAAAAAAATATGTGCATTTTGTCGTAGTGACGAGGTCTGAGGTTGCGCGCCTCTCTCTTCTGTTCTGCTTTCTGTTCTTCGTACTGCGTGTTTGTGCAACTCCCATTCCCAATTTGCAGCCTCTGTTCTGTGGGTCGAGATTGAAGACTCCTGTGCCTCCTATGTGATATTACTTCCGTACTCAATTATAACTAAAAATAATTAATTTCATATTTATTAAAAAAATTAGTTAATTTAATTTAATTATCATAACTTGTGTAAAAAAAATAGAATTATAATTACTAAACTACCATTTAATTGTCCAGGAATATGTAATGTTCTTAGAAAAATAAAGGGGGAATTAGTTTGATTGATTAACTTTCTTGATTTTTGGAATATTTATATTAAATAGAGTTTAGTTTGTTGGATTTTGCTTATATTTGAATCCAAAATATATAGATATTTTTTTGTTTATAATTAAGTCACGAGGAAGTATACTATATGTATGTTTGTGTCTCCTCTCCGGTGCGGCCTCTCTTTCTATGTTCCTCTCTTCAATTTCCTATTTTAATTCTCATTGTGTGTTTGAACGAGCGTTCGATAAAAATAATTTAAATGTAATTGATTTTATAAAATTGATTCGGTTAGAATTGAGTTTGAAGTGGAGTGATTTATGTTTGAATGTTTTTATTTTGAAAGCAAGCTTGATGTAAAACTTAGTGTAAATTTTTCAACTCAACTCAAAAGTTACCTTTTGTAGTTTCTAGTCAGGATCACTTCTGAAGGTAAAATCAATTTTATCGGTCAATAACCAAACATCAAATTTTTATTAAAATCACGTTTGACAGAAGACAGAATCAATTCTGGAGATTTTCAATATGAAACCAAACGCACACTAATTGCCTAGAAGCAAACCTTGTTTTCTTATTGCTCGTTTCCCACTGGTTTTTGATTCAACGAGTGGATATCATGAATCCATATAGGTTGAGCCAAGAAAAGAAAACAATTAGAGGATTGGAATATGAAAATGAGGTAAGATATGCTGGTAATATGAGGTAGTATAAGTTAAAAAATCCACAGTAAAAAGGAACGAACAAAAGTGAAAATCATGAGGTATAATTAAGGTTGGGACATGATGTGCTTCCTTCACAGGTCTATTGATTTACAGTTCTCCATGACGTTGTTTTTATTCAAATGCAACTTTAATAAATTATTATATCAATATTTATTCATCCTTAAAGTTATGATTACAAATATGATTACAGCATGCTTAAAGTTATTGATTAACGAATAAAAATTGGAAAACTTCTATTGAAAAATAATGCATTTAATACATAAAAAGTTAAAAATTTGTGATTTTTCATAAAATACTTCTATATATTGATTCCTTGATCATTACCTATAAAAGTTAAAACACTAGTTAGCAAGACTCAAATATTTTTGATCACTTAATTTTTTTTTTTTACACTTTCAGTCAATCATACATAATCAAATACAACATTGATGATAATTATTATAAAAATCAGATTGTTTCTAACAATATGACAACACAATTGATTAACAATATAAAATATCTTTACTGCCACATCACAATTAAGAGTCTGTTTGTTAAAGATTAAAAAATAAATAATTTTGATACAAAATAATTTAATGATTATTTTTAGAGATTTTAAATAAAAACAGAAACAGATTTATGTTTGTTTACAATAAAAAAAATCATTTTTTTAAACAATAATTAGTTATAAAAACAGATTTTTTTTTTCAAAAGCTAATGAAAGTTACTTTTCATTTTAATCCTGAAAATGATTTTGTTCTGCTTTTCATTATTTCCAAAAACAAAGATAAACACACTAAAAAATCTCTTACTTAAAAATAAACATCAGGAGGTCAAATGATAAATTGCTTTTAAAGGAATAAGTCGAGAAAGGTTATACTTCAAAGTAAGTATAATGTTGGTAACAGAGATTCGGCAGAACTGCATGCAACCTTTGTACTGAAAAGTGAAGTCATAAGATGAGAAATTAAAAGGGTCTCTTTGAGAAATGCAAACTAGTGTTGGTCAATGGTGATAAACAATTTTTTTGAGATAATCAAGGTCAAAAGTAACTACCATGTGAGATCCTAACACCCAAATTCGGCAGAACTGCATGCAACCTTTGTACTGAAAAGTGAAGTCATAAGATGAGAAATTAAAAGGGTTCACTCTTTGAGAAATGCAAACTAGTGTTGGTGATAAACAATTTTTTGAGATAATCAAGGTCAAAAGTAACTACCATGTGAGATCCTAACACCCAAATTCAATCAATTAGCAATTTAACCATCAATCGATGCATCTACAAGTAGGACATGGCACATCAGTTGGTGTACATACACTATGCAAGTCTCCACAATCCACATGAACCGATAAAGAAGATTATGAAGTCCACTCAGACCTAGTTGATAATGAAAATCCCCAAAGCAGAAAATGAAAAATTCAATCTCTCACTTAACCGCAATAACATATTTCATATAGCAGACAGTATTTAAGTGTCTGCAGTCAAAAGTTACTCATATGCACAAAACCTAAATATTCGTTTGGCATTTGTCATGGGTTAAGATGAGACCATAAGTATGGAAGCATAGATGAAAGAAGAATGATCAATTTCATTTGTAGATCATCCTGCCCTATTGATGGTTGGGATCAGTTGAGACATCAAATCCAGGAGGTATAAAAATAACATCGTCCCAGTCGGATGAAGAATTTTCCTGCAAAATTATTTGTTTGTTAGTTTCAATTTACAAAATAGATTCATTACATATAAAGTAATAGAGATAGCAAGTACCCCTCTCCCTATCCAAAAAAACGAAAAGAAAAGAAAGGAAGGAATAAGGAGCACAAAGGATTAAATAAATCTAGGCCCTTGTATTCCATCTTCTGCAGCAACTTTGACATTCACCTTCATTTCCTTTATTACATCCTCTAGAACAGCAACCTGAAAAATAAATCATGGGTAAGCCCACAGAAACAACAGCTCATACATTGAGGGGACTGTTGCAGTCTATACCTGGATATCCCCTTGTCTGAGAGCGGGATTTAATTGATTCTGCTGACGGGATGCCCTTTCAAGAGAGTTTTCCAAGTCCTCCTATGAAAATTTCAAAAGGGGAGAAGCAGGAAACAAAAAAAACCAAAAACAAAAACTCTCAGCTTGGTTTACAACTACCTAATTCAGGTAATTCAAGGCAGGTACTTCAACTACACCTTTCTGAAGAAAAGTGGACGGTATCTCTTTTTCTGGCTTTTCAATATCAGACTTCTGGACTGTAACCCACCAATATAACAGTTCAAAACAGCAGTTCAGAGATTCAAACAAGAAAATAAATGAAGTTAACATCGATAGAAATGAAGCACAACCATTAATTATGATAGCAAGATTATAAGAATCAGCATTTTAAATACAGTTGTAAACATTGGAAAAAATCCAGTTCACGGTGTTTATAAATATAGTATACAACAACTTTTTTGTTCATAAATGTATAAAGCATAAAGTACATATTCAGACTCAAGACCTTCAAACTTCAGTGTTATCGATGGCGGCCGGCCAAAAATCCGCCATACATTAGAGCGGATGGCGATGCGGCCATATGGCGGATGCCATGGCGGACAAAAAAAAATTATATATATATATATATAACAAAAATTGCAGAAATAAATATAAAATCCAAAACACTAACAACATATGTCAAGAACCATAAACTAAATTGATAAAAAATATCATATAAGTCTCATAATACCTATCATAGACTACTAAGTACTAACAAGGTTGATAAAATAACAAGGTTCAAGACTACTAACAAGACGGGAGAAGCTGGAGAGGGCTCGTGAAGCTTCAGAAGAAGCTGGTTCGCTTGCCATTTTCGAAAATGACTGAAAAAAGGAGAAAAGAAGAAGTTGGTCGCCGGAGGTTGGTGGTCGTCGGACGGTGGTCGCCCGACAGTGGGTGTCGTCGGAGGGGAGTGGTCAGAGAAGAAAGTGTGAAATGGGAGGAAGAGAAGGGGTTCTTCTGCTCTAGGGTTTTTTGTTTGGGATAAAATGAAGGGATGGAAGTCTGATTTAGTGAAATTAGGGTTTTTACCCATTTTGGGTTGGGTCGGGTCGCACAACCCAGAAAGATGGGTCAGTTTTTTTTCTCAAAAAAAAACCCAAAAACCCGCCATTTCTGCCATGGCAGGCGATTCCGCCATAACCGCCATTCGCCATGCGGCCGCCATGGACCGCCACGCCACCGCCTCCGAATGGCGGTTCCTTCAAATCCCGCCACCGCTTTCTGCCATGGCGCCGCCATGGCCGCTATTTGACAACACTGTCAAACATTCAACAGCCCTGGAAAATTTTAGGCCACCATAGCTCTGTATTTATTCATGCTGTAAATGCATATGCACTAGCCACTGACTAATGTTATCTTTGAACAAAGGCAGGGAAAGGAAGTTTATTGACATTTTAGGTTCTTACCATAGACAGTAAGTAAGCTTCTAATTAACGCTTGATTACTCCACCGATTGATTGCGGTAAAGCTATATATAAGAGATTAGGTGTGTAGCCAGCCCACATACAAAATTCTCTATAACTTTCTCTTTCAACATCACTGATTTTCTCAATTACTTTGTGGACAAGTGCAACGGAAAGTGGGCATTGAAACCTTTGCAGAAGTACAAGCTGATTATTTCCCCTTTTCTTAAATAAAATCAAACATACAACTTATATGCATGTCCTTGATCGTTCACCCAATTTGGTACAAAATTTTCTGCTTCTATCAATCATGGGGTGAATCACAAATGCCTTTAAATTGTGCATGTAATGCACAGATCGGTGCAATCCTAGATTACTTATACGATTTGGACTATTCTACGATTCGATATTTTTTCACCAATATTCTCACGATAGAATTAAAGGGGCTTAGAAGCTTAATAAAAAGAACTAAACAGGTAACTGGTTATTTGTGCAAACCAGTTTTGGCACAGAGGCAGTCACTCTGTTTTAGTTCTTCTAGCATAGAGTATTCATGCAGTCACTCTGTTTTAGTTCTTCTAGTGTAGAATGTTCATGTGGCCACTCTGTATGGACCTTAAGGCTAAGAAAAAGGGGAACAGGTGTGGAATAATGTATATTTAAGTTTTTATTGATGTGTTTTTGAATTGTAAATGCATTATGCATTTACGATTCAAAAATTAAACAAATGATACATGATTTGACAACTATGATATTAACATGTTGCAAAATATTTCCTGTATTCCCTATCCACAGATTGCAGCATAGGAACTAAGACACCAATGACATATCCAGACTTAAAAGGCTGAGAGAAGAACCTGGAAAACTGGAACGCCAGAAAAGCTATCGGAAGGAAGGCCAGATTTTTCCCTCTCCTGTAAAGCACAAGCATGCATAATCATTACTGTATACCTCGAATGACAAGTGATAAGCTAAATAGGTTATACAAGAAAAAATTAAACACTACACATTAACCCATTTTCAGTATGCATGACCAATGTTCTAAAAATTGTACCAAACCGGCCAGTTAGACCAAAATAATTGGAAACGACTAGTATGCCAGGCAGTCAAACTTTCATTTAAGGAATTGGTGAAAACCGATCTAAGTTCTTAGTAAATTATTGCTAAGAAGCTTTCCAGCCACAAACTATTTGTATCCCCGAAAGAAGATCTGCCACCACAAATTGCACAAAAAAGTAAATTAAAAAAAATGAACTTAGCTTGTAGAGAAACTTCTTCTACCTTCCACCATAAAGGCAGCATCATAATCAATCATAATTCCTAGAATATCAATGAACCTAGGCAGCATCAAGTACTGTTTGGAAGTTTTAAATTCTTCAGTAATTAAGACTCAACTTAGAGGATAACAACCGGAAACTACATAACATTTGTTTCGATTGGAGTTTATACATTGGACATTGGCATTTTGAGAGTAACAGGGAGATACACAAGAATCAATTGAAATCAATCACTCACTCGCAACGCATTCGTCACTTGAGAGGACTCCGGTATCAATCTAAAGGCTACCCCATTCACCTTGAGCTGAAATACCTGCAAAAAATGACAAACTCGGTTTTTCTCAACTCAAGGAAAAAAAACAAATAATAAAGTAAATAGTCAACTTAAAATGGCTTATTAAGCTTTTCTGATAAGCTTAATGCAATAAGCTAAAATGAGCTTATAAGAAGATCATAAACCATTTTCACCAATTATCTGCATAAGTTTATTTTCATAAGCTCAAATAAGCACCCTTAATCCTGAAATTATCCTTCACTAGCATTTTAGTCACTGAATATACTTATGCAAACAAGTTATGGTAAACAGTATGGATAAACAGCACAGCTCAATTAAGCGCTAATACAACCAGTTTTTTTGAAATATTTTCATAAACTTATCCGATAAGGTTACTGAAACAAGCTAAAAGTTCCTAAGCTAATTTTATATAAAACTTATTTTCATAAACTGTTATTGTAATCTTATGTTAGTACTTAAATTGAGGGAATAATAATAATAATTTAAAGGACGAGGTTGGCATAATAATGAAGGAGAAGTGTGAACCTTATTCAAGGCAACGGGGACAACTTTTGAACCGTGACGCATGTGAGGGTCAACAGCTATAACCTGATCGAGGAGTGATTCAGCATCTTCTTTCTTGAAGCAAAAGAGTCCGAGACTCTTCCCAGTGGAAGTTCCCGAAACCAGCATGAACTCATCCTCAGGATTGCTGAGGGCATAAACGGGAATTCCATCCAAGCGGTCTTCGATTTCCTCTGCCGACATGGGCCGGCGAAAGGGCCTGGTGGCGTTTTGGGCTATCCGAGCCCAAGGGGGATGGGCGGAGATGAAGGAGGGAGTGTTGTTGTTAATAATCGGGTGAAGTTGATGAAAGAGAGGGTGGTGGGTGACGTTGTGAGCTAGGGTGGACCAGCAACGTTGAAGGTCGCCGAAAGCTTTGAGGAAATTGGACTTGTGGTTCTCCAAATTCAAGTTCATGGTTGTGTTGTGGTTTCGAATAGTGTGGATTGAGAGAGTGAAGAGTCGCGGAGAATAGAATAGAAGGAGTCGGGTATGGAGTTGAGTAGCTACTGGAACGGACGAGTGAAGTGAGGAATAACAAAATCTTCAAACCCTTCCGTCTGGAGTCTGGACTTTGGAGGGAGACACAACTATCTATCCATCGGAAAATGCGTTTGAAAGTAAAATAAAGGTTAAATTACTATTTTGATTTCTTATCTTTATTTTATGTTTTATTTTGATCCATCATCTATTTTTTGTTTTATTGGTCCCTTCCATTAGATTTGCATTGACGGTGTTTGGTTTTCGCCGCTAGTTATAATATCTTTGACTGCTCTACGGATTGACGACTGTCCCCACAAACCAACACGAGTCTTTTCAACGTACCTTGTACTCACTCACACATTTCCTAGGGAAACTTCCCAGGAGGTCGTCTATCCCAAAATTGTTCCAAGTCAACCACGCTTAACTGTGGAGTTCTTAAGTAATATGCTACCGAAAAGAAGATGCATCTTGTTGGTATAGGTAGTATCAATCAATTCATATAAGACATCCTTAATTATATAGTCTCATACCTACAGAGTCTCACGATCCCTCTCATTCGAGTGTGTAATCAGTTCATTCATGTGTCTCTCAATCTAGAAGCTAGCCAGGAGACGCTCCTTGTTCGCCCCTTCTTGCATCGACGACCACTCATCGCCCTCGTCAACCCTGGGTGTCACACTAGTCGCCGGAAACCGCCGCCGTCAGTCGTCGGAACCGCCGCAGTCTGTCATCGGAATGTGGGTTTAGAGAGAGGAAACCTCATTTTCCCTTCCTCCCTCTTCTTCTTTCTCTTCCTCCCCCTCCTTCTTCCAAATATATGGATGTATGACCCAATTGCAGCCTCCTTCCCCAGCCTCATGACCCATTTCTGGTCTCCTTTCCAAACGAAATAACGACAACATCAATGGGTGGAGCTAGGCGGTTGTCCTTGGCTTCAACCACCTTCGATTTGTGTATAGAAGTAGACGGAGGTTCCATTGTGGAGTCGACCATGAAGTTAACGAAAGGGAAATGAAGATTATGATGAATCTGCGCGGGAAGGTTGATGAGATGAAGATGTAGAAATTTTTTCTGATTTGGGTTTAATAGTGTCATGGGTTTTGATTATTTGGGTTTCTGATTTGGGTGTTGTTGAACCTGTTATTACTTTGAGTTCTTAATCTTGATCAAGCATAATGGGTACTGCTAATAGTGTAATAACATGGAAGAAGGGAGAGGGAGAAGGAGGAAGGGGATGAAGAAGGAAGTGAGGAAGAGAAGGAAGAAGAGAGAGAAAGTTAAAATGAGGTTTTCTCTCTCTAAACCGAGATTCTGGCGGCGGCGGCAGTTCCGACGACTAATCGCGGCGGTTTTCAGCGACTAACGTGGAAACCTAACGTCGTCAGTGTAAATCTAACAGAATGAACCAAAATAGGCTAACGTTTGTAAGATATGGGACCAAAACGGAACAAAAAAATAGATGGAGGACCAAAATAGAACCTGACATAAAGATAAGGGACCAAAAGTGTAATTTAGCCTAAAATAAATAAGGATCTTGCGATAACGACATTGGTTAAAGAATAAAAATTATAGAAACTTTATATTTGAAATTGTAACTTTTAAACTTTGGAAAAATGAAATACACCACTTTCCATACATTATTTATATCTTTATATCATTAATCAATGTCCTTAGGGTACTGGTTAACATTTCCATAAAATAAATGAACGTGAATTTACATATATATTTTTCCTAAGTACATCTTACTTATGCTATGTTTGGGAGGATCGAGTGACATGGTCAGTAATGGAGTGGAATTGTGTAAATTCATTAACTTATTGTTTGAGAGTTTATTCATCAATAGAGTGAAATGGTTTTGGGGGTTTGGCATTTTCTTCTATTCCCTCATTAAACTTTCAAACAATGGAGTGAGATGCTTTTACATTTCTACTCCACCCCATTACGAATCACGCCATTATTAATCACTCCGCTCCATCCTCATAAAAACTTCCAAACATAATCATTTCACTCCATCCTCGTTAAATTCCAAACAATCGAGTGAGATGTTTTTACCTTTTAACTCCACTCCATTACTAACCACACCATTGTTAACTCATTGTTTGAGAGTCTTTTCATTAATAAAGTGGGATGGTTAAGGGTTGGAACCCAGACCACTCCATACTCGTCATTTCTCCAATTTTTCAAACCCTCCAAATTGGGGGTTTGTGACCTCCCTTCAAACTTCCAAACAATGTAATGATATATTTTTACATCTCTACTTCACTCCGCTCTAAACCACTATATTATTGATCTCTCCACTAATCCCCTTCAAAACTCCCAAACATAACCTAAGGAAGGGAAAGATGTCTTATATGAGGAATGTGGAGATTTAATTATTTATTGAAATTAAATTATTTAATAATTAATTATAACATTATTCAATTTATGTTTATGTCTATTTATTAAAAAACAATTTTTTACTAAAAATTTATTAATAAACAATTTTGAAATAATATATTTTATTTTAATTATATAAAATTATTTTTATATAATAATTTAGGGGGAATGTGAAATTATATAACTGTTTCAATATTCAAAATGGTCAAATCCATAGAGTAAAATGAAAAATATGATTGATTTAAAATAATTAAACAATTTTTTTATAATGCCCATACTATCATATCATATTATTAAATAATAATAATAATAATAATAATAATAATAATAATAATAATACAAAATATATAATTGTTAGGTACAAGAGTTATTAAAATAATATTTCGTAATTAAAACAGAGTTAAGAAACTTTCTTAACTATATTTTGGAGACTGAAAAATTAGGATGATCAACTCATAGTTATGGTCTTTATTTATATAGACTTCCATGTTATTTTGCTTATTGGTTTAGGAGAAAGTTGTTCTAATTATTAGAATTTCTACAATAACTATTTCATCAACCTGTATTTAGTAATGCCTTTGAATTATTGAATTTTTCAAGCAACGAAAGTGGCTTTATATTTCTCACAATATCTCACTTAAAGTCACTTTTGTGAGCTTTCTATCATGTCGGTTTCTTATTGCTTATGCTTTTGATAGATCGTAGGAGGATCTATACCACATAAGCTTGTCAGGATTTTTTGATTTTGACATGACATGCGCTAGGTTATCTTTGGTATGAATATTTTGGGTATCCATACTCCCTTCCTCTATTATTTCTCTAACAAATAGTATTAAACTTCCATGTGCTTTGTCCTTAAATGAAAGGTTGGATTCCTTGCAAGACACTTTGACAGTCACAATACACAAGGTTCTTTTGTTGCTTGTGCCCAAGTTCCTTCATTAACATTTGAATCCAAATAGATTCCTTGCATATTTGAGTAGTTGACATGTATTCAACTTCTTTAGTAGATAGACCTACAACAATCTGTAACTTAGATAGTTAACTCATACCTCCCCTGCAAGTGTGAATACATAGTCCCTAGTAGATATCAAAATCACCCACATAATCTGAAACTACAAATCATTGGACAATTAAATTTGATCTTCTAAAATATAATGCAACATTTGAGGTTCCTTTAATATAACTTAGGATCCTCACTCTCAAAAAAAAAATGTAACTTAGGATCCTCTTAACACAATTTCAATACTCTCTATTAGGACCTGTCATAAAACAAATGACCATTCAAACTTCTTTAACAATATGTGGTCTAGTCTAGATCATCACATACATTAATCTTCTTACTGCTGATGCATACGATACTTGAGACAGTCCATAATTTTTTCTTCATTGCTCCATTGACCTTCCTCTCATCATTATTAAAGCCTGAATTTTATAATCTTTCTTCCTTATTCTTACGTTTGGATTAGTCTTCAAGAATAGCTCCGACGACATCATCAATGGATAAAGAGTCAACAATCTTATTGTTTGTTATATTGATGTCGAGTTGATCATGCGAATTTGGTAAACTTGGAAGCAAAGATTCGCACGCTCATTTTCTGCTATTCTAAAATTTGAGTATGCTAAGCAAAAAGCATATTTAGATTGTTGATGTGTTCTGTCGCCGATGTCGCTGAAATAGACAACTATAAACACGAGAAAGGGGGGTTGAATTGTATTTATCAAAATTTAAGCAAAGTTGAAATCTTTTCGCAAACAGAAGCTAGATTTGGACGAATGGAAGGATACAGGATGGACGAGTGACTTTTGCAAACACACCACTTGATAGATGTAAGAAAACTAAAGCAATTAAAGAGGTTATAAGGAAGGAGAGATTGACACAGTTATTTACCCGGTTCACTCTTTAAAGCAAAGAGCTACGTCCAGTCCTTGGCAGCACCAAGATTTATCCACTATAACTGATCAGGTTACAGACTCAAGTATTATTTGCATACCTAGCCTCTTCAGGCTCAAGACAAGTATTCTTTGCATACCTAGACTCTTCAGCCTCACTCAGGTTTGCTTGAGAGATTTGGTTTGTAATAAATACAACTTCTCACAGACAAATCTTTCACTAACACTCAGAGAGTGGTTTAAATGTAAAGCTTAGGAAAGTCTGCTTAATAACTTCAAATGATTGAAGAATACAGAATGAAAGAATGAAGAAATTAATGCGCATAGTAATGGCTTTTTGATGCTATGTGTATTCTCACTACTCTTCATCTTCAATGACTTCTGTATTTATGGTCTTAAAACATTTATGATCCGTTAGAGACATTCCCTCAGATGTTGGCTTCAAGCAGAACTTCATTAAATGCAATAGAGTCGTTCTGGGCAGCCATTAATGCAATAGGAACGTTGGTTGTGCTCTAACATGAAGGATCATGGCTTTATGCATCGTGATACAGCCATATCAGAGTTGTGCAGATAGCATTTTGTACTTTGCTGAATACACTTCCCTTTTTGTGTAAGGACCAGAGGTACTAGGGAATAAAGCATGTTGGAAGCATTCTTTAACTGGTCTTTGGTTCTGATTATCCAAGGTTGCTTGAGAGAGTAACTTCTGACTTTTCTTGATAATCGTGAAACTAAGTAGGAGAGAAGGCTTCAAGTCTCTTTCTGGTTCTTGAAATACGATTCTGATAATCCTTATAGAATTCGCGTTCATAAGATAAGTGCTTCCATCTTGAAAATAATCGCGTCTATATAGCCATTTAAGATTTTTCATTCAGGCTAGTAGACGAGCTCCATATTAAGGACTCAGCAAGTCCAAAGACTAGTGTGGACGAGCGCTTCTGTCACCTTTAGTGGACGAGCACTTCTGTTGCTTTAGTGGACGAGAGCCTCTGTTACTTTAGTAGACGAGAGCCTCTGTTACTTTAGTAGACGAGCTCCATATGCCACGTCATTGGACGAGCGCTTCTGATACTTTTAGTAGACGAACGCCTCTGTCACTTTAGTGGATGCTGGCTTTCACTTTAGTGGATGCAAGTTTTCACTTTAGTGGACGCAAGTTTCTATCTCTTGCGTTTTGGACGTGCGCTTCAATCACTACAGTGTTGGACGTTTGTTTCAATCACTACGGTGTTGGACGTGAGCTTCAATCACTGCAGTGTTGGACGTGAGCTTCTATCACTACACTGTTGGACGGATGATTCTCTTATTTAGTCTGCACACTCGATAGACAGGTTAGCAACCAATATGAAGGTTAATTAAATCATTAACCAATGTTTAGTTATCATCAAAACTTAGGGAAATGCACATCAGACATTTTAGAGACTTAACAATCTCCCCCTTTTTGATGATGACAAACATTGAGATGATTTAATGAACCTCAAAAAATATCAACAAAGACAATAACATATATCAGACAGGTTGAAATTTTCTTAAGCGAACAGGTCATATCATATTCATTCTCCCATTCTCCTATAACATATTTCTATCACAAATCTTAATTTCTCCTATTAAATTTTCTTAAGCGAACAGGTCATATCATATTCATTCTCCCATTCTCCTATAACATATTTCTATCACAAATCTCAATTTCTCCTATTCTCCCCTTTTGTCAACATCAAAAAGGGTTATCAAGTTTTATTTATGAGATATGTTAAGGGCGAGATAACATGTTAAGAAAATCATAGTAATGCAGCAAGCATATTAGACATACTCCACTTAAACTATTGTATCATTACTCCCCCTGAACTAATGCTTAGTTGAAAGAACATGTATATAGGAGTAATGACAGATTTAGCACAAATAGCTTAACATTCAGACATGTCATTCAACAATGCAATGCATGTTTAGATTATCTCTAATAAATAAAAACCTTTCTTCTCATGGGGGTTTAGTGAAAATATCAGCCCATTGATTTTTCAATTTTAACAAACGTAATATCAAAGATGCCTTTTTGAACATAATCCCTAATGAAATGATGTTTGATTTCAATATGCTTAGCCTTATAATGCTGAATTGGATTTCTAGTTAAGCATATAGCACTCGAATTATCACACCATACAGATATGTTATGTTCATAAATAGAGTAATCCTCAAGCTGATGTTTTACTCATAAGAGTTGAGAGCAGCAACTAGCAGTAGGGATGTATTCTGCTTCAGTAGTAGACAGGGCAATGGTTGTCTGCATCTTGCTTGACCATGAGACAAAACTTGCTCCAATGAAGTGACATCCTCCACTGATGCTTTTTCTTTCTATTCTCTCTCCAGCAAAATCAGCCTCACAATATCCTACTAATCTGTTTTCTTTTGATCTTAAATACAACAAATCAAGATTAGTAGTTCCAAGCAAATATCTAAATATTCTTTTAACAGCCTTAAGATGAGATTCTCTAGGATCAGATTGGAATCTAGCACACATACAGACACTAAATTGAATGTCAGGTCTGCTTGAGGTTAAGTACAGTAGAGAGTCAATCATATCTCTATAGACAGTTTGATCTACCTTTTTACCTTCATCATCTTTGCTTAGTTTTGCATTAGGTTGTATAGGGGTTTTCATGAGCTTTGCATTTTCCATTTTATATTTCTTGAGTATTTCCTTGGTATATTTTTGTTGATGAATGTAAATTCCATCACTTGTCTGCTTGATTTGTAATCCAAGAAAGAATTTCAATTCTCCCATCATGCTCATCTCAAATTTAGCTTGCATTAGATTTGAAAATTCCTTGCACAGCTTTTCATTAGTTGCTCCAAAAATAATATCATCAACATATATTTGAACTATAATAAAGTTCTCTTTAGAGCATTTTTGAACAGAGTAGTGTCTACTTGTCCTCTAGTAAAACCATTATGCATAAGAAAAAAACTGAGTCTATCATACCATGCTCTAGGTGCTTGTTTCAAACCATATAATACCTTTTTAAGTTTGAAAACGTGATTTGGTTTATCAGTATCCTCAAAACCAGGGGGTTGTTTAACATACACTTCTTCTTCAATTATACCATTTAGAAAAGCACTTTTTACATCCATTTGAAACAGGGTAATTTGGTGTTGTGCAACATATGACATTAAAATGCGTATGGCTTCTATTCTAGCTACAGGTGCAAAGGTTTCAGTATAATCAATACCTTCTTGTTGGTTATAGCCTTGAGCTACTAACCTTGCTTTATTTCTGACAACTTTACCATCTTCATCTAATTTGTTTCTGAAGACCCATCTTGTTCCAATAACCAACTTGTTTTTAGGCTTAGAGACAAGAGTCCAGACATCATTTCTTGTGAACTGGTTAAATTCTTCTTGCATAGCAAGAATCCAGCTTTCATCCTCAAGAGCTTCTTCAATGCGTTTAGGCTCCAAATCTAAAATAAAGGCCACATTGCTTGATTCTCTTAATGTGGATCTGGTTCTTACTCCTTCAGAAGGATTTCCAATAATAAGATCCTTAAGATGATGAGTGTTGAACTTCCAATCCCTTTTGAGATCATCATGAAGATCTTGACTTGTCTGCTGACTCGTTTGTTCAACTTGTCTTTTAGCCTCAGGCACAGGTTTTGTTTTGGTTAGATCGGGTTGTTGACTTTCTGGCTTGTTTATATCAAGACCTGCAAGATCATCTTCTAGATCTGATAGTTCTTTATTAGTCTTTAATCCATCATTGAATTTAACATGAACAGATTCTTCAATAGTACAAGTTCTTGAATTGTATACTCTAAAAGCCTTAGACTTTTTAGAATATCCTACGAAAATACCTTTATCTACCTTAGAATCAAACTTTCCAAGATTATCTTTGGTATTCATAATAAAACATTCACATCCAAAAGCATGAAAATAAGATATGTTGGAGCTTTTTTCTTTCCACAATTCATAAGGAGTCCTTTTTAGAAAAGGCCTAATAAGTATTTTGTTTTGTACATAACAAGCAGTGTCTACAGCTTCTACCCATTAGTACTTAGGGAGATTATTTTCATTGAGCATAGATCTAGCCATTTCTTGCAGAGACACTACAAAAAAAAAAGGTTATTTAGCGACCGAAAATAGTGACCGAATTTGTTGGTTGCTGTTTGCAACTGAAATGGCGACCGATTGTAGGATCTAAATCGAATACCGGTTACAGTTGATATTGCGACCGAAATAGAGCGTAGCGAGTTATCGGTCTCTATTTCGGTCGCCAAATAAAGGAAAGTAAAAGTCAAAAAATTATGACTTTTTAGCGACCGAAATGGCGACCGAGTTAAATGCAACGGTTAAATTTCATTTATATTGGCGACCGATATTAAACCGGTTGCTAAATGGCGCGTAAAAGAATTAAAATGGAGCGTGTTAGCGACCGAATTTTAAATCGGTCGCTAAATTTATGAATTCAAATTACAGCTAAATTTATGAATTCAAATTTCAAATTTACCCGTTTAGCGATAGGTTTAGCGGATCAGAATAATTCGGTCGCTAAAACTGAAATCCCTAAATCGCGACGTTCCTTCCTCTCTTCCCCCATTTCTCTCTTTTCCTCTCTTCTCTCTCACACGCAGCGGCGCGGCACAGCAGCTCCGGCCATCATTCTCTCTTCCTCACGAGCTCCGACCACCAGCCTCCAATCACCGCCGTCAGGTAAGCTCTCTCCCTCTCCCTCTCCCCCTTTCCCTCTCCGTTTCTATCTATCTCTCTCTCCATCTCTCTCTCTCTTTGTCTCTAACCGTTTCTCTCTCTCTCTTAGGTCCGTCTTTCTCCGTACGTCTAGAGCAGCACCACCACCGTCACCACCAGAGCAGCGCCACCGTTACCACCGCAGCACAGTAAGTCTTCTTCCCTTTGGCAAAATCAAGTAATGCGAGCCACGGCCGTGATGGCCATCACGGCCAGGCCGTGACGGATTTTGCCTTGGAAATTCTTCCTGGTTGGTCTGTCATGGCCGTGATGGCCATCACGGCCTGGCCTTGACAGCTTCTGACTTTTTTGTTCTTATTTCTTTAAGGCCAAAACCACAAAATCTGCCTTAAGGCCAAGGTCTTAGATAATGAAGGATTAAGTATAAGGTTAGATAAAATGAAGGGTGGGACACAATTTGCCAGGCACATGACATGCCGTCATCATTCAAACATTATTCGCATTAGAAAGCAGCTTTGTACACAATATAATGAAAGCAACTTTGGTTTTCTACTCATTTGTTTCACTAGGCAATGGAGCTTTCCAGCTTGATTGTTGATGACCATCCTTACTAGGTTATCTAGGCATTTCCAAAGAGGGAGGGTCACTTATAGACCTCTTACAAAACAACCAAACATAACTAGTTTTATATTAGATTTGGGATTTGGATAGAAACCTTATAAAGTAATATTATCAAATGTTGTCATTTCAGCAATGACACGATTATTTTTATCTATGCATTATAGTGTGTAATGGCAATGACACCCACTGGGTCATATTGAGGATAATCTTACCAACGTTAGCTGTGATAATGTCTGAATAAAATGTAGAGGGGTAATGATGGCCTATACACGCTATATATCTTGTTGTTTGTTAGTGGAGTCTTGAGCTCAATAGGAAGGTATCCCGCCCGAAAGGCAAGATCTTGATTGTGTCTTGATAATTTAATATTTATGCATGCATTTGCAATTATGTGTTGTTTGTTAGTGGAGAGCGAGCTCAATAGGATGTGATCCTGTCAAAAAGGCGGGATGCTTGTTGTGTGTTGCTAATTTAGAAGTTATGCATGTGTTTGACAATTATGTGTTGTCTTGTTAGTGGAGAGCGGAGCTCAATAGGATGTTTGCCACTATATTTTATCTAAGTTTGTATTGAAATATGCTTCAATATATATTTGTTGAAGTATGCTGCAATCCTTATAAGTCAATGGTTTTATTTTCTGCTAGAGTTAATTATTAAGCTACGAAAGCCTTAATTAGTTTCCTATTTGAGATTCAATATTAATGAGCATACGTACCCTCTCAGGGCACACATGCTCATTCAATATTTTGGATGTGCTTGAAGGCTTCTTGAAGTTTGAGGTTTTTCTTTAATTCTGCCTTAAGGCCAAGGTCTTAGATAATGAAGGATTAAGTATATGGTTAGATAAAATGAAGGGTGGGGCACAATTTGCCAGGCACATGACGTGTCGTCATCATTCAAACATTTTCCACATTAGAAAGCAGCCCTGTACACAATATTATGAAAGTAACTCTGGTTTTCTACTCATTTGTTTCACTAGGCAATGGAGCTTTCCAGAAATAGTTGTTGATGACCATCCTTACTAGGTTATCTAGGCATTTCCAGTAGGAAAAGTCATCTCTATGACCATCCTTCAAAACGACGTAAAAGCATTTGCTTTCCTGAAAACTACTATGTTTGCTAATCTGTAAAGTTGCATGTGAAGTTGCATTTCTTTGTTCTATTTTAACATGCTAGTATGCTACATGGATCTTTCCATCTTTTCTTATTATCACTTGATGAAGTTTAGACATATGACTTGTTTTTCTTATCGTTTTATCATAAAATGGATCCGACTAAATGTTTTGAGACAGCCATCCATATAGACCAGGTACAATATCTCATCAACTTAAGAATAACGATCGGATTCACGTAATGATGGTTAAGGCATAAACTAATCATTACTAAATTGTTCTTGTGTATTTGCAGGATTTGATTTCAATCCCACGATCATTCTACCGTCGTTGGGGACAAGAAATACCGCGTGTTGTGACTATTGAAGACAAAAGCGGAAATCTGTTCAATGGGAATATAGTAATCCATGAGGATCGCCCATATTTTGCAACAGATACAAATGGTATCGGGGAGTTGTATTTGTTGTCCACTGGTGCATTGGCAAAGTTTAAGTACCTTGGGGGTTCTCGCTTCTACATGTTCATCCCTTTGGAAGATTGACGAGTTTTGATATTTTGATTAGTACTTATTGACTGTGGTGTATTTTTATGTTTTGATCGTTAATTAGTACATTATTAAACTTTTTTTTTATAAACAATTATTAAACTTGCGTTAATTAATGTATATATTTTCTTGAACATATTGACTGTGGTGTTTTGGATCGTTAGTACATCATATTTACGTTTTCTATTTATTCAAAAAAATATTGGTGTATTTTGTTTATATCAGAAATTAAAAATCAATGGGGTAATAGTTGAAAAATAAAATTTGGTCGGTAGGATTAAGTTACAGGAAAATTTAAAAAAAAAAAAACAAAATTTGCGACCGAAATAGCGACTGAATATCGGTCACCAAATTCGGTTATCTGAGCATGGGACCAACTATACGGCGACCGAAATATATAATTTTGTGACCGAAATATCGGTCGCAAATTTCCCGACAAAATACAAATTCGGTCGCCAAACATTTAGCCACTAGGGTTTATGCTACCCCCGTTAATTCGGTCGCTACATAGTATAGCAACCGAATTATCATGTTTAGCGATCGAAATCTTCGGTCCCTAAATAGGTTTTTTTTGTAGTGATATCTGTTCTTTCTCTTAACCACTCCATTTTGCTGTGGAGTTCTAGGTGCGGAGAAATTGTGAGAGATTCCATTCTCCTCACAGAACTGTCTAAACCGCTCATTTTCAAATTCTCCCCCATGATCACTTCTAAGGGTAGAAATACAGAAACTCTCCTCATTTTGTACTCTTTTGCAGAATACTGAGAAAGCCTTAAAAGTCTCATCCTTGTGTGTTAGGAAGAGTACCCATGTGTATCTAGAATAATCATCAACTATGACAAATCCATATTTTCTTCCAGGCCAGTCGGCAACACTAACTGGTCCAAACAGATCCATGTGTAACAACTGAAGAGGTCTAGAGGTTGATACTTGGTTTTTAGATTTGAAACTTGATTTTATCTGTTTACCTCTCTGACATGCATCACACAAGACATCTTTCTTAAAGCTAATATCAGGCAATCCTCTTACGAGATTATTTCTTTTTAATTCAGAAATTAGTTTCATACTAGCACGTCCTAGTTTCTTATGCCGTAACCATCTCTCATCCTCTTTAGACATCAGACAGGTTACACTTTGATCTGAGAGATCAGACAGTTCAATCTTATAAAGATTTTGTTGCCTTTTAGCTGAAAAGAGGGTTTTGCCACAACAGTCTTTAACTATGCATACATCCTTGGTAAAGGAAACATCAAAACCAATATCACGTAATTGACTTATGCTAAGCAAATTGTGTCTTAATCCTTTAACCATAAGAACATTGGATATAGAGGGAAGAGGGGGTTTACCACCAATAGTATCAATTCCTATAACTTTTCCTTTCTGATTCCCTCCGAAGGCAACGTGTCCTCCTTTCCTAAGTTGGAGGTCTAGGAACATAGACCTTTATCCTGTCATATGACGCGACCAGCCACTGTCCAGGTACCAGCAGTGGTGTTTTCTTTGTCCTGTTGAGGACATCTGCAACAAAAATTATTTGATCTTTAGGTACCCATATTTTTCTAGGTCCTTTTCTGTTAGTTCTAGGAGTCTGTGAAGTCTTCCTTCTCTTCTTATGGATACACTTAGACATAAAATGCCCAGTTTTTCCACAGAAGTTACAAACAGGTGTCGATTTGGTTACAGTTGACTTAACAGATGCTGTAGAAGCTTTAGTTGATACTTTATGATGTGTCTGATGGACATATCCAATACCTTCTTTGTTAAGAGAGTGCCTCTGACTGTCAAGTAGCTTAGTCAGATTGTCTCTACCATTAACAAATTTGGCAAGATCAGAAGTGAGCTCTTCCACTTTCTGTTGAAGTTTTTCAACTTCTTCAGATGGTGATGTTTCACTTGAGATCTTAGCTTCATTAGACTTTCCAGTCTTCAGCTCATTGTTTTCTTTAGCCAGCTTCTCACACTCTTGAGATTTCTATTTATGCTCACTGGTGAGCTTTACATACTCTCTCTTGAGGGATTTGAAGGCTTTAGATAAGCAGTTGGATTCCTCCATCAACTCCTCATAGGCATCAAGTAATTCCTCATAGTCAGGATGTACCTCATCGTCAGAGTCCGAGTCAGTGTTGGCCATCAAACAGAGATTGGCTTCTTCCTCTGTTTCTTCATCAGAAGATGTTGACTCCAGATCCTCCAAAGTAGCCATCATTCATTTCTTCTTCTTCTTGAAGAATTTCTTAAAAGGGGCCTTATTGAGTTGAGGACATTCAACCTTGATGTGACCAGGCTTCTTGCACTCATAACAAACAATTGGACTTTTGTCTGTTGAGGTGGATTCTTTGAAGTTCTTGTCTTTGTTGAACCTTCTGAATGACCTATCCCTCTTGAACTTCTTTTTCTGTAGGAGAAGCTTTATCTTCCTGGTTAGGAGAGACAATTCTTCATCACTCTCAGAATCCTCGAGTTCTGATAGGTCAGCATCACTGGATGACTCATCTGCCTTCAGAGCCTTGGAAACTTTTGTTGACTTTTGATAAGCTTTCAGAGCAATTGACTTGCCCTTCTTTGGTGCAACTTCATCTCCAAGTTCTTGCTCATGAACAGTGAGTGTTCCAAGAAGTTCATCCATAGTCAAGGTAGTGAGATCCTTGGCTTGAGAGATAGCAGTGACCAAAGGTCTCCACTGTTTAGGTAGACTTCTCAGAATCTTTCCAACCTTCTCAGCATTGGTATAGACTTTGCAAAGAGATTTTAAACTGTTGGTTATAGTTTGAAATCTTCCTATCATTTGAGTAACAAATCCTCCTTCCTCCATGATAAACAGTTCATACTTTCTGACAAGTATGGCAATCTTTGACTCTTTGACTTTGGTTGTTCCTTCATGTGTTACAGCTAAAGTGTCCCATATTTCTTTGGCAAAGTCACAAGCACATACCTTCTCAAACTCCTCCGGACTGAGAGCACAAATGATGTTATATCTAGCTTTGTGGTTCAGCTCCCATTTTGTCTTTTCTGCAGTAGTCCACTGAGCTTTTGGTTTGTCAGTGTTATCATCATTCTTGGGAATGAATGGACCATCTGTAATGACATCCCAAAGATTAGAGTTTGTAGATAGAATGAACCATTGAAATCTATCTTTCCAATAGTTGTAGTTTTCTCCATTGAAGAAAGGAGGTGCAGTTAGGGAAGCTCCTTGATCGATGACTTCCACTTGAACTAGCTCCAGCAGTCATGTATATTCTTCATGACCTTTTACCTCTACACTGTTAGATGCTCAACCCAGAGGCTGAGCTCTGATACCAACTGAAATAGACAACTATAAACACGAGAAAGGAGGGGTTGAATTGTGTTTATCAGAATTTAAGCAAAGTTGAAATCTTTTCGCAAACAGAAGCTAGATTTGGACGAATGGAAGGATACATGATAGACGGGTGACTTTTGCAAACACACCACTTGATAGACGTAAGAAAACTTAAGCAATTAAAGAGGTTATAAGGAAGGAGAGATTGACACAGTTATTTACCCGGTTCACTATTCAAAGCAAAGAGCTACGTCCAGTCCTTGGCAGCACCAAGATTTATCCACTATAACTGATCAGGTTACAGACTCAAGTATTATTTGCACACCTAGCCTCTTCAAGCTCAAAGACAAGTATTCTTTGCACACCTAGCCTCTTCAGGCTCAAGACAAGTATTCTTTGCACACCTAGCCTCTTCAGGCTTAAGACAAGTATTCTTTGTACACCTAGCCTCTTCAGGCTCACTCATGTTTGTTTGAGAGATTTGGTTTGTAATAAATACAACTTCTCACAGACAAATCTTTCACTAACACTCAGAGAGTGGTTTAAATGTAAAGCTTATGAAAGTCAGCGTAATAACTTCAAATGATTGAAGAATACAGAATGAAAGAATGAAGAAATTAATACGCAGAGTAATGACTCTTTCATGCTATGTGTATTCTCACTACTCTTCATCTTCAATGACTTCTGTATTTATGGTCTTCAAGCATTTAGGATCCGTTAGAGACATTCCCTCAGATGTTGGCTTCAAGCAGAACTTCATTAAATGCAATAGAGTCGTTCTGGGCAGTCATTAATGCAATGGGAACGTTGGTTGTACTCTAATATGAAGGATCACGACTTTATGCATCGTGATACAGCCATATCAAAGTTGTGTAGATAGCTTTTTGTACTTTGCTGAGTACACTTCCCTTTTTGTGTAAGGACCAGAGGTACTAGGGAATAAAGCATGTTGGAAGCATTCTTTAACTGGTCTTTGGTTCTGATTATCCAAGGTTGCTTGAGAGAGTAACTTCTGACTTTTCTTGATAATCGTGAAACTGAGTAGGAGAGAAGTCTTCAAGTCTCTTTCTGGTTCTTGAAATACGATTATGATAATCTTTATAGAATTCGCGTTCATAAGATAAGTGCTTCCATCTTGAAAATAATCACATCTATCTAGCCATTTAAGATTTTTCATTCGGGCCAGTAGACGAGCTCCATATTAAGGACTCAGCAAGTCCAAAGACTAGTGTGGACGAGCGCTTCTGTCACCTTTAGTGGACGAGCACTTCTGTTACTTTAGTGGATGAGAGCCTCTGTTACTTTAGTAGACGAGAGCCTCTGTTACTTTAGTAGACGAGCTCCATATGCCATGTCATTGGACGGATACTCCTTTAACTGGTTGAACGTAACCTAGTAGACGAGCTCCATATGCCACGTCATTGGACGAGCGCTTCTGATACTTTTAGTAGACGAGCGTCTCTTTCACTTTAGTGGACGCAAGTTTCTATCTATTGCGTTTTGGACGTGCGCTTCAATCACTACAGTGCTGGACGTTTGTTTCAATCACTACAGTGTTGGACGTGAGCTTCAATCACTGTTGTGTTGGACGTGAGCTTCTATCACTACACTGTTGGACGGATGATTCTCTTATTTAATCTGCACACTCGATAGATAGGTTAGCAACCAATATGAAGGTTAATTAAATCATTAACCAATGTTTAGTTCTCATCAAAACTTGGGGAAATGCACATCAGACAATTTAGAGACTTAAGAGTCACTTCACCAAGAGTATAGAGTCTTATCTTTAAGAAAATTCTATTGTGAAGTGATTTAACCTCGTATAATTTAACTAATGCAACCCAAATTTCCTTTGCAGGCTTCTTCTCCGCAAGACTTGAAAACAATTAAACTGCCATTGCTAGATGCAAATTGGCAAAGTCATCGTCATCCATCTCCTTCCACTTATCATCTGTTATATTCGTGAGTCTACCTTCAATTGCTACTAAGTAATTGTCCTTCCTCAAAATTGTCTTTATCTTCAGTTTTCATAAGGAGAAATTACTCCCATTGAACTTCTCAACCTCATATTTTTCTACCATGGTTTTGTCGCCTTTTTTGTTGTTAAATTTACTTATACAATTTCACCATGAATAGTAGTCTCAATGTGAATAACCACCAATAACCTATGGCTCTGACACCATCATTAGGTATCCAAGTTATTAAAATAATATTTCGTAACTAAAATAGAGTTGAGAAACTTTCACTAAATGAAAGATTACAACTTCTTTCAAAATACAAGAAGAGAATAATAACACTTTTTCCTAAAAAAAATAGAAGAATACACACGTCAAGACAACTTCACAGAAGAGACTATATTATCTTTCTGGATTTTTCTCTCTAAAAAATCGGGATGATCAACTCATAGAAATTATCTCTATCTGTATAGAGTTTCATGCTATTTTATTTTTTCGGTTAGGAGAAAATTTTTATATTCCCTATAATTTCTACGATTACCATTTCATCAACTTTTATTTGGTAATGATTTTGAAATGTAGACTTTTTCAACATTTTTTCACAATAATAATAAATAAAAAAATAATTGATTATTTCTACGTAGCCTACATGATATTAAAATATAATAACTCATTACACGTTATAGTGCCGACGTGACATATTATTAGTCACGTTTGCCCTTAACAGATTGGCACTAACAATATGGTTTAAAACTAAACATTCTGAACTTCAGAGACTTAATGCTTGTTTGTGAGTTTTGAAGGGAAAATGAGTGGAAGGTTTTGGGAGGAAGAAGGGGAAAAAGGATGGGAAAGAGAATGATACTCCCTCACTTTGCATGAGATTTATACTTTAACAAAAGAATCAAAATCCTCCAAAATCCTCTAATTTGGTGGAACCAAAAAAATGAACAAGACAAGATTTTGGAGGGCTAACTTCATTTCCCTCATCCATTTCCCCTTTTTTTCCCCCCTAAAGTTTTCCCCTCCCAAACTCACAAATAAACAAAATATAGGACCAAAACAAAACTTGCAAAATTTATTGGGATTAAATAGTTTATTCAACCTGGATTATGTTATGTGAATACCGAATCTTGCACAATAGCGACATATTGAAAATTTTACACTCCTTGTTCGGTTTTGAGCTGGTTGGGCTTGCTTACGGGTGGATTACAAGGCAAGAGGAAATAGGGGGGCTAGGCCCGACTAAAAATATGAGACACAAAATCTGTGTGTTATATACATCAAAGCATAAACGTCTTAAAGTATGAGAGGCTGAGAGCCTTCCACCAAAAAAAATATACATACGAGACTACTTTAAACTAATTTTCAAGTTATAACAGGACAGATGTGCCCTAATCATTTCATCTTTCTATGCAATTAAAGTACCTACATTTGTTGTTATGTTACGTAATATACTTCTTAATTACCTTCTAAGGCACGCTCCAACACTAACTACCTTAAACTAAAATTTCTCAGATCAGCCAGACCAGCAAATATGATTCTATCCACAAGATCCCAACAACACAGCAATTTGGGGGGTCCTATGGCACCACTTAATTCACCAAATTATTGTGACCGTCACCGCCCTTCCCTAACTTGGAATCTCTATAATTTTACATAACTTTTGGTGCACCATAATATTGCCCCCTTAAATAGAATAAACAATGAATTCACATTTTATATTTAGGGTCAGCATACATCTGTATATACTCCCTCCGTTTTTGTTTTTTTCTATATTAATTTTGACTATTTGTTTTTATTCAAAAACAATGGATCTTTTATAAACCCAAGATATATTTGACATTTTTTTTCTTCATATATGTCCTTATCATATAATTAAATTGAAATGTCTTGAAAATATACAGTTTGGAGGGGAAGGAAAGAGAGGGGATCAAAGGGAAATGAAAGGGGAGGGGAAGGAGAGTATCATCCCTCCCTTGTTTGTGAGTGCATGTTGTAATAGGTGAAGTAAATTGAGGGTTTATAACATACTTTTACAATTACCATTATTTTAGAAAGTTAACATAAGTAATATTTTTTAAATAATATTAATAAACCTTAAAAAAAATATTAATGCAGATTAGTAAAGACCGAGATGGTAAATCCCCCCTCCCCCGCCACCCAAAAAAAAAAAATCAAATTGGGGTAAACCAAAAAAGTGGGCTTAGGATGAGTTTGGGGGTTTTCTAAAATCCTCAAAATCTTACCCTCCAAATTTTTAAACTCATAGACAAGGTAGAGATTCTGACAAACCTTCATTTTCCCTTACTTCCCCTCCAAAACAAAACTCACAATAAAAGCCTAAAACTTCCATACTTAAATTCATCCATAAATGCTGCATATTTCAAAACAAAAGTGGCACATATCAATGCACACTTCATTTGACCAAATAAAATGTGTACATTCCTGATACTTATATATACCCCTATTCACATTTTACAAAATAATTAATGATACTTACTATAAATAAGGGTATTTTGGTACAAATGTAAACAAATTAATGATTTCTTAATCTATATATAGAAATCTTAAGTTATCATAAAAAAAGAACGGAGGCAGTATAAATTTTTTTTTTTTGTGTGTGTGGATAGAATGTATATATGTTTTAAAAAAATACAATAAACATTTTTTACATGTCTTTTAACCCTTTAGGACATATTAAACTAACTAGCCGTTAAATGTCAAAAAAATAACAAGACTTTAGGATTCAGTCAATTAATTTAACTGTACCAAAAAAGTTGAATACACAGAAGCCTAAAATACAACTGTGCCAACAATACATTTTTGGCGAAGTAATGCAACTTATTTCAAAGTTGAATACACAAAAGCCTAAAATATTTTTTTCCATAAAAAAAACCTAAAATATTTTCCCTCTATTTTTATGTGATTTATTTAATTTAATCATTATCTATATAAGTAAAAAAATTTACAGACTCAAAGTTAAAAAAAGGTTAAAGTAATTTTTTGTTCTTATACGTGGCACAAATTCTCGATTTGGTCCATATACATAAAAATTATTAAAATGATCCATGTATACATACTGAGAAAGTCTCCATTTGGTCCTACACGTTACCCGTTTGGTCGCTATACAAGCAAAAATTATCAAATCAATCCCTAAAATTTTTGTACTATGACCAAATAGAGACTTTCTGTATGTATAAGGACCATTTTAATAATTTTTTTATGTATAGGGACCAAATCGAGAATTTGTGTCACGTATAGGGACCAAAATATTACTTTAACCTAAAAAAAACTATGATATTGATTTTAGGTTAAAGTAATCTTTTAGTCCCTATATGTGACACTGATTTTCAATTTGGTCCCTATACATAAAAAGTTATCAATTTGGTCTCTATACGTGACACTGGTTTTCAATTTGGTCCTCGTCGCTAATTGGTCTCTATATAAGAGGGACCAAATTGTAAATTATTATCACATATAGAGACCAAATTGAAAATAATTGTCACGTGTAGGGACCGATTTCAATTTTTTTTGTTGAATTGGTCCCTACATGTGACAATAATTTATAATTTGGTCCTCTTATATAGGGATCAATTAGTGGTGTTGATCAAATTGAAAACCAGTGTCATGTATAAGGATTAAATTGATAAATTTTTATGTATAAAGACAAAATTAAAAATTAATATCACGTATAAAGACCAAATGATTAAACCTTAATTTTATAAACAGCATATATCGCGAAGATAATTCTGTGGTGTCGTTTTCATAACAGGACGAATTTGGGTCAACAGCAGAATAGGACGAAACCAAACCGAAGGTAATGCCAAAAAATAATAAATAATGCTCCAGTAGCTCCACAACAACAGTCACATGCTGGAGTTGTAGCCAAAGTCCTCGACATAATAAATAATAAAAAATGGGTTAAAGTAATCTTTTAATCTTTATATGTGATATCGATTTTTAATTTGATCTCTATACATAAAAATTTATTAATTTGGTCATCATCGCTAATTGGTCTCTATATAAGAGAGATCAAATTACAAATTATTATCACATATAGGGACCAAATTGAAAATAATTGTCACATGTGGGGACCGATTTCAAATTTTTTTGTTGAATTGGTCCCTACATGTGATAATAATTTGTAATTTTGTCCTCTTATATAGGGACCAATTAGCAGTGAGGACCAAATCGAAAATCAGTGTCACGTATAGCGACCAAATTGATAACTTTTTATGTATAGGGACCAAATTGAAAATCAGTGTTACGTATAGGGACCAAAAGATTACATGAACCTAAAAAATCAATACAAAATTATACTCCCACCTAAAACATAAGTTAATTGGGTCTACTAATTAGTGTTCCAAAAATATTAATTAAGGAATAACAAAAAGTATTGTAAAATTTAGTATATTGCTTTTCCAAATACTATTAAATACATCAATTTGATGTTTTAGTTCTCGCAGTTGCACGTGGAGGATATTCTGAGAAACCAACAAAAATATAAGATTAAGAAAAATGTTTGAAAGAGCTTATAGAAAAAAATGCTTGAAAGAGTTTATAGAAAATTTATTTAAATTTATAAAAAAACGGAAATGCTAACAAGTGCATTTATGACATTGTTTAAAGAATTAAGAAATGAAATTTTGTTAGGGGATTATGTATTTAATATCTAAAAAAGTTTTAAGCTTAGTTTTTCAATACAAACTTTTATTTCGTTAATTCCTTAAACAATGTCTCTAGAACACTCGTTAGCAAGACCCAAAAAATAAATAATAATAATTTATAAAAAATTGTTTATAATCTCTTAATAAATTCTTAACATTCTATTTCAAAATAATAATTATAAAATTATGAAAATAATTTGTTTATAAATTATTTAAGAATACTATTGAATGAATATTTAATTAATCTATTTAATCAAGAGCGATCTAAAAATTAAGAATTAAAAGATAAACCAATCAAATAATTAAATGCACTGATTAGTGATTAGTAGTAGCTTTGAGTCCATCACACACGTTGTAATTAGGCACATGCTACGCTCTACCTAATTGATGCAACTATAACTCTTGTTTGACTAATGATATTTGGATAAAAAAATATATAAAATATCATATAAAAATATATATTTCTATTTAATTATTGTATTCTTCTCTCTTATAATATTCAAATTATATGTCGAAACATTTTACTCTTTCTCTACTACAAACAAGCCAATGTTAGAAATGGCTGCAGCGTACACGGGGGACATATTTGATGTATACTTTCTCACAGTAGTCTAGACCGTAGATTACAACACATCACAAATCCTTTCTTTCAGCACAACAACTTCATTAGCTGTCCTTCCACTCATCGTCACAGCACTGTGAACTTCTCATTATTCGCACTCCTCAACGGTGGAAAGGTAGTCACGGGTAGGGATGAAAATGGGGCTGATGGATATGGGTAGTAGCCCCTACTACCATCATATTGAATAAATTTCATATCCGTTCTCATCTGGTATTTGTATAGGTATCCATCTTATGAATTTTAAACAGATTTATCAATATTTATGGGTATTCATGGATATTTAAACACCTCACAAATTATTGAATATTAGACTAAATTTTTTATACCCTATATTGATATCATTCACACATAAGCATTAATCCAGAAGCTATAATCCATAATACAATAGTTGAACGAAAGCAATAATACGTAATAATGATCCATAGAGCTTGGGTATGATAAGTTTTGTGAGTTGTGAATAGGGGTGGAAATAGGCCAGGTCAGACCAGGCTTTGATTAAATAGGCTTGGCCTGTTTGAAAAATTAAAAGCCTAAGCCTGACCTGTTATCTGTCAAATACTTTTTTTTAAGACTGACCTGACCTTTTTAAAAGCCTAGCCCGACCTGTTAGCCTTTTTAAGGACCTATCTAATTTTATAAAAAGATATCCAATTGTTCTCTATTTATAAAATGATGGTCTGCTTCACATGTATAGTTTTAGCAATGTGGGACTAACTCCTAGCAATTGCCTTGCCGTTTCTATCTGAACTGGCTGACACCTTTGTTGACCAATGCTCACAGTGATGCGGAGAATGGTCCAATGGTGCAAATGCTAACACTGTTGGTGAATGGCATCAATGGACTCAATGGCAAATTCAACTACATTAACATGAATAGGAAGCTCTAAACCCACGAGCCTTAGATTCACACACAGCATGGTTTTATCTGCTGTTTGAACTTTTTTGTGGACTAGCAACATGCTGTTCCAGCAACTTCACTATTCTGAACATCATGATTTCTTCAATTGTAAGTCCCACATCTCTCAAAGTATACATGTGGAACAAACCAACATTCTATAAATAAAGAGCAAATTGTATATCTTTAAATTATATAAATCATATTATATATATATAATTTTATTTTTAATATTATTTATTTATTTATAAGTAGGTCGGCCTATCGGGCTTAAAAGGCTTTTTAAGAAGCCTGAGTTTGACCTATTTATCTAAAAAGGCTTTTGAAAAAGCCTGGACCTGACCTTTTTATTAAATAGGCCAAGCTAGGCTAGGCCTTAAATAGGCCAGGCCATAGGCCCCTGACGAGCGGCCTGACCTATTTCCACCCCTAGTTGTGAATGTCATATATTTAAATAAGAATAGTTAAAAAAAAAACAGGACATTTGATTTATATATGGAAATGTATTTTAATAATTTTATCTTAACGGGTGGATACTATAATATTCATCCCCACCCTATTAATAAGTAGGTAAAGAAAATATCCATTTAATTTATTCATAAATATCCATTAAAATATTTATTTTCTATCCGTTATAGATATTATCCATGGATACGTATAAAATTTACATCGCATGTAATAATCACATGTGAGCAACTCCATCCATCTTAACTTGCTGCGCCGCTTAATTGTTGTACTTTAATGACACTTACACCCTCAAGAGCGACAGAAAGACTTAAATGCCCTTTTAGAATCAATGTGTTTGGATAAGATTTTAAGAGTAGTTTTTCATGATAAAAGTTGTTTTTTTTAATAGAAGCTAGTACATGAATTGATTAAATTATAAAAATTATTTTTATGACAAAAAGTTACTTTTATAGAAGTTAAAATTTTAAAATTTATATAAAAAGCTGTTAGATTGTTTTGAGATCAATAATATTTATCCCAATTTCACCTTTACAAAATTAACAATGAAATAAGTATTATTAAATTATATAAATAATTTTGTATTTTTTTTTTGGTGTTATGTAAAGGTGATTTTTTGTATACAATCCAAACAAAATAAATTATCTTAAATAATTTTTCAAAAAACACATTCACACATAAAACTAAGTTTATTATAATCAATTATTATTATAGTATATATTTGATCAAAGAGTTTAATTAAATGTTTATTAGAATAAACTCAAAAAATTATAAACTCATTAATTTATTGTTTAAATGAATTTTATAACAGTACTCAATAAAATAATAAAAAGAGTTAGGGAATCAAAAGAATGAATTTTTTATTTTAAAGCAATATATTTAATATATTTTTGAGGCAATATATTTAATATTATAAGAATTTAAATACTCGACATTTAAAAAAAAAAAGTACCTTTTCAAATTTTTTTAATCAATATCCTCAGGCGTCAACAAAATAAAAAGAAAAAAAAAATTACCAAAGGGTTGAAGGTAAAACGCAAGTGTGTAGTACGTACTTTGTCCACAGACTCACACCACATGGGGTGCGGGCCCCTTTGCTTTCTATGAAACCATTGTATTGTACCACTTTGCTACACTACCGTCACTGTGTCACACCCCACACACTCTTCTTAGTCTTCCTCTACCATTCTATGAGATTTTGTTTTTTCTAGCATCCTTATTCTTCCTTTTGCTCTCTGGTTTTACATGTTTGGTTTTGTTCTTCTTCTTCTTTGACTTAGTCACATGGATAACCAAGATCAAAGAAGAACTCACACTCCAGGTGCTTTTACTTCTTTTCCTTTACACTTTCTCTTTAAAGGGTTGCTGGGGCTCATTTCATTTTTTGTTCTTTTTTTATTATTTTTACATTAGTTCCCTTTCTGGGTTTTGTTGGTTTATTGTTTTTCTTATGAAAAGTCTTGGCCTTTCCGGGTTTTTGTTACTAGGGGGTTGTTTGGTTTTGGAAATTGCATCTGGGGTCTTTTGAGTTTCTCGAGGGGGAGATTTTTATGTTGTGTTTTTGTTGATGTTGTTGAAGGGCACGAGAGTCATGGAAATCATGGCTGTTACAAATGTGGATGGTCCTTCCCAAATCCACATCCAAGTGCCAAACAAAGGCGTGCTCACAAGAAGATCTGTGGAACCATTGAAGGTTATAGAAGCCATTTCAACGGTTCTGATGATGAACGTACTTCTGATGAAGATCACAAAACACCAGGTGAATTTCCTTCTTATTGAGACTGTTGTATGCAAATATTTAACATTGTTACTTAGAAATACTAACAGATGAAGTGATTTTTACTGAGGTTGACTTGGAGTTACTACATTCCAAAAAAAAAAAAAACTGGTTTGTTTGATAATGTTTTGATATTTTTTTTTTTAGGTTTGGTTCTGTCAGGTCCGAGCACCTTGGACACAGGCAAAATTGAGAAGGGTAATGATGGAATAAGAAAAAAATTGGTTAGACTTAGATCAGAAGATGAGGTGTATTCAGATGCAGCTGCAGACTTTTCAGATAATGGACCAAATCCAGGAATTAAGGAACCTTTGCAAGAAGATAATTTAGACTCAAGTACTAGTGTGGAAAAAGTCGACATAAAAGATCCTATATTTTCAGGATCTCCCAAGAATAGTGATTTTATTAATGGTAAGAAGATAGGTTTTACGACACATTTTTTTATTATATTGTTATGATTTTACTTTATTTGCTGAGTATATACTTGTGGCACAGTAAAATACTTGTGCCTGAAAAATTGAAAATTAGGAAAAATATGTTTTGGCATGATGTATATCCATCAAGCTTGTTGATTGCAGCATTTCTGTAAAGAAGTTTAGTGTCACATTATCTGTGCATGTGTCATGTGATTGGATATTGCTCAACTTAGCGGGTGTTTTGAAAATGGATTTGCTAATGTTCGATGTGATTCTGCAGAAGCTTCGTAGCTTCTGCCTTTTAGATGTGCTTTTGTGACAAACTGAGTGGTTCTGAGCACATTGTTAGTCTTAGTAAGCAAGATTTAAACGGGAATCTGCATCAATTCATACGACTCTTTCATGATGAGCTGACCAATAAAGGACTATATGAAGGGCATGGATGCAACTAAAAGTGAACAGTTCTTCTTGCCTTATTTTAGCAAATTAAAGCTCAACTATTTACAAGAGTTATTTGAACCTTCAAAACTTTTCGCTTCATTTGTTATCTTGTTGCAAATTTAATGACTTAATGCTCTAGAGAAAGTGTTGATACAACAAGAAAATATAAATTTTGGTGGAATCTTTTAAGTTCGTAAATTCTATCAATTAATATGGTTGATTTAGCAACATCCCCTTTCATTTTAATGAAAATCGGATTTTTATTTTCTACCAATAATTTGTCAGAACAAAAGAAAAAGGCTGGACAGGAATGGTATTTTCAATGATCCTCCAATTTCAGATTTCTCCGAAGTAACTGAAAAAATACTAAGCTTACGATGATTTAAGATTGTGGATTATCTGTTTCCATATAGTTGCATTGTAATTATGAATTCATATTAGTATTAGGTAATGAAATATTAAATTGCCTGGTTATGTTGAATGTTAAACATTTCTTCAATATCTATTTGAGGCAGATATAAGTTTTATTTAAACTTTTTGTCCCTGTTTCAAATGCTTTAAAAGTGCTTTTGCTTCTTGTCTTCTTTTGTGTCCTTTGTTTCTTTTGTGTGTGTCACTAAATCTTTCTTATGAATATATCAGATAATTGCAGTAGTGAAACCTTTCACCTTGAGACTAACCTTTTAACTATTGTAGTGAAATACATCTGAAGTAAAACAAATAAATCAATAATCTCTCAGATATGTTGTTTAATTTCTTGTTGAACTGAGACAATTTCTGAGTAAACAGAAGCAAGGGCCTTTGAATGTCTCAATCCAAAATAACTTTCTGTACCTTTTTGAAATGATAGAAAGCCCACATTGAATCTATGTTTGCATTTATATATCTATGATTCTATGTATTTAATTTTTTTAACTTTCCTACTTTTTGTTGCGAGTACCTAGTACATTAAAATTGAAACAAGAAAAGGAAAATTGTCTTGTGTTAAAACTTTTGGAAGGGTATTGAGCCAACTATCGGGATGATGGTAATTTATGGATGCACACATGAGTATACATTTATTTGTCCAAAATGAAATCCATGAGTATTGATTAAGAGTGTTTTCTTATGTCATCTCTCCTGGTACAAAATTTGTTTATTCTCTGTGGCACTCTTGTCTGATTTCACAAATGCAGATGTGAGTGAGTTAATTGTCAAGTCAACCGATGACTGCCAAATTCAAAATCCTAAAATTTTGCAAACTGAAAGGGTCGATGCGGAAAACACACTGGAGTTGCAAGGTCAATTGTCAGGCTCTATTGTGCATCCAGTACCAAGTTCTGTTGCAGAGTTGAGGACAGAAGAATCGACTGTCCTGCAGGGTGATGATTTCTTTGGTTTGTCAATTGACTCACATCCCAGCAAAACTCAAGCGTTGCCAGATGTATTCCCAGAAAATAAGAGTTATGCTGGTGAAAATGTGACAGATTGCAGTTTGATATCTGTTGCAAAAGAGACTAATTTGATAGAAAAAGATGAAATGGAATCAGACAGAGATATGGTTGAAATTGTGGACTCATCTGATAAGGTTGTAGGTGAAACACATGAAGGTGTGTCTGACATAGCAGTTAGTGGTCCAATTTCCTTGGATCATCAAGTGGCTGATGAAGCTGTTAATCTGAAGGAAAAGAACGATGCTGAATTCCTTTCTGTGCTGGCCCAAGATGACCTTCCTCTTGAGTTAAACTCTGTTGTAATCTCAAATTCTTCAACAAATGATGTTCAAGTAGAGTCTGCACATGTGATACAGTTTGCCACTTGCAGTGATGTCAACATTTTACAGGAAAAGGGAGAAGGAAATGTTAATGGTGAAACATGTGAAGGAGTGTCCGACATAGCTATTAGTGGTGCGATTTCCATGGATCAAGTGGCTGATGAAGCTATTAATCTGAAGGAAAAGAATGGTGCTGGATTCCTTTCTGTGTTGCCCCAAAATGACCTTCCTCCTGAGTCAAACTCTGTTGTAATCACAAACGCTTCCACAAATGATGTTCAGGTAGAGTTTGAACGTGTGATACCATTTGCCACTTCTAGTGATGTCAAAATTTTACAGGAAAAGGGAGAAGGAAATGTTAATGCTGATACACTTCCTGCATGTGATGATAGACCTGATGTAGCACATCCTTGGAGTGATTATGAAGATTGTAAAGATCAGGAAGGAGTGGTATCCCAAAATCCTATAAGCCTGCATTCATCTGAGTCATTAAAACATGAGGAAGATGACTTAAAGAATACTGTTACTGAGGAAATTAATTTTGTTTCTAACCCAAGCCAATTGACTGACAAAAGTGGCGTCCTCTCTCCAGATATGCACGTGGCAAGTAGTAGTAGTAGCATGAACAAGGTGCTGGTCAACTTTGAGCCTATGGCTGAATTAACGCATGCTGAAGAAGAGCACGCTGAAGTTACTCCAGTCAAGCTAATTGAAAGTTCTGATAGGTTGGATGAAATTGGTGAATCTATGAATGTTATGAAAACTGAAATGAATGAAAGTCATACCGCAAACGTTTCTGAAGAACAAGGAATTGTTGATGTTTGTAAAGATTCGCAACAGATTAGTTTGCCAGAGGGCAGTTTAATGGCCTCACCAAATGAGAATCCAACGGATGCTTCCTTTGGTTCTGCAACCAGTGAAAAACTGGTATAATTAGCATAGACAATGCAAGTGATCATGAGAAAAACAGAACTGAAATAAACAATGTATCTATGGATGGCAAAGGCGTGAAAGCTAACGTGGAAAATGATATTGGAAATAAAATGAAAGATCTCCAACCCATTGACCTCCTGCAATTGGAAGCCAAGCAATCAAGTGACTTAATTAAGAGTGATGATGCTGGAGAAATGGGTAAAATTGAAAAATGTGATATTACTGATGCTCAATGTAGGGAAAGGCCCATTGTGAGAGATACTTCATTGTCTAAATCGGCTGGCAGTTATATTGAAGGCCCAGTTATCTCAGAGGCTGTAATTGATGGGACTGCATGAAAGTCAAAGGTACAGAGTGCACAGATATAGGTCCAATATCAGCTGCACAGGAAGACATAAAAGATGAAATCAATAGCAATATCAAAGTACATGAAGAATTTAACGGATCTGTTGATCCGTCTGCTGACTTGCATCATGCACAAGATGCAGAACTATTAGTAAAGGCTGCAGAAAACCTTGCTGGGAAGTATTCATCATCACCTTCTTCTTTAAATACAGAGCCTTCTGCTCAACATGATTCTGCTGTTGAAAATAATCAAGATGGACAGCCTGGTGGGGAAGTGTCTGGACTTACTACTGGGCATGTTCAAGATCAAATTGTTGATAACTTGGTTAAACATAGTCCAACTGGAATTGATGCTTCAATTGACTCTGGTAGCCGGTGTGACAGTTTGGAAGGCAACTGGGGCTCTGTTTCAGGTATATCTTTGTTGTTTGTAATGGAAAATATTTTCACCCTATACAAACATTATCTGTTGGGGCTATTGCAATATGCTAGGCTCGTGCTATAATGAAAAATAACTCATTTTTCATGGCGTTCTTTTCTTGCTATATTCTTTATTTAAAGATTCATCATGGTTCAGACATATTAACCATGTGTCCCAAACTGATGTTCCACATTTAAAACCCACCTCCTGCGATGTCAGTTGTAGGCCTCTATGGATCCCTGCTTGTTTGTGTGTACTAAAGAGGCGGCCTAGCATGGTGGGGTCTCTGGAAGGTAGATTACACAGCCTTACCCATGCAAGCGGAGAGATTGTTTCCATAATTTGAACCCAAGCTTTAGGTCACAAGGCAACAACCTTATCGTTGTGTCAAGACTCACCCTCTTGTTTTGAGTGTACTATTCATGAAAAATCCTTGTTCTGCATCTAATTTCAGAGGGCATGTTAGGGACCAAGAGAATTAGGCTACAAAATAAGAAGGAAGCACTGTATTATTACTGTTCTCAAGCCTGTATCAAGAGGATAACAGCACTTGGATATGGAAGAAGCAAATATAGGGCAAAAGAAAATGATACTCTAGGCAGTTAGAGAGTGACTAGTCTCTTCCAAGTCCCAATTCCAATTCCAGCCTACCCCTTTCCTCCCCTCCCTCGTGCGGGCCTAACTCAACCCCAAAAGCTGGCTTGTAAGGTGAGGGTTGCCCCTTACTTGTAAACACTCATCAGGCCATATCTCTATCCAATGTGGGACTCCAACACACCAGCACTCACACTCACACACCTCACAGTTACTGCCAACATGGCAGTTAGTTACATCATATTCTCTCTCTTAGATCTAATCAGGAACATTGAACCTTTTAGGCCTCCTCACATAGGCTTTAGTGGGCCTTGGAGGTCTTAGGTCCGCATCAGGGCATCAACTGTGACACAAACTATTGGGTGAATTGACAAGTGCTGCTTTACAATTGATCAGAATGACTAGATCTTTACGTATGCTTGTACACACCAAAGACAAACACACACAGATATACACATGCCAACTACTATACCTGTGGCTGTGTGCATCTTTGAATGTTGCTGGGTGCTAAAAATCTTGAATGAAATTCAATCATTCTAAATGGCTTTTATACTTGCAAATATACATGCGTGGATCCTGTGTAGTGCATGCCATGTTTTACATGTTTTCCATCAATTATCTTTACCTATTGGTTTGGTGTGATCCATATAGAAAGGTTTACCCTCATCTTCTTAATGTGTTATGTGAAGGAGTCTTTTTTCCTTGTGGGAAGGTAGAGGGGAAAGAGGAGCAATCTCTTTTGTCCTTGTTGCCTTGCATTATTTGTATAAAGCATTAAAGCTAAAATATTTTAATGTCTTTTTTGAGCGAAAAAGTGTTTGATTTACTTTTTCATGATTCATTAAACAGTTATCTCATTGCAATCCGATGCTCCGGCTGTTGTTGATACCGAAACTTTACCATCAACTGGTTCCCTGGCATCAACAGAAGTAGGGAAATCCAACATGAACAACCCCAAAGATGCATCTGATAGACAGCAGTCCGGGAAACTAGAAATGTTTGAACCACCATCTTTCATGACATTGGTTGAAGCTGGACATGTGATTAGTCCTAAGGCTGCTGCTTCTGAAGACCAGAAGGGACGGAACCCACCACAGCCAAATTCCCCTTTGCAAGCTGGTTGGTTTCCCACTCTAACTCAGGTTATTAATGATTCTCAAGGGAGAAAGAAGAATAAAGAAATAATAGCCAAAGTAACAAACTGGAGCACCAGTAAGGAGCACACACCTCTGAAAAGCCTCTTGGGTGAAGCTGCCCATAGGGACAAGCCAAAATCTCCGAAATTGGAAGAAAGATCAGTGAATCACAGCAATGGTAAAATTCCAGAAAATAATATTTCTGAATTGACAACGGTTAACTCCATTCTAGGTCCTGAATCGCCTGCATCTCAAGCCGCGACATGTGAGGCTGCAAAAGAATGGAACTCCCCAGCAAGATATCCTGCAGACATGAAGAAAGAAAAAAGAAAAGTCAAGAGCAGACCATTCTGGATACAACTGGTATGCTGCTCATCGGTGGATCCACAGCGAAGGTAGAACATGCCATTCACTGCTCTCCATTCTGATGTGCTGATGAATTCTGGTTATTAGCATGCCATTTGTTATATTGTCAGTGCTTTAGTTTGTTTGCCATAGATTTTAGGTACATATTTTGATCATGTGTCTTCTCTTGATCTTCCTAGCCTAGGAGTCTGGTTGTATATTTTGAGCATCTTCAGTTATTATTTTTCCATTGCAATCTTACTACATGTTGTTTAACTTGTCACTATTATGGTTTGAACTGGTCTTAGTCCGGGTCTTATCTCTTGGAGGTTTTTGTCCAAAGGGTATGTGGCCGTTAGTTCAGAAAACGTTATCATCATCTGAGATTATGTTCTAGGAATTACTTGCAGTTTCTGCATGGCAAACATCTCATAAATGATAGCTTGTGTGACAGATTCCCCTAGGAAGAGAAATTGGATTCTGCCTCGGAGATACTATTTTTGCTAATATGAGCAGATTCAATCATGCACGTGTGCATGAAGAAAGAAACTTTCAGAAATGTGTACTATAAGGTGGGAGAATTTATTCACTCAATGATTTAACAAACATTTAAATTGAACAATAATTTTTTTTAAAATAAAAAATAACACTCCATTTAGACTCAAATATAAGTAAAAAAAATACCTATATTTCGTGGACTTAAATATAAGCAAAATTTAATCAAGTCAAACTCTATCTAATGTTGGTGTTCCAAAAATATTCTTGGTAATACTTTTTTTTACTTTTTCAACAGTAGTGCACACTCTCGAGAAAGAAATTTTATAATAAGGGTAGTTTAGTAATTGTAACTTATTTTTTTATAAAAGTCAAGATAATCAAACTAAATTAACTAACTTTCTTAATAAGTGTGAAGTTGGATAATTTTGCTTATAATTGAGTCCGAATCAATATAAGATAATGATCAGTTGAAAATTTGTTTTCAAAGCTCCCCAAACTCCAATGGCAAACTAAGTATATTTAATCCTAAAAATCAAAACAAAAATTACGATAAGCAGACTCGAATATCCGTGGATGCGGATACTCCAACACCCGTTGCCGCACCAACTATTTCTCATTCCTCATAATTTCAAATTGTACTTCATTAATTAACACAAGGTCTTCTATAAGAATTTTGGGGCCTTAAGCAATTTTTTTTAAAAAGACTTGATATTATATAAAGTATTAATTATCATATTAATCTTTTAGCTTATTGAGTTACGAAATCATTTATCAAAGTTTTAGAATTAAGCAATTTTAACATTTCATTCTCAATAGAATACGAAGATGGAGAGAAAATGAGAGAAAAAAATGAGAGAGCTTAAAAAAATTGAAGTGAAAATATTAAAATTATATATATATATATATATATATATATATATATATATATAGTGTTAAATTTTGAAAATATAAAAAAAGTATTTAAATCTTAACTAATTACCTCTAATGACTATTTTATCTTTTTTGCATAGTTGCATTCACATTTCACAATTGTTAATTATGTAATTTACTTTCAATGACAATTAACTATGGTACTGTCCAAGAAAGGGTAATAAAGGAAATAAGACAAAGACATAAAGGCGAAACCATGAATGATGAAACATAACTAATGTCAGTCTTGCGGATTGCACTACCCATGAATGATTTTTTTATTACAATAATACATGAAATGTATGCAGAATTAGGCCTTATTACTCAGTCGCTTATCAAGTCAAATGCCATCAATATGTATAGTGAAAAGTACAAAAAGAAAGTGAGGCCTAAGGCAGTGGCCTTAATGGCTTTGCACTCGACACGACCTTGATTATCATGTTTATATATGCAATAATAACCAAATAGGAAGTCAATATTTCAAGTAAAGTTTTAAAAGGATTTATCGGTATGTATTGTAGGCGTAAAGATTTTTTACACTGTCAATCAATCATAAATTGTCACATTATTAAACCTTTTTCACTTTATTATAACTACTACATAAAACGATCTGTAATTGATTGATAATACAAAAATCTGTAAACTAATAGTATATCTATCAAGAAATATATCATAAATTTTATTTCATAAATTTTATTTTATAAGTATAGTTATTTTTATTTAATTTTAGTTAATGATGTCCCACGTGTACAAATCCTAGTCACATAACAGAATCTGGATATGGACTCGTTGCAAACCAGGCCCTGCCCAGGCCGTTTCCATATCCCTCGGAAGTGGTTCTACTGGCGGCATGAAATGAAATCACAGCTCTCTCTGTTCTGTTTCTTTTTTCTTATTATTATTTGCAATTTCGTTCACTGCAACGCCAAGCTTCAAGCCTCTAACGCTGAGGTATTTATTCACAATTTCTAGCTTCTTGTGTATGCTATAACATTGATCATTTTTGTAATGTCGCAGCACTGCAAGAACCAATTGTTCTTGACAAGGAATGCATAAAATGGAATTATGCAGAATGCAGAATGCAGAAAACGAAAATGTGCAGAAGAGTAAGAGAAGAGAAGAATAACAGCAGGATGTTATCGTGGTTCAGAGCAAAATTGCTCCTACATCCACACTGAGGACGATTTTATTCTCTGATCACAGCAGCAAGACTTTCAGGTAAGTCACTTGGCACACTACCTCACTTGCACTCAAAGTTTTTACAGATCAACCGAATGTACAAAATCTCCTCCTATACAGCATACTAGTATAGAAAGATCACATAACTACTAACAGACTTAACTACTTCACAAATATCACATAGTTAACAAAGTTCTATGCATAACCTAACTTTCTAACTAATTGATGATCCATCTGCCACAAATCTCCACCTTCGATCTTCAATTCAGGTGCCAGCTAGGTATGCATCCAGTCTCTTAAAGAGACTTATTTATCACAGGTTCCAATCCTTGCCAAATTAATGCAGTGCTGGAATTTGGCTCTTGGAACCACATTGGTTAACATATCAGCTATGTTGTCTTCAGTAGGGACCTTTTTCACTTCAACTATGTCATTTGCAATGATGTCACGAATGTAGTGCATTCTGATGTCAATATGCTTTGTCCTCTCATGGAACATTTGGTTCTTTGAGAGATGGATAGCACTTTGTCTATCACACCATACAGTCATAGGAATTTCCCTCCCTTCCAGTTCATTTACAAAACCTTTGAGCCATATTGCTTCCTTTATGGCTTCAGTCAAAGCAATATACTCAGATTCAGTGGTAGATAAGTCAACTATTGATTGCAAATTTGCCTTCCAACTTACCACATTTCCATAGAGAGTAAACAGATATCCTGTTAGAGACCTTCTTCTCATCAATGTCCCCGCAAAAGTCGGCATCCACATATCCTGCTACATTGTTGTTTTCTCGATTTTGATTTACCAAATATCATCCAATGATTTTGTCCCTTTCAAGTATCTAAGAATCCACTTGATCGCATGCCAATGCTCCTTCCCCTGGGTTCCTCATGAATCTGGCCGACCATGCTGGGCAAAGATAGGCAAGATCAAGCCTTGAACATACCATAGCATACATTAAGCTCCCTATGGCATTGGAGTAAGGAATGCTATGCATGTACTGCTGGTCTTCATCAGTTTTGGGAGATTGTTCAACTGATAGCTTGAAATGACCAGCTATAGGAGTTGAAATTGCCTTGGCATCTTGCATATTGAACCTTCTAAGCACCTTTTCTTCATAACCTGATTGATGTAAGAAGAGAAGTCTTTCATCTCTCTTTCTCAGGATTTCCATCCCCAAAATCTTTCTTGCAGCTCCTAAGTCCTTCATCTCAAATTCAGAACTTAGTAGACCTTTTAGCTTGCTGATTGCTTCTAGATCTTTACTTGCAATGAGCATGTCATCAACATAGAGTAGGAGATATATGTAGTGACCTGAGCTGGCTTTCTTGAAGTAGACATAGCAATCAAAAGAACTTCTGTTGTAGCCATTTGACACTACAAAAGTGTCAAATCTTCTGTACCATTGTCTTAGTGACTGTTTCAGTCCATACAAGGACTTTTTCAGCAAGCATACCATTTGTTCTTTTCCTTCTACTTCATACCCTTCAGGTTGCTTCATGTATATCCTTTCATCTAACTGACCATGTAAGAAGGTTGTCTTCACATCCATTTGCTCAAGTTCCAAGTTGTGGACATCAACTAGAGCAAGAATGACTCTAATACTTGTATGTTTCACAACCGGGGAAAAAATCTCATTGTAATCAATTCCTTCCCTTTGTGTGAAACCTTTTGCAACGAGTCTTGCCTTGTATCTACTTCCTTCAACCCCTGGAATTTTTGGTTTTCTCTTAAAAATCCACTTGCAACCTACAATTTTGTGATTTGCAGGTTTTTCCACAAGTTCCCAGGTGTTGTTTTTCATAAGGGAGTTTATTTCATCATTCATAGCAGTTTTCCAGTGCTCTTTATCTGAACTTTCCATTGCCTCCTTGTAGTTAATAGGATCAAGTACTTGATCCTCAATTTCTACACTCAGTGCATAAGCAATGAGGTCTGCATAGCTGAGCCTTTGAGGTGGTTTGATCTGCCTTCTAGCCCCGTCTCGACCGGATTGTAAGATGATTCTCGCTGCTTCATGTTGCTTTGTTCATCGATATCGAGGTGGTCGAGCACTATCATATGTTCTGCTCTGCAGATTATCATGCTCCACCTCCAATTGAACCTTGTTATCGGGTTCATCCGGTTTCTCATACATCTCTGTTTTTGCCCCGCATCCTCAAGCATATATTCTTCCTTGAAAACAACATCTCTGCTGATCACAGCCTTTCCTCCACCTGGATTGGTTAACCACACCTTGTAACCCTTTACACCATCAGGATATCCCAAGAAGATTCCCTTCTTTGATATAGGCTCCAATTTCCCTTCATTTACATGAATATAGGCTGTACATCCAAATATTCTCAGGTTGTCATAGGTTGGTGCTCTTCCTGTCCACAACTCTTCTGGTGTCTTGAAATCAATAGCAGCTGAAGGAGACCTATTGATTAGATAGCATGCGGTGTGGACTCGCTTCTCCCCCAAAACATTTTGCTTAGGTTGGCATTGGACAACATGCACCTAACCCTCTCTAAAATGGTCCTGTTCATTCTCTCAGCAAGACCATTTTGTTGAGGAGTTAGTCTTACTGTTTTGTGCCTAGTTATCCCATTATCCTTGCAAAACTCAGTGAACTCTTCACTTAGATATTCAAGTCCATTGTCAGTTCTAAGTACCTTAACTTTCCTTCCTGTTTGATTCTCAACAAGTGCTTTCCATTGTTTCAAACACTTGAATGCTTGATTCTTGTGTTTGAGCAAATACACCCACACTTTTCTTGACCAATCATCTATGAAAGTTATGAAGTATCTAGCGCCACCTAATGAGGGAACCCTTGCTGGCCCCCATATATCAGAATGCACATAATCAACTGAGGCTTTAGTTGTGTGTATGGCAGAAGAAAACTTAACTCTTTTCTGTTTGTCATAAAGACAGTGTTCACAGAATTCTAACCTTTCAAAGTCTCCATTTCCTATTGACAGGCGCGCGACGCGATGCGCGCGTGCGATTCCGGCAAGTGTACCGGACTGTCGCCAAGTAATAAAAGATATCGATCCCACAGAGACTGTGATCTCGAATCGCAACTAATTTTCAAATTGGTAAATCTGGACTGTATAAAAAGGATTTGAATTTTGAAAAGGTTTTAAGAGATAAACAAACAGAATCAAATAAAACAGGAAAACAAATCTTTTTGTGGTTTCTGGATCTAAATGGATTCCTAGGGATTTAGGTTACCAACAAGGTCGTTTACGTTGCTAACTTGATTACCCCTGTTAATTATCGAAATTGCCTTGAAGGCGAATTTATCCGCTAATAGCTTAAGCTCCCTCTCGGGTTACAAAAGCCGTGCCCAATTGACCCAACCCCTATTCTCGTGGTAGTCGAACTCAGATTGGACCCTTTGCGTTTCGTGACAACTCGTTGATCCTCGAGGGACGGCTTCTAACTCTCGTGATTTCAGTCCCAAGTCTGACTCTATAGATCCGACTCCTAAGTTCACCGCTAGGTTCCTCCTTAGAATGTCTAAGTCATGCAAATAAACCTAAGTTCACCGCTAGGTTCCTCCTTAGAATATCTACGTCTCGCAAATAAGCGGCCACCGAATTTACGAGTGATTAGAACACTAGAAATCAGATCTAAAGCAAATCGAAATTAACAAAGATATTACATCAAATTTATAACATATTCAAACCTCGGGCATAGCCCCGATCCCTAGAAACTAAGCTACTACTCCAGCCTTGCCATGGAGATGACAGGCTTGATTACAAATAACATGAAAATAAACTAAGAGAAGAGAGGAGAAGAAGAAGAGAGATCATAAATCTATGCCTCAGTAGCAGCCCCTAAGTCTATGTGTGTATATCTGTCTATATCTTCTTCTGCCTCTGCCTGGTCCTTATTTATAGATGTGGCAAGTTAGAATCCCAATCTAACTCAAATTCTAATCCAATTCGGTTGCTTCAGGTCCAAGTATTGCGCGTCACGGCCGTGATGGCCATCACGGCCAGGCCGTGACGGCTTCTGCCTTGTGCACTTTTATGGAATTCAGACTCTCGCAACGCGAAAGCCTGCTCGCGATGCGAGCCTTCATTTTACAGCCATGATAGGAATAACGGCTAGGTCGTGACGGTCTCTGACTTGTGGGGGTTTTTGGTCACGGCCGTGACAGACTCTGACTCCAGCCTTTCTTCCTTTTCAATTTTGCTCGATCATGGCCGTGATGGGCATCACGGTTAGGCCGTGATGGGCTCTGTTTGGCTCATTTTCTTCACTTTTCAAGCCCTATCTTCATCCAAACTCCATCATGGTTGATTTTGAGCATTTTACCCTTGATTTCTGCAAAACAACACCACGAAAACCGCCTTACCCGTTCCAAAGGAAAATTAACCAAAAATCAAATTAAATATGCCTAAACTACATGAAAATGCATGCAAAATGATAGACAAAGATGAGGTGAAATCACACTCATCACCTATTAGACCCTGCTTATACAATTCCTCCAAGCCTCTTTCACTAACATGAGCTAGTCTGAGGTGCCATAGCTATGTGGAATTTAATTTTGATACAGAAATTAAACTAGCAGGATTTAATATAGTTACACCTTGCAATCTGTACAAGCCATTCTTTCTGGTTCCCTTCATCATGACCATTGAGCCCTTGCATATCTTCAGAACACCACCTTCTCCATTGAATGTACATCTTGCTTGATCCAGCATGCCAAGAGAAAGGAGATTTCTCTTCAGCTCAAGTACATGTCTAACATCTGTGAATAATTTTGCTGATACATCACTGAATTTTATCCTGACATTGCCAATTCCAGCTACTTTGCAAGCAACATTGTTCCCTATTAGCACCTTTCCAGCATCAATCCTTTTATAAGATTCAAACCATTCTTGATTAGGGGTCATGTGGAATGAACACCCTGAGTCAAGAATCCATTCCTCACTGCAAGAATCTTCAGTCACTGGCAACACATCCGAGCTTTCACACCCATCTGCTACCACAACCATATCATTTGAGTTTTGCTTGCCATTATTCTTTCTTTTCCTCTCAGGACAGTTCTTTCTGAAATGTCCCTCCTTATGGCAGCAGCAACACTCTTTCTTGCCTTTGGATTTGGATCGGTTCCTCCTATTCTTGCCCTTTGTTTCTCTGTTATCAGTTCTTCTTCTGACAAACAACCCTTCTGCATCTCCACCTTCACCTTTATCATAAGTAATTCTCTTTTTCATTTCTCGAGAATTAAGAGTGGCTTTAACTTCTTCTAAGGTGAGCCTTTCTTTACCAAACATCATTGTGTCAACCAAGTTCTCATAAGAGGGAGGAAGCGAGCACAGCAACATCACAGCTTGGTCTTCATCATCAATCTTCACATCAAGATTCTTTAAATCAAGAACTGCCTTAGTGAATTGAGAGACATGTTCTTTGATTGATGATCCTTCCTCCATTTTCAGCTGATGGAGTTTCTTCTTCAAATAGAGTTTGTTTGTCAATGACTTAGTCATGTATAGGCTTTCAAGCTTGAGCCAAACACCTGCAGCAGTGAACTCATCAGCTATCTCGCGAAGAACTTCATCTCCTAAAGAAAGAATGATCATGCTATGAGCCTTGTTGATGAAGTCTTTCTTTTCTTTTTCTGAAAACGTTTCAGGCAGTCTGTTCATTCCTCCCAAGGCTTCCTCGAGTCCTTGATGAACAAGAAGGGCCTTCATCTTGATCCTCCATAGGATGAAGTCATTCTCCCCATTGAATTTCTCCAAATCGAACTTGGCAGTGCCCATCGCGGAATCAACCCCAATTCGACAAAGCTCTGGATACCAGTTGTAATGTCGCAGCACTGCAAGAACCAATTGTTCTTGACAAGAAATGCAGAAAATGGAATTATGCATAATGCAGAAAACGAAAATGTGCAGAAGAGTAAGAGAAGAGAAGAATAACAGCAGGATGTTACCGTGGTTCAGAGCAAAATTGCTCCTACATCCACACTGAGGACGATTTTATTCTTTGATCACAGCAGCAAGACTTTCAGGTAAGTCACTTGGCACACTACCTCACTTGCACTCAAGGTTTTTACAGATCAACCGAATGTACAAAATCTCCTCCTATACATCATATTAGCTATGACTTTATATCTCTCTATTCTCTAGATTTACAAGTTACAAAACAGTTACAAGACTCAACAACCATAACTGACTTGGTTGTATAACTAACTGATACTAGTATAGAAAGATCACATAACTAACTACTAATAGACTTAACTACTTCACAGATATCACATAGTTAACAAAGTTCTATATATAACCTAACTTTCTAACTAATTGATGATCCATCTGCCACAATTTTCCTTCATAAATGAAATGAGGTGCACTTATAATAGTTAACTTTTTTGTCACACGATTCAACCTTTGGAGCTTTATGTTAATGAAAACTATTCAGAGAAATGATGCACTTGGAAACTTTATAGGGTATGTTTGGAAGAACTTATAGAGAACTTATTTGAATTTATGATAATAACTTATGCAAATAGTTTATAATTATTATATAAGCTTATTTTAACTTATTGCAAAAAATTTAGAAAATAGCTGTCTATAACTTATTTGAAAAAACCTTATCGAATATGTGTTTTATTAAGTTGTTTAGGCAAATGTATTCGTATGATCCTATTAAGCTTCAGAATATGCCCTAACTATAGTTACTAGGAACGCGCGACGCTTTGGTTTGCGGTTCGGGTTCGGGAACGTGACACGCCGCTTGGTTGAATATGTGGTACGTAGGGTGTAGACTTAGTTGGTACGTTATTTCGGGATGTGGTACGTATAAAATTATTGTTCGGGATGTTCTTCATATATTATATTATATTATATTATATTGTATATATATATATATATATATATATATATATATATATATTATGTAAGACTATATTAATTGAAATGCTGATGTAAATTGTAAAATAACTTTAACTTAATAAAATATAAAATTAGCTTGCATTCTTTGGAATTTTAAATCCACCTATATTGATAGTCTGTTACTCTCAATGTTTTCAAAACCGGACCAGTCATTGGATCGATGAAGGCATCGATTTAAGGTTCAATAATCCAACCGTGGTTGAACCGGTAACAATTAAATGATATTTTTTTAAAAATTAATATGACATATTAAGTAATACTAATATAAATTTCAAAACCTCATATATATATATATATTTATATTTATTTACATTTTATGTTGGTAAGTTTATAAAAATGTTTTTTGTATTTACTCCCACAAATGTAAAAAGAAGTTTTCTTATATGTTTTGAATCCAATTATCAGAAAAAAATAAAAAATAAAAAGCTTAGTTTGGGCTTTTTAAAACCCATTTTGGTCCAAAAAGAAATCTGGGTTGGACACCCTCAAGCCCATCTCGTTATTGAAAAGGAGAAGGAAAGCAACCGTAGTCAGTAGCTCATTTTCATGTTCTTTTTTAGCTGCCTCCACTCCCACTCATCTGTCATCTTCTTTCTTCCTAACGCGACCTACCTCGACGCAGCTTGAAGTTGAGCGCTGTTAAGTGCTGTTGCGCGCTTCCTACGTTTGCCGTTTCGGTTCACCGATTACACCGTCCCAGTGTGCGGTTCTCGAGGGAAGGTAGCGTCCAGGTAACTATGACCCTAACAGAACCTCTCTCAGGAATCATAGCTGATTCTTAGGAGAAAATCATAAAATTTTTCCCCCTCAATTTGATTCTTCGCTTGGGATTCTAAATACCTTTAGATTAGGTTTTTTTTTTCATATTATGATCTGTCATGTTAGTTCATCATATTAACGTTAAGTTTTCTTGAATGTTTCACAGGAGATCATGACACAAGTCATAATTATGAGCATGAGTTTTTGGAACTAATCATGTAATGAATGGCCCCTATGGTTATGGTTTTGGGCGACTGTGGTGGTAATTTATAAAAAAAAAATAAAAAATTCAGCAACAAACTGATACAGGCAACCCTAAAACATCCTATTTGTTTAGTGTGGGTGTTGCGTTTGATGTTTCACTGGTGCAAGAGTTTGTAAAAGTGAACATTCTAGTTGAGGAAGTTAATGCAATCCCTTAAATTACACCCTCCTCTTTTATGTTCTCTTTTGAATCACTTGTCTTCTAACTCTGCCAGATCCTTTTGCTCTCTATTCTCTACTTTTTCTTTACCAACCCATGACTCAAAAGAAGGAACTGTGGTAATCGACTACCTAAATGCGAATTTCAAATTCACAGAATATCAATCCATCTATATCTCTAAACATGTTTCAGGGGCCAGCTTCCCTCAGAAGCCCTTGTCTGTGCTCAATTATTTCAAGCAAATTGGATTTTCTGAAGCCCAGATTCAATCTATCATTCGTCAGAAACCCCGACTACTGTTTTCAGATGTTGATAAAACCCTGAGGCCAAAAATTGAGTTCTTTCAACTAGTGGGTTTGAAGGGTTCTGAGTTATTCAAGTTTATTTCCGATAATTCAAATATTTTGACTTTCAGTTTGAAGAAAAGGTTAGCCCCATCTGTGGAAGCTATTAGGAAGATTGTGTACAATGAGAAAGATTTTATTCAAGTTTTACACAGATGTGGCCGGATATTCCCACAGTACCAAAGATTAGTGGGCAATGTTGCCTTCTTAGAGAGTTGTGGGATTGTTGGGTCTCAGCTTTCAATGCTACTCAAACTACAGCCAAGGCTTTTTGTTGCACCAGAGCATTCTCTTAGAAACCATGTTTTACATGCTGTGGAAATGGGTTTCCATGAAAATTCAAGAATGTTGGTCTATGCACTCTATACAATCAGCTCTCTGAGCCATAAAACATTTAGAAGAAAGTTGGAGTTTATTCAGTGTTTCGGGTTTTCTGAAGATGAGAGCCTGCAAATGTTCAAAATATCTCCATCATTGCTTAGAACATCTGAAAAGAAATTAAAGGCTGGAATTGAATTCTTCTTGCACACAGTGATGTTGCCAAAGTCAGTCTTGGTTCATCGGCCTATGATTTTAATGTATAGCTTTGAGGATCGAGTGGTTCCTCGATACAGATTTTGGCAGTTCTTGATATCAAAAAATCTATGTAAGAAGGTCCCGAGTTTTATTTATGTGTTATGCTTGTCAGAGGAGATGCTCATGGACAAGTATATATCACGGTTTAGAGAAAACGCAGAGGCATTGTTGGTAGCTTACAAGGGTCATTATCTAGAAGCATAGTTATATCTTCAAGTTCTGTTTTTCAATCTTCTTGAAAGGAAGCCTTAGGCGATTTAGGGATCCCAACTTTGTTGGTGCTTATGGATTACCTCATTCAGCCTAAACTTTCCAATTTAAATGAGATATAGATTTTGATTTGTAAGTGGTAGTGGTTCCTTCCTCCCGAGGCTTCATTCTAATTTTCAATTTTATTCTATGCTTCTGATTCAGCAATCCTATTTGCCATTAGTGATAGAATATTTGAATAAATATTTGCTTGTTTAAGCAACAAAAATACATTTCTGGTGCATTTCATGCTGTTTACTTATATCGCCATTTTCCTATTGCCCTTTTTCACAAAAGCCAAGCATTAGTATTTATGTGTTTTACTCACGATTTGTCAATGATTTTTATATCTTTCATATATTGACCAGCTGCTGACTGGGAAGCGGTCTTGATTGACCAGGAGCAACAGTAAAGAAAAAAAAAATCCAATTAAGAAAGCACCATAGCATAGAATTGATTCTTTCTAAAATTCTGGCGCAGATTTATTAATAGATATATGCAGCTTGAACGGTGGATTCTAAGGTGAAGTACCTCAATAGGTGCCTCACTCATGAACCACTAAATAATCATGTAAAAACTCAATTATACCCTTGTCAACACATTTTCCATATCCTCGGTACTACCACTCCACCACCCCACCGACCACCACCACCCGTCGCATGCTAGTCTTCGTCGTTGCGTTGTTCTGTTATCCGGTCGATCACCCCACCACTGTGTCTTCCCCCTTGTTCATCTCCTTCACGCACGGTCGTCACTTCTCTTCTCTGCTGCACTCTGTTATTGATACGGATTGAGCCTAACTCCACCTCAAAACCATGGTCATAAGGAGAGGGTTGCCCAATCCTATATAAGTCCCACACCTAGGTTCATTACTTCCGATGTGGGACTCCAAGTTAGGTTCATGAAGCCCTCATTGCACATGGAAATCGGTAACAGGACCATTGTTTTGAGATGGAGTTAGGCTCAATCTGTATCAACTGGTATCAGAGCAGTTTCGATCTTTAGGCACCGGCTCCGCCTCGGGAAGAATGAACCCAAAAAAGAAAGGGGGAGAATGATCTTTGGGCACCGGCTCCGTCTCGGGAAGAATGAACCCAAAAAAGAAAGGGGAAGAATGAACCGTCGTGGACGTCGGTTGTTTAGGGGATGGATCTGTTACCGATTGCCATGTGTAAGGAGGGCTTCATGAACCTAACTTGGAGTCCCACATCGGGAGTAATGAACCTAGGTGTGGGACTTATATGGGATTGGGCAACCCTCCCCTTTTGACCATGGTTTTGAGGTGGAGTTTGGCTCAATCCGTATCAATTTCACCAGTCCAGGTTAACTCCGCGCGCCGCCATCTCCTTCGTGTGCCGCCATCTCCTCTGCGCCCTGCACGCGACCTTCTCTTCCACCATTGAGTCGCACCCTCGTCGGATCAGATCCACCGACTCCATTAAGACAAATCTGAAGCACCATTAAGACAAATCTGAAGCACCGGGAAGTAGAAGTAGATCCGAAACACCATGAAGCATATTTGAAGCACCCTCCTCTTGTCTTTTTCAAAAATAAAAATAAAAATAAAACGTTCATTTAGTTTGATTGTTTGTTCTGACTTCTGAGATTAATTTCGTTTGATTAAGTTCTTCTTGTTCACATTTTTTATTCTTATTTTGGTGTTCATTTCTGGAATCTAGTGATTTTTGTTTCGAGTATTGTGGGTTTTTCTTACGAATTAGTGTTGCGGTGATGTTGTTGGTGATGATCATTGTGATGCAGTTCACCGATCCCATATACTCTACTTATGTTTTTCAGAAGATTTTGGACCTTATTCACTTAGAAAAGAAAAAGATTTTGGTTGGGACCTAATTCTTTCATCATGGCACAATCATCTCTTTCTCTGTTCGGTCAAGAACAATTATGTCACATGCTGTTGTTTTGATTGTAATATGCACGATTTTTGTTTAATCAAAGCTTATCTATTTGGTTTTACCTTCTGGTCTCATTGCTTTTGATTGTTGTCTGGAGTTGGGTTTCTGGAATTCTGGTGGGGATATTAGACGATGGTAGAGGAAGGGGTGAAGGGAGGATGGACTAAAGGTGAGATGGGGAGGGTGAAAGGTAAAAGGGTATTTTTACTTTTGTTTTGTTTTTGGACAAACAAATCTAGATCATTAAATATTTTATTATTATAACCAATGAGAAAAAATAGTGCTTCATGGGCGAGGCACCTATTAAGGTACTTTACCCTAGAATCCACCTGCTTGAACAAGTATAGTTGTGAATATTTGCAGAGAGTCACAGGCCTATCATCACCATAGGGAAGTTATTTCAGTGTCAGCAAATTTTTGTTACCATTGCAGTAGAAGGCAGTGCTTTTACCCAGTAAAGTAAACTATGTAATTTGACCGTTTTAAATTTTAGAATTAATTTTTAAATTCAAGTTAAAATTATTTATGATTAAGTGTAAATTAAGTATTATTGAGATTAACTTTAGCTTCTTTCTTTTCTCTTATAAAAAAATTAGTTATTTTTTAGCTGAAGGCGCTTAGAAGAATTTACACATAATTTATTTGACCTTATTTTACCATATACACATTTAAATATGGAATACCAACATGTGGTTGGTTCAAGTGGTAACGAGCTTGGATCCTTTTAGCAAGTGGTCAGGGGTTCGATCCTGGTTCTTGCGTATGGAGAAAAACCTGGTTGGAAGAGGTCAACCCTTCAATGTCGTCCAATACCTCGAGGGATTAGTCTCTGTAGTTGCGCGCGGAGGATACCCTAGGAAACAAAAAACAAAAATGGAATTAGAAGAGCTTATAAAAATAACTAATGACATTCTTAAAAGTTTTGATTTAACATATTATACAAATTGTTACTTATTTTATTAATTGGTTTTCATTTCATTTCAATAGAGCAATTCATGGTTCTACTCTATGTTTTTATTACTTTCAAATTAACAAATTCCAATATTAATTGCTTTATTATTTTTATATTATTTAAATTTAGCATATTACATAATCATATATCATTATCTACACAACAAATTCAGTTCCTCACCCTCGAACATGAAACACCCTCATAAACTAGTCTCCTCCATAAGTCACGCGGCATCACATACATCAAGTAAAGTTTTTTTTTTTTTTTTTAATTGGATTATTACCATTTACCACTGTTCATTTTTAAATGCTCTAATTAATTGTATTATTCATTTTTATATGCTCCAACTAATTAAATTTTATTTAATTAGTAAAAGGTGGGAGAATATATACACTCGTTGATTTAACAAACATTTAAATTGAACATTAATTTGTTAAAAAAAATAATAATATAAGATAATGATCAATTGAAAAATTGTTTTCAATGCTCGCCAAACTCCTATGGTAAACTTAGTATATTTAATCCTAAAAATCTAAACAAATTTAGGATAAGCAGAAACGAATCTCTACGGGTGGGAATACTTCAACACTCGCTCCAGTCTCATTTAAAAAGTTATACATAAAATGATTTTTAATTGATTGACAATGAAAAAACTTTAAACTAAGAGCTTGTTTGTGAAAACTTTAATTTTTCGCTTTCAGATGTATATACACTAAACATCTATTTTGTAAATAAATTGTTATGTTTGGGCTTACAACCGAAATTCTTAAAAAGTTTTTTTTGGCAAATTTAAGTTGTTTTCTTACCTGTTGATAGGGAGGACTGTTTGATGAAAATTTTCTAATTGTGCTTTAAAGGCATGAAGTATTTCCCCTAAAACCCCTCATCAATGGTCTTGACACACTCACGCATAAGCTTCTCCCCTCTCTCTTCATATTTTCTATGTCTACTCATAACAATTTCCCGTAAATTGGTCCTGATAGTATTTACCCAACAAAGAAAAAGACTCTGATAAGAATTGCATCTTTTAATCACATGCATGTATAAATTATCATTATTGAATAGTCTTCCTCACGTGTGAACCACCTTTAACTTAAAAATGATATTTGCGTCTCATGTTTCAAAAAAATTGTCAGTTTGTTTTTTATTTTTAATTGATATATTTTAATCTATAATTAATTAATTACAAAAATATTTATTTTGTTTTTAATTTTTTAATTTTTTTTGAAAGAAATAATATAAATAGAAATAGTTTTCAAAAAAATTATTAATGAAAACACAAAACCACCTTCTAATGTTGAAAGATAAACAAATATCTTGATACATTTTTTCGTAATTTACCATATAAAAGTGATTATTTTTGTGTCACCCAAACAAAATAGATTATCTTAAAATCACTTTTCAGCAAACATACCCAAACAAAAACAAATTAAACTTTAGTAGTATGTATCAAATTAAACATTATCAAGAAATATATCATAAATTATTATTTATAAGTATATTTACTTTTTATTTAATTTTAGTTAATCATGTCCCACGTGTACAAATCCTAGTCACATTCTAAAACAGAATCTGGTTATGGCCCAGTTGCAAACCAAGCCCGACCCAGACCGTTTCCACATCCATCTGAAGTGGTTCTGCTGGCGGCATGAAATGAAATCACAGCTCTCTCTGTTCTGTTTCTTTGTTTTCTCATTATTATTATTTGCAATTTCGTTCACTGCAATGCCAATCTTCAAGCCTTTAACGATGAGGTATTTATTCACAATTTCTAGCTTCTTCTGTATGCTTTAACATTGATCATTTTCCTTCATCAATGAAATGAGGTGCACTTATAAAGTTAACTTTTTTTGTCACACGATTCAACCTTTGGAGCTTTATGTTATTGAAAATTATTCAGAGAAATGATGCGTTTGGAAGAGTCGGAGCTTATGAAAATCACCTGATACAATTAGTTTATAAAAATTAAATAACTTTTTAGTAGTATTTTTTTTTCAAGGCACCCTTCAAAACGACGTGGTTTTGGGGGTGTTTAGTTTCAAAATCCCTAAGCTGACGCGTTTCTGAACCTTGCAAATAGACCGACCTTCTTCTCCTATGTCGCTTCCGCCAACGGCCACCATCCTCTCTGCCGCTGTACCACCGCACCGGCACGGCCACCGCTGTTAGTCTGTTAACATCAGAGGCGCGCCGTTTCTCCTTCCTGGCTTCCTCCATAATTGGTTCCACCAACTCCCTACCACACCGAATCTTCCTTTTTATCCTAAGTGTTGGTTTGCTTTTGTGCGCTGGCTGTGATTCAGAGCCTGGTAAGCATGTTCTTCTCGATGGATTTGAAATTTGTTAGTACGCTGGTCTACTTGATGCAACATGTTCTGTATGAATGACCCTTCTATTACAATAAAGTAAAAAAAAAAAAAACACGTGTTACTGGTTAAAGCTCACAGATACACATTACCTAGAAACAAATTAAAAAGAGTTCAAAGAAATTAGACAATTCACTTTTCATTTATCATTTCTAAATTAGTGTCATGTATGTATTGATGCACTGTTGAATGGATTGATCTTGTTTTATGCTGCTACAATTGTTTTATACTGTTGTTGCTATGTTGTTGGAGTTTTTATATAATTAATTTCATATGTTTTAGGGAGTCTTGAGAAGAAACAATGTTCAAGCATAAGAAAATTGATGCATTTTATGGTTTTCATATAAATTTTAATTACATTTTTTTTAGTTAATTACTTTGTCTCCCCGAAAAATTTGGTCAAGGTCCGCCACTGCCCAGACGTGTCCTTAGTATATATGGTCCTTGCCTTAGTAAGCGTCAGAATATGCCCTAACAGAACCTATCTCCGGAATCATGGCTGATTCTTAGGAGAAAATTATGAACTTTTTTCCCCCTCAATCTGATTCTTCGCTTGGGATCCTAAATAGCTTTAGATTAGGTTTGTAGTTCTTCATATTATGATCTGTCATGTTAGTTCATCATATTAACCTTTTGTTTTCTTGAATGTTTCACAGGAGATCATGGCAAGTCATAATTACGAGCATGAGTTTTTGGAACTAATCAAGTAATGGCCCCCTATGGTTATGGTTTTGGGCTGCTGTGGTGGTAATTTATAAAATAAATTTTTTCAGCAACAAACTGATACAGGCAATCCTAGTTGTTTAGTGTGGGTGCTGTGTTTGATGTTTCACAGATCAAGAGTTTGTAAAAGTGAACATTCTTGTTGAGAAAGTTAATGCAATCCCTTAAATTATACCCTCCTCTTTATGTTCTCTTTTGAATCACTTGTCTTCTAACTCCGCCAGATCCTTTTGCTCTCTATTATCTACTGTTTCTTTACCAACCCATGACTCAAAGGAAAGAACTTTGGTAATCGACTACCTGAATGCGAATTTCAAATTCACAAAATATCAATCCATCAATATCTCTGAACATGTTTCAGGGGTCAGCTTCCCTCAGAAGCCCTTGTCTGTGCTCAACTATTTTAAGCAAATTGGATTTTCTGAAGCCCAGATTCAATCTATCATTCGTCAGAGACCCCAACTACTGTTTTCAGATGTTGATAAAACCCTGAGGCCAAAAATTGAGTTCTTTCAACTAGTGGGTTTGAAGGGTTCTGAGTTATTCAAGTTTATTTCCGAGAATTCAACAATTTTGACTTGTAGTTTGAAGAAAAGATTAGCCCCATCTGTGGAAGCTATTAGAAAGATTGTGTACAATGAGAAAGATTTTATTCAAGTTTTGCACAGATGTGGCGGGATATTCCCACAGTACCAAAGATTTGTGGGCAATGTTGCCTTCTTAGAGAGTTGTGGGATTGTTGGGTCTCAGCTTTCAATGCTACTCAAACAACAGCCAAGGCTTTTTGTTGCACCAGAGCATTCTCTTAGAAAGCATGTTTTACATGCTGTGGAAATGGGTTTCCATGAAAATTCAAGAATGTTGGTCTATGCACTCTATACAATCAGTTGTCTGAGCCATAAAACATTTAGAAGAAAATTGGAGTTTATTCAGTGTTTCGGGTTTTCTAAAGATGAGAGCCTGCAAATGTTCAAAAGATCTCCGACATTGCTTAGAACATCTGAGAAGAAATTAAAGGCTGGAATTGAATTCTTCTTGCATACAGTGATGCTGCCAATGCCAGTCTTGGTTCATCGGCCGAGGATTTTAATGTATAGCTTTGAGGATCGGGTGGTTCCTCGATACAGATTTTGGCAGTTCTTAATATCAAAAAATCTATGTAAGAAGGTCCCGAGTTTTATTTATGTGTTATGCTTGTCAGAGGAGATGCTCATGGACAAGTATATATCACGGTTTAGAGAAAATGCAGAGGCATTGTTGGTAGCTTACAAAGGGTCATTATCTAGAAGCATAGTTATATCTCCAAGTTCTGTTTTTCAATCTTCTTGAAAGGAAGCCTTAGGCGATTTGGGGATCCCAACTTTGTTGGTGCGTATGGATTACCTCATTCAGCCTAAACTTTACAATTTAAATGAGATATAGATTTTGATTTGTAAGTGGTAATGGTTCCTTCCTCCCGAGGCTTCATTCTAATTTTCAATTTTATTCTATGCTTCTGATTCAGCAATCCTATTTGCCTTTAGTAACAGAATATTTGAATAAATATTTACTTGTTTTAGCAACAAAAATAAATATCTGGTGCATTTGATGCTGTTTACTTACATTGCCGTTTTCCTATTGCCCTTTTTCACAAAAGCTAAGCATTGGTATTTATGTCACAATTTGCCAATGATTTTTGTAGTGGACTTGGTTAAACAGGAGCAATAGGAAAGAGAGAAATTCAATTAAGGGGAAAGCACCATAGCTTAGAAATGATTCTTTCTAAAATTCCGGCGCAGATTTTTCAATAGATATGCAGCTTGAACAATTTTAGTTGTGAATATTTGCAGAGGGTCTTTGGCCTATCATCAATAGGGAAGTTATTCCAATGTTAGCAATTTTTTACCATTGTGTTGGAAGATAGTGCATTTACCCAGAAAAGAAAAGTAAACTTTGTATTTTGACCGTTGAAATTTTAAATTTTAGAATTAATTTCAAGTTAAAAATATTTATGATTATGTATACAGTCATCATATCTTACAAAAGCCTGCAATATAAACGTTGATCTAATCTTACGTTCGCCTTAAGCACAAGGAGAACTTTTGGTTTTTCACCATTATTTGCGTAGTTTACCTTAAAATGCCTCATTAGGAGCGGGCTAGAGCACTGCATCCACTTAGCAATTTTCTTTCTAATAAACGAGCTCATATTCTGAGGCTGACTGGAGACTATTGGTAGCAAAACATGGACCACCAAAAGTTAGTCATTTCACCACCATGTGCCCTATAAGGCTAACTTCATATAGTACAAGACTGTATCTGGTATCAAACTCCAACATGACAAAATGACTTTCATTACTTTGCAACCTAGGGAGCATGTAAAAGTAACAACTATATAAATTAATCCACATAAGGAACCCAAAAGTCGGATCTGGGCCACAACAAATAGTAAAAAAATACCAAAACATCTCCCTCATTTGCTATGCTACTGTCGCAGAAGTAGCTCTCAACTTATACTTTCATTAACCTTTCTTTCCAATATCCAAAGTCAATATACTTTTGAACCCTTTATTTTCTCCAGGAACAAAATCCGACCAGAGCCCTAAAGAATCCCGTTTCAGAACTTTTCTTATTCTTCAATTGATACGGGCTATGACCTGCTCTCTCTTATGAACAAAGAAAAGAAAGGAAAATAACCGAATGGAACTGCAAGATGTAGGACACGTCATTGGTGAATTTTCCCAACCGAATTCCACAAACCATTAACTGTGACAGTCATTACTATCAGGATTGAACAGCCAGCCTTTGCAGATGCTCAAAGAAAACTTGAAGGCTTACATCGTCAGTGAAGATTACGTCTGAACCAGCTGCCATCTCATGTGCATTATTGTATGTTGCTGAGGGATTCAACTTAGCTAATAAAAATCTAGCCTGTTCAGCATCAATGAAACCAAGGTAAGGTTCCCATCAGGGAAAATACAAACTTAAAAGTAAAATGGATCGATGAAAGAATATTCTGCTAATACATCCTGGAAGAGGTAAAAGTATATCAAACAACAGCATTCCTCAAGGTCAAATAAATTTCAGGAAGGGAAACAATCTTGCTACACATACCTGGGAACCATGTTGGTCACACACTACCAATCTAGGAACAGGAAAACGATCTCTAATTATGATTTGGGCATCATCATGTGGAGCTTGTAATAGTTGTGCAAAAGCCTGTGGCAGATATTAAAGCTATTAGCAGACAAGGAGAACAATCAATGATAAATGCAACACTGGATACTAACTATAAAGGTAGGTGCTGAATGAAATAACTTCCATCACAATGCATAAACTGACAGAAAGCTACTAATGCTCCCAATTAGAAGATTATAAATATTTATTGAACAATCGAATTAATACAATGATCAATTTGTGAGCAGAATTTGCACTTGAAAATAATTTATTGCAGGACATGCCAGAGCGGTGACCACATACCTGGTGTTCTGGCTGATTCTGGTATCCCAAGTTGCGCCATTGAGCGATTGTCATTCCATGAAAAATAACCACACTAAAGTACGAATCAAGCAACAGAATCCGATCTGCAGCAATGGAGGACACATCTAACAATGCGGGTGCAGGCAGTGAATTAAATGAATATGATATTAGAGATGGCTGGATCATGACAGCAGCATTACTAATATTTTCCCTGTTTAACAACATGCGAAAGTATGCAGTCTCATCTGGACTGTTATTAAAAACCTGCCAATAAATTTCACCATCAAAATACTCCAGTTAAATTAAGAAGTTCAAAAAGCAATGCACAAAGAAATTTACAAGAAATGGTACCTGTACAAACTGTGACCTTCGCAGATTGAACATAAACTGGGGGAACAATGAAAACGAAGGGTTTAATGTGAAAGACGACGGATCATCCTTGCGGTAGTCACCAAATTTAGAGCAAAGGCGAATCAGTAACCGGTCCAACCACCGTGTGGCGTCAAATGCTTCCTGATCAAACAAAATTTAATGCTCAGATAGGTAACTTGATTATAAAAGTCTGAAAGTTCACATAAAACACACAATTTTCAATAAGAAATACATGGGGGAAAAAAGAAGGCAACGACCAAATGGTTATTTGCAGCAAGCCAGAAAGTTATTGGCAAAAAATACTACATTGAATTAAGCTGCTCATGAACAAGCAGAGAAGCTATGTGCATAACAGAGTAAGAGGGGGGAAGGAAATGTTCAAAGTTAAATCTAAAAAGTCCTTCACTTAATAATTTGAATTGACCCATACTTGGTCCCGTGAGTAGAAGATGGAATAAGAGCGATCCTTCTCCCATTTTACACATTCCTATAACTCACAAGTGACAAAACTCACCCATTTGAACAAAGATAGAATTTACTGTAACTTGAGTATATATATGAGGAATACCAAAGGAAATAACATGTGAATTGTCATTTCATAAGTGCTTGATCCCATAAGTAAAAGATTAAATAGCACAAATTTCATCAAAACCACCACCATCAAAGACATTTTCAACCATATGTTTTCCAGAAACTGCCATCAATCATCCATTTGAACAAAGATAAGATTTACAGCAACTTCGGCAAATAAATCCAACAGTGAAGGATTTTATGAAACAAGAGAATAACAAAAAATTACACAACTTGTGACATACCTCTGACTCCATTTTCAGAGAAGCAAGTCTAGCCATTACCACTGCAGCAGTTTCTTGGTCAAATCCTTGAACCAATTCCTGAAGATAAAATACTCTCTATATCAGCGTGTTATCCTTAAACGATGAAATGTACTGATGGAAACAGAAATACAGCAACACAACAATGGCAAATATAGACAAGAAAAGCCCAACATTACTATTTTCATTGAATAAACTACAATTTTTATGAAATTTTTGGGCTCATCCTTGTTTGTAGTGGGCTCTAAACTCGGGCAAAGCACAAACTAGAGTGCCATGGGGACACCAAAGCCCAAAGTTTAGAGTGCTTTTGACTAGGCTCCTGTGCATGTATTATCTAATCGGTCATGAAACATTCAGTTTGCAACTTATGTTGGTTTTATTTAATGATGTTCCTTTCGTGATTAAACAAAAAAAAACATCAACATATTACAACACATGCACACTATCTACTCCTAATCCATAATCAAACTATCGTAGAATAATGGTATTTCTCAGAAGGGGCACCTCGTTTTAAATTTTGCATGTCGTATTTTATTAAAAAAAATATTGCATAAAGTGTTCTATAAAAAAAAAAAACATGCCTGTTTTGCACATTATATGTGTGTAGTTTAGTTTACACAAGGACCATTTGATCCATGGTCTGCACAAAACAAATGAGTCAAAAGAATACAGACGTCCAGTATGGCCAATGCATGCACACTAACTTGCAGACGCCATTTTAGTTGCATTATGTTAGGCATAGGCACCCTAAGGTTAACATGTATGGGAGGTAGCAGGGAACTTAATTCCAACATACAGTGTGAAAGGTGTGACCTCGTATAACAAATCGCTGCACGTGGCACAGGGAACACGGAAAGCAGGGTGGGATTCAGCTATAAGGAGGGAGGGAAAACAGAAAGGGGTAAAAGGAGTGGGTTATGGCAGGGTAGGTGAGGGCCAGGCCTCTCAAATTACCTGGATATTCTGTATTTTCTACTGTTCTGTTCTGTTGAGAGGAAGTGAGGAAGAGAGTTTCTACAACTTTCTGTACAAAATTACCCCTTACTGATATCACACCGATCTCAGTACCAGAATTTCAGTGATAATACATTACAATTAAGCTATTCCTGGCCCAGTTCTAACACATTACAATGTGACCTCCCTGCTAAAGTAATTGCCCTGCTAATTTTTTATTACGAGACTTTTTAGAATTTAGGCTCAACATAAATGGACATATCATATTGGTTGAACAAATTGCACAAGCTGAAACAGGCCTGCTTCTACTAAATAAATCATTAAAAATTTCACTAATCAATTTAAAAATTACATTATCACAAAAGAAAAAAAATAGTACTGAACTCTAAATACTATTGGGACTAAGCTGCCACAGTCATAAAAATAGAGAGCATTTCAGTTTATATCATAGATCCACATAATAAACAGACATAGATATCAATATACACCAAAATTTAGAATCAGATTTGACACCAAATTCGAGCTTCTTAATATTATGACAAATGAAGAAGCTATATCTGTTTCTTTGACATTGACAAATACACAAACGTCCAGCCACAGATATTAAAAACAAACAACTGAAACTACCTCTGAGTTAACAGAAACATCAACCCATCTTCTAGTTACTGTTGTGACACGAAGCAATGATTGACCATCTGGGCTCTGGTAACTGCAAAAAGAACATGATCATTAATATCCAATGCCCACCAAGGAAGGGGAAAGAGGCACACCATAGTACATATGAGGTCCCATTAATGGAAGTTCTCTACATAACCTTATAAGGAACTGAAGGTACAATTGTGGGTTGGCAGCACCTGGAGTGTTTGAATGATCACTTGATGAAAGATCAAACATCACGGTCAAGCATGTACTCTTGTCAAGGCCACACATTTTCCAAGCTGTTGTGTTCCCCTCTCCTATCACAGTATCAGCAACAGAAGGCCCTTTCTGCAGTATGTAATTGCAACCATCAAACTTCAGATAATAATATGTTTTAGTTCAGTCTTATTTCTGTTGATCCAGTATAAACTCCAATTCCAGTGTTAATAAGCAACCGAAAATTAAGGTTTGAAACATAAAATAATCCAAATCTAACCTTTTCCAATGATGTGCAAGGTCCAATTATACCCTGAATTTTGATTTCCTTGGAGCAATTGATCTCAAGTGTTCCACTGATACATAAATTAAGTTGGTTGTGAGCATGTTTGATAGAGGATAAGGACAAGATAACATACAGAAAAAATGAGACGAGAGGAGAGGTAAAAAAACGAAAATGTAAAAGAACCAATTAGAGAATATGACTGAAAGATCAAGTCAGTAAAGATAGATACCTATGAATACACAAAGCCCAAAAATCTTAAGCCTAGGATAGTAAAACCCTAAATCTAGGCCAATTGACATTCAAATAGAAAATCCGAAGTCTTGACAAACCCAACTTTACACCAAATGGATTGATTAAAACATTTTAAAAATATCTTAAAAACCAAACCCCCATGCATGGATTACAGGACAAGACTAAGGTTTTTTTTGAGTGTGTGTGTGTGTGGTGGTGGTGGTGGTGGTGGTGGGGGTAAGGAGTGGCCCCTCTTATAGTAACCAGACTCCTCTACACCACCACCCCCCGCCCCCCCTTTTTCTTTTTCCTTCCATGAGTCCTTATGTCTGAGACATCTACAGAAAATTCATGGTTCTGCCAATAGTACTCCTCATTCTATTACAATGCTACAACTTACAAGCTTCTGATAAAATCGAAAATAGCTACTTGACAAGTAAACACACAACACACCACGTGCATGCAAATTTTATGCTCAAGAAACAAAGAACTAAAAACCTAGCGCTTCAACCATTGTTAATGAGAATGCAAAAAACCAAAGAAAATATTGCATAGAGGACAGGAATTGAATAAAAAATCAAGCGACAGTAAAAAGAATAAAATGAAGAATACCCACTTGAAACAAAGACCAAGAGATTGCTCCCCATCCTCAAAAACACGCTTAAAAGAATCCTTGAAGACTGAATGACCAAAACTTTCAGACAGGACAACAAGGCCACAAGTTTTTTCAACTGCTACTTTCATTTCTGCAACTCCAACCTATATATTTAAACATCTATAAATCAGAAGACGGAGAATGAGGAGAAATAGATCCTCATTGTCATCAAATGCAACAATAACAATACCAACTCTACTACATGGATTCCCACTGCACAATATAAACAAGAGCTTTCTTGTATATCCGCAACAAGGTCCATGGTAAGAATTAAGATTCAAACATCATGAGCATATCATCTCAAACAGATGGAAGAAGTGGAGATAATGATGCCACTAATTTTATCACCCAAAAGGATGTCAGTGGCACACTTAAAAACTACATTGAATAGATAGCTGTTGCCAGTCAGAGGGAAAAAGTAGTACAGGAGATATATTCAAGTCAAGTGCTCAAGCATTAAAGAGTTCTATATAAGTAAGCTGATTACAGATGACATACTTTTAGTTACTGAATCATAAAAATAGGGTAGAATATAAGGATTTTTATTTCTTAGAAAAATTATATGATGATTATACCTGAAATCTTCCTCTCGAATGTTAGATGTTCAAAAACCTAAAGCATGAAAATTGTTATCCTTTATCTATTATATCAATAGCAAAAATGCTAGGTTAGATGCCTTCGAAATTCCACATTGGAAATTTTGGGCTACATGTTGATATTACATTTGCTGTTCACGACTCACACTCGATGTTTCAGCAGTGCCAGTGCCCACCTTTATATAAATCCATTAGCTGCATGTTGCGTTGCTATAGAGTGACATGTAATCTTTACAAACACTGAAGTGAAGTAGTGAACTGATTCCCAATTTAAGGGAAGCAAACAGATAGTTTAGTTCAAATTTAGGGCTGGCCTATGATGACTCGGATTGGCCTTCATCTTGAATCACTGGTGGTGCTGCTCATCATATTTATCCATTTAAGTGTGAAAAAATTAACAGAGAATGCAGAAAGATAGGCAACCTGAAAACCTGGTATTTATCTATAGACTATAAGTTTCTAAAACTGATGACTCTCAAAGCACACTATGCAATCATGTTTCTGATGAGCTTACAAGGTCTAAGGAAAATATCATCAGGTGGAAATTAAAACAAATTTAAGTAGTATAATGGTTTGAAAGATGACATCTATATCCTATAAAGTTAAGAGAAATCATTTATAACAAATTAAATACATTCAATATGTGTGAGCCCCCATTGCAGATGCCTAGTGAAAAGACGAAGCAATATTCAGACAAAATAGTCAATCATATTCCTTTACTGACAATACCTAGCCTCAGGCAGCTTTAGAATAGATCCACCAGTTTTGACATCGCTACTGTAATAAGATTTGAGACAAGCAACCTGAACCTATTTATGCAATCTTTAACAAACAATTGTACATGGGAATTGGCCCAGAACAAAAGTGCATTGTCATTCCCACAGCACAATCCACCCATCAAAATCTAGAAAGAGAAAATTAGTAATTAATAGCTCCTTCAGCGAATAAAAATATGTTATTGTTTTAATTATAATGTTGTTAGAATAATTGGACCTAACTCCACTCTAAAAGCTAGCTCATATGAGCCGAACCATTAATAATAACTTGGGCATCCCTCCCTCTATGAGCTAGCTTTTAGAGTGGAGTTAGGCCCAATTACTCTAACTTGGTATCTAGAGCTAGGTTCAATCTGGTCACGAAACAGTTCTCCGACGCACGTTTTCCGACGACCATCTCCGACGATTATCTCCGATCACCAAAGTAAGGTGACCGGACATCTCAGAAACGGCCGGCAATCGTTTTCCGTGAAGACCCATCTCCTTACGCCGCGCACACACCTTCACGCGCCTCCAACGTCCGCTTCTTCTCCGAGCGTGTGGGGTCCACGCGCCACCCTTCACGCGTTCGTTCGTCCTCCGGCTTCTTCCGATCGCTTTTCCGGCGTCCTCTGCCTCTGGAGGGTCAAAAGTGAACTTTGGTCAGTTTGGCTTTTCCCCCTCTCATCATGTCCTCTGATTCGTCCCCTAACGCCACTGTTTCGACTGCTACTGAATCTAGTGTTGTTACTAGGTCTACAGGGAAGGGTCTCATCTCTTTTGCCTTCTCTGGAAGTCCCATTATCACATCGGAAAAGCTCAATGGCAAGAATTTTGTGGATTGGTACAATGCGGTTGAAGTTTGGTTTTTAGGTCAAGGGCTTTATGAACATCTCACCAAGAAGGAAGCAGAGATTGATGAGAAAAATCGTGATGAATGGAAAAAGGCAGATTATTAGTTGGTCTCTCTTTTATGGCAGTCTATTGATCCGAAGCTGATGGCAGACTTTCGCCCGTACAAAACTTGTTATGAAATATGGAAGAAAGCTCAAAATGTCTATTCCAATGACTTACAACGCCTCTATGCCTCTGTCCACAATTTGGCCACTCTTCAGATGACAGATCATGATCTTCCCTCTTATCTGAATAAAGCACAGTCCGTTATTGATGACATTAAGCGCATTATAACAGGTGATGATCTTACGAAGGTACTAGCAAAACTTGATAATATGTATATGGTCTTTGTTCTTCATGGTTTAGACAAGGACTTTGAATCTGTCCGGAATCAAGCTCTAACTAATCCTAACATCCCCACGGTGGAGGAGCTCATTGATCGTCTTCTACGAGTTCCGTCACCAGTGGAGACATCCGAGATTAGCTCCCGGACAGCTTCCGAGTCCTCAGCCTTTGATTCGAATTCAACACACCGTGGAGGACGAGGTCGTGGGCGTGGTGGAAGAGGTGGTCGTGGTAGAGATGATCGTCCTCAGTGCTCTTATTGCAAGCGCGTGGGTCATACCCAAGACAAGTGTTATTCTTTGCATGGTTTCTCGGAAAAGTCAGCCAATGTCACACATTCCGACAATCAGAAATTTGAGATTGGGTATGTTAATCAGAAAAGTGGCAGTCAGAATAGTTTCTCAGCTGATGAATATAAGGAGTACCTTCAGCTTAAGGCAGCCCAACAAACCTCATCTTCAGCAACTATAGCTCATACTGGTAATTCTACGGTTTGTTTCTCTCATTCATCTCCTGTTGGTTCCTGGATTTTGGATTCTGGTCCTTCTGACCATATAACCGGTAATTCTTCTCTCTTTTCTACTTTATCTTCTACCAAAACACCACACCACATCACCCTTGCTAATGGCTCTAAAACACAAGCTACTGGTATTGGTCAAGTCTCACCTCTTCCCTCTCTGTCTTTAAATTCAGTCTTATTTATACCCAGATGTCCAGTCCTGCAAACTTCACGCTCCAGATGTCCAGTCCTGGACGTGAGGGGGGTGTATTAAGTGTCTAAGTCCCACATTGGTTGAGTATATGAGCCGAACCATTTATAATAACTTGGGCATCCCTCCATCTATGAGCTAGCTTTTAGAGTGGAGTTAGGCCCAATTATTCTAACATGGTATCAGAGCCTCCCACGATGTTGGGCCACCCGCAGATGTCCAGTCCTGCAAACTTCACGCTCCAGATGTCCAGTCCTGGACGTGAGGGGGTGTATTAAGTGTCCAAGTCCCACATTGGTTGAGTATATGAGCCAAACCATTTATAATAACTTGGGCATCCCTCCCCCTATGAGCTAGCTTTTAGAGTGGAGTTAGGCCCAATTATTCTAACAAATTTAAGAGACCAAAATGAACAAAATCTGTAATGCTTCTATTAGAAGTTTTTTTGAGGTTCGGGCATTTTATTTCCACAACTTGGATGACCACAAACCTAGTTGCAAAAGAGTCCAAGAAAAATAATGAAATTATATTTTGGCTTAAAAGTACCAATGACTAACACAATTAACCACATAAGGAAGAAAAGATAGCAACCAGTGAAAACATTGTCTGAGTAAGATTATATGCTGTCACATACCTGATCAAGTGCCGATGCAAAAAGATCTAAAACGTGACCCTGGCTAACCAGCTGCTTTGCAAGACCCTCATAAAATTTGACTGCTTTCTTGAAGAAGGGCACTGCGTCTTTATCAAGATCTTTATGAGAACGCACTGGGTCAGATAGATCTTTTGACACAATCTGCAAAAGAAAAAAAATATTAAAATCAATATCTCCAGCATCAAAAAGTTAACGCAGAAGGGTAGATGGATTCAGGAATAGTCCATATAAGCACTAACAGGTACAACATTGCCCATGCCTCCCTTCAACTTATTCTAAGTTTACTTCGTTGTCTTTTGTACTTCAATTCTCAATTAAAATAAAGAGATAGTGTCCCTCAGAAATTCCAAAGGCACATAAGAAATTGAGTCGTATAACTTTTGACTTATCCTAATAACGGTATAGCGCTTATCTTTTTTAAATGACTAATATAAGCAGTTTGACATCCAACCAAACATGTCCCCACTCCCAGAGTTGCTGATAAGTATTACACTATCAGTTTATCACTGCTACTCACTACAAGACCATCTCAACACAAGAGACCACACATAAATATATAAGTTTCTTTCATAATAATCTAATTTTTCAAGTGCAAACAAACACAACCATGACAATTCATGGAAGCATAAAACCAAAATGCCTGACCATTAGCTTTTAAACGATAATCACTAGTCAGTTCCCAGTGGCCACATATATGATATACCTAATCTCAAAGATGAATATTCCTTCAAAACACCAACTAATGGAATAAAATCTACCAACAAACCAAATTACACAAATTTACCGTGCCCGGTCCTTCTGTGCACGGACCCCCAACCAAAGCTATGATCCTAGCACCAGTCCCAGGATTACAAGCACCAAGCAACCCCGCCGCCACACTCAAAGCCACTCCAGTGCACCGAGCCGGACGACTGCCAGCAGAAACAGGCCATTGATCGGTTTGCAATTCATCCAATAGCTGGAAAAAATAAACAACCAAAATTGTCAAAACAATGAATGCCAATGTATTTCCCGTGGTCAAAATTTCCTGCATTTACTGCATTCAGTAGTTCGTAATCATTGGAAGAATATCAGACAACTCACATTCCAAGGTTACTTTTAAATCCGATTTCCCGAGTTTAAAATATAAACTGTCCAATCTTCATCTAACCGTTCCGACCTACTGAAGATAGTGAATGCAGGAGATTTTGACCGCAGCAATTCGGGCACAATCATCCTAAACACACTTTCAAAACCCACCGAATTGAGAGTGTATTCACAATCAGAAGCTGGCAGCAAGAACCGCGTAACATTGGAAACACCAAATCCACCACCCTGACCGTGCATCCCCTTCCTCCTCACGGCGCCGCCACCAAGTCCCAACTGCTCCAAAATCTGATCCTTGCCAATCTCCTTATTCCCCCGGAAAACATAAACCTTAGACATCTCCGAAAACCCTAATTCATGCACCTGAACCTGCGTCCCGAACGAGATGAAACCGACTAGGGCGTTATCCGGGAGAAGCTCGATCGCCTGCCGTAGCGCCGATTTGACATACTCCATCTCCTCCTCGATCATGCAAGTGTCGAGCACGAAGAGGAAAACCGGAGATTGAAGCGATGGATCGTAATTAGGGTTAGGGTTTGGGAGCGTGTACTGCACGGTGGTGTAGTGAGGGTAGAGTTCGCCGGGGAGATTAGTTTCGGATATTTGGGAGTAGTGAGGGGGGAAATGGTTGCGCTGGAAGCAGAAAGGGCAGATCCAGATCTTGGCGGTGAAGTCGACGCGCGAGAAAGGGTTGAGTATGGAGGAGCAGGTTTTGCAGCGGAGAGGGGTGTAGGGGAGGGTGGGGATATCAGGGTGGGGACGGAGGAGGGAGAGGGTGGCGGCGAGTGGGATCACGCACTTGCTGGCTTCGACTTTGGTGCGTGGCCAGAGATTCCACGTCATGCGGACTCCGTCGATGCCTTCGGGATCTGTGTTCGCCATCTCCGACATGGTTGTGAACTTGTGATTGAAGGAAAGTGAAGGGAATTGAGACCACTTCAAAATTGAGAGGGAAAGGGGTCAGCGAAATCAGAAATAGCGTTGGAGTATGGTAGTGAAGGTGCTGCTGCTATGCCTATCGGTTGGGTTTTGCAGCTGCAAGCACCACCGTCACACGCCGTAGACCGTAGTAGTAGTTGTCTGCTAGTTGCAACTTGCACCCTACCTGCGCCACTTAGCTACTTTTCTTCCTTTCGTTAGTTTTTTTCATTTATTTATTTTCGTCCTTATAACTATTAAGGTTGATTTTCAATTTCATCCTTATTCATACAAGTTATTAATTTGGTCTCTATATATGATACTGATTTTTAATTTGATCTTCATCATTAATTAGTCCTTATGTAAGGGACCAAATTGCAAATTATTGTTACATGTAATGACCAATTCTACAAAAAAAATTGAAATCGATCCCTACATGTGACAATTATTTTCAATTTGGTCTTTATATGTGATAATAATTTGCAATTTGGTCCCTCTTATATAGGGACCAATTAGCGGTGATGACCGAATTGAAAACGAGTGACACGTATAGGGACCAAATTGATAACTTTTTACGTATATAGATCAAATTGAAAGCCAATGACACGTATAAGACCAAATTGATAACTTTTTACGTATAGGGACCAAATTGAAAATCAGTGTCACGTATAAGGACCAAAAGATTACTTTAACCTATTCATATTTATATTTAGGTTAAAGTAATATTTTGGTCCCTATACATGACACAAATTCTCGATTTGGTCCCTATACATAAAAAATTATTAAAATGGTTCATATACGTACAGAAAGTCTCCATTTGGTCCCTATATGTTACCCGTTTGGTCCCTACACTAGCAAAAAATCATCAAATCAGTCCCTAAAATTTTATACGGCAGGAACCAAATGGAGACTTTTTATACGTATAGGGATCATTTTAATAATTTTTTATGTATAGGAACCAAATCGAGAATTCGTATCATGTATAGGGATCAAAAGATTACTTCAACCTTATATTTATTATTGTTTATATTTATTATACTTAATATAATCAAGTTTAATTTTAATTTAAAAAAAATCGCATAGGAAGCAATCTAAATTTTATGGTACCAGGGTACAGGTTTTTCTTTCCCCATACTGTTGGTACGCGGAAATCATATATTAGATTCCGACTAGCCCGAATTGAGTCCAAAAAACTCATTTAAAGAAATAAAACTTTCTCGTTACATCTATTTTTTTTTTTTTTATAAATCTTGTATATGAAACCTTACCTAAGACAAACCAAATTCCTTACCGCTTGAACCAGGGGTGGCCTTGATCACGGTCGAGGTGGGCGGTCGCTCAAGACCCCATTTTTTTTTTTTTTTGACTCCAGATAATAGGTAAAATATTATTATATAATATATATAAATATTAAATAAAAAATTTATATAATTATTTTTGTACCTATAAAAATAAGTATTACAAAAAAATTATAATACAATGATAAAAAATAATATGCCAAATGTATATGTATATATTAGAATATCTTTTTAATTTACTATAATTTAAAATTTGATACACTCTTAATTTATTTACTATTTAGACTTTTTTTTCCTAATTCTCTTATTCTCTTACTTTGATTTTTATCGAAATTGATTTTTTAAAGAATCTTAATTATGAACGGATTATTAAAGATTTTGTAGAAAAAATATAAGAATAGTTTCCAAATGATCATAAGAGCACAATTTTCCTAGTTCGTGCACCAAAAATCTCTGGCCAACATGAGTTTGTCCTACTTTACAAGCTTTAAATATTAGTAAAACAATTATTTTTTAAAGATAAAGATGTAGTTTGCGGGAAGAGACACGCTCCATTGTATGGTTACGATAAACCAGCAACCTCAACAAACATTTATATATATATATAAATATGAAAATCGAGTCTACTGCAGGAAAAAAAACGAGCGAGAGGATTAACCGGATATATCAACCTCATTCATTTGGTCAAACTATTTTCTAAGGAATTTGTATTACTTTCCTATTTCGTTGGTGGAAGAGGAATTAATTAGTTCAAAGCAATTAATCTATGAAAATGTAATAATGTATCATACAAAAAATATAAAGTTCAATTTAGAAAATGATAATCAACTGATTCTTTATTCGGGATAAAAATTTAAAAAAAAAAGTTATCAAGTCTTAAAAGTATTGATAGTAATCGGTTGTGTTGGGTGGAAGCCAAACTTTGGCATTTCATTGAGCCCTGCTGGAAGTATCAGAATGTCTTGGAGAATTGTTTTTTACAATTGGCAGGGTCCTTAGTCATCAACAAAGAAGTGAGTTGTGCATGATACTTTGGAACCTTTGGAAGAAAAGAAATGATAAAGTGTGGGATGATAAAGGTCAGCCATGGTCAGGTTGTCAGGCGAGCTTGGGACTATCTTCTTGCTTGGAAATCGGCAAAGAAAAATTATACAGGTCATGATCATGGTAGTGAGGCAGGCGGTCCTGTTGTTGCATGGGAACCGCCCCCCAATGGGTTCCTTAAATGCAATGTGGATGCTTCTTTTTGGGAAGATCAAGGTCTAACCAGTCATGGAATGTGGAAATAGCAATGGGAGGTTTATTAAGGCTCAAACTACTTGCTCAGCTCCTGTGCTTCGAGTCTATGAAGGGGAGGCCGCAGGCTTACTAGCTGCCATGCAGTGGGCTATAAGTCTTGAGTTGGGAAATGTTATTTTTGAAGTGGACAGTAAAATGGTGGTAGATTCTGGAAGTACTCCGGAGCAACGTCGATTTGTTCGCCTGGACAACATCAGACATGCCGGGGATTGACCCCAATTTCTTATGCCACAAACTGGCAATCTGTCCTGAGGCAAAACCGGTAGCTCAGAGGAAAAGGAGACTTGGTGAGGAAAGGAGAAAAGTGGTGGAAGAAGAAACAACAAAGTTGGTTAAAGCCAACTTTATTCGAGAAATCGAATACACTACTTGGTTGGCCAATGTGGTTCTTGTTAAAAAAGCAAACGGCAAGTGGCACTGGCTTGTGTGCTGGCCGAAAAGATAAGGCCGAGGACTTGTTAATCAACTTGTTAGCCGAGGATGAATAGTCGGATCTATCCCATAATAGACCGCGGATGAAGACACCTTGGTCCCGTGCAATCCAGTCACAACTGACTGGGTCAAACATCTCGTTGGTCCAAATATTCCTCCGTATAACTCAGAGCCTTATCCTTATCTTTATCTAGTTATGATAACAATATGATCTTATCAGATAAGATCTCAATAACAGTCCAACTCAAACTGTTATACCAAAACATCTCTATAAATAGGGGACCAACCCCCTCACTTAGAACTACGTTGCTTTGATTCCCACTTGGGATACGTAGGAGCAGAATATCAATTCTGTCAAGTTATACCATAAACACTCCCACAGAATTTAACCGGACGAGAATCTCTTACTTGAGATATTTGGACGGAACATTGGCGCCATCTGTGGGAATCGAAGCAAAATTTTCCCATAACACAAACAATGGTGAGGACAAGGAGCGGGAATGGCAGGAGAGAGGGGCTGGAGAACGCCAACAATGGGGATAATGGAGAACGATCCCTAAACCCAGCAACGACAACCGACAATCCCATCATTCAAGAACTTCTCGCACAGGTGGCAATGCTGAGAAGGGAGAATGAAGAGATTCGTCGGCAGAACAGCCGTCGTGAACGAGAACAAAGCAGAGAAAGATCTGCCTCTTCTCCTCATGAGAGAGAGCGACAGACAGCTGAGAATGAAGGATCCAGAAACACGCGCAGAGAAGAAGGAATCCCACAACCCCGTGTTTCTCATCATGTTGACCGAAGAGGCGAGGAGGAATTTCCTAGGCAGGCCGCCAAACTTTCACTTCAGGTAAATAGGCCTAATGAAAGGGCTGGCGCGCGGAGGCCGAGACATCCCTTCACTGACGCCATCATGGAGGTTCCTCTACCAGCCAATTACAAACCAATAAACATTGACAGGTATGATGGCACCACGGATCCGGAACGTCATTTAGATGCTTTCACCACCCAAATATACCTCTTTACCAATGATGATGCTGTTATGTGTAAAGTCTTCCATACTATTCTGAAAGACACTGCGTTAAGCTGGTATACCCAGCTACCGACAGTGTCAATTGACTCCTTTGACACGTTTGTGATTAAATTCAATGCTCAGTTTGCCACGAGCCGAGCTCATAAAAAAACCTCGGCCTCGTTGGTAAATTTTAAGCAAGAAAAAAACGAGTTTCTACGTGATTTTATGGCCAGGTTCAGCAAGGAGATTGTCCCGATCCGGAATCTCAGTGCCGATGTCGCACTTCATACTATCTTGACCGGATTACGGCCCGGCCCTTTCGCCAGACACCTTGCTCGGAAGCCTCCAACCAGCATGGATGAGTTGAGGAGAAAAGCCGCCGGATTCATTAATATGGAAGAAATAGAAGAATCTAAGAAGAGAGAAAGAACTGATGATTCTGATAGACGAGAGGGGAAAGAGAAGAGGAGAGCTGGAGGTGACAAGCAGAAATTCAAAAAGACATTCGAGCATTCATATAGGGGGCCGAAGTATGAGCACTATACCTCCCTCAATACCAATCGAGCTCGGGTGTTTGAGGAAGCCTACAACACAGAGCTTTTGCCACTCCCCAACCGTGGTCACACGCCCCAGAATGCTGATCGCCAGAAGCATCGTCGGTATCATCGTAACTACGGGCATACCACCGAGGAGTGTTGGGTCTTGCGTGACAAGATTGAAGAGCTAGTGCAAGCTGGTCATCTGAGTAATTTCGTTCAGAGAAGTCACAACAATGGTGAAGGGCATGGCCGAGGTAGAAGAAGAGGAGGCGGCCAAAGCCCGGGAAGGGGTGGCGGTCGGCAAAATAACAAAAGAAGAGAAAATAGGGAGGAGCAGAGTGAAAGGAGGGAGGAGGATAATACTGTCTGAGGTGTAATAAACACTATTTCAGGTGGATTTGTGGGAGGAGGCACAACGAGTTCAGCTCGGAGAAAACACTTGTGGGCTATTCGGGCTGTAAACTCGGTAGCTGGCAAACCCCCGAGTATTTCCCCACCGATTATTTTCTCCGATGAAGACTTCTTGGGTGTGGATCCTAATCAGGACGACCCAATGGTAATCACAGTGCAATTGGCCAACTTCTCTGCAAGAGGACTCTCGTCGACCAGGGGAGCTCGGCTGATATCCTATATTATTCAACATTTCAGAAGCTCGGGATCCCAGAAAAATCTATTCAGTCATACGACAGTAAACTCGTCGGCTTTGCTAGAGAGCAGGTGGATACCCGAGGGTACATAGACCTCCTAACTACTTTTGGGGATAGCAAAATGTCCAAAACTATTCTGGTCAGGTACGTGTTGATTAATGCAGTAACATCGTACAATATCTTGATTGGAAGACCATCCTTGAACGAGTTAGGAGCCGTCACTGGTGCAATAAGTGCTTTTTACGTCAGTTAAAATTGATTTTTTACGTCAGAATACTGACTGACGTAAATACAGCTGACGTTAAAAGTTACACTTTTAACGTCAGTTGAGAACTGACGTTAAATATAATACTATTAACGTCGGTTCTTTAACACAACTGACGTTAATTTTGTCAAAATTAACATCAGTTCTTTAACATAACCGGCGTAAATTTTGTTAAAATTAACGTCAATTGTTATAAAGAACTGACGTTAAAGGTCTTAATTTTAACGTCAGTTGTAATAAACAACTGACGTTAATAGTGTACTGTATATTTTTATAAAATACTTTTAACGTCAGTTGTATGATACAACTGACGTTAATAGTAATTTTTTTTTTCAATTCAGTTTTAAAATATCACTCCCCTAAGCCATCCCTGCATTCAGTAAATATACCAGTAACACAGAATATCACACACATTACAGAATTGCAAAGGAAAAATGGAACAATGACCCATATGTATGCCTGTTCAAAACAATATATATTAATTTATTAACATAGGTTATAAATGTATACTAAGTTTAAACTACCTATATCAATATCCCTTCGTGATGATCATCACGAGTGACATGTACATCGTCCACCTGTGTCTCCTCGATTATAGTAGGCACGTTTGTTGAAAAAGAAGGAGTCTCAGGAATATCAAGATTTGAATCTTCATTTTCATCACTACCATTATACATGCTTTTTCCTTGGAGAACCACGGACAACCTTTTGTTAGAAGGATCAGTGATGTAGAACACTTGTTTTGCTTGGGAAGCCATTATGAAAGGCTCATTTATATGACCTAACTTGTTGAGGTCTACCAATGTGAACCCCAATTCGTCGGTTTGTACACCACCGTTACTATCAACCCACTTACATTTAAATACCTAAGCACCGTAAGCTTAGTGTAATCGAGCACCCAAATATCTTCAATATATCCAAAGTAAGGTGTGTCGGTCTTTAACGGGTTTTGTGTCCTTTGCACTAGAGAAGTGCATTGCTTCGACCACGATCATAACCCCACTATTTTGCATGGTACTCTTGTTATCTTGTTCCTTTGTATAAAAGGAAAAGTTATTTTTGTCGTATCCGCTCAAAAATATGTCGTTGAAGTTAGGCCCACGTGCTAGCCATTTTACGTCATCGAAGCGATACTACCATCCTTAAGCATTTCTTCCTTGAACCATGGTAAGAAAGTCTTGTTATGCTTGTTCAACAACCACCTTTCGCTCATTCGAGGGTTTTCTTGATTGACTTTTCTTTTATGTTCAAATAAGAAAGGCTGAACACATTCGATGTTGTTCAATACATACAAATGTGCTTGAAGCACTTCCTCCCGATCCTTCCTATTAATTCTCAAGCCATGTGTACCCTTACCTTGACATCTGATCTCATCATGCCGAGGCTTAGGAACCCCTATAGGATCCGTGTTATGAAGGTAGTCCGAACAAAACTCAATAGCTTCTCCTGCAACATACCTTTGAACAATAGATGCTTCCGGACGATGAGGATTCTTCACGTACCCTTTCAAGATCTTCATGTAGCGCTCAACTGGGTACATCCATCTCAGAAAAACCGCCCCACATAATCTAATCTCCCTCACCAAATGAACAATTAAGTGAACCATTATGTCGAAAAAGGAAGGAGGAAAATACATCTCCAATTGGCACAAGATTGTAGCAGCCTCAACTTCCAAGTCATCCAACATACGGGGGTCAACGACTTTGCTACATATAGAATTGAAGAATGAGCACAACCGAGTAATGGCATGTCTCACATTTTTTGTAGCAATACCACGAATAGCAACGGGCAGAAGTTGTTGCATCAAGATGTGACAATCATGAGACTTCAAGCCAACCAATTTAAGATCACTAGAGACAAGTCTCTTCATATTTGAAGAGTAACCATGTGGAACTTTGATGCCCTGAAGACACCCGCAGAAACTTTGTCTCTTTTTTTTTTTGACAAAGTATGACATGTTGGCGGCAAATAAGTCCACTTACCATCCTCAACAACTGGAGCTAACTGCTCTCGTATACCCATAGCAACGAGGTCGAGACGAGCATTCAAACCATCCTTTGTCTTGCCCTGAATGTTGAGAAGCGTCCCGATCACACTATCACACACATTTTTCTCCACATGCATCACATCAATGCAAGAGTGTCGACATCAAGCTTGCGCCAAGATGGAAGATCAAAGAATATCGACCTCTTCTTCCATATGTTTTTCTCAACAGCTTTACCTTTCTTTTTGGACTTGCCGAATATAACATCGATGTCCTTTACCCTCCGATAAACCTGCTCTCCAATTAAGGCCGCCGCTTCTTCCTCGTCTCTTGGCATCCATTAAAAGCTTTTTTCATCTTACGATATGGGTGATCACGTCTAAGAAATCTCCGATGCCCAAGGTAAACCGTCTTCTTTCCATGATGCAACCGAGTGTAGCATGTGCCTTCTTCACATATAGGGCATGCTTTATGCCCCTTGACACTGCACTTTAGGACAAGTTACCGTATATCTGGAAAGTCGTTGATGGTGCAAAATAACATGGCACGAAGCTTGAAAGTCTCATGAGAATACCCATCAACTACATCAACACCTTCCACCCACAACGTTTTCAAGTCTTCAATCAAGGGACCTAGATAAACATCTAAGTCATTTCCCGGTTGCTTTGGGCCCGAAATCATCATAGACAACATCATGTATTTGCGCTTCATGCACAACCAAGGGGGCATGTTGTAAATCACCAACAGAATAGGCCATGAACTATGAATACTACTCATGTTACCATAAGGATTCATTCCATCCGTAGCAAGTCCAAGCCTTAGGTTTCTTGGCTCATCGGCGAAATCCGGAAACATAGTATCGATATTCTTCCATTGAATAGAATCAGCAGGATGGCGAACCTTTTCATCACGTTTCCTCTCATCATTATGCCATCTAAGATTCTTCGCATCTTTCGCATTGGCAAACAATCGCTTGAACCTTGGAATTATTGGAAGATACCACAACACCTTCGCAGGAGGACCCTTTTTTCTCACATCATCAACATCATCATCATCATCACTACCCTTCACTTTGTATCGTGATAACCCACATTTGGGGCAATCGTGTTTGTCTTCATGAACACCGGTGTACAATATGCAATCATTGGGGCATGCGTGTATCTTCTTATACTCCATACCCATAGGACACAATACCTTCTTGGCCTCATAGTTACGGTCAGGCAATGTGTTGTCCTCCGGAAGCAAGTCTTTCAACACTTCAAGCAATTCCGTGAAGCTTTTATCGCTCCAACCATTTCTCGCCTTCACACAAACCAATTTTAGCACCGCCGACAACCGTGTATGAGTAGTACACCCTGGATATAAAGGCTTATCCGCATCACCGCACAACCTATCATACACATGCGCTCGATGAAAATATTCTTGTCCAATATCACGGATCATGTCCTCTACTCGATCATCCTCCATATCTACGTCAACGTCCTCACTTTGGGAGACACTCGCCATATTACTACTCAACAACATATCACCATGCCATATCCATCTTGTATAACTCAAGCAAATCCCTTCATAAATCAAATGAGTACGTATATCCTTCACCGTACATTTCCTCGTATTCAAACACTTGACACAAGGACAACAGAACATTCCATTACTATTAGGAACATTCCTTTGAGCAAATTCTATAAATTCTCCCACCCCCTTCAAATACTCAGCACTAGTACGCTTACAAACCATCCAACTATGATCCATAACTAGATAGGTCCTGTAGATATACAAAACATATATATATCCAATATAAGGACAATACGGGAGATTGAAAACTATAGTTTTTAAAGATTAATTGCCAAGCACTGGTCACGGCCGTAACGTACCAACTGAACAGACCATGCCATCACAGGCAGAACTGATCACGGCCTAGACGTGATTAGCATCACGGCCGTGACATATCAACCAACAGAGCAACATGCACTCAAAACCAAAAACAGAGACGTACATTCCAAACAACTCAAACTCACGGTTTCAAGTTTCAACTACTGAGACTACAGTTTCAACATACACTCAAAACCAAAAATACAAAAACGTGCCCTAAATACTCACCAGAAATAGGTGCTCGCATGGTGGTGGGGAGGGGAGCTCGAGTGGTGGCCAACGTTCGATGTGGTTACTGAGAGCAGAGGGACAAGGAGAGTTAGTGCGCGGGAAGGGGAAAGAGAGATGTACGTCAAGTTATTGCAAAGAATGAATGGAAAGACAGAGTTTGGGTTAATAGTGTACCTCACGGTGGTGGCGAAGAAGCCCTCGCGGTGGTTGCGGTGGAGATGAGCTCGCGATTAGGGTTCTGTGCTGGGTGAGAGTGAGAGTGAGGGTTGAGAGTGATTTAGGGTTGAGCGTGATGAAAAGAGAAAAGAGACGTACGTACAGAGCGAAGTGCAGAAGGCGCGCGGATGTAAACATAAAACAACATTTAACGTCAGTTGTATTAAACAACTGACGTTACAATTAATTTTTAACGCCGCTTTATTAACAAACCGACGTTAAATATTAATATTTCTTTAAAAAAACACTTTTAACGTCCGTTGTTGAATACAATCGACGTTAAAAGTGTTAAAGTAACATTCTTCTCGTAATACGATGCACATCGCTTCTTCTTTTCCTCTATATTTCTATTCCTTCACAAAATGGCTCTGAGACCTGTGTTAATTGAGTGACAACAGGGCATTTCGGATAGTTAGGGATATAGGATTATTTACGCCAGCTATTTATTTAATCAAGTAAAAATCACACTTTTAACGTCAATTGTATAAACAACAGACGTTAAAAATAAATATTTTTTATTTTAAAAACACTTTTAACTTCAGTTTTATTCAACAACTGACGTTAACAGACCTGTGAGACAACAGGGCATTTCAGATAGGGATATAGGATTATTTACGTCAGCTGTATATTTAACTGAAGTAAAAATCACACTTTTAACGTCGGTTGTATAAACAACTGACGTTAAAAATAAATATTTTTTATTTTAAAAACGCTTTTAACGTCAGTTTTATTCAACAACTGACGTTAAAAGTGTATCTTCCTATTCCTTCGGACGTTTTCTTTTCTGCACGTTTATAATATATGATTGCCAGACCAACTCCCAATGCGCCTTGGAACCTAATGCTCTTAATGATCAATTTAATTTTTTAGCAACTTACGACGCCTAGTAACTTCATCCCCTACTCCTATAAATAGCTTCCTTCCTTCCTTTAATTTTTCTGCTTCACAATATGGCTCTGCCATGGAGATTAACTTCATCACTCTTTCTTCCTATACCTAGACTTAAAGGTCTCTGTCTTAATGGTCAAAACAACTTCTGGGGTTGTGTAAATCGCATTACATGGGTGATAAGGGTGTGTAAATCGCATTATGTGAATTGCACACACCATCATCCTTCTGGAGAATTAGCAGCTACAGTTCCAAAACCTCAGCTTTGGAACCAAGTGGCTGTTCCAAGAATATTGCTGAAACAGATCGAGTGCACCCTTCACTCTGCCACGGCTCCAAAGTGACTGTGGATTCAGATGGAGCATCGACTTCAAATGAGGGAGGGGATGCATTCAATGTTGGAGATTCTGAGCACATGACTGAGAAGAAAATGATGTTGAAGCAGAAACATTTTTATATTTTAGTGCTATATATCTTGCGGAATTTTTTTATCTTTTAAACATGTAATTGTAACTTATGAATCGCTTCAATGAGAAGAATCAATGTTGGAGATTCTGAGCACAGGACTGAGAAGAAAATGATGTTGAAGCAGAAACTTTTTTATATTTTAGTGCTATATATCTTGCGGAAATTTTTTATCTTTTAAACATGTAGTTGTAACTTATGAATCGCTTCAATGAGATACGATTTGATTATACATATATAACTTGTTTTATGTTAAGTGTTTATTTATTTTAATTTGCACAAGAATTTGTTAATTTACTAATTCAAGCTAATTAATTAAGATTAAAAATAAACTTTTTAAAAAAAAAAAGATTAGAAATAAACTGCACTATATGGAGTGATGATCTGCGTTAAGAGTGACAACAGGGAGATGACAACGAAAGAAAGATAGGAATGAGTTGATTATTTACGTCAGTTATTTATTTAACTGAAGTAAAAATCACACTTATAACGTCAGATTTATAAACAACTGACGTTAAAGGTTTTAATAATTTCTTGCAAAACACTTTTAACGTCAGTTCATTAAACAACTGACGCAAATAGTGATTTAATATTTACAAAACTGCAACCGCCTCACTTTTAACGTCAGTCCTTAAAACAACTGACGTTAACAGTGAATTAATTATTTACAAAACTGCCACCGCCCCCTTTTTAACGTCTAGTTTTTGGTTAACTGACGTAAACATTTACCGTCTAATGTATATTTTCCACTAGTGCGTGGTCTCTACTCCCCATCTTACTATGAAGTTCCCTTCCAACTCAGGAGACATAGTTGCTATCCGGGCTGATCAAAAAATGGCCAGACGGTGCTATGCCGATAGTTTGCGTGTAAGCAAACTCAAACCTACACCTGCAGAAACACTAGAAAGAGGAAAAGACGAGTCAGTAAACTCGGTTAGTTCTGTTGAACTAGACCCGAGGATTGACATGCAAGAACAACGGTCACAACCTATCGAGGAGTTGGAAAAGTTCCAGCTTGGATCACAGCCCGATCAATGCACCAAACTAGGAGGTCAACTTGAGCCGAATTTAAAAGTGTGTTTTTGGTGTCCAGGGTGGAAAAGTGTGTTTTTGGTGTCCAAGGTGGAAAATTCCTCGGTTTTATGTTGACACACAGGGGAATCGAGGCCAATCCGGACAAATGCCGAGCTGTGATTGAGATGCGAAGCCCACAAAATGTTAAAGAAGTGCAGCGACTTGCAGGGCGACTGGCATCATTATCTCGGTTTCTCCCCAGATCTGCAGAGAAAGCTCGGTCTTTCTTTAAGTTATTGAAGAAACCTCAAACTTTCACGTGGACTGGGGAATGCGAGAAGGCCTTTCTTGACTTTAAGACCTTTCTGTCTTCACCGCCAATATTAACTCGACCTATTCCGGGGAAAGAGTTGTATTTGTACTTGTCAGCCACCGAGTACGCCATCAGTGCAGCCATTGTTCAAGAAGTAGAGAAAATGCAAATGTCGGTGTATTTTATCAGCAGAGTTCTTCATGACGCCGAAACCCGGTATCAAGTCATAGAAAAGCTAGTTTTAGCCCTTGTAACTGCAGCTCGGTGATTGCGTCCATATTTCCAGAGTCACCAGGTGATTGTCAAAACTGATCACCTTATTAAGCAAATTCTCAAAAAGCCTGAATTGGCAGGCCGCATGATTTCTTGGTCGGTGGAATTATTCGAGTTTGGCCTCAAGTACGAGCTGAGAGGTCCCCTGAAAGCTCAATGTATCTCTGACTTCGTAGCCGAGCTCAATCCGCTGCCGATAACCGAAGATTTATGGTGGAATTTATATGTGGATGGATCCTCGAATGTCAAAGGCAGTGGAGCTGGGGTAATACTGGAGGGTCCGGGAGAGCTAATCCTAGAGCAATCATTAAAGTTTGAGTTCAAAACCTCAAACAACCAAGCTGAATACGAAGCCTTGATAGCGGGGTTAATGCTGGCTAGGGAAATGGGAGCAAAAGCTGTTAGATGCCGAAGTGATTCACAGCTGGTCACAAGACAAATCTCTGGAGAATACCAAACAAAAGAGCCTCAACTTACCAGATATTTATGTAACGTAAATGAGTTAATTTCCAATTTTGAGAAATTTACTATTGAACACATTCCCAGAGAAGAAAATACTCGGGCCGATCTATGATCAGCCTCTGGCTCATCTAGTTTTATAACTAGTATGACCGTGGTTTTGTGCTAATTATATCTCATTTTCGCCCAAATTAGACTTGATTGTCTTTAAGCAGCATTTTGAGTCTCTAGAGTATTTTTAGGTTAATTTAGTTGATTTAGAGTCAAATAAAGCACTTATGCTATTTCTTGTTTTCAGGTTAATAAAGTGAAGCAGTTCTGGAGGTTTTCGCCCCGCGAAAGGACATTCGCCTCGCGAACCTGAAGGTGACTGTTCCAGAAAATGCAAACCATTCTATCTTGCCCCGCGAATACTTGACTCGCCTCGCGAGTAATCCAACCCTGGAAGACCAGAAGCCATCACGGCTTACGCGTGTTGAAGGTCACGGCTGTTACAGTTTGGAATTTGAAGAGTCTCGCCTCGCGAATGATAAGCTCGCCTCGCGAGAGAACCAAAAGCTGGAGACTGTTCATATTATTCGCCTCGCGAAGGTGTTCTCGCCTCGCGAGACCGCGGAATCCAGAAGCTGTATATAAGTCTGTTTGAAGGCAGAACTGGGAGCTTTTTAGATCTTTTGTTTTCTCTTTAGTTTAGATGGCTGTAGAATTAGGTTTTATGCTTTGTTTTTCCTTTGTAATGGAGAACTAGTCTCCTTGGATTAATCTACTGCGATTGGTTTCCATTATCACTTGAGGTTTTGTAATTCCTGTTTTATTTGTTTTTCCCTTTTCAATACTATGCTATATATTTCTGTTTGTTTAATTCAGGAGTGTATAGTGTTGTGTTGATTTATTTCGGTGATGTTATGTTCCTATATTGAATCGCGTTTGCTTAATTCGCGTGTGTTCGTTCATGTTCGTTTAGTTCATGAGGGCTTAACCCCGTTTGTTTAATTCGGGAATAGGAACATATATCTCGTAGTAGCGATTTCGTTTGTTAATTGTTGCTACAACCGAAAGGGGATTAGAATCTGTTTAGGGCTTGGAATTTACATGAACCAATGATAGTGGGAAACCGAGAACAGTAGGTTAATCATCTTTAGCTTATTTGATAATCATTTAACTGCTTTGTTTTTACTGCTCTGTGTTCTGTTTTGTTTTCTTTATTTTATTTCAAATCCAAAACCCCCAAAAAACTGATTTTGTGTTAATAACAACAACCTAAGAGTCCTTGTGAGACGATATCCGAGTTGTCGCTTCCTAAACTACATTTTTACAAACCGCTCGCTTTTTGGCGCGTGCGCGACAACGCGACCAAAAATTGGCGCCGTTGCCGGGGACTCTTGTTGTCATTGATAGAAAATAAAAATAAAATAAAAATAAAATAAAAATAAAAATAAAATCTCTTTGCTGAATTAGTTTTGGCTGCTTTGTCTGGTTGTGAATCTTAGTGCTTACCATGGATAATTATGTGCAAGATTTTATGCCTAATGTTGATTATGAACCATGCATATATTATCCTAACTTTGATAGGCCACCACCATGCATGTATTATCCTGATTTTAGTAAACTACCACCATGCATAAATTATCCTAATTTTGCTGGAAGTTATGAGTTTAGCAGTGGTTTTGACATGATTGGTGTGATGGGGTGGATGAACTTTGTGCTGAATTTCCAGACATTCGAGCCTTTTCTAATTCTGATTTTCCATTTGTTTATGGCTTTGATGATATTTATTCATGTACTGACTGTACTGACACTAACCCTTGTGTTGTTTGTGCTGAGTTTCTTGATTCTACTTTGCAGGGTGATAGTGTGAGTGAAGCTGTTTGTTCAGCGGAAGTTCTTGACATCATGGCTACTCCAAATATACCATCCATTGAGCAGCCACCCTCCTTAGAGCTCAAGCCACTTCCTGGGAATTTGAAGTATGCTTACTTGGAGAGGAATGAAGAACGTGCAGAAGATGAAGCAGCACCGGAGACCCTCCCTACCTATCTGCCACCTCCCACTGTGGAACCACCATTGATGGAGTTCAAGCCTCTGGATTTTGCACCATGGCCAGTCCAAGAGGTTGAACCCCGATTTTATTGGGAGGACTTTATTGAGAAAGAGGTCAATCTTGACTCAAGAGGGAGTGAGAAGTCCGCCGCACTTGGCGAGGTCACCATAACTGTCAAGCACTCACCTCCATATCAAGGCTGCAAGTTAGAGGACCTTGGAACAAGCTTCCGTCCTTTGTCTATCACGTGGGCCTTATGCCGCATGCCATGGGATCCGGGAGGATCATATTGCACTTTGAGTATTCCGTGGCCCTTGTATCACAGAAGTGGGATCCCAGTGGAGCCACCTCTGAATGAGTTTTCTTAACCCTTTCTCTTTAGTTTACTTTCATTTTCTTGTTAGTTTCTGCCTTGCTATATTTTAGTTTTGTTTTCTTTTAGCTCCTGAATAATTTGAGAAGATCAGGAGTATTTGTGTGTTGAGTCTTGTGTTGACAAGTTTATTAGATTTTAATTGAATTTGCATAGATGGATTGCATGTTATTTGTTAACTGTTTTTCCCCTAGGATTTGAAAATTGAAAAAGTGATCCCCATGTGATTGAAAATTGAACTTTGAGATATTTTGTTATGACGGCATGATTTATGATAAGTTTGGGGTGATGGGAAGCACACACTAGGGATAGAATCTCGGTCAAACAATTTACAAATAATGTCCAGGTGAGGATTTGAGCCTCCAACATGTTTTTACTGTGTGAAATCACTTTTGAGTTGCACTTTTCCGAATTTGATTGAATCTCTTTATGGTTTGCATGTTTATGTGTTTGCTTCAGATGATTTAGGCATTTTCTTTGTAAATAACCACTTAGCCTAAAAATAACCAATTCCTAATGCATGTTCCCTAGTTAGCCCCTTTGAGCCTAATTAGCCTATTGTTCTTGATAACCCTATGTTATGAGCCCAAAATCTGGAAAAACCATGTTAACCCAATCTTAGGATTAGGAGAGCATGGATCCTTAGCAAGAGAATGGTTGCAAGAAACTAAGTTTGGGGTAACTACAAGGATATGATGTGTTGTTTGGGATTGAGAAAAAGAAAAAAATATAATAAAAGGTTGGAGCCAAAGGCAAAAAGAAAAAAAAAAGCAGGAAAAAAAAACAATAATAATAAAAAGTGCAAAAATGCCAAAAAAAAAAAGAGGGGCTGTAGTCACCCAAAGCATAAAGAAAAAAAAAATTGGGACTTGAGGGGAAATTCGCTGTATAAAAATGTTTCATGTTCTCTTAGTTCCTAGGGACTTAAGCCCAGTACCTTTGTATATCCTACCCTTAGCCAGGCCCCATTACAACCTTAAAAGACCTTTCGATGTTGCATGCATATTTTCCGTGGGAACAATTTTGAGATGAAAATCAAATTCATGGGAAGTGCTCTTAAAAGTGAAATTGAGTGAAATGTTGTTAGCCTGACAAAAACTGAGCGATTGAGTGAACACTAAATTCCCTTGTGAGGAAGGTAGTTGTTTGAATTTGGTGATCTCCCTTTTGTGTGTAACTTGGATCCCTTGCTTAGATAAATTATTGTTTGAATGATGAAATTCTCAATTGTTTAGAGTGAATGCATGTGGGGATTGCTTTGTTTGAGAAAGGGGGGAATCATTGAAGAAAAAAAATATTTTGATGAAGTGCTTGAATTTGTGCAAAGTTGATTGAATCCTTTAAGATTGCAAAGTCTTGAGTCTTTTTAAGTTTTTGAGTTCTAGTTTGCTTGGGGACAAGCAAAGTTTAAGTTTGGGGTATTTTGATCAGCCTCTGGCTCATCTAGTTTTATAACTAGTATGACCGTGGTTTTGTGATAATTATATCTCATTTTCGCCCAAATTAGACTTGATTGTCTTTAAGCAGCATTTTGAGTCTCTAGAGTATTTTTAGGTTAATTTAGTTGATTTAGAGTCAAATAAAGCACTTATGCTATTTCTTGTTTTCAGGTTAATAAAGTGAAGCAGTTCTGGAGGTTTTCGCCCCGCGAAAGGACATTCGCCCCGCGAACCTGAAGGTGACTGTTCCAGAAAATGCAAACCATTCTGTCTCGCCCCGCGAATACTTGACTCGCCTCGCGAGTAATCCAACCCTGGAAGACCAGAAGCCATCACGGCTTACGCGTGTTGAAGGTCACGGCTGTTACAGTTTGGAATTTGAAGAGTCTCGCCTCGCGAATGATAAGCTCGCTGAAGACTGTTCATATTATTCGCCTCGCGAAGGTGTTCTCGCCTCGCGAGATCGCGGAATCCAGAAGCTGTATATAAGTCTGTTTGAAGGCAGAATTGGGAGCTTTTTAGATCTTTTGTTTTCTCTTTATTTTAGATGGCTGTAGAATTAGGTTTTATGCTTTGTTTTTCCTTTGTAATAGAGAACTAGTCTCCTTGGATTAATCTACTGCGATTGGTTTCCATTATCACTTGAGGTTTTGTAATTCCTGTTTTATTTGCTTTTCCCTTTTCAATACTATGCTATATGTTTCTGTTTGTTTAATTCGGGAGTGTATAGTGTTGTGTTGATTTATTTCGGTGATGTTATGTTCCTATATTGAATCGCGTTTGTTTAATTCGCGTGTGTTCGTTCATGTTCGTTTAGTTCATGAGGGCTTAACCCCGTTTGTTTAATTCGGGAATAGGAACATATATCTCGTAGTAGCGATTTCGTTTGTTAATTGTTGCTACAACCGAAAGGGGATTAGAATCTGTTTAGGGCTTGGAATTTACATGAACCAATGATAGTGGGAAACCGAGAACAGTAAGTTAATCATCTTTAGCTTATTTGATAATCATTTAACTGCTTTGTTTTTACTGCTCTGTGTTCTGTTTTGTTTTCTTTATTTTATTTCAAATCCAAAGCCCCCCAAAAACTGATTTTGTGTTAATAACAACAACCTAAGAGTCCTTGTGAGACGATATCCGAGTTGTCGCTTCCTAAACTACATTTTTACAAACCGCTCGCTTTTTGGCGCGTGCGCGACAATAGCGTGCGATCTGTGCGACCAATCTATCACAAATTGGCGGCCACGAAGAGGCCAGGCCAGCATAAGACAGTTATTCAGGAAACTATTAATGAACCGAGTATTACACTAGGAGAGGTGATGGCTAATGAACCAGCTGACCAAGAATGGATGACACCCATATGGGAATATTTATCCTCGGGTACTCTGCCCCCAGATCACGCCGAGGCCAGGAAAATCAGGCTCAGAGCAAGTCATTTTGCTATTATTTCCTGAGAGTTGTATAAAAGAGGATTCTCGGTACCAATGTCGAAATGTCTGACTAGAGCTCAGTCAAAATATGTAATGGAAGAGGTTCACAGAGGAATCTGTGGTTTTCACTGCGGGGGCAGATCGATGGCCTCCAAGGTAGTCCGAGCAGGGTACTATTGGCCTACCATCCGAGCAAATTGTATCCAGTGGACGAAACAATGTGATGAATGTCAAAGATTTGCCAATATAAGTCATACCCCGCCCGAAGAACTTCACACATTGAACTCGCCTTGGCCCATTACTATGTGGGGGATGGATATACTTGGACCATTCCCCATAGCCAAAGGTCAAGTCAAATTTCTTTTGGTAGGGGTAGACTACTTTACAAAGTGGATTGAAGTAGAACCTTTGACAAAAATTACTGCCCAGAAGGTACAAAAGTTAAATGCGGAAAAATATCATCTGCAGGCACGGAATTCCCTTCGCAATTGTCACCGATATTGGAAGGCAGTTTATAGATAAATCATTGCGAGAATTCTATGCCAATATCGGTATTAAACATAAGGTCACCTCGGTGGAACATCCCCAAACCAATGGACAAGCCGAGGCAGCCAACAAAGTCATTCTCGGAGAGCTGAAGAAGAGAGTGGGAAGAGCTAAAGGAGCTTGGGCAGAAGAATTGCATAGTATTCTTTGGGCCTACCACTGCATGCCACAATCCACTACCCAAGAAACACCCTTCAGACTGACATACGGAACGGATGCCATGATCCCAGTTGAGGTCGATGAGCCGTCTCTTCGGTGAATGCAATATGAGCAGAATGAGAATGAAAGCAACCTAAGGGTCGAACTTGACTTGGTGGAGGAGATCAGAGAGGAGGCTAAAATCAGAGAGGAAGCCTGCAAACGAAGAGCTACTCAGAGGTATAATTCAAAGCTGAAACCGAGGAGTTTCGTGCGCGGAGACTTGGTGCTAAGAATGCAAGGAGAAGCAAGAAGAGATCATACGGAGGGCAAGCTAGCAGCAAATTGGGGAGGACCATTCCGAGTGGTAGAAAACTTAGGAAACGGAGCATACAGGTTAGAAGAATTGTCAGGGAAACCTATCCCGAGAACTTGGAATGCTTCCCATTTGAAATTTTATTAAAGTTGATGTATATAGTCAGGTGATGTACTCTTTTTCCTACCTCGGTATTTTATCCCAAAAAGGGTTTTGACCGAGAAGGTTTTAACGAGGCACACCGCAGACTTTCTTTTCTATCCAATAAAGAATTTATTATGAACATTGGTCTATTTTCTTTCCTAAAGGCCGAGTTCGAGCCATTTAAATTGTTTAAGGCCAAGTTTGAGCCTAAAGGCCGAGAACGAGCCATTAAATTGTTTAAGGCCAAGTTTGAGCCTAAAGGCCGAGTTCGAGCCATTTAAATTGTTTAAGGCCAAGTTTGAGCCTAAAGGCCGAGTACGAGCCATTAAATTGTTAAGGCCAGGTTTGAGCCAAAAGGCCGAGTACGAGCTATTAAATTGTTAGAGGCCAAGTTTGAGCCTACAAGCCGGGTTCGAGCTATTAAATTATTAAGGCCGAGTTCGAGCCTGGAAATTGTTAAGAGAAATCGAATACAAGCATCAATTAAAAAAGAACAAAGTTCGAATCTAAAGGCCAAATATGAGCCATGATTTTATTAAGGAAACCAGTTACAGTGCTGAAATTGAAAATAAGGCCGAGCCGACCTCAAAATCCTCGGAACTGGAGCAAGATCAAGTGGCCAGAACATTCTGGGTCTAGGATTAAGAACCCAGGTATTGCTAGTAGTCTGATGAGTGTGATTCCACCTCATCTTTGTCCATCATTTTGCATGCATTTTCATGTAGTTTAGGCATATTTTTATTAGATTTTAGGTTAATTTTCCTTTGGAACGGGTAAGGCGGTTTTCGTGTGTTGTTTTGCAGATATCAAGGGTAAATTGCTCAAGATCAACCATGATGAAGTTTGGATGAAGATGGAGCTTTAAAACTGAAGAAAATGAGCCAAACAGAGCCCATCACGGCCTAGCCGTGATGCCCATCACGGCCATGATCGAGCAAAACTGAAAAAAGAAGAAAGGTGAAGTCGAGTGCATCACGGCCTGGCCGTGATAGCCATCACGGCCGTGACCCAAAACCACCACAAGTCGAGCACATCACGGCCCAGTAGTGAAATTGATCACGGGCCATGAAGGCGAGGGCTCGCGTCGCGAGACATATCTCGCGTCGCGAGAAATTGAATTTTCCCGAATTGGCGGTAGAGACCGATCACGGCCAGGCCGTGATGGCCATCACGCCGTGTGACGCGCTTTACTTGGATCTGAAGAAACCGAAATAGATCAGATTTTGAGTTGGTTTGGGACTCTAACTTCCCCATTTCTATAAATATGGACCAAGGCATCAGATCTGAGGATGATCTACACATTAGGGGCTACTACTCTAGGCTTAGATCTCTCTTCTCCTCTTCTCTTCTCTTCTCTGATTTTTGTATTTTCATGCTATTTGTAATCATGCTTGTCATCTCCATGGCAAGGCGTGAGTAGTAGCATAGTTTCTAGGGATTAGGGCTCTGCCCAAGTTTGTTTATGATGTAAATTTGATGTAAACTCTTTGTTAATTACGATTTGCTTTAGATCTGATTTCTAGTGTGTAAATCACTCATAAATTTCGGCAACCGTTATTTGCGTGACGTAGACGTTCTAAGGAGGAACCTAGCGGTGAACTTAGGATTTCTAGGGTGATTCACTCGTAAAGCCCGGCAGCCACGGGTTTGTGAGATGTGAATGATCCAAGGAGGAACCTAGCGGTGAACTTAGGTTATTTGCATGACTGAGACATTCCAAGGAGGAACCTAGCGGTGAACTTGGGTGTCGGACCTATAGAAGTCAGACTTGGGACTGAAATCACGAGAGTTAGAAGCCGTCCCTCGAGGAGCAACGAGTTGTCAGGGAACGCAAAGGGTCCAATCTGGGATCGACTACCACGAGAGTAGGGGTCGGGTCAATTGGGCACGGCTTTTGTAACCCGAGAGGGAGCTTAAGCTATCAGAGGATAAACTCGCCTTCAAGGCAATTTCGGTAATCAACAAAGGTAAATCAGATTAGCAACATAAACAACCTCAAAGGTAACCCAAATCCCTAGGAATCCGTTTAAATCGAAAACCCCAAAAACATTTGTTTTCTGTTCGTTTATCATTCAATTTCAAATTCAAAAACCCTTTTTACAAAACCCTTTCATACAGTCCAGATATAATCGATTAGAATTTAATTGCGATTCGAGAACACAGTCTCTGTGGGTTCGATATCTTTTATTACTTGACGGCAATCCGGTACACTTGCCGGAATCGCACGTGCATTCGAAAGGATGTTATAAAGCTATAAAGCTCAAAAAAGGATGTTAACTGGGAGAGAGGAACGTAAACCCCTAGCAATATTATGAAGAGAATTACTCGGGTCAAAAGAAGACAAACTTGGCTGATCGAAAGGATGAAGGATGAAGAAGCGAAGCAAACAAACAACCCTATTTATAAGGGGAAAGAGGCGTTGGAAAGAGGAGATATGCACTGGGAAAAGGTTTATTGAAAAGATAAATCTCGAAACTCAGCAAAAAGCAGTAATTGCATGAACCCACTGGAGTTTCCAAGGCACATAACATGTGAACGCATATATAAAACGTGAATCATGCATTTGCAATTTAATAACAACCGGTCGTTTTTGATACGGATGACAAAATATCTCGGCCTTAGTCGAGGTATTGTGTAAACAATCGAGCACGCAATACAAACAACGTCGGAATATAAAAATATTTCGAAGAATATCTCGGCCAAACAAACGCTACAAGAGGAACAGGAAGTCATCAAAACGGTGGAAGAGTTTTCATTAAATCAACCAAAATTACAAAAGCAAAACCCATTACAAGGGATATAGAAAACAAAAAACAAAAAATACAGCTACTCGTCCCTATGGCCATCTTCAGCACCGACGTGGTCCTCGGGAGAATCTTCTCCCCCTTCCTCCTCCTCCTCCTCCTCCTCTTCATGAATAATGGGAACAAGTTCCCCATTTTGTACCTCCTTATTCACATCGGCACCCGAGATATCAATCCCCGGAGCAAGAATTTGAACCTGAGCGATGGCCTTGGCAAAACCAGCCCGATGCTCCTCAAGGATACAATCGGTGACCTCTTTCAAATCTTCCTGAACCTCCATCCTGGCCTTAGTCTCGGCATTCAAATTGGCTTTAAGTTGTTCAATTACAACTTGAGCCTCCTTGAGCTCCTCCTCAGCACGAGCTTTAGCCTCTTCAGCACGAGCTTTCTCCTCCTCAGCTAATTTTCCTTGGGAGTTCAACTCGGAGTTCTGACCATTCAGCTCGGCGATGGTAGTATTTAGAAGATTATTGGTTTGGGCCAGCCCATCGCGCTCCGAGGAGATCTGGGCGAGATCCCCCTTTAGCTGCTCGATCGAAGCAAACTCAGCCTCCAGATGCTGGGACTTTCTCTCAGTCTCTACCAATTCTCGGCTACAGAAACGGGTCAGAGCAGCGGCTCGGAGATAGTAGACTGAGAGGGCCTCCATACTAGACCGAGCCCCATGCTGCTTAATTAAGCGGAGATCGATAGGCTTCAGGAAATTTGAGTCAAAAGAAGGGAAGGGGTTGAAGTCTTCGCCCCAGAGAGACGAGGTTCCTGCTTTCAAAGAAGTGCTATACCACTTCACGTCAGCAGAAGGAGGAAGTTGCTCCTCTCGCCCCGTAGTACCCGTCTCATGAGTGGTAGGACGTTGGGGACTCGAACGAGGAGGGGAAGAATCTTCGGCATCAATTACCATCTCTACCCTTTTTCTTTTATGAGGGGTAGATGATGAAGTCCCCTTAGCAGTGGCCTTAGCAGCGACCGAAGGAATTCTTTTCTTTTTCTTCTCGGTCGCTGAGGGACCCTCCTTCGAGGCAGATTTCAAAATCTTAGAGAAGTCGAATTTCCCCATGATAACTGCCGAAAATAAAAGCTGTTAGTCCAGGAACACATACAAAAAAGATTTAAAAACTAAAAAGCCGAACACTTACTTTTAAAATCGGCTCTCGGAGTGGATGAAAAGGGGAGTTTCAGAAGACGTCCACAATGGAGAGGCCGAGGAAGTTTTTCTAAGATATCAATATCCCGTTTATCCTCTGCAGGAAGGGATTCGTATTCAAAACCGACAAATTTGGTAGGGGATGATTGCCAGTACAAGGGAAACCTGGCACATCCGTTTTCATCAAAAAAGAAGGAAAGGTGAGAGCCCGAGGGGCGAACTCGGAAGAAGTCGACTTTGAAGTTTTTATACGATGATGTGTATAAACTAATCAACCCTCTTCGGTTCAGCCCATTGAGGGAAATCCACCCCGTTTTCTCACCAAACCTTGTTTGGTAAAAATACTGAAATTTGGGAGTAGTGGGCTCCATCCCGATGTATTTACACATAATTTGAAAGGCTTTTAAAGAAGCCCAACTGTTAGGATGAAGCTGAGTAGGTGCGACATTCATGGTTCTCAGAACATCACACTCAAACTCAGTAAAAGGAATAGACACACGCAGATGACAAAAAAGTGTTTTATACATATATGTAAAAGGAGGCTCAGAAGGATGAGCCATGAGGAAAACATTCTCGGTACCTGAGCATGGAGAACAAATAAACTCGGATTCGTCTCCAGATGCCGAGATAGTAATCTGGGACCGAAGACGAGCAATTGAATCTGAAGATTGATAGCTAGAAAAATAAACCCCAACCTCACCCTTAACCCAAGTATACCCAGGAAGGGTAATATCGGGAATAGGGTCTTTTGGAACCCTTTGGCGTCGTTTGCGTGCTGAGGGTTTGGAAATTTGGGGGGAGGGAGAACCAGACCTAGAAGAACCAGACCCAGAAGAACCAGACCCAGAAGAAGACGACCCAGAGGAGGACGGCCTTACCTGACCGACGTTTGGTTCCTGTGAAGGAACAGAAGTGGAAGGAGAACCCCCAATGGGGGAAACATCGCGTTCCATCAGAGGCGAGATGTTCGACTCAGTAGACTCGGATGAACTCATATCCGGAAGCAGAAAATAAACTTAGAAACACGAAAGAGGGAAGAAGGCTGGGTGTACCTAAAGAGCGAAAGGCAGAAAAACGATTGCAGAAACTTGAAAGACAGAGATGAAGAGCGGAGGAAGGTAGTGGGCAAGGGGGAATAAGGTGGAATTAGAGGAGATATTTATAGCTGCTGCGGTTGATGATGAGATACGATCAACAGTCCGCATTCCTTTAAATAAAAAAGGAAAAGGGGCGCGACTTTTAATTTTCCCCCTCATTAAATGAGCGCGGAACTCTAGGGTTACTCACCTATAACGTGCAACAGAAGATTGAAGGGGAATGATTGCCTTCTCTGACAAAGGGGGAGAAGGAAGGGTCAGTTGAAATGACAGTTTCAAATACGGAAGGAGGAAAGTCCACGTGGTCGAAGTATAAGCTCGGTTTAATACTTGTCAGCTCTTTCGCTTATTTAAGCTCAGAGCTTGGGGGGCTTGTGTACTGGCCGAAAAGATAAGGCCGAGGACTTGTTAACGCACTTGTTAGCCGAGGATGAATAGTCGGACCTATCCCATAATAGACCGCGGATGAAGACACCTCAGTCCCGTGCAATCCAGTCACAACTGACTGGGTCAAACATCTCGCTGGTCCAAATATCCCTCCGTATAACTCGGAGCCTTATCCTTATCTTTATCTAGTTATGATAACAATACGATCTTATCAGATAAGATCTCAATAACAGTCCAACTCAAACTGTTATACCAAAACATCTCTATAAATAGGGGATCAACCCCCTCACTTAGAACTACGTTGCTTGATTCCCACTTGGGATACGTAGGAGCAGAATATCAATTCTGTCAAGTTATTTCATAAACACTCCCACAGAATTTAACCGGACGAGTATCTCTTACTTGAGATATTTGAACGGAACAGATTCTATCGAATGTTTCAGAGCAAATATTTCTGAATATGGAGATCTCATTTCTAGTTGCAAGGCTATTCTTTCTTCCAATCAAAACTTTAGTTAAGTTTATTCGGAAGCAAGCCAATGTAGTAGCTCGTCGCTTAGCACGAGTTGCTATATTGGGTGTGGCTATGGTGCACCATTCATATTTTACACCACCCAATACACCACCCATGTGGCAAATTTTGGGCCAATCAAATTGTCACATAGGTTGGTCAAAATTTCAAACTTTCTAGTTGTATTATACTATAGTCAAACTATATGAATACAGTATATTGTAGTATAGTATATGTACATTTTGTATTCGCAAATTTAACTCATATTAAAAAAAACTAAGTATATTACAAAATATTATTGACAACGAACATTATTTTAATTTATATTAAAATATTATTTTTTAATATAATCAATTTTTTAATCAAAAAATATTATTTTAATATGGATTAAATTTGCGAATACAAAGAGTACATATACTATACTACAATATATTGTATTCATATATTTGACTACAGTAGAAATACAACTAGAAAGTTTGAAATTTTGACCAAACCCATGTGGCAATTTGATTGGTCCAAAATTTACCACATATGGGTGGTGTAGTGGGTGGTGCAAAATATGGGTGGTGTATCTTAGCCCAACCCTGCTATATTTAATGCTAGTCCTCAAGTTTATAATTCTTGTCCTATTTGTATTGAACCTTTCATTATGAATAATATGAGTTAAGCTTGTTTATTTCAAAAAAAAAAAATATTGACTAAGGGGTATTATTTAATATTACTTGTAAAACATTTAACAATTTAAAAGATTGATTCTTTATTGAAAAATATAATTTTTTAATTTTTATATAATAAATACATAATTTTTTCTACAATTGATTATCTTTGATTTCATAAACAATACTTTGAACTTTGAAGCCACTAGTTAGCAAACCCATTTTGATCACTTTAACAAAGAAAAACTAGTTATCAATATCAGAAATTTGAATGTCTTATTTATTTGGATCATTTCTTTTTAGAGTATGTTTAGGCAAACAAGTTAATTGAGTGTTTATTTGATAAACTATCTTAAAGAAGCTAAAAAGAGTTTTTCTTTTTTTGGGTGAAGCGAGAAAGAAGCAACAAAACAACAGAACAAAAAACTAGTGCAGGAAATTTAAACCTAGAGTATCTTTAAGCATCGCCGATCCCATGCAAGAAGGAGGATCCTTCCAATGCTTCCAACCAAAGCACTCCTCAGCTCCTTGCATGGGATCGGTGATGCTCAAGGACACTCTATGTTTAAAATTCCTGCACTAGTTTTTTGTCCTCTTGTTTTATTGCTTTTTTATCACTTCACCAAAAAAAAACTCTTTTTATCTAAAAAGAGTTTATGTTCACAACACCTTTAATAAAATTATTGAAATAAAATTAAAATAATTTATAAAAATGTCATAAAATATTTTCATAAGTTGTTGTTATAAATTCAAACAACCTTTCTAGAAGCATTTCGAATGCTTCTTAATTACGTAATCAGTGTGGTCTGTTAAGGAATTATAAATAGTTGAATTCCTTAATTGTGGTGCTTATCCATTTTAGAATCGATGCTTCTCTAGAAAGTACCGTAAGAGCAAGTTCTTAATAAGCACCCCATTTTTTTAGCGGTGCTTACACAAGCACCAGATCTTTTAAAAACAAAAAAGCGGGCCAACTTTGCAATCAGGGGGAAAAATATGGGGTCACTGGTGAAACTCATATAGGAATTTTTTTTAAGTTGTTAGATTTGAGAGATATGGTGTTTAAATTGTAAAAAGTAAAAATGGATGATATATATAGATGGGGCCTATCTAAGAATTCCAAAAAACAAAAAACATATAGTGTTGTGATAAAGATGCTGTTAGATTAGCCAAACCTTCTATTCATTTACGAAAAAGTGAGGTTTAGTGGATATTTGAAACTGTATTATTTTTGCCAAACATTAACATCCAAAGCCAACGTTTTATAACATGTTTGGTTTGGCATCTATTGTGGTTTGGACGTGGGTTTGAGAAATCAATTTTAGTTGCTTTTGTTTCACAAATGCACATTGAGGTGATATTAAATGTGATATTGAACATGTTTAGCATGTTTGCGTTTGTTTGGTCCAAATGATATGATGAGCTCTAATGTTATTTTGTAATGGACTCCTTTTTTTTATTTTTTTATCATGAGCTCATATAATTTTGTGTGATCGACTCAATCATGTTGTGACTGTAGTATTATCTATCAAATATTAAACGTGTATGATTTTTAGTCTTAGACGTAGTTAAATAAAATATTTTGTTTATATTATTAAGAAATGAAAAATTAAACATAATTTACTTTAGATTTCCATTATTTGTTTATATATATATATATATAACTTTTAAAAAGTTACTCCAGATCTTTAATCTTCGATTTGTTATGATTAAGAAAAATCATGTGACTTTTTTAATAAATTAATGTGGAGTTTTGGATCACAACTTTTTTTTGTTTAAATATTGGATCACAACTTAAATCACAATAAAGTGAAGGGTGTATATTTGTACCTATCAAAGATCAAACCAAATATAACACATATATCTAACTTGAGTATAACTATATATTATCATAAAATCAATATTAAATATGACTAAAATATCATCTAACTATAGTATTATGAGTGTTATAATAAAGGAAGCTAAGCGAACAAAGGTTGATCCAGTTGGTAAAGATACTGCTCATAACTCACAAGGTCGTGAGTTCGAATCTCATTGCCAACGTGAGGACCTCGTTGGTGGGTAATCTGTAAGTTCCTCTATAAGTGCTCTTTGGTAGTGAGGCGTCTGCACTACGACTTCTGGCAGGATCCCCACCCAACTCACCTAAACTTTATTATACAAAAAAAAAAGAAGCAAAAAGAAGCTAAAGTTTTTTTAATCAATTCAATTGATTAAGTTCTAGGATATAGATTGAGAGCGTATAAATTCAAATTCAAATACTTGTGATATATTTCATATAAAGCTTCTTATGAACCTCTAAAAAAATGTCAGTTCTAGCGTGAGCAAGTGACATATATTGCTCACGGTGCATCACTTTTATATACCCTTGGATCAAAGAGTCTCACCAAATTATATCATAGATTGTCAACACCAATTTTTTTTTCTTTTGGTGCACTCTCTTCAACGTCGCCCACCCTTCCAAGTTCTAAGTGCTCGGCCAACATCTTGTTCCAAACAAAAAGACTTTCCCATTCTAAATCCAAGTCTCGGCCAAGAGGTTTTGTTTGGCGATAGGTTTTGCATGACCTTGCAGAGGAGTGGAAATCATAGCACATAGTGTTTGTGGTAGGGCGAGCACGGTGGTGCACGCGGCTGAACTGAAAGGCATGGCGGTGTGCGGCGGTCCGATCTGGACGTGATGGCAACACACATGGCGACACCTTTCTGATCTGCCTTGAGCTGCCGTTCGCGATGGTAGGGACTTGAGGGTGTGGCGTGATGAAATCGAGGCGATGCTGGACAACGGAGCGATGTCTGGGTGGCTCTGCTATACGACGTGGCTCGTGACAGCGTGGTGGTGTTTCGCTGTCGTCATCTTCGTCGTGTCACTGCCAAAACCATGACCCCGACAACTCCGATTCCTATGACCAACCAGAGCTTGGGGTTGAAGGCATGTTCCTTCATTGACTTCAATGATCTAGACATGAAAAATCAAAGAAAGCAAGAGAATATGGCCAGAAAAAAGTGTGAGAGGACATGGTAAAAAAGAAGTGATGTAGACATTCTATGATAGAATTTGTTGAGACTCTTTAATCCAACGACATACAAAAGTGATTCACCGTGAGCAATATGTCTCACTTGCTCACGCTAGAACTGGCCCAAAAAAAAAATAAAAAAAAATAAGGATTCCAATTTTGTTAGATCAACTCTAATGGTTGTTCTTAGTATGGTTCTTAAGCATAAGAACCGGTTCTTATAAGAACCTTTATCGAAGATGATGAAGTTGACACAGGCAAACACAAGAAGGGGGGTTGAATTGTGTTTGCTAACGGTTTTTCGAAAAAGTCTTTTCTCAAAAACTTTTCACAAGCAAAGACGAAATAAACACACACTTGAAATACTTTAAGAAAGGTTAACAAGCTTAAATTCAAATCCCCACAGTTAGTATAAACGAAACTGTAAAAGATAGGGATAGAAGATTCACAAGAATGATTTATCTAGGTCCACTCTCTTCCAACCGAGAACTATGTCCAGCCCCCTCTACCTGAAGGTTTTTCTCCACTATTCTCCAAATAGATTACAAGTATTCAACACATCTTCAGGTAACAAGTATTCTTTCTCTACCAAGTCTCTTCAGGCTCTAACTTTAACTAAGAGATTTACAGATTTTGATATATGAACTCATTGTATGTGAGAATATGAAAGTTTAAGATTAGGAAGAATACGACTAAAAATATTCAACCGAATCAGAGATTGGCACTTTGAAAATTTCACAGAATCAAGTTGTTTCTTCTCTTGGTTATATATAGACATCTTCATCTTTTCTTCAACGGTCTTGAGTAAATATCCATTTAGAGATAGCATTTAATGCTAAGATCCGTTGAGACTGATAGCTTGATATGCTTCCTGGAGAAGTGCTCTTGGTTATCAGAGAAATGCTCAAAGTAGTGTTGTCACTTCCCTGTTGTACCGAAGGTTGCTTTCTGGCTTTCCTTCTCTGTACTTGGTTTAACTGTACAACAATATAAGTGTCAGAGTACAAGGATTTGTATTCTCGATGGTACTATGTTTCTAATCTCAAGAAACAAAGAGAAAACAATTGAAGCAACGAGGGAGACAAACATACATTCATTTGAAATAAATTCACTTCTAATAGACGGGTTCAATTTCAGTGACACATAGACGTGCAAGTCTTTGGACATGCAATTTTAACTATGTAAAGAAAGTAGGCTCGTCTACTGACGTGGTGTCTAGTTAACTTCTCGTCTAGAATCAAGTCTTTGGACTTGTTATTTTCCTGAGAGTTATTAATTTGCTCGTCTGTTACTCATTTCACACATAGACTTAGACTCTTGTCTAGTGTCTTTTACCTTAACCAATTTTTAAAACCTCGCCATGCGATTACCTTATAGACTAAAAAGAGTTATCATGTTTTTAAAGGCTCGTCTAGCGATTGATAACTTAAACTTGATACAGTTTCTTAGTAAAACTTAGAGGCTAAATATAGGTTTCCTCACCTATCACTGCTTTAACAAACCTGCAAGCTAGAATAAACAAGTTAGATCTATGACATAACTTTACCATACAAACTTAACCCTTTTGTTAACATCAAAACTTAAGAGATTTAGTTAGCCAAAATCACTTTGGTACTAACAGATAAATGACATGGCAACTAGGTTGTAGAATGGTTCTTATCGTTCTTGTCAAACTTTTTTATTCATTGAGAGAGTGAGAAAATGAGTAAATAATATTTGTGGGATACATTTAAGAATTTAAAAACGAGTTCTTTTATTGGAGTGAAATTGAGATTGAGTACTTATATCACATGTGATATCTTTAAACCCTTAAAATGAAAGATAAGAATCAAAATACGATTCTACCATTGTGAATGCTCTTACATTCAGGCCATAGGAACTGACAAAATAACGAACAAAACCGCTTTACCATCGGATCTTGAAAAAGTTGGTGTTTCCAAAACTGAAGGCTCTTTTTCAGGGTGCCATGAGTACAACCATTAACCAATTCACTTGCATTATATTATATACAACAACAAAAAAAATATTCATTCTCGTAAAAAAATATATATTATAAATTAATTATAAACTTTTATACCATAAATCAATTATGCCTTAAATGAAAAGAGTTTGAGTTCTTTAAAGTCTAAACACGTGTTTCTCAATTAGATTATTAGATTTCACGTGTATGGAAAAGAAATCTCACTTAAACATCTAACGGTACTTCAAAGGATTAAGAGTCCGTTTGTTTTAGATTTTGATAGAATTGATTTTAGAAAAATTGATTTTGAAAAAATCAAGGTTAAAAAAATTGATTTTGTTTGGATGATAAAGTAAAATCATTTTTGATGTGTAAATATATAGAATTTTGTGTGTCCTACATATATAATCAATTATTTTCGACGGAAAAGCAAAAATTTTATGCTTCAACAAAACTCAGTTTTGCCCACCAGAAATCAATTATTTCCAACTGGATTTTGTATCCAAACACCCTAATTAATGTAGTAACTGGGGTTTGGGGCTGAACACCGGTTTCTAACGCTAAACAAAAAGGCACTAATATGTTACCTATTAAAAAAAATAATACTTTGACTAATTAAAAAAAGTATAATTCTAATATAAAAAAAAGTATAATTCCATTTTAACCAATTAAGATTGTTTCAAGTGGTGATGAGTTTGGATACCTTAAGTAAGTGATCGATGGTTCAATTTTTGACTCTCGCGTATAGAAAAAATCTGGTTGGAAGGTGACACCCCACCTTTTTTAGTGCCTTCAAAAATCCCCGAACGAGATCAGTCTCGGATACTTCTTGCAATTATAGGCGAATAAATAAAAAGTATGATAATTTATAATTGGTTGGTATAAATTATAAAATACAAATCATACCAATTAATTAAATTCAATACTAAAAATAATGACAATAATCTATACAGTATTTAAAAAGAAAAGGAAGGGGTTAAATTACTATTTTGGTCCCTTATTTATTTTAAAATATTCAATTTGGTCCCTAAATTTTTAAAATATTCAAATTGATCTCTTATTTATCTAAAATATTCAATTTGGTCCCTCAATTTTTAAAATGTTCAAACTAGTCCCTCATTTTTTTAATTTATTCAACTCGGTCCCTTATTTATTGTAATTTATTTAACCTGATTCCGATATTTTATTGAATTTGGTCCCTCATTTGTTTGTTTTAATTTATTCAACTTAATCCCTTATTTGTTTTAAATTATTCAACCTAACACTGAAACTTAACGGAAATGATATTTTTCTTAATGTTTGATAATTGAATCACCAAATTAAGTATTTTAAAACAAATAATGATCAATTTAAACATCTAAAAAATTAATGGATCAAATTAAATATTTTAAAATAATTTAGAGATTAAAATGGTAATTTAGCCAAAGGAAGGAGCGGGGGGATTCTGGAAGACTCAGTCCGCTTTGAGGTTACGGAACTCTCTAGAGATTGATTACACATACTCTCTCCTCTTTCACTCACTATATATTCATTCCTTCCTTCTCTCATTGCACTATCATCATCAACTTGTAATCGCAGCATTTCGTTGTTTGTATTGCACACATATATTCCTTTGTAACTTGAAGTAATTCTTTGATCATACATACACGCCAGCCATGGATGAGGATTTCGAGTTCCCAACAGGAAGTAAAATGGAGGACGAGGAGATGGGAATTCCCGAAGAGGAAGAAGTCGTGAGTCCGATCCAGAAGGTTGGTGAGGAGAAGGAGATTGGGAAGAATGGGCTGAAGAAGAAGCTCATCAAGGAAGGTGAAGGCTGGGATAACCCTTCAGCTGGAGATGAAGTTGAAGGTAATGAATTGAATGTCATTCGTATTCTATTCAACAACAATGAATGATCAATTGATGATCTCGTTTTTGTTTGTTTTATCTCCGATTCAAAATTGTGTCTATTTGTTTGTTTGTTGTTGCAGTGCATTATACGGGAACATTGCTCGATGGAACTAAATTTGATTCAAGCCGTGACAGGGGAACCCCTTTCAAGTTCAAGCTTGGCCAAGGTAGTAACATCACATTCTCTCTCTTTTTCTTTTAATTATTATTGCAAGGTATATTCATAATTATTTCCTTTTTGTTGCCTTCGTTTTGAGGGAAAATCAATTATAAAATGCTGGTATTAAACATACTGATCAATGTTCTTATTTGGTAGAAGAATGAGATTTGAATTTATTTATAGTTTAGTTTTTTTTTTTCGGGTGTTTAAAATCTTAAAACAAGACTAGAAACCAAAATAAGAGATTTGTGGTTTTTGTCTTATAGTAATGTGAATGTCCATAATGAGTTGATGACATCCGATCAAAGACAAGAAAGAAAAAAAAAATTGCCAACATGGCTTAACACATCTGGTCAAGCTTTCCGCACACATTAGCTGGGTTCGATTCTTAGATCTCCCCTGTTAAAGTTAATGATATTCCCTGCCCTTGCAAGGGGGCGTTGATTCTTGTGTCAATAATAAATAAAAAAAACACAAGAAAAATAATCTCATAAAATAAGAAATAGTTTAATTTTATAATTTCATGAATTCTTGTGATATATAAAGAGAAATGCAAAAATAAAAAATTTAAGTTAAATCATTATTATTTTTAAGGATTTAATTCTTTGTATGTGCAAAAAAAAATTTATCATGTCAATTAATTATGAATTGTTAAATCCTCAAAAATATTTGATTTTCATGATTCATGATAACTATCTTATATATCATGCATATGAGGATTTCTGATTGATTAACATTTTATACCAATAGTGTATTTAATTAAATTTTATTTTTAATGAATTTCAAACTTAAGATTGAACTTTTATGATTTAATTAATCATTTCAAAATTAACCTCTGTCTCATTCAATATTTGTTCACTTTCTTCAATTCTGAGTTGTGGGATAATAAATATTAACTCAAATATTTTTTCCTTTTGTTCAATACAGGACAAGTGATCAAGGGATGGGATGAAGGTATCCAAACCATGAAGAAAGGTGAAAATGCCATTTTCACAATACCCCCAGAATTGGCTTATGGAGAGTCTGGCTCTCCTCCCACCATTCCCCCAAATGCAACTCTGCAGTTTGATGTGGAGTTGCTGTCTTGGACAAGCGTGAAGGATATATGCAAGGATGGAGGAATATTCAAGAAAATAGTTACTGAAGGGGAGAAATGGGATAATCCTAAGGACCTCGATGAAGCGTTTGGTACTATATCTCTATCCATTATCATCTTTGACATTCACATGTTTGCAACATTGTTTGTCACTGTCTCAAAGCTTTGTTCTTTTCATATTTCCTGCAGTTAAGTACGTGGCTCGGCTTGAAGATGGGACAGTCATTTCAAAATCCGATGGGGTGGAGTTCACTGTGGAAGAGGGTCAGTTTTATTATGCTGGAAAATAATTTAATTGCGTGTCTTCATGATTTAGTTGGTTTTTGGGTGCAAATTGCATGTATCCATAACGTGACATTTCTCGTATTCAGGCTATTTCTGTCCTGCTATGGCTAAGGCTGTGAAAACAATGAAGAAGGGAGAGAAAGCCCTCCTTACCGTGAAGCCACAATGTGAGTAAGACTTCTTTTCAATATTTACTTTTATGCATGTTTTGCTTTTTGTAAGATTACTTACATTTTTAAGTTTTGCAGATGCCTTTGGCGAGAGTGGAAGGCCAGCATCGGGAAATGAAGGTGCTGTACCTCCTAATGCTTCTCTTCAGATAGAGCTGGAGTTAGTTTCATGGAAAACCGTATCTGACATTACCAAGGATAGGAAGGTTCTCAAGAAGACATTGAAGGAGGGAGAGGGATATGAACGACCAAATGATGGATCTGTGGTTCAAGGTAAAAATAGAAATCAAATTAAATGCCTTCTAAAAGCTTTTGAATTTTTTGTCCATGATTGATATATTTGGTTGGAATTTTAAAGAGATGCATTATTTTCTCTGTTTCAGTGAAAATTATTGGCAAGCTGCAAGATGGGACTGTTTTCCTTAAGAAGGGTCACGATGATGGACAGCCATTTGAGTTCAAAATTGATGAAGGTATCTCGAAAAATTGTTTCAACTTCCTGAATCTTTTAGTGGGCTAAATACGGTCCCTTCATCTTCAAAATACTGAGAGTTGTGTGGTTGGTGTAACTGTTTATGTAGAGCAAGTAATTGATGGACTTGATAGAGCCGTGAAGAACATGAAGAAAGGGGAAATTGCATGGGTGATCATACAACCAGAATATGCTTTTGGTCCATCTGGATCACCTCAAGACTTGGCTACTGTTCCTCCCAATTCCACGGTGTACTATGAAGTTGAGCTGCTTTCCTTTGTAAAGGTGACAGATATATGCCTTCATCTTAGTGCTCATTTTGGTTTTAACAAATTTAAAAGGGTATGCTTAATTAATATGAAATGGGATGCAGGAAAAGGAATCGTGGGAGTTGAACACACAAGAGAAGATTGAGGCAGCTGGGAAGAAAAAGGAAGAAGGAAATGCATTGTTCAAGGCTGGTAAATATGAAAGGGCATCAAAGAGATATGAAAAGGTATCCCATCCCTGCAAAAGCCAATTGAAGCTAGGTAGCATTTGTGATGTTATAAGAATGAATTAACAATGACTTCCCTGGGTGACAGGCCATAAAGTTTATCGAGTATGATTCCTCCTTCAGTGATGAGGAGAAAAAGCAGGCCAAGGGGTTGAAAATTACATGCAATCTCAACAATGCTGCCTGTAAGTTGAAACTCAAGCACTACAAAGAGGCAGAGAAGTTGTGCACTAAGGTTTGTTTATGAAACTTCTGATTCTGCTTATCTGTTTTTCCTTGTCTGTTGAATTCAAAGGGGGGATGGAGTGGAGATCACCGACTTACCGAGAGTTTTGTGATACCATATAGGTATTAGAGCTTGATAGCAGGAATGTAAAAGCACTATACCGGAGGGCACAAGCATATATTCAACTTGTTGACTTGGATCTGGCTGAGATGGACATTAAGAAAGCCCTTGAGATTGAGCCAGATAATAGGTATGCCTAAGCCCTTGACCTTGTATATGATCCTCAACTTGCAAGTGCAGATACATAGTACATTTGTTAGCTGAATACACTTGTTTGGTACATTCAAATATCTTTGTTTGCATTAACTACTGTCGGATGGATGTTAACAGGGATGTGAAGATTGAGTACAAAATTTTGAAGGAGAAAGTGAGAGAATATAACAAGAAGGATGCACAATTTTACGGCAGCATATTTGCGAAAATGACCAAAGTAGAACAAGCAAGAACTGCAGGAGCAAAACAGGAGCCTGTGCCAATGACAATTGACAGTACAGCTTAAATTTAGGAGCTGCCTGTGTCTGTGTCCGTCTATTTCTACTAGTATGGTGTCCCATGGTTGCTGTCTAGTCCTGGTCCCATAAGTAGCTTTGTTCATTTCTTGTGTGGTTTCTATATGAAATATGGTCACAGTTGTCAGCTGTCACTATAAGTCATGTAAACTGATGGCTAATAAGAAGTGGATTAAATCAAGTTTTGATGATTTAAAAATCTCTTACCGTGGCTCCCTTTGAGGTAGCAAGCATGGTCTTTCCCCAAAAAATTGTTTTTCAGCAGCAGTAGTCCGCAATAAAATGTCAATACCTCTTATTTACAGTTATTTTAAAAATTGTGTGGGAATGGCGATGCAAAGAATTGTTGCGGAACGATTTTTCTAACTTGTGTAACTTTGCACATATTAAGGAATCAAAAAGTATAAATATTCTATTGGAAAGAGTAATTTTTAGACTTTCAAAAAACTGATTACACAACATTCAATATAGCATTTTTATATTTGATTCCTTGACATATGCAATATTACACAAGTTAGAAAAATCCATTGTGGAAATACTAAATACCATGTACGCTATTTCAATGACGAAGTACTTTCAGCTAGGTATATATTAAACACGTTACACTTCCATAACTAAGTTGAAAATTATCACCCATTTTCTCTAAGAAAACTGTGCCGTGCCAAAATACCTCCTAGGCCAAATTGCATATTGATTATAATCTTCACAAAGAAACCAAACCAGCAAACCCCCTTAAATGGCATATAAAAGAATATTGACAATTGATAGGTACCCAGAATTACAGGAAATAGAAAAGGAAACTATACTGTATTATTACTGTGACAAGCCTGTATCAGCTGATATCAGTGCTTAGATATGGAAAATAGAAGGAAGCAATTACAGAGCAAAAGAGAGAAAATACTCTAGACAATTGGAGTGTCTAGTCTCTTCCTAATCTCTATTCCCCTCCCTCCCTCACCAGACAGTTAGGTACACTATTCTCTCTCCTTCATATGATTAGGTGCATTGCACTTTTGTGCTTCCTCACATAAACCTTAGTGGGCCTTGGGTTCGCATCAACAACTCATACAGATCCCGAATACATAGTAAGCAGGGAATCTGATTTTTTTAGATTTGATAATCAACATAAGCAAATGAATGGTCATTGATACATCAGTTGACATACAATGATGCAATTTTACAAAATAATACCTTTATACCTTAAAGCCCTGCCAGATTGTAAGGAAAAAAAGCTGGGACCAACAGTCAAGAATGCTGGATTCGTCCCTACAAGTGCCCTCACAACGCCGCAGTCCTCCGATCTGTATTCCAGGCACTATGATAGTTGCACATGCATATCCTTGGTTCAACTTCCTTTTAAACAGCATGAAGTCTTTTTGTAGCATATCCAAGTTTAATTAACCGACACTGCACCAAACTTGGATCAGATTCTCATCATCATTGAGAAAAAGTACATTCTGAACCTAGAGTACTAATATCATCAGGCTTCCACATTACCACTATCAAGTAGATTAGATTTTTACAGTGTTCTATTAGTCATAGCCAGCCTTTCTCCACAATCTTATTGCTTCCCAAGCACACATACTTTTCTAAAGTGGTTTGTATCTCAAGAAGTTTTCACTTTCCCTCTTGATCCAACTTCAAGTTTCCTCAGGAATGGGACCTTCATGTGGTACATTGAACTCAATATTTCTTTAGCTTTCCTTTCCATTCCTAAAGATCTGTATAAATGCACAGCTGCACTCATGATGTACCTGTCTCCTTTTATTGAATTGCTTACACTTTTAAAAAAGTTGATACCTTCTTCCACACATCCGTGTTCCAGGTAACCTTTCATCATTGTTCGATAACATACGAGATCAGGGATCAATCCAAAAGTTGATAGTTCTCTATAAATCCTCTGTGCTTCATCAATCAACCCCGCTTTTGCGAATGCAGAGATTAAAATATTAAAATGGGCACAGGATGGTTGAATGCCTTTGTTCTGCATAGCATGTATGATTTCCTCGGCTTTGGAGTAATTCTGGCTCACTGTATGTGCTTGGACAAGGGAAAGATACGTGAAGGAGTCAGGCATGCAACCTTGTCTCTGCATGGCCTGGAAGAGTTTCTCTGCTTCGTGATCCACTCCAGCATTAGCATATACATTGATCATAATATTGTAGCTGACCTGGTAAAAGCAAAGAATTAGCACTAAAACAGACATTATTTCAAAATTACGAACTATAAGGTACAGAATATTAAATAAGCCTTGCTTTTCAATGCTGGAAATGTAATTTTAATGGACCTCAAATAACCATTCACTGCATCAGTTATAAATGGATCCTAAAGTAGAAAATATTAAAAGAAAAGAAAAAAGAAACAATTTCTTGAGCAAAGTGATCCAAAACTTGCAAAAAAATCATAACAATATAACTGCCAGAGATATTAAGAGTACATCTTATGCTTTTAAATTCGAAAACACCAATAAGGATTGTCAATTGTATACTGTTGAGTCTTGAGAAACTTTACCTTTCCAGGTTTTATCCCTTCTTCCTGCATTTTACTGAACAACTGTGAAGCTTCTTGCATCATACCTGCAAGTGCAAAACAGAATTTTATTGCAACACTAAAGAAAAAATCAACATTGAGAACATGAAGTAATGAACCAATCACTTATTATCACATAGATTTTAGAATATCAAAGTGCTACAGGCTTGCACTCTTCATTTCATAATTCTCCTCTGCTCCCTCCATTATTTTTCAGATTTCATTGTTAATCACAGTGAACCAAAGACAACCTAACAAGAAATAGATGTTCTCTAAAAAAAAGTCCTTGATTGAAATATGAATCATGTTAGATATGAATGAAGAAAAATGATGCACGTGAAAATCCAAGTACAGTGGAATTCTCAATACAAATATTACATCCATAATTATCATAATTCCATCCCAGTTAAGGTAAAATAGTCCAGTACCAGCCTTCCCATAATAGCCAATCAAGTTCATGTATGTTTTTTCATCCAAAGGCACACCCAACGAGCGACCCTTGTTGAACATATCCACAGCTCTATCCAACTTTTGACCTTGTCCATAGACACTGCATCAGCAGTTTAACAATCAATCTAAAAGATAGCAACCGGAAAAAAAAAATATGAACACTTCTATCAGTGAATGAACAGCTTATTAAAATTATAACCTTATCATGGTGTTAAATGTCTGAATTGATGGCGTGACACCGACGGAACACATGTGCTCATAAATATTGGATGCAAAATGCAATTTGCCTACAGCACAAGACAAACTGTATTAGCAACATCCTTGCCTCATTTTATCTTTCGTATCAAAGCAAGATGCTTGATATCAACCTGCTTCAAGCATGGCTTTGATAAAGGTATTGTAAGCCACAGCATCAAGCTCCAAGTTTTCTTCAAGATTTCTGCAGATAATATTCTCAGCCTCCTGATGTTTTCCTGAAAAAGAATTATGCTTACAATTGTCAACTAAATGCTAAATAACTGCATGTTGAAAAGAGAAGCAACAAGGCATACATGATGCTCTCAGAACTTTCTGCTTTTCTGAAACTAAGCAATTATTTGATTTTCAAACAACTCTATTCTATCAAAACTGTCACTTTAACAATAAAATCTAATTCTCATCCACATGACATGATCAGTTGGCACTCGGCAGATCAAACTATCAGATTTAACAAAACTGGGATCAATGTCTTGCTCCAAACCCAACCCTATGAAAAACATCCATAGTATTGTACAGATGTTTCCAAGCCAAACAAGAATGTGAAAGACAACAATATATGAATTGTTCTGATTATTCCATCTGATTGGTAGAGCTATATGAGGGAACAAGGTGTTGCATGTGTTAAGTTGATATAAGGATCAGAGTCTAGTTTACTTTATCATTCCATGGCCATACCTCCATTGGCCAAAGCATTTACAACAATACTAATTCCAACTGCACCCAAATCACGTCCTTCTCCTGTTGCTTGCTTGTATAGCAAATATGCTTTTTCATGTTCACCGCATTTGGCATATGCATCGATCATAGAGTTATACAGTAGTTTAGTAGATGTAGGAGAATTTACATATTCTTCAAAGATATCTTCAGCTTGTTTCAGCATACGTTGTTTGCCATAATGGCTAATTAAAGAAGCTGCAGTGGTTTCATCCATTCCATGGCCTAGCCTAATTAACTGATGGCTAAGCGATTCGGCTTTACTGAATTCTCCTGGAAAAAGAGATAAATTTAAGTCAAAGAAGGTATCACAGAAAAAGAAAATTGCTTAATGAGGTATAATCGTTTTTATAATAGAAGCAATAAGACTTGAGTCGTTTTCATACCATCTTTAGTCAAGCTGATGATTAGCTGACTAACAATTTTTGATCCCCCAGCATAACCCAGCAATAAATTCAGTAACATTTTTGTCTTGCTGAAGTTGCCGTTTGTCAGATATGAACAGAGCATCAGCCCAAGAGCCGTAGTGTCAAGTTTATCAATGGGCTCAATGGCCTCTATTCTATTATTAGATTGTGTATCCCTTTTACATTCACAAAGAACCCAATAAAATGTCTGAAAGAATTTATTATTTTTAAAATATTTATTCTTAATCATCTGATTTGTCATCTGCTCAGCTTCTAGCAGCATTCCCTCCTTACAATAAACCTTCATAACTGTCCTATAAAGCTCCTCATCAAAATGTGTATTACCCTCCCTTATTCGGACAATGAATTCCTTGGCCTTTTTCAACAAATTAAGTCCCATATAGAGACTGAGCATATCATTACAAGAACCAGCATCAGGTAGTCCTGTCTTGCAGAGAGCTAAAAATGTTCCTTCAGCAGATTCTACATCTTCTTTCATCACATAACATTGCAGCAGGACAATATAAGCAAATCGAGAGAACCATAGGTTGCTAGACTTCATGAGCTCAATAACTTCTAAGGCTTTGTCTACATTTCCTGAAGTCAGATGGACTTGTGCCATTGCCAAATATGTTTTCTCATCGGTCAGTAGGCCCAGCTGCTTTGTCTCTTCAAAGGTTTTGTGAGCATCCTCGTACAAACCAACCTTTCCATAAATTCTTATAAGCAAACCATATATGACTTCATCAGCTGGAATTTTGTTGCTTACCATTTCTGAAAAGAGGGAGAGGGCTCTAGGGTAGTCCTCGTACTTGTAATACAAAGACAGAAGTGAAGCACAAGTGTAATTACTAGGAATTATTCCTTGAAACCTCATATCATCATACAGTTTTAGCACTTCATCCTTGTTTCCATTTTTAGCATTTAAATTTATAAACAGGCTATAAGTTACCTCCTGCGGAACAAATCCATTATTCTTCATCTCATCAAAAGTCAGAAAAGCTTCTTCATGCAGACCTTCTTTGACAAGTGAGCTGATGACTACTGTATATGTAAAATCATTAGGTACCGTCCCTTTTCCTACCATATCCCTCCACAACAGTACAACCTCTTTATGGAGTGATTTCTTTTGCAAAGAAGACAACATAAAGTTGAAAACAGCAACAGAGAGTATGATACCCCTTTGCTTTACAGCCGAGTAAAAAGACAACATAGCCTTGTGGTATCCCCATCTGGCGTATGAACAAAGCATGGTACCACAAGCAACTTCATCTGGTTCACAACCTGCATCAAGCATCTCCAAGAAGGTCTCTTCAGCCAGTTTAAGCTTTCCAACTTGCCCATATAGGCGCAATACTATCGTATAGACAATAACAGTGGGACGATAGCTCAGCTGTTGAAGCACCAAACTATCAATACACAGTATCAATCTCTATACTTTGGACCAAAAACAACATAATAAAACGAATTAAGCAGGCCATTTATCAATACTACCACATTTATAACCACTAGGTTCACAGATAGTTTAAAAAAATACAGACCTGGTACCAAAGATTTCAAATAAAATGAACATGGAAATGTTCAAAACTAAGTGACCTAAAAGCTATGATGCACAGACAATGATATAAAAAAAAACCACTGCATAAGACATGGGAATAAGTCGTTTCTTAAAAAATATCAGGATAAGGTATAGAAAAATACAACAGAATACATACATAAAAAATTACATAAACCATCCCATGAAGAGAATCAGCATTAATCATAGAAGAAACAATAGTAGTCTGGCAATGGTATTTATCTAATTCTTATGATGTTTCACATGGGCATGAAAATTCAAAAATAATAAAATAAAAGTTATAAGATATAGGCTAGCAGTATCTGTCTGAGGAGTATCTGATACCAATACAAATCTACTACTAGTAGAGCAAACATTTTGAAGTAGGGTCGCACTGCCTATTGCCTTATTATTTACCAACTGCAAAACTGATTTAACCACTTATTTACATATATGTTACATATCAAATACTAATAGTTCAAACATTTTGAAGTGACCCAGTACTGGTTGGTCGTAGTGGAAGTAGACCGTGCTTCAAAGGAAACTTTACCTGCAAGCAAGGTCAAAAGTTCGAATCCTAGAATCATCAGTTTGGGGAGGACTTTACCTAAGTATGACCCCGACCTAAGGGTTAGTCTCAACTCTCAAGGCTATTTTGAAGTAGGTGGGCTACCCTGCTGGTACCACTAAGGGGTAGGGTAACATACATTATTAAGCAACTGTCAAACTGAATGAACTACTTATTTACACATTGTTAGCTATAAACTCATTAACTAACTGAATTAAGCAAGCAGTAGCAAAATGAAAAGAAAACCCCGTTAAGGTGGAGAAGTGAAACAAACCTGCAATTTCATCCAAGCAAAAAAGTCCCTAACTTGCCTCCACCCCTTTTGCTCCTTAAGCACAACGCACATTTCCCTGAAACTAAGTTTCCCAACAAACGAACCCATCACCATCCTCATGTCATACTCTCTATCAACCCTTTGTGACAAAGCTCGCACCTTTTTGATGGCAGCTACAACATGCTTTCCATAAAGGTGACCGTTGCGGTCATCTTGCAAGTACCGAACCATCTGTTCAGGGGAGCGCTTGATCCACCTTGGGGTCTGAGCTTGGGGACCCTGGTTCCTGCGGAGGACGCTGAGGTAGCGAGCTTTTCCCTTGATGATGCGGCGAGCGTTGTCGTCGGAGAGAGGGTTGTTGGGGTTCTTCGTTCTTGGCTTTGGTTTTGTTGGGTCACCGTCTAGGGGTGACCATGGGTCACGGTGCACTGAGGAGGAGTGAACGCCAATAATGGGTTTCTTCTTGTTGTTGAGTTGAGAAGGTTGTGGAGTTAGGAGTGGAGCGGAGAAGAGGAAGGGGGATTTCAAACACTCCATTTTTGTGGAGTCGCTATTCAGCTGTAGAATGTGGATATGAGTATAACTTCCACAACATGGTCATCAGTAACGGCAAATGGATGTATCGGATAAATTTTTATTCGGATCTTAACGGATGGATTAAAAACAATCCATTATAATCCATTAAAAATTTATTAAAAAAAATCCAATCCATCCATGATCCGTTAAATAAAATCCATGCGATCCATCCATTAACAATTTTTCATGGATGGATATCCAATCCATCCACTAAAATTTATTTTAAGAAATTAAATAATTTTATATCTCTTTTATCCATCCATAAAATATTTTTTAAAATAAAATAATTTGGAAAAAAAATTAAAATATTATCTCTATCTCACCCTCGCTCTCCTCTTTCTTCCTCTCTCTACCCTTTCTCTCTATCCTTTTTTTCCTACTCTCTCTATCTTTACTCTCTTTTCACTCTATCTCACGACCATTTTATCTCGGCCATTTTTTTATTATTATATAGGAGTTATTGATTATGTGCATCTACAGAGGTTGTTTTGCCACAACGTTCCATGATATTGTTTTACCAAACTTATTACGACTTTCTGTCCTTTCAATTAGTTAATACTCTTTCTTTTAAGTTTCTCAACAAAAAAAAAGGCAACGAAAAAAAAAACGTACTTGATAACGTGGACTACAACTTGTGCTTGAGAACAATTAATTAGTTAAACAAAAAAAGAAAAAAAAGTAGATAAATAAAATAAAAAATAGTGAAGAAAAAATAATAGGGAACGGAAGAGAAAATTAGATGGAATGTTTTTTTTTTGTTACAAATGGAGGTTTTTTTTTTATTTAGTGAAAAATAATATGAAAAAAATAAAGTGGTTTTGGAATGGATAAAAGTTGATCCATTATATTTTTGATTGTTGGTCCAATGGATTTTAAGAAATATTGGATGGATCATAAACCATCCATTAAAAAAATAATCCAATCCATCCAATCCATTTATATTATTTTTTTATAAATGGATGGATTGGATGGATTTTCTCATGGATGGTGGACAAATGGATCATTTTGCCACCCCTAGTCATTAGAATGTACATAAGATATTTCTTAGCTTAGACTAATCATTTTATCCTTATTATTATATATAATTATAGGAAAATGCTAAACGGACACAAAAACTCGACACCGTATACTGTATAACACTATTATAAAAATATTATTTTAATAATGAATAGAATTTTAACAATAAAATAAAGCATTTATGAGTTAAGAAAGTACTTAAAAATATTAGAAAAATTAGAACAAAATAACCATATTATTTACCAACAAGAATTGGTTAGAAAAAGAATAAAAAAAATTAAAACAAGAATTAGAAAAATACATAGGATAATGGGACTATTCGAAGAAATAGAATCAAGATTTAAAGAATTAGAAAAACTAATGAAAGAAATAAACAGGAATATTATTCAACTAATTGAAAATACAAAAAAAATTGTAAATTATACTTGCAATAGAATACAAAAAGGACAAAATGAAATAAAAGACATTAAAGAAACATTATATAATATAAGCAGGGGAAAAGAAATAGATGAAAATGAAGATGTTATTAGAATAAAAATTATTCTAGAACAACTAAAAAACCTTTTAAAATATGAAGAAAATAATAGATGTATAACAAAAAAGGAATTAGATGAAATTTTGGAAATAAAGGATTTAAATAAAATAATAATTAAGCAATAACTAAACCAATAATCATCAAGAATACCTACACCCGTATCTTCATGGAGAGGATAAAAGACGAATATAGTGGAAAAAGCCCTAAGAGAAAATGGGAAGAATATAAATATACACCCGATGGAGCTTGGGATAGATACGAAGAAGAAACTATGTATAATAAATGATACGCAAGAAAAAATAATAATAAATGAACAAAAATTCAAGAAGAATTTAAACCTCGACATAATAATACAGGAAATATTTTAGACCTTGATTGTATAAGAAATAAAGAAGATGTATTTTGTTCTATTAGAGAACTTGCTTGTTTATGTTATATTATTATTTTTTTCAAAATGGTGGTGATTTTTTGTGTTTTTTGTCTTGTATTAGGAGGGAAGATCCAGGCTACCGTGAAGAAGAACTTGCTGTATAAGTCCAGTGATCTTTTGGAGGAGGGTTGTGTCTACTAGTTTGCTTACTTTAGTGTGGTGGAGAATACTGGCCATATTCCATGAATTTAAACTTATCTTCATGTTCAAAACAACTGTTATGAGGAAGGAGTCTGATTCAATCCCCATGTTTGGATTAAGTTGTGTCCCTTTTCGCGAGTTTTTACTTTTGGATGATAATTATGAGCATCTGATTGGTCTGTAATATTTTTATTTTATTATCTAGGTTTGTTTTCTGTTTTATATATTTTCAATCTATCATTAATGATGAATATTGATTTTATGCAGATGTTATGGGAATGCTGACAAGTGTTTTTCCAGAACGTCGTTATGAGAGGGATGGGAAGGTGACAGGTATGGTTGTTATGGAGCTTGTTGATTGTAGGCAATGAATTTTTCCTTTCTCTTTTTGTAATATGTTTGTTATGAGGTTTTACTATATGTTTAGTATTTCATTGATAACTTTTGCATTATGGTGGGAGGTTGGAATGTGCGCTTTTTGGTGAATATGTTGATCAGCTCAAGGAATTTTTGGATGGTGGGGCCAATGTTCAGTTTATAGTGGCTGTTCAGCTCGCCAGGGTGAATACATTTAGAGGTATGTGATTCTTTTTAGTATTATTATTACTGTTGTATTTTGACTCATTGAATTTGAATATATTAGATTGTGCTCTATATGCTTCCTTATTGTTCTTCAATTTTTCGTTTACGCATTTACAGGCAAGGTGGTAATCCAAAATAGCATGAATGCTGCGAAGTTGATATTCAACCCTGATATTCGGGAGGCTATAGTTTTCAGAAATAGGTTGGTAAACCATCTGTAGTTTGTTATAACTTTGTTAATTAATTAATATTGATACATTGTTGCCCTTTAAATTTTAAAAATTATGATCATTGTATTTGATGATTTTGTTGGTTGATTTTTTTTTTCATGTGACATCAGCATAGCTGAACATGGTGCTATTGATGTTGAACCAATGTCTGTTGTCCTTGATAATGTAACACCCCCGCTAGGCATTACTGCGTAGCACATGCGGATTTAAATTAAAAGATAGTTTGCTGGTTGTTTTTCGGGAAATTATAATTTCTTTCAAGTCGGAAAACTGGGGTATAAAAAAATTTCTTCTATGGATAACTCTGAAACCAAAATACATACATTTAAACAGTAAAGTCGCATTTGGAACAAAGTCGCCACAACGTACAACATCTCTCAAAAGTTTCAAAATTCGAAGGGAAAAGTGTAAACTGCAGACTAATACATATAGCACTACATTTACCGACCTCTTCAGATATACGACCCAACCCAGACTCCTAAGATGGTCACTCTATCAAATATTCATTGAGAGACCCCCGTGGCCATCCCCCAAACAGAATACTCCTTCAACCATTTAAAACTAAGTCTTCGATCTATTTAGGAAGACTCCTCTGCACCATCGGTACTAGAGTACCAAGGTACAACAGCAAAACCAGAAGAAACCTGATATATTTGTAAGGGTGAGACACCAATATATGGATTGGACACAATAACCATATGCACGATACATGCATCACATCAACATATTAACAATTACCAAATATTAATAGATGAATCAACAAGAATTATATAAATGGGTTTCATACCCGTACAGTCAGCTTTTATGAAGATTATGCATGACACTTCAATATTCAGGCTCTAAAACTTAATCTCATGAGATCCCAACATCCTCAAAATGAGTTGATCAGGCTCGATACATCGTCTCATTGGCTAGCTAAGCACAACGATAATACATCGTTTCATTGTCCATTTAAGCACAACGATATGTACATCGTCTCATTGTCCCTTTTAAGAACAACGATAATACATCGACTCATTGTCCCTTTTGAGAACAACAATAATACATCGTCACATGATACCCTTTCTATTAAGGCCTCACGTTAAACCATGTCGGGCACGTCTGCCATAAATGCAAATGTAAAACATTTTTGTTCTCGATATTTTCTTTGTGTTCATTCTCATTCGTTGTCGAAGCTCAGAAGCTAACGTCTTTCCATAATTTTCATCATTTGAAATTATTCAACATCAACACGGGACACGCAGTTCGAGTGCTCAATCACCATGCCTTAGACCGATGCACCAGTCTTGGGCTTGTGGTTATAGAAAACATCTTACAATTTTATCCATGTTTTGTTTCAACATGATTAGGACTCTTAGTCCATAACACCATGATTAGGAAACTCGGTCCATAATACTTGACACGGATCAAAGATCAACGTGCACATTATAGAATACTAGAAGCGACGTCCCGCGAACTAGATTCGATTTCCACATATTCTTACTTTTCGTTCAGTGAAACAAAAATACCAAAATAAAACATCGGTAACCTATCCAAGTTACCGGAATATCTTCAAAGCATTTAGTAGGAAATCCTTTCCTTGAGAAAATCATTTATAAAACATTTATAGGAAAACTACTTTCTTTTGAAATCCTTTCGTTTTTCCAAAACACTTTAACACTTCATCAAATCTTTTTCTTAAAATCATTTCTAAATAGAATAAAGTCAAATATTTCTCAAAGGTTTTTCTTTCATAAAACACATGTCTCTAAAAGATATTCTCTTGTGTAAAATTCTTATTCATGAGAAGGTAGCTTTCCTTTAACTTAAAAATATTTCAACACATGTTCTAAAAATCTCATCTATCAAAATAAATACATTACTTGAATATTTTGTTTCCAAATCATATTCTTTAATCAAATAAAACTCCCAAAAGAAATATCTTTGTTTCAGGATCTCATAAAGCTTATTAGGGCTTTTATTCTCATAGTTATTTGAGCACCGACGAATGTCAGACTTCTCAGACATCAATCAATCATCAATATAATATCAGTCAACAGTATAACAGTTAATAACAGTCCATGACATATATGATTCATCATACTTCAATCAAGTAAATAATCAAGTAAGAAATCAACATCAGACAGTTACCACAACAATTCAAGTATATAAATCATTCAAATATTGATTCCAATATTATAACACGATCCAGATAAATCAAATAATTCACATACACATATGCACACAGTTATTGAGTATCCCTCATGCAAGCTCCCCTTACCTTTGGTGAAGGTTAAAATGCTTGTTGTTTGAAGTATCGAACCACAAACGTCCTTGCTTACTTCGCGATGAATGTCTAGGTTTATGAACACAATACCAAAAGTTAAAAGTTAACCAAGAACCCTAAACCAAGAGGGTATAGGTTCGGCCATGGCATAAAATAGGATTAGAGGGTTTCAAACAAAGAATACAACTCATGGATTAATGGTCCTTAAGTGTTAGGAGTTCATAACCAAGGCTCACTTTACAAAGATAGAACAAAAATCACACTAAATCCATGCTTAGGGTTTCGGCCTCTTTAGCATTAGTAGGCTAGAAATTTCCAACCCTTCTAAGCTCTTAGATTTAGCGTTAAAAGATACCAAAAAGTCTAAACTGATGATCATATTTGGAAAGTTGAAATAAAGCATCTTAGGTCCACAACCACATAGGTTTGGCCATCATAGGATAAATAGGCTATAAATCTTTAAACTTTTAGCTTCCAAATGTATTAAGGAGCTCAAGTCCATGATCATATTGGAAAATGAAAACAAAACATCCTACGTTCACAACCATCATAGGATAAACAAGCTAGAAATCTTTAAACTTTCCAATCTCTTAGACTTGATCATATTGGAAAATGAAAACAAAACATCCTAGGTTCACAACCATCATAGGATAAACAAGCTAGAAATCTTTAAACTTTCCAATATCTTAGACTTAGCATCCAAATGTATTATCATAGGATAAACAAGCTAGAAATCTTTAAACTTTCCAATCTCTTAGACTTAGCATCCAAATGAATTAAGGAGCTCAAGTCCATGATCATATTGGAAAATGAAAACAAAACATCCTAGGTTCACAACCATCATAGGATAAACAATCTAGAAATCTTTAAACTTTCCAATCTCTTAAACTTTGCATCCAAATGTATTAAGGAGCTCAAGTCCATGATTATATTGGAAAATGAAAACAAAACATTCTAGGCCATTAAGGGGTAGATTCGGCCATCATAGGAAAAGGGAGTTAGAAATTTTTGTTTTACACAAACTCTTAGTATGATAAAATACAAGTAAATAGAAGACTATAGAATTTGGTTTCAACTCAAAATGAGTTTTCTACCATTTTAGAGAGATTTTGGAAGTTTAAAGCACATAAAGGACACATAAAGTAAACTATGAAATAAAAGAAGAAACTTGTAAAAAGCTTTGCATGAGAGTATTACCCTTTGTGTTGGGAAGAACTTTGATGAAAAACTTGAAGTAAAAAGACAAGTAAAAATGAAAGCTTTAAATGTTTGAAGTTAGAAGAGAAAGGAAGAAGTAAGAAAGTGATGAAGTGAAGAAATGAAATGGGTATTTATAGAGGGGTGAGAGAGGCATGAAATTGAGGAGAGAGGAATGGCTTGGAGGGCGAGTTTTGATCTTGTGCCTTGTTTGGTTTGAGAAAAGAGAGAAAAAATGGGTTTTTAGAATATAATATGTTATATTTCAAAAAGTGTCATCATGACCACTTTTTAGGAGGTAGCTTAGGCCATACCTCTAGTGAGTCACCTCACTCCCTCATCTCACCTCAAGCCTTTTATGTCTCTTATTCTGCTCCATTATATAACCGGTTCAAGTTTCTGATCGTATTTCGCCCGGAATAAATATTATATTTTATTTCCGAACTCAAATTTTTGAAAATTTCCAATATCCTACAAAACATCATAAAAACACTAACCGTTTCATTCACGGGTCAAAATTAGGTTTTCTGTACAGTAAACTCGTACTGGCAGTGAAAACGTAGACCGATTTCCGTCTGAATTTTCAACCAAAAATTTTACCGTGACTTCATATAATATAACAACACAAGAAAATGATTTTAGTTTAATTAAAATCATCCACTGAGTTTAATCTAAAATAAACACATTTAAATATGTATTTACTACTACATAAAGCAAAGGAAAAACAGGGTGTTACATATAACAGAAGGGAAGGGCTTGAAAATGAATTCATGAAGATGCGCCCTACAAAGTCGATTTATGAGCTGGAAAATTTGAAAGAGGTTGTTAATGGATTAAAACTTCTAATTCTATAATTTCGTTTTGTAATACTGTTGTTTCATAATATTTTATTCCATCTTATTGTTTTTTTTCTCATTTTTTTATAGATTGGTTTGTTTGTTGTGTTGCCATCCATTGTGGACATTGTGCCAGATTCTTCTTGGTTTTATGTGGCTTGCAAGTGTAATTGTTCTCTCCAACTTCATTCAAGTATCTACACCTGTGAAACTTGCAAGGTTCCTGTTTTAAATGTGTCAACTAGGTATTCATTGATTATTATTTTTTTATTGTTATTTTTCATTGTCTCCTTGACTTAATGTATTTCTTTTGATATTTGGTCGGACATTGTTTGTAATACTGATACTTTTTTTTTTCTTTACTACTGGTTATTTTAATCCTTCCTTGGCTGAGACTTTGATTGCTCTTATTCCAAAGTTAGATAATCCAGGTAATTTTAAAGAGTTTCGCCCAATTAGCCTATGTAATACTATTTATAAAATTATTACAAATGTGCTTGTCAATAGAATTCGCCATCTTTTAAATGATATCATTGGGCCTTTTCAAAGTAGTTTCTTGCCCGGAAGGAGTACTTCTGATAATGCTATTATTCTGCAAGAGATCATTCATAGTATGCACAAATCTAAAAAGAAGAATGATGATGTGGCTTATAAGATAGATCTTGAGAAGGCCTCTGATAATTTGTATTGGAATTTTTTTAAAAATTGCTTGATTGATTTCGGGTTCCCTCCCATCATGATCAAGTTAATTATGCATTGTGTTATGTCCTCATCTCTTTCAATTTTGTGGAATGGTAAAAGACTTCCTAATTTTACCCCTATAAGAGGCCTTAGGCAAGGGGATCCTTTATCGCCCTATTTGTGTGTTCTTTGCATGGAGAAATTATCTCTTGCTATTTTGGATGCGGTCAACAATAAAAAGTGGCTTCCCATAAAGACATCCAAGAATGGGCCGAATTTATCTCACTTATTATTTGCAGATGATGTGCTCCTTTTCACTAAGGCAAAAAGTTCTCAAGCTAGACTCATTGCTACCATGTTTGATAACTTTAGCAAGGCTTCGGGGTTAAAGGTGAGTTTAATGAAATCTAGAGCTTTCTATTCCAAAGGTATCTCTAGAGCTAAAATTGATAAATTCACTATGATTTATGGAATTCGAAGTACTCCCAATCTTGGGAAATATTTGGGCTTCCCTATGTTTAAAGGTAGAGTGAGGAAAGCAGATTTTGATTTTATTATTGAAAAAATGCAGTCAAGACTTGCTTCTTGGAAACATAGGTTTTTAAACAAGGCAGGGAGATTGGCCCTTGCAGGATCGGTTCTATCGTCTTTGCCCTCCTATTACATGCAAGTATATCGGCTCCCTCAAGGTACCTGCAATATGATTGACCGTATAACCGGAGATTTCATCTGGAAAGGTACCTCTGATAAAGGCTTAAATCTTGTTAATTGGCATAAGGTCACGAGACTGAAGAAGTTAGGAGGTTTGGGTTTGCGAACGGCCAGGGAAGCAAAGGGAAGTTGGTATAGGACATTCAATATAAAACCCACAAGTTATGGGTCCAAGTTTTGAGTAGTAAGTACGTGAAGCAGAATTTGCTTTTGGATGATAGAAAACCCCGAGGGTCCTTCGTGTGGAACTCACTTTATAAGCCAAGGAAATTTTTAAAGAGGGATACACTCTTAGGGTGGGAGATGGTTCCTCTTCTTTTGGTACTCTTCTTAGACTAAACTGGGTCTCCTTTGCGAGCATGTGTTCTTCGTTGACATCCAAGACACTGGCCAAAAATTAATGAAGTCTGCGTGAATGACCATATCCGTTTTGAATTGTTGGCGACCATTCTCCTTGAGCATGTGAAGGACGCGATTGGGAACACCAAGCTTCACTTAAGTTCCCAGGTTAGTGATGTGATGATATGGGATGAAAATGTAAATGGTGAGTACTCTGCAAGGTCAGGCACGGCTTGGCTTTTGATGAATAGAGTGGAGGTTCAGGATGGGTCCTCTTAGAGTTGGATTTGGAAACTTAAGTCTCTGGAAAACATTAAGTTTCTGATCTGGTTAGCCTGCCATGGTGCAACTCCTACCCTGGATGTGATCCACCATAAAGGCATGCATGGTTCGGATATCTGCAAGAGATGTACTAGAGCAGTGGAAACATTCCTTCATAGTGTGCGCGACTGCCCTTATTCCAGAAGAATTTGGATGTCGCTGGGCTTTAGAGATGATAAGTTTTTCCTTCAGATATGGATGTGCATGAGTGGCTCAAGGTGAATGCTACTGGACCCTATATGTTCCTTTTTCTTGCAGGTTTATGGTGGGCTTGGAGAACCAGGAATGCACACAGTATTAGTAAGGAGACCATTTCCCTCTATAAGGTTAACTCGGAAAACTTCTCGCTTGTAGTTGTGCTCCATAACTGCTTCTCGGATCATACCAGTGTGCGCAATTCAGAATCATGGGTAAAGTGGAACTGGTTGGAAGTTGATGGGTATATTATGAATGTGGATGGCAACTGCTTCGGGGACACAGGGAGGTCAGGGTTTGGAGGTGTAATTCGTAGTCATGACGGTGGCTGGGTTTCGGGCTTTGCAGGCTCAACTGGTGTATCCGAGATCTTGCATGCAGGGATATCGGCTTTGTACCATGGGCTTATCTTAATTATCTTAAGAGTCACACATATGACATGCGCATGCCATAATTTCTATTTGGTTGACTTTACACTATTAGTGCATATCATTTAAGCTCTTTTTAGGTTAGATAATTTAGATTTTGAATTTGAATCAGATTAAAAGTAATCAACATTAATTCAAAAATTCGAATGATTGACTCATGATTTATTTGTTATTTTAATTTCTTATAGGAGATATTTTAAAACGAATTTAATGAGTTAACTATTTCTAGATTAATCATGTATAATGTCGATTATTTAAATACCTTAAATGCCAATCGTCTAATTTTGTTTAATGTTGATTTTAATCCATAAACATCAATAACGTGTATGTAGTTGTTAATGCAAATCCGAATATTGCAGCATTATTTTTATATGATAATTGCATTGCCATTTTCGAACATCTTATTTTAATTCATTTATGTATATAGCATGAATATATAACAATTGAATTGTCATTTGAAAATCATATTTTAGTGCATTATAATTTCGGATTTAATTGATATACACTGACAGTGTAAAGATTTTTTACACTGTCAATCAACCAGAAATTGATAAATCATTAAAAATATTTGACTATTGTCCTAACCACCTTAAAAGTCATTCAAACCACGATTTCTGATTGGTTGACAGTGTAAAAAACTTTACATTGTCAGTGTACAACAATTAAACCCTATAATTTAAATGATTTACTACCTATTTGATTTAATCCTGTCATGATTACATTGATTATTACCATTTTTTCTAAATTAATGCCTTGTTAGATTTAAATCAAATTTATACTGTTATAATTCAAGTATGATAGATAAATTATTTAAAGTTATTATTTTTTCTTCTTCTTCTTCTTCGAATATTTATTTATTTTTATTTAAAATTGAATTAATAAAATATTTTTGTGCAAATAATTACATCATTATCGAAAAATGCATAATATATATGAGAATCCTTGAATAAACATACGGGTTTCCTTACAATAATGTTTCAGTTATCAGTTTTCTTACATGATTCATATATTTAATATTGTAGAAGTTTTATTTTATTTAAGAGACATCTATATTCATTTTGAAATCGATGATATATTAGCAATATCTTATCACTTGTACAATAATCTTTCAATTACCAGGGTTCAAACACTTTCCTTAAGTGATATATTGATTCATATATTTAATTTTGTATCAAATTTATTTAGGAGACATTTATATCATTTTTGAAATCTATAATATATTAGTAATATCTTAGAACCTTTATTATTATTATTATTATTATTATTATTATTATTATTATTATTATATTTAAACATTGAATTTAATGCTGGCTGGTATATTCTCGTTTGAAAATGCAAAGAAGACATTGGACCATATAATTGAAACCTTGAAGCATTGCTTTGAATACGCATGTATCACACATTCATGAATTAATTTTTAATCAATCATGTTAAATTATTCATTGGAATCTGCAGCTCAGATGTGGTTGGGGAATTCAACATGGTAAAACAATCATGAGTAGTATGAAAAATATAGACATGATATATAACAAATGATAGTAAAAAAATGTAACAAAAATAAAGAATACAAAAGTCATAACAAAAGCTATACCTTCTTCACCTTAACATTCTGAAAAGTGAAATATATATATATATATATATATATATATATATATATATATATATATAAGAGAATATTTGTTGGAACCAAGTGATTTGATTAATAATATGAGTTTTGATGTTAACAAAAAGGATTAAATTTGCATGGCAAAGTTTTAGTTGAGATCTAACATGCTTTATCTAGTCTTGCAGGAATGTTAAAAATATATAAGTTATGGAAACCTTGAATAAGTTTCCTTATATCTGCTTGGACTTAGTTTGTGAATCCACGTTCATTCATGTAGACGAGATGCTCAAAACGAATGGTATATTTATTTATTTATATCTTTGAATAGACGAGATAATAAAATATTATCAGAAGACGGGAACGTTAGTTTCAATGAGAAGACGAGATTAAATGCCACGTCAGTAGACGGAGATCAAAAATAACTCACTGAATTTTAGCAAGTCCAAAGAATTGATGATAGACGAGACGATATGCCACGTTAGTAGACGAGCTAAAAGAAAACTGCAGGTTCATAGACTTGGTTTTACCCATGAGTGTGTAGACGCAGATTTTAAGTAGACAAACTCTTTTTCATATTAGTTCTCATATGCTCAGTCTAGCTAAGTAAATGCTACCCCGACCACAAAGAAATATTTATTTCAAATGATTGATATTTATGTCAAACGAATTTGGTCTTTCCTATTTGTTTTATCTGTTTTAATGCTTTGTTTCTTTGTGAGAGAAACATATTACGTACCATCAAGGAAATGCAAAAAGCAACATAGCTAGAATTTTCACAAAGGAGGAAAGACAGTTTTTCAAGTTGAAATTGCTCAGAGTGCAAAAGTGATAACCAAGAGTACATTTCACAATGGCCAAGATCAAGCTATCAGTCACAATGGATATTAGGCATTTAATGCTATCTCTAAACGGGAATATTCAAAACAACCGTTGAAGTTTTTCAAGTGAAGAAGAAGGTCACTATAAATAGGAGACCTAAACCGCTGAAGAACAACTTTTTATAGCCAAACTTTTGCGAGCTAAACTTTTGCCAATCTACATCTCTCATTCTTTCAAGAGCAAAAGTTTGTATTCTTTAGTTTGAATATTGTTGTAATATTCAACCGATCTTAAACTTTCATATCCTCACACATAGTGAGTTAGAAGATCAAAAGCAAACAATTTCTTTGTTAGAGTTAGAACTTGAAGAGGCTTGGAAAGAAAAGAATACTTGTAGCCTGGAGAGGTATTGAATACTTGTTGTAATCTATTTGGAAAAATAGTGGAGTAAAACCTTCAAGTCGAAGGGACTGGACGTAGCTCTTGGTTGGATCAAGAGAGTGAACCAGGATAAAACACTTGCGTGAATCTTCTAATCCCTTGACTCTTACAGTTTTATTTGTTTTACTGACTGCGAGGATTTGAACTTGATTTTGTTAATCTTTTAAAAGATCATTTTCTGTGTGTGCTTTTGTCTTCTATTCTTTGTGTGAGAAAATAAGCTTTAAAAAAAGGTTGTTTTCAAAAATTATTAACAAACCTAATTCAACCCCCTTCTTGTGTTTGCCTGTGTCAACTTCAATATTATAACTAACACAAAACTCATGGCCAAATAAAGCAATAAATTGAAGAGAACGCAACACCAAAATAAAAAGTTGTGAACCACACAAAGCAAATGGAAGTGGAAAGCAAAAAGAAGAAGAAAGTGCCGGTAGAAGAGAAATCAAACCTAAGAAGGACAATTTCGTTGCACAAACATCCTCTAATGCTTTCATGGTCCTTCGGTCCGAATGTGTAAAGAAACTATAGACATGATATAACTTATATATAGACAAATTATGAAAAAATATAGTAAAAAAATAGTATGAAAAATATAGACATGATATATAACAAATTATAGTAAAAAAATGTAATAAAAATAAAGAATACAAAAGTCATAACAAAAGCTATAGGTTCTGCAAGTAGCACGATGCTTTTTCCTAACCAAAACCATAACTTACTGGAAAAAATATAGGAAAAAATAGATAGGTAAGAAAAAAGATAGTAGTAGATTCACAACCCTCTTCAGCTTGACATTAAAGTGAAAAAAAAATATATAAGAGAATATTATCACTAACACAAAACTCACGACCAAATAAAGTAAAAAATTGAAGAGAACGCAACACCAAAGTAAAAAGTTGTGAACCACACAAAGCAAGTGGAAGTGGAAAGCAAAAAGAAGAAGAAAGTACCAGTAGAAGAGAAATTAAACCTAAGAATGACAATTTCGTTGCACAACAGTCCTCTCATGCTTTCACGGTCCTTCGGTCAGAATGTGTAGAGAAACTATTCAAACAAAACTCAATGTCAATCAATTTCATCTTCAAGAGAGATAAAGGTAGAAGAAAAAAAGGTGGAGTTACCTCGAATGAAAAAAAGGATATGTGGATGAACCATGTGGATGAACCAACGAAAAAAGGATATGTTACACATCTGAAAAAATGGAAGAAACTCGAATTAGGTTATAACAAAAAAAAAAATTGTATGCTGTTTGTGATTGCTTGTGAGTTGAGTTTAAATATTTATAGACCTAGTTTTAATAATATAAGAGACAATACATGAGAATGTGCTCTAGAAATATATTATCTTAATTTAAAATTAAATAATAATTAAATTAATGGTCATTGATATTCAAATGGAAATATTTTCCTTTATGGAAGATATATCTCACCATTAATACTTTGATTCTTCCAAATGAGTCAATCAATATCTTACCATTAATGCATTGATTTAATTTCAAATTTCAAAGTTTATTGATTATTTTTCTAATTAAAAATAATATTGAAATAAAATTTATCTTTAAATGAACCACATCACGACACGTAAGCAAAAAAAGGAGGGAAAGGCTCTGGCGTTGCCACATGTGAGAAATTATTTGAGTGAATGCACCAATTATTGACACGTGTGAGGTTGCCATTTTGAGAACATTCTCAAATGTATTATACCATTGTATAGACCCGTGCCATGCACGGGGAATATGCTAAGTTTTTAGGATTTTAAAAAAATATGTAATTGTTGATTTCATGTTTTTTGTTTAGTTTTTTTGTGAAAAATTATATACCGAAAAATTGTTAACAAATTATTTGTCTATCATATTATTTTATTCTTATCTCTTAAAAATCTATTTGATTTCTTTTCTCTTATTTTCTGTGCAAGATAACCACTTTTAAAAAATATGTTTACATATCATATTATTATTTTCTTCTCTCTTGAAAATCTATTTAATTTATTTCTCTTCTTTTCCCATGCAATTATATATATATATATATATATATATATATATATATATATATATATATATATATCATATTCTTCTTCTTCAGTGTCTGATGTTGCCAGGTGGCAATTCTCATGTCAAATTGAAAGATAATAATTCTATCATCTCTTAGATAATAATAGTTTCCCGCTCCTTGTTTTGATCCTTGTTGCTCTCCCATTACAAAATCAAAACCCTAAACGTTTTTTTATTGCCACCTTGAACATAATGTTTTGTCAACCAATTTAGAAACGTCCTCCGAGACAGCATGTGTCATGTTGCTCTTGAGAGATATGAAGAACAAAAAAATTTGGTTTTCTAAAAGGTTATTAATAATCACACAAATATTACGAAAAAAGTAATAACAATTATGGATTATGAGACTACCCGTGTAAATAGAGTCATTCATTTCTGCACAGGATTTATTGATGTCAAAATGATGTTTGCATCAATGCCGTGGAACTTGATTGTAGAAGGTTTGATACTTACGAGAAGTAAACATGAGTTATAATTACTGACTTAAATGTGTCCAACTTTATTCTTATTAGTTATTACGGAATCTTAATACAAATGTTGATTCTTAAATCTTAATAAGTTATATTAAATGCATTCAAGAAAGAATTAAATCACGTACCAACTATAGCTAATAGCAATAAATTTATTGACATATTAGTTGCTTTCAAAAATGAATTTCCAATATCACGTTTAATGGCCGGGAAAATATAATTGTATGTCAATTTTAAAAAATATCAATGCTTTCAACTGCATATAACTTTTTTTTTGGGTAAAAACTGCATATAACATTTTTTGTGGATAGACCGTATATAACATTTAATTCTAGGGAAAAAAATGATTTTGTGCCCATTTTTTAGAAAATATTATTAATTGATTTGTGACCTTGAATTTAATTCCTAACTATGAATTAAATGTTGTTTTTCTTAGAGGTTGACACATGGAAGATATTTCAATGATATTATTCATAAATGTATACAGTGCATAATTTTTTATATTGATAATTTACATATAGATATTAATTTTTAAAACAAAATAAAAAATTTATCAAATTAAAAAATCTTCAATAAATTAATAAATTAATTAGGTGAGAATATAATTGATAATGAATAATGATTTGCCTAAAACTATTAAGATTTAAAATTTTGAACTTGTAAGGAGAGGTTGAAAAATGAACATATGAATTTGATTTGATTTTCTATCTTGTAATTAAATCTGAATTAATAATTAGGTAAAAGTAAATTAAAATTTACTTAGACAATAAAGAATCTCTAATAAATTAATTACGAAGATAATAAATAATTAACAGTTATCTTAATGTTGAAATCAATTCAAAAATATAAATCTTAATGTTTGAATCAATAAAACAATGAATTAAAAATAGGTGCTTAAATTATAATTATAATAAGTTACTATATTTCTTCTTAATTAGGTGAGAGGATAATAAATACTAAAGAAATAACAATTTGTCTGGAATTATTAACACTTTAAAATTTAAATTTACATGAAGAAGGCAAAATACAATCTTAAGATTTTTTACATTCAATTTTTTGTAATATAATTAAATCTAAATAAATGTTTATATTTTTATTGATACTTAGAAAATGATTTTGGGAAAACCAAAGTCATATTCATATTATACTTATTTTTATAGTATACGGTTAAATTTTTGGTTGAAAATTCAGACGGAACCCGATCTGTGTTTTCACCGACAGTAAGATTTTATTGATCAGAAAACCTAATTTTGACCCGAGAACGAAATGAATAGATTTTATATCTCATTTTCAACGATATAGGTTCTTTTGAAAATTTACAAAATAAATAGGTTGTTATACGTGATTCGGGCGTAAAATCCTAAATCGGGTAATTGACAGAGTCGAGAGCGAACGTGCAGAGATAAAACCCGACGGACATGCAGAGATAAAACCCGACATCGGATGCTGAGATATTTTGCCACCTAGGGTGGTGAGTGATAGGGATGAATCACCGAGCAATTAATGAATATAATGACGAGTTTAGTGTAAAAAGACCAAAATACCCCTAACTTAACCTATCCTAATTGATTTATAACCATGGTTAAGGCATCTTCATCTTGTTTTTGTGGTGGTGAATTAGCCACATCTTCAACAAATTTCCACCACAAGTTTTTCATGATTACATTAGGCAAAATTACTATTTTGTCCTTAAGTTGTTATTTAATCACAAAATTGCCATTGTGTAAGATTACTCTTTTGTCCCTAAAAAATTATGGCTTGGACACTTTTGCCCCTATGATCCCACGGTCCAACCCCATTTGTTAGCCCATTTCATTGCTATTTAAGGCAAGCATCATATTCTTCATCAAGCTTTCCTCCATTTTTCTTAAAAACTCTAAGTTTCCATAGCCTTGTTTTGTGAAGCAACCAAGTGATTCTTAGCTCATTTTTCATTTCTAAGAGGTATACCATACTTATCTCACTCAATCATCATCTTGTTCTTCAATTATTTTTGTGTTTTGAAGCCATGATCATTATTTTCAATTCTTAAATCTAGAACTTTGAAAATTCATAGAAAATCATAGAAAAATCCTATGATCATGAAACCAATTTCTATGATCTTAGTATCCTCTCTATATTCAAGATCCAAGAGTATGCATCAAACTAAAATTTCTTGCCCTATGATCTTGACAAGACAGAACCCTAGTTTTTGTGGGGGAAGGACTTTGTTCATTTTTTTTAAAAACTAGTCTTGCTTGATTCAATCTTATAGTTTATATATGTATTGAATCCATGATTGTTGAATCAAAATAAAACCTCTAAGCCATTATTTTTTTCATGACCAAAATTATGTTCTTGAGGAGTTGAAAGATTTTGTTTCACTTTTCAACTTATGATAATTTATCTTAACTCTACACTACTCTAAGGTCATGGATCTAAGAGTGTGTGAAATTTTGAGATCTCTAGCCTATATTTGGTGTCATGGCCGAATTAGGGTTCTTGAAAGGTTGGAGTATTTTATTTCAATCTTTGTATTCTAATCCTTGTTCTAGGGTTATAAATGATTAAGGATCACTAATCCAAGAGTTTAGGAATTTTAGAAATTTTTAGCCAATTAATCACCTCATGGCCGAACCTTACCTATAGGAAAATAGATGTTTTTAATTGTTTGTTTGTTAATTTGTTGTTGTGTTTTGTTGAAGGATAAATTGTTGTGTGAATCGTATAAATGCTTTGCGGAGATCGGACGTTGACGGAACTTAAATTCAGAAGGAAAAATCTTCAAGAGGTAAGGAGAGTACCTGAGAGATTTTTCCGGTAGCTGTATGTAATTTATTTGTGGTCTGTATTCTTTTTTGGGTGTATTTATTATTTTACGTAGCTAGCATTATTTGATTTTAAATTATCTTCTTTTAATTATTTACTTATTTGTATTTAATTGTGATTATATGTCGTTGCATGCCATTAATTGCTATTTTCTATATTATTGACATGAAATGATTTTTGATGTTGATTGTGGATTGGAAAGCCTGACAGTGATCAGTGCTCAATTAATTACGAGGTTAAAAGCGTTAATAAGTTTTTTATGAAATAATGAGTTTTAATTAGTGGAAAATAGTAATATATTATTATTTAATTATTTGGTTGATGTGAAATGGATAATAGTGAAAAAATAATATTATTTTAATGATTTAACGGCGTAAGAGTGTTTTATGAGTCACAGTGAGGATGTAACCGTGAAAATATTTTAGTACAACTAATTTATACGTAAGAAATTTATAAATATAAGAAAATGTTTTTTTTAAGAAAATAAGTTTCAAAAATAATTTTATTATGGTGTTGGGAAATTTATTTTGCTAGAAAAGTCAAATTTTGGACTTAAAAACATTTTTAAAGCGTCAAACGTCGGGCAATTCCGACAATAGTTACAGAAGTATTATTAACGGTATTATTAGTTAAAACAGGGAATTTGTCTCAAAGCAATATTTTCACATTCAAAATATTGATTTTTGAAATAAAATGAATTTTAAGTGATTTTGATGATTTTATAAAATGAATTTCCAACGTAAAAGGATTTTCTGTAAAGTGGATTTATACAACGAATTATTTCTAGGAACTTGGATAAGTTGAGGAAATTTTGTTTTGGATTTGTGTTTTACAGAACAAAAATGTTTTTAAATTGAAAGACGAACTTAGTTGCCGAGACGTCGGGTCTAGTGTTCTTTGGTATGGACCGCGTGTCCTCAACGGGAAGTTATGGACTAGATGTCCTATAAAAATCTGTATTGATTTTTGTGCACCAAAATCTACGAATCTAAATCTGGTGCATCGGTCTAGATTTCGTGATTTACACATTTTTGGCTTGAAGTCTGTTTGGTTGGTTTGGACTTGGAGTCTTTTTTATTGGAATAATTGTTAAACTTTAATGTTTAAACCTTGGCTTGGCCGTGAGCCTTTGAGCCTCGACAAGGAAAGAATGAACACAAAGAAAATGACGTGAACAAAACGTTTTACATGCATTTTTGGGCAGATATGCATCTGCATAGGACTTGAATTCTTGATGGCAAGTATTCATGAAGTTTGCATCAATGTGCCTTGATGGACACATGACCACGAAAACAATATACTATGCATGGTATTCACTATGCCTCGTTTTGGACAGTGTTATGGTTAATTTGGAACCTGCCTTATTTGGCAACGATTAAATTTTGCCTTATTTGGCAACGAGAGCCTGATCAGTTCATTTATTTGGTGTTTGAAGCTCCGGAGATTAGGTACACAAGTTAGATGATGAATATTGAAATGCCATTGTTTTTAAAACAACGACGTTTGTCGGGTATGAAACCCTTTGATAAATAAATTGTTTATTGTGAATATACATGTTAAATGCTATTTGTGTGTCATGCATATGATTATCTTTTTAAAATCCATATATTGGAACTCACCCTTGCATATATATATATATATATATATATATATATATATATATATATATATATATTCTCCTGCCTTTGCTGTTGTATCTTGGTACATGAATGCAGATGTTGCAGAAGAGTTTCTTGAGTCACTTGGAGACTTAAGTCCGGATTGTGGAAAGAGATGTGTGATCATAGGGATGATCACGAGGTCTTATTAGTGAGTTTCCTGTAGAGCGATTAGCTTAGAATTTTCTTTGGGTGGTATGTTTTGAGAAATTTAGTGTAGGTGTTTTGAAAACCTTCTTATGGTTTAAAATTTTGTTGTGAATAATATGTTTTTTTTTACTATTGTGATGTGCACGTTATGTTCGAAGTATTCAGAAGAAAATATTTTTACACCCAGATTTTGACTTAAAATAAATCAATTTCCGAAAGCAACCAGTAAATTTCTTTTTAATTTATTTCTGCACGTGTTCACAAAGTAATACCCAAGGGAGGTGTTACAGAGTGGTATCAGAGCTGGTCGAGTCTTTCAAGAACCCGGGGGAATAGGTTTGTTAGGTTTTTGTTGTGTGATATCTGGTTGGACCTTCCTTGAATTGTTTTTTTGTCGAAACAACGTGTGACGATACTTAGGTGTGTTCCGATGGGTTTTGAGATAGTCGAGACCTTGTAATAATTTATGAACAGTAGATGGTACGCTGACCGAATTACTTCTTAGAAGTAATGTGTTTTAGACACATAAGTATACATTTCAGTTTCTGGTTGCGGACTGACTAAGTTTGTCTTGTAGGTCAGTTATGGAACCAGGAATTGGATATGGACGTGAATGTGATCGTGATGGTGATCATGATTATGTCAGCAACAAGGATGTGATTGAACAGATGAACCAGGTCATTCAGGCTATTACTACTGTTGCTGCTATCGTAGTTGCCTAGAATGAGCTGGGCCAGGTTCGGACTGAGCTGGCAGTCGAGGTGAAAAATCTAGCAAACTTCAGAAATCAGAAACCTCAATGATTTTATAGAGATGACAATTCTGAGAAGGCTGACTTGTGGATACAAGAACCGGAAAGGATTTTCGAGCTTATTAATAGCCCCGAAGAATCAAAGGTTCTGTATGCTCTTTCTCTGCTTTTCGGAGATGCTGGATGCTGGTGGGCGGATATTAGACACATACTGAAAGCAGTTAACCAGGAATATACTTGGAGTGTTTTCCTCACTGTTTACTTGGATAAGTATTTTCCTCGGAGCGCCGGAGTTGAGAAGGGACACGAGTTCTTACGATTATAACAGAACGAACTATATGTGGATGAATATTCCGCAAAGTTTGAATTTCTAGTCAAGTATTTACGTTTCTTTCAAACTCAATCTGATGAAGGTTGGGAATGTAAGAGATTCGAAGAAGGCCTACGATATGGAATCAAAGAGTCTGTGATACCGCTGGAAATTCGTAACTTTCAAGTTTTAGTGGAAGTGTGCCGGAAAGTGGAGCAGAAAGGGAAGGGTAAAGACTATTCGGGTGCTACCGACGAACCATTTCGATTCCAATTCCGCAAGCAGAATAAGAAGGAGAAGCAAAATCAGAGAAAACCTTATTTTCGAACCCTAGGAAATGATCAGAATCAGCAACCTTATCATTCTAATGACTCTGCATCAGGAAGTGGAGGCCAAAAGAACCAAATCCAAGGCCAAGTCAAAAGATGTTACGATTGTGGAGACCCAAAAACTTGTGGCTAAAACTTGTCCAGTAAAAGGAGTTAAATGTTTCAATTGTAATCGTGTGGTTCACCTAGCGAAGGATTGTAATGCACCAAAGCATAGATAAGTTGTCAACAACACAAGAACCAATGACAAAGGGAAGAGTCTACATCAGGAGTAGTGTTGAAAACTTCCAACCTGAAGGTCTTATGGAAGACAGATACAGAGCTCTTCAGAATTTTTAGCAATCGAATCATGAACCAAATATGTAGTTATGCATAGGAACATTATATGTAAGATGCCTGTTTTAGTGACTAGTACATGTTAGTCTTTTCAGTTGATATATATAATATCTACGACTTTATGATAATAAAGGTTTCTTGAAGGAAATTTATTCCAGTCCTTTTTCTTTTTGATTGATGTGATCAGTCCAGATTTTGGGTCAAATCAATTCTTTTCCAACGATTGTGATTTGTTTTCAAACTTCAATTGTTGTATCAATTATTGTGGAAATTTTTGTGAACTGTCCTGTTGTTGTTCGGGATAGACACTTTCTTTATAAAAGAAGTTTCTAGATGAGACTTAGTATAGTCACTTTTACTTTTGGCAAAAGTGTTTCAGTCTGAATTTTTATCGGACTGTTGTCATTTTTAAATTGTCGTTTTGTAAATCCATTATCCAAAGAATAAATCATCTTTTAAGGATATGAACTATTCGTTTGGTGAGTTCCTAATTCTCTGGGAGTTCTCGCGAAAGAGGGAACTTTATTAGGGTCATGGATGTAAATATGTATTAGCTATGCATTTTTACACTCACAAACCTGTTAAAGAATCTTTTTACATACTGAACATTTCTGTATTCTTTTTAGATTGACAAAGTTCTTCTATAATTACCTACCTTCATAGGATTAAAAAATCCTGTTGAGTTTTGGATCACAAAATTTCAGGGACGAATTTTTTTAAGTGGTGTAGTAATGTAACACCCCGATTTTTATGTTTTCTAAAATCGGTATAAATATAAATAAATGTTTATATTTCTATTTGAAAATTAGAAAATGATTTTGGGAAAACCAAAGTCATATTCATATTATACTTATTTTTATAAGAATACGGTTAAATTTTTGGTTGAAAATTCAAACGGAACCCGATCTGTGTTTTCATTGACAGTAAGGTTTTATTGATCAGAAAACCTAATTTTGACCCGAGAACGAAATGAATAGATTTTATATCTCATTTCCAACGAAATAGGTAATTTTGAAAATTTTCAAAATAAATAGGTTATTATACATGATTCGGGCGTAAAACCCTAAATCGGATAATTGACGGAGTCGAGAACGGCCGTGCAGAGACAAAACCCGACATAGGATGTTGAGATATTTTGCCACCTAAGGTGGTGAGTCATAGGGATGACTCACCTAGCAATTAATGAATGTAATGATGAGTTTAGTGTAAAAAGACCAAAATACCCCTAACTTAACTTATCCTTGTTAAAATTTATAACCTTGGTTAAGGTATCTTTATCTTGTTTTTGTGGTGGAGAATTAGCCACATCATCAACAAATTTCCACCATAAGTTTTTCATGATTACATTTGGCAAAATTACTATTTTTTCCTTAAGTTGTCATTTAATTATAAAATTGCCATTGTTTAAGATTACTCTTTTGTCCCTAGAAATTTATGGCTTGGACCCTTTTGCCCCTATGATCCCACGGCCCAACCCCATTTGTGAGCCCATTTCATTGCTATTTAAGGCATGCATCATCTTCTTCATCAAGCTTTCCTCCATTTTTCTTAAAAACTCCAAGTTTCCATATCCTTGTTTTGTGAAGCAACTGTGATTCTTAGCTCATTTTTCATTTCTAAGAGGTATACCATACTTCTCTCACTCAATCATCATCACGTTCTTCAATTAATTTTGTGTTTTGAAGCCATGATCATTATTTTCAATTCATAGATCTAGAACTTTGAAAATTCATAGAAAATCATAGAAAAATCCTATGATCACGAAACCAATTTCTATGATCTTAGTATCCTCTCTATATTCAAGATCCAAGAGTATGAATCAAACTAAAATTTCTTGCCCTATGATCTTGACAAGACAGAACCCTAGTTTTTGTGGGGGAAGGACTTTGTTCGTTTTTTTAAAAACTAGTCTTGCTTGATTCAATCTTATAGTTCATATATGTATTGAATTCATGATTGTTGAATCAAAATAAAACCTCTAAGCCATTATTTTCTTCATGACCGAAATTATGTTCTCGAGGAGTTGAAAGATTTTGTTTCATTTTTCAACTTATGATAATTTATCTTAACTCTACACTACTCTAAGGTCATGGATCTAAGAGTGTGTGAAATTTTGAGATCTCTATCCTATATTTGGTGTCATGGCCGAATTAGTGTTCTTGAAAGGTTGGAGTATTTTATTTCAATCTTTGTATTCTAATCCTTGTTTTAGGGTTATAAGTGATTAAGGATCACCAATCCAAGAGTTTAGGAATTTTAGAAATTTTTAGCCAATTAATCACCTCATGGCCGAACCTTACCTATAGGAAAATTGGTGTTTTTAATTGTTTGTTTGTTAATTTGTTGTTGTGGTTTGTTGAAGGATAAATTTTTGTGTGAATCGTGTAAATGTTTTGCAGAGATCGGACGTTGACAGAACTTAAATTCAGAAGGAAAAATCTTCAAGAGGTAAGGAGAGTATCTGAGAGATTTTTCCGGTAGCTGTATGTAATTTGTTTGTGGTCTGTATTCTTTTTTGGGTGTATTTATTATTTTACGTAGCTAGCATTATTTGATTTTAAATTATCTGCTTTTATTTATTTACTTATTTGTATTTAATTGTGATTATATGTTGTTGCATGCCATTAATTGCTATTTTCTATATTATTGACATGAAATGATTTTTGATGTTGAATGTGGATTGGAAAGCCTGACAGTGGTCAGTGCTCAATTAATTACGAGGTTAAAAGCGTTAATAAGTTTTTTGTTGAAATAATGAGTTTTACTTAGTGGAAAATAGTAATATATTATTACTTAAATTTTTGGTTGGTGGAAAATGGATAATAGTGAAAAAAAATATTATTTTAATGATTTAACGACGTATGAGTGCTTTATGAGTCATAGTCAGGACGTAATCGTGAAAATATTTTAGTACATCTAATTTATACGTAAGAAATTCCTAAATATTAGAAAATGTTATTTTAAGAAAATAATTTCAAAAATTATTTTATTACGGTGTTAGAAAAATTATTTTACTAGAAAAGTCAAATTAATTTTGGACTTTAAAACATTTTCAAAACGTCAAACGTCGGACAATTCCGACAATAGTTATAGAAGTATTATTAATGGTAATGTTAGTTAAAACAGGGAATTTGTCTCAATGCAATATTTTCAGGTTCAAAATATTGATTTTTTAAATAAAATTAATTTTAAGTGATTTGGATGATTTTATAAAATGAATTTCCAATGTAAAAGTATTTTCTGTAAAGTGGATTTATACAACGAATTATTTCCAGCAACTTGGATAAGTTGAGGAAATTTTGTTTTTGGATTTGTGTTTCACTGAACGAAAATGTTTTGAAATTGAAAGACGAGCCTAGTTGTGAGACATCGGGTCTAGTGTTCTATGGTATGGACTGCGTGTCCTCAACAGGAAGTTATGGACTGGATGTCCTATAAAAATATATATTGGTTTTTGTGCGCCAAAATCTACGAATCTAAATCTGGTGCATTGGTCTATATTTTGTAATTTGCATATTTTTTACCCGGAGTCTGTTTGATTGGTTTGGACTTGGAGTCCTTTTTATTGGAATAATTGTTAAACCTAAATATTTAAACCTTGGTTTGGTCGTGAGCCTTTGAGCCTCGACAAGGAAAGAACGAACACAAGGAAAATGATGTGAACAAAACGTTTTACATGCATTTTTGGGCAGATATGCCTCTGCATAGGACTTGAATTCTTGATGGCAAGTATTCAGGAAGTTTGCATCACTTTGCCTTGATGGACATATGACCACGAAAACCATATACTATGCATGGTATTCACTGTGCCTCGTTTTGGACAATGTTATGGTTAATTTGAAACATGCCTTATTTGGCAACGATTAAATTCTGCCTTATTTGGCAACAAGAGCCTGATCAACTCATTTATTTGGTGTTTGAAGCTCTGGAGATTAGGTACACAAGTTAGATGATGAATATTGAAGTGCTATTGTTTTTAAAACAACGATATTTGTCGGGTATGAAACCCTTTGATAAATAAATTGTTTATTGTGAATATACATGTTAAAATGTTATTTGTGTGTCGTGCATATGGTCATCATTTTAAAATCCATATATTGGAACTCACCCTTACATATATATATATATTCTCCTCGCTTTGTTGTTGTACCTTGGTACACGAATGCAGATGTTGCAGAAGAGTTTCTTAAGTCACTTGGAGACTTACGTCCGGATTGCGGAAAGAGATGTGTGATCATAGAGATGATCACGAGGTCTTATCAGTGAGTGTCCTGTAGAGCGATCAGCTTAGGATTTTCTTTGGGTGGTATGTTTTGAGAAAGTTTGTGTAGGTGTTTTGAAAACCTTCATATGGTTTGGAATTTTGTTGTGAATAATATGTATTTTTTTTTACTATTGTGATGTGCATGTTATGTTCGAAGTATTCAGAAGAAAATATTTTTACAACCAGATTTTCTGACTTAAAATAAATCAATTTCTGAAAGCAACCAGTAAATTTCTTTTTAATTTATTTCCGCACGTGTTCACAAAGTAATACCCAAGGGGTGTTACAGAAATCAAGTGGCCCATTATCTAGTAAAGTATGCCACAGTCCATAGATAACCTCAACCAAACTTTGATTCAGGAATCCTCCCTTATGACGTTTAAGGTAATTAGGATAAAAGTCAATGATTTTTAATCAATTGTCAATATTTGAATGGTTGATAGAGTAAACGATCTTTACATTATCAATGCATATTAATTAAATCCATATGAATATTTATGATTCAAAATATTCATCTTTGTGTAATATATATTTTCTTTTATAATCCATAAATTGATCAAAATATTCATGTTTGAAACATGAAGTTTTTTTTTAAAGAAACTTAAAGAAGTATTTCTTTATTTTTTTTGTAAATATTGAAACGTTTAATTATTCAAATAAACTATATTTTTGTTAAATATCTTCCGTTTTTTAGTTCAAAAAATATACAAAACCTTAATTGAATTATTTTTACGATATCTATAAATAATTTTTATTTTATTTTCTTTTACAAATATTAAGCCAATACAATTTCAGCTAATTACATAAAATGTTATCTCGGATGAAAAAGAAAGTAAAAAAATGTAAGTGTATTTAAATGTTTTTCAAAGTTGAGTTCCATACGTTATATTTTTATTTATAAATTGTATATTAAATATGTGACACAAATGATATATTGTTACTTTCATGGCATCTTTTCATTAATTTGATAATGTAATTCCCATAACAAAATTAACAAATGAGTTTCATATTGTGTATTATTATTGGAATAAAACTTTTACTAACACTGTTTTTCATGATAAATGAGCAGAAGATGATAAACACAATCAATGTTGACCAAATTGATATCAAATTAAAATATAAAAAAATAAAGAAAAATATAAGTTTTTCACAAAATATTCAAAATTATATCAATATAAAATAGTATTGAGGAAGTACAATAAATAAATTTGAATGGATAAAATCATAATATCATCGCTGAGGATATGAAAGATAAAATATAAGCCCACAAGTTGAAAAATTGGTGATGTCATCATGATATGATCATTTTTGAGAGACCATGTGCATCATTCTTCTCCCAAAATCAAAAGTCTGGCTTTACAGTTCAATTCTATTCTCATACGCTTGTTCAACACTTCAATTGTTGTATTCATATAATCTTAATGTCTCTACATAAGTTGGTCTTTTGATCCCATAGATTTAAATTGCTTAGGATATGAAATGAAAAAAAAAATGTACCCAATAAGACAAAAGATCAATCGGATGAGAATAAATTATAATAAAAAATGTAAAAAAAAAAATTGTTAGCTTTCTATAAAACTCAAAATTAAAAAATATCGTTATATCACAGTGTTCATTCTCCAAAAAAAAAATAGTGATAAAATTAGATGGAGAAAATATGAATGAAAAACTAATAACCATCTAAATGTGGTCAAAAATAAAATAAAAAGAAAATAAAGAAATAAGAAGTATTGCGAATGAAAATCTTTGAATGAAAAAACAAAAAAATCAAAATAAAGATGAATATCTGAAAAATATGAAAAAAAAATCAATTTTAATCCAAAATCCCAGAAATAAAAATATGATTGAATAAAATATGAATGCGTTTCATAAGATAGAAATTTAGGACTGTGTAGAATGCTTATAATATATAAAGGAATACTTGAATCTTAAAAAATTTAGATGAATCATACCTCTCCGAAAAATGGAATGATTCCAATGCCATACAAATAGTTCTACCACTGGTTAGCCGGTACAACATCATATTTTCATATCATGTTAGAAGATGGCAGACGCAAACATATATGCATGTATACATTGATAGATGAAGGAGTCTATGAAAAATCACTATTTTTTTATTAGTAAAAAAAAAGCAACAAAAACAATAATAAAAAATTTGATCATTTAAATTAATGAGGCATAAAGAGATCATAAGAATGAACTTAGATGACACCTTCAAACGTTCCTTGTTCGATCAGGTTCTTCTATCTCGCCTTCGTGAGAAGTTGAGAAAGCACCTGTTGTGAAGAATAAAAAAAAAAGACATCAGTGCTACAAATTATATTGGAGCAAATGTATATTGATTACAATCATATAAATAATGATTGATTTAAATGAATATGGGAATATGGTATCTCATATCAGGTGATTTAAATTTATGCAGATAATAGTATGCAAATATTATGAAAATCTGATTAGAATTGAATGGACAATATCAATCTGATATTTATCAATTTATTGAAATTTATTATTGTCTTATTTTTTTATTTGAATTGCTCACTTGAATTTGCTCATATATTATGGAAATTTAATTCAATATATTGACATTTAATTATAATTAATATTGGACGTATGCATCTCAATATTGCATTATTATTTTCTTTTTCTTTTTTTGGATTCTGAAAATTTATTGACTTTAAATTTTAAAATTCAAATATGACGTGTAGCATAAATGCTTGTTTAATGTCGAGAAATTATTTCCTTTTGAAGGTCAAATGAAATTTGAATTTGAAAAAATTCCTTTTAAACAATTTACGACCAGTCCGGTCATCCCATGTTTCATGCTATGAACGCCACACAGGAAACGTTGAGAGAATGACATGTGGAGAACATACATTCTACTTTGTATATATAATAGATTTCTTTAAACCAAATCATTTACCCTTTTTTTCTCTCTCTTACTAACCTTACAGCCACGTGAATTAGAGGAATTTGGCTGAGCCAATTCCTCAATTTCGTGAGGCCTTATTTTATTATTATTATTATTATTAATTATAACATTTTATTCTCTTATAATCTCAATAAAATTTTACACTAACAATTTTTAAACACTAAAACTCATAGTAACTTAAACTTATAATTAAAAGACTATATTGAAATTTTAGGATGTTATAACACTACTCTAAGGTCATGGATCTAAGAATATGTGAAATTTAGAAACCTCTAGCCTATTTTTCTAGCTTGGCCCGAATCCATACCCTTAGGAACTTGTAGTTTTTTTTCTTCCAAAGTTTAACTTGTTTATGTGTTGTTTTGTGAAGGATTGTGTTGGTCGTTGTGTTTGGAGTCTTGTGAAGGAAACTGAGAATTTTGAGATCGTTTTTTAAAGAAAAATCCACATGTTAAGGTAAGGGGAGTTTACCAAAGGAGCTTCGATAAATATGTGTATTATTGATTGGTGTGTCTGTAATTTTTTGTGGTAGTTTGTGGTATTCATTTTAAATTATTGCGTAATATTCTGTGATGCATGAATTATCTGTGAAAATATGCTACAAATTGCGATGTATGAATTTCCTGTTGGTTGTGAAAGCATGTGATAAACTGTGTTGTATGAAATTTTTGTTGATTTTGTGATTGGCTGGAAGCCTGACATCGGTTAGTGCTTATTGGAAATTAAGGATAAAACGTTAAGAAAGTTTAAGGAAAACTTTATGTTCTAGAAAATTAAGGGGGTTTAATTTTAAGGTAAAAATAATAATATTTTAATGAGTTTTAATGAAAGAATAAGTTAACGAGTAACAACGAGGACGTAACCGTGAAAAAATTTCACTTCCGCAATTTTTTTCGAAAACGATGGGAAAAATGGAAATAAATATTAATTTTAAGAAAATGGATTTTTAAAAATTGTTTTAAAATTGATGATATGAATTTTTTTGAGAATGAAAGGTTTTTGCTTGCCTTACGGCAATACGAGGAAAAGTGATCTTTTTACGTGAGAAAAATCAATATATGTGTCAGGAATGATTTTTAAAGGGTTAATGGATTTTTAGAAATAAAAATAAAGGAATTTAAGGAAAAATGATTTTCGTTACGTTTTAAAACGAATGTCATAAAAAAAAACGGCTTTTGGAAAAGAATTTAAAAATAGCAGAAATTTTTCGACAAATTTGGATAAGTTTTCGGAGTCTTTGTTTTGGTATTTGTGTTTCACCGAACGAAAACTCTTTTGGGAAAATAAAGGAAAGGATAAGGACCTAGATTACCGAGACATCGGGCTAGTGTTCCTAAAAGGAAATTGTACTTTGGAGGTGGAAAGAATTGTAATACCTGAGAAAGGGCAGTCTGGAGCTTTAAGCCTCGACAAAGGAAAAACCAAAGAAAAAGAATATTTATGATAATAATGGGTTTTACATGCATAGTCGGGCAGATATGCCATTTTGGATAGACGTGCCTTGTGTATCGAGCTACAATTTCACAAAGGGTGAATTGGGTAAATTGGTTAGTTACGGACCAAAGATAAATTCTAGGATCTTTGGGTCTTAGGGACATTCGGGATTCGAAAAATCCAGTGAATGCTCGGGGCCTTGCAACCTTGGGTCGTGGAATTCGGTTACCCGGCACGAATGTACTCAATAGGGAACTATTCCAATGTTATTTTAGGTGTTGAACAGAACCGAACCTAAATTTAGAGGCCGATCTCATGGGACAATTGTGTTAAGGGGTATCGTGTTAGAAAAAAACTTTATGGGAGAAATACTTAATGATGAAAACCATCATCCAAACAAGACAAGTCATGTTCAATCATCAAGAATAGAAAATGAAAGACAATAGCGGAAGCGTACCCGAATTCATGGAAAATATGATGGAGAAACTTCTGGTTCTTGGTCTTCCAAGTCAACATGCACAATTCTTCTTAAACCATAAAGAGCCTCTCATTTCTAACGATGGGTGTTAGAAAAGAAAATTGGTTGCATATGACTTGGGGACCATAACCTTTTATAATGAGTCCATGCCCTTTCATGAAGAGTGATGTCCCTTCGAATTCAAACTCTTTCATGAAGAGTCATGACTATCCACACATTTCTTATCTCTAATTTTGCCGATCATAAAAATAGAAATAAGACCTTATGGTATCTACACAATAATTTTCATAACAATTATGTCCTTAGCCATAAACCTTACTTGAATTAGATCACTTTAATTTGACTAATTAAAAATAATGGCCCTAACACATTTAAACATTACAAGTGTGACCCAAAAATTTCTAACAATCTCCCACTGGTCACATATGTATGCTTATAAATGTGTTATACTTTATGAGCTCCAAATTTGCCATTATAAACCTTGGACATATCCCTATCTCGTCCATTAGTTATATCAATATATAGAACCAAAGCGGCTTTTGTTATATCAATTATAACTAAATCCATCAATGATCACTAATATTAACACAACCAAATGACATAGATTAATCATGAAATGTGCAGCATGAAAATCACATGAAGGTGATCTGTACATGTCGATTTTCAACTGGTCCTACTTTACTCTTTAATGAGATCAATATTCAGAGTGAAAACCAAACCAAAAAACTGTATTCTGTAGAAAAAAATCATAAAGTATATCTTCCTTAGAAAAGCATTCAAATACAAACTCCCACTGAACAAATGTATCGTCTAGTGATACAACACCCATTCGAGCAATATGCTTGTGAAAGACCTTGGGTGGTAAACCTTAGTAAGTGGATCCACAACTATGGAGTTTGTCCTAACATGCTTTATAAACATCTGTCACTCTGAACTCTTTCCACATCAATAAGGAACTTAATGTCACTGCTAACTTATGGTCACAAAATAACTGTAGTGGTCTTTCAATAAATCTAAAATCCATAACCCAGTGACAAAATTCCGCAACCTTATCACATATTTTGAATGCCTTATAACCATAGATAAACATAACCTGATGTAGATTTCCAACTGTATTGGCATCCAACAAAATCAGAATCAGAATACTCAATAATCTCTAACTGATCTGATTTTCCTTATGTGAGCATATAGTTCTTTGTTCTCTATTGAATAAATCATAACCTGTTTGGCTGCTTTCTAACAATTTATTCCTAGATTGCTTAAGTATTTGCCTAACACTTAACAATGTACGCTATGTCCGGATGAATATGGACTTGGGCATACATCATGCTTCCTACAACTGATGCATAGGAATCTCCTGCATCCCTTTAATCTTCAGATTTCTTTTGGGCACTGATTGAGACTAATTTGTCTCCCTTAGCGATCGAGGCATCACTTGATTGACAGTCTTGCATGCCAAACCATTTGAGCAATTTATTGATATAGCTCTTTTGTGACAATCCTAGAGTACTCCAAGATTGGGCTCAGTGTATCTGGATCCCTAATACAAAGGAGACGTCGCCATATTTCATCTCGAAATTATCAATATAAATCTATTGGTTTCGTGCAACATGCCTATATCATTAGTCCCAAGTAGTATGTCATCAACATACAATAACAGGAAAACATTCTTACTCCCAATGAATTTGTGTTGCACACAAATACTAACAACATTCATCTCAAAACTGAATGAGAGAATTACCTGATAGAACTTGTGGCATCACTAACGAGACGGTTATTTTAGCCCACAGATGGATTATGTCAATTTTCAAACCGTGTTCTTTGTGTCTCCCAACACAAAGTTTTACGGCTGCACCATATAGATTGTTTCGTCAATGTTGTCATTGAGAAACATCATCTTGACATCCATTTGATGAAGCTCCAAATCCTAAAGTGCAACAAGGGTCCCGATTGTCCTAAAAGAGTCCTTCAATGAAACCGGGGAGAAAGTCTCTTTATAGTCAATCCCTTTATTTTGAGTATGGTCCTTGGCTACAAGACGAGCCTTATACCTCTCCACATTACCTTTGTAATCTCTTTGGTCTTAAATATACATTTGCAACCAATGAGTTTGACACCTTTTGGTAATAGGAGAAGTTCCCAAACCTTATTGTCTTGTATGAACTCATACTCCTCATTTATTGCTTTAATCCACTTTTCTAAGTTGGAATCTTGCATGACTTGACGAAAATTGATTGGATCATTTTCCATCATACCATCATTTTCCTCATGTTCCTGAAGAAATACTATGTAGTCAACTAGAATAGCATTTCTTCTTTCTCTAGTGGATCGTTGTAAAGACACTTACTCTTGAAGCACTAGTTCTTGAGGATCTTGAATTTGTTATTCTGGAACAACTAACTCATCTTGAATGGGAGTTTGAACAACAATGTCATTTAGAGGTTCCGGACTTGCTTCATCAAAAGCAACTTTATGAATCTATTCTGGAATTGAAACCAATTCTTCCTCCAAGACAAAGTCTCTAACCTTATTTCTCCCCCCCAAACTCAATATCCTCAAAGAACGTGGCAGTTTCTGTCTCAAAAATTGTCTTTAATTTGGGATCATAAAACTTATAGCCCCTGGATCGTTCAGAATAGCCAATAAAGTAGTTGCTCCCTGTTTGGAATTCCAATTACCTTTCATTTGGCCTATAAGGCCATGCCTCAGATGGAAATCCCATACATGAGTTAGACTAGGAACCTAATTTCTTTGTTTGGTCTGTCTGTCCTTAAGGCATTCAACAGAGACATCAAAGTCTTTAAAGTTAGTGGAATCTAGGATTCCATCTGACACATGCTACTCCACTCTATTTCTAGAGATGTAACCAAGGCACTTGATGTTCTTGAATTTGCACTATTAACTTTACGCTTAGTACCATGTGATTCCACATTCAACGGTTCTTATAATATCATGCAAATATATATTGTCATGCACTGTAATAGTACTAGTTCCAACAACATTTGAATTAATAGATAAACTGACGTGATTGTTTCCAGACGAACAATGATAACCAAATTTGTCCAATCCAAGAAACAGAAACCAAATTTCGTCTAAACGACGGTACCTAAAAAATATCCATTAAATCCAAATAATAACCAGTACTTAAAAACAACCTAAAATGCCATATTTGCCTCTACTGACATGCCATCTCATTCATAAATGCATCTTTCAACATCATTTGGCCTTCGATAACTTGGGCAACTCTATATTGAAACACTGATATTAGTAGTAGCACCAAAATCTAACCATCAAGTGTTTCTAGGTACTGAAGTTAAATTTTCCTTAGAACAGACCAAAGTAAGGAATATACCTTTCTTTGAACATCAGGCGTGATACTTGGTACATCCCTTCTTGTTATGTCCACTCATACCGCATAAGAAGCAACTTTCTTCACCCTTATTTTGCTTCTTTTGTGTTGGACCCTTAGCAACTTCAATATTAGCAGCTTTATTTTTGCCATTGTCATTAGAGGTACTTGCCAAGTGAGTACTTTCTATTCTTTCTTGCTTCATCCTCTCTTCCTCTTGCACATAATATAAAATGAACTTGTTAAGAGACCATTTCTCCTTTTGACAGTTGTAACTGATCTTAAACTAACTGAATTGTGCAGGAAGAGAAACCAAAACCAAATGCATGAGTAAGTCCTCAGACAACTCGAGCTTTAGATCCTTAAGCTTTGAAGCAATATTAGACATTTCCATAATGTACTCCTTTATGTTTCCTTTGCCGTTATACTCCATAGAAATCAAGCTTTGAAGGAGTGTGCTTGTTTTACGCCTTATCGCTTTTGGTAAAGCATTTCTCAATTTCGACAAGGAATTCTTTGGCACTTGTTATCCCATTGGATATAGCACCCCTAAATGCTTCTGGAATGCCACACTTAATGATCATTAGACTCATGCGATTGGAGCGATCCCACTTCTCATAAATTTTTCTCTCTTCAGAGGTACCGAAGTCTATAGGAGAAGGGAGTTGCTCCATCTTTAGTGAAAGGTCAAGATCCATGCAGCCAAGAACAATCAAAATGTTATCTTTTCAATCCTTAAAGTTTGTACCATTAAGATCAGGAACCGAATTTAGGTTAGCAGATATAGTAGCTGAAGAGAGAACAATTAAATAACATAAATATACTCACATCATAACCAAAATTCAATCATCAATAAATTCAAATAATGGCATACCCCATCTCAAGATACCTAGTGCAACATTAATATCAAGTCTTTGGACAGTAATATTAACTGCTAGTGGTACTCTTGTTGTAATGATCAAACATTGACAATAATGTATGTCAAATAATAAACCCTTCTTTGGACTGATTTATCATTAACATCTACAACCTTATAATCATCACATGTTTACCATCACAGGTGTGCATGTAATCCGGCCAAATATTAACCTTCCTTTGGGCCAATTAATACTCGCATGGATACTCATACACACTAACATTCAACATTTCTCATGAGCAATCTACACAAGAGAGGTCACTTTGGCGACTTCTTGCTTTAATTGGGTCACTTTAAATGTCAAACAATTTTGTAATCCAAAATATAACCAATTATTTGAATTTTGATTGAACACTTAATCCAAAATAAATTTTATTTATTTCCAGAAGAAGACTGTGTCCAAACTGTGTGCATCACTGTTTCACTGAGAAAAAATATTTCCCTCCTTATTGCAAAAAAATAGGCATCGATCAACCAGTATTTAAATAAAACGTTTGGATACTAAAGCACGATGTTATAGTGCCAGCCTAGTGGTCAGGGCTCCTTGACACAAAGCACAACCGCATGGTCTCAGGTTCAAATCCCTAATGTTGTAATTTGCGAATCTTAATATTTAAAGTCTAAATGAAACGTTTCATAATCAAATAAAAATTTCCAAAGTGGGGATCGAACTGGTGCCCAATGTTTCAAAATTAACCGCAAGCCACCATTACACCACCGAATAAAATACCATTATGGATAATGACTAATTTATTTGTAAACTCAAACTCAAAACTAAATCCATACAATAACATAATATTTTCAACCAACATTTATGATTTGATATCATAAATCAAAAAACAATCCATGAATTCGTAAAATTTTAATATAGATAATACATGAATTCAATATTCAATAATATCCATCTTCAATAAAATTATATCCATATTTGTTCTTAAATTTGACATTTTCACAATTTAAATCATCAAATTAAGAACACTCAATCATTCATAAAACAAAATTTTCTCAATGATTCAACATAAACTTGTGGCTCTGATACCACTTGTTAGAAAAAAACTTTATGGGAGAAATACTTAATGATGAAAACCATCATCCAAACAAGACAAGTCATGTTCAATCATCAAGAATAGAAAATGAAAGACAATAGCGGAAGCGTACCCGAATTCATGGAAAATATGATGGAGAAACTTCTGGTTCTTGGTCTTCCAAGTCAACATGCACAATTCTTCTTAAACCATAAAGAGCCTCTCATTTCTAACGATGGGTGTTAGAAAAGAAAATTGGTTGCATATGACTTGGGGACCATAACCTTTTATAATGAGTCCATGCCCTTTCATGAAGAGTGATGTCCCTTCGAATTCAAACTCTTTCATGAAGAGTCATGACTATCCACACATTTCTTATCTCTAATTTTGCCCATAATAAAAATAAAAATAAGACCTTATGGTATCTACACAATAATTTTCATAACAATTATGTCCTTAGCCATAAACCTTACTTGAATTAGATCACTTTAATTTGACTAATTAAAAATAATGGCCCTAACACATTTAAACATTACAAGTGTGACCCAAAAATTTCTAACATATCGCAGCCTAATCATTGCTCGAAGGAGGGAAGTTAGGATCTCCGGGAGAATAAAGGTTAAAACTCATAGGATGTGTATTGAAGTGTCATGCATTTTTGAAAAATCATGATGTGATTGTAGGGTATGAATCCCATTGGTTGGAAATATTTATTGAATATATATATGATGTTTTGTTTGGGTGTCGTGCATATAGTTATCATAATGAATCTCAATATTGGTATCTCACCCTCGCTTTATTTATTTCATGTTGGGTTTCTACTATGCTTCTATATATATATATATATAAATATATATATATATATATATATATATATATATATATATTTTATTTTTACGAGATGAACCACACGGGTCCGATATCGTATTTGGGGATATGTTCCCTGCACTTTGATGATACTGATGATGATGGGAGAGTGTGGGCAATTAACCCGGGCGCCCGCGATTGCTACGTACATCGGACCGGTATGTACTGCTACGGGTACATTAGCGAAGGGGCCACAAACCCGTACTCACAGCTTTGAGACAGTCGAAGTACCACTTCCCCCGATGTGGTACTGCTGGGGACCTTGGTGGAGGCCAGAGACTTTGTACATCAGCAACCATTGATTCTGACCTTGCACGAGGCAGTGCCAGTGTCACCTCCAGTGCCGATCATCCTAGTCCCAGATGTTGACGAGGGGATTGAGGAGGATCCCATTGAGGACGAGGAGGAGGTACCTGAGTATCATCCCCTCGCCGACGGCATATACGACGTAGTTCCAGAGGTTGGAGTTGAGGCGGATGTATCTTCGACCAACACTCCTGCGGCCGGGGAGGACCATGGTGGCCTTCCCAATGGCTTTCTTTATGTGCGACCAGTAATAGGACTTGTTTTGGGTTTACATTTTGGAGAGTAGGGATATGTTGGTAGTCGGTATATTTTGGCTACTGAGAGCCATCTTTTTGAGTCGTGGTTCCAGACTACCGCTACTTATAGTTTTGCTTATTTTTATTATATGTTATGACTTGGGTAAATGACATGTAAATATAAAGGTCCTTATGTAAAAAGTGATGATGCATATATATGTATACATTTATCAGTTATCAATGTTTGTTTTGTATTGATCGAAATCAAAAGGGAAATTTTTACAACTAATTTCAAGTAAGTTTAAGAAATAGAGAAAATTATATTTTTCCGAAAACAACCGGAGTAATTATTTTCAGTCTTTTTGTTTCAACATGTAGCACAAGGGGTGTTACAATTAGCATTTTTTTTATGGTTTAAATTTAATTTTTCTTGTTGCGGTATTTTTATGGAATGCCGCCTGTTAATAATACCACATCTTGCTTTGAATTGCTTCAACAAGTGATGAAAATGGGTGATCAAGGAAGTAAGAATTGTTAACTCCAAGTAATTATTTTTTATAGCATTTGCTCTTAAAACTCACATTTTGATGTTGTAAACTGACTTGTATGTTTTATGTGGAAAGAATGAGATGTCATAGTGGCGGTCTACTCCAGTGTGACTTTTATCAAGCATAGTTTACGGAGCATTGTTAATGTGGATGACATCAAGCAGGCGGTGCTTTCTTTTTTCGGCTGTAGTGGAATATCTTTTTCATCATCTATTTTTCTACAATTGAATGCATATTTTTTTTTTTGGTTGTAGTGGAATAGCATTTTCATCATATTTTTTTCATGGACTACTATTGGAAGAATACTTGTAGTCTTTCCAGATCGTTTTACAGATTTTCTAATATGTGGGTCATAGTGGCTTTACTTCTCAAATTCTTAATTTTTTTTTCGTAGCCTTAATGCAAAGTTATTGGGCCTATGTATTTAGAGTTTAGGATGTTGTTGACCTTTATTTTTAGTTACCAGTTGTCTCAATGTGAATTTTAACAGCAACTTTTGATGTTATACTCTTACATGGACCAATATGGTTCCTGAACTGCATTTTTCATATTTAAGCTTACAAAAAAAAAAAAAAAATGACCCACTTCTTTCACAACGTTATTTTCCGAATGTTGTTAAAATAAAAACATGATAAATGCTAAGTGTATCAACTAATGTTGTTTTTTTAAAGGATATCAGTTTATTGTTGTTAATAAATGAGACTGGAAGCTCAAGAATAATTTCAACATTCACCCATATAATCTGTGTGACTTTCCCAATACAAATTTGTTGCAATCCTGAACACAGTTATGTAATATTTGTTGTGAGTTCCTTTTGAGCCATTGGTTGACAACAAAATATTAATGAATTCCTTTTTCCAATGAACAATTTTTAAAATGATAACAGGCTACAATACATAGTTTCTTAAATACATTATTTTTAACCAAGCACCCTAAGGTAGATTGTATTGACTTAGAATATTGTTGAGACCTTTGGTGAAATACCCACATGCATAAGACTTGTCAAAAACGATCTGAATATGAGTGTTTAATGGATCAACAAACTTCACATGTTGAGGAATTTCATCGTTGAATTTGTTGAAGAAGTAATCTGGAACCCGTGCTAATTCCTATCAGAAAAGTGCACTTGTAAATAACTAAATATATAGAGTGTGATGGTTGAGTTGCTCCAAAAAATAGGGATACGTGGAGGCTGAGGTTTTAAATGAGTAACCTATTGTGTTTTAATTTTTCTTAATTTATTGGAAAAAAATCAAAGAGGAAGATCTATACACAAGATAAATAGGAGCCGCAGAATAATGGTAAAAGAGGAAGGCTGTGTGTATTTTTCTTAATTTTATTGGAATCCTTGTCAAGTTTCTTTTATTGTTTCACATAAGTAGTGGTAACATTAAGTGGTGATCTTAGGAAGTACAAATAATTTATGAATATTTTATATGAATATGGCAGTTTTATTTAAATATGGTAGTAGTTTTTATTTAAATAACGTAGTAGTTTTATGAAGAAATAGATGAATGTTAACTAGGTTTGTATTTTCTCTGTTGAAGGAAAAGTAAACTTACACATTGTTTTCTCTATCTCGTAATTGATTCAACAAGGTTTTTTAAAAATATTTTTCAAACTTAATGTTAGAGAATCGAATCTATACCATATTGTCACCCATTATTTTGTTAGATATGCTTTATATATATTTTGAGATTTTATGCACGCAATCCATTTTTAATCTAGATCAAGATAACCTTAAAACTAGGTCCATTGTAATTTACTACTAAATATATTGATGGTGTGATTGCAAGTTTCCTTTGTATCATCTTTTAAGCAGAGCAACATATCCTCTTAGTTTAATATTGATCGTGATATTTCCATATATTGTGTGATTTTTTGACTATTTAATATTTGATTATTTAATTCCCTTCACATAAGCAAGGAACAGGAACAACACTGCAAACCTGGTGGTGGATTTAAAGACCTTAAGGTTTGCCTTCAACAGTACAGCGAACATGATCGTCGGCTATGACCTAAACGTTAAGTTCATAATGTCTCCAACTGTTATTGTCACCAATATGCAAAGTCCAGTTAGATCACCCGAAGTCTGGAAGGGATGAAACTGACAGGATTATGGCAAATGCCAAACAATTCCTTCAAGAGATGATAAAAGGGACACATTCGAAGACTACCAGATTGGTATTCACACTGTTTTCTCTTGTTAATGTTGCCTTTTAACTACTTCCAATAACTAAACTTTGTGTTATCCTATAGGCATTAATACTCCAGAAGATGCTCATGCGTAAGTCTTTTCACGATACGCCAGTACAGTATAAACATGTGATTTCAAAATTCACTCTGGAGGAACCAATAGGAATTGGTCATCAGGTGCCTGGATCGTAAGGATCTGTCAATTTGTCTTTTTTATTTTGTCAAGTAATTAATCTAATTCAGCAAATAATAATCTACTAACATTGTTTAAATCGTTTTCATTGGATGTCAGTAACGACTGTGGTGTGTAGGTTGCACAATGGATGAAAGGTTGTTCAAGGAATAGGAACTACAATCAAATAAATATCGGTAAGCATCGTAAGGATTTGACCAACAAAAAAAATTATAAGTATCATAAAATGATTTGGTTGGCCCTAAAATGATCTGGCTGGCACTAATTCATTCCCTCTCTACAGCTTCGACCAACTACTAGGATGCGTCTTGCGATTGATCTGGTTGTGCACGAGTACAATGAATTGAAAGACAAGAGTATTTGAAAAAGCTTTTCAGCACTGGCTTGACATTGAATAAAGGAAGAAGGGACTTGTCAAATTTTAATTTTCAGACAATGAGTTATTTTGAATTATTATGGTTGTAATAGACATAAGACTCTCCTATTTATTTCTGAGACAAGTTGGTTATGTTTGTTCTTAATCTTTTTTGCTAATGTGGGTCTGTTAGTTGATTTTGAATCTACCTTCTAAGGCAGCAATAGACCTTTTATTGTTTTTTGGGGTTAATACTTAAGTTCTTGCTTCTTTTATGTTTACATGTTTTCATTCTATTTCCAATGGCAAAAAATATCACCTGTGAGGTATTCAATACAAATTGACCTAACCTGACGGGTTACTATAGGTGATTTGGGGGTTTAGGCTACTACAGCTTCTATGTCCATATATGTGGCTGCTGTGTTCAGTTTTGGAAGGACAATGGTTTTCCTCATTCGGCTGGTGGGATGAACAACAGGTTCATGGTTTGGTCCCTTTTATCTATGCTTGCTCATTCACATTGCTGTTGATCTTGGATTTTTCGAGATGGCCTTCTTATCTGGTGATGGCTTTGCTGTCTAGACAGATTTGGGGCTTTTGTTCCATTTAGGAATTTATACGGACATTGGTCCTTCTTGTAATTATCAGTTTATGTGGCTCCTTTTGGGACTTTTGATTTGTATTTGGGTTGAGTTACCCTAGTACATAGTCATGTTCATCCAATTTTGATTTATCGAAAAATAATTGAAGATACATGCAACTCCAAAAAATGGTCTAAACCTTTATAAAAAAATTGAAAGGAGTTATCCCGCCCTTAATTAGCGTATAAATTATGTCCATATATATGCCAACACAATGTACCATTCCATTTCTAGAAATGGACTTTAGAGATTAATATGCAGAATAGCTGTTACACATAATGGTATAACACGGGACACTACCTAAGGTTAGAAAACTAGGTATGCGTGTATTGGAGTTCAAAAACCAATCGTATACACAAATGTACAAAGATAGTAATCTGTGTATGCGTGTGTAAAAGTTGAAAATTCAGTTTAATACACAGAGGTACAAAGAACATAATCTGTGTACACGCTTTACAAAAGTTCAAAAAACTGTGAACACACAGATGTGCTACACATATTATTTTGTGTAAGTTTTTCAAAACTGAATCTGTTTCACTTGTAACAACTTCTATGATTTGTCCAACGGATCTATTTCTTCAAATTACTATATAAGGACCTCATAGATACACTTTTCAACAATCTAATCACCCTGAATTTGAAAATACGAAAATCCAAGTTTCCATTGAGTTTCATCTTTGAGAGAAGAGTGTGATATTCCTAAGTGCTTCAATTTGTAATATCTAACTTCTAGAGTCATATTCTTTTCATTCAAGTTTCGATTTGTTGATTAGAGAGAGGGTATCTCTATGTTGTATTACAGAGATAGAAGGGATCTCTGGGTTGCAAAGCAAGTGTGCTTTTGTTGACGTTTTTCAAGGTAGTGAAGCCTTGATGATTTAAGAGATGGTATCTCTTAGTTGTTTCAAAGATTTAAGAGAGGGTATCTCTTAGGTTTTGACAAGGATAGAAGGAATCCTTGGGTAGAAAAGCTAGTGCGCTTTTTGAAAAGGTTTTTGTGCAAGGTAGTGAAGCCTTGTGTTGTTGTAATCGGATAGTGTAATTTCTGATTATAGTTGAGAAAACCACAGAGGTGTGGGACTGGATGTAGGCTTACCAGAGGAGCAGGATAAATCGTTTTGCGCATTCTTCTTACCCTTAAACTTCATACAATTGTCATATGCATGCTTTCTTGGTTGAAGTTGTTTAAGTGCTCTTGAAACTAAATCTTTAAGTTGTAATCTTGAGTTAGACTTTCATATAATTGATTGTGCTTTATTGTTATCATCATTACCTGTTCAACAACCTGAATCTTGAGAATTAAAATTGAGTGAAAATCAATTTTCTGTAGAAAACTCTGTTTGGGTTGAATTTGCTGGAAAAGTTTTTAATATTTCAATTCACCCCCCTCTTGAGATTGTAACCATTACCAACAAAAATTAAAACAAGACTTCTAACATATCAAAACCTTAAAATATAAAATACAAAAAAAAAACCCTTAAAATATGATAATGTTGCATTCATTAATAATATAAGCAAATTATTTATTTATCTTACTTCCTTTGTAATACTTCTATATACCAACATGTGGTTGGTCCAAGTGAAAATGAGATTGAGCCCTTAAGCAAGTGGTCAGGGGTTCGATCCCTGACTCTTGTGTATGGAAAAAACCTGGTTGGGAGAGATCAGCCCTTAAATGTTATGCAGTACCTCGAGAGACTACAAAAAAAAAAACACGACTTACCGACGGAAAAAACCTATCGTAAATGAAGAAATTCCGTCGGAAAACTACATTACCAACGGACTTTTGTGACGGACACGGTTCCATCGATAATAGGTGCGTAGGAAAGCCTTTCCGACGGCTCTAGTTCGTCCATTGAAAATTTCTGACGGCTTTAACCTTGGGAAAACATGCCACACAGAACCCCTAATTACCGACGGAAATTCCGTGGGTAACTCTCTATGGAAGTTACCGACGGAAAATTTCATCGGAAAATGTAACCAACAGTTACCGACGGAAATATCCGTTGGAAACAAGGTTTTTTCTATTTTTTAAATTATTTTTTATTTATTTTGTTTTATATTAATAATTAATTATTAATTATTTTTATTATAATTTATATATTCAATATTCAATATTATATTTTATTTATTAATTATTATTATATTTTATTTTAATTAATTATATTTTATTTATTAATTATTATTATAATTTATTTATTAATTTATATTTAATTATAATTTAATTATTATATTTTATTTTAATTAAATATTATATTATCAATTACAAAACAAAATTGAAATCAAAAATAAAATTTAAAAAGCAATTAAATTAAAATTAATTTAAAATAAAAACAAACTCAACATATAATCCATAAATAAAATATCCGTCTATTACAAAACTCTACTACACATATAACTATCCTAATACCCATCACCATAATATCCGTCATCGTCGTCCTGTCGGGGGAGTCTGCCGGCGTCACATGACCATCAAGCTGCGGCTCAGTAGACAGACCATCATCATGCGGCTGCAGCGGTGGATCAGTAGTAGTACGTAGTGGAGGGCTGGGGCTGGGCATGGGTGGCATAGAGGACCCCCTGCAGAGCGTTGCACCTGTCTGGTGGGTGGGAATCGAGCACAACGGTCATGACTGTAGAGAATGTCTCCATCTGCTGCATGATGTGCTCGTTCGTCTCCCTTTGCTGTTGCACCTCCCCTGCTTGACCGCACACCTCGTCCATATCTTGTGAGCCGGAGGATGTAGGCTCCCTAATGGTCAAGCTCGGCGTCGACCCCCGACGGATCGACCTGGATAGGGTCGTAGTACCGTAAATCCGTCCCTTGTTCTTCCCGCCCGCCACATCCATCCATGCCTGGGTCTGTAGTTGCTCAACCTTGGTGGGGTCCAAATGAGAAGGATCTGAGGCACCAAAGCAGGAGGCAACCTCATATGCTACCTGACTAAACCTGGCGTTGTACTCCTCATCCTATTAATACAGTACAATCAATATTTATTAATATATATATATATATATATATATATATATATATATATATAATAACTACCAATAGTTTAAATATAAAAAAAAAACACTTTAGCTCACAACTGTCTGCCTCGACCTCTCATCAACAAACACGCCGGTATCCGAGCGAATATGTGTCTGATCAAAGACCGTAGGGACATCAACGGACCGAGCTAGCTCTCCTTCCTACAACCGACTCACCAATAAAATCAATTAGTTATAAAACATTTTTAATAAAAAATATACAGTTTATAAATAATGCTATTTTTATATGCATACCATGTAAATGGCATGCTACATGTGGCTAATAGAACCACCAGTGTGCATGCTCCCACCCTTCTCGGAAGCCCGATTTCTCTTCGCCTTTTCACATTTCAGCTTGTAAGCTGGAGTGTCCCAGTACGCACACAGTTGGACCCAGATGTTGGGCCCGATGTAATCCAGACTTATCTAGCTCTCCCTACGCTCCCGGAGAATGTCCCTCAGTCCAGCAGCTGCTCGGTCGTCAAAGATAGCATTTATCTCTGAGGTATGCTCCGGTAACCAACGCACAAGCTCCTGTTAACAAAGAAAAATATATTAATAACATTAAACAAAAAATATATAAAATAAAGGGAAAATTACATGAACTAATAAACAAGAACTTACCCTGAATCGTCTGAAGATACAATCCTGATCCTCCCCGGGGATCACCTCCCATGATGGCGTGAAGGTAATGTGCTTCGATCCCACTTTTGATGGGATGAAGCTGAAAAATTCATAATTTTATTAAATCAACAATATGACAACCAACAAATATATTCTTATTAAATAGCAATTATTTTTAAACAACGTTAAATTAAATTAAACTTACGATCCAGAAACAGGACAAATCCATGGTCCATCCTCATGTGCGGGAACCCTGGCCCACTCAAGCAAGTCCTCAGCCGCGATCGACTGCTGCACAGACAATGATGATGGTATGGCCGTGTCATGACCGTATGTGGCCGCAGATGATGAGGATGGAATGGTCGTGTCCGGTTGTGGCATCATCCCAGGAGTCAGCATAAATGATAATCCTGCTGGGTGTGTGACCGGCGCAGTCGATGATGATGGTGGCACTGTGTGTGGGTGTGGTGTGGGTCCAGTAGGGGGCGGCGAGTAGCCGGTTAGTGCGCGTCGTGGTGCAAAGCGAGTGGAGGTCTGGACATGGGTGGAGGGTGGGGTAGTGTGGGTCGGGGATAGTGTAGTATGGGTAGGGGATGATGTAGTATGGATCGGTGAGGGTATAGAATGGGTTGGGGAGGCTCCTGTAGGTGGCGATAGGGTAGGTGCGGTAGGGATGGGGGTGGGTGCGGAGGGACCTCCAGGAATGCGAGCAAGCACCTGGGACTTCACGATGTATCGTCCCCGCTTAGCCTTCCCCTTCCCCTTATCACCGCTAGGCGGTGGGGGGCGGGGCGGCTGTCCTCCTGATGCTGACATGTCTATTTTTATAGCATAATTACAAATCAGTGTAAAAACAATAAGTAATCGACATTTAACAGTCTAATCTAAGCAACTATTTTTATAGAACAATATTTGTCAAGTCTTACATTTAATTGCATAAGCAAATATTTAAAATACAATAAAAATAACATAATAATAAACTTCCTATTCAGACTCGGTATCGTCATTTGATTGTAAGTCCGACTCTTCTTCTTCTTGCATTGAGTCGTCACTTTGGATTTCTTCCTCTAATGATGCATGCATGGATGACTGATTACCAATGACCACATCTTCCCCTTCATTTGCAGATCCCAACATGCCAGTGATACGCTCGACCTCAATTACTTCATTGACATGTGATGATTCATCCGCCTGGAATGGCGTCTCATCCTCTCTGCATCATCGATTTCTATGCCACCCCTAGGCTTGGTAGTGACCGCAACACACCAACCTCATTTGTCTGTTCTCATTGCTGGATAAGGGATGTAATAAACTTGTTTTGCATTCTGAGCAATTATAAACAGATCAAACTGTTGATATCTTCTATCCATGCGAATGTCCACAGTTCCATACTTGGGATCCACTTTAGTGCCTGTCCTCGATGGATCAAACCAGTTATAATAAAATAAGACTACTTTTTTTTAGGATAAGTAGTAGTATTGTCTTGTAACTCTTATATGTGTTTTATGACCCCATAAAAATCACTTGGTACCTTCACCTGTCGACAACCCCGCTATTTATTGTCTTTTTACCCACTTTCCATTAATCTGTGTGGAATTTGTACCCATTAGCAAAGTATGTATGCCATGATCTAACACAACTGCAGGGCTCATACGCTATTTCTCTCAAGTCTTTGATTAGTCACACTTAACGATTGTTGATACACCTACGAATAGGTAAGTCATATTAAATAATTACTTTTTTCAAGAGGCAAAATTAAGCTTAATATAGTGTTTGCATCATCATATTACACTTACTTGTTGCTTGAACCATTCGGGGAAAATCTGCATGTGTACGAGCGGAACCATCTTGTTCACTTAATTGATTAATTTGAAGGAACACACTGACAAATAAAATGTGTACTATGTGTTAAAGGAGAAATTATCATAACATGTGATACATTATTTCAAAAATAGGTTGTTAAGACTTACTCATGGTATGGTTTCACCTCTGTGCAATTTATCAAGACATGAACATGGGCTGATGCATACTCCTCATCAGTTAACCAGTAAGTAAGCTCCTTGCCAGCATGACGGTCAGGAAGGTTAAATACGAGATAGCATATAAGGATACCCTGCATTATCAGCATCTACCTCGTTCCTAACATGTCTTGGTGCCAACATAAAGTTGTTGAAATAGTGGGAACAGAAATAGGTTGTCTCACGGTGTAAGTAAGACGCACAGATTGATCCTTCCACCCTAGCCTTGTTTTTAACCGATCGTTTAGAGTCGCCCATGAATCTAAGTAATAAAAAACATCGGTGACAAAGCATTACTCAATGGTCGCTAATTATTTAAATGTCAAAATATAATAAAATTACCTTTCAAACGGATACATCCACCTATATTGTACTGGTCCAGCAAGCCTCGCTTCATATGGAAGATGTATAGGGAGATGTTCCATTGAGTCAAAAAATCCTAGGGGAAAACCCTCTCCATCTTGCACAGAAATATTGGAATGTTTTCTTCCATCTTCGTCAGACCATCCGCTCTTAAAGTTACAGAGCATATATCTTTAAAGAAATGACTGATTTCTGTAAGCGGGTTCGAAACATCTTTGGGCGTGAGCCGAAAGCAATAGGAAGCAAACACTCCATGAATACATGACAATCATGACTTTTCATCCCATGAAGCCTCCCTGTTCTTACATCAGCACATCGTGCCAAATTAGAGGAATAAACATCAGAGGTCCTAAGGTCTTTTAACCACCGACAAATTGACTTCGCTTCATCGGCGGTTAGAGTGTAACAAGCTTTTGGTTTGACCATTTTTCCATTAGGCTGCGGCTTATGCTCCAAATCCTTTAGTCTACAGTACAGAGCTATGTCCATCCTGCCTTCTCATTGTCCTTCGTCTTGCCAGACACATTCATAACCGTGTTAAAAAGGTTGTCAAAGAAATTATTCTCAATATGCATCACATTAAGGCTATATTATCCTTCCAGTACGGTAGTTCCCAAAAAATACTTTGTTTTGTCCAATTATGCCATTCTCCATACCCGGGTAATTTTGACACACCTGCTTCAGTGACTTTAGGAAGATCTCTAACCCGACCCCATATTTGTTCAGGAGTCAACAAAAGCGGTGGACCTTCCTCTTCTGCCTGATTCTTTTTGAATGCTCGGACGTTTCTTCGTAAGGGATGGTCGAGGATCTAAGAACCGAGCAATGAGAATCAAACTAGGAACTTTTACCACCATATCTAAGGGTAAAAGCCTTTCCATGTTCCATGCAATACGGGCACGCCAATTTACCGTGGGTCCCCCAACAGAGAGCATGTCATATGCGGGAAAATAATTGATAGTCCACATCGGTGATCCCCTCATCATAAAGTTTCGCTTCTTTGAAACGTCATAAGTCAACACACCATCCATCAACTTCTTCGGATCATCGATCGTGGCTGCAAATATACATCTATCCCAGCCAACGGATTAGATGGTCCGTATTAGACAAGTCGAAACATATATGGTTTTGACATGCACATCTCGGGAGGAAGATTGTGCAGTGTAACAATCACTGGCCAACATGAGTATGGCGGGCTGATGCCTGAATTTACGGGGTAAAACCATCTGAACACAACCCAAGTATCACATTTCGAGGATCTGCTGCAAAATCAGGATGAACCCGATTGAAGTGCTTCCAAGCTTCACCATCAGAAGGGTGGCGTATGACGCCCGGATTTCTTCTATTTTCATTATGCCACCTCATTTGTCCTGCAGTTTGCGTTGATGCAAACAGTCTGCGCAACCTTGGAATTATTGGAAGATAGAACATTGCCTTCACAGGAAGCTGGTTTCCTCTTACTATGGTCACTACTTTGAACGCGGTACCTGGTGTGTCGACAAAATTTACATTCATCCAACGCACTATCATTTGTGCCAGACTGACTACCATAATATAGCATGCACCCATTTGGACAACAATCAATCCTCTTAGCCCCAAGCCTAGTTTCGACACCAACCGTTTCGCATCATAATAACTTTTTGGCAACAACTCTTTGAAGGGTGTCACATCTTGAAGCATTTTACAAAAGAACTCCAAACACTGCTCTAGGACATTCCAATTGGACTTGGAAGCTAGAATCCTAACACAAATTGATAATTTTGAATCTAATGCCCCTTCAAACAATGGCTTATTTGTCTCTAACAATAGATTGTAGAATCTCTCTTGCGGTTCATTAAGAGGCTCTTCCATGTCATTAGACTCATCCACCTCAAAATTCCTATGTTACCCAAGACAATCATCGACCATCATATGCATTGACTGGAGTTGTTCGACATATTCATCATGGTAGCCACTGCCTGATGCACCCATTTCAAGATCGTCACCACCGACTTCAGTCAAATAAATATTCGGTAATTCCTCACCATGATCAGTCCATATCCAATAATTAGGCTTGAACCCACGTCGGTATAGGTGTAACTTCACGTCATCATCACTCAAAACTGCCATACAATTGTACTTTGTGCACGGACATCTAATCCCCCCATCTTCGGCATAATCACAATGTTTGCTTTGCTTTTGATATAAACTCCTCAACTCCAGCTACAAATGATTGTTTCATAAGTCGTCTCCCAGACTCATTCTTATCATACACCCAACTACGGTTTGCGGGATAATATTCCATCCTTCTGCATTTTCAGATAAATTGAAGTATTTTTAAACATGATACTATGACCCCGAATCGCTCCCTTTCCTTAAAAGGTGTGGTCCTATCCTATTAGAGGAAAAACTTTTTCATCATTGTATTATACTCAATGTTTACAAAACCGGACCGGTCATTGAACCGGTGAAGGTAACGGTTCAAGGTTCAATGGTTCAATCGATGTTGAAACGTGGTTGAACCGGTAGTAATTAAATAATATTATTTTAATTTTTAATATAATATATTAAATATTATCAAGATAAATTTTAAATCCTCATACTTTTTAATAATATAAAATACTTTTTATTTTATATTAATAAATTTATATAAATAATTCTGGTACTTACTTCCATAAGTGTAAAAATATAAACCAATTTCAAAGGTCTACTAGCCCAAAGTTTCCTTATATGTATTTTTATGTAACTATAAAAAACAAAAACTAAGGTCAGATTGCCTTTAAGACCATTGTGCATTTTAAAACAAAAATAATATTGGGCTAGAAAAGAGTGGACATCCAAGCCCACTTCAGTTATGCTAAACAAAAGGAAATTAGAAAGCAACCTTAGCTCCATTTGTTTCATTCAGCCCGCCGCCCACTTTATCTTCTATGATCTCTCACTGATCTTATTTCTTCTTTCTTTTTTCTGTAACAAGATATGCTCATGGCTCTTCACGATATGGCTCATGGTTCTTTACGTTATGGTAGAGGTGTCTCTGTTTCGTTCACAGTTCTGGTTGAGGTGCCTATGCTGAAATAGACAAGTATAAACACGAGAAGGGGGAGTTGAATTGTGTTTATCAGAATTTAAGCAAAATTGAAATCTTTTAGTAAGCGGAAGCTAAATTTGGACGAGTGGAAGAATACAGGATGGACGGGTGACTTTTGCAAACACACCACTTGATAGACGTAAGAAAACTAAAGCAATTTAACATTTTAAGGAAAGAGAGATTGACACAGTTATTTATCCTGGTTCACTCTTCAAAGCAAATAGTTACGTCCAGTCCTTGGCAGCACCAAGATTTATCCACTATAACTGATCAGGTTACAAACTCGAGTATTATTTGCACACCTAGCCTTTTCAGGCTCAAAGACAAGTATTCTTTGCACACCTAGCCTCTTCAGGCTCAAGACAAGTATTGTTTGCACACCTAGCCTCTTCAGGCTCAAAGACAAGTATTCTTTGCACACTTAGCCTCTTCAGGCTCACTCAGGTTTGTTTGAGAGATTTGGTTTGTAATGAATACAACTTAGACAGGCAGAACTTTCACTAACACTCAGAGAGTGGTTTAAATGTAAAGCTTAGGAAAGTCTGCGTAATAACTTCAAATGATTGAAGAATAAAGAATGAAAGAATGAAGAAATTAATGCACAGAGTAATGGCGTTTCAATGCAGTGTGTATTCTCTGTTTCTTCATCTTCAATGACTTCTATATTTATGGTCTTCAAGCATTTTGGATCCGTTAGAGACATTCCCTCAGATGTTGGCTTCAAGCAGAACTTCATTAAATGCAATAGAGTCGTTCTAGGCAGCCATTAATGCAATAGAGTTGTTTTGGGCAGCCATTAATGCAATAGAGTCGTTGGTTGTACTCTAACATGAAGGATCGTGGCTTTATATATCGTGATACAGCCATATCAAAGTTGTGCAGAGAGCTTTTTGTATTTTTCTGAGCACACTTCCCTTTTCGTGTAAGGACCAGATGTACTAGGGAAAAAAACATGTTGGAAGCATTCTTCAACTGGTCTTTGGTTCTGACTATCCAAGGTTGCTTCCGACTTTTCTTGATAATCGTGAAACTGAGTAGGAGAGAGGGTTTTAAGTCTCTTTCTGGTTCTTGAAATATGATTCTGATAATCCTTATAGAATTCAAGTCTATAAGATAAGTGCTTCCATCTTGAAAATAACCACGTCTATCTAGCCATTTGAGTTTTCATTCGGGCTAGTAGACGAGCTCCATATTAAGGACTCAGCAAGTCCAAAGACTAGTGTGGACGAGCGCTTCTGTCACCTTTAGTGGACGAGCACTTCTGTTATTTTAGTGGACGAGAGCCTCTTGCACTTTAGTGGACGAGAGCCTATGTTATTTTAGCAGACGAGAGCCTTTGTTACTTTAGTAGACGAGAGCCTCTGTTACTTTAGTAGACGAGAGCCTCTGTTACTTTGGCAGACGAGCTCCATATGCCACGTCATTGGACGGATACTCCTTTAACTGGTTGAACGTAACCTAGTAGACGAGCTCCATATGCCACGTCATTGGACGGACCATTCTGATTCCTTAATGGGCGAGCTCCATCTCGCCACATCATTGGGCGGACCATTCCGATACCTTAATGGGCCGAGCCACATCATTGGGCCGGACCATTCGATACCTTAATGGACGAGCTCCATTTGCCACGTCATTGGGCGAGCCATTACGATACTTTAATGGACGAGCTCCATTTGCCATGTCATTGGGCGAGCCATTCCGATACTTTAATGGACGAGCTATTCGATACTTTAATGGATGAGCTATTCGATACCTTTAAGGATGAGTTCCTTCGCCACTTTAGTAGACTGGGCTTTTATCACTTTAGTGGAGACAAGTTTCTATCTCTTGCGTTTTGGACGTGCGCTTCAATCACTACAGTGTTGGACGTTTGTTTCAATCACTTGTGTGTTGGACGTGAGATTCTATCACTACACTGTTGGACGTGCAATTCTCTTATTTAATCTGCACACTTGATAAACAGGTTAGAAACCAATATGAAGGTTAATTAAATCATTAACCAATGTTTAGTTCTCATCGAAACCTAGGGAAATGCACATCAGACATTTTAGAGACTTAACAATCTCCCCCTTTTTGATGATGACAAACATTGAGATGATTTAATGAACCTCAGAAAATATCAACAAAGGAAATAACATATATAGACAGGTTGAAATTTTCATAAGCGAACATGTCATATCATATTCATTCTCCCATTCTCCTATAACACATTTCTATCACAAATCTCAATTTCTCCTATTAAATTTTCTTAAGCGAACAGGTCATATCATATTCATTCTCCCATTCTCCTATAACACATTTCTATCACAAATCTCAATTTCTCCTATTCTCCCCCTTTTGTAAACATCAAAAAGGGTTATCAAGTTTTATTTATGAGATATGTTAAGGGCAAGATAACATGTTAAGAAGATCATAGTAATGCAGCAAGCATAGTAGACATACTCCACTTAAACTATTGTATCATTACTCCCCCCCTGAACTAATGCTTAGTTAAAAGAACATGTATATAGGAGTAATGACAGATTTAGCACAGACAGGTTAACATTCATACATTTCATTCATCAATGAAATGCATGTTTAGATTATCTCTAATAAATAAAAACCTTTCTTCTGCGAGGGGTTTAGTGAAAATATCAGTCCATTGATTTTCAGTTTTAACAAACTTAATATCAAAGATGCCTTTCTGAACATAATCCCTAATGAAATGATGTTTGATTTCAATATGCTTAGCCTTAGAATGCTGAATTGGATTTTTAGTTAAGCATATAGCACTGGAATTATCACACCATACAGATATGTTATATTCATAAATAGAGTAGTCCTCAAGTTGATGTTTTACCCATAAGAGTTGAGAGCAGCAACTAGCAGCAGAGATCGATGTATTCTGCTTCAGCAGTAGACAGGGCAATGGTTGTCTGCCTCTTGCTTGACCATGAGTCTAAACTTGCTCCAATGAAGTGACATCCTCCACTGGTACTTTTTCTTTCTATTCTGTCTCCAGCAAAGTCAGCATCACAATATCCCACTAATTTGTATTCTTTTGATCTTAAATACTGCAAACCAAGATTAGTAGCTCCGAGCAAATATCTAAATATTCTTTTAACAGCCTTAATATGAGATTCTCTAGGATCAGATTGGAATCTAGAACACATACAGACACTTAATTGAATGTCAGGTCTGCTTGAAGTTAAGTACAGTAGAGAGTCAATCATACCTCTGTAGGCAGTTTAATATACCTTTTTACCTTCATCATCTTTGCTTAGTTTTGCATTGAGTTGCATAGGGGTTTTCGTGAGCTTTGCATTTTCCATTTTATATTTCTTGAGTATCTCCTTGGTATATTTTTGTTGATGAATGTAAATTCCATCACTTGTTTGCTTGATTTGTATTCCAAGGAAGAACTTCAATTCTCCCATCATGCTCATCTCAAATTCAGCTTGCATTAGATTTGAAAATTCCTTGCACAGTTTTCATTAGTTGCTCCAAAAATAATATCATCAACATATATTTGAACTATAATAAAGTTCTCTTTAGAGCATTTTTTGAATAGAGTAGTGTCTACTTGTCCTCTAGTAAAACCATTATGCATGAGAAAAGAACTGAGTCTATCATACCATGCCCTAGGTACTTGTTTCAAACCATATAATGCCTTTTTAAGTTTGAAAATGTGATCTGGTTTATCAGTATCCTCAAAACCAAGGGGTTGTTTAACATACACTTCTTCTTCAATTATGCGATTTAGAAAAGAACTTTTTACATCCATTTGAAATAGGGTAATTTGGTATTGTGAAGCATATGACATTAAAATGCGTATGGCTTCTATTCTAGCTATAGGTGCAAAGGTTTCAGTATAATCAATACCTTCTTGTTGGTTATAGCCTTGAGCTACTAACCTTGCCTTATTTCTGACAACTTTACCATCTTCATCCAATTTGTTTCTGAAGACCCATCTTGTTCCAATAACCGACTTGTTTTTAGGCTTAGAGACAAGAGTCCAGACATCATTTCTTGTGAACTGGTTAAGTTCTTCTTGTATAGCAAGAATCCAGCTTTCATCCTCAAGAGCTTCTTCAATGGGTTTAGGCTCTAAATCTGAAATAAAGGCCACATTTCTTGATTCTCTTAATGTGGATCTGGTTCTTACTCCTTCAGAAGGATTTCCAATAATAAGATCCTTAGGATGATGAGTGTTGAACTTCCAATTAGGGGTGTTCGCGGATTAGATTGGATCGGTTTTGAGCTAAAAAGTCATCCGATCCAATGATGAAAACATCGTGCGGTTTGGATTGGATCGGTTTGTTTCCTTAAAAAAATCCGATCCGATCCAATCCAATAAAATGCGGTTTGGTTTGGATTGGATTGGATAATTCGGTTTTTTTCATACTTTATTTTTTTCTAATGTCAAGTGTCATTTCTACTTATTTAATAGTGGATAAAAGATAATCTTCATTTTAATTTGGGAGTTTGAGAAGAAAAAAATTATTGGTATTTTTTAACACGTTCTTTTATATTAATTCTCTATATATACTACCACTTATCCTATTTTTTCCTTAAATCGGTTACAAATAAATTGTAGCTAATTATTTTTCAAATTTACTTAATTGTTTTCCTATTTTTCATGATTACTCAATCAAATATATATATATGCTATGCATCAAAGCTTTTAGTAAAATATAACTTCAAGACATTAATATTTATTCTAAAAAGTCATATATATGTCATTTCAACAAAAATATTAAAGAGAATGAGGGACATAAAAGTATGAAGAATAATGTTTAAGTATGAGTAATACTATAATTTCAAAAATAATAGTATATGTATATAATAGATCGATTTGGATTGGATTTCACTATAGGATCCAAAATCCGATCCAAACCAATAAAAATTGGGGTTTTTTCGATTTTCGGTTTTTTCGATTTTCGGTTTGTTCCATTTTCGATTTTTCGGTTCGTTTTTTGCGGTTTGAATCGGCTTGGATCGGTTGATGAACACCCGTACTTCCAATCCCTTTTGAGATCATCATGAAGATCTTGACTTGTCTGCTGACTCATCTGTTCCAGTTGCCTTTCAGCCTCAGGCACATGTTCTGTTTTGGTTAGATCGGGTTGTTGACTTTCTGGCTTGTTTATATCAAGACCTACAAGATCATCTTCTAGATCTGATAGTTCTTTATCAGTATTTAAACCATCATTGAATTTAACATGAACAGATTCTTCAATAATACAATTTCTTGAATTGTATACTCTAAAAGCCTTAGACTTTTCAGAATATGCTACGAAAATACCTTTATCTACCTTAGAATCAAACTTTCCAAGATTATCTCTAGTATTCAGAATAAAACATTCACATCCAAAAGCATGAAAATAAGATATTTTGGGACTTTTTCCTTTCCACAATTCATAAGGAGTCCTTTTTAGAAAGGGCCTAATAAGTATTCGTTTTGTACATAACAAGCAGTGTTTACAGCTTCTGCCCAGAAGTACTTAGGGAGATTATTTTCATTGAGCATAGATCTAGCCATCTCTTGCAGAGATCTGTTCTTTCTCTCAACCACTCCATTTTGCTGTGGAGTTCTAGGTGCAGAGAAATTGTGAGAGATTCCATTCTCCTCACAGGAACTGTCTAAATCGCTCATTTTCAACTTCTCCCCCATGATCACTTCTAAGGGTAGAAATACAGAAACCCTGCTCATTTTGTACTCTTTTTGCGAGAATCATCGAGAAAGCCTTAAAAGACTCATCCTTGTGTGTTAGGAAGAGTACCCATATGTATATAGAATAGTCATCAACTATGACAAATCCATATTTTCTTCCAGCCAGGCTGGCAATACTAACTGGTCCAAACAGATCCATGTGTAACAACTAAAGAGGTTTAGAGGTTGATACTTGGTTTTTAGATTTAAAACTTGATTTTATCTGTTTACCTCTCTAACATGCATCACACAAGACATCTTTCTTAAAGCTAATATCAGGCAATCCTCTCACGAGATTATTCCTTTTTAATTCAGAAATTAGTTTCATACTAGCATGTCCTAGTTTCTTATGCCATAACCATCTCTCATCCTCTTTAGACATCAGACATGTTACACTTTGATATGAGAGATCAGACAGTTCAATCATATAAAGATTTTGTTGCCTTTTAGCTGAAAAGAGGGTTTTGCCACAACAGTCTTTAACTATGCATACATCCTTGGTAAAGGAAACATCAAAACCACTATCACATAATTGGCTTATGCTAAGCAAATTATGTCTTGATCCTTTAACCATAAGAACATTAGATATAGAGGGAAGAGGGGGTTTACCACCAATAGTACCAATTCCTATAACTTTCCCTTTCTGATTCCCTCCGAAGGCAACGTGTCCTCCTTTCATAAGTTGGAGGTCTAGGAACATAGACCTTTCTCCTGTCATATGACGCGAGCAGCCACTGTCCAGGTACCAGCGGTGGTGTTTTCTTTGTCTGTTGAGGACATCTGCAACAAAAATTATTTGATCTTTAGGCACCCATATTTTTCTGGGTCCTTTTCTGTTAGTTCTAGGAGTCTGTAAAGACTTCCTTCTCTTCTTATGGATACACTTGGACATAACATGCCCAGTTTTTCCACAGAAGTCACGAATAGGTGTCGATTTGGTTACAGTTGACTTAACAGATACTGTAGGAGCTTTAATTGATACTTTATGATGTGTCTGATGGACATATCCAATACCTTCTTTGTTAAAAGAGTGCTTCTGACTTCCAAGTAGCTTAGTCAGATTGTCTCTACCATTAAAAAATTTAGCAAGATCATAAGTGAGCTCTTCCACTTTCTGTTGAAGTTTTTCAACTTCTTCAGATGGTGATGTTTCACTTGAGATCTTAGCTTCATTAGACTTTTCAGTCTTCAGCTCACTGTTCTCTTTAGCCAGCTTCTTGCACTCTTGAGATTTCTGTTTATGCTCACTGGTGAGCTTTACATACTCTCTCTTGAGGGATTTGAAGGCGTTAGATAAGCAGTTGGATTCCTCCATCAACTCCTCATAGGCATCAAGTAATTCCTCATAGTCAGGAAGTACCTCATCATCAAAGTCTCGAGTCGGTGTTGGCCATCAAACAGAGATTGGCTTCTTCCTCTGTTTCTTCATCAGAAGATGTTGACTCCAGATCCTCCCAAGTAGCCATCATTCCTTTCTTCTTCTTCTTGAAGGATTTCTTAAAAAGGGCCTTCTTGAGTTGAGGACATTCAGCCTTGAAGTGACCGGGCTTCTTGCACTCATAGCAAACAATTGGACTTTTGTCTGTTGAGGTGGATTCTTTGAAGTTCTTGTCCTTGTTGAACCTTTTGAATGGCCTATCCCTCTTGAACTTCTTTTTCTGTAGGAGAAGCTTGATCTTCCTGGTCAGGAGAGACAATTCTTCATCACTCTCAGAATCCTCGAGTTTTGATAGGTCAGCATCACTGGATGACTCGTCTGCCTTCAGAGCCTTGGAAACTTTTGCTGACTTTTGATCAGCTTTCAGAGCGATTGATGATAAGCCTCTGGCTTATCTAGTTTTATGACTAGATGAACTAGGGTTTATGTGCCAATTAGTCGAGTTCACTCTCGTTTTCGCCCAAATTTGCCTTGTTTTGTTCCTAAGTTGGACTTTGACTCGTTTTGCGTATTTTGTGTAGTTTTTAGCTTATTTTGGATAGAATTATGCTTTTGGTTGCTTTTGGTGTTTTCAGGTCAATAGGTGAAGCTCCGGGAGTCAAGGGAAGCCAAGAAATAGTGGAAATTGCAATTCTGGAGACACTCGCCCCGCGAGTGTATGCTCGCCTCGCGAGATTGAAGGTCAACAAAGCAGCAAAAGTCATCACTTATGGCTCGCCCCGCTAAAATATTCTCGCCTCGCGAATCATGAAGACCTGGAAGTCAGAGACAATCACGGCCTAGCCGTGATGAAGGTCACAGCCTAGAATTGAAGTCTCGCCCCGCGAGAGGTGTCTCGCCTCGCGAGATCCTGAAGACCCTGGAAGACAGAGACCATCACGGCCTAGCCGTGATGAATATCACGGCTGTGACAGATTAGGGTTTGGAGACTCGCCTCGCCAATCACAATTCGCCACGCGATCATTCAAACTCAGGATGGAGCCAAAACTGCAATTCGCCTCGCGAATAGACGCTCGCCCCGCGAAATACAAATTTGAAAGCGCGCCAATACTAAAATTCACCTCGCGAAGGAGTGCTCGCCCCGCGAGCTGGCGAGAAACAGAATCCTTATTTAAAGGCTGTCTCAGATCAGAGAGGGGCTAGTAGTTTGAGGGAGGGTTTTTAGCCACTGTTCAGAGTAGTTACGAATCCTTGTTTCTCTTTGGAGCTGCGTCTCCCCTTTTTCTTTTTCTTATTTTGAGATGGTGATTATGTCCGAGTGTTTGTCTATGAGCATGAGGAACTAATCCCGTCGCCTGAGGGAACAATGAAGCCACCCATGGCGGTGTAGATTCGATGTGATGTATGTTTTTCTCTCCTTTAATTCAATTCTTGTTTTCCAATTCTGATTTGAATGCGTTGATCATATGTTTTGCGTGATTAACTAGTTAAACGTGTTTGAGGCCGAGAGGCGATTCGCGTTTTAGAACTTGAATTGGGATCGCTAATCGAATATTACACGAGAGTGAGTAGGAGATTAGTGCAACCTTATAGGGAACAAGAATTAACCAAATTCGAGATTAGGATTATGAGACCTAGCAAGTAATTAATACAATCGTCGAATACGTCCTTATGAGCACGAGAGTGGATTTAGGAGAATTTAGGGGTCCCGGTTGACATTGTAATTGAACTTAGGGAGGAATTCATCATCACTTGGGTATGCATAGTGGGTAGGTGGATTTGTGACCTTGGACATTTTAATTTTCAGATTTTTAGTTAAATATTTTATTAGATTTGTTAATTTGAATTCAATCCTATCTTCTCTCTCAACCACCTTCTGTAACTTGACCAACGTATCGGATTTCCCGCGGATTAGTCGAATTGGTAGCCCAATCCCTGAGTTCGACCTCGGTAATTACTTACCGTGTTTATTTTATTACTTGCGACGACCCGGTACACTTGCCGGTTCCACAACAATTGACTTGCCCTTCTTTGGTGCAACTTCATCTCCAAGTTCTTGCTCATGAACAGTGAGTGTTCCAAGAAGTACATCCATAGTCAAGGTAGTAAGATCCTTGGCTTGAGAGATAGCAGTAACCAAAGGTCTCCACTGTTTGGGTAGACTTCTCAGAATCTTTCCAGCCTTCTCAGCATTGGTATAGACTTTGCCAAGAGATTTTAAACTGTTGATTATAGTTTGAAATCTTCCAGTCATTTGAGCAACAGATTCTCCTTCCTCCATGACGAACAATTCAAACTTTCTGACAAGTATGGCTATCTTTGACTCTTTGACTTTGGCTGTTCCTTCATGTGTGACAGCTAAAGTGTCCCATATTTCTTCGGCAGAGTCACAGGCACATACCTTATCAAACTCCTCCGGATTGAGAGCACAAATGATGTTATATCTAGCTTTGTGGTTCAGCTCCCATTTTGTCTTTTCTGCGGTGGTCCACTGAGCTTTTGGTTTGTCAGTGTTATCATCATTCATAGGAATGAATGGACCATCTATAATGACATCCCAAAGATCAGAGTTTGTAGATATAATGAACCGTTGAAATCTATCTTTCAAATAGTTGTAGTTTTCTTCATTGAAGTATGGAGGTCTGGTTAGGGAAGCTCCTTCAGTCTGATGACTTCCACTTGAACTAGCCCCAGCAGTCATGTCTATTCTTCAGGACTTTTTACCTCTACACTGGTAGATGCTCAACCCAGAGGCTGAGCTCTGATACCAACTGAAATAGACAAGTATAAACACGAGAAGGGGGGGTTGAATTGTGTTTATCAGAATTTAAGCTAAGTTGAAATCTTTTCGTAAACGGAAGCTAAATTTGGACAAGTGGAAGAATACAGGATGGACGGGTGACTTTTGAAAACACACCCCTTGATAGACGTAAGAAAACTAAAGCAATTAAAGAGTTTAAGAAAAGAGAGATTGACACAGTTATTTATCCTGGTTCACTCTTTAAAGCAAAGAGCTACGTCCAGTCCTTGGCAGCACCAAGATTTATCCACTATAACTGATCAGGTTACAGACTCGAGTATTATTTGCACACCTAGCCTCTTCAGGCTCAAGACAAGTATTGTTTGCACACTTAGCCTCTTCAGGCTCAAGACAAGTATTGTTTGCACACTTAGCCTCTTCAGGCTCACTCAGGTTTGTTTGAGAGATTTGGTTTGTAATGAATACAACTTAGACAAGCACAACTTTCACTAACACTCAGAGAGTGGTTTAAATGTAAAGCTTAGGAAAGTCTGCGTAATAACTTCAAATGATTGAAGAATGAAAGAATGAAGAAATTAATGTGCAGAGTAATGGCTTTTTAATGCAGTGTGTATTCTCTGTTTCTTCATCTTCAATGACTTCTGTATTTATGGTCTTCAAGCATTTAGGATCCGTTAGAGACATTCCCTCAGACGTTGGCTTCAAGCAGAACTTCATTAAATGCAATAGAGTCGTTCTGGGCAGCCATTAATGCAATAGAGTCGTTCTGGGCAGCCATTAATACAATAGAGTCGTTGGTTGTACTATAACATGAAGGATCGTGGCTTTATGCATTGTGATACAGCCATATCAGAGTTGTGCAGAGAGCTTTTTGTATTTTATTGAGCACACTTCCATTTTCGTGTAAGGACCAGAGGTACTAGGGAATAAAGCATGTTGGAAGCATTCTTCAACTGTTCTTTGGTTCTGATTATCCAAGGTTGCTTCTGACTTTTCTTGATAATCGTGAAACTGAGTAGGAGAGAGGGTTTCAAGTCTCTTTCTGGTTCTTGAAATACGATTCTGATAATCATTATAGAATTCGCGTCTATAAGATAAGTGCTTCCATCTTGAAAATAACCACGTCTATCTAGCCATTTGAGTTTTCATTTGGGCTAGTAGACGAGCTCCATATTAAGGGCTCATCAATTCCAAAGACTAGTGTGGATGGACGCTTCTGTCACCTTTAGTGGACGAGCACTTCTGTTACTTTAGCGGACGAGAGCCTCTTGCACTTCAGTGGACGAAAACCTCTGTTATTTTAGCAGACGAGAGCCTCTGTTACTTTAGTAGACGAGAGCCTCTGTTACTTTAGCAGACGAGCTCCATATGCCACGTCATTGGACGGATACTCCTTTAACTGGTTGAACGTAACCTAGTAGACGAGCTCCATATGCCACATCATTGGACGGACCATTCTGATTCCTTAATGGATGAGCTCCATCTGCCACATCACTCGTCCATCTGCCACATCATTGGACGGACCATTCTGATACCTTAATGGACGAGCTCTATTTGCCACGTCATTGGACGAGCCATTCTGATACTTTAATGGACGAGCTCCATTTGCCACGTCATTGGACGAGCCATTCTGATACTTTAATGGACGAGCTATTCTGATACCTTTAAGGACGAGCTCCTTCTGCCACTTTAGTAGACGTTGGCTTTTATCACTTTAGTGGACGCAAGTTTCTATCTCTTGCATTTTGGACGTGCGCTTCAATCACTACAGTGTTGGACGTTTGTTTCAATCACTTGTGTGTTGGACGTGAGCTTCTATCACTACACTGTTGGACGTACGATTCTCTTATTTAATGTACACACTTGATAGACAGGTTATCAACCAATATGAAGGTTAATTAAATCATTAATCAATGTTTAGTTCTCATCAAAACCTAGGGAAATGCACATCGGACATTTTAGAGACTTAACATATGCTTCATCCTTTCTCGCACCATCAACTGATCTATAGCTCGTCGGAGCTCGGATTTGGCTGCTTTGTCTCGAACCGCCGGAACCCGGTGAACGCAGGGACGGTGCGCCGTCAGAACTCGTCCGAACTGGCGAACAAGGGAAGCAGATTTCAAGAATAGGACCAGACCGCCCCTTGAGTGGTTTTGGCCGGTTTCACCGGTTCTGCGGTTTTTGTACCGGTTCAACGCAGGGACGGCTTTGCCTACCAACCGAATCGCTCTAGGTCCCGGATCCCGGTTAAACCGGTCGGACCGACCGGTCCGGTCCGGTTTTGTAAACCTTGATTATGCTAGTTACTCATCACTTCTCATGTTTTATAGCTGACGAAATTTCGGCAGCATCTCCCATTTGTCTCTAAGTACGCGACTTGACCTCGGTGAAATACCACAATCAAGTATGGACCCGAAGAACAAAAGGAAATGCTTCGACCCCAAATTAATCAACTATTTCACCAATGACAATCATCGAGTAACTAGTATATCGGTGGAGAAAAAGTTTCTTCCCAAACTGTCCCAATTGGACAATTCAAGATTCAATAAAATGAGCGATAACATGACCACGAGTACACATACTCAATAATATTGAACCTTGAACGGGAAACTACGGTTTTTCTCAATTACGTATTAACTATATATATATATATATATATATATATATACATACATACATACATATACTCTAAGATTAAATAAAACTTGAAGTAACATAAATAATTTACATAAAGTTACGTTTGACATTATTAGCAATCAATCAAACCAATAATTAAGAAACCATCATAAACAAAGCATTAGCAAAAAAACAATCACTTACTATCATCAAAATTTATTAAATTGTTCGCCACTCTTTTGATTAAATCTTTTTTTTTTACTATTTTAATTTATTCATTCATTTTTTATTTGATTAATTAATTTATTTTTAGTGTTATGCAAATTATTAAGTTATTACATATTTAAGTTTATGATTGTTGAAAAAATAATAATTGTACTTATATATTTAACTATTTTCATATTCTATTTTTTACTTATTTAATCGTTAATGTTTTTTATTATTTATTCAATCTAATTTTATTGTTATCCAAATATTTTAAGAGATTTCGTCATCCACACTTCCCGATGCGCCAAAAGCATACCGACGTGCCATCAACAGATATTCCGGATACGTCATATGCCACTATTAACTTATTTATGAGATGAATATTTTAATTAACTTCTTAATTAATTACACATTATTTTTTATTTATTTAAATAATTAATACATTTTCTTATTCGTTAAATACTTAATTCATTATTCCAAATCGCACTTAATTAATCAATGAACATGCCGAATATGCTCCATCACAGCTGCAGGTATGGAGGAAAATGATTTTACAAATTCTCTAATGTTATCTATGCTAAATCTTATCAACACTAAATCGTTACGTTTTTATTATATTAAGGAAATTCATTAAGTTTATTACGCATTTGGTTTTGTCAAAAAAAAATTATGCATTTAGCAGAAACAAACATAGCACGTTTAATAACTTTACATGCACGTAATACAACTAATTAAATAACAAAAAAAATACACAAACTAACTTCACACACACTAGACAGATATTTTTATGATAAATAAATTAAATACATGCACATAATACAACTAATTAAAAGCAACATCATTCACTGAAATAAAATATACCAACAAAGACACATATAGCCCATGTTGTTCAAAAAAAATTTGTAAGACCACAAACAGGAATAAAAGATTCAATGTACCGCACTGGATGCCGAGAGTTGCTGCTGGATGAAGCTGGTGACACTGCAACAATGCAAAAAAATACCCTTTTACAATCCAAACCAATAATCAAAAAAAGGGGGAAATCTAATAAAAATAAAAAATGAAAATAAAAAAGGGATGGTGGTGGTTGTGTACCGAGTGGTGTTGTATGCAGAGTGGTGGTGGTGCACAGTGGTGGTGGTACACAGTGGTTGTTGTGTGTAGATATGGTGGTGCACAGTGGTGGGTAATAAAAATAAAAAAATTATCAAAAAAGGAATCCATACCACAGAGAGGTGGTGGTGGCGTTGGTGGTGGCGGCGCGGTAGCAGCGGTGGCAGAGAGGGGAGGAGAAGAGAGAAGGAAAAAAAGGAAGGAGAAGACTTCGTGCGGTGGTGACAGTGGCACGGTGGTGACAGAGGCGCTGTGGTGGAGGCGTGGTGGAGATCGCGGTGGAGGTCGCGATGGGCGCGGTGGTTGAGAGGAAAGACGAAATGGGGGGAAGGGTTTCGGACGGAGAAAGGAGAAAGGGGGTGAGGCCGGAGGTGGTGTGGTGGAGCCCGGTGAGGCCGGAGGTGGTGCGGTGGGGTGCGGTGAGCTCTGAGAGTGAGAAGGAAGAGAGAAAAGGAAATGGGGGGAAGGGTTTTTGACACTGGGTTATTTGAAAATTACCGACGGACACTATAGTTTTCCGACGGCTTTTTTCATCGGAACGTCCATTTTTGAATTTTCGACGGCCTGTTCCATCGGTAACGTAACCTAAAATTTCCGACGGCAAATCCTTTGGTAACTTCTTCACAATTTCCGACGTAAACATGGTTGGTACTTCTCATGCCAATATTTTTCCCATTCCCGCCTCCGTTACCGATGGGTTTTTCCGTCGGTAACTTTACCTACAACCAATCCGTCGGTATCTTTGTCAACTATTCATCTTCAGAATTTTTGACGGCTATTTCTGTCGGTAAATCAGAAATTTCCGACGGCTATGGCATCCGTCGGTAATATTCCGTCGGTAAATGCAATTTTCTATTTTCTATTGGTGTTTTGAATGGTAATTTTCTATTGAATATTAAATAATTGTAACATTAAATATCCGGATAAAACAAGATTTTACTGAGGGACAAAATGGTAAAACGCAAAGTTTAGTATATTTTAATAATAAATTAAATAAATCAGAGGGCAAAATGAAACCTTATCAACCATTGGGAAAAATGCCAACTGCATTGGTGCAGCTAAATTTTCCAAGACACCCTAGAAGCACCCGTAACATATTTATCCAGTTCTAAGTATATGCCAAAGCTTTTCTCTTCCATCAAGAGATTGAGAAAAAGAAAGTCTAAGGATCACTAGGAGAGACATGCATCATTTTATTTTATAGTTTTTTGATGGGATATCTTATAAGCAAAACTATGAGACCAACCCTTGGTTGGGAATCTTTCCTAAAATGAAGATTCCAAGATTTGAACCTTTGACATTACAGATAAAATTTGCCTAGACACGTAATCTATACGACTAACCATTTTCGGGGCACAAGCAACTTCAAGTCAAAATTTTAGGTGCACCCTTGTAAGTTATACGCCATAAGAAAGTGGTGTTTAAATTTGGTTAAGTATCACTACCAATACACCCTTTTTATATTGGTAGCTAGGTTAAATATAAATATCATCCTAAAATTGTAAGACTAAGAGCTGTTGAAGTTTTGATGTATGACAGACAATGTGAATTTTACATGAGTTTTTCAATTTGATTATACACTAATAAAGTGTTCAAGTGTTTGCAAGTTTACTCATGAAAGAGAAAGTCAAAGTATCAAAGGATGAAATGACAAAGATCAAAGAAGATCATGAGACTCAAAGATTCAAAGGAGATGACATGGAACAAAGCATCAAGACCAAGATTATTGAAGACCTTAAGTTCTTAGATGCTATTATAAGAATAGCATACTGGTCACGCTGTCGCGCACGCGCCAAAAAGAACGAGCGTTTACAAAAATATGTAGATAGGGAAGAAGCAAACTCGAGTATCGTCTCACAAGGACTCTTAGGTTGCTATTATTAACAGAAAATCAGTTTTGGGGGGTTGGAGTGAATGCAAATAAGAAACAAGGCAAAACAAAGCAATGAAAACAAGGCAGTTCAAAGAGATTAACAAATAGCTAAAGACGATCAACCTATTGTTCTCGGTTTCCCACTATCATTGGTTGATATAATTCCAAGCCCTAAGCAGATTCTAATCCCCTTTCAGTTGTAGCAACAATTAACAAATGAAATTGCTACTACGGATATATGTTCCTATTCCCGAATTAAACAAACAGGGTTAAGCCCTCATGAACTAAACGAACATGAATGAACACACGCGAATTAAACAAACGCGATTAAGTATAGGAACATAACATCACCGAAATAAATCAACACAACACTATACACTCCTGAATTAAACAAACAGAAACATATAGCATAGCATTGAAAAGAGAAAAGCAAATAAAACAGGAATTACAGAACCTCAAGTGATAATGGAAACCAATCACAGTAGATTAATCTAGGAGACTAGTTCTCCATTACAAAAGTGAAACAGCTATCTAAACTAAAAGAAAAACAAAATATAAAAAAAGAGATCCTCTTCAGTTCTGTCTAAAACACTTAAATACAATTTCTGGATTCCGCTAGCTCGCGAGGCGAACTATGTCTCGCGAGGCGAATCTTGCAGCGTTTGGTCTTCTCGCGAGACGAAGTACGGCTCGCGTGGCGAGGAATCGAAAAGTCATGGCTTCTGGTCTTCACTCTCGCGAGGCGAGTCATCTATTCGTGGGGCGACACAGAAAGGATTGCAAATTCTCTGGCACAGTCACCTTCAGGTTCGCGAGGCGAATGCCTCCTCGCGGGGCGAAAGCTCCAGATTTATTTCTTTTTATTAACCTGAAAACAGAAAATAGCATAAGTGCTTTATTTAACTCTAAATCAACTAAATTAACCTAAAAATACTTTACAGACTCAAAATGCTGCTTAAAGACAATCAAGTCTAATTTGGGCAAAAACGATATAAAATTAGCACAAAACCACGGTCATACTAGCTATAAAACTAGATGAGCCAGCGGCTTATCACATACTTAATCTCTCAGTGAAACTCTTGGAAAATTAAGGAAAAACTAAGTTTTCAAAAGAATAATTAAATGAGTTTTTCAAGGAAAAGGATTTACAAAATATGTTAATTGAAAAAGGAAATTAATTGAAGTTATACACTTGTGTATTACACATGTGTATATTCAGTTAATTTGAAGTACAAGTGAAAATCTTTCTATACACGTAAGTTGTACACATGTGTATCAAAGCTGTTTCTTGAAAATATGAAGAGTACACAGATGGTCAAAACTATACACCTGTGTATAGAACAATTCAGATGCTTCAGAACTTGTGCTTTCATGTGTAATCGATGTACACAACCTGTGTATGAAGTTCTGGAATGATCTGGGTCGGTGTTCTAATATACACCAATATACAAAAGGACATAATCTGTGTATTCAAGAATAGGGCAAGAGATACACGGATGTACAAGAGTGCTAATATGTGTACGTGTGTGTTGGAGTTCAAAAACCAATTGTATACACAGATGTACAAAGATAGTAATCTGTGTATGCGTGTGTAAAAGTTGAAAATTCAGTTTAATACACAAATGTAGAAAGAACATAATCTGTGTACGCGCTTTACAAAAGTTCAAAAAACTGTGAACACACAGATGTACTACACAGATTATTTCGTATCAGTTTTTCAAAACTGAATCTGTTTCACTTGTAACAACTTCTATGATTTGTCCAACGGATCTATTTCTTCAAATTACTATATAAGGACCTCATAGATACACTTTTCAACAATCTAATCACTCTGAATTTGAAAATACAAAAATCCAAGTTTCCATTGAGTTTCATCTTTGAGAGAAGAGTGTGATATTCCTAAGTGCTTCAATTTGTAATATCTAACTTCTAGAGTCATATTCTTTTCATTCAAGTTTCGATTTGTTGATTAGAGAGAGGGTATCTCTCTGTTGTATTACAGAGATAGAAGGGATCTCTGGGTTGCAAAGCAAGTGTGCTTTTGCTGACGTTTTTCAAGGTAGTGAAGCCTTGATGATTTAAGAGATGGTATCTCTTAGTTGTTTCAAAGATTTAAGAGAGGGTATCTCTTAGGTTTTGACAAGGATAGAAGGAATCCTTGGGTAGAAAATCTAGTGTACTTTTTGGAAAGGTTTTTGTGCAAGGTAGTGAAGCCTTGTGTTGTTGTAATCGGATAGTGTAATTTCTGATTATAGTTGAGAAAACCACAAAGGTGTGGGCCAGGACGTAGGCTTACTAGAGGAGCAGGATAAATCGGTTTGCGCATTCTTCTTACCCTTAAACTTCATGCAATTGTCATATGCATGCTTTCTTGGTTGAAGTTGTTTAAGTGCTCTTGAAACTAAATCTTTAAGTTGTAATCTTGAGTTTGACTTTCATATAATTGATTGCGCTTTATTGTTATCATCATTACCAGTTCAACAACCTGAATCTTGAGAATTAAAATTGAGTGAAAACCAATTTTCTGTAGAAAACTCTGTTTTGGTTGAATTTGCTGGAAAAGTTTTTAATCTCTCAATTCACCCCCCTCTTGAGATTGTAGGCATTACCAACAAAAATTAAAACAAGACTCCTAACATATCAAAACCTTAAAATATGAAATACCAAAAAAAAACCTTAAAATATTAATAATATAAGTAAATTATTTATTTATTTATCTTACTTCCTTTGTAATACTTCTATATACCAACATGTGGTTGGTCCAAGTGGTAACTAGATTGAGCCTGATCGCGCTGTCGCGCACGCGCCAAAAAAAACGAGCGGTTTTTAAAACTGTAGTTAGGGCGACAACTCGGATGTCGTCTCACAAGGACTCTTGAAGTGTTAATTGTCACAAAATCTTTTTTTTTTTTGGGGGGGTGGGGGGGGTTGGATTGGAATGCAAATAAGAAACAAAGCAAAGCAAAGTAATGAAAACAGAGCAGTTGAAAAGATTATCAATAGCTAAAAACGATTAATCTATTGTTCTCGATTTCCCAACTATCATCGGTTCATGCAAGTTCCAAGCCCTAAGCAGATTCTAATCCCCTCCCGGTTGTAGCAACAATTTACAAGCGAAACCACTACTACAGATATATGTCCCTATTCCCGAATTAAGCAAACGGGGTTAAGCCCTTCGTGAACTAAGCGAACACGAAACGTACACACGTGAATTAAGCAAACGCGATTAATTATAGGAACATAATATCACCGAAAATAAATCAACACAACATAATATACTCTTGAATTAAACAAACAGAAATATATAGCATGACATTGAAAAGGGAAAAGCATACAAAACAGGAAATACAAGAACCTCAAGTGTAGTCGAAATCGATTACAATAGATTAATCCTAGAAAATTAGTTCCCCATGGAAAAACGAAAACACACAGAAAAATGTAAAAACAATAGAGAAGCAAAAAGTTCTTCCAATCTGTCCAGAATAGCCATTTATACTATTCAGAATTTTAGCCCACTCGCGAGGCGAACCCTCATTCGCGAGGCGAATATCATGAAGAGTCAGCAACGTTTGGTCTTCTCACGGGGTGACGTACTTCTCGCGTGGCAAGGAATGGAACAGTCATGGCTTCTGGCCTTCAGTCTCGCGAGGCGAGACATGGATCCGCGAGGCGACACAGAACGGGTTGCATTTCTCTGGAACAGTCAGTTTTCAGGGTCGCTCGGCGAGGTGCTGTTCTCGGGGCGAACCAGAGAGGATGACATTTTTACTGTTCTGCTGGCTTTCAGGTTCGCGAGGTGAGAAAACTCTCGCTAGGCGAATACCCTGTTTCTTTATTCCCTCAACTTCTACTTAACCTGAAAACAACAAAATAGCCATAAGTGCTTTATTTGACTCAAAACTGGCTAAATTAACCTAAAACTACTTTAGAGACTCAAAACCTTGCTTGAGGACAATCTAATCTAATTTGGGTGAAAATAGGATATAAATTGCACAAAACCCTGGTCATACTAGCCATAAAACTAGATGAGCTAGAGGCTTATCAAAATACCCCAAACTTAAACTTTGCTTGTCCCCAAGCAAACTAAAACTCAAAAATCAAAAGGACTCAAGACCTGACAAGCTTAAAAGATTCAATCAACCTTGCACAAATTCAAGCAGCTTCATCAAAGCAGTTTCTTCAATGTAATGTCCCCCCCCTCTTTCAAGCAAAGCAATCCCCACAATCATTCATTCTAAACAATTGAGAATTTCATCATTCAAACAATCATTAATCTAAGCAGGGGATCCAAGTTACACACAAGAGGGAGATCACCAAATTCAAACAACTGCCTTCCTCACAAGGGCATTTAGTGTTCACTCAATCGCTCAGTTTGTGTCAGGCAATCAACAATTCACTCAATTTCACTTTTAAGAACACTTCCCATAAATTTGATTTTCATCTCCAAATGATTCCCACAGAAAACATGCAAGCAACATCAAAAGGTCTTTTATGGGTTGTAATGGGGCCTGGCTAAGGGTAGGATATACAAAGGTACTAGGCTGAATACCCTAGGAACTAAGAGAGCATGAAACCTTTTTACACTTTTGAATTTCCACTCAGATTCCCTTTTCCATTTTTCTTTATGCTTTGGGTGACTACAGCCTTTTTCTTGATATATTTTTTTTCTTTTTCTTTTTGACATTTTTTTGTTCTTTTTTTTTCTTCTTATTTTTTTTCTGCTTTTCTTTCTTTGTTTTTTTTTTCTTTTGGCTCCAACCTTTTTATTATATTTTTTCTTTTTCTCAATCCCAAGCAACACATTACACCTTGTAGCCACCCCAAACTTAATTTCTTGCAAACATTCTCTTGTCAAGATTCCATGCTCTCCTAATCCTAAGATCGGGTTAACATGATTTTCCAGATTTTAGCTTATTAACATAAGGTTAACAAGAATTAACAATAGGCTAATTAGGCTCAAAGGGGCTAACTAAGGAACATGCATTAGGGATGGTTATTTTAGGCTAAGTAGTTATTTACAAAGAAAATGCCTAAATCATTTGAAGCAAACACATAACATGCAAACCAAGAAGAGACTCAAGCAAATTCGGGAAAGTGCAACTTGAAAGTGATTCTCACAGTTAAAAACATGTTGGAGGCTCAAAACCTCACCTGGACATTCATACAAATTGTTTGACAGAGATTCTATCCCTAGTGTGTGCTTCCCATCACCCCAAACTTATCATAAATCATGCCGTCACAACAAAATATCCCAAAGTTCAGTTTTCATTTTTTCACATGGGGATCACTTTTCAAAAAAAAATTCAACCTAGGGGGAAACAGTCAACACATAACATGCAATCAATCTATGCAAAATTCAATCAAATCCAGCAAACTTGCCAACATAAGACTTAACACAATTTATTCAAGAGCTAAAAGAAAAAAAAAACAAGACAAAACAAAACTATAACTAGTTCCCTCCCCCACACTTAAAACATGCATTGTCCCCAATGAAACAACATGACTATAAAATCAGAGTGAGGGAAAGGAAAGGGTACTCCCTGATCAAGTGTCAGTGTAGGTGGGAGCTTCCAAGGAGAGCTCCTCAACATTAGCATCCGCAGGAACACCAAAGATCCACACCATGGAATGGCTTCAGCCTCTGCCCGTTAACCTTGAAGGTCTTGTTGGTACCTGCACTTTTAATCTCTACTGCACCATAAGGAAAAACGTTAGTAACAACAAAGGGGCCATCCCATTTGGACCTAAGTTTCCCAGCCATCAATTTCAGGCGGGAATTAAACAGTAAGACTTTCTGGCCCACAAAAAATTCTTTCCTAGCAATCATCCTATCATGAAAAAGTTTTGTTTTCTCATTATAAATCCGGGAGCTTTCATAGGCTTCTAGCCTAAGCTCCTCAAGTTGCTGCAACTGTAGTTTCCTTTCAACACCGGCTTTCTTCATTACCAAGTTACAGCACTTGACTGCCCAATATGCACGGTGCTCAACTTCCACCGGGAGGTGACATGCCTTACCAAATACAAGCCGAAAGGGGGACATTCCTATAGGCGTCTTGAAAGCGGTCCTCTGAGCCCACAGTGCGTCTTCCAGACGACGGCTTCATTCCTTTCTATTCGGCTGCACCATCTTCTCTAGAATATGATTGATCTCCCTGTTTGATATCTCAGCCTGGCCATTGGTCTGGGGATGGTAAGCAGTGGAAACTCTGTGCACAACTCCATATTTCCTGAGTAAGGCTTCCATGGTTCGGTTGCAGAAGTGAGTGCCCTGGTCACTGATGATAGCCTTAGGTATGCCAAACCTGCAAAAAATGTTGGACCTAACAAATTTGGAAACAACTTTAGCATCGTTAGTCCTAGTGGGGATTGCTTCCACCCACTTTGAAACATAGTCAACAGCCAAAAGAATATATAGAAAACCAAAAGAAGCAGGGAAAGGACCCATAAAATCAATCCCCCACACATCAAAAACCTCACAAAAAAGCATGGGCTGCTGAGGCATCTCACTCCTACGAGTGATGGCAGGGCCTGTTGTTTGACATTCCTTGCAATTCCTGTAGACCTCATAGGCATCTCTAAAAATTGTGGGCCAGTAGAACCCAGAATCCAGGACTTTTCTTGCTGTCCTCTATGGTCCAAAGTGTCCTCCAACTTGAGAGGCATGAGAGAAGTGCAAGATGTACTCTGTCTCATGATCGGGGATACACCTCCGAATCACCTGACCACTGCAAAACTTCCAAAGGTACGGATCATCCCACACATAGTACTTTGCATCGCTTCTGAGCTTGTGGAACTTGGATCTACTTGTACCTGCAGGAACAACACCAGCAACAAGAAAGTTAACTATGTCAGCAAACCAGGGGGTTACCCCATACAGATGTAGAAGTCGCTCATCCGGAAAATCATCTTGGATGGGAGAAGGATCCTCATCCCTTGCTATTCGGCTCAAGTGATCGGCTACCAAATTTTCAGCTCCACTCTTGTCTTTTATCTCCACATTGAATTCTTGGAGCAAAAGCATCCACCGGATCAGTCTTGGCTTAGCTTCTGGTTTCTTTAATAGGTACTTTAGAGCTGCATGGTCAGTGAAAACAATAACTTTTGAACCTAGCAAATAAGACTTAAATTTATCAAGTGCAAACACAACAGCTAGCAGTTCTTTCTCAGTGGTGGTGTAATTGGATTGTGCAGCATCTAATGTCCTAGAAGCATAATGAATTACATGGGTAGCCTTGCCCACCTTTTGTGCCAGAACCGCTCCCACAGCAAAATTGGAAGCATCACACATGAGTTCAAAAGGGAGTGTCGATCAAATTGGGGCTGGATGATGGGGGTAGAGGTCAATGCTCTTTTCGGGTAGTCAAATGCCTTCTTGCAATTTTCATCAAAATGGAACATGGCATCATTCTTCAACGAGGTTTGACAATGGCGGAGCTATCTTGTCAAGTCCTTAATAAAGCGCTGTAGAAACCCCGCATGGCCAAGAAAAGAACGGATCTCGCGTCGCAAGATGGGTAAGGCAATGAAGAAATCACATCAATTTTTGCAGGATCCACTGAAATACCCTCTTTAGAAATAACATGACCCAAAACAATCCCCTGTTCTACCATAAAGTGACATTTTTCATAGTTCAAAATCAGATCAGTCTCAATGCATCTTTCTAGAACTAAACTCAGACTATGCAAACATGCATCAAATGAGGAGCCATATACAGTGAAGTCGTCCATGAACACCTCCATGCAATTTTCAATAAATTCAGTAAAAATGCTAAGCATGCATCTTTGGAAGGTTCCAGGAGCATTACAAAGGCCAAATGGCATCCTCCTATAGGCAAACGTACCGAAGGGGCACGTGAAAGTGGTCTTTTCCTGATCCTCAGGGGCAATATGGATCTGGAAATACCCGGAAAAACCATCAAGAGAAAGCAGTAATGAGATTTACCAGCCAGTCGATCCAGCATCTGATCTATGAACGGCAAAGGAAAGTGATCCTTTCTGGTGGCCTGGTTCAACTTCCTATAATCTATACAGACTCGCCAGCTATTCTGGACTCTAGTGGGTACAAGCTCATTATTATCATTTCTAACTACTGTGAGACCGAACTTCTTGGGTACAACTTGCACCGGACTTACCCAAGTACTATCAGAGATGGGGTATATAATACCTACTTGCAGAAGTTTAGTCACCTCTTTCTTCACCACATCCAGAATCAATGGGTTTAGCCGCCTTTGGGCCTGCCTTATTGGTTTAGCCCCATCCTCCAATAGAATTCTGTGCATACATATGGAGGGGCTAATTCCTGGAATGTCAGCTAGGGTCCACCCAATAGCCTTCTTGTGCTTCTTCAAAACCTCTAAAAGCTTAGCTTCCTGGTCAGAGTCAAGGCTGGAGGAAATGATGACAGGAAGTTTTTCATTCGTCTCCAGGTAGGCATACTTCAGGTTCCCAGGAAGTGGCTTGAGCTCTAGGGAGGGTGGCTGCTCAATGGATGGTACATTGGGAGTAGCCAGGATGTCAAGGACTTCTGCTGACAATGCATGCCTTCACTCTCACTATCACTATCACCCTGCAAAGTTGAATCAAGAAACTCAGCACAAACAGCACACGGGTTAGTGTCAGTACAGTTAGTACATGAATATAAATCATCAAAACCAGAAATAAATGGAAAATCTGAAACAAGGTCAACATGGGTATCATCAATAATCTCAGAAAGCAACTCTAATTGGAAAACCGAGTGCTCCTCCAGTGGGTGTTTCATAGCATCAAAGATGTTGAACTTTGCCACAATATCACCAAACTCCATAGACATGGTCCCATCATTAACATCAATCTTAGTCTTGGCTGTCTTCATGAATGGTCTGCCCAAGATTATTGGTGATTTACTGGAATTTGTCTCTCCTGCCATGTCTAGGATGTAGAAGTCAGCAGGGAAAATCAGCTCATCAACTTGCACCAGCACATCTTCTACCATTCCCGTGGGGCGGGCACTGGTCCTGTTGGCCAACTGGATGGTGAGACATGTATACTGCAAGGGACCAAGATCAAGGTTATTGAAAATAGAAGTGGGCAGGACATTTATGGAGGCTCCCAAATCCAGCATGCAATTTTCAAATCTTCTATCCCCAATAGTGCATGGAATAGTAAATGTGCCCGGATCCTTGCACTTTTGTGGTAGTGCCTGAGTAGGGGCTAAAACAACAACTCTTTCTGATGCAGGCTTAGACTGGATAAGAGCTGAAACATTTCTTCCCAAATCAACTCTCTCATTATTCTTCAACCTCCTCTTGTTGGTGCATAGATCCTTCAGAAATTTTGCATACTTGGGCACCTGCTTGATCACATCTAAAAGGGGAATATTCACAGCTACCTTTCTGAACACATCTAAAATCTCCCTTTACTTGTCTTCACCACCAATCTTCTTATTTTTCTGAACTCTGTGTGGGAAGGGGATTGGTGGTATGTATACCTTCTCAGCTTCAACATCAACAGTAGGCTCAGGAGTTACCTCAACAGTTTCTTCATCTTTTCCAGAGGTGGCCTCAACAACTTTTCCAGATCTCATAGAAATGGCACTCACATTAGGATTGGAGACATTGGGATTTATCACTGTTTGTGCAGTTATTTGTGAAGTCATTTGTTTGAACAGGTCCTCTAGTGACGGTCCAGAAGGTGCAGAAGTGGTCACTTGAGGAGGATTCTGAGGTGCTGCCATCGGTTGTTGTTGGGATGAGTTCCCATACCGAAGGTTAGGATGATTCCTCCAGTTTGGATGGTACCTATTTGTGGAGAGGTCTGGAATGCTGTATCGATTCTGACTGTTTCCTTGATTATAGGGATGAACTGCATAAGCCTGAGACAGATCAGTGACGAACTCTTCCTTCGGAATGGGGCATGCATCAAACGGGTGCTTAGGAGAGTTGCACATGCTACACAACCTTGCAGGCTGAACCCTATCTATTGCCAATTGCCTTACAAAAGAAGTGAGCTCATCCATTCTATTCTCAAGGGCCTGGTTGGACGAAGAGCTATGGACCTCATGCACACCTCTTGTCTCAACAGAATTTCTCCTGGTAGTAAACTGCTGGGAATTCAGTGATATATTCTCAATGAGTTGCTTGGCAGCAGCTGGGGTTTTATCAACCAGTGCTCCCCCACTAGTAGCATCCAAAATATTCCTATCCATCGGCAGTAACCCTTCATAAAAATACTGGATAAGAAGTTGTTCAGAAATCTGATGCTGGGGGCAACTGGATACCAAATGCTTGAATCTCTCCCAATATTCAGCTAATGACTCATTTCCTTGTCTGATGCCACATATTTCCTTCCTTATTGACGCAGCTCTGGAAGCAGGAAAATATCTCTCTAAGAAAACCTTCTTCAAATCATTCCAGTGGTGATAGAGTTTGGCTCAAGATATAACAGCCAATCCTTTGCGGCTCCCCTGAGTGAGAACGAAAAAGCTTTCGACTAGATGCTATCCTCGCCATTACTCCTCCGATCTCGAGGTTGTGGAGCAGATAACCTGGAATTCCTTCAAGTGCTTATGTGGATCCTCACCTGCAAGACCATTAAACTTTGGCAACAAGTGAATGAAACCAGATTTTAATTCAAAAGGAGTATCGAGACCAGGGATATGCAATACACAAGCCATTGTAATTTACATCAGGGGCAGCAAGCTGTCTTAATGTCCTTTGATCACCCATGTTTTCAAAAACAGTTTTAGAATTAGAATGACCACTAGTGCTAGCCCGAATTTCTCTACGGCGTGTGTGCAGTGTTCTTTCAATTTCAGGATCAAAATCACACAATTCAGGGCAATTAGACCTAGTAGCCAGACCAATTCAAAACAAAAAAGAAAATAAAAGAAAGAAAAGAAAAATAAAATGTGAAGAATAACAAACAAGAGTCCCTGGCAACGGTGCCAATTTTTTATCGCGCTGTCGCACACGCGCCAAAAAGAACGAGCGATTTTTAAAACTGTAGTTAGGGCGACAACTCGGATGTCGTCTCACAAGGACTCTTGAAGTGTTAATTGTCACAAAATCAGTTTTTTTTTTTTGGGGGGGGGGGGGGTGGGGGGGTGGATTGGAATGCAAATAAGAAACAAAGCAAAGCAAAGTAATGAAAACAGAGCAGTTGAAAAGATTATCAATAGCTAAAAACGATTAATCTATTGTTCTCGATTTCCCAACTATCATCGGTTCATGCAAGTTCCAAGCCCTAAGCATATTCTAATCCCCTCCCAGTTGTAGCAACAATTTACAAGCGAAACCACTACTACAGATATATGTCCCTATTCCCGAATTAAGCAAACGGGGTTAAACCCTTCGTGAACTAAGCGAACACGAAACGTACACACGCGAATTAAGCAAACGCGATTAATTATAGGAACATAATATCACCGAAAATAAATCAACACAACACAATATACTCCTGAATTAAGCAAACAGAAATATATAGCATAGCATTGAAAAGGGAAAAGCATACAAAACAGGAAATACAAGAACCTCAAGTGTAGTGGAAATCGATTACAATAGATTAATCCTAGAAAATTAGTTCCCCATGGAAAAACGAAAACACATAGAAAAATGTAAAAACAATGGAGAAGCAAAAAGTTCTTCCAATCTGTCCAGAACAGTCATTTATACTATTCAGAATTTTAGCCCACTCGCGAGGCGAACCCTCATTCGCGAGGCTAATATCATGAAGAGTCAACAACGTTTGGTCTTCTCGCGGGGAGACGTACTTCTCGTGTGGCGAGGAATGGAACAGTCATGGCTTCTGGCCTTCAGTCTCGCGAGGCGAGACATGGATCCGCGAGGCGACACAGAACGGGTTGCATTTCTCTGGAACAGTCAGCCTTCAGGGTCGTGCGGCGAGGTGCTGTTCGCGGGGCGAACCAGAGAGGATGACATTTTTACTGTTCTGCTGGCTTTCAGGTTCGCGAGGCGAGAAAACTCTCGCCAGACGAATACCCTGTTTCATTATTCCCTCAACTTCTACTTAACCTGAAAACAACAAAATAGCCATAAGTGCTTTATTTGACTCAAAACTGGCTAAATTAACCTAAAATTACTTTAGAGACTCAAAACCTTACTTGAGGACAATCTAATCTAATTTGGGTGAAAATAGGATATAAATTGCACAAAACCCTGGTCATACTAGCCATAAAACTAGATGAGCCAGAGGCTTATCAGAGCCCTTAAGCAATTGGTCAGAGGTTCGATCCCTGACTCTTGCGTATGGAGAAAACCTGGTTGGGAGAGATCTCTTGGTATTTCAGAAAAGGAGAAAGCTGAAGCATATTGTGAAATGTAATTTTTATTGAATGAGTAGTATCGAATGTATCAAAAGGAGGCAAAGATGAGGTGTTTATATAACACCTCTATCATAACAAAATACAATAGAAAAGGGAAAGACTTGGTCAAGGGAAAAACTAATCTTATCTTGACTTAGTCATTAACAGAAACTAACTAACTAATTAGAGAAAAATACAAAGAGTATGTAATACCTATTATGTAATATCTAATATTCTAATATGCCCTCTCAAGGTGGACGAAGGATGTCTCGAAGTCCCAGCTTGGAGAGGAAGATGTGAAAAGAACTTGCATGCAGTGGTTTGGTGAAGGCATCTGCGATTTGTGATGATGAAGGAATAGCCAGCAAGTGGATGAGCACAGATTGATTTTTTCTCGAATTACATGGCAATCAATCTCGATATGTTTCGATCTTTCATGAAAAGTTGGGTTGTGAGCCAAGTAAATTGCAGATTTATTATCACAATAAACTGAAGTTGGTTTTACAATTTCAACGTGGAGATCTTTAAAGAGATAATGAATCCATTAGATCTCACATGTAAGACTAGCGAGTGCTCGGTATTCTGCTTCTGAGGATGAGCGGGATACAATGCTTTGTTTCTTTGATTTCCAGGAGATGATGGATGAGCCAAAGAAAACACAATATCCGGTGATAGAACGCCTAGTATCGACACAGCAAGCCCAGTCAGAATCTGCAAAACCAGTTAGAGTATTAGTGTTTAAAACAGGGTAAAAAATCCCTTTTGAAGGGGAAGCCTTTATATATCTCAAGACACGAGTTGCTGCTTGATAATGAGGTTCTAAAGGCTTAGACACATATTGACTAAGCTGCTGGACATCAAAGGCAATGTCTGGCCTTGTGGTAAGATATAGCAATCTGCCTATGAGCCTTCTATAGGCTGTTTCATCAGAGAAAGGTTTTCCTTAATCACTTTGGAGTTTAGTAGAAGGAGTGAAGGGGGTAGTGACAGGCTTGGCTGCTAGAAAGCCACTATCCTCAAGAAGTTCTAAAGCATATTTCCTTTGATCAACCATTATTCCTTCTGAAGATCGTGCAATTTCCAAACCTAGGAAAAATCTAAGAGATCCTAGATCTTTGATTCTGAATGTAGTATGAAGAAAATCCTTTACATATCGAATTTTAGTAAGAGAATTACCTGCAAGAACAATATCATCCACATATACTAGTAAAACAGAAATTGTAGAAGGAGTATGTTTAACAAATAATGAATGATTAGCAGTGGATTGACTATAACCAATTCAAATTAAAGCAGCAGATAGTTTTTCATACCATCGTCGACTAGATTGTTTAAGCCCATATATAGATTTGTGCAACTTACAAACTTTTGTTGTAGAAGAGGAAGGGTTAGGGTCATAACCTGGAGGAAGTGTCATATACACCTCCTCATGCAAATCTCCATGGAGAAAAGCATTGTTAACATCACATTGTTCAAGGAACCAAGATTTAGTGGCAGCCAAGGCAAGTATAGTTCTTACTGTTGTCATTTTCGCAACAGGGGAAAAAATGTCAAAATAGTCCACTCCTTCCATTTGGTTATAGCCTTTAGTCACTAATCTGGCTTTGAATCTTTCAATGGAACCATTTGAATTGTATTTAATCTTATATACCCACTTACATCCTATTGGATTTTTGGTAGTTGACAGATCAACAATGGACCAAGTTTTGTTAAGTTTAAGAGCTTCTAGCTCAGAATTCGTTGCTTTCTGCCAACAATCCATTTTAGATGCTCGAGCATATGTTTGTGGTTCAGAATGAATAACAGTATTTAAGCAAAAGTTTTGTATGGAGAAGAACAGTTTTCATAAGTAAGAACAGAAGAAAGGGGAAAAGATGACAAACTCGAGAGTACAGGATTACCAATACTTGAGAATAGGCTGCAATTATAGTATTGTAAGTAGCTAGGCCTTGTTTTAATCCTCTCAGACTTTCTTACAGGTTATGCATTTACTGCAGATTCTGGAACATCTTCTTGCTGTATTTCTGGTGCAGCCAGATGTTCTTCTTCAAAAGGGGTCTGTTCAAAAAAATGATCATCTTGTCGGTCAGAAGGAAAATCAATATTAGTTGAAACAGTAGGTCCGACACATGTATCAATATTAGTTGAAGAGTTTGAATTTGAAATATGGAAATGAAAAGTGGTTTCATAGAAAATCACATTCCTTGAAACCAGAAAATTATGGTTTTTAACATAATATAAGAGATATCCTTTTGTGCCTTCTCTGTAGCCAAGAAAAACACCCTTTATGGCCCTAGATTGAAATTTTGTCCTATGATCTTACAGAGTAGAAGCGTAACAAAGGCAACCAAAGGCCTTAAGGTGAACCAAATTGGGTGGTTCTTTGTATAAAAGTTCATAAGGGCATTTTTCTTGAAGTAGAGGACTTGGTATTCTATTAATGATATGAATAACATGCAATATGGAAAAATGCCATAATTTTTCAGGTAAGTTGGCTTGAAAAGAAAGAGCTCGAGCAACATTTAGGATGTGTTGGTGTTTTCTTTTGACTACACCATTCTGTTGTGGGGTTTCCACACAGGTTCTTTGATGCACAATACCTTTGCTTGAAAAATAATCAGGCATAATAAACTTTAAACCATTATCACTTCTTAAACATTTTAACTTAGTATGAAATTGAGTTTCAATATATGCAATGAAATTAATGATATGGTTTCTGGTTTCTACCTTAGATTTCATGAGAATAACCCATGTAAATCTGCTGAAATCATCAACTAAGGTTAGGAAGTATTTGTACCTGAAACAGAAGCATGAGAATAAGGGCCCCAAATATCAGCATGTCAAATATCAAAGATAGCAGCAGATTGAGTAAAACTATTTGCAAAAGCTAATTTCCTTTGTTTAGCATAATGACAAATGTCACAAGGAAAATTTTTATTGTCATAAGGAATAAAAGGAAAAAGATCAGATATACATTTATGTCTATTCCTTGATAAATGTCCTAGTCTAAAATGCCAAAGAAGAGAATCATTTTGAGTCTTAATTGCAAAAAAACATTCAGGAGTAGGATTGTGAGTAGAAGATCCTTTTGGAGTTGTCTGTTGAAGCACATAAAGTCCATTTTGGAATCTAGCTATACCAATCATTTTCCTGGGGTAGTTCTGCAAAATAAGGCAAGAATCAGGTTCAAGAACTAACTTGCAATGATTTTGTCTAAGAAGTTTTATGATAGAAATTAAATTTACGTGAAAATTTGGCACATAAAGGACATTATGTAAAGTTAGATCAAGGAAAGGAGAAATTTTTCCTGTTATAGTGGAAGTGACTTGGTTTCCATCAAGTAATGTAATATACACAGGAGGTATATTATGGTAATCCACAAAATTATGAAGATTAAAGGTAATGTGATCAGTAGCTCCTGTGTCTAAAATCCATAAATCATGAGACTTACCTATGATAGGTTTATTAGAATTGTTGGTGAAGGTTAAAGGACCTGTCAAGATGGAGTTTACCTTGTGTGTGTCAAGATGGAGTTTACCTTGTGTGTGCTTGTATTATTAGGATTTCTAACTTGCAGCATCTTAAGAAGACCTTGGTATTGATCTTGAGTAAGACTGAATCCTTGTTTTGAAGGCTCTGCAAGTTGAATCTGTTTCTCTTGTTGATCAATGACAGCAGCAGAGTTGCCAGCAGAGTTGATAGGCTTATTTCTTGTTTGATATCCTGGTGGAAACCCATGTAGGAAGTAACAGGTTTCTATGGTGTGGTTTGTTTTGGTACAAATATTGGTGCAGTACTTTGAGTTAGGTCCTCCTCCTTTGCCTAGTACTTTTACCTCTGTTGGAGAAACCTCCTCTCTTGGATCCTCCATTGGATTGATTGGTATTGAAGGAAAGGGCTTTGGAGTCAGTAATGTTATCAGCTATATTAGGCACAGAAATCTGCCTTTCTTGTTGTGTAACCATAGAAAATGCCTTAGTAACATCAGGTAAAGGATTCATTAACATAATTTGGGATTTGACATGGGAATATTGGTCATTAAGACCTTTCAAGAATTGTATGGTATAGTCTTGATCTCTATACCCTTTAATTTTGTCAAATTCTCCTTTACAAGCACAAGGGGTAGCACAATTACATGCTGGCAGTGGTCTATAGTTATCGAGTTCATCCCACATGGTTTGAAGTTCAGTAAGATATTCAGAAACATCTAAATTACCTTGATGTAGCTTACATATATCATCTTGGATGTCAGAAATTCTGAAAATGTCATCTTGAGCAAAGCGGTCCTGAAGATTCTTCCAAACATCCGAGGCTTTGTTCAATCGAAAGATTGATTTCAGGATAATTGGAGAAACTGCATGTTGGATCCATGAGAGGATAATGCTGTTGCAGCGGCACCAGGGTTCGTATAACGCATTCCCTTCTCTATGCGGTTTGATAGTGCCATCAAGAAACTTCACTTTGTTCTTGGTTTCCAGAACAACTTTTATTGACCTAACCCAAGTATGGTAGTTCTTTCCATCGAGAACGGGATTGACAAGAGCCAAAGAGGGATTCTCATTGGCATGAACATAATAAGGGTTTAGAGGGTTGGTCGCGTAATCATCATAATTCTGGTTTGCCATCTTCGAGACGATGGGGAGAAATCGATTAGAAGGAAAAATTTGGGTGAAAGGACTCCAAGTGGGAATATGGAAACCAAAGCTCAATTTTGAGCTCTGATACCATCTTGGTTTTTCAGAAAAGGAGAAAACTGAAGCATATTGTGAAATGTAATTTTTATTGAATGAGTAGTATCGAATATATCAAAAGGAGGCAAAGATGAGGTGTTTATATAACACCTCTATCATAACATAATACAATAGAAAAGGGAAAGACTTGGTCAAGAGAAAAACTAATTGATTGAGTCATTAACAGAAACTAACTAACTAATTAGAGAAAAATACAAAAAGTATATAATATCTAATATTCTAATAAGATCAGTCCTTAAATGTCATGCAGTAACTCAAGAGATTAATCTCCACAGTTTCGCAGGAAAAAAACACTTCTGTATATTCTCCCACATGGTCCAACGTGTGAGACAATGCAACTATCTATCATGTGTTTCAAACAAAAACGAGTGGCAAACCCTGTAATCATGTGGTGGAGTGGATAGATTGGGCGTATGCATGTCAGGTTCTTGCAGCATGCAATCCCCAACGCGGCAGTCTCACAAAGTAGTGAGGGCTTATCTGTCAGCTCCTCCAAAGCACAGCACATCAAACTAACCATCACGTATATATGGATTGGCACCATCACTCACTAATTTCATTACTAACAAGACAAAACCAAGCACCAAAATGAGTTAAAATAAGAATATATAAGATGCAACGCACACTTTTTTTCGCATCTCTATCGCAAACACATCATCATACCCTAACTCTCAAACCCACCCATATCCAACACACAAAAACTACAACTAATTTTTTTTGTAGAAGATGATAAGATCAACGGCGGTGACATGGACGACGATGGTGGTTGGGTTAGTGTGTGCGATTTGTACGGCGGCGGCGTACGGGCGAATGGTAGGGGGAAGGACGGAGATCGCGAATGTGGAGAGGAACGAGGAGGTGCAGAAACTTGGGAGGTTCTCGGTGGAGGAGTATAACAGGCTGAGGAGGGAGGAGAAGGAGGAGTTGGAGTTCGTAGAGGTGGTGGAGGCGGAGGAGCAAGTGGTGTCTGGGATCAAGTACTATCTCAAGATATTGACTACTACGCAGAGTGGTGGGGGTTCTAGAATGTTCGAATCGGTGGTGGTGGTGAAGCCATGGCTTCATTCCAAGCAGCTTCTCGACTTCGCTCCTTCTAATTCATTCCCAGTAAGCTAGCTACCATTTGATTTAAGCTAGGTGCATGCCTCTAGTTTGTTATGCATGAAGTTCATGGTAGCTGTGAGCTTTTTTGTTTGTGAGGACTGTTAATTTAAGTATTAAATCCTGTCCTGTGTAATAAATAACAAATAGAATTAGGTTAATGCACTCTTTTGTTTTGAGAGTTGTATTTACTTTCTATTCCGGTTTAAATTTTGGTGGCAGACATTCTAAGGTTGCAAAAATTAAATGTTAATCATCTATTCCAGACAATTAATTGATGATTAGTTTCATGGACCGATTCAAAATATTCAAGCTTCTGGGTAACCGAAATGTTACTGGGAAGCTAAATGTCTTAAATATGATGGATCAATATATTATAAAAAAAATCTTAAAATCTTTGAAAGAAGAATCATGGCAAATTTAATTAATTAAGTAAAATATGGTATTTTCTCTTCTCTTGTCTACCAAAACCCGTAGGTATACTCTATTGGCATCTTCATCTTGAACGAAGAAAATATGGATCTGAAGAAAGTTCCGTACGTACGCATTATATCCCTGGGGATTAAGAAGACTCTTTAATTATTAGCACTTTTTAATATATATAAAAAAAGCTTGCATAGCATACCAAACAAATCGTTTTTTTTTATTAAAAAAATATATTCATTCATACAAATTGGTAAAATACATCAAAAATAACAAATTCAACATCGCTAAAAATCGAAAATGATGAATCTGCGAACAAACTCACAACACTCGGGTTAATAACATATTATGACAAAATGCCTACAAATGTGACAAAATCAAAGTGACCGGAATACCCATGCATTCAGACCTGTAACGTTAACACCAAAGTCTTGATTGAATCTGTAACGGATTAAAGCTGATCTGTCAATCTGAATCAAACGAACACTGCAACAAGACGGGAAACCAAACGACGCCTCAACAAGACGACGAACAAAACACCGTTGCACGCAAACAACGAAAACACGGAAAAGCACGAAAGAAAAACCATATCTATGTGGAAAAACTACTTATTTAGATAAAATGAGAGAAAAAACGATATAGATGGGTGATTCCAGGCTAAAAAATATCCTAAAACCATCCCTTCCGGTGGATGAGGAAGAAGGAAAAATACCAAACAAATCGTCAATGATATGAATAAGGATATATTCGAAGTACATTGAAATGATTCGATACACTTACTATTTTATTTTAGGGTCATTTTAGGGTCAGGTTAATATAGTGTCTGATTATAATGCATGAGATTAAGGTGGTGGTATCAAATTGCATTCTAAAACAAGGATCTGTTGAGTTTGTTAGTAGTTTGTTAGTGAGTTTGTTAGATTTTTCTGTTGTAATTCTGCTCTATATAAGGGCTGCTTCATTCATCAAAAAACAGATCTTTACTTTTGTTATTCATTCAGTCTTAATATTTGGTATCTAGAGCTCTGATCAAGGGCCTTGATAACAAAGAAATAACAAGAGTAAAGTGTGTTCTTTCAAGTTTTGAGAAAAGAAAATTGTGAGAGTTCTTTCAAGAACTGAAAAAGGGAGGTTCTATCAAGAACTGAGAGCAGGAAAGATCATTTGTGATAGCATCAATGTCAAAGGAAAACGAAGGAGGGTTTGTGCAACCCGCTATTCCACGTTTCGATGGTCACTATGACCATTGGAGCATGCTGATGGAAAATTTTCTGAGGTCCAAGGAGTATTGGACTCTAATTGAAACGGGTTATACAAAACCAGCTAAAGGTGTTGTGTTGAATGAGGCTCAGCAGAAACGTCTTGATGATTTGAAGCTGAAAGATCTGAAAACCAAGAATTATCTGTTAGGAAATTTTGGGTCACATATGTAATGTTTAAATGTGTTAGGGTCATTATTTTAATTAGTCAAATTAAAGTGATCTAATTCAAGTATGGTTTATGGCTAAGGACATAATTGTCATGAAAAATATTGTATAGATACCTAAAGTCTTATTTCTATTTTTATGATGGGCTAAAATAGAAATAGGAAAAGTCTAAGAGTCGTGACTCTTCATGAAAGGGCATGGACTCATTATAAAAGGTTATGGTCCCCAAGTCATATGCAATCAGTTTTATTTTCTAACATCCCATCATTAGAAAGGAGAGACTCTATATGGTTTAAGAGGAATTGTGCATGCTTGACTTGGAAGATCAAGAACCACAAGTTTCTCCATCATTTTCCACGAATTCGGGTACGCTTCCGCTATTGTCTTTCATTCTATATTTTTTATGATTGAACATGACTTGTCTTGATTTGATGATAGTTTTCATTTAAGTATCTCCCATACAGTTTTCCAGCAAGTGGCATCAGAGCCCACAAGTTTATGTTGAATCATTAAGAAAATTTTGTTTTATGAATGATTGAGTGTTCTTAATTTGATTATTTAAATTGTGAAAATATCAAATTTAAGAACAAATATGGACACAATTTTATTAAAGGTGGATATTATTAATTATTGAATTCATGTCTTATCCATACTAATTTTTTATGAATTCACGGATTGTTTTTTAGTCATGATATCAAATCATAAATGTTGGTTTAAAGTATCATGTTATTGTCACAGATTTGGTTCTGTGCGTTTTAGTTTTAATTGGTATTTTAAATGATTATGAAATTCGGTGTTAATTTTCTTCGTGAGAGCATTGATCATCATGAACTTTTGGTTTTGCATTCAAATAATTGAGTTATTTTCTACGATTTGAGTAAATTCGGTGGGGGTAATGGCTGCTTGCCTATTTTTGGATACCATTTGGCATCGGTTCGATTCCCATGTTGGGATTTGAATTAAATATGAAACATATGTGTTTTATTTAAAGTTTAAAGTTGGTACGTTATCACAATGTGCTCCTTATCAAAGTCGTCAAATGCGAGCAATTGCGTCCTTCCAGACGGTTCCGTTTTCGAATCCCATTCTTGCATTCATTGTTGTATTTTGTTATATCTTTTTCTGGAAAATCCGAAAAAATATATAAAAGTAAGGCTACCATGGGAATCAAACATTAAACCATAAGGTTGGAAGGGGAAAGGCTTACCACCAGGCTCCTGCTACAGAGATACATGTTTGTCTCCAAACAATTTTATTAAATCTACAATTAGGGGAGAAACAATTTTTTTTTTGGCAGAAACACAGTGTTGCGTACAATTTCAAACAATTTCGTAGAAATAATAAAACTTTATTTCTGGATTAAGTTTTCAATCAAAATTTATTTTGGATTTATATGATTGTTTAACATTTTAAGTGAGTCAAATTGAAGCAAGAAGTCACCAAAGTGACCTCTCTTGTGTAGATTGCTCATGAGAAATGTTGAATGTTAGCGTGTATGTGTATCCATGTGAGTATTAATCGGCCCAAAGGAAGGTTAATATTTGGCCGGATTACATGCACACCTGTGATGGTAAACATGTGATGATTATAAGGTTGTAGATGTGAATGATAAATCAGTCCAAAGAAGGATTTATTATTTGACATACATTATTGTCAATGTTTGATCATTACAACAAGAGTACCACTAGCAGTTAATATTACTGTCCAAAGACTTGATATTAATGTTGCACTAGGTATCTTGAGATGGGGTATGCCATTATTTGAATTTATTGATGATTGAATTTTGGTTATGATGTGAGTATATTTATGTTATTTATTTGTTCTCTCTTCAGCTACTATTGCTACTATATCTGCTAACCTAAATTTGGTTCCTAATCTTAATGGTACAAACTTTAAGGATTGAAAAGAGAACATTTTGATTGTTCTTGGCTGCATGGATCTTGACCTTGCACTAAAGATGGAGCAACTCCCTTCTCCTATAGACTTCGGTACCTCTGAAGAGAGGAAAGTTTATGAGAAGTGGGACCGCTCCAATCGCATGAGTCTAATGATCATTAAGCGCGGCATTCCAGAGGCATTTAGGGGTGTTATATCTAATGGGATAACAAGTGCCAAAGAATTCCTTACTGAAATTGAGAAATGCTTTACCAAAAGCAATAATTAAGGCAGAAACAAGCACACTCCTTCAAAGCTTGATTTCTATGAAGTATAACGGCAAAGGAAACATAAGAGAGTACATTATGGAAATGTTTAATATTGCTTCCAAGCTTAAGGATCTAAAGCTCGAGTTATCTGAGGATTTACTCGTGCATTTGGTTTTGTTTTCTCTTCCTGCACAATTCGGTCAATTTAAGATCGATTCTAACTCAAAAAAGGAGAAATTGTCTCTTAACGAGCTCATTTCATATTGTGTGCAAGAGGAAGAGAGGATGAAGTAAGAAAGAATATAAAGTACTCACTTGGTAAGTACCTCTAATGACAGGTGCAAAAATAAAGCTGTTGATATTGAAGTTGCTAAGGTTCCAACACAAAAGAAGCAAAATGAAAGTGAAGAAAGTTGCTTCTTATGTGGCATGAGTGGACATGGCAAGAAGGGATGTACCACGTATCACGCATGGCGTGCAAAGAAAGGTATATTCCTTACTTTGGTCTGTTATAAGGTAAATTTAGCTTCAGTACCTAGAAACACTTGATGGTTAGATTTTGGTTCTACTACTAACATCAGTGTTTCATTACAGAGTTGCCCAAGTTATCGAGGGCCAAATGATGTTGAAAGATGCATTTATGAATGAGATGGCATGTTAGTAGAGGCAAATATGGCATTTTAGGTTGTTTTTAAGTACTGGTTATTATTTGGATTTAATGGATATTTTTTATGTACCGTCGTTTAGACGAAATTTGGTTTCTGTTTCTTGGATTGGACAAATTTGGTTATCATTGTTCGTCTGGAAACAATCACTTCAGTTTATATTAATTCAAATGTTGTTGGAACTAGTACTATTACAGTGCATGACAATCTATATTTGCATGATATTATAAGAACCGTTGAATGTGGAATCACATGGTACTAAGCGTAAAGTTAATAGTGCAAATTCAAGAACATCAAGTGCCTTGGTTACATCTCTAGAAATAGAGTGGAGTAGCATGTGTCAGATGGAATCCTAGATTCCACTAACTTTAAAGACTTTGATGTCTCTGATTGAATGCCTTAAGGACAGACAGACCAAACAAAGAAATTAGGTTCCTAGTCTAACTCATGTATGGGATTTCCATCTGAGGCATGGCCTTATAGGCCAAATGAAAGGTAATTGGAATTCCGAACAGGGAGCAACTACTTTATTGGCTATTCTGAACGATCCAGGGGCTATAAGTTTTACGATCCCAAATTAAAGACAATTTTTGAGACAGAAACTGCCATGTTCTTTGAGGATATTGAGTTTGGGGGGGGGGGGGGGGGAGAAATAAGGTTAGAGACTTTGTCTTAGAGGAAGAATTGGTTTCAATTCTAGAATAGATTCATAAAGTTGCTTTTGATGAAGCAAGTCCGGAACCTCTAAATGACATTGTTGTTCAAACTCCCATTCAAGATGAGTTAGTTGTTCCAGAAGAACAAATTCAAGATCCTCAAGAACTAGTGCTTCAAGAGTAAGTGTCTTTGCAACGATCCACTAGAGAAAGAAGAAATGCTATTCTAGTTGACTACATAGTATTTCTTCAGGAACATGAGGAAAATGATGGTATGATGGAAAATGATCCAATCAATTTTCGTCAAGTCATGCAAGATTCCAACTTAGAAAAGTGGATTGAAGCAATAAATGAGGAGTATGAGTTCATACAAGACAATAAGGTTTGGGAACTTCTCCTATTACCAAAAGGTGTGAAACTCATTGGTTGCAAATGTATATTTAAGACCAAAGGGATTACAAAGGTAATGTGGAGAGGTATAAGGCTCGTCTTGTAGCCAAGGACCATACTCAAATTAAAGGGATTGACTATAAAGAGACTTTCTCTCCGGTTTCATTGAAGGACTCTTTTAGGACAATCGGGACCCTTGTTGCACTTTAGGATTTGGAGCTTCATCAAATGGATGTCAAGATGATGTTTCTTAATGACAACATTGACGAAACAATCTATATGGTGCAGTCGTAAAACTTTGTGTTGGGAGACACAAAGAACACGGTTTGAAAATTGACATAATCCATCTGTGGGCTAAAATAATCGTCTCGTTAGTGATGCCACAAGTTCTATCAGGTAATTCTCTCATTCATTTTTGAGATGAATGTTGTTAGTATTTGTGTGCAACACAAATTCGGTGGGAGTAAGAATATTTTCCTGTTATTGTATGTTGATGACATACTACTTGGGACTAATGATATAGGCATGTTGCACGAAACCAATAGATTTCTATTGATAATTTCGAGATGAAATATGGCGACGTCTCCTTTGTATTAGGGATCCAGATACACTGAGCCCAATCTTGGAGTACTCTATGATTGTCACAAAGGAGCTATATCAATAAAGTGCTCAAAAGATTTGGCATGCAAGATTGTAAATCAAGTAATGTCTCGGTCGTTAAGGGAGATAAATTTAGTCTCAATCAGTGCCCAAAATAAATCTTAAGATTCGGGAGATGCAGGAGATTCCTATGCATCAGTTGTAGGAAGCATAATGTATGCCCAAGTCCGTATTCATCCGGACATAGCGTACATTGTTAAGTGTTAGGCAGATACTTAAGCAATCTAGGAATAAATTGTTAGAAAGCAGCCAAACAGGTTATGATTTATTCAATAGAGAACAAAGAACTATATGCTCACATAAGGAAAATCAGATCAGTTAGAGATCATTGAGTATTCTGATTCTGATTTTGTTGGATGCCAATACAGTTGGAAATCTACATCAGGTTTTGTTTATCTATGGTTATAAGGCATTCAAATTATGTGATAAGGTTGCGGAATTTTGTCACTGGGTTATGAATTTTAGATTTATTGAAAGACCACTACAGTTATTTTGTGACCATAAGTTAGCAGTGACATTAAGTTCCTTATTGATGTGGAAAGAGTTCAGAGTGACAGATGTCTATAAAGCATGTTAGGACAAACTCCATAGTTGTGGATCCACTTACTAAGGTTTACCACCCAAGGTCTTTCACGAGCATATTGCTCGAATGGGTGTTGTACCACTAGACGATACATTTGTTCAGTGGGAGTTTGTATTTGGATGCTTTTCTAAGGAAGATATACTTTATGATTATTTTCTACATAATACAGTTTTTGGTTTGGTTTTCACTCTGAGTATTGATCTCATTAAAGAATAAAGGAGGACCAGTTGAAAATCGACATATACAGATCACATTCATGTGATTTTCATGCTGCACATTTCATGATTAATCTATGTCATTTGGTTGTATTGATATTTGATGAGTGTGATTTCACCTCATTTTCCATGTACATTTCTGCATGCATTTGCATATAGTTAGGCCAATTTAGTGTTGATTTTGTATAGTTTTTCCTTTGGAACGGATGAGGTGGTTTCTGTGTGTTGTTTTGCAGGATTTAATGGAAAAATGCCCAGAAATCAGCCTTGGTGGAGCTTGGATGAAAAAGAGCTTGAAAAGTGAAGATTATGAGCCAAACAGAGCCCATCACGGCCTGGCCGTGATGATCATCACGGCCGTGATCAAGCAGAGCAGAAGGCAAAAGTCAGAGACTGTCACGGCCTGCCCGTGATATGAATCACGGCCGTGACCTAGGATTCGCGTCGCGAACAAAGGGCTCGCCTCGCGAGTGACCATTTTGTGCAAATTCGCCCAAGTCAGAAACCATCACGGCCGTGACGCGATACTGATCTATAAATAGGGCTGCGATGAACAGAAAAGGGGACTAACTTCTAACCTAAAAAAAGAGCTTTTGGTGGAGAGAGCACTTGGGGACTTGGAGGCTGCGGCTGAGATAGGGTTCTAGCCCTAGAAGGGGAGATTTCCTTGCTCTAGGAATGGAGGAAGCTTGTCTATGAGTGTTCTCCATCCCTTTTCTCATTCTCTTTTGTATTTCCTTTTATCATGAGTAGTTAAATCCCCATTGTTGGGGTTAGATGTAACTTTTCTGAACTTGTTGTATTTGATTTGGTGTTTTAATGCAAGTCTCTATTTCCTTATGAGTATGTGATTCTGTGCTTAATGCTTTCCTTGGATTAGCTACACATAGGAATGATATGTTGCTTTGATAGATGATTGAAAGGTTGGTGTTAAGGCATGCTCATGAATCATATGCCAAGTAGTTCAAGAATCTAGACATAGGTGTTGAATGCTTGCAATCTTATAAGTCTTGACTTAATGCAAAATCACAGATTAATCCACCTAAGACATTAGGGTTTAATTTAGGGTTTTAGGCTCAATGCACCTAAGACATTAGGCTTGAGTACTTTAGAAAAGGCTTGATTGGCATAATTGAATTAGGACTTGTGTTGATAACCATTTCATTGCAATTAAGGGAGGATTAGTGTAGTCTAACCCTAACAATCTTAGCCACATCTCTGTTTGCTTTCCAAGTGTTCGATAAAATTCCCAAAAGACCAAAAACATTTTATTTCTTTATTTTCTGTTTAATCCCTCACACTTTAGTTAAGTCTAGATAGTTGTTAAGTTTGCGAATTGGTAATTGACATCCGATCCCTGTGGATACGATAACCGGTCTCACCACCGTATTACTTGATTGCGACGAGGTGCACTTGCCTTTAATTCTAAAAATCACGCATCAAGTTTTTGGCGCCGTTGTCGGGGATTGGTTTTGTCAATATCAGTAGTAACAAATGAGACAACTAGTTTAGACATTTTTTTTATTTTATTTTTCTGTATATAATTGATCTCTTTCTTTTGTTAGTTTTGTACATATTTGATTTTTGTGTTTTTTTGATCTTGGGCTTAATTGTCTGTGAGGTGAAAATTGGTTTGGCAGGATCATGAACTACAATTATTATCAGCCATCTGATGCAGAATTGGAGATATCTGAGTTGCAGCTGCGGGTAGATATGCTGCAATTAGCCGTAAACATCCAACAAGTGAGTAATGAGCTGTCAAGGGCAACTGTCTCTCCTCCACCAGTGGTAGGTTATGCTGAATGGGGAAATCAATTTCCCAACACTTCCACTCCATGGTGGGGGAACCCTCCAAACAATACTTTGATGGATGAAGAGGAACATTGGGAATCTTCCACACCTTGGTATGATGAGCCATCCCCATTGGAAGTTGCTTGGGAGAACTTCAAATCCGCATTCCCAGTCGAGGTTGAGCAACCTATCCCGGATAGTCGACCTCACTTAGAGGCTGTTTTGGAGAACTTCATGGCAACAACAATGGAAGAATTAAAGAATCAGGAAGATACCATTCGAAGTCTCGGGGTACGTATTGAGGAACTCTCTAACCTTCTATCGGAAATGCCAAATGGGAACTTGATGGATGATGATGAAGATGATGCCAAAATGGATGAGGAGGAAGAAGAAGAAGTGGGAGCAACCGAGTCAAGAAGTGAAGACCCTGTTTTGGAGAACATAGTTGCACCATTCCCCATTGAACCCTTGACTAAGGAGCCTGAAAGGAAGAGGCAATTGGAGGACATCTATTTCACCATGCTTGGAGATGATGAAAAACTTTTGGAATTAGATGGTGCTATTGGTTCCTATGCATGTGTGGAATGTGATGGGAGAAACACTTGTGTGGTTTGTGCGGAGATTTCTGCATATTTGGAAGGTGATGGATTTGGCAATGCTGAGAGTGAAGATTGTCTGAGAAGCCAGAACAGAACCAATGATCCTCTCGAATTGTTTGCCACCTCACATTTTAAAGCAGTCAACAATGGAGTTCATGCCTCTGCCTGAGGTTGAACCCCATTTTTATTGGGAAGATTTTGTGGATAAAGGGGTCATCTTTGACCCGAGAGGAATTGAAAAGCGCTTCCCATTTGAAGAAGTCAGCATGAATTTCGAGCGCTCACTTCCACATTTTTGCTGCAAACCGTGGGATCCAGGTGAAGGATCTCACATGGTTAGCATCCCTTGGTCCTTATACCACAGGTTATGGGATCCAGGTGGATGCTTCTTAATAAGTCAAGCTAGTGACGTTAAAGAAGCGCTTATTGGGAGGCAACCCAACTTTTCTTAACCCTTCTCTTTAGTTAATTTTGTTTTTGCTTTAACCTCTTGAATAATTTGAGAAGCTCAAGAGGTTTGTTAATAATTTTGTTAAGTGTCTTCAGATTTTGAATAAAGGAAGGAGAAAAAGAGCAGGGAGAAACAAAGCCAAAAAGCATGTGAGCCAACACCCGCTACCACCTTGGTAAGCCATTCCAATTTTTGTTTTATTTTATTTTTCTTCTCCCCTCTCCAACTTGATTGTTTACATTGGGGACAATGTAAATCTTTAAGCTTGGGGTAGGGGTAATCTTTTTGCTTGCATTGTAAATATTGCATTCATATAGGCTTAAGTTTGCATTGCTTGCATTGTAAATATTGCATTCATATAGGCTTAAGTTTGCATGATCGCATGATTCGGTTACCCTTGCTTAGATTGAGCTTATGATTGTGAGAGCTAAGTGCCAATTTTTTTGTGATAGTGAATTCTTGAACCCAATTCTGTTTATTCTTGTGATATGGCTGCAAATGAATATGCTTGAGATGATCTTGGATAGTTGATGATTAGCATATGTTTCTATAGACTTGTGTTTTTCACTGGTTCTTGAACTGATAAATGTGAGCTTTTGAGCCATTAGGGGGTACTCACTAAATCTGTCCCCATTCTCTGTGTTGAGTGTTATTCCTCTTGGTTTGTTTTCTCTAGAACTTGACTTAAAACCATTTTAAAGCTTAAATTTTTTTGGAAACATTTTTGAAAATGATTGAGGCAATAGGTATTTTTCGGGCCTTCTGAGCTTTGAATGTGTAAATGCTACCCTTAGTTGCCCAATTTTGAGCCTGAATGAATAAAATGCTTTTCTTGGTACCCTGAAATGTTTTGATAAATATGTTTGACAAGGGACCTTCTAAAGTATTACAAAAGGGTAAAAAGGTAGTTGAAAGTTTGGGATGAAAGAATCAGAAAAAAATAATTCTCTTGAGTTGAAAAAAATCTCCCCTTCTCCAAAAAAAAAAAAAGAAAAAAAAAAGAAAAAAAAGAAATAAAAATAGGGAGGGGGATGACAAAAAGACAATGAGAAATAAAAAGCAAAGAAAGAAAAGAAAGGTGGAAAGTGAATTGAAAACCCAAGAAGGTATTTTAGAAGGTCATGTTTGCAATGCTTGATGTTTATGTAGCCTTTTGAAATATCCCTTTCTTGTTATCCCCACCTAAAGATTAATCCCATGGCCACGTTACAACCAAATAAAGACCTCTTGATTCTTAGGTGTTTTCATAAATAAGGTGGAGATTTGGTTGATAGTCAAGCATATGGTAGGAATCATTCCTTGAGGAAAATGGAGCGAATTGTATATATACTTGAACACTTGAGTGAGTGAGGCAAGAAAGAGAGCCAAGCAAATAAACAAGCTTGGGGTGAGCTTCAAGTGAGCAAGAGTGCCCGAATCAGTGAGGATGTGAGTCTAGGAAACTTAAGCCCCTAATTGGACTTGAATTGATTATCTCTTGCTGAATTGTTTGAATTGCCTATTGCTTGGATCATTTACTCGGGTTCTTGGTTCACTATCCATGCTTTGACTGTTTATCTCTTCTGGCCTTAGTTTTTGCTTGAGGACAAGCAAAGTCTTAAGCTTGGGGTGATTTGATGAGTGTGATTTCACCTCATTTTCCATGTACATTTCTGCATGCATTTGCATATAGTTAGGCCAATTTAGTGTTGATTTTGTATAGTTTTTCCTTTGGAACGGATGAGGTGGTTTCTGTGTATTGTTTTGCAGGATTTAATGGAAAAATGCCCAGAAATCAGCCTTGGTGGAGCTTGGATGAAAAAGAGCTTGAAAAGTGAAGATTATGAGCCAAACAGAGCCCATCACGGCCTGGCCGTGATGATCATCACGGCCGTGATCAAGCAGAGCAGAAGGCAAAAGTCAAAGACTGTCACGGCCTGCCCGTGATATGAATCACGACCGTGACCTAGGATTCGCGTCGCGAACAAAGGGCTCGCCTCGCGAGTGACCATTTTGTGCAAATTTGCCCAAGTCAGAAACCATCACGGCCTGGCGTGATGGCCATCACTACGTGTGACGCGATACTTGATCTATAAATAGGGCTGCGATGAACAGAAAAAGGGGACTGACTTCTAACCTAAAAAAAGAGCTTTTGGTGGAGAGAGCACTTGGGGACTTGGAGGCTGCGGCTGAGATAGGGTTCTAGCCCTAGAAGGGAGATTTCCTTGCTCTAGGAATGGAGGAAGCTTGTCTATGAGTGTTCTCCATCCCTTTTCTCATTCTCTTTTGTATTTCCTTTTATCATGAGTAGTTAAATCCCCATTGTTGGGGTTAGATGTAACTTTTCTGAACTTGTTGTATTTGATTTGGTGTTTTAATGCAAGTCTCTATTTCCTTATGAGTATGTGATTCTGTGCTTAATGCTTTCCTTGGATTAGCTACCCATAGGAATGATATGTTGCTTTGATAGATGACTGAAAGGTTGGTGTTAAGGCATGCTCATGAATCATATGCCAAGTAGTTCAAGAATCTAGACATAGGTGTTGAATGCTTGCAATCTTATAAGTCTTGACTTAATGCAAAATCACAGATTAATCCACCTAAGACATTAGGGTTTAATTTAGGGTTTTAGGCTCAATGCACCTAAGACATTAGGCTTGAGTACTTTAGAAAAGGCTTGATTGGCATAATTGAATTAGGACTTGTGTTGATAACCATTTCATTGCAATTAAGGGAGGATTAGTGTAGTCTAACCCTAACAATCTTAGCCACATCTCTGTTTTCTTCCAAGTGTTCAATAAAATTCCCAAAAGACCAAAAACATTTTATTTCTTTATTTTCTGTTTAATCCCTCACACTTTAGTTAAGTCTAGATAGTTGTTAAGTTTGCGAATTGGTAATTGACATCCGATCCCTGTGGATACGATAACCGGTCTCACCACCGTATTACTTGATTGCGACGAGGTGCACTTGCCTTTAATTCTAAAAATCACGCATCAATATTAGTGATCATTGATGGGTTTAGTTATGATTGATATATCGAAAACCGCTTTGGTCCTATATATTGATATAACTAATGGACGGGATAAGGATATGTCCAAGGTTTATAATGGCGAATTTTGAGCTCATAAAGCCTAACACATTTGTAAGGATACATATGTGACCAGTGGGAGATTGTTAGGAAATTTTGGGTCACATATGTAATGTTTAAATGTGTTAAGGCCAATATTTTAATTAGTCAAATTAAAGTGATCTAATTCAAGTATGGTTTATGGCTAAGGACATAATTGTCATGAAAAATATTGTGTAGATACCTAAAGTCTTATTTCTATTTTTATGATGGGCTAAAATAGAAATAGGAAAAGTCTAAGAGTCGTGACTCTTCATGAAAGGGCATGGACTCATTATAAAAGGTTATGGTCCCCAAGTCATATGCAATCAGTTTTCTTTTCTAACATCCCATCATTAGAAAGGAGAGACTCTATATGGTTTAAGAGGAATTGTGCATGCTTGACTTGGAAGATCAAGAACCACAAGTTTCTCCATCATTTTCCATGAATTCGGGTACGCTTCCGCTATTGTCTTTCATTCTATATTTTTTATGATTGAACATGACTTGTCTTGATTTGATGATAGTTTTCATTTAAGTATCTCCCATACAGTTTTCCAGCATTATCTCTTTCAAGCAATTGATAGAGCAATCTTGGAGACGATTCTACAGAAGAACACCTCGAAGGAGATCTGGGATTCCATGAAAAGGAAGTACTAAGGCAATGCAAGGGTGAAAAGATCAATTCTTCAAGCTCTGAGGAAGGATTTCAAAACTCTGGAAATGAAGTCAGGTGAAACCATTACTGATTACTTTTCTCGAGTTATGAGTGTTGCAAACAATATGAGAATCCATGGTGAACAACTGTCTGATGTAGCTATTGTTGAGAAGATTCTTAGATCTTTAACTGAGAAGTTTAACTACATAGTTTGTTCAATAGAGGAGTCTAAAGATACTGAGAATCTCTCTATTGATGAACTTCAAAGCTCATTAGTGGTTCATGAGCAGAAATTTCACAAGACCCATGGAGAGGAACATGCCTTAAAGGTAGTTGCAGAAGACAGAATTGATGCTGGAGGCAGAGGCGGAGGAGGATCTCGAGGAAGGGGAAGAGGCAGAGGTAGACAGAGCCGAGCCACATTAGAGTGCTTCAAATGCCGAAAAATTGGACATTACAGGAATGAGTGTCCTGAATGGGAGAAAGAAGCCAACTATGCTGAAGAAACTAATGAAGAATTGCTTCTGTTAATGGCACGGGAAGAAGCCACAATCAAGAAAAGGGAAGATGCATGGTTCTTGGATTCTGGATGCTCAAATCATATGTGTGGAAATAAAGGGTGGTTCAATGAAATTGATGAGGAATTCAGAGAATTTGTTAAGCTTGGGAACAATACCAAAATGAAGGTTGTTGGAAAGGGCACTGTCAAGTTGAAGTTGGATGGAATAGTACATATGATTGCAGATGTATATTTTGTGCCGGATCTCAAAAATAATCTCTTGAGCATAGGACAGTTGCAAGAAAAGGGTCTCACTGTGATGTTTCAAACAGGAAAATGCAAGGTCTATCATCCAGAAAAAGGGTTGATTATTGAGACCAGTATGACATCTAACAGGATGTTTGTGCTGGTTGCTCAAAGTTTTCAACACAAGGAGTCATGTTTTCTCATACAGTGACTGAAGATCTAACATATCTGTGGCACTGCAGATATGGTCATTTGAGTGACAAGGGGCTGAAGCTTTTGCAGAACAAAGAAATGGTTAGAGGTCTTCCTTTATTGTCCACTGCAACTAGAGTGTGTGCTGATTGCATGAAAGGAAAACAACATAGAGATGCAATGCCAAAGAAAAGTCAATGGAGAGCATCACAGAAACTGGAGTTGATTCATGCTGACATATGCGGCCCAATTTCTCCAGCATCCAACAACAATAAGAGGTATTATCTATGCTTTATAGATGATTATTCTAGAAAAGCATGGATTTATTTCTTAGTTGACAAAACTGAAGCTTTTCAGCAGTTCAAATGTTTTAAAAAATTTGTGGAGAAAGAAACTGGGTTGGAAATTAAGTGTTTGAGAACGGATAGGGGAGGAGAATTTACATCAAATGAGTTTAATGCTTTGTCAAAAATCTGGCATTAAAAGGCAGCTGACTACTGCCTACACTCCTCAACAAAATGGAGTGGTGGAAAGGAAGAATAGGACCATAATGAACATGGTGAGAACTTTGTTGTGTGGAAAATGAGTCCCTAAGAATTTTTGGCCAGAGGCAGCCAATTGGGCAGTGTATGTCTTAAACAGATCTCCAACTTTAGCACTGAAACATCAAACTCCAGAGCAGGTATGGAGTGGTGAAAGGCCATATGTGGCTCATTTCAGAGTGTTTGGATGTGTAGCATATGTGCACATCCAGATACTAGGAGAAATAAACTTGAGAATGAAAGCTGTAAATGTGTGCTGCTTGGAATCAGTGATGAGTCTAAAGGTTATAGACTGTATGATCCGATTGCAAAGAGAATTATCATCAGCAGGGATGTGAGATTTGAAGAAGAGGCAAAATGGGATTGGAATGAGAGTCATAAGGAAGATTTAGCCATGGAATTGGAATGGGATGAGGATGAAATTTCTGAAACTCAAGACAATGAAGAACAAGATGAAGGTAGTGGTGAATCAACTGAAAATGATGAAGAGACAAATCCTGGAACCGATACAGAAACTGAAGTTGAACATGGAGATCAAGATATAATCAGAAATCAGCCAAGATGGATCAATGATTATGTCAGTGGAGAAGGATTATCAGAAGAAGAGGAATTGGCAAACTTAACCAGAATCGACAATTCTGATCCAAAGATATTTGAAGAAGCTGTGAAAAGTGAAAAATGGAGAAAAGCTATGGATGCAGAAATTAACTTAATTGTGAAGAACAAAACTTGGGAGTTAACTGAGTTACCTGCTTGAGCTAAAAGGATAGGAGTTAAATGGATTTACAAAACCAAACTAAATGAGCATGGACAAGTTAATAAATACAAAGCTAGGCTTGTAGCTAGGGGATATTCACAGAAGCAAGGAATTGATTATAATGAAGTTTTTGCTCCTGTTAGTAGGGTGGACACTATGAGGATGGTGATTGCAACTGCAGCTCAAAGAGGGTGGATTTTGTATCACTTAGATGTAAAGTCAGCTTTCCTATATGGCACATTAACTGAAGATGTGTATGTAGATCAACCAAAGGGCTATGTAAAGAAAGGAAGTGAGCACAAGGTGTACAAGCTGCATAAAGCTTTGTATGGGTTAAAACAAGCTCCAAGAGCTTGGTTTAGCCGTATAGAAGCTTATTTCATTCAAGGAGGTTTTCAAAGAAGTAAGAATGAGGAGACTCTGTTTCTAAAAACAAATAAGGATGGAAGGATTCTTATTGTTAGTATATATGTTGATGATCTCATATATACTAGCAATGATGAAGAAATGATGAGTGGTTTCAGAAACTCTATGAAGAAGGAATTTGATATGAATGATCTAGGGAAAATGAGGTACTTTCTGGGAATTGAAGTGCTTCAAGATGATCAAGGGATATATTTGAGTCAAAGGAAGTATGCAATAGAGATCCTTGACAGATTTGGTATGACAGAATCTAATGCAGTAAAAGTTCCTATGGTGCCAGGATGTAAATTGTCAAGAGATGAAAAAGGGGAGAAAGTAAACGAGACAAATTATAAGCAGCTGGTGGGAAGCTTGATTTATATCACATCAACCAGACCTGATTTGATGTATTCTGTCAGCATCATCAGCAGGTACATGAGCAGGGCCAACTCAGATGCATTTACTTGCAGCAAAGAGAGTGCTGAGGTATTTGAGAGGCACCACTGATTTTGGAATTATATACAAAAAGGGAGGGAACAAGGATCTGTTAGCATATTCTGATAGTGGCTATGTTGGGGATTTGGAGGACAGAAGAAGTACATCAGGATATATGTTTTTAATGAGTGAAGGTGTTGTGGCATGGTCCTCCAAGAAGCAACCAATCGTGACCTTATCAACAACTGAAGCAGAGTTTGTAGCAGCTGCTGGAGCTGCTACTTAGGCAATTTGGATGAAGAAAATTTTGGAGGAACTTAATCATTTACAAGATGGCTGTATTTCTATCTTGTGTGATAATAGTTCAGCCATTAAACTCTCTAAGAATTCTGTTCTTCATGGCAGAAGCAAGCACATTGATGTGCGCTTTCATTTCCTTAGAGACATGTCTAAAGCTGGAACCATTGACCTGATTCATTGTGGCACTAAGGATCAACTTGCAGACCTGTTTACCAAGCCTTTGAAGTTGGACACATTTCTGAAATTTCGGAAGCAGCTTGGAGTTTGTGAAGTGCCAAAGATAAACTGATTGTGTTCTGATTAATACACAATTAGTTTAAGGGAGGGAATGTTGAGTTTGTTAGTAGTTTGTTGGTGAGTTTGTTAGTAGTTTGTTAGATTTTTCTGTTGTAATTCTGCTCTATATAAGGGCTGCTTCATTCATCAATAAACAGATCTTTACTTTTGTTATTCATTCAGTCTTAACAAGATCAAGGTTTGAGCATGAAGAAAATTCCACAAAAAAGTTTCTTTTTTTTTTGACAGAAAACAAACAAACAAAAAAGTTTTGAAGTAATATTTCTATTTTCTTTTTATGAAACATGCCATTAAATTTCAAAATATAGTTTTTTTTATAAAATATTTTCAGCCACAAACTCTAAAAAAACTATATAAAAAACAGTTTTCATGAAGGAAAAACTTTTTTTTGGTTTCTCAGGATATCCTTCACTTGTAACTGTGGAGATTAATCCCTCGAGTCGGGTAAGACCACAAGGGCGGCAAAACTTTTTGACACATATATTGTTAGAAAACATTTTTAAAATTTAATATTTTCTAAGTGAAAAATTAAATATTTACTGTAAAAAACGTTTAGAATTTCGATGAAAATGGCTTTTTTATCTCTTCAATTATTTATTATTACAAATAGTATTTTTTAAGTTCTCATTTCTGAATCAAATTTAAAAATAAAATTGTTACTTCTAATTTCTAAGTAACGTATAAACATCATTCAATAAATTATTGGCAAAATAGAAGAGGAGAAACTGTATATGTATTATTTACTAGTTTTTTATACTGTCAATTATCAATTATCATTCATGTTATGAATGACTTTTAAGGTAGTTAGACTAAGAATCAATAAAATCTAATGACGTGATAATTTATGATTAAATGTTCGTGTAGAAGAGTTTTACACCATCAATATATAACAATTAAACTCTCAAAAGGCCCGTTTGATTCGCAACGAAGCACAGAACAAGGAAAACAACATAGGACAAGTAACTGAGTCACAACACAAACTTTTGTCCAGTGTGATGTTTGATATTCGATGCACAGCACAAACGAATAATTTAAGTTTACTAAAATATCCTTTTTGACCAACCCACTAAATCAAAATCTGAAGAAAAAAAAACTAATAAAAATGGTCCATGGCAACAACAACTAGAACGACCACGACATTCTTAGTCTTCAACCTACACTTGCGACGGAGGAGACGAAGCAAAGCTCAGAGATGACGAAGGATAGCGGTGGGAGTTCTAAAACACGGTGAAGCGCGTGCAAAGCTCAGAGATGACGAAGGTGTGGATGCCGATCTGGTACAATTCGCGGTGGTCTGAGCAGAACAAAGTGTGACAGACACGGCGGAGGAGACAACGCGAGTTAACGGTGGGCTATGGTTCAGATCCAGGGTGACACGAGCGCAAAGCTCGGAGAAGACGAAGGTGAGGATGCAGATCTGGTGCGGCTCCGATGGTCTGAGAGCAAGAACTAGGGGTGAGCAAAATTTTCAACCCGCCCGAAACCGCCCGACCCGCTACTAATTTTTGCGCTTCGGGCGGGTTGAAACGGGTTGGCGGGTTGGGCGGGTGGGAAATTCGGTTTTAGATGGATAAGAACGGGCGGGTTCGGGTCTGGTTTATGTCACCCATCGGAACCCGACCCGACCCGCTCATAACAAAAAAAAAAAAAATTAATGGATAATGGACTGCCAAGACTGGATCTTAGATTTTTTTTTCCCCTCTTCTGTTATATATTTTTTTTTGGTACTTAATTGGGTTGAAAGCCTTAAATTTTAATTAGGCTCGTTGGGTTTTTTTTTTAATTTTTTGGAATAAAATTAAATAATTAAAAAGCCTAAACCCGTTTCAACCCGCCCGAACCCGACCGAAACCCGCCCAACCCGAACCGCCCAACCCGATGGTATAGATGGGCGGGTTCGGTTTCTATTTTTTTACCTCGAACCCGCCCGAACCCGATGGTCCCCATCCGAACCCGCCCGATGCTCACCCCTAGCAAGAACAATGAGTGACAGACGCGGCGAAGGAGACGGCGCGAGATACCGGCGGGCTATGGTTCAGATACACTGACGCACGCGAACCTCAGAGAAGACAAAGGTGAGGACTCAGATCTGGTGCGGCTCGCGGTGGTTCGCACGACTGACTTAACGGTGGTGACGGTGTTGGACGATGCTGCAGATTTGGTAAATATCTGCTATGAGGACAAAGATGCATGGGGTTGTTGGTCGAGGTGGAGAATGTGGAAGGAAGAGAGATGAGGAATGAGAAGGGCATTTTTTGACATTTTAATTGCTTGTACTTGGGATAAATAGTTGTCCCTGGTTTAGTGGGTAACAACTTTTCTTGTTTTTGTGCTGTCATGTATCTCTTTATTTGTTCTGTCCTACAACAATTTCTAAAATCAGACATAGAACAAGTACTGTTGTCATGTGCTGACCCTTAATTTATAGCAAATCAAACGGACCCAAAGAGTCAAACCATCCAAATTATGAGAATTACTAGATTCTTGTACCGTGTGATCAACTGGCTCAATAACTTATTTAATAATATTTTGTAAATGAAGTGAAATAATAAAATATGAAATAATTGTAATTTTGAATTATTAAAATAATATTTCAGTAGAAAATGAATAATGAAATGAAGGCGACTAAAGAATATAATAAACACAGAGTACACAGTTAATATTTAATGAAAAATGAATAATAAATCGATCTAAAAAATTGAAGAAAAAAATCAATCCAAATTAATTAAAAATAAATTGCAAATCGATCTAAAAAATCAAAAACAGTAGAAAACGAGTAAACACTTGGTTTGATACTTGAAATTGTGAAGTTAATTATCAATTTGGATAATTAAACCATAAACCCTAAACCCTAATCAGAGTACCTGAAATTAATTATCAACTTGCCGGTTGAAATTATCGAAATTCTAAATTAGTCATTGAAGTTGTAAAACGATAATCAAATTAGTCCCTCCGTTAAAAATCGTATGGAATAAGTTGATTTTAAGTTAGTAGTGTTAGATACTTAATTGATATTAGTTTTTGGAATTTCGATAATTTCAAGAATGAGATTAATATTACTTCACAATTTCAAGGACCAAATTGGTATTTACTCGATAAAAAACTGGAAAAAAAAAAAGTTGTGCTGACTGCGTTTTACATATGCAGCTTGGTCGTTTTACTTAGGAAATAGTCATTCACGTTTCTTCACTGTAAAATCCCTAATTCCATCTCCACTCTCTAGTCTACCTCGCCGCTGCGTCTGCACTCTGTACCTTGGTCATCAATTCTGGAATCCCTCCCTCCGACGCTGCACTTGGTAAGATTTCTTTCTGTCCCTCAAAAGCTCTCTTGTTCCAGCTTGCTTGCTAGAGTAGATAATCTACTTGCTCTGCAGTTGTGGAGTTTGGTCACAGAACAATCTGTTATCTAAATTTAATGCTAAAGACAAGTTTTGATGTATGCTCACTATTCTGATTTTAAAAATTTCTGTCTTATTCATTTGGATTGATTTAAGTTCTGAATGATGTATGCGACTATGTTGATAACACAGGATTACATCACCATTATGCTGGATGGGATGTGTTAAAGTTGATACAAAATTTCTACAACTTCTAGAATTAATAATGTAGGCTACAGAGATGTGTGGAAAAATCTAGAAAACACAAGTAAACCGCCTAACATAGCATTATGTTAAGTGCAGCGCGAATGGCAGTGTAATAGCTGCCTAGAAGTCTACTGTGTATTACCATTTCTATATTTGATAAAATTACTCATTATGTCTACTATTTGAACCTTCTAGGCTATCATCGTCTCCTGCAAATGTCAATCAAGTTGAATACAACAAATTTATTTGCTATGAAAGATGAATAGACTTATTGTGATTACACCATTGACTTCTTTATTGTGATACTTATTAGTTTTTGCTATGAATATACTGGGCAGCCACAGTTGACTTCTTTTTGCTATGAGTTGTTCTTTGAATGAAAATGACTGGAAGTTACTTTTCTCTATACAAATTACTTTTCTATATATGTACTGTGTAATGATATGTCGTTAAAAATCGAATCATCCAATCCAATCCAATCCAAACCGCATTTAATCGGATTGGATCGGTTCGGATTTGATATAGGAAGTCATCCAAACCGAACCAAATCACATGTTGTTTCAATCTTTGGATCGGATGGTTTTTTGCCTCAAAACCGACCCAAATCGTTATGCGAACACCCCTAGTTTCTTTTTTTCTACTCTTCTTTATTTTATTTTTTTAGTTTTTCATGTTATGCCCAAACTTTCCAGAAACTTGTGAACCCCTAGTTCCGGTGCTCTGTCTGTCACAGTATCACTCATTCGCTTCTCTCACTTATATTCTTCCAGCGACTCAATTTCTCTGACAATGGAAACTCCTTCCGACCCGACGGCTACCGGAACTGCCACCAGTGAAACACTAAGCAAGAAGTGAGTGTTCAAAAACCTTTATATTGACGCAAAATTGTGTATCGATTTATGTTTTGTTCATTTCTTTTTGGATTTGTTGACAGTGCATTGAAGCGGGGACTCAAGAACAAGCAGAAAGAAGAGGAAAGGAAGCGCAAGGAGGAGGAGAAGGCCAAAAAGGTAATTTTCAGTTTTCATTTCCATGTTCCGGTATATTGAGGACAATGATCGATGATATACCATTTTTGTTTACTTATTTGAAATTGGATTTGAATTTCTAATCACAAATACGATTTTATTTAGGAATATAGTTTTTAATTTTGCTAGGCTGCGGAAATGCAACGAGTTAAAGATAACAAGTCTGCTTCTGCTGTTGATGATGATGATATGGACCCAACGGTATAGCTTCACTCTTGTCACTGAAATGTTTTTCAAGTGGTTATTTCAGCATTAGAATATTTGGTCAACATTTTTTTTTAATTTGTTATGTTTTTCACTGCAGCAATACCATGAGAATAGGCTAAAGTTTCTTGCAGCTCAGAAAGGAGAAGGGAATAACCCTTATCCACATAAGTTCTTTGTCTCTCTGTCTATTGATCAATACATCGAGAAATATGGAGGGTTAAGCATTGGGGAGCACCTTGAGGATGTCTCTGTGTCTTTGGCTGGTAGTTGGCAGTTTGTTTTTTTTTTAAATTGTTGGTTGGTTTCTTGTGTTGCGATATATGTTGATTTTCTAATTATCTTTCTTCATTTCAGGCCGAATCATGCATAAACGTGCCTCTGGTGCAAAGCTTGTCTTTTATGACCTGCATGGTGGTGGTTTCAAGGTCCAGGTTATGGCTGATGCAAGGTACCAATCGTTGTTATATTCAACTTTCCTAAATAAGACACATGTAGAGATGATGGTTGTACAACATATCAAACTCATATAGATCAATTACTAGACTTCCTTTTCTATGTGATTATCTAGTGGAGTTTAATTATAAATTGTGGTATATCGATTGACAGAGCTGAGTACTTTTTAGCTGCTTGATGTTGTTGAACCGTGTTTAAAAGCCTATTAGCGACTGTTAAACATTTCATTAAATGATAAAATTAGAGGAATAGATTGAAATAATATCTCATAGAAGTCTGGTTGTACACTTATTTTTACACTCTAGCATAATCTGCATTATCCTTTTGGGTGTTTTTAGTGTTGTCAAATATCGGATATATCGGCGATATACCGGTATATTGTATCAGAATTTGAGATGCCCGATATGAAAGCTGAGACGATATGCCCATTCCGATATATTGGAGATATCGGCCGTATCGGAATATCGGTTGTATCGGAAATATCAGAAAACAGGTTTTTAGGTTTATTTTTAAATGCCGATACTGAGGATTCAGCACCGACTCACCCTTTATTCACGTAACCGACTCACGTGTGAAGGGATTCATGTATCTCTTTCAAGCTTTAACGAGTCTGCCTCCTCACGTAAATGAGTCTGCCTCCTCCATCTTTCATCATCTCCGGCCGGCGAGTCTCAAGTAACTTCTCTTCCTCTGTTCTCTTCTTTCCCCTCCTTGCTATTCCTCCGTTCTCTTTTATTTGAAGTGGAAGATGATCCCAAAGGGGAAAAGAGATAGTGGTTGAAGTGGAAGATGATCCAGTTTTGGAAGAACTAGAAGAAGAATTAGAAGACATTGATTTTGAGGATTCGGAAGTAGAAGAAGTTGAAGGATATGCCTCACTATCTGACAATGAGAATGATGATTATATTGTGCAAGAGGTGGAGGAATGAATATATCTTGTCTTTTATGTTTAATATTTTTTTTTATTGTTTTTAGTAATCACTAATCAATATTATCACTTTACCAGTATTTTGTTTCGAACAATTGAGCTTTTGAGTTAATATTATGTCACTTTTTTATACAACTTATTTTTATTTTTATGCAGCTCGTCTTTATTTGTATACAACATAATTTTTTTTATATAATTGATTTACTTCAACCGATATGTGACTTCCAATATTTGCCCGTATACGCTATTTCACATATCAGATTTTTGGCTTTGTGATATTTTCCGATATCCGATATGGACAACACAGACACTACTCTTTTATAATTTTATTACACATAAATAGACCATAGTCTAATGTAAAAAGTTGACAGAAGGAAGGAAAATTTCTTAATCTGGTGTCATCAATTTTACTTATTGTTATTTACACATCACTGTTTATGTGTTGTGCTAGAGTTAAAGGATAAATATTTATAATTCAAATACGGCAAATGTAACTTTAAGAGGTTACATTATACCTTCATGTTCTGTGGCATTCCTTCAACCTTGGTGTTTTACTAACTTTGATGTAGCTGCATGTTTTTTCAGTTGATGAAGATGTTTTTAGCTTTTCAATCCTTTCTTAATTGTGTCTTTTTCTTACTATAGATCCTCCTATATTTTCTTTTCTTTTTATCCTGTTGGATTTTAGTAGGACTAAAAACAGCTGATATATCTGCAATGCAGTAAATCGGACTTGGATGAGGCTGAGTTTTCTAAACTCCATTCTAATGTGAAGCGTGGCGATATTGTTGGTATCACTGGGTTTCCAGGTGTGGGATGCTACAAACTTTTAGTTTTTCCTAATCTTTTCTTTTGGACTTTGTCTTTCTTCCACATACGATCTGTCGCCCTTACTCTCCAATTCCGTGACATGGAAAGTACATACTTGCAATAAGGAGAGTAAGTAATTATTTTCTTGAATGAATTAAGTCTTGGTAAATAGTTATACGGAACCATTTTAAGCACAAGAATCACTCTGAACATATTATCTAATTGCTAAAATTTTGAAGCAATATCAATTGTGCTTATATTCATTACAAAGGGATAAATCCTGCTAATCAGGCATTTTTTTTTTCTATTTCTATGTTCCATAGTTTAGAACTTTAGATGCATTCTACAGTATTATATGCTGAATTGTAAATTTTTTCAATTTCCCCTTCAATTGTCCAGGAAAAAGTAAGAAGGGAGAGCTTAGTATTTTCCCCAGGACTTTTGTAGCGCTGTCTCACTGTCTGCATATGATGCCAAGACAAAAATCTGCTGCTGCCGCTGCTGATAATGCAAATTTGAAGGTCTGCACAATTTCTGTTTTTGATGCTGTTTTAAGGTCTTTTTCAATGACGTTACTTTTTTAATGATATGCAGAAAAATCCGTGGGTTCCAGGAGGTACCAGGAATCCTGAAACATACATTTTGAAGGATCAGGTATTATTAGCATGAAATGCACTTTGATAGATACTCTCATTGTGGTCAATTTTTTTTTAAAACTGTTGTGCCATATACTCATGTTTTACGAACTATTTATGAGAGGGTAGTAATTTGGTAGATACACTTCTGTAATTGAGCTAGTTTTGAAATGTGGTTTACCTTCCTTTTTTTTGGTTAGGGTTAGGATAGGGAATGAATTGAGATGGATGGGTGCTTGTCATTGATATTCACACTTGTGTGCAGTATGTGTTTGTGTTTTTCTTTTTGAAATGTATATTTGTTGCTGTAAAGTATTTTCTGTATGTCATTGATTCTTGTTAGTAAGTGGGAATTTTGCCTCTCTTTTACGGTTCTCTCTTATGAATTAACTTGGTCACAAGGCACTCAGGGACAGCGAATTCTTTTCTTGATTTGTGTGGCAACATTAATTGGAAGGCAATTTTCTAACTAGGAAAAGTTAAGTCATACAGTTTTAACTCAAGGTTAAAAATATTATATAAAATCTTTTCATTGTCAGAGTTTGCACATTGATTTCAACTTGAAACTTGACCAAAATTTCCTGTATTTTTCTCCCAATAGAGTGAAGTGAACCATATTGTTGTGTTACTTATCTTAAATAATCATATTGTTGAATGAATCATTAATTGATAACACATGACTTCCTAGAAATTTCAGTCCTTTGGCATGCGTCTGTGTGATTGTGCAAGGACACAGTAAATTGCAAATTTGTAGATTTTTATTTTTACAGTCTATTGTCTATATTGTTCATGTACCGAAAGTTAAATTGGAAGTTTTCTTCAATATTATCAGCTTGGCATGATAAAGATTGTTTATCCCTATCTGTAGAAGCTGAACAGAGTTTTCTGTCACATTATCTCCTGTCTTCTTCATCTTTTCTATCAGATAAATTATTCATGTAATGAGTAATGTGTTTTATTCTGTTTTTTGTAGGAAACAAGATATCGGTTACGCCATTTGGATTTGATGCTTAATCCAGAGATTCGAGAAATATTTAAGACTAGGTCTAAAATAATTTCTTACATTAGGAGGTTCCTTGATGACCTTGATTTCTTGGAGGTTGGTTCTCTGTTTGAGTACTCAGATGCATGTTGCCTATGGTTTCTTTCTTTCCCTTCACCTACCTTTTCGTCACTTTCAGGTTGAAACACCAATGATGAACATGATTGCTGGTGGAGCAGCAGCTCGTCCATTTGTAACTCATCATAATGAACTTAACATGAGGTTATTTATGAGAATTGCTCCTGAACTCTATCTTAAGGAGCTGGTTGTTGGTGGGCTAGATCGTGTTTATGAAATTGGTAAACAATTTAGAAACGAGGGTATAGATTTGACTCACAATCCTGAGTTCACTACCTGTGAGTTCTATATGGCTTACAAGGACTACAATGATTTGATGGAGATAACTGAGCAAATGTTGAGTGGTAAGAATTTACAAGGTCTTTTGATTGTCATATTGATTCTCTTTGATATATCTTATCTTCAAGCAACCTGCTTAATATTGTAATGTGGAAACCTTTAAATAGGCATGGTTAAGGAACTTACAAAAGGCAGCTATAAAATCAAGTATCATGCAGATGGGATTGATAAGGATCCTGTTGAAATTGACTTCACTCCACCTTTCAGGTGCGTAGTATAAATTTGCTGGTCAATGATGGTGGTTATAATTCTATTCTATTTTTGAATGATTGATTTAGATTTTTTTATGATTATAGAAGGATTGACATGATTGAGGGATTGGAGAAGATGGCTGGCCTCAGTATTCCCAAAGACTTGTCGAGTGACGAAGCTAATCAATATCTGAAGGATGCGTGCTTGAAGAATGAAATCAAATGCCCTCCTCCTGAAACAACTACTCGTTTGTTGGATAAAGTAACATCCTTTCTTTTTTTTCCCTTTTTTGTATAGATTCCCTTATTTTAATTAATATTCTCTTCTATGTAATATCATATTTTACTTTCTTTTTTCTCGGAGGAATGGATTTTTTTTAAGTGCACTGTTTAACAGTAGTATTTTCTATGTTTTATATTTCTTGTGGAGTTTCATGTTTGATTTAAGATGTAAACAAATAAGACCATGATAAGAGTTGAGATATTGGATAAAATAGTGTCTGGTTTTTTGTGTTACCGTTGGGAGAATGATATTGATAGGAATTGGATGGAGGAGGATAAAACTATGGACATTCTAGTCTTTGTAAAACAACAGCTAGCCATTCAAGTAATATAACTGTGATTTCCATTAAGGAGGTCTATAAAAGAATTGTAATATTAATTTCTATGGGAATAATGTGGCTGCAGGGTATAGTGTTGCTTGGATACAACTTCGGTCTACTGTTTCTTTCTATTTTATCATGTGTATTTTACCTGTACATACTCTTTTAGTATTTAATAATAGGCATCAGTTCAGTTTTAAATCCGATCAATTCTAATTGCTAGACTTTGTTCTATGGACCTTTTGTTCCTTATTTTGAGCCTCTGTATGAGGTATATGCAGGATATATGATTCTATTCTTTCTTATTGCAGCTTGTGGGGCACTTTTTGGAGGAAACTTGTGTAAATCCTACATTCATCATAAACCATCCTGAGATAATGAGTCCTTTGGCAAAGTGGCACAGATCAAAACCAGGCCTGACTGAACGTTTTGAATTGTTTGTTAATAAACATGAAGTAAGATCACGAGTTTAGGTGATTATTGTTAAAAAAATATTGGATTCATGCTTTTGAGTTCTGATACTGTTTCTGGTACTTTTCAGCTTTGCAATGCATATACTGAATTGAACGACCCTGTAGTACAAAGACGGAGATTTGCTGAACAACTCAAGGTAATAGGATATGATACATATGTAATGTACTAAACTAATTTTTCTCAAATTGTTATATTATGTTTTCTGTAAAACAATAATAGTAGTAATTGTTTGATATGTTTTTTACATGTTAGGATCGGCAATCAGGTGATGATGAAGCAATGGCCTTAGACGAAACATTTTGCACAGCTCTGGAGTATGGTTTGCCGCCAACTGGTGGATGGGGTTTGGGTATTGATCGCTTGACCATGTTGCTGACTGATTCACAGAATATTAAGGTTCTTGCTCTTTTCTCTCTGCATTCTCACGAATGCACTTTGTTTTTACAATTTCTTACCATCTTTTGTCCTTTTGGTGACAGGAGGTTCTTCTCTTCCCTGCCATGAAGCCTCAAGATTGAACCTTCAACCAAAGCTTCCTGTTCTCATCTCATCCCATTAAAAGCATCCTTTGTAGGTATATTATGCTTAAAGTCATCAATCATGCGTACTCATGACTGAGTACCTGTTATTTGTCCTAGGAAAGTACGGGCGAGGTACTGCATAAAATGTAACCAGTAGGCTAGTACATACTTTGTTTTGGGAGGGGTGCTTATTAGGTTGTGTTTAGGGTCAAATTTACCCCTAACAGGTTGGTTTTCCTTTTCCTATGTTGATTTCAGGAACAAGAGAAATTCAAGATGATTAAGATGAGAACTCAGTTTTGATTTGTTTATTTGACTAGTAAACTTGCCATCACGGCTTATTCATCATATACACTTTTAATGAATTCATCCTTTTAAGGGCAGTTGGAAGGCTTGCTATATTATATTTCATCTTTTTGGTGTTCGATTGACTGTTGTCATATACCAGCTATATATTTGAGATAACACTTGCATCATTTTCGACAAGTTGAAATATCCTTCTCTCTCCCGCTTCTCCCCTCCGCCCCACGCCTTCCGCCACAGAGATCTGTTACCAACCTAACACAGATCTTTAAATATCAGCTTGCATAAATGGTAATCTCCGACCTACATAGCAACAACCCAATGATACTCTAGCTCCATCTGATCCCAAGGATTCAGCATTACTTGGCTTCCTCAGACCTTCCCTACTCAAGTGTCCAGGAAGCTTTAAGCAGGTGTCCTTCAATAAGATGGTGGAGTAATAGTCCTTATTACTGTTCATGTTCTCTTAACCAAGAGATCCCCAAGCTTTGTTCCTTTCAAATGCTTGTACAGATGCCAATGGTTATTCATAGCCAAAATGTTAGACAACATAGGATCGTCATAAGCCTTGATCCATGCCTCCAAGTTTATTCAACTATTCCTTATGTTTAAAAGCTCATTAACAAGGAGTCCGTCCTGGAAACTCTCACGCTTCCAACTTCTTTGAGGCTATGTTTGGATTGATGGAATGGAATGAGATAGGGTTCCGTTGTTCGGATAGGATAAAAGAGAGTGGAATCTATTCTATCACATTCCATCATTTTATTTCAGTTTTCTTCCCCCTAAATTGAGTGGAATGGGATGGAATCAGCACTTAATATTTTTTATTTCTATAAAATTACAGAAATATCATCAATCAAGCTGCTAATTTTAGCCAGACGGGTTTGTTTGCGAGTTTGTGAGGGGAAGGGATAGAGGAAGAGAGGATACTCTCCTTCCTTGCATGAGGTTTATTTTTTAACAAAAGAATCAAAACTTTCCAAAACCCTTCAATTTGGAGAACTAAAAAAATGAACTATTATCACTCACTTTTTTCTCAAACTCTTTCCCTCCCTTTTTGTCTCAACTCTCAAACAGACCCTAAGAGGTAATTTTGCAGAAGCGCGCCATGGATGCCCAGCCAATAGCTGCAAACTGCAAAGGCCTACGGCTACAAACAAGTTGATAAATTGTAGAAGAGACGTGAGAAGAGGAGATTAGCACACTTAATTAGCACACTTAATGAGCTCCTTGCCGAAACATGTTTGCCTAAGGAAGCTATACGAACTTATGATGAGTTTGTCATGCCCACTTATGATGACACCAAGGAGCCACATAGTGTTAGTGATAAATTAGAGCCACTGTATAATGAAGAGGACGGTGAGCTTGCAAAATTAGTCAACCAATCATGGTTCTCTGGTTGTGTTATGACAGATGCAACATATAGATAATCACACTTGGTAAATAAATGATTTAAATAAATGATTATATGATTTAAAGAAATAGTTGTACTCTTTCATTCTTACTCTTTGTGTGCATAAATGAGTTTGTCTCCCAATTTGTCTCCTCCTTGCACCAAACTGAATGAGACAATTTAGCCTACAGGAGTCAGTGGATTTAGAAAGTCGTGGCAGGTGGCAGGTGGCAAATGGCAAGTTATGCACTGTGTACAAATTAAATAATGATGGAACTTCTAAGGGAAATCCTGGTATGACTGGCTGTGGGGGCTTAATTCGAGATGACACTGACACGTGGATTGCAGGCTCTGGCATAGAGTATGGGGATTAGATGGCTTACTGTGGAATCATCGTTATTACCACATATTCTCTAACACACTCTTTTTAATATACTGCATTCTATTGATTGAAATTCATATGAGTTATATAAAATTAATGCTCAATATGAGGATGGAGCCATGAATCGTTTATTGACGCGTATTCAGGAATGGAATAATAAATAGTAGAATGTTATCTTCAACCATACATGGAGAGAAGGCCATAGATATGTGGATTAGATAGCTTTCTTAGGAGATAGGACATCATTTGGTGGTTGATTTGCCTAGAGAGTTAACTAGACTAGTTCTCCATGATTTGTCTGGGACTACCTTATCCTACGTAATTTCTTCTTTTGACTAGTTGTTGATTTTTGTTGGGCCTTTAGCCCGATTGCATTACCAAAAATAATAATAATAACGCATGCAGATTTTTTCTACCAATCGGGCCCTCCCTCCCTCCCTTAGTGGAGCTGCTATAAATACATAGTAACCTCGGATTCTGTAGTGGGCCTTTCAAACTTCAAAATATCCTTGATATTCCAAACAGTGTCAGTCAACATCAACAAGTCAGCGTAAGTCTTGCTTTTTTGATGATATATATAGTTTAGACACTGTATAGACAGAGCACACCATAGACCAAAGTTATAATGGCTTTCACTTCAGTTCTTGGTTTCTCCTTATTCCCACTCCTTTATCTGATCCTTTTCGTCACATTCCCATGTGGGCTAGCCACAGGCAAGAGGTTTTCAATAGAGGAGGCCACTGTGCATGACCTCCAACTTGCTTTCCAGAGAAACCAATTAACCTCTAGACAACTTGTTGAATTCTACTTCAAACAAATCCACAAGCTAAACCCAATTCTCAAAGGGGTCTTGGAAAAAAACCCAGATGCACTAGCACAAGCTGACAGAGCTGACCAAGAAAGAAGGGCTAAGGCACCAGGGACTTCTTTTTCTTGGTTGCATGGGATACCCATTTTGGTGAAGGATAACATTGCAACTAAGGATAAGATGAACACCACTGCAGGCTCTTTTGCACTGCTTGGTTCTGTTGTGCCTAGAGATGCAGGTGTGGTTGCCAGGTTAAGGAAAGCTGGTGCTATCATATTAGGGAAGGCCAGCCTCAGTGAGTGGTCACATTTTAGGTCCACTAAAGCACCTGGTGGATGGAATGCCAGAGGTGGTCAAGGAAAGGTAATTTAGAGTTTTTAGTATAAACTTTGAGGGGTTGGGCTAAGATACACCATCCATATTTTGTATCACCTACAACACTATTTATATGTAGCAAATTTTGGACCAATCAAATTGCCATATGAGTTTGGTCAAAATTTCAAATTTTCTAGTTGTATTTCTACTGTAGTCAAATATATGAATACAATATATTGTAGTATATTATATGTACTCTTTGTATTCGCAAATTTAATCCATATTAAAATAATATTTTTTATTAAAAAAACTGATTATATTAAAAAATAATATTTTAATATGAATTAAAATAATGTTCGTTGTCAATAATATTTTGTAATATAGTCAGTTTTTTTTAATCAAAAAACATTATTTTAATATGGGTTAAATTTGCAATACAAAAAGTACATATACTATACTACAATATACTGTATTCATATAGTTTGACTACAGTATAATATAACTAGAAAGTTTGAAATTTTGACCAACCAATGTGACAATTTGATTGGCCCAAAATTTACCACATGGGTGGTGTAGTGAGTGGTATAAAATGTGGGTGCACCGTAGCCACCCCCAAACTTTGAGGACCCAAGTTTGATACAATAGGGAAATCCTATGATTAATAGATAATTATTATATTTAATTAATAATTGATTACTATAATTTATGATAATTAATAATTTGATCATCTTCTGGTTTTTTGAAAATTTTTTCATGTAATTTACTTCTTATTCTTAATTGAGCTTAGTTTAATCTTGCTTTTCAAATTTCAAGTCAGCTCAGTCTCTGTTTCTCATATCATGTATATCCTTATCCTTTTAAGAAATTTAGAGGCCAGCTTTTGGATGAGGCTCGTCACTGGGGTGTGTTTGGTTCGGGGGGATTTTAATGGAGGGGAGGGATTTTAATTAGACATTTATATTGTTTGGTTGGAGGGGAATAGAGGGGAGGGGAGATGTCGCTTTCATGTTTGGTTGAGGAGGGGAGGGGAGGGGAGGGATTTTAAAGTAAATTTACTTTTAAACCTTATAATTATTTATTTTAAAATGGATAAGTGGGGATATTTTAGTCAAGACATGTAAAATGTTTTAAAATCTCTCCCCCCTCCCCTCCAAATCCCCCTATTATTAGAGGGGAGCCAAAACTCACTTAGGTAGCGTTTGGTATCTGGAATGTTTTATTCCCAGGTAAACTACATTCTTGGGAATGTGATTCCCGGGAATAAAGTTTTCCCATCTTTACACATGGAAATAGAGTTTTCCCAAGTTTATAACTATCATTCACTAATTTTATTCCCGGGAATCTTTTATGCCTGAGAATAAATTTTTAAAACTTGTAACAAACATGGGAAGACTTTATTCCCAAGCCAACATTCCCGAGAAATTTTTTTCAAAACTTATATCAAACGCTACCTTAAGAAGGGATTTTGCTCCCCTCCCCTCTCCTTCAAAAGCTGTACCAAACATAAAAGTTTAAAAAAATTCCCTCCCCTCCAACCAAACATTACCTAGAAGTAATTAAAGGTGACAAATGGCTGGATTAGATGTTATTTGAATTGGATTATATTAGATAGAGAAAAATAAACTGAAGGATCCATTAAAATATTGTTAAAATCATGCTATATATCCATGGCCCAACTTTGTTTTGATGAAGTATCCACTATCGTTAGTAGTGACTAATCTCCGTCGGGGAACTTGTGGGGCACACAATGTGGGTTTTCCCACCCCAACCAGGTTTTCTCCATACACAAGAGTCAGGATTCGAATCCCTGACCACTTGCTTAAGGTGTTCAAGTCCCTTACCACTTGAACAAACCACATGTTGGTATCCATGGCCCAACTTAAGTGTGTTTAGATTAATTATAGATTATTTTAATAATAAATTATATGTATAATCGATTATTGTTATTATTGATTATAATAAAATTAATCTTTATTTGAGTAACTTTGGTGAAAATCAATTTTAAATTAATATGTTTTATTTTTATTGACTAAAAAAATTACCTTTATATAATAAACTAAAAAAAATACTAAATTCATCCCTTTAAAATCAAATAGATAAAAAAACTCACATACATTTATTTTATTTTTCATGGCCTATATGTTTATTTTATTTTTCATGTGGATCCTATAAGTTTTTTATTTTTCAAATTAATCCTACACGTTACATTCTGTTTTCACATTAGTCATTTCCGTCAATTTTGACCTAACGCTGTCAGTTTTGATCTGACGTGACTATCACCTTAGTCCGACACGTGATATTTGAGGTCACCCTGTTAGGTCAAAATTGATTTACTTACATATCAAATGTTGTGAAACCAATATAATTTTGTCCAGTTGAGAGCTTATTCTGGTATATTTTGATGCTATAATGTGCTATTTTTATGTGACTACCAAGTACCAAGTATTTAATAATCCCTGAATGTCTGAACTTTGGTGTGATTGAATGATGCTAAAAAATCAGTAGTAATCAATGTCATTTTTGTTCTGCAGAATCCATACACAATGGGTGATCCCTGTGGGTCTAGTAGTGGATCAGCAATATCAGTAGCAGCAAATTTGGTGGCAGTGTCACTTGGCACTGAGACCGATGGCTCCATTTTATGCCCTTCAGATTTCAACTCAGTAGTGGGCATCAAACCAACAGTTGGTCTCACTAGTAGAGCAGGGGTAGTTCCAATCAGCCCAAGACAAGACACAGTTGGGTAAGTCTATTGCAATAGCTCCATTTTCTTCATATTAAAGCCTTTTTTCTCAAGCACAATTTCCACAGTCAATAAGGACATTTTTGCAACAACAAATGTTTAACATTGTGTGGGCTGGTACAGGCCAATTTGCAGGACTGTATCAGATGCTGCTTATGTTCTTGAAACCATTGCAGGCATTGACATTAATGATAAGGCAACAATCAAAGCATCAAAGTATGTTCCAAAAGGTGGCTATGCTCAATTTCTAAAGAAAGATGGACTAAGAGGAAAGAGATTAGGAGTAGTGAGAGTATTCTATAATTTTGGGAATGATACCTTTTTGCATGAAACTTATGAGTTACACCTAAAAACATTAAGGTAATGAAAATTACTATTCTTGTCATTTGTCAATTATTACTGCTACTGAGTTGCTGTAGTCAGATTCATATACTTTGTTCAAATTCAGGCAAAGAGGTGCAGTTTTGATTGACAATTTGGAGATTGATAGTTTCAATGAAATCAATAGTGATACAAGTGAAAATATTGCACTGGATTTTGAATTCAAACTGTCCTTGAATGCATACCTCAAAAATTTAGTTGCTTCCCCAGTGAGAACTTTGGCTGATGTGATAGCCTACAACAAGAAACACCCTAAAGAGGTGAGTATAAGGTCACTTTTGTTTATTTGATCATGGCAAAAATTCTTGTATAAACCTGTTATCTAAGTTGGGTACACTAGACCAATTACATCATTAATTATGGTATAGTGTGGTAACTAATGGTTAATTAACTATAGTAGTTATGAATTAATTAATGATATAAATGGCTTAGTATATCTTTTTATGGTGCTCTAAGTTTATGCAAGATTTTCTCCCTTGGTAATTAAATAAATTCAATTTAACATTGGTATGGCAATTGTAGGAGAAACTTGTTGAGTACGGCCAAGATCTTATGTTGCAGGCTCAAAAGACAAATGGAATTGGGAAAACACAGAAACAAGCATTATTAAAGATGACAAGATTGTCACAAAATGGATTTGAGAAACTAATGATAAAAAATAAACTTGATGCATTGGTGGTACCTGGTCCATACTTGAGTCATATACTTGCTATTGGAGGTTATCCAGGAGTGATTGTTCCAGCAGGATATGAAAAGGGTGTGCCATTTGGACTTTCCTTTGGAGGTCTGAAAGGCTCAGAGCCAAAGCTGATTGAAATTGCTTACTCCTTTGAGCAAGCAACTAAGATTAGGAAGCCTCCTCCACTTCAAAAGTTAAAAACATAAAGATGAACAGATGGTTGTCTTATATGAACTACTAATAAGTTCATTGCAATAATAAAGTTTATGTTATTCTGTGAAACTCTGACTTATGTGATGCATTTAGGCCCCGTTTGGTTAAATGACTTAACTAAGCACTTATAGCATAAGGTCTTATGGTACAAGAGCTTATGTCATAAGAGCTTGAATTCAATAAGTCATGTGCGTTTGGATGCATATTTTCAAAAGCACTTATACAAAATTAAGGCGTTTGGATACATTACTATATAAGTGCTTATGGACATTTTTTTTATAAAATTACAAGGGAAATAGCAGAGAAAGGAGGGTTCTTGGGGGTGGCGCGTAACTCTTTGGAAGGGCAAAGCAGAGGATATGGAAAATGAAAAGAAATAGAGAAAAAAGGGGGAGTATTAGTAATCACAAACCAGGAATCTAATTCTATTTTAGATAACAAATAAGCAACCAAACAGAGAAAAGTAGAGAAAAGGAAGAAGGATCAACGAACCGAGGGATATTCTGAAGACAGTACATGATTGGAACAGAAACCTGAGCTGTGTGTTGAAATCGGAGCTCGCTGGCGGAAGAAGAAGGAGCTCGTCGAAGCAGAAGAAGAAGGAGCTCGTCGAAGCAGAAGAAGAAAAGGGAAAAAAGAAAGAAAAACGAAGGAGGAGGGATTCGAGGGGTGAAATGTTCGCTCGTTGCTCCGCATAAGGAGCTTTTTATTTTTTCATAAGCTAATTTCCCTGACTTATGAGAATAAGGTAAAAACAACTTATGAAATGCCATAAGTTCTTTTGATAAGTTCTGACAAACACGTGTCATAAGAGCTTATGATAGAAGATAAGTCATAAGGAGCTTATTTAAGCTCTCACAAACGGGGCCTTACCATCAATTTAAATTCAATAGCTTAAGATCAAATCAAATATTAGTTTAATAATGATTAATACAGTGAAATTGAGATGTTTAGAATGTAATTGACAATTAATGAGTGGGGCAAAAAAAAAGAGCCAAACATGTCAAATTGTTATGACATTCAATATTTTTTTATATAAAATTTAGAAGGTTAAACTAATTATTTGGTCATTATACTTGACATTGATTTTCAATTTAGTCCCTATAAATAATTTTTTTTCAAATCAGTCCCTACACGTGATAATCATTTTCAATTTGGTCATCGCCATTTGTTGGTGTTATAACATCGTTTGTTGAGGTTAAAGTAAAAGGGACCATGTTGAAAATGATTGTCATGTGTAGGAACTGAATTCAACAACAAAAAATTGAATTTAGTCCCTACATGTGACAATCGTTTTTAATTTGGTCCCTACATGTGACAATTACTTTTAATTTGATCCCTAGCATATATGACGGCATTACAAGATTGCTAATCTGTGGGGACCAAATTGAAAATGATTGTCACGTGTAACGACTGATTTGAAATTTTTTTACGTATAAGGATGAAATTAAAAATCAGTGCTACACATATAAGGACCAAACTAATTTAGAAAATTCGACACTTCTCCTTTCAATGACTAGAATGAAATGTGTAGACAGTGGATAGCAGAGCCTGAAATATGTGTATACCATAGTTTTGGAAAGTTGGCACTACTTGTTTCTTCTGTATTTATGATATTTCTCAATTCTTACAATGTAAATGCAGGGTTCCAATTAGCTTATTTTGTTTTCAAAACATGTTACAATTGAATATTATTGAAAGTTTTTTTAAAATTAAAATGTATCTATTATAAACAGAATGATTTAGTGGGTGATTATATCATCTTATCTCCCATCTTATTTATCTTCTCTTATCGTATCTTATAGGAGACAGGAAACTGATTAAGACAAGGAGTCTAGTATTATGTTATAAATAAATAGTTCCTGGAGAACTAGACTATGAATCCTAGTTTATAAGGAACTAGATCGATAATTAGTGTTTTTTTTTGTGAACTCGGGTATCTCTGACCGAGAGTCAGAGACTAATCCCTCAAGGTATTAAGATCTATTTAAGGGGTTGACCTCTCCCAATAGATGATATTCTTCTGTGCACATGAGCCAGGAATCGAACCCCTAAACCCTAAACCACTTACCAGTGTTGGTTATCAATAATTGTTTTTTTTTTTTGGACTAAATTATCAATAATTGGTTTGAGTCTTTACTTTTATTTATTTATTTATTATTATATAAATCTTTATAACATTATTACATGACAGTTAAATCCTAAATCCGCTCATTCGTTGTTACTTGTTAGCTGAAAACAATGGCCATCTTCACCGCAGCTCTCGCCTCCTTCTCCTTCCCCTCAGTCTCTCATTCTCCTTCTTCTCTCTTTTCTTTTCCTTTCTCAAAATCAAAACATGCCCACTACTTCACTGCTAAAATGCCTTACTCTCACACCACTAAACTCTTCGTCTCTGCCTCTTCCAATACCCCCACCCTACAAACTGGAATCCTTCATTACCTTTCTTCCCCACATTCCACTCCTCACTCTCAGGTCTCTCTCTCTCTTTCTCTTATTGGTTTTATACTTTTATTGTTCATTCTTGCTTCTAGTCACAGTGATAGTACTCAGCTTTAAATGGGTCCTTATTAGTTGTTGGAATTACTAGTCAAGAGATCAAAGGTCTCCACTTTAATTCATGCATTCCTTTATTATTCTTAATGATATATGGGTCTTGTTTCTCTTCCTCTGAAATCTAAATTATCGAGGGAACATAGATTCTCATTATCTATGGATTCTCGAATTGAATTGCTTATTATATGAGAGATGGATGTTATGATTTCGTTCCTCCTCAATGAAATCAAGCGTGTTACTGCTAGAGATGAACACCATGTTTGTTTGGCTTTTGTTAAATACTAACTATTGCTGTAACTCATCATACTGACTCGTTTGTTTTAGATTCCGGTAGAACTGGTTTTGAAGAATTGATTTTAAAAGAAATAATTTTAAAAAGATCAAGGTTAAAATTTTTTTAACTTTTTTTGGTAATGATATTTTAAAAGTGAGTTTAAAAGAATTGATTTGTGTTTGGATGATAAAATAAAATCACTTTTGAGGTGTAAATATAAGGAATTTTATGAGTCTCATACTCGGAATTAATTCTACTCAACGGAAAAGTTAGAAATTCTTGCTTCCACTAAAATCAATTATACCTAACCCAAATCGATTTTTTTGGACCCAATTTTGTAAACAGGTTCAGTTACTGTTAAAATTGCTTTTGGGGTGAAAACCCGTTGGAAAAACCCGTTTGAGCTGTTGCCAAACAGGCACTTAACCATGCAATGTAGAATATACTGTTAGAATATTTTAAGTCAGTTACTCTTTGTACTGAAGTCTAAGTATTACTCTTTGTTTGCATTATTATTGTCAATTTTCAATTACTGTGTTTTAATACTTAATTTTTTGGGGGGAAAAGTAGATATATGCAGATTGGCAGGCTGCAAAAGCCTATAAAGATAGTGGATTCATCTTTCATGGTATTGTTGAAGGTTTTAATGGCGGAGGTCTGATAGTTAGGTTTAGTTCTCTTCTGGGGTTTCTTCCATTCCCACTTCTGAGCCCCTTGCATTCATGTAAAGGTATTCATGTAGTCATCCGTAATGTTTATCACATTCTTCTTATTATTTCCCTTTTCCATAAAAGCATGCATTTAAGTGTTAAAGATTCCCCGCCTTCGTCCTTTTTCCTCGCGTGACAACTTCATGTAATTTTGTGAATCTTAATGCTCAATGGTTCAGATTAAACCTTTCTCTGTTTGATTTTCTACTCTTAGATATCAGCCAAAGCTCTTTTCCTTTTAGTAAATCAGAACTAAAGCTGTTCGAATGTATAAATGTGAAATCTTATTATTAGCATTTGTTTAATTATACTGGTTTAAAACATTTATAGCAATAGTCTCTCCGAACTTTGTACAAGCTCAAATTACTTGATATAGCAATTTATTATGTTGCTGATGTCCATGCTCATTTAGTAGGCAGGATGTTTGAATCACATAGTTTATTTTTCTGCCTTTCTCCATCTTAAGGGTAATTCTACTTTGGACAGTGTGGCATCAATGTCACTTCTATGTACATTTAATAGTAAATTGCCAACAAGTGGTGATAATCGAAGAGTTTGAAAGTGTTGAAAAGAAACAACATTAGATTATTGAACTCAGGATAGACATATTAGATATTTCTTTGGTACTAGAGATGTTTTCCCGCATGATATTATAAAATTTGTCACATTCTTGAGAGTTTCTTATAATATCTTATTTACCATTTTGTCTTCATGTATGACAAACTCTAGCCAATGACCATATTCTGAAGCCATTCTCCTTCATTGATATACCTTTTGTGTATTCTTTACTATCCATAATATTATACAGAACAGATGAAAAGTTGCCAGTTCCCTTGGCTAGCAATTATTTCGTTTCAGCATTAGGTCATGTTTTACTATCTTAAGCATGCCATTCAGTCGTCTTTGGACATATTTTAGTTACTGTTTGGTCTTAATAGCAGGCGGAGTTACAATTCCTGACCTAGTTTAACTTTGATCTTTTTTGTGTAGATCCAGAGAAAACCATGCAAGAGATTGCAGAAGGTTTACGTTATTCACTCATATCTATGAAGGTAATTAAATATTTTATTAGCATATTACTGCATTCTATTTACTAATTCATCATGATTAACACTTATTCTGGCATACCTGCTTAATTTGGGCTGGCATTAGAGACTAAAGAGCCTTTCCACTGAAAAGATTCATTAAAAGGGCTTCATGGTTTCCAAATCTGTAGATCTGGCACAAATAAGTTTCTCTAGTTATTAGTCATGAAGCTTCTGCATGTAATAGACTCATTAATCCCTACCCCCCCGCCCCACCCAAAAAAAAAAAAAATCATTTATCCCTGAATCAAGTGTTAAATGTTGTAACTTCGAAAATTTGAGTCTAAAACCATAAAATTGAAATCCTTGGGCTTCTATACAAAAAAAATTCTGAGATTCTATTGTGTACTAGACGATAACTAAGCTAAAATTTCAAATTCCATGACTGATATATAATGTTGTAATGTATTATTAATCAGTTAGGTTCCATCTACTTCCCTTTTTTGAGGAGGAAGTTCTGGCTTACATTGTAATATCCTCTTTGATAGAATGTGTTTAGATATCTCATTTGGAGATGGAATCATCGTTTTTGTTACTTTCTTTTTCCCTCCTCTGCCCCTCATTTCTTTCTGGTTTTTTTTCTCTGAGATATACTGGATGTTTAGCCTTTTAACAGAAAATTCTTAAATTTATGAACATTTTTGGGCCTTGACCATGGTTGCCTTCTAATTGTATAATGTCTAAGTCTATGCTCCCCATTTGTCCATCTTCCATAATTCATCAATTATCTCCAAATCCAGGTAATTTCAAGATTACTAACCAATATTATCAATTGAACCAGAAATGCCTTACATTCATCATGCATAACTAATTTCTCCACATGAAATTCCCTTGTAAATTAAGCACTAAATTTTTCCTCATGGCACTGAAGCCTAGCATTACCTCATGAGCTTTAATAAGCCCTTAGACATCCCTAGAAAATTAAGTTTTATTCTTGCAGTACAACAGCTGTCTGATTTGAGCCATTTCTAGCACTATAGTAACCTTGAAAAGTAACAATTTCTTAATTCTCTTATCACTGATATCTGGAATTACATAGTGTTTCCTGCATCAGTTGTTATAATCCGTTTACGCTGAATTAGGCTATCATTTCCTTGACTACCTTATCAGATTTAAATCTTAATTTATGAATGATTGCAGACTTGCAGTTTCTTGTAATTTTAGGTAATTGAAGCAGATGAGGGTAAATGGAATTTGGTCTTCTCTGAAAAGGAAGCTGCCTGGTCTAGTTATTCTGGACAGGTCAAGGTAGGGGGCATTTTTGAAGGAAGAGTTAGTTCTGTTGAGGACTATGGTGCTTTTGTTCATTTGCTCTTCCCTGACGGTAAGTACTATGCATAGTTCGTATGTTTGTAGTTTCACTTTATCATGGAAAAGTTGAGGATGACATCACAAATGATGCAGGACTTTATCATCTCACTGGACTAGTACACATCTCAGAAGTGTCATGGGATCTAGTTGGCGATGTAAGAGACATCTTAGCAGAATGTGATGAAGTGAGGGTCAAAGTAATTAGTGTTGATCGGTGAGGCTCTCAGTAGATAGGCTTGTAGGAATTTGGTTTTGATTTTCTTTCTGCTAGATTAGATAAATCGATGCTTCAAATCATTGAACAACAGTTTCTTGGTTCCCAATTCCCACATATAATAATTAGCTAGGTCAGTGGCTTTAAATGCAGTGAATCACTGTGTTTAGCTTGATAATTTTTTCCTTTTTTGTCTTGTGTGTCTTTGTGGAAAACACCTTCTGCAGAGAAAAATCAAGGATTTCTCTATCAATTAAACAGTTAGAAGAAGACCCACTTCTAGAAAATCTGGGCATAGTACTACCTCAGGTTTGTAACTTTGTATGAGCTTACATAACATATATGTATAAATAATACATGTTTGTATGTGTGGGGAGGGGGGGTGTGCACTTGCATGTGTGTGTGTGTGAAACATATTCACTAGGGTATAGATACATTCAGAAAATTTTCTTAGCAAAAAGTTCTATTGCAGGAAGGTTTAGCTTATCCTAATTCTTTGGGTGGCGGTGATAGCAGTCGCATTCTGCCTCTTCCAGGGCTTGAAAGAATACTTGAAGAGCTATTGCAGGAAGATGGGTATGTTTCCACCAATGTTTTCTTTTTCCTTTACTTTTTTTCTTCTTCCCTTAAATGCTTGAATGAAAACTGTGCCTCTCCTCTTCTTTAATTTTCTTAGCCAATTCCGAAAATGTTCTCCTTTTATTATGTGTACTATAACCAAAGTACCAAACAGGTCTATGTTGAGATTATCCCTGCTTGGTGTTGGTGTTATTGTTGTTTTATTTTATTTTATATTATATATATTTTTACTTTTTACTTCCAATTTACAAAGCATACATCCATACTTTGAAAAACCTTTTATAATATGAAGTGTTGATGAATTTTCTATGGTGCGATGATGATATGCTGTCACAGTATAGATGATGCAAGAATTAGGCGTCAAAGGTTCGAAAAAGGGGTGATCTCGCAAGACTTGCAGCTTTGGCTTTCTAATGTGAGTTTCAGAGTTGTTTAAGAATAATATAAGTTGTTCATAGTAATGTCTTATCATATTTTCTGAATCTTTCATTATCCCAGGCACCTCCCACTAACCAACGGTTTAATCTCCTTGCACTAGCTGGTAGACAGGTAAATAACTTTTTAGCATATACCAATCCTTAGCCCTTGCCACAAATTTATAACAATATCCAAAGTTTACCAAGTTTTCTCCTGTGATGTAGATGCAGGAAATACATCTTACTACATCACTTGATCAGGAAGGTATCAAAAAGGCATTACAACGAGTGTTACAGCGCATTCCATAATTGACTGAATTCATGTTGCATAGTTATTTACACATATAAATATGTAATTGTAGCCAAAAGGGGCTGGTTCAACTTATAAGAATCAAAGCACTTTTGCCTGAAATCTCCCTCAATAAGCAATCGAGTACCACAATAAGGCCTCATTAAGACTTGTGGCAATACCTTATATTCGAAATAGAATAGTCTATTCCCTTCTAAACTCTTTCTTATCCAAAAAAAAAAAAATGTAGCTGTATATGTGGTAACCTCAATATACCCCAAAAACGTCTAAAAGTTGTGATTTAGTACTTTGGTTTACATTTGAGAAGCAGCAAACATATATTTGAGGCAATGTATCTATAGAGATCCTTTGGAATAAACTTATTTCTGGACCTCAAAAGTATGCTGGCAACGGTATACCAAACATAGCCTTAACCATGCCTTACTTTTCAGGTCTGAGATTGCCAAGAAGAAAACCATTACTCAACTGAAAGAAGTGAGTTTGGTTGTATTGAATGGTAAATTAGATTAACGAAATCTCAGGCAAATCTGATTTCCTTGCTCACTTTTTTCAGTTGCCACTTATGTCTCAGCTTCGCCACCACCCTTCAATATTTCATTTTTCCTGACATTTCCTACCGGATCTTAAAGGATGCCATCTCCAAGTTCATTTTTGTAGTGTTCATGAAAATGTTTATGCAATTTTATAGACAAAAATCATACCAAAAACAAAGAGCAGGTAAGTTCACAGCTATTAAAGAGAGTAAACATTGATTAAATAATGTATTAAATCAGTTAGGCAGTTTCGGTCTGTATAAATTATGAAGTTTCTGCCCACTCAGCTATTGGGAGATCCATTTCAATGTCTTCTATCAAAACAATTGCATGTGATAAACTATTAGAAGCAAATTAACCACGCAGTAAGCATGGGAAACGGTGAGAAAAAGGCACGTGAGCAAACAATACAGAGATCAGAAACAAAGTCCCTTTTATTTTGTGTAAGCGTGCTTGGTTAGCCATAATCAATCATGAAAAAGATAATAACCAGAACAAGGGATACAAAGTAAACAATTGAAAGATAAAACCTTTTACTTATAATGAAAAGTTACTTGTGTTGTTGACTTGCATGGAATCGAATCCGGCTCTGTGAGGGAAGGAACGCATCCGCTGGCCATTAGGCTAACTGATATCTTGTGTCAGTTAATGAACGTTAATACTACTTATGTATCGAATTTGACCGATTGTGGAACTTTTGAAGAGTTGTTTTCTTTCACCAAGTGACATGAGTTGGTCTATAAATATAACCATCTGCATGCAGTAATTGACACAAAAAATCTCAGAATCTCTCAAACATTATTCACTCCAAATCACCTAGGTTCTTTTCTCCCTTGTGCGCAGAGAGAGTTAAGAAGATTATTGTTCTGTAAACTGTCATTGACGATACGCTTGGTTTAGGGTGTGCAAACCAAACCAAAGTTACTCCATTGTATCCTGAAGGGGATTCACCGGTTACACCTATTGCATCCAATCTACGATGAGAGATTGGTGGGTACGAATCGAATCTAAAGCCTAGTGTTCCTACATGCCTTGGAGATTGCGCATTACCTTTGTTTTCTTTTTCTTTGTTGTAGGCCATACCCCATTTTCCAACAATCTTTAGTTTCATCTTCTATAACAATGGCTGCAACGTTGAAGGAGGTGACTTCTGACTTTATGAAACTTGAGAGGTTCGAAGGCGAAAACTTTCATCGTTGGTAAAAGAAGATGCACTTCCTTCTTACAACATTGAAGGTGGCATATGTGTTGAACACACCAAGACCAGAGGAAAGAGAAGATGTTACCATCAATGAGACCCGTGAGAGGAACAAGTGGGTTAATGATGACTACATTTGCATGGGGCATATTTTGAATGGCATGACCGACTCATTGTTCGATGTGTATCAAAATGCGGGATCCTCCAAAGAACTATGGGAGAAACTTGAGGCAATATACATGATGGAGGACGCAACAAGTAAGAAATTTCTTGTCAGTCGTTTTAATAATTATAAAATGGTTGATGGTATGCCTATCATGGAACAAATGCATGAAATTGAACGTATTCCCAATAACTACAAACAACATAATATGCACATGGATGAAACCATCATTGTCTCCTCGATCATTGACAAACTTTCTCCTTCATGGAAAGACTTTAAAAGAAGTCTTAAACATCGGAAAGATGACATTTCTCTTGAACAATTAGGTTATCACCTTCGTTTAGAAGAAGAGTATCGTAAACAAGATGATACTAAAGAACATTCTATTCATGAGAATGTGCATGTAGTAGAGGAAGGGAAATCTGGTAAGTCCTCTAAAAAGAGGAATCGAGATTTTGGAAAATCTCATGAAAACAACAATGAGAATGACTACAAGAAAAAGAAAATTGGTTGTTTCTATTGTGGAAAACCAGTACATTTCAAGAGGAATTGTCGTCTCCTGAAAAAAGAAAAAGAGAAGGAATTTAGTGCAACAAAGGACAATCTTGTTGTGGTCATTTTCGAAATCAACATGATAGAAGATGTTGGATCATGGTGGATTGACTCCGGTGCAACTCGTCATGTGTGTAAGAACAAGGATCTCTTCAAGACAATTAATGAAGAAGATGGAACCGTTCTATATATGGGAAATGCATCAACTGTCCAAGTTAAAGGCAAAGGGACGGTGGAACTAGAATTCACTTCGGGAAAAGTAGTCACTCTTACAGATGTTTATTATGTACCAGATGTTAGGAAGAATTCAATTTCTGTACCGTTACTTAATAAGTACGGGTTCAAATGTGTATTTGAGGGAGACAAGTTTATTCTCTCTAAGGGAGGAATGTTTGTAGGAAAGGGATACCTTTGTGAGAATATGTTCGAACTCAATATTATTAATGACAATGGATTTATTTATGCTTATATTGTTGAGTCTTGTAATTTATGGCATTCTCGTTTAGGACATGTTAATTTTAGGAAAATAGATGAAATGATGAATTCATGTTTAATTCCTAAAACAAGTAGGATTTCGGATGCATGTACAACTTGTATGCTAACTAAGATAACTAGATTTCCTTTTCCTATAGTTGAAAGAAGTTCTAAAGTGTTAGATTTAATTCATTTTGATGTATGTGATTTATATGGTTGGTCCACTATAGGTGGTAAAAAATATTTTGTGACATTCATAGATGATTGTACTAGATATTGCTATGTATATCTAATGCATTCAAAGGATGAAGTTGTTAAGTCTTTAAAATGTCTGATGTGTGTTTCTCTAAGTTTTGATGAGAACTAAACATTGGTTAATGATTTAATTAACCTTCATATTGGTTGCTAACCTGTCTATCGAGTGTGCAGATTAAATGAGAGAATCATCCGTCCAAACACAAGTGATTGAAACAAACGTCCAGCACTGTAGTGATTGAAGCGCACGTCCAAAACGCAAGAGATAGAAACTTGCGTCCACTGAAGTAAAAGCCAGCGTCCACTAAAGTGATGAAAGCCAGCGTCCACTAAAGTGATGAAAGCCAGCGTCTACTTAAAGTATCAGAATGGCTCGTCCAATGACGTGGCAGATGGAGCTCGTCCATTAAAGTATCAGAATGGCTCGTCCAATGACGTGGCAGATGGAGCTCGTCCATTAAAGTATCAGAGGAGCTCGTCTACTAAAGTAACAGAGGCTCTCGTCTACTAAAGAACAGAGGAGCTCGTCTACTAAAGTAACAGAGGCTATGGTTACTAAAGTAACAGAGACTCTCGTCCACTAAAGTAACAGAGACTCTCATCCACTAAAGGTGACAGAAGCGCTCGTCCACACTAGTCTTTGGACTTGCTGAGTCCTTAATATGGAGCTCGTCTACTAGCCCGAATGAAAACTCAAATGGCTAGATAGACACGGCTATTTTCAAGATGGAAGCACTTATCTTATAGACGCGAATTCTATAAAGATTATCATGATTGTATTTCAAGAACCAGAAAGAGACTTGAAGCCTTCTCTCCTACTCAGTTTCACGATTATCAAGAAAAGTCGGAAGTTACTCTCTCAAGCAACCTTGGATAATCAGAACCAAAGACCAGTTGAAGAATGCTTCCAACATGTTTTATTCCCTAGTACCTCTGGTCCTTACACAAAAAGGGAAGTGTACTCAGCAAAGTACAAAAAGCTCTTTGCACAACTCTGATATGGCTGTATCACGATGCATAAAGCCATGATCCTTCATGTTAGAGTACAACCAACGTTCCTATTGCATTAATGGCTGCCCAGAACAACTCTATTGCATTAATGAAGTTCTGCTTGAAGCCAACATCTGAGGGAATGTCTCCAACGGATCCTAAATGCTTGAAGACTATAAATACAGAAGTCATTGAAGATGAAGATGTGAGAGTTGCTGGAGCTACTACTTTTGCTACACTTGATGAAAAATAAGAGGATCGCCATCTTCATCTCAACAGAAATCATCCTCAATGTAAACATTCTATATTCACTCAAGTGAGTGTTATGAGAGATTTATTCTATCAGTTCTGAAGTGCTTAAAAATATATCCGCTCTTGTGAGTGTAGGAATAACTCATCTCTGTACTTCATTGTAAAATCACTCCATGAGTGTTGTGAGATTTTCTCTATGTAACCTTCATCAAAATTCAGTGAGCCTGGAGAGACTAGGTGAAAATAATACTTGCAACATCCTGGAGAGGTTGGTTAAGAACAATACTCAATGAGCCTGGAGAGGATAGGTGTGCAAATAATACTTGCAACAGTCTGGAGAGGCTAGTTAAGAATGTAACATCCTAAAATTCTAATATAATTAATATAATTAATTTGAAAAAAAAGTATTAGGTTATTAAAAAGTATATTACAAATAAAATATAATTAAGAAGTTTAGTGTAAAAATTTAATAGTATAAGAACTTATGGAAATTACTTAACTATTATAAATAAATAAATAATGCAAAATGTATATATATATATATATATATATAAGTGGCGTACGGGCCAGGTAACCTTTTTAGGCTTTGGCCTTACCAAAAGCCATTTATATGGGTTAAACACAGAAAGAAAAAAAAAAGGAATCATAAAACCTAAGAGAATTCTATGCGCTAGTTATTATGTTTAATGTACTATACATATAAGAATTCGGTCAGTGTGCCTGGGCTGGGAGCGCCACACGAGTAGAGCGAGGGAGAGAATTTCATTCCTTGCCAGGGCAATCGTAACAACACAGATCCAAGAACGCCACCAAACGGGAGAAGAAATTTTAGGGAAGCGCTAATTCTTATCATAAATAATTTTTAGAGCACATTGGAGGTCTTCGAGAGGTGAGTAACAATACTTTTTTTACGAACCCTCTCCATGGTATGAATGATTGTTTGCGTTTACAGTTTTTTTTAATTGATTGATGAACTGATCTAGCAAATATGTTCCCCTAAATCTAAAAAGTTGTTTATTGATAATTTAACGTTCTGTGTACATAATTCTTGTGTTCAAGCCAGATGGTAAAAATCACTAAAGTTTCGTACTGTGCGTCCAGAACCTCACAGGAGTAGATTTTTTTTTCTCTTTTTATTTTTAACTATTTTCATGAAGTCCTGTATGCCAAGTTCAACTCAATATACATTGGTGTTCCGCTGACTCATGGCTTTACCTTTTGGGAGCATATAATTTTTTTTAATTGAACTTTAATAGCTTAGTCATAGCATGTATTAAATCCCATCTTGCTTATGGTTTAAAAAGAGAATAAGTATATTTGATTGTTATAATTTAAAATATGTTCGTCATGTTTTATTCGTGGTATAAATGATATATGTATGTGCGTGGAGTTTGTTGTTATGCCTCCTAAGATAGGTGCATTGACTTTCGACATCGTCATTTAATGGGATGTCGGAATTAAGATATGGGACAAGGAATCCATTTTATGAACGAGGCTCTCGGGTCACCGTTAATGGGAGGCAAGGAACCCATTTAATTACGAGGTTCTCAGGTCACCATAGGGGCAAGGAGTCAATTCTAAAATGGGATTCCCGAGTCACCATCGGGGCAAGGAATCAATTCTAGAACGAGGTTCCCAAGTCACCGCAGACTAGGAGCAAGGAACCAATTTAATGAGGTTCTTGAGTCGCCGAATTGGGCAAGAAACCAACACGAAGTGGGGTTTCCGAGCCACTGGATGATTGTGTTATTGTGTGATGTGTGGTTACTTTGTTTAATTGATACATGATATTTGATTATGTTGTCGTTATAAGATTATTGTAATTAAATGTATTTTTTATGAACATTATGAAAATTAGCGGGTACCATTGACAGTTTTTCCGGTTACCGTGCCGGCTGAGAACATCACTATATTCGAAACATTTTATAACTGCATTGTTGTTCACTGAGATTTTATATCTCATTAAAAAGTGTTGTTTTCAGAGTCCGAGGACATCATTGTTGCGGACACTGAGGCTTGAAGAACTACTTTTTTTAGCTTAGCTGGTTAGTATTGTAGCATGGCTTACGAGCGCCATGCAGACATCGTCTATTATTTTTATTTTTATTTTTATTCTCGGATTGTAGTTAGACGCCCAATTTTGAGGCCTTTCTTTTGATTTGGTTGTATTCAGAGGTATGGATTTAATATTATATTTATTACTTGATACAATATTACTACTTTATTTAATATGAGACATTTTCCAGACTTATATAATTGAGAATTTTTTTTATGGTTAACATATTTTAAATAAATGTATTAAAGGATTTTTATACAATTTATTTTGGGTTACTAATGTAACGAAGGGCCTTACAAAGAACAATACTCAATGAGCTTGGAGAGGCTAGGTATGCAAATAATACTTGCAACAGTCTGGAGAGGCTGGTTAAGAACAATACTCAATGAGCCTGGAGAGGCTACGACTTGCAACAGTCTGGAGAGGCTGGTTAAGAACAATACTCAATGAGCCTGGAGAGGCCAGGTGTGCAAATAATACTTGCAACAGTCTGGAGAGGCTAGTTAAGAACAATACTCAATGAGCTTGGAGAGGCTAGGTGTGCAAAGACTACTCATTGTAATTATCTGATGTGATAGTGGAGAAAAACTCAGCTACTGCTGGGGACTGGGTGTAGCTCATCGTTTATATGAGTGAACCTGTTGTTTATTTTCTCTCTACCCTTATCTTCGTATCTTTGTTGTTTTATGTATTTTCAACAAAGTTTTCTTACTGATTTTAAGCTTTATGTTCTAAGCTATTTTCAAATGTTTTTATCCGCTAGATGTTGTCTAACCGGTTAATGTTTAGTGTAAGATAATTAGACAAGTGAAATGCTTTATCTTCCTTATTTCCAAACTGGTTAAAAATATGTTATTAGTTTTGTTAGATGGTTTTTAAATTATCTTCTTCTATCCATCTACACTCTCTTTATTTGAAAAACTCTGATTTATGTTTTGTTGTTTAGTAAAAGTTTTAAATTTCTATTATCACCCAATTCACCTCCCTCTTGTGTGATGGTTGCTTTGACCTAACAGAAGTGTTAGATAAATTTAAGATATTTAAAACAGAAGTAGAACTTCAACATGAAACATTTATTAAGTTAAATGTTTTAGGAGTGGTAGAGGAGGAGAGTTCTATAACCCTAGTTACTTTGAGTCTACTGGAATAATTCACCAAACAACCGCACCTTATTCCCTACAACAAAACGGCATAGCTGAAAGGGAAAATAGGGTATTAGAAAAAATGGTAAATGCAATGTTATCATATTCTGGTCTAGCAAAGGGTTATTGGGGAGAAGCCTTGTTGACGGCTTGTTATATCTTGAATAGAGTTCCAAACAAAAGGAACAAAATAACCCCATATGAATTTTGGAAAAATAGAAAGCCCGACCTTGACTATTTCAAAGTTTGGGGTTGTAGGGCAATAGTAAAAGTTTCTGAACCAAAAATAAAGAAATTAGGTGAAAGGGGAATTGAATGTGTGTTCCTGTGCTATGCTAAAAATAGCAAAGCATGCATATAGATTCATGGTTATAAAATCTAATGACTCATATCCTGTCAATCCAGTAATTGAGTCTAGGGATGCTATCTTTCAAGAAGACGGGTTTAACTCAATTCCAAGTCACAAAAATAATGTTCATAGTAATACACATAATCTAGAAACCAATGTATTTAATAATAATACTTTAGAGAGTTCAGAACTTAGAAGAAGTCAGAGAGCTAGGAAAGAGAAAACTTATGGACCAGACTTTTTCATGTTCCTTGTTGAAGGAACAAGGGAGTCCATAGACAGTTGTGGACCAATATATTATAATACAGAAAGTGATCCAGAAACATCCGAATAGGCAATAAAGTCTCAAGATGCCGCTTTCTGAAAGGAAGCTATACAAGAGGAAATAGACTAAATAATGGGGAATAAAACGTGGAAATTAGTAGACCTCCCACCTGGTTCCAAACCTATAGGTTCTAAATGGATTTTCAAAAGGAAAATGAAGGTAGATGGAACCATAGATAAGTTTTAAGGCAAGATTAGTTGCTAAGGGATTTACACAAAAAGAGGGCATTGACTATTTTGATACATATGCACCTGTGGCAAGAATTGCCTCAATTAGAGTGCTATTGGCACTTGCATCCATCTATAAGTTTGTCATTCATCAAATGGATGTGAAAACAACATTTCTTAATGGGGAGTTAGATGAAGAGGTGTATATGTCACAACCTGAAGGGTTTGTGGTTAATGGTCAAGAAAAGAAGGCGTGTAAATTGAATAAGTCATTGTATGGACTAAAACAAGCTCCTAAACAATGGCATCAAAAGTTTGATCAATTTATGCTAGCTAATGGATATAAAATAAATGAATCTGACAAGTGTATTTATAGTAAATTCCATAATGGAAAAGGTGTTATGATTTGTTTATATGTTGATGATATGTTAATATTTGGTACTGATCTAGATGAGGTGGAAAAAACTAAGAGTTTCCTCTCTAGTAATTTTGATATGAAAGACTTAGGGGAAGTCGATGTAATACTAGGGATTAGAATAATAAGATATGGTGAGAACATATGGTTGTCCCAATCTCACTATATAGAAAAGGTGTTAAAGAAATTTAATGAATTTGATTGTCAATCTGTTGTTACTCCCTTTTATCATAACACTAATTTAGTACCAAATAAAGGTTGTCCAATAGCACAACTTGAATACTCAAAAGTAATTGGATGCTTAATGTATGCCATGACATGTACTAGACCAGACATTGCATATGTTGTAGGGAGACTAAGTAGGTATACAAGTAATCCAAGCAAAGATCATTGACATGCTGTTCGAAGAGTATTGAAATACTTGAAGGGGACAATGAATTATAGTTTGAACTATAATGGGTATCCTTCGGTATTAAAAGGTTACACAGATGCCAGTTGAGTGACTTATACAGAAGATCATGCTTCAACAAGCGGTTGGGTCTTCACACTTGGTGGGGGTGCTATTTCTTGGGAATCCAAGAAACAAACTTGCATTGCTGACTCCACCATGGCTGCAGAATTCATAACATTGGAAGTTGGAAGCAAAGAAGCTGAATGACTTAGAAATTTGATGTATGATATATCAATTTGGCCAAATCCAATAGCACCAATATCCATACATTGTGATAGTCAATCAACACTATCAAAGGCATATAGCCAGGTTTATAATGGAAAGTCCAGGCACATTGGGTAAGACATAACTATGTAAAAGATTTGATTACAAATGGAGTAATATCCATAGTCTTTGTGAAAACAGATAGGGATCTTGCAGATCCTTTGACGAAAGGACTGACAAGGGATATGGTGTTGAAAACATCATTAGGGATGGGACTCAAGCCCATATCTACATGATCACCAATGGTGGAAACCCGACTCACACTTGAGTAGTATCAAGTCTTGAGTTTAATGGGCCAAAGTACACTATGAGAGTGATTGAAAGTATTTGACAAATAGATACATCCCAAGGTTTAAAAGTACTTGGAAACCACAAGGACATAAAAGAAAAAGGTGAGCTTTTCCTCTTAATGGACCTATGTCATATATGTGCTGAGGTGCCCAACTTATGGGGGTGCTTCTGGTAAAGTCCACCTATGTGAGAGTGAAGTGTGGCCGCTTCTTAGAGTTGGGCTTGACTCCGTAAGTTCTCATGAAAAGGACACATGACACAAGGCCTTACCAAATGTGTCATACTACCACGTCGTTCAATGGTACCGAGATTTCATGTGTAAGTCATGCACGCTTGTTCTAATGAATATTTGGTCCAAAGCTTGTCTACCATTTTATTCGGGGATGAGTGAAACCCATGGCTTACTAAGCAAATGTTCAAATCCCCAAGATATCTTTGTCCGAAAGCATGTGATTTCCGGAATAATGGGATTTGGATTTATTTTGAAAATGGTGGGGGATTGTGAGAGATTTTCAAAATTCATAAAATATTAAATGTTATCAACGGTCAAATAGATACATATCATGATGTTAACTTATCAAGGCAAAACAGGCAAAACGGTGCTTGTATGGAATCGAACCCGGCTCTGTGCGCATCCGCTGGCCACTAGGCCAATTGATGTCTTGTGTCAGTTAATGAACGTTAATACTACTTATGTATCGAATTTGACCGATTGTGGAACTTTTGAAGAGTTGTTTTTTCACCAAGCGATATGAGTTGGTCTATAAATAGAACCATCTGCATGCAGTAATTGACACGAAAAATCTCAGAATCTCTCAACCATTCTTCACTCCAAATTACCTTATTTTCTCCCTTGTGCGTAGAGAGAGTTAAGAAGACTATTGTTCTGTAATCTGACATTGACGATACGCTTGGTTTAGGGTGTGCAAACCAAACCAAGGTTACTCAATTGTATCCTGAAAGGGATTCGTCGGTTACACCTGTTGCATCCAATCTACGAGGAGAGATTGGTGGGGGCGAATCGAATCTAAAGCCTAGTGTTCCTACACACATTGGAGATTGCTCATTACCTTTGTTTTCTTTTTCTTTGTTGCAGGCCATACCCCATTTTTCAACAAAATTTGTATTAAATGAATGGTATTTTAGGAGTAATGTCATTAAATGAGTCATTGAAAAATAAAATTTAATGATATATTGGATCAAAAGTTTTGTGATTTTTTTTCTTATAATATGGACACGAGGGAATATACTTTTTTGCATAATAACTGCCTAATGTTTTATTCAGTATTCACTACTTAGCTTAGCATGACCCGTCAAAATACACCATCCAAAACTCTCGTCAATAAAAGTGCATCATCCAAAATTGGTGCTGAATTTTCATATGCTCCTACATCAAATGAAAATGTTGGTCCAGATGTTGACCTAACCAAGTTAGTACGGCAATCTCAGCTCTAGTCACGGTGGTTGACTAATACAGATTTTCAAACCACTGTCTTTTCTTAAAACAAAATTACATATATTAATTTTTTATTAAAAATCAAACAGAATGTTTTAAAAAAATTGTACCTAAATTATTTCAAAAAATATATTAAATTTAATTCCGAAAATCCAAGTTAAATCCAGAAATAATTAACTTCAAATCAAGTGAGGCTTGTCATGAATACCTGCTATTTTTTTTTTGGTTTTCCATGGTAGCTTCCGCGAACAACAATATTTGTGGAGACTGATTTCTGGAGCCGGATAGGATCACAAAAATGACAAAGCAAAACTCTCTGTCAAGAAATATCCGATTAAACTGAAAGAGTTCCGTATTATCTCATCGACGAAGTTCTACAATATTTGGGGACCGGAAAACAAAAACAAAAATAAAACCCTCATTGTTACCGCCCTCTCTATACTCAAGTAACTCAACTCCTCTAACCTAAGCTATCTCTCTCTATTCCCAAACAACTTTGAAGCCCAACTCCACTTTCGTTAAGGAATGGTAAGTTTCTCTGCAACCAATCACATTTTCAAAACCCAAATTCTCATCAATATTGAAAAAAAGCTGTATGTTTTTCTGATTCATGACAAAGTATATTTTTTGGTTTAAATGCTCTTTTGGGTCTCATTTATTTTTCTTGTTTTTAAAACTGAAACAGTCGGGCAGAAAAGAAACAGTTCTAGACCTAGCAAAGTTTGTGGACAAAGGGGTTCAGGTTAAGCTTACTGGTGGAAGACAAGGTTACCCTTTTTCTTCTTTCTCTATATTTATGTTCAAATAAACTGGCTGATCAGCTATTTGTTTATTTATTTTTTGTTGGAAACTTTTTTAGTTGATTTATGTGAATATATAGGAGCTAAAGTTAGGTACTTTAACTAAATTAGCATACTCAAAGCATGAGTGATAATGATTTTTTATTTGGTTCAGGTTTTGCAATCATGATTCTGGCTCTTAGATTGTGAATTCTGGAAGAAAATTTGTTTTGGGGGTTTGACAAGGTGGAACCTTTGGTGTCGAATTTGGGGTCTTGATCGCTCATGAGGGACATTGTGTTAATAACCGTTGAATTTTGGCTTACCTTGTTTGTGTCTATGATTTTCAATCTTCTCAATCCTCTATTCCTTTTAAAATGCTCTGAAATTACTAGCAACTGCTAATCGGAGGAAAACGATAAATAGGATGGATAGTATTTTTTTCAATGGCTTGGAGCAAACATATAAGAGAGAAATTGATTGTTGTGGGTTTGATGATAGAGGTTGAGGTTATTGTTGTAGATCCCAAAGGGGAGATTGATGCTCAAAATAATAATGGCACCATTCATAACTTTTTGTAAAATAGGGTTTGTGTAAAATAGCAACACTCCTGATAATGATGCATGATGGCACCAATAGCAGTGAACAGATTGTGTAGGTCTTTTGTTGAATGAAATTTATCTGGTACATTTGCTGGTTTTTCTATTCTATTAGAATAATTCAATATTTTGGTTACTGGAGGTGGATGAGTTGATGAATACTAAAATCATTTCAACTTGGTCATTTTGTCTATTAATTTGTTCTTTAAAATGACTGTGGAAGTATGAAATTTGTTCCTTTTTAAATTACAAGTAGTCCACTGAAAATTTTGAACATTCAGGCATTCAGCAATCAGCACTCAATTGAGATTTAGTGCTTCCTTCATAATTAAAATGCCAGCAACTCTTCTATATATATTTTTATTAAATTTTATTTGTTTTTTGGATTACAGTGACAGGGACTCTAAAAGGGTACGATCAGTTACTTAACCTTGTCCTAGATGAAGCTGTAGAGTTTTTAAGAGGTAAATAAATAGTAGTAGGATCTTGTTCTTCTATTTATCAATTTAGTGATATATGTACTGCAGTAGCTATGACTATGCTATTATGTTTATGACTTTATAAATGCATCTTTTAAATCCTTTTAAACAAAGTTTGCTACAACCTGCTGAGATATGATCTTTTTTCTTTGTGGGCTCGGGGGCAAAGATTATGAGCATGCATCTAACTTTTGTTGGTTCACTGAGTTATTGCCTCGTGGATGAAATAAGTTTAGGAGTATGATTTGTCTTTATGCCATGAGGCTGCTTGATTAGATTTTCTTTTCTACTATGCAGAACTAAAGCACTTTTTGGGTATTTTGCAAATTGTTGAAAATTAAGAAAAAATGACTTTTACTGACTCATGAGAGTGAAGATATGAATGAGTAATGAGCTATAAAATGGCATGTTTTAACATCATTTTCACGCTGCTGCGATCAAGTTTTAATATGTTAATATGTTAAATTCCTGATTGAGAGGTCCTGTCAAAATAACATAGGATTGGGTTCATAAATTGATCCAACGTGATAAACACCCATAACTAAAATAATATTTTAGCCTATTTAAAAATTGTCTCCCATTTCATTTCATTTGGTATTTTAAGAACATTGCATTTGTCCCATGTGCTGCAGATTCTGATGATCCTCTCAAAACTACGGACCAGACCAGACGTCTCGGCTTAATTGTAAGTTTTCTTCTACGTCTTCACACGAGTATCAAAATTATTCTTCTGACTCATAAAAGCTTGCTAATCCACGCTGAAAATTTACATGTCATGTATGATTTGCAAACTAATTTTCTGAAAGCTGTTGGTTTCCCACCTCCGCTGAAAACTTTTGGATGGAATAGATGAACAGGGCCAAATCTTCTGTCATATAGATAAATTGTGTCGGATTAAATTAATGAGAGCTTATTTTGAAGTTAGTACAAATGAACATGTGACAAGGGAAAATCATTGTTTGTCTCAGTAAGCAGAACTTCTTACTTTTTAGATATTTTGGAGGGGGAAAGAAAACAAAACCAATGTTTTGGCAAATGATTATCCATTAATGTAAGGTACACTGACTTGTAACACCACACCCCCAATCTTTTCTTTTCCACTGCACCGTTGTGCTGTTGCCTACTCTGTTAATTTACTCTTAGTTCTTGTGATACTTTGAGCCTAGCTATTGTGAATGCCATGCTTCATAGACTTCGTTTCTGTGAGTTCCTCGGAGTATGATCAAGTTCACATACATTAATTTGGTTGTGTGTAAGAAAAATGTGAAGTTGACTTGATGGATTTAGAGTTGCAATCCAAGCATATAGGAGAGATCAATTATAGACTCTTGCAAAACAAGCAGCACCTTTCTTTTTCTAATATCGATGTATTTCTCATTTCTTCCCCCTGAATCTCATTTCTAGGTTCTAATTGTAGCCTAAACAAAGGGATGAAGGCTAATGAGATCATTTCAAGCAATTCATCAAAGTGCATTGAGAGATGCAAGAAAAGAAATTTAAAACATGTTTAGCTGTAGTTTTGTAATTAAGAAAATCGAGATCTTATAAAGTGGTTGGCAGATTTGGTCATACTAGGTGTTTCTTGAGAGTGAAAAGCAGTATTCTTACTCTGTATTCAGATTTCTTTAGATGTATATGCTGATAGTTTAAAATTTCATAAATTTTGGAATTTGTACTATGCCTCCAGCAAAAAGTACATATAATAACTTAAAAGGCATTTCCTGCAAAAAGAAAAAGAAAAAAATGGATATTTACAACATGACTACTAAACAAAGCACTTGTAGCCTTTTTGAATTATTGAATTTCTTTTTTATAGTTTTGAATTGTTTTATCCTTAACTCGTTTGTTGCACCGTAGGTCTGTAGAGGAACTGCTGTGATGCTTGTGTCCCCAACTGATGGTACAGATGAGATTGCCAACCCCTTTATACAGCCAGATGGGGCATAACTGTGAAATATTTGTACCTTTTTATCTAAAAGCTGATCAATCCCTTTGAGCCATTAATGTGGAGATTGTGATTGACATCTCTATTTTTCGATGCTTCAAATGAATATAATGACAAACGTTGCATGTTCTTGATCTGATCAAGTTACTTTCTCTGTGATGTGACGTCTGCTGCTACGAGGGTGGCTTACAATTTGACATGGCATTTTTTGCACATAATTTTGTTTTAACAGCATGGGAAATTCTTCATGGCATTTTTATATCAGAGAACAACATACTTTATATCCTCTGGAATGGTTATGTTATGCAACATATTTTCTAAGGAAATTTTAGATTGGATTGTAAGTTGCCACGTAGCCATCTATTTCATCTACCTCACACGGCATATGTGCTTCTTAACTTAATTGTCACATATGCAAATAATAACTAAAGAACGAAAAAACTTATTTTGTTATTTGAAAATTATTTTCTGTACGTACAGGATATATGGCATTTGGATGGGTGTTATTGTCTATATGCTATTTTGAAATAAATATATATTATATAAAAGTATGAGTGAGATATTATTTTTTAAATATGGTATTATGAGTTTACAATAACAGAATTATTAGAATCTTATGATCTCACTAAAATGTAAGTTGACGTGGATAAAAATATATGCATCTGTCGTTTTTCTTAATCGTCATCTACATGGAATAATTTTAGTCAAACACATATATCACCTTAAATTTGTACATATAATTATATCTTATCTTTTTGCATAACTTCATTCCAAGGATCTTGTAACACTTGGTTTATGGAACTAAAAAAAGTATTAAAAATAGTATATTTAATATATAAAAAAAATTACAAATAAATTTTAATAATCTTTAAATTTTTTTATTTCTTCACAAAGCCCTTTAGCATTTCCCTTTCTCTAATCAGGTGGCTTCTACTATGAGGGAGTTACCAATATAAGGGAGTTTTTCTGACCATTGGATATATTAATATAAAATTTTGATGACTGAGATCATGTTTCAGGTGACCTAGAGGTCTGATTATCCAAAAATATTTATGAATCTGACCCAAATATTTTTTAAATTAATTGAGTATCCACCAAAATAAAATTCAGAAATCCCTTTTGCTTCTGTTGCCTATGAAGAACATCGAAGGGAAAGGAGAGGTGGATATTCCCATACCTTTTGCTTCTGTTAGTGAGTCTGGGTAGAAGAATATGGCACTTAGGGTTGTAATGTTAGGCGTGGTAATGTTGAATCTGTTAGTGATATTAGAAATACATCTCCCAGGATAATTTTTCCCTCACCCTCAAAACTCATCATGGACCCTCTCTCATAAGCACACACTCACGCAGCAACACACAAAGAAAGAGAAGAGGATTTCACTCAAGTCTTCATATCCATTAACCACCATCACTGTACAGGGACATGCCTTATAGGCAAACACTTTTAGTAAACTAAATAATATATAAAAGAAGACTTCAATTTTAAGCAGTGTTGAACATTATAGACTTGGATGCCTTAGAGGCAGTTGAACATTGGTTCTTCACTTCTTTTGAATTTGGAAGCAGTGTTGTTTTTTCAAAAAAGAAAAAAGACAAAAGAAACTAGGCTTTTGTCTGTCTGAGAACTTGAGTTTTCAATGTGCGGCAGAGGCAGATCTACCATCCTCTGTAAAGTTCCGGCACAGATTCAATGTAGGACGGGGAAGAAGAAATTTAACTTCTTTCACCTTTCTTCAATCGCCAGATCTACAATCCTCTGCCCTTCGTGTCCAACTCCTTTCATTGGAAAAACTAAGCTGCTTTAGAAGCTGACAAAAAAAGTGATTACTTTCAGCTGAATGACGACAATGGCAACACTGGGGTTGTGTTTTACAGAGACATGTATCAGTTCTATAGCAGGGACAAATGGACAATATTGCAAAAAACGTATTTACAAATGTCATCACAAACACTTTAAAATGATACATAAAACCCCATATTACCTCTTATTCCAGGTCATTTCCTATCCCTCAATTGTGAGGGATATGATGTCTCCCTCATATTAGATATCACCCTCTAATTATGTCATGAAAATGGAATACACATGTAACTATTTTTCTTTCACTCTCGTGTCCGTGAAGGTGAAGGAGGTAGTTGGAAGAACTTGCGTCAGAATATGGGTCCCTTTCCCTTCGATATCGTTCTTGTTATTATTAGAATTATGTTATTTGAACACCCACATCATATATGTTTATTCATGTCTTTAATTTATATTTTATTTTTTTTTATACATATATTTTAAGGATATATTAAAAAAAACAAAAAGACAGCATATGGAGTCTCTATTTTTGTGTAAAAAAAAAACTTTTGCCTTCTTTTTATGGATTAAAGACCATAGACCAAGAAAAAGAGGAGTATGAATAAAAAAGGACGAGTAGTGGGTCAAGTCCAAAGAGAGATAAGAAAGTTTAGTTGACATATAGCCTTTGATTTTCAAACATGAATTGTTGATTCCGGCCGGCATGACTGCGAGAGTACATATATATACAACTTTATTAGAGGTTTATTTGATAATTTTTAAATAAATTAAAATTAAATTATTTTTAAAAACCTTTTAAACAAATTATTACAATAAATTAAAAATATTTATAAAAATATCATAACCAATTTTCATGTATTATTTTTGTAAAAATATATTTATAAACTATTATAAAACTCCAAATAACTGCATAAACTCTTCCTCTTTTTATCTTTGGTCCAGACTGCAATGAGTTTGGAACCAAGTATGTAATTCTAGATTTATTCTCTACATATAAAAAACACTATTGAAAAATGTCTCTGCTTATACATTCGATCATCCGTTTGGTTTAGATTTTGATAGAATTAATTTTGAAGAATTGATTCTAGAGAAATTGATTCTGATAGAGTTGATTTTGAAAAATTTGATTTGTGTTTGGTAATGATGTTTCAAAAGTGGGTTGAAAATAATTGATTTCGTTTTGATGCTATAAGTAGAATCTTTTGATGTGTAAATATAAAGGGTCCGTTTGTTTTAGATTTTGATAGAATTGATTTTGGAAGAATTGATTTTGGAAGAATCAATGTTAAAAAAATTGATTGTGTTTGGTAACAATTTTTTAAAAGTGGGTTTAGAAGAATTGATTTTGTTTGGATGAAAAAGTAAAATCACTTTTGAAGTATAAATATGTAGAATTTTGTGGGGCCTACATCTAGAATCAATTATTTTCAAAGAAAAAGCTTGAAATTTTTGCTTCCACAAAACTCAGTTTTGACCCACCATGAATCAATTATTTCCAACGGAGTTTCGTAAACAAATGCATGAATAGTACCAGATGTATGAATAGTAGCCTTGGGACGGTACATTTTATGGTTTGTGTTTGAAAAAATCTGTACCAAGCAGGCACAAAGAATTTTATGGATTTCACACCTAGAATCAATTATACCTATCGAAAAGCTAGAAATTCTTGCTTCCATCAGAATCAATCTTATCCGATCAAAAATCAATTATTTTCAATTGAATTTGGTACGCAAACACTCCAATTACTATAGCAATTAAGTTTGGGCATCAAACGTTCGTTTGCCACGTTGGCAAACAAACAGGCACTCAGTAGTTCGGAAAATTAATCTTTTACCCATCAATAGGTGAAATATATTTTAAAGGTTTTTTTTTTTTGAAACAGGTATTTTAAAGGTTAAACAAATATTTTAATCCTTCCATGTGATATTGATTTTTAATTTAATCCTCATTAAAAATAAAAAATTCGAATCCATTCCTATATATACTATTATTTTTAATTTGATCTTCATTGTTTATTAATGTTATAATACTGTTTGTTGGAGTTAAAGATAGAAATTAAATTCAAAATGATTATTATATATAAGGATCAAATTCAAATTTTTTTTGAATTTGATTCCAATACACGAGAATTATTTCTAATTTGATCCTTATAATTTACAGCTAATAAATAATATTATAATATTGATAAATGATGTGGACCAAATTAAAAATAATCATACATATAGCGATCAATTGGTATGTATTGTCAGTGTAAAACCTGAATTAAAAGATTTAATTGGTATATACTGATAGTGTAAAGAATTTTTATACTATCAACCAATCAGAAATTGATATATCATCAATTTTTTTTACTCTTATCTAATTATCTTAAAATTCATATATACCTTATTTTTGAATGATTGACGATGTAAAATTTTTTACGATGACTGATAATATATATAAATTAAACTTTTAAGTTTAACCTATGTTATAAGAAAAATAATTCTCCCTCTCCTTTCTTCCTAACTCCCATCAAACAACACAACACAACACAACACTGACTCAGTCCTCCAACATTACCCATTGCGGCTGGTTACGTAACATTCACTGATCCCAATCAATACCATCTTCTCCTTCCTCGAACCTTCCTTTCAATCCTGCATCAACCGCAGTCAATCATAATCATAATAATAATAATAATAATAATCCTAATAACAACACAACAATACCCATTTGAACAAAAACCCCAGAGCCAGCACCTTTCTTTTGTCTTCTTCTCCCTCTCCCACTTCTAAAACTACCACTCACCCCACATGCCAATCCAACTTTAAAGTTGTTGTCTTTTTAGCTCCTGGTTCTGCTCTGCTTTCTGGGTCCTTCTTATTTTTGAAAAAAAAAATAAATCACTTATTTTGATTGTGTTATGGCGGTGAAGGAACAGGGTACACGATTCCCCATTGAGATGAGAGCATTGGAGTGTCTGGGTGAAGGGTTCGACTTGGCCAGCGATTTTCGGTTGAAGTTTGCAAAGGGAATTGGAGAAGATAAGAAGAAGAGGTTGGTGGTGCTTGATGAACACAACAAAAGGGATATCTTGATTCCTGGAGCTGCTGGCGGAGCTTCCATTTCCATTAGAGGGGTTTCTGAGAGTATAAACTGTGATAAAGGGGATCGAATTCGCTTCAAGTCTGATGTACTTGAATTCAACCAGGTTCCCTTTTACTTCTTCTATATTACTCTTACAATAACCATTCAAAATTAATGCTTAGATCCATAGTTACCGGGTACGCGGTATAGGTATGCAGTAAACAACTCGTTTGGTATGTGTTTCGTCACTTTTTATATTATTATTAGAGACTTTTTTCAGAGTGAACCCAGTTGCCAATAGGCAGTACAGCGATTTTGATACGCTGTGATTAGGGTTAATGAGAGAACCTGTTAACTATGCTTAGATCTAAATAGCCTGAAGATTTGGTTTTCGATAGAACACGATGACTCCAGCTAGTAGGAAAAAGGAAGGAAGCAAATGAATTATTTAGAAAGTTGTCATTGTGAATTAAGATCTGTGGATGCATCATTTGATTCATTTCATCAATGCATATATATACCTTGCAGATGTCTGAGTTGCTCAATCAGAAATCAGCTGCAGTGCAAGGAAAAATCCCTTCTGGCTATTTTAATGCTCTTTTTGATTTGAGTGGTGATTGGTTTCGTGATGCTTCTGACATCAAGTATCTTGGTCTTGATGGTTACTTCATTTCACTCTTCTATTTGCACCTAACTGCTTCTCCACTGATACTGCAAGAGGAAGTAAAGAAGTCTGTTCCAGCTCAATGGGATCCAGCTGCATTGTCTAGGTAAAATGCTATGCCATAGTGATTTTTGATTGATAGACAGATGAAATGGTCCTCATATTCCTGGTGTAAAACTAACTTGTTTGCACTTTCTAATTTCTATAGTCTTTCATGATATTGAATTTATGAATTCAACTTGTTGGTTTATATGCTCTGATCATTCTGACCATCCTTACAAAATTTAATCTGTTTGGTAACAAAGAATCAATTGATTTAAGGATGTCATATCTTCTTACCTTATCTCCTTGATAGCACCCATTTCAGTCTATGTAAATTGATTTGTTCATGTTTGAATATTTTAAAAGTGTAACAGTCTGGCGGAGGGAGTAACTGATGTTGACAGTAACAGTTTGAAGGGTGCATAATTTTGGGTTGATATGTATGTATTGCTGATCAATTTTGTTAGACAGGTTCATCGAGACATTTGGTACACACATAATAGTAGGTATGGCCGTTGGAGGTCAAGATGTAATCTGTGTCAAACAAAAACATTCTTCAAAGATTCCTCCTGGTGATCTTAGAAGACATTTAGAGGATCTTGGAGATTTTTTGTTTTCAGATACAAGAAGCCCTTCTTTACTGCAGAGGAATACAGCAGATGGTAAACAGAAGGTGTGGTGCTATATCTTCTATTACTTTAACATATTTGTTACTTTTCTGTTGATGCAGTCTCTCTATTCTTGTAGGTCCCTGAGGTCTTTAATCGTGTGATGCAATCAGACACAATGCAGTTCACCAGTATTTCAGAAACATCAAGCAAGGATGTAAGCCTCAAAAGGGAAATGTTTACCATTTGAAATAAATAGAATTTCTAGGCTGTGAACATCTTGTTTTATCTTGGAACAGGGTCTCACTATAATTTGCTCGAAAAGAGGAGGAGATACGTTCAAGCACAGTCATTCAAATTGGCTCCAAACAGTGCCTTCTAATCCTGAAGCTATCCTCTTCAAGTTTGTTCCTATTTCTTCACTTCTCACAGGAATTCCTGGAAGTGGCTATCTTAGTCATGCAATCAATTTGTACCTACGTTGTACGTTCTTCTCCTTCAATCAATAATACTATAATCTACTATATTTATCCATATCCAGTTTATGTCTATTACTGTTTATGGTTCAATTTTACACGATGTGCAGTTAAGTCCTTAAACGTAAATGTGCAAGATGATGCTCTGACCTCCCAATGTGTGCAAAATGGTCCTCTTGACTGACATTTATCCAAAGTTTGATCAAAATTGTCATTTGCTAGTCATGTGACCTTAAAGGTGTGTTTGATGCATATTAAGTGATAGCCTAAACAGAACAAAACAGCACAGTATAAGTTGAGCCACAAGTCTTTTTTTTGTAATGTTACCTATTTGACGACTAATAAACATGACTTAAGAATTTTGTGTTATCCACTGTATGATATGCATAAGTAGTGGATAGAATAGCGCAAATTTACAGAAATATTTGTGCTATCGTAAAGGAAGGCTGGGAAATAAAAGGGTAAGAATTTTTGGTCTTTTTCTTTTTTATTATTGTGGAAAAAAATTTGTGACTTGGTTTAGAGGGTAACAAAAATTAAGAGTTTTATGTTGTCTCTTGAGTTGATTTTTGCTCGGTACCTAGACTAGTTTAAAAATAAAACAAAGTACTTTTTTCTGTGCTGTGCTGTCTCTTATTTTTTAGAAAATCAAATGGACCGTAAAGATCAAACATGTGACTGATGCATGACAATTTCTGTCAAATTTTGAGTAGATGTCGGGCATGAGGAACATTTCACACATGTCGGGAAATCTGAACACCATCTTGCACATTTTTAAAGTTTAAGGACTAAACTGCGGATCATGTAAAGTTGAAAGGTATAAGTTGAAGTTTTCCCTAAATAATAACATGATTTGTGCTCTTAAATTATCCCTGTCATGCTTTACTTTTCTATACATGAACTTCCAAAGCCATTATTTCTTGAGTAGTGTAGTTGTTCAATTTTTTTACTGTTAAGAGGTACACAACAGTTTATTGATTTACTTGTTTTGTACAGATAAGCCTCCTATTGAAGATTTACAGTACTTCTTGGAGTTTCAAATTCCCAAGCAATGGGCACCCATGTTTTGCGAGCTACCTCTCAGGCATCAGCGGAGAAAGCCTTCTTCCCTTTCTCTGCAATTTAGTTTCATGGGCCCAAAGCTTCATATCAGCTCGACTCAGGTACTTTTAACCAAACCCTCCTATTTGAGAAAGCAAGTATTGCATGTATTGAACTTCCCTCTTATGTTTGAGTGTGATATTTGCTTTGAATTATCTCTTGATTAGTCTGGGGATTTTCTCCTGTCATTTCTGGTTTGTGATAAATTTGATGGGGTATAACTTAAGAGGATTCTTGAACCAGCTACTGTTTTCATATTAACTACTTCTGTTATGGTTAAAATGTTTTTCTAGTCCCTATACATGACAGTTATGCAAAAAAAGCCTTCAATTAAGTCCTTATATGCACAATTGTTTTCAATTTGGTTCCCTCCGTTTGTTGCTATGACCTGTGGCTGTGCGTATAAGGACCAAATTACTATGAAATTGAAAATGAGTGTTGCCTACAGGGAAAAAAAATATATTTTAACATATATTTATGGTTCTTATACATGGCACTCATTTTTAATTTGGTTCCTACGCTTACTGTGTTATATACAGCAACTGATGGCGGTTACACTTGAGTTTTCATGAACGATGACCAAAAATACATTAACCTTCTTTTATTGGATACTTTAGCTGTTACACTTGAGTTTTCATGTGACACCCTATTTATATGTAATGTCAAAGAAGAGGACCTGTTGGAGTCTGAAATACATGGTATCAGGTTGCATTACTCTCCAGTCACAGGCACCAGTTTACTGTATATTTCACAACCACCAAAAAATCTTGCCTATTTAATCCTCCCAAAACGTCTAAATTGACAATTGCGAAATTGCTCTAAACTTTCTGGTTGCATGTGAGAACTTATTTCCAGTAGCTAATTTGGTCTGAAATATGGGCCAGACACACCAGTGTGCTGCAACTCACTCACCTAAGGCTTTTGAGTATTGAAGCTTAGGTTTAAGGATGTTTGGCACTTTTAAGTCATTGTATGCAACTAGTTTAAGACTAGTAGGGTGGTGTGTTCAGATACATGCTTTATCTTTGTCAGTTAATTGTCTGCAAATAAAGTGATATAAATGTCTTTCATTTATATGATATGGTTTCATAATATGTAATGAAATTGCACATTTTTTATACAGAATATTTACAACTATCCTGCATGATTTCACAAAAAAAAAAAAAAAACTACATTCATGTGTGGATACAAAAATATAAGATGCCTAACCATGTAGGGTCAAGGTCGTGCTTGAGTTCTCAACCCTTTATTCTCGTAGTTCATATTATATTTTTCTTGTTAATTATGATCGTTTATACATAATGCAGGTGGTAAGCGAACAAAAACCTGTCGTTGGCCTCCGCTTGTACTTGGAGGGCAAGAAATGTGATAGACTTGCATTACATGTACAGCATCTTTCAAGCCTCCCAAATACGATGATGCTCTCTTCAGGCACCTCAACCCTGAGCACGCCATCTATGTGGCGAGGATCTGATGATAATGAATCCAGCGACCAATTTCTGGAACCAGTCAGATGGAAGAGATTCTCAAACGTGTGCACATCAGTTGTTAAGCATGACCCTAACTGGTTGAACAGTTCAAGTGGTGTTTTTATTGTAACTGGTGCACAACTCCTTAGCAAAGGGAGTTGGCCAAGGAATGTGCTTCATCTGCGTCTTCTCTTTACTCATATACCCAATTGCAGCATCCGGAAGTCAGAGTGGGCTGCTGCACCAGAGGCTTCAAGAAAATCATCATTCCTCACAAATTTGAGCACAACATTTTCATTCACACAACAGAGTGTCACTGGTCCGCGGAAGCAGGCTCCAACTGCACTTAACTCTGGCATTTATCCAGACGGTCCACCTGTGCCGGTTCGCTCTGGTAAACTACTTAAATATGTGGAGACAGCTGAGGTTGTGCGCGGCCCGCATGATGCTCCTGGTCATTGGTTGGTAACAGCTGCTAAGCTTGTGACTGAGGGTGGTAAGATTGGATTGCAGGTAAAGTTTGCATTGTTAGATTACTGGTGATTCCAGGCTGCTCCTCTACTCTATCCGGAAAAATATCATTGTCACTTATTGTTGCTTATTTTTATTTTATTTTTTGAAACTACAGATCACATGTATATATTTTATAAAGGCTTTGTACAGTATACAAAATGAGTTGCTATTGACATCAGGAAATAGGAAATTAATTTGGCTATTTTTGGCAATTCTGGATACATTTGTGTTGGGAATTTGATTAATGATCATCATCATCCATCTTGTGAAGAAGTTAAGAAAAAGAAACGGCAAAATGCAAATTGAACTCAATATATTGTAAATCAAATAGGATCCAGGCAGTGTTGTCAAATTGCCGTGGCATTATGGCATGGCGGGTTTTGTGCAATCCGCCATAGGCCGCAATGCCTATTATATCAGCCATGCTCCTGCCATAGTCCACAACGTCATATTTATATGGAGGATTTTTGGATGGCCGCCATAATCCGTCGTCTGTCATTGATAACACTGGATCCAGCATGCTGCTAATAAATAAGGAAATAGCGGATATATATCATCTGAACCCTGCTGGCGTTCACTCTCACTTTCGTTTAGTCAACTGGGAAAAGGTTGCATTCACTGGTTGCATGCTGCACCATACCAATAGAGAATAGACACTGATAATTGATTTGACCTATCTATATTTGGGTTGCACCATGCAATGTTAGTCAAACCAACTTCCTTAACTGTTGGTTTGTATGTGCAGGAATCATGTATGGTTATTGGTTAGGACTGATAAAGATCGACACAGTTTCAAAAGAAATGTATAAAATCTTAACCTTGAAAAATGTTGTACTTTTTGACAACATAAAAATTACAAATGCCATTTATTAAATTTAAGCCTTTGGATCATATGCTGCAGCTTCTTGCAGTTTATCTAAAACTCTAGAGGATCTTAATCCAGTTATGACAGTTTATGTGATCCTTAATTTAATATTTGCTACTTGAAAATTAATTCATTAGCAATCATTTTAAGGAAAATAAGGAGTTGGAATATGATACAGTGGAAAGAAGAAAACGGTGACCATATCAATCACATGCTTTGCTTACCTTCATTGAAGGCTCTTCCTATTCCTAATATAGCTTTCTTCTTATTTGATAGTCTATGAGCATGCATGCTTGTTAAAAGAATTTAAAAATAAGGAAAACAGAAAGAAATGAAGAACAAGGTACCTAATATGAGTAGTGCTACCTAAACAAATTATACATAATTGCACTTGGCTTCACGTGCTCTTAGTCGACCACTATAAACTTTTTACATAGTCTAACTTGGAATCATGCATCTACTTGTAAAGTTGTGACTCTAGTAGATGCCTAAGGATAAGAACTATGCCTAATATTCCCTATATTGATTAGTAGCCAGCTCTAGTTCCTGTTTGGGGTGTTTCCTATTGTTGTGATAATTAATTATAGTAATTATGCAACTTCACTTGGAAACAATGGAAGCTTGATAGGATGTCCTTTAATTGCCTTTGGGTCAAAGCTTTGATTCCTAACAATAATATTATACAGGGAATTGGTGAAAAGCGCGTATGGAAACATAAGTCGTCTTTGTTTGTAGGACTTTGCAGCACTCAATTGACTATAAAATGGTCAAACTTCATGTTGAGAATGGTTATTTGTACCATATTGACCAAGTTGTGACTTGTGATTAACTAAAAAAGAGTTAAACAAGTCAAAACTGAAATAAATTGGATATGGGCGACCATTTTCTGACCAAGACCCCACACCCCAACCATAACATCCAGATATTTCGTGATACCTCACCGAATGATGCTCTTAAGTAACCGCCATCATTATTGAATTGAATGTTTGAAACGAGTAAAGTGAACGCTACCAGCAGGGTGTCAGATTTGGAAATGAGAAGTTTGATAGTTCAAAGCCACACACTTAATTTACAACAACAATCATATTTGTATATAACAAATTTGACAATAATCGACAGTTGATTAATGACGTTCAAAATCGTGTTTAATGATATATTGAGTTTGGTTAATAGATACATGTATGGTAGATGTTCAAATTCCTTAACGGACAACTTATTTAATGATATACAAAATTTTGATTAATAAAACTGAGTGAGCATGTTTGGAAAGAGGGTTATAAGTGATGGACGTGCTTTTCTCCACACGCTACAAAGTGTAACTTTTGACTTCAGAATGCAATCCTAGTGGGAATAGATGTAGGTCCAAACACAGTACAAGTTACCTAAAAATAACTGAATTTACAAACATCCAAATTACTTAAGAACTTAAAAAATCAAACACAATCCCAAAGCAGTAGCACTTAACAAATGTTTATGAATGGTACTTGTTGATTCAGGCATTATTAAAATTTTGGCTCATGCCCTCATGATGAATAATTTCGTGCAAATTTTGTTTTTTCTTTCTTTTTGTATTTTTCTGATTTCAACCGTTAGCAAACAGCATGTGGTCATCATATGGGAAAAGCTTTTGGACCACCAAGGAATTGATGGACCTTTTAGCCATTTGCTTCAGAAAGCACAGGGAGTAGTTGAGGATACTTGTTGATTTCTATTGCTTTATCCACATGGGGTCCATTTCCACCCCATCTCTTCACCTTTCACACTCTTAACAGATAATAACAGTTAACCCTTTAAGGCATCATAGGTGGAATGAATGCAATTGTCAACGGGCTTTTCCTTTTATGTGAATTCTAGTTATTATTAGAATGAAAAAAGAAACAATAACAAGAGAAGGGGTGGATTAGCACACTGTCATCTAGCATGCATGTGCACAATGCTAACTATATTTAATAAACAAAAAAGTTGGATCTCAATTCTTCCCATAAAGATACAAGATGCCAGAGAAAGAAGATCCACCAATAAATTACTGAAGATTGAATGTCAAATTCTCAATGGGGTGTAGGCCAATTCTTCTGAATTTCAAAGTGGTAACTGGCATCCAAGTAGCATTTTTTATCATCATCTACAAACTGAAGCAAGAAATTTGTCTTAATTCTTCTACTCATTAAACAAATAATATTCACCAAACAAACATAAACAAATAATGACTCAAAAAATTTTATTTATTGTATTTTCTTACCCTTGTTCTTGCTGAATAGGTTCCCCTAGCAAACAAGCCTGAAGGGGCAGTTTCTTCTTCCAATTCATATGTATATGGTTCCTGCTGTGGACTATAAGTTCCCAACATTCTTTTGGTATTGTCCACTGTTTGAAGAAATCCATGAAAGCCATGTAACTAAGACAATTCAAAAATGTGGCTGTTTAACTGGTCTAACTAAACACAAAAAGATGTTTATCCATGATCTCACCTCTAACACCAGTTTTCCAAACAACATTGGTGTATTTAAGGCCAGAAACTATGTTGCTTGAGACAGTGTAGGTGAATTTCAAGCTGTATTGGCTTCCTTCCTTAAGGGTGAAAATACTCTTCTTAGAATCAGTAGTGAGTGGAATTGGCAGGATGAGGTCAGGCCTGCCTGGGCATAAAATGGTGAGGCTCAATATCTTCACTTTGGGGTCTTTATTCTCTACATTTCAACAGAAGGGGTTTTAGAGTTTCAGGGCTTGAAAAAAAATTAATTAGGAGCTGAAATGAAACATTATGGCAGAATATATTGTAAAACAAAGTGTAAAATCATCCTAAGCTTTTGTTTCTGGAAAACAAATCTTTTTCATTAGAAATTGTTATCTTCAAAACAAGTTGATTCAAGAGGGTTAGTTTACTTACTATAAGAAACACATCACCTCAAATTTGGATTATATGGCAGAATCAGAAGAGTACATGAAAATGAGGTAAGACCAATTATAATTAGATAGTTAAAAACTGTAAAGATGTGAAGTGATGCATGTGTAATGTGTTTAAGTAGCTATACGCAGGCTTAGAAAATGTAAGTAAAATTCAGGTAATGTTTGAAAGAAAAATGGGTTCTCTTGTAATGAAAAACAAGAGAGCACTGCAGTGGTACTTCAAGAGAATAATCATTTATAGAATTGTTCTAGAAGAAAAACAAAAAGGAGAAAGTGGAGGGGAAAATCTAAGTACCTCCAACAGCAGAAATATCAACATTTCCTAGAAGTTGCTCCTTCCATTTCCTCAAACTTTCATCATCCTTAAAAATACAAAAGAAAATTATTGTGTAGCTTTCATCAAAGAACAGTTGAAAAATAAGAGAACATAAGTGAAGAAACATTTGACAAAAAAATGTTACTTTATCTTTCTCAAGCTGTTCCTTGAGGGAAAACTGAGGACCAAGGTCTAATTCTCTGTCAGATTCCAACTTGGATTCTTCCTCTTCCTCTGGCTCAGTTTCTTCAGCTGCATCATCATAGTTGGCACCATCACTGTATGGGAGTTGGTCTTGTTCCCCAACAACCTTGTTAGTTTCATTGTTTTTGAGCTCTTCATCCAAATGAGCATCAAAGGGAACATCCTTTGTTGTTGAGACAGCTCCTACAGCAGCAGACATTGTCAACCTTGGAATCAGAAACCACCCCACAAAGAGAATGTGTGTGTAAGCCCTGAAGGAAAAGCTAGATGGTAACTCTTCCAACTTATGCCAAAGTTTAAGCTCTTTTTTGCTTGTCTTGGAAGATAGTTTTCCATGTCTCTTGGCAATGGAATCAATATATATAATTACACAAAGTTGGATTAGAATGAACAGTAACACACGGCAAATGTGGGCCTAGAAATGAAATGGTAAAAACGGTTGGAATAAAGTTGGTAGAAAACCACTAATGGTGGAGAAGGTCACGTAACAAAGAAATTGAGACCTGCAATATTCTTATCTATCATTTACATTGTGTAATATGGCAATTTTTTTTTTTTTATGTTTTAGGCAAGCTGTAAACAAATCTAAATCAAAATTATATAAATGGAGTGTCCAAGAAAGGTTGAGTCAGTTTACAGTTGACAAGGTTTGAATTGCATCAAGGCATAACTTTAGTTTAATTTTTATGGTGATTTATACTAGTTGTGGTGCATTTTATCTTAGATTTTTGCTGAAGCTGCATTTTATCTTAGTCGTGCAACAACATATCCACCTTTTTAAAAGTTTTTTTCCCATATATATATATAATCGACTAAAAAGAATGTATCAATTTGCATCTCAATAATAATATATATCCATGTATTTAAACATTTTTTTTTGAATTTATACAATTTTTATCATCTAATTACATCGATCATCAATCTCAATTTCATTATTTATACACCCATATTTTAATTTTGTCATGTCTCACAAACATGGATAGGTTTTTAGAAACTCGAGGAGTATCATATTACTCCGATACAAGTATAACACGTGTTACTCATAATCATATATAAAGTGTTAAACTGGAAAAAAAATATATTAAAATAAATATAAATGGTTACAAAACTATTTAGAGTAATATTTTAAGAGTAGTTTAGAAAATTTCTTAGAGGTGATATGCTTGGTATCAGTATACATGATCACCAAGCAGTGTCCTCTACAAAATATAATTAGTAAAATACATTTTTCTCCTTTATTTATTTTTTAGATTATGATTCAATGCTAAGTAATAAGCAATCTATTTTGATCCTTCAAGTTTCTAACGTTACTCAATGATAATCTTCGATAAATTAATGAGACCCACATGAATTTCAACCAATAGGAGGGAATGTGTTGGAAAGTGTGTTAGAGAGTGTGTTGCTAGCACTCCTCTTGTTGAGAAATGCTAGCCACACACTCTCTAACACATACTTTCCAACACATTCCCTCATATTGGTTGAAATTCATGTGAATCCCGTTAATTTATATGGGTCCCACTTAAATTTTGTTGAACCCACATGAATTTCAACCAACAGGAATAAGTACGTTGGAAAATATGTGTTAGAAAATATGTTGCTAGTTTTTCTCTTTCACCGTTAGTGATTGAATTTCATCGGAATCTTGTCAGAGAATACGTTCCACTGCACTTCCCTTCCCTTCCAATTCCTAAAGACTCAAGAGTCCCATTTTGATGAAGGTGAATAAAAGTTGATGAGTATTAGATTATTCGGTCAAATATCAAAACCTAAGTCTTCAGTATTTCTTTATGGAATTAGATAAGATGATGATTAGATTTAGTCATTTAGATGAATGGTTACAAAAGATTTTTTTTTTTTGAAATCATGTTAAAAAAAGTTTCGTATATAAGTTTACTATAAAAATAGAAAAGACAATGACAAAATATTTTTTGAATATATATAAAACAGAAAATTAAATACCATAATGCTCCGGTTTGGTAATTATTTTTTAGAATTGACCTCTTTTTGAACTGAGTTTTGAGAAGTTGATTTTTTCTCGAATGACTTTTCAGTTGTGATTTTTTTGAATTTAATTTATATGTATTATTATTGTAAATATTTTATATTGATAACCAATCAGAAATCATGAAATCGATGAATTTTAAAGTGATTAAAATAAAAAGTCAAACTTTTAAGAAGATGAAATTATTAAGATAAAAGTAAAATATTTAACCTGAGATGACTAGCATTTGGCGATGTATAGCATTTGTGGCAATTTATTTTTGGGCATTATTTTAATATTTTACCAAAGAAAACACTTTAGAAAAATAAAAATGAAGTTGTTTAAAAAAAATAAAAATGAAGTTTACCAATAAAAATAAAAATAAAAATGAAAGGCATCATCGTTGTTTCCCGCCATTTTGTGACCCGCGCCCTATAATTTGGCGCGGCGATTGAGTAACTCAAACTCTCAGTCGCTCACAGTGCTACAGATTCAGTGTTTTGGCAATTCGGCACCCAAAGAAGAGAAGAGAAGAAACGATGGAAATTGTTCGAGCTCAGAGTCACAGGACCTTGTCCTCCTCGAACGACGCCGTTTCTGTTTCAACCCTTCCCCTCTATCGCTCTGCTCCACCTCTCGAAGTCAGGCTCGAGGATTTCGAGACTTTCGCCATCGATCGCCTCAGAGGTCACTTTCCTCCATCTTCCTTTTCAATTCTCTTCTGTTCTTTCTTCGAATTTCAAAGATCTGATCCTTCGAAATTACTTGCTTCAAATGGCTCGCTATTTTCGTGCCTAGGGTTTCCATATTCTGCTTTGCTTTTAACTGTATCCGGTTCTACCGGTATTTCTCGTTTCTTTTTTAATTTTATTAAACGAAATAAATAAAAAACAACAACCAGAAGAGTGAGATATGGTTACTGGTTAGTACGGTTGCGGTTAATTTGGGTGCAGTGTTGAAGTGAAGACCTGAAATCTGCAAGCGCTATCTCTTAATTCTAGTGTTGGCATCGAAATCTACACGTGATTTGTGTTTTTTTTAGGAAAATGAATTATTGAATTAGTATCAAATTGTGTTCATTTGTATTTGTTTCTTGAACTCCTGTTGTTGCAGAAGCTCGATACTTTTGAAGTGTTGTAATGCATATTTCAAATGTTGTGGTTGATTATTGACGGTTTTTATTGCTTGTTGCAGTTCTGAAGGGGATTTCTGATGGTTTGTCGCGGGGAAAGAAACCAGAAGAAATGGAAAATTTAGTAAAATCCTGGTTTCGTTGATATCAATTGATTATTGATGTGTTGGATTTTTGTGTTATGGACCTTAACCATGTTAATCTCCTTCTATACAGGTAAAAGACATGTGGAAAGCGAATATGAGACATCAACATGCGTCTGAGGTTCTGAACAAGGATATTATATCTCATTTTGTTCTACGCCTTGTGTATTGCAGAACGTAAGAGCTCTCTCTATTTTATGTATTCTTTTTTACTCTTGTTTCATGCAATTTGAGCTTAACACCGTGAGTTTATTGACAAATAACACTTGATCAATTTGAATGGGAGATTACCAGAAATTGACTAAATTGGTAACAATGAGAGACTAAGACCATTAACATCCTTATGTGTGGAGGAAGCAATTCACTACTCATCCACATATTTTCAATTTAAATGCATATTTTCAGCCTAAATGACAATTTACTCAGACCAAAGCAACGAATAAACTCAAATAGATTAGTAAAAAACCTTATGTTACAAGAATCTTAATTACATTTTTAAATTGTTCCATATATATTAAATTACTAGATTACTTACCTGTATGATTAGGGAGGAATTGAGGAAATGGTTTCTTTCCATGGAATTTGCACTCTTTCGCTACCGTTTTCGTCAACAAACTGCTGAATCTCAGGTAGAATCTGCCTATACTACATAGCTTTTGCATTTCTAGTTAGGTAATAATTTTTCATGTACTTTGCTTATGAGTGCACAGAGGGCAATCATGGAAGAATTTGACCTTCATTACAGGGCCATTAACAAAGTTGAATTTGAGGTAATCACATGCCATTTGTTTTATTGATTTGGTCTTGTACTAAAAATATTTCTATGAAGTGGATCTATGCAAAATTATTTCGTTCTGAGGCACAAATACTCCTCAATACCTAATAAAATGAGATTTTGAATTTTCAGAGGTTTAAAGAAAAATTGGTACAAGTTGCACGTTCCCTTGGTCAGAATCCTTCCACTGGTAGGAGCAGATTGCTCTCTTATTTTAACGACCATTTATGATATTCGTATGCATTTGTTCCTCCTTTCAGCAGAAATGATTTACATGCACTGCATTGGAGGGTGAATGAATATGAATATAACTACTTATTGCTACCTGCCGACCTTTCCTTTTTCCTTCTTTTTTAAATAAATTTTACTTCTTTTAATGTGAATCCACAACTAGGCTGGCAGTTGCTTGAATTAATTTCTGAAAAAGATATCTTGAGAATATTTTAGTGGTATATTTGTGGTGCTATTCTATATGTCAAAGAAAAATCTACAAATTTTAAAAGTTATGGCTTATTTTTCTTCTTGAAGTTTATAAGTTATTTTGTGCTTTTGATTACTTAATTGAATCTAATGTGCCTATGTTTTGCTTTGCTTCTTCTACATTTTTGCAGTTGATGGTATCTTCTACAAGGTATGTGCTATCTTTATTTGGTTTTCTACTTCCGTCTTACAATTGAAAAGATCCATGACTGGGTTAACATGACTTTGATTCTACATTTCTACTTGAAATATTAACTTAACCAATTTTTAAATATTTGCTATCTTTCTCAGTAGGAGACAGGTTCTCTTGTTCATTAAAAATATTGATTTCTACCGATGGCTCCTTATTACAGAGGAAAATCCTGATTTAATCTCGCCATCCCCCCAAGCAGTTAGGTAGTAGATGTTAGAGAGAGAGAGAGAGCCGGGGGGGATTAATGCTATCGATAGCGGATGGTGGAACATAGCGGAAGGCCAAAAATCTGCCATTTTAAGCCGCCATAAAACACCATGGCCGCCGCCATCCTTCACAAGTTGGCCATAGCGGTTGGGCAAAAATCCGCAGAGAGAGAGAGAGAGAGAGTCGGGGGGGATTAATGTTATCGATAGCGGATGGTGGAACATAGCGGAAGGCCAAAAATCTGCCATTTTAAGCCGCTATAAAACACCATGGCCGCCGCCATCCTTCACAAGTTGGCCATAGCGGTTGGGCAAAAATCCGCCACCGCAATCAGCCATGGCCACTATTTGATAACACTGGGGGAGATGTCCCCTTTCTTTACCATTGTTGATTGGGACACTCTTCTTTGAAAACAATACTCTTCTTTCTTTGTACCTAGGGACAACAGTTATCAATTCCACAGGCATTATTCTCTCTTGAGTTGAAGAGTGCAATGAATGAGAATTTGGATGACTGCTTAAGATCCACTCTTTTTGGGATTTTGTTGACCTTCCTTTATGATAAAAGTCTATGAAACCTGATCCTGATGTAAGTGTTGTTAGATTAAAACTTGGTTGGTTTAACAAGGATACACTCACATGTTTGAAGTTGAACCTTCTCTCCTGTTGCTTGTCTTTGCTCTGTCAGTTAGACTGCTCTTTAGCCTTTTTTTCTAAGATTTTTCAACTGCTTCTCAGTGTTTGAGGGGGTTAACAGAAGTATTTACTTCCTTCCACTCAATGTTGCCATTAAGGAGTGGCCTTTTACCAACTAGATGTAAAAAAGGCATTTTTACATGGTGACTTGGTTGAATACGGTTATATGGAGAAACTTCTTGAATATTTGGGTCAGGGGGAGTCCAAAGCTTGGCTAAAAAATTAGCAAAGTTTGTCTGATTTTAGGATGAAACGAAACTGTTGCATAATCTTTAGTGTGAGGAAGTAGTGGTTAATTAATCCTTGGGGCCCCTTTGTTATTTTCAAAAGCTTGTTAATATAGATGCATGGAGTGTGTGAGAAAATACCTATTAGAAATTTATTAAGGCGAAGATAAAAAATTACTGAAGAGAATGGAGGATAAGGAACTCTCCTATACAAAAGAACAAAACAGAAAATATCCTAGAAGAAAGATAAATTCAATGGTCTTTCAAAACATTTTTCATCTCTCCCTCTCTTTTTCTCATCTCCTTTTCCCAAAACGCAACAATTTTTTATTGTGTCTGTCTTATTAATAGATAGCTGATTGAATAATCTTGTGAGAAGAATCCATCCAATGTTCTGTGTCAATATTTTATGGGTTACTTCATTTGTATATCATTCCTTTCACCCCTATATAGGTACCATTTCAAGAAGTTCCGGACCTTGTATCTGGACGGAAAGTATTTATAAATCAAGGATATGCATATGTTGCAATGAATCAGGTTGACTAGTGTAATTATTGTCTATTCATTCTTGCTTTAAACCATAGAGTATGGTTATAGTAATTCTTGTTTATGTTTCAATTATGCTACTTTCCCAGGTTGTTTCAATTGTATCCACACTATTTCGCAGTCAGCTGTCAAAGGCACTGATCCTTACAAACAGGTTTCATTGGTCATTTGGATCTCAATAAATGTTCTAAATATGCATTCTCAGAATTCTTTCCCATCAAATGGAACTTTGGGATTTAAGATTCTTATAGTTGCATTAATTGTTGCAGGAAATGGACATCTTCAATTAGAGAAAAGGAGAATCATAGATTGACTCCTGTAGGTGTGGTTGTGCATTTTGTATATCAATATTCTTTTTTCCCCCTATAGAAATTGACTGGGTTTCTGTGTAGATTGTGGAAGCACTATCATCAAGTTATTTGGGTCCTGATTATTCTCAGGTAATGCATGCAGTATATTTGTTTATTTATCATATTATCAGGTATTTATGTGATGTTGGATTGACAATGATCACTTTGATTGAGAAACTCTACAGCCAAGAGAATATGCTGAGATATCGTTAAAGGACATTGATCAAGTTGCCAAGAGATCATTTCCTTTGTGCATGCGTCACCTATTTGACAAGGTCAGAGATTGGTCATAGAATATGCTCCACATATTGTGTTTCGTCCGTCTTGATTCATCTCTAACTTATTTCTTCTTTCTTATTTCTTTAGTTATCTTTTATCTTTTTCTTATTGAGTCATGATATTGTTCTTCTGTTCTGTGACGTCTTTCGTCCGTCTTGATTCATCTCTAACTTATTTCTTCTTTCTTATTTCTTTAGTTATCTTTTATCTTTTTCTTATTGAGTCATGATATTGTTCTTCTGTTCTGTGACGTCGATCCTGATTTATACTGCATTTATGCAGCTGAGAGAGGATCATCATTTAAAGCATGGAGGGAGGATGCAACTAGGCCTATTTCTCAAGGTTGTATTTGGCTGTCATCTGAGCATAATAAACTTACTCTAGAGTTTGGACAGTTATAAGTGTGAGGCGTTAAATGAGGGTTGACATTTCACATGCTGTTTCTTTATGCATTGCTGGACAACCATCATGCAGCTTATGTGATTACAGTTTGACAGTTTCCCATTCCCTTATATCTTTATTCTTGACTGTTATTTCCCTTGCTCTGGGTTGGGGAAAGGAAGTTGATTGATTTCACATGCTGTTTCTTTATGCATTGCTGGACAACCATCATGCAGCTTATCTGATTACAGTTTGACAGTTTTCCATTCCCTTATATCTTTATTCTTTACTGTTATTTCCCTTGCTCTGGGTTGGGGAAAGGAAGTTGATTGACTGGAGTTCTACTGATTGTTGAAGTTACTCATGTTAATTAATAAGAGCTAGAAGTGGAATACATCCAGCCCTGTGTTTGAAAATTGAAATCATTGCCTTTTATAATTATGATACCATGGGTCTGAGAATTTCATGTCAGGGCTTTCGACACTTTGGCTGGTTTTACTTGGGTATAATGGAGCATTTCTCCACAATAAAGAACAAGGGTGTGTGGTGATATGATTATGCTGGGTTCTGAATATTTTTGCTTATTTGTAGCATTGTCAAAGTAGTATATTTGGATACACCTATATTCTGGAGAAAAGAAAGTTTTAATGATTGGTGGAGAAAGTCAATAAGATGTTTTCTTAATCCATTTGCTTCTCAATTGTTTTTTTTCCTTTGTCTTCTTTGTTATCTTATCTTTTGTCCTTTGTAGGGTGTTGGTTTGAACCTGGATGATGCACTTGCATTTTGGAGAACTGAGTTCTCTAAAAAGGTGAGTGCAATGCTTGTAGATTACTACATTATCTCTTAAAAGAAACTAAAGACTTCATACCTTAAAGTTAAATATGTGAAATCATTTGTATTTTCAATTACATGAATGAAAAATTAGAATGAGAATCACCAAACAGTTTTGGGTTTGATATATATATATATATATATATATAATTTCATAATTTTTTTAAATCATTCTCAATCTGTCTTTCTATCTATTCTATTTATTCTATCTCTCCATACATTGTCTCTGGTCTTTGAATACGTTTTTGTATCTTTTGCTTTCTTCTTGTCCAATTACATCAATGATTAATCATATGTAGGATCTTGTAGGTTGGTTTGGAGAAGTTTGATAAAGAATATGCATATAGCATACGCCATAATTATGGAAGGGAAGGAAAGAGAACTGTAAGTTTGAACTTTACCACTGATTTTTGGATCCTTCTATATGTTGCTGATGACTTGTGTTATTGCCATTTTGCAGTTTGAAAACATATAGTTAGTTCCAGTGTGTTTGTAATTGTATGCATGCATATGATCAATTTCAACAAGTAATATTTTGATGGATGTTACAGGATTATACTCCCTATTCTTGTCAAAAGATTATTTCAACAACTCCTGGTGCTGGAGATCAGCATGGTTGCCCCTATCGACATTTCAGGTCACTCTTATCACTACTTAATTGAGCTATCAAATGTATAATTATCTTTCAGTATACTTATAAAACAAATATTTTTTTCTTCATTTGTGAACTGTTTTATTGGATAAATGATTTAATAAAGTTATTACTCCGGCTTTTAGTGTCACGATTCTTGCTCTGCTGATACACTATGATTTGGTAATAAAATTATTTTTATTAACTGAACCATCCATAATCTTTATTTCTCTTCTCTGATGGGCATGTTCTGGTTTTATTACATAGTAAGTATATAGCATTTAAACTTGCTACGCCTTTTCCCCCTTTTTATAGTTATCTGATTCCATTCTGAAAGTAAAAGTTGTTTTGCAGCCTGTTCTTGCTAGGTACTGAGATATCATAATTCATAAATACATTCTTTCAGGATAGCCAATAACACAAACATCATAATTTTTACTGTACTAACAAGGTTTTGCCATCGACAGCCCTAATACTGGGAAGATTCAAGTGCAATTCAAACACCCTCCCCCTCACTCACATTATATTTATATATTTAATTTTATAGTCTGCAAATCAATGCTTGAGTGATACATAAATTTTATTTGTGCTTCAGAAACAATGTATGTTTCATGTGATATTATTTATACTTTGCAAATGTAATGAATATTCTAATTGTAAATGTAATGGCGAAACTTATGCGTAGCCTTAAGCTTGGCTGTACACTTGGCCTTGCCCTTTGTTCTTAATTTGCCCAAATTGCATGGGTGATGGGGGTAAATAATTGTTACGATCAAAACTGTAGGGGGTAAGCTGCAAATCAAATAAAGTTGAAGGCGTCATAATTTACCCTAATATTTAATTGTCATTGGGAATGTCTTTTTTTTTAAACTGTAGGGGGTAAGCTGCAAATCAAATAAAGTTGAAGGCGTCATAATTTACCCTAATATTTAATTGTCACTGGGAATGTCTTTTTTTTCTTTTTTCTGTTCAATACCATTCTTTGACTCGACTTGATATTTAATTGATGCCATTTGAATCTAATAGTGAAGAGAATCTAAGGGCTGCACTCAGCAGAATAGGGGTGAACAGTCGAGCAATGGAAGACGTGATGGACAAAGTGAAAAATAGACATTATCAGGTAGGTCTCAACGTAACCCTCTGAACTTCAATTATCAGTTTTAACCCTGGGATTTGATGTCTGATTATATTGGTATTGTCTATGCAGTTGGCTTGCACCTTGACATTTGAAGCTCTTCATGGCATGCCATGTGATGCAGGGATTAATCATCCAAATCAATACTTCAGTGACAGCCAAAAGATACTGCAGCAAAAGGTAGACTCCAGTCTACTATTTGTGACCAATACTTGTGAATTACACCTTTAATCACAATTACAAACTGCTAGGTTATGGAAGCGATGCATTGTCTTAGCTATATATTAGATAACTAGGCCTAACTTCACCCTAAACAACCAATATAGACTATGGGTTTGGTGAGGTAAATGAATGGCAAAGGTGTCTCTGGAGAGGGGGTGAAAATCCATGGATTAGTGTACAATGGCAAAAACCAGAAACCCCAATACACACTGAATCCCTTTGAGCAAAGGCACGGAACACCCTAGTGTGTGATTAGGCTACCGAAAATGAGGAGGCAAGGCTGATGAGACCGCCAGACTGGAAAGGTTGCTGAAAAAAGGATCGACAACAGCAATGGAGGCAGAGTTGGTTGGACAAGAGACAATATCTCTTTAGGTTAGAATAACTGAGTTTAACTGTACTTCAAAAGCCAGCTCATGGAGGGAGGGTAATCGAAGCCATTATGGATGGTTCTTTACTCATATAGTTGACGAATGTGGGACTTACAATACAGGCCACAAGATTATTTTTCTTTATAGCTGCTTGTTGCCTATATTGTGATTAAAAAATTGCTAAATGTAAGTGAAAAAATTACTTCAGTTAATCAATGACAGTGAACGGAGACTTGCATTAAACAAAAGTAAAAGTCCCCCTATACTAATGTAACCATTTTTAAAGGCATGTCTTGGATAGATCACAAATAGCAAAGTCCCACCTAATCTTTGCTGATGTTAGATGAAGACAAGATTGTCTACACATGTAGATGTATGGATGTATATAACACCCATAGAGACGCACTCTGATTGAAGGACTACCTTTTTCATTAAATAGTTCTATACTTCCAACTAACTTAAAGTATATGTATATGGACAAAACTTAGACATTGTTCTTTAGGTACTTGCTGTACTATTTGTTAAATAAGAAAATAAGGTGTAATAGCTCATGATAAGTGAAAAATTAACATGTGTAGCAACTAATCAATAAATATATTTATAACATATTTTCATTGATGAGTGGCCCTATAACATGTTTACACAAGCATCCAAATAATAGCATGTAAGTTTTGTCCTATGTATATAATCCCTACGGTACTTACTGTGCAGATAACCTGAATAGTACAGTTAATAATCTTGCCAAACCTAAAAATAATGTATTTAGCACATTTGGCTTTGCTGACCTGAAATCCTTGTAATCTGCTCTATGGCTAATATGATATTTACTCTTTATTATTTCTTTTTCTTTTAATGTGCAGAAGGATTCTTCAGCCTAAAGAGTTGCGGTTATTGCAAGGGACTGATATGCTGTGGCGCTTCTAAGGTTTACTTCTGTGCTTTCTGAAATTTTTTCCCCATATTCTTTTTTTGCCTTTTTTTTTTGTTTCCTTCAGTTATGTTGGAGGCTGAAAAACATTGCTAATGATTTTTGAGTAAATCAGAACCAGAATAATATGTTTGCATTCACTAAAATATAGCTTGATTAAATATTGAATAGCCGAGTTCTTTTTTGAATCAAATACTGAGGTGTTTATTTGTAGTGACACGGTTACTATTGTTATTTCAGATTCCTAATTTAAGTTCCACAATTGTATAAATTTTGAATTTGAATTTCATGTAATTGAATCATACTTAAACACAAATATCTAGTAAATGCATCTGAAAGAAACCTATTAATATAGTGCCACTCAGATTTTCTTGATGTCAAGTAAAAAGGCATCAAATAGCATTTCCCTTTATGTTAGGGGTTAAATCTTTTTTTTGTTCCATTGTTTGAAAAGCCGGACTCAATTTTTTTTGTTATCCTTGGGTCTGCTTAACATCAAGTTACAAAAACAGCGTTTTTTGTTAAAATGAATTGAAAGATGTTTAGAAATAAGGTGGATGGAGTCCTTTGCATACGGAGGAAAAATAAAAATGATTGTCTTTATCAATAATGACTAAATTTTATAACAAAACAAGAAAAAACTGACATGGGATGTGTATATATATCGTTAGCAGTTAAAACATTTAGTTTGGTGAATGATACGTGGGGTAATAAAATTTCAAGCATTTCTAAGGAAGCTGAAGACTCGAGAATTATTGTCAGACGCATCAAAATGTTCCTGAAATGTATGTTATGAAAAATGAAAATATGTTGATTCTTCTCCAGTTTTCCTCTCCATTTAGGCGTGCCATTGATGCTCTTACCCATTGATGTACAGAGTAGAGTCGCAGACTTGTGGTAAAACCTTTTGCGTAGCTTCGAAAGCAGTTCTTAGGCGGCAATGGGCATTCCAGTTATATATCATACTAGAAGTCTCTGGTTGGAAATCTTGCACGATGTCATACTACATTCTATATCGTTAATCTTTGTATTCTACACGCTTGCATGTAGACTGACTGTTAATTCAAGCTTTTGTGAAATGGAAAACGTAGCACAATTATACAGGGAAATCGTGCATAATGTTTATAAAACATTTATAAAAACGACAATGAGTGCTTATCAAAAAAAGAAAAAAAAAAAACGACAATGGGTGGAACATCGATTGCAAACTGAATCGTGGTGGAATACAAGGAAGGGTTGATAGTCGCTTGGCTGTCCTGAAGTAATAATGTAAACCTTCTCAACTGGTATGAAGTTGAAAATGAGGTTGGAAACCTTGCAATAAAAGATTGGTGTTTTTTTTGATAAATCGTGTTTAACTTTTTTTTTGTTTTTTGTTACTCGTGATATATGCTTGGTTATTATCATTCAATTGAGTCGGAATTCAAACCCTGGACACTTAAGGGTTCAAACCCTTACCACTTGGACAACATAAGTTGTTGTTTTTTTTTTTAAGGTACATTCTACTTGAAACAATTCTTCTGTAAAATTATGAGTAGTTTTGTTTTTATGAGAAGTTGAGAACTTTTAAGTGTATTCCGGGTGTCGGTGCTTATTATATGTAGAATTAAACCAATTTTTTTTACATAACCTAGAAGCTGGCCGTGAAATTGCTTATTATAAAATTGAACAAAAATTGAGTTAACATCTGGAAGTTTCTCATATATATATATATATATATATGTGTGTGTGTAAAAGTAAGATTTTTATAACTTCTTTTATATCTAAATTAGATACTTGTGAAAGATCTTTAATTTTGTTTTGGTTAAACTGAGTTTTGTTGCTATCATCATATCATGCTAACTTTCTCGTACATTCGTCTAAAATTATTTCATTAAACAACACGTATTCTAATGATTTACCATTATGAAAAGTGTATTTAAATTTTAAAACTAAATATTATAAAACAATATATATATATCACTTAAATAATTATGCAAAATTAATTAATTAATTTAATTTCTAATATGTATTACATTTTAATTAATTAAATTATTAAGTATAGAGTAGTTTTTTATGTTATTGTTGTTTCGCTTTTGTTTGGGTTGGATGAGTTGGTCTTTTATGTAATGATCCAGCTGGTGCTTGTTATATAATAAGGTAATGGGAGTGGGGTTCTACTTCTTTAAGTTGCGCAGGAGCTGTTCACTGAAGACTGGATTTTTGGTTTACTGGGTTTCTTTATTGAATACTATTGGGTGGAGCTTTCATAGGTGGAATTTTGTAAAGAAAATACTATCTTGATTTTGGGTAGTATTTGATTTACAATAGTAGGTTAATGTGGTTACCATGTATACGAGTTAGAGCACCCAAGTGCTTTATATAAATATAAAATTTAGCTTATAAAAAAAATTATTGAGTATTGGTGCAAAAATTATTTTTCACAAGTAGAAATAATGAACACGCATTCTCAGGTTGTTTCACTAGATAAGAGGCAGTAGTACGGAAGTGAAAGGTTAGCTAAATGTCCACATATCTCACAAAATGAGAAATATTTTGAAGAATTAAAAAAATTGGGAATTAGAGATTCTCTCAAAATATTAAGAATTTCATTGAAAACAATTATAAAAAAAGGGAAATTAGTGTATCTCTCCCTCGTCGTGTTTCTCTCAAAATATTTTTAATTTCATTCTTTTCAAAACAAAATGAACATGTTATGCAAAATGCCGTCACAATCTAGATATCATATTAATGTTGCATATCAACAAGGTATCAAACAATACCTAGAATGCAATTGATGAACAATTGATTGGGGTATCAACGTTTATGAGCAATATATGATGAGTCGAGAATATAGAAGGAAGAGATATGCACTATACATGCCATTTTCATGGTTGGCCATCATTCATCAAAGTGTCCTCCTTAAGCCATGCTGCGGCCTAATTTACCATAAGAAAAGTAACACACACCAACCCTGCAATAAATCTCCATACATAGATAGCGGGCATGTCATGGATATTGTCATTGTCAAGTACCTCACCACCTCAGAAATGGAGGGAAACCACATATGAAAAAGATTCATGAAAATCCCCTGTGGAGCTCCCAATTACAAGGCCAAGCAATATGGGTCACCAACTACCTCATCATATATATGCCTCTGCTGAAGGGCAATATGGATCATCAAACTACTTCATCATATGCCTATGCTGAAGGCTCTTTTTATTTTTTGTACTGAAACGAGTGATCTGAAGACAAAGTTAAACCATGTTGAATTAGAGTTATCCGTGACTCCATCCTTATCCGTGATCGTGTTTAATATCGGTGTTTATATTTTATAGAGGTGGTGACAAGAACTTGAACTTGTATAGAATTTGGAGAATTCATTTTTAAAGAAAAATGATTTTGTAAGGATTCTTTTTGAACGATTAATTATTAACACGCACACAAACACAAATATTGATTAAACTGATGACAACACATAAAAAAGACATTTGTGCATATTTATTAATTGGAACCTTTTGACAAGAATAATAATCGTAATAGCAGATTGCAGAATCACACCACCCGGACTCCCCTATGGCTTAAAGGGAGGAAAGGGGACTCAAAACAAGGAAACAAGGCAAGTTCATGCATATACTTTACCATCACGTTACTATACTAGCCTTCTCTACAGTAGTTGACCCTCATTCTACTATAAGGCATTTTGACCCTCTGCATACCTCGCAGCTGACATTTGCTTGCCTTAGAGATATGGCAAAACGACTTAACCTTAATATGGGTTTCCACAGGGTGTTTTTATTTACATTATAGTGTGGGTGTCAAGTTTTGTAAGGGGTCAAATAGTCCTGGGAATTCTGATTTTTTTTTTTGTGGTGTGGGGTTCAAGTAAGAAATTCAACCATGTAGTTATTTTGTTACTTTCTGTTGAACTTTTACCTTGCTCCTCTCATTTACATTTCCAATCTTTGTTAAAGGGTTGAAAAAAATAACCTTAATATGGGTTGACATATTTAGGTCAAGTTGGATTGCTTGTTGTGATCATTTTTAGGTGAATTGCTTCATCAATCTCGCATAACCCTCACATTGTAACGTGTAGGGTTATCGATAAGATCAATTTTAAAAATTGTTGCAGTGGGTTTATCCAGTGAATAATTGTTCAAATTTAGATTACTTTTTATTAGAGTCCACCGTAATTAGATCAATGTGGCTCCACGGAGTATTTCCACAAGTTTATATCATTTGAACTCGCTAGGTAACTAATCTCTACTAAAAAGAGAGATGAGAAAGAAACCTAGAGAAAGATGCCCTTGGGGGACATGGAATCAAGATCATTCAAACCATGGTCATAGATTTCAACCGTACCAGCATAGAGGCCTTACTTCGTATTACTTTACAAACTTCCCAGACAGTTATGGGCTAGATTAAGATTTGTGGGTGCTGTTCTTGAAGTGGGGGAGGGCAGTAGATGTTTACATTCCTTCAAAAAAGACAAGCTTGGAAACAGGTTTGGTTTTGTAAAGTTTGCGGAAGTACAGAACCCAAAATCACTGGAAGCAACTTTAGATTCGATTTGGATTGGGACGTACAAACTGAGAGTAAACATCCATGTGTTTGGACGTGAACCTGAAAAGGAGGGTAACAAGAAACAAAAGGAAGTTATTGAGCATGTAGGGACCAGCAGAGGGCATTTAAGAGGAACAACATATGCAACAGCAGTGGTGGGTTGAGGGAACAAGGACCATTTAAGAAGGAATGTGTCAGGTAACAAAAAACTTACACACAAAAATGCCAAGGAGGACACATTCTTTAGAATGGATTTCAATGTCTCTGCAGAAGAAATGGGTTGGTTAGAGGGGAGCTATGTTGGCAAAACAAGGGACCCAGAAGGAATTTTGTGCCTAAGGAGGAAGTTTCAACTGGAGGGCTTATTATCTGTAAATCTAACCCCTATGGGGGGAAACTTGGTACTGATACAAGTGGAACATGGGGTGAACTTCGTTGAAATGTTGAAAATCAAGGAGAAAGAGTTTTCTTGTTGGTTCTCGGAGGTGACACCTTGGAAGCCGAACATTGTTGCAAGAGATAGATCTGTCTGGATAAAAATACTTAGGACGCCAATACACGTCTGGGGCGAAAATTTCTTCAAACACATGGCCCAAATGTCTGGTACTTTCATTGCTTTGGATGATTCAACTAGAGATAGAGCTAGATTATATTTGGCAAAAGTCCTAATATCAACAACGGTAATGGAGACCATCAACAGAGTTATCCAAGTCAGAGTCAATGGGATCATTTAATCGATTCGTTTTCTTGAAGAGTCCTTTGCTGATAACTATATGAGATTCATGTTGGATTGGAAATATCAAGATTATGTTGGAGATTCTTCTGATGAGGAGGCTCCATTCTGAACAACGTTACGGTGGTGCCGGAGACAGAGTTTACTGTGACGGTGGGGGAGGAAGATATCCAACGATTAACAGAGGAATTTTCAAATTCAAGGTTTGGAAATAGGGGGACTCCCGAGGAAAGGACGTTTGGCAGCAACAAGGAGGGGCCAGGGTATAGGGCGGCTAGGGGTAGTACACAAAGTCGGCTTGCTGCAGGGCTGGCACATGTTTTGGCAGAGGAGGACAATGGAGGTGAGTAGTAAGCAACACACCACTAATTTGCCAAACTGATGGTCATGCGGAAGGAGCCCAAGGGAGGTGTGTGCATGTTTGGGCCAAAAATAAAGTGGGTTAAGAGATCAGGTCAATGAGAGTTTGGGCCCAATGAGTAAAGAAAACTCGGTAAAAACAAATTGGTAGTAGGGAACGATGTAGCTATCAGCAGCGCTGGGAAAAGGCTTCTTCCGTTGTAGGCCAAACGAGCACCTAAACAATGTGGGCCTATCAGCGTGCAAGAGGCTGGGCATGAGACTACTGGGCTTGAGGAAATATGTTTGTTAGATGATGTTTTAGGTGGGAGGGACGATGCTTCTAAAAGGAACAAAAGTACCAAAAGAAATGGGCTGAGGGTGACCTATGTGGGCGGATGCAAAAATATGGATGGGCTAGACAAATCAAATGGAGTTGAAGGCATAAAAAAGAAAGATCAAACAACTAAGGTGAGAAAATCAAAGTCTCTGAAATAGGACCTAATTCCTCAGTTTCGTAAGGGTGGCATGGGGGAAGAACATCCTTCATGTGAGCAGCACGATGAGGAGGAGGAAGGAGGCTCTAGTGAAAAAGAAAATGCGACCAACTGGGAGGCATTGAAGAGGCGTGCAATTGCTATGGGTAAGAGGATCGTGGTCAGGGATTCAAATATATCATAATCCATCCAGGTTAGGGATTCTTTATCTGATAGTCAAGTTGTTAATATGAACCGTCCAATCATCAGAGCCGATGCATATCGTGAAGCCAATGAAATGTGGGATATGGGGAGGGAAATTGGTATGGTATCAAAAGGAAATGACACTGAGATCATTGAACATCTGGTTGCTATGGAAGAAAGGGATCAAGCGCAATGCAAGGAGAAGGTGGTGGGAGTAAATGAATTTTCTTAATGAGGATTGGGTCCTATAATATTAGTGGTCTGGGTGGGAGAATAAAAAAGAGGGCAATTAGAAGTCTAATTAGGGAGGAGAAATTGGAGTTTCTTTGTGTTCAAGAAACTAAACTGAATGAGGTGGATGACTGTATATGCAGATCGCTGTGGGGGTATGGAGAGTTTGATTGGGTTTTCAAGGAGGCGGATGGGAACTCTGGAGGGTTAATCAATATATGGAACATGAACTGCTTTGTAAAACAGGACTCTTTCTCTGGTCAGGGATTTTTAGTTGTAAAAGGTCTTTGGGGCAGAGCACAGACTCCATGTGTTATTATCAACATCTACTCTCCGTGTAGTTTAGCCGGAAAGAGAATTCTATGGGAGGCACTGATAGATCTTCTAACAAATTATCAGGTTCAGTCTTGGTGTTTAGCAGGTGATTTCAACGCTGTAAGAACAACTACTGAAAGAAGAGGAATGGGTCTTCAGTTGGCAACTCGAGAAATGGAAGAATTTGACCAGTTTATTGAGGATTTGGGACTGGTTGACTTTCCCTTGGTTGGAAGAAGATACACTTGGCATAGGACAAACGGAAGATGCATAAGTAGGATTGACCGATTTCTAGTATCGGATGAGTGGCTGAAATGTTGGGAAGGTCTCACGCAGTGGGGGTTACAAAGAACTGTATCAGATCATTGCTTGATCATTCTAAAGTCTACATTCACAGATTGGGGACCGAAACCATTTCGGGTTATGAATTGCTGGATGCAACATAGGGATTTTGACAAGCTAGTTTCTGATTCTTGGTCACAGTTACGTTATGTTGGTACCAGGTCATATGTTCTTAAGGAGAAGTTGAAAGCGAAGAAAGGAAAGTTAAAAGAATGGAATAAATGATATTTTGGGAAGCTTGAAGACAAAATTATTAACACTGTTGCTGAGATTAAAGTACTCGATGATAAGGGAGAATGTGGCTTCCTGGAGGATGGTGATGTTAGGAGAAGAAATGAGTTTTTTGAAGATTTTTGGAGAAATTCTAGGATGTAGGACTCCTTCTTGTACCAAAGGGCTAGGTTAAAATGGTTGAGGCTTGGAGACACTAACTCATATTTTCTTCCATGCTTGTATACAAAAGAGAAACAGGGAGAACAAAATTCATGGTCTGTAGCTCGGTGGTATTTGGTGTGAAGACCCACCAACAGTCAAAGAGGGTGTTGTAATGCATTTTGAACAACATTTCAAAGAAAACAGGTGAATGAGACCTACTTTGGATGGAAATAGGTTCAAACAGATTTATGGGGAGGAAAAGCTAAGGCTAACAGAGCCTTTCTCTAGGGAGGAGGTAAAAAATGCGGTATAGGATTGCAACAGGAACAAGAGCCCGGGTCTAGATGGGTTCAACTTCTCGCTTATAAAAAAGTTCTGGAACGTGGTGTCTGAAGACTTTTTCAAGATGGTAGCCGACTTTCATAGAAGTGGCAGAATCACAAGAGGATGCAATGCATCTTTTGTGGTACCAATCCCTAAAAAGGATAGTCCGGTCGGTTTAAATGACTATAGACCAATTTCACTTGTTGGATGCATTTACAAGGTGTTGAAAAAGCTTCTAGATGGGAGGTTGAGCAAGGTTATGAACTCAGTCATTTCAGGGAACCATACGGCATTCCTGAAAGGAAAAAATATCCTAGATGGGGTGGTAGTGCTCAATGAGGTTATGGATTATGCGAAAAGAAAGGGCTAGCCATGTATGATATTCAAGGTAGATTTCGAAAAAGCCTATGACTCGGATAGTTGGGAGTTTCTCGATTACATGCTCGTGATGATGGGATTTGACGTAACATGGAGGGGTTGGATAAGAGGTTGCCTAGATTCCGATTCAGTTTTGGTTAACGGAAGTTCGTCTAGGGAGTACAGCATGTCTAGGGGACTTCGATAAGGAGACCCGATGGCACCGTTTCTATTTCTCATTGTGGCAGATGACTTAAATGGTCTAATCCGAAAGGCGGTGGAATGCAATGTGTACAAGGAGTATGTCATTAGTGGGGGAGCTGAGCAAGTTGGAATCTCACATGTACAGTATGCAGACGACACAGTCATGGTGGGGGAATTGTTTGTTGATAATTCAAAGGCAATAAAATGTATACTGAGGAACTTTGAATTGACAGCAGGTCTTAAGGTCAACTTTCATAAGAGTGGGTTGATTGGAATCAAGTCAAGACCGGGTGTTGTGGAATGTACGACATCAATTCTAAACTGCAGATTGGGTGCATTACTGATTAGCCTCTGGCTCATCTAGTTTTATGGCTAGTATGACCAGGGTTTTGTGCAAATTATATCCTATTTTCACCCGAATTAGATTAGATTGTCCTCAAGCAAGGTTTTGAGTCTCTAAAGTAGTTTTAGGTTAATTTAGCTAGTTTTGAGTCAAAATAATACACTTATGGTTATTTCCTTGTTTTCAGGTTAAGTAGAAGTTGAGAGAATAAAGAACAGGGGATTCGCCCCGCGAGCTTCTTCTTCGCCTCGCGAACCTGAAAGCCAGCAGAACAGTGAAAATTTCATGCTCTCTGGTTCGCCCCGCGACTACCCTTATCGCCTCGCGACCCCGAAGGATGACTGTTCCAAGAAATATGCAAGCTCTCTGGGTCGCCTCGCGAATCCACCTTTCGCCCCGCGAGCCTGGAAGTCAGAAAGCATCACGGTTAGGTCCTGATGGCCATAACGGGCGTAAGGAGAAGACTCTTCAGATCCTCGCCTCGCGAGCAAGTACTTCGCCTCGCGAGAATGCCAAAGGTTGCTGACTCTTCATGAAATTCGCCTCGCGAATGTGTGCTCGCCTCGCGAGCTAGATGAATTCAGAATTTGTATAAAAGGCTGTTCTGAACAGATTGTAAAGACTTTTGCTTCTCCATAGTTTTTTATATTTTTCTGTGTATTTCGTTATTGTTATGGAGAACTAAATTCTTAGATTAGTCTACTGTATGAGAATTCCATATACTTGAGGTTTTGTAATCCCTATTTTACTTGCTTTTCCCTTTTCAATACTACATTATACATTTCTGTTTGTTATTTCAGGAGTGTGTAGTGTTGTATTGATTCGTTTCAGTGATGATATGTTTCTATACTAAATCGCGTTTGTTATTTTGGGAATAGGAACCTACATCCGTAGTAGCGATTACGTTGTTAGTTGTTGCTATAACTGAAAGGGGATTAGAATCTGCTTAGGGCTTGGGATTACATGAACCAAGGATAGTGGGGAATTCGAGGACAGTAGATTAATCGTTGTTTTCTAATTGATAATCTCTTTAAACTGCCCTGTTTTTAATTGCTCTGTTTTGCTTGTTACTTATTTGCATCCAAACCAACCCCCCCCCCCCCCCCCCCCCAAAACTGATTTTTGTGAAAGATAACACTTTCAGAGTCCTTGAGAGACGACATCCGAGTTGTCGCCCTAAACTACAGTTTTAAACCCGCTCGTCCTTTTTGGCGCGTGCGCGACAACGCGACCAAAAATTGGCGCCGTTGCCGGGGAACTCTGAGTTGTTATTTTTCGCGTTTTTTTTATTTTCTTTTCTTTTCTTTCTTTTATATTTCTGTTTTGTTTTGAATTGGTCTGGCTACTAGGTCGAATTACCCTGAACTGTGTGATTTTGACCCGAAAATTGAAAGAACACTGCACACACTCCGTATGGAATTTCGGGCTAGCACTAGTAGTGATTCCAATTTCAAAACTGTTTTTGAAAACATGGGAGACCAGAGGACATTAAGACAGCTTGCTGCCCCTGATGTCAACTATAATGGATTGTGTATTTCATATCCTGGTGCTGACACTCCTTTTGAACTGAAATCTGGTTTTATTCACTTGTTGCCCAAGTTTAATGGTCTTGCAGGTGAGGATCCACACAAGCACTTGAAGGAATTCCAAGTTGTATGCTCCACAACCTCGAGATCAGAGGGAGTCACTGAGGATAGTATCAAGCTGAAGGCTTTTCCTTTTTCACTCCAGGGAGCTGCAAAGGATTGGCTATTGTATCTTGAGCCCAACTCCATCACCACTTGGAATGATTTGAAGAGGGTGTTCCTAGAAAGATATTTTCCTGCTTCAAGAGCTGCTTCAATAAGGAAAGAGATATTTGGCATCAGGCAAGGGAATGAGTCACTAGATGAATATTGGGAAAGGTTCAAGCATTTGGTATCCAGTTGCCCTCAGCATCAAATTTCTGAACAACTCCTGATCCAATACTTTTATGAAGGATTATTGCCGATGGATAGGAATCTTTTGGATGCTGCTAGTGGGGGAGCATTAGTTGATAAGACCCCAGCTACTGCCAAGCAACTCATTGAGAATATGTCATTGAATTCCCAGCAGTTTACTACCAGAAGAAATTCAGTTGAGACAAGAGGTGTGCATGAGATTCATAGTTCATCTTCCAACCAGGCCGCCCTTGAGAATAGATTGGATGAGCTGACTTCCTTTGTAAGGCAATTGGCAATAGACAAGGTTCAGCCTGCAAAGTTATGTAGCATGTGCAATTCACCTGAGCACCCATTTGATCCATGCCCGATCCAGAGAGAAGAGTTTGTCAGTGAAGTACCTCAAGCTTATGCAGTAAACCCCTATAATCAAGGAAACAGTCAGAATCGGTACAGCACTCCAGACCTCTCTACCAATAGGTACCATCCCAGCTGGAGGAATCACCCTAATCTGCGGTATGGGAACTCATCCCAACAACAGCCGATGGCACCTCAGAATCCTCCTCCAGTGACCACTTCTGCACCTTCTGGACCTTCATTAGAAGACTTGGTAAAGCAAATGGCTGCATCTAGTATACGATTTCAGCGGACAGATGCTAGCATTCAAGATTTGAGGACACAGATTGGACAGCTGGCCACATCCATGAATAGCATACAGCAAGGTCAAGGGACAAACCAGCTGCCAGCACAACCAGTGATAAATCCCAATGCTTCCAACCCTAATGTGAGTGCCATATCTCTGAGATCTGGAAAAGTTGTTGAGGCCAACTCTGGAAAGGATGAAGAAACTATTGAGGTAACTCCTGAGCCTACTGTTGAGGTCACTCCTGAGCCTATTGTTGAAGTTGAAGTTGAGAAAGTGTACAGAACACCAATCCCATTCCCACACAGAATTCAGAAAAATTTGAAGATTGGTGGTGAAGACAAGGAAAAGGAGATCTTAGATGTGTTCAGAAAAGTAGCTGTAAATATTCCTCTCCTAGATGTGATCAAGCAAGTGCCCAGATATGCCAAATTTCTGAAGGATCTATGCACCAACAAGAGGAAGATGAAGAATAATGAGAGAGTTGACTTGGGAATGAATGTCTCAGCGCTTATCCAGTCTAAGCCAGAAAGAGTTGTTGCTTTTACCCCTACTCAGGCACTACCACAGAAGTGCAAGGATCCAGGCACCTTCACTATTCCATGCACTATTGGAGACAGGAAGTTTGAAAACTGCATGTTGGACTTGGGAGCATCAATCAATGTCATGCCTACCTCCATTTTTAACAACCTTGATCTTGGGCCATTGCAGTATACAGGTCTCACCATCCAGTTGGCTAACAGGACCAGTGCCCGACCCATGGGAATGGTAGAGGATGTGCTAGTGCAAGTTGATGATTTGATCTTCCCTGCGGATTTCTACATCCTAGACATGGCAGGAGAGACACCTTCCAGTAGGTCACCAATAATCTTGGGCAGACCATTCATGATGACATCCAAGACTAAGATTGATGTGTATGACGGGACTATGTCTATGGAGTTTGGTGGTATTGTGGCCAAGTTCAAGATCTTTGATGCTATGAAACACCCAGTGGAGGAGCACTCTGTTTTCCACTTAGAGTTGCTTTCTGAGCTTATTGAGGATACTCATGAGGACTTTGTTTCAGATTTTCCTTTTATTTCTGGTTTTGATGATGTATATACTTGTACTAACTGTACTAACACTAACCCATGTGCTGTTTGTTCCGAGTTTCTGGATTCAACTTTGCAGGGTGATAGTGATAGTGAAAGTGAAGTTGTCTGTTCTGCAGAAGTCTGTGGCATCATGGCTACTCCCAATGCACCATCTATTGAGCAGCCACCATCCTTAGAGCTCAAGCCACTCCCAGAGAACCTGAAGTATGCTTACCTAGAGACAAATGAAAGACTTCCAGTCATCATCTCTTCCAGCCTCGACTCTGATCAGGAAGCAAAACTATTGGAAGTCCTAAGGAAGCACAAGAAGGCTATTGGGTGGACTTTAGCTGACATTCCAGGAATTAGCCCCTCCAGATGCATGCACAGAATTCTATTGGAGGATGGAGCTAAACCAGTAAGACAGGCCCAAAGGCGACTTAACCCACTGATTCTGGATGTGGTGAAGAAAGAGGTGACTAAGCTTCTACAGGCAGGTATTATCTACCCCATCTCTGATAGTACTTGGGTAAGTCCGGTGCAAGTTGTACCAAATAAGTCTGGTCTAACAGTAGTTAGGAATGAAAATAATGAGCTTGTGCCTACTAGAGTCCAGAATAGTCAGGCGAGTTTGTATAGACTATAGGAAGTCGAACCAGGCCACCAGAAAGGATCATTTTCCTTTGCCGTTCATAGATCGAGATCTTTGGATCTACTGGCTGGTCAATCTCATTATTGCTTTCTTGATGGCTTTTCCGGTATTTCCAGATTCATATTGCCCCCGAGGATCGGGAAAAGACCACCTTCACGTGCCCCTTGATGACGTTTGCTTATAGGAGGATGCCATTTGGCCTTTGTAATGCTCCTGGCACCTTTCAAAGATGCATGCTTAGCATTTTCTCTGACTTTATTGAAAATTGTATAGAGGTGTTCATGGATGATTTTACTGTATATGGCTCCTCATTTGATGCATGTCTGCATAGTCTGAGTCTAGTTCTACAAAAATGTATTGAGACTGATTTGATTTTGAATTATGAGAAATGTCACTTTATGGTAGAACAGGGGATAGTTTTGGGTCATGTAATTTCTAAAGAGGGTATTTCTGTAGATCCTGCAAAAATTAATGTGATTTCTTCATTGCCTTACCCATCTTGCGTACGCGAGATCCGTTCTTTTCTTGGACATGCAGGTTTCTACCGGCGCTTTATAAAGGACTTCACAGAAGATAGCACCGCCATTGTCAAACCTGTTTGAAGAATGATGCCCTGTTCCAGTTTGATGAAAAGTGCAAGGAGTCATTTGACTATCTGAAAAAAAGCATTGACTTCTACCCTGTCATCCAGCCCCCAGATTGACACTCCCTTTTGAACTAATGTTTGATGCTTCCAATTTTCTTTGTGGGAGCAGTTACGCACAAAGGGTGGGCAAGGTTGCCCATGTAATTCACTATGCTTCTAGGACATTAGATGCTGCACAGTCAAATTACACCACCACTGAGAAAGAACTGCTAGCTGTTGTATTTGCACTTGACAAATTTAGGTCATATTTGCTAGGTTCTAGGGTCATTGTTTTTACTGACCATGCAGCTCTGAAATATCTGTTGAAGAAGCCAGAAGCTAAGCCAAGACTGATCCGGTGGATGCTTTTGCTCCAAGAATTCAATGTGGAGATAAAGGATAAAAGTGGAGCTGAAAATTTGGTAGCAGATCACTTGAGCCGGATAGCAAGGGATGAGGATACTTCTCCCATCCAAGATGATTTCCCTGATGAGAGACTTTTACATCTGTATGGGGTAACCCCCTGGTTTGCTGACATTGTAAATTTTCTTGTTGCTGGTGTTGTTCCTGCAGGTACAAGTAGACATAAGTTCCACAAGCTCAAAAGCGATGCAAAGTACTATGTGTGGGATGACCCCTACCTGTGGAAGTTTTGCAGTGACCAGGTTATTCGAAGGTGTGTCCCCGATCATGAGACAGAGTCCATCCTGCATTTCTCACATGCCTCTCCAGTTGGAGGACACTTTGGACCTTAGAGGACAGCAAGAAAAGTCCTGGATTCTGGATTTTACTGGCCCACAATTTTTAGGGATTCCTATGAGGTATACAAGAATTGTAAAGAATGTCAAATAACAGGCCCTGCCATCACTCGTAGAAGTGAGATGCCTCAACAGCCCATGCTCTTTTGTGAGGTTTTTGATGTGTGGGGGATGGATTTTATGGGTCCTTTCCCTCCTTCTTTTGGTTTTGTATACATACTTTTGGCTGTGGATTATGTTTCAAAGTGGGTGGAAGCAATCCCCACTAGGACTAACGATGCTAACGTTGTTTCCAAATTTGTTAGGTCCAACATTTTTTGCAGGTTTGGCATACCTAAGGCCATCATCAGTGACCAGGGCACACACTTCTGCAACAGAACCATGGAAGCCTTACTCAGGAAATATGGGGTTGTACATAGAGTTTCCACTGCCTACCATCCCCAGACCAATGGCCAGGCTGAAATATCCAACAGGGAGATCAAGCAAATTCTAGAGAAGATGGTGCAGCCTAATAGAAAGGAATGGAGCCGCCGTCTGGAAGACGCACTGTGGGCACATAGGACTGCTTTCAAGACCCCTATAGGAATGTCCCCATTTCGGCTAGTTTTTGGCAAGGCATGTCACCTCCCGGTGGAAGTTGAGCACCGTGCATATTGGGCAGTAAAGTATTGTAACATGGACATAAAGCAATCTGGTGTTGAAAGAAAACTGCAGTTGCAGCAACTTGAGGAGCTTAGGCTTGAAGCCTATGAAAGCTCCAGAATTTATAAAGAGAAAACAAAACTTTTTCATGATAGAATGATTGTTAGAAAAGAATTTTCAGTGGGCCAGCTAGTCTTATTGTTTAACTCCCGCCTGAAATTGATGGCTGGGAAACTTAGGTCCAAATGGGATGGCCCCTTTGTTGTGACTAATGTGTTTCCTTATGGTGCAGTAGAGATTACACGTGCAGGTACCCACAAGCCCTTCAAGGTTAACGGGCAGAGACTGAAGCCATTCCATGGTGTGGATGCTGTTGACCCTGTGGATGTTAATGTTGAGGAGCTCTCTTTGGATGCTCCAACCTACACTGATACTTGATCAGGGAGTTTCTTTTCCTTTCCCCTCACTCTGATTGTATAATTCTGTTGTTCATTGGGGACAATGCATGTTTTAAGTGTGGGGGCGGGAACTAGTTGTAGTTTTTCCTTTTCTTTGAATAAAGCTCCTGAATAATTTGAGAAGCTCAGGAGTATTTGTGTTTTGAGTCTTTTGTTGGCAAGTTTGATGGATTTTGATTGATGTTGCACAGATTGCTTGCATGATTGATATGTGATGATTCCCCCTAGGCTGAAAAATTTTTGTTTTTGAAAAGTGATTCCCATGTGAAATTGAAAACTGGACTTTGGGATTTTGTTATGATGGCATGATTTATGATAAGTTTGGGGTGATGGGAAGCACACACTAGGGATAGAATCTCTTTCAAATAATTTGCATGAATGTCCAGGTGAGGTTTTGAGCCTCCAACATGTTTTTGACTGTGTGAAAATCACTTTTCAAGTTGTACTTTCCTGAATTTGCTTGAATCTCTTTTTGGTTTGCATGATTATGTGTTTGCTTCAGATGATTTAGGCATTTTCTTTGTAAATAGCTACTTGGCCTGAATAAAACAATTCCTAATGCATGTTCCCTAGTTAGCCCATTTGAGCCTATTAGCCTGTTAATTCTTGATAACCTAATGTTATAAGCCCAAAAATCTGGAAAACCATGTTAACCCGATCTTAGGATTATGAGAGCATGTAATCTTAGAATGGGTGCAAGAAACTAAGTTTAGGGTGGCTGCAAGGTGTGATATGTGTTGTTGGGATTGAGAAAAAAAATATACAATAAAAAGGTTGGAGCCAAAGGCTTCCATAAAAAAAAAAAAAAAGAGAAAAAAAAAGGAAAAAAAAGTATTTGAATAAAAAGGCTGTAGTCACCCAAGGCAATTGGAAAGATGAATGGGAAAAGGATCTTGAGTAGAAATTCAAAGTGTAAAAAGTTCATGCTCTCTTAGTTCCTAGGGTCTTCAGCCTAGTTCCTTTTGTATATCCTACCCTTAGCCAGGCCCCATTACAACCCATAAAAAACCTTTTGATGTTGCTTGCATGTTTTCTGTGGGAACCATTTTGAGATGAAAATCAAATTTTTGGGAAGTGTTCTTGAAAAGTGAAACTGAGTGCAAAGTTGTTAGCCTGACACAAACTGAGCGATTGAGTGATATACTAAATGCCCTTGTGAGGAAGGCAGTTGTTTGAATTTGGTGATCTTCCTTTTGTGTGTGACTTGGATCCCCTGCTTAGATTTCTGATTGTTTGAATGATGAAATTCTCAATTGTTTAGAATAAATGAATGTGGGGATTGCTTTGTTGAAAGGGGGGACATTGAAGAAAACTGTTTTGATGTGTTGCTTGAATTTGTGCAAGGTTGATTGAATCTTTTAAGCTTGCCAGGTCTTGAGTCTTTTTGTTTTTTTGAGTCTTAGTTTTCTTGGGGACAAGCAAAGTTTAAGTTTGGGGTATTTTGATAAGCCTCTGGCTCATCTAGTTTTATGGCTAGTATGACCAGGGTTTTGTGCAAATTATATCCTATTTTCACCCGAATTAGATTAGATTGTCCTCAAGCAAGGTTTTGAGTCTCTAAAGTAGTTTTAGGTTAATTTAGCTAGTTTTGAGTCAAAATAATACACTTATGGTTATTTCCTTGTTTTCAGGTTAAGTAGAAGTTGAGAGAATAAAGAACAGGGGATTCGCCCCGCGAGCTTCTTCTTCGCCTCGCGAACCTGAAAGCCAGCAGAACAGTGAAAATTTCATGCTCTCTGGTTCGCCCCGCGACTACCCTTATCGCCTCGCGACCCCGAAGGATGACTGTTCCAAGAAATATGCAAGCTCTCTGGGTCGCCTCGCGAATCCACCTTTCGCCCCGCGAGCCTGGAAGTCAGAAAGCATCACGGTTAGGTCCTGATGGCCATAACGGGCGTAAGGAGAAGACTCTTCAGATCCTCGCCTCGCGAGCAAGTACTTCGCCTCGCGAGAATGCCAAAGGTTGCTGGCTCTTCATGAAATTCGCCTCGCGAATGTGTGCTCGCCTCGCGAGCTAGCTGAATTCAGAATTTGTATAAAAGGCTGTTCTGAACAGATTGTAAAGACTTTTGCTTCTCCATAGTTTTTTATATTTTTGTGTATTTCGTTATTGTTATGGAGAACTAAATTCTTAGATTAGTCTACTGTATGAGAATTCCATATACTTGAGGTTTTGTAATCCCTATTTTACTTGCTTTTCCCTTTTCAATACTACATTATACATTTCTGTTTGTTATTTCAGGAGTGTGTAGTGTTGTATTGATTCGTTTCAGTGATGATATGTTTCTATACTAAATCGCGTTTGTTATTTCGGGAATAGGAACCTACATCCGTAGTAGCGATTACGTTGTTAGTTGTTGCTATAACTGAAAGGGGATTAGAATCTGCTTAGGGCTTGGGATTACATGAACCAAGGATAGTGGGGAATTCGAGGACAGTAGATTAAAAAAAAAAGGAAAAAAAGTATTTGAATAAAAAGGCTGTAGTCACCCAAGGCAATTGGAAAGATGAATGGGAAAAGGATCTTGAGTAGAAATTCAAAGTTTAAAAAGTTCATGCTCTCTTAGTTCCTAGGGTCTTCAGCCTAGTTCCTTTTGTATATCCTACCCTTAGCCAGGCCCCATTACAACCCATAAAAGACCTTTTGGTGTTGCTTGCATGTTTTCTGTGGGAACCATTTTGAGATGAAAATCAAATTTTTGGGAAGTGTTCTTGAAAAGTGAAACTGAGTGCAAAGTTGTTAGCCTGACACAAACTGAGCGATTGAGTGATATACTAAATGCCCTTGTGAGGAAGGCAGTTGTTTGAATTTGGTGATCTTCCTTTTGTGTGTGACTTGGATCCCCTGCTTAGATTTCTAATTGATTGAATGATGAAATTCTCAAATGTTTAGAATAAATGAATGTGGGGATTGCTTTGTTGAAAGGGGGGACATTGAAGAAAACTGTTTTGATGTGTTGCTTGAATTTGTGCAAGGTTGATTGAATCTTTTAAACTTGCCAGGTCTTGAGTCTTTTTGTTTTTTTGAGTCTTAGTTTGCTTGGGGACAAGCAAAGTTTAAGTTTGGGGTATTTTGATAAGCCTCTGGCTCATCTAGTTTTATGGCTAGTATGACCAGGGTTTTGTGCAAATTATATCCTATTTTCACCCGAATTAAATTAGATTGTCCTCAAGCAAGGTTTTGAGTCTCTAAAGTAGTTTTAGGTTAATTTAGCTAGTTTTGAGTCAAAATAATACACTTATGGTTATTTCCTTGTTTTCAGGTTAAGTAGAAGTTGAGAGAATAAAGAACAGGGGATTCGCCCCGCGAGCTTCTTCTTCGCCTCGCGAACCTGAAAGCCAGCAGAACAGTGAAAATTTCATGCTCTCTGGTTCGCCCCGCGACTACCCTTATCGCCTCGCGACCCCGAAGGATGACTGTTCCAAGAAATATGCAAGCTCTCTGGGTCGCCTCGCGAATCCACCTTTCGCCCCGCGAGCCTGGAAGTCAGAAAGCATCACGGTTAGGTCCTGATGGCCATAACGGGCGTAAGGAGAAGACTCTTCAGATCCTCGCCTCGCGAGCAAGTACTTCGCCTCGCGAGAATGCCAAAGGTTGCTGACTCTTCATGAAATTCGCCTCGCGAATGTGTGCTCGCCTCGCGAGCTAGCTGAATTCAGAATTTGTATAAAAGGCTGTTCTGAACAGATTGTAAAGACTTTTGCTTCTCCATAGTTTTTTATATTTTTCTGTGTATTTCGTTATTGTTATGGAGAACTAAATTCTTAGATTAGTCTACTGTATGAGAATTCCATATACTTGAGGTTTTGTAATCCCTATTTTACTTGCTTTTCCCTTTTCAATACTACATTATACATTTCTGTTTGTTATTTCAGGAGTGTGTAGTGTTGTATTGATTCGTTTCAGTGATGATATGTTTCTATACTAAATCGCCTTTGTTATTTCGGGAATAGGAACCTACATCCGTAGTAGCGATTACGTTGTTAGTTGTTGCTATAACTGAAAGGGGATTAGAATCTGCTTAGGGCTTGGGATTACATGAACCAAGGATAGTGGGGAATTCGAGGACAGTAGATTAATCATTGTTTGCTAATTGATAATCTCTTTAAACTGCCCTGTTTTTAATTGCTCTGTTTTGTTTGTTACTTATTTGCATCCAAACCAACCCCCCCCCCCCCCCCCCAAAAAAAAAAAACTGATTTTTGTGAAAGATAACACTTTCAGAGTCCTTGATAGACGACATCCGAGTTGTCGCCCTAAACTACAGTTTTAAACCCGCTCGTCCTTTTTGGCGCGTGCGCGACAGCGCGACCAATTACCATTTAAGTTCCTAGGCATTTTGGTGGTGTCGCGACCGTCCCTTCCGGGCGTCGTGAAAAGAAGAGATAAAAAACAGAGGAGTCACCACTAAAATTTTTATTGGGAAAATCTTAGAAAAACCAATTATTTAAAGGTGAACTGGTCTAAAAGAGAGAGAGATGACTCCGGGAGTCGGTTACGAGTAGGGAAGGTGTTAGCACCCCACATCGCTCGTTTAAAAAACGGTACCTCAAGTTAATTGTGTAAAAAGATTTTAATAACTTTTTAAATATTTATTTTACCCCCAAAATTATTCACAAGAAGGAATTATTTTTAATTTTAATATTTTTAATATTTATTAATTTTTGTATTTTTTAATTTATTATTTATAAAAACTGAATGAGGCTGAACATGGCACATGAGTCCACAGGGTAACTTCAAATCTAAGGGACTGAACATGACACCGTGTCCATATAGCATCCCTAAAAATAGAAAAGTTTAATAATTTTGATTAATTATTTTAACATAAAAAGAGACACAAAAAAGGAAAATTTAGTTTTGGCTTGACAAGATGATTTATCTTGCTCCTACGTATTCCCGGGTGCTATGGGAAACTCAAAGCCACGTAGTTCTTTTAGAAAATGTTTGATTTGTTGGGTGATTTCGATTTTTTGGAAAAAAAAGGATTTGATTGTGAAAAGATTTTTTTTTAAAAGGGATTTTATTTTGAAATAAATTCACTCTTGCGCAGGATTCAAGATAGCAAACTATAGATAAACCCTTACAATTCTTACGACACTTGAGGATGAAAAATCATACATCAACGTCATAGATTGTTGCATGAATTAAAAATATTTTTAAAAAAAGAAGAAAAAAGGGATTTTATTTTTAATTTGTCATTTCTATTTTTTTTTTGTGTATTTTGTTGTTTAGAATCCTCTTATTTGAAAAGAACTCAGCCCAATTTAAATTGCCTATGATAGTAAGTGGGCAAGCCATTGTTGGGCCCAAAACCAGGAAGCTTTGCCCATTTTGTTTGAAAAGAGAGCATTTTCCTTGACCCAAACAGACAACCCACAAATTACCCAAGACCAACAAAGAGCTATTTAGAGTCTGAAACAATGAAAACAAAATATTTATTTATTTTATTATCATCTAAAATCAAAATGAAAACGAGAAAGGGGTAAACTAGGGGAACCAAATGATGGAGATGGTCAGATGGAGTGGTCGTACAGGGCGACGCCCAAGGCGAGACGTGACCGTTCTTGGTGACTTGAACCGGAAGCTTCACGGTGGTTCTGCTCCGAAGAAAGCGGTCTTGTACGGTGGAGTTGGGGCGTGGCGAGGGGCAGATCCGCGCTTCGTAATGGCGGGGAAGGGAGGCAGTGAGAAGAGGGCGGCGGTGCTTGCGGGTCTGGTGCGGAGGGGAGCAGGATGCGACGGTGGAGCGAGCTCTATTGTTGGGCGGCGGTGGAGCGGGCTCTGTCGTGGGAAGTTCTGGGCACGCGGCGGCGGGACTGGCGGAGATGACGGAGGAGAGGGGCAAGACTATGGTGGGTTCTGTGTTCTATTTTTGGTTGTTGTTGTTGAAGGTGATGTTTGGAGGAAGATGAAGGTGATGGTTATGGGTATTTGATGGTGAGGATGATTGGAGATGTTGGAAAGACAATTTGATTTGTTGGTGTTTTGACTTTTTGTGTTTTTTTTGTTGTTTTGATTGGGATGGAGTGGTGGGTTGAACTGATTTTGGTTTGATTAGGAAAGATATGAGAGTTTAGGTGGGGGAGATAATTTTGGGTGGTGATCTTATTCATGGAGGCCATGGTAGCTGCAGAGATCAAAGACAAATGGAGGGGGAACTGATTGTATATGAATAGATTTTTTTCTTCTCATCTTTTATTTCATGCCCCCTTCTTTGTGTTGATGGCTTTGTGTTGATGCCTCTTCCTTTTTCCCCCTTTGCTTCTTCTGATGGGTGCCAATTTATAGCAAGAATTATTGAAGAAGATGACAAATGTTCTTGTTAGGCCACCAGCTGGTGTAGGTACAGAAAGTGGGTAGCATATCAGCCTTGTCTACCACCATCTTGCAGGTGCAGCAATGGTGCAAAGAGGCAAGGAAGAGTGTACCATTATCCCTCCTTTTCTTTGAAAAAGAAGAAGATGACAAAAGAGGGGTACAGGCGTGGGAGCACAAGTAGCAGAACAGCAAAACATAATTTTTTTTTTATAAAAAATTTTAAACATTTTTTTTAATATTTGAGTTTGGGCTATGGGCTCAACACTTGCAATAATAAAAAGAAAATTGGGCCAAGAACATAACAAAGATTTTTTTAAATATTTTACAGTAGTAATTAAAAAGAGAAAATACCCGGACAAAATTAGGTGTTCACAGCTGCCCCTCTTTATTTGTTTCTTATTAGATAGTAGGTGTAACCGTAGTTAACCTATTATCGTTATAAGAAACGAGTAAAGACATGAACTCCAATTTTGGCCGGGGTTTGATGATAAATAAAAGGATGCATAATTAAAAGAGCTTACGGGATGGATTGGCCATAAAAGCTCAAATAGAAAGATAAAAGAGCTTACGAGGTATGGTACCCGCTGAAGCTTGAACAGAAAGATGAAAGAGCTTACGGGGTACCCGCTGAAGCTTGACAAAATATAGAAAGCTTGAGGATTCGATTATCCACTGAAGCGTGACAGAAAAGGTTAAAAGCTTATGGAGTCGGTTATCCGCTGAAGCCTGAAAGAAAAGATAGAAAGCTTGCGGAGTCGATTATCCGCTGAAGCTTGAAATCAAAAGGTTAAAAGTTTGCGGAGTCGGTTATCTACTGAAACTTGACAGAAAAGGTAAAAAGCTTGTGGAGTCGGTTATCCACTGAAACTTGACAGAAAACAAAAAGCATACGAAGTCGGTTATCCGCTGAAGCTTGAAAGGAAAGGTAAAAAAAAAATCTTGCGGAGTAGGGTATCCGCTGAAGCTTGCAAACAAAAAGGTTAAAATCTTGCGGAGTCGGTTATCCATTGAAGCTTGAAAAGAAATGGTGAAAGCTTACGGAGTCGGTTATTCGCTGAAGCTTGAAAGGAAAGGTAAATAAGCTTGTGGAGTAGGGTATCCGCTGAAGCTTGCAAACAAAAAGGTTAAAAGCTTGCAAAGTCGGTTATCCGTTGAAGCTTGAAAAGAAATGTTGAAAGCTTACGGAGTCGGTTATCGACCGAAGCTTGAAAGGAAAGGTAAAAAAAGCTTGCGGAGTAGGGTATCCGTTGAAGCTTGCAAACAAAAAGGTTAATAGCTTACGGAGTCGGTTATCCGCTGAAGCTTGAAAGGAAAGGTAAAAAAAGCTTGCGGAGTAGGGTATCCGATGAAGCTCGCAAACAAAAAAGGTTAAAAGCTTGTGGAGTCGATCATCCGCTGAAGCTTGAAAAGAAAGGTAAAAAACTTGCGGAGTCGGTTATCTGCTGAAGCTTGAAAGAAAAGGTAAAACTTATGATGTATATGAATTTACGGGGCTTTGTGCTCACAAAAGATAAACAATTACCACGCAATGAGATAATGCATGATACCAGAAATGTCCTACATGCTTGATGAAAACCTCAGATGATTTCAATGCAACACAAGGAAAGCTTGTAATACGTTACTATTTTTATTTTTTCATCGTTTAGGTGGTTTTTATTATCACCCTCGACCCCTTAAAGTATTGATCACATGCAAGCTTGGAGATGAACTAAAACAAGTCCTGTCTTTGTGGAGAAAAAGGGTCCAGCACTTTTGCAAGGGTATGCTTCCTTTGTGATGATTGTCCCAATGCCTCCTTTTAGTAGACCACAGTATCCTTTGTTGGGATACTATTTTGTCCTTTACGACCTTTTGAGACTTTCAAAGAAATTCTAAATGCTTTTGGAGACATCAATACATGTTTAACATTTCAGTATATACTTATCATGATGAATGCACACACACAATTGACAAAAGTTAAGGTAAAGGGATAGGGGTAAAAAGAATTGGGAGTCAATGTCATTATATTTGGACTGAAAAGGGATACAAAGCAGATATTACAATGGAGTATGGAATTGCAAAAAGGTTGTGGAGTGGAATCACATCTCCTCAAGTGACACCTCTTTGCATGACTAGTGTTAGTATCCCTCATACTATCTCGACTGCTTACTAATCAACATCTGAGAATGCTATCTGCCCCGATCTTCATGTATCTAGCCCACTGATTGCCCCAGTTCATCGGCTTGACAACACTTCCATTGTTTATTTTATTTTTTTGAACCTAACTTTTGCCTAGACTGCCTTTTCAGGTTTTCAGCCTTGCGGGTTGCTCTAACTTTTGCCTAGATTGTCTTTTCAGATTTTCAGCCTAGCGAGCTTTTCTTTCTTTCTTTTTTTTCATTTTTCACTTTTTTTTTCTTCTCTTCTTCTTCTTGGGAAGTGCGTTCAAGCATAATACTTTTTGATTGCATCTGAGTTTACAGGGAGTGGAAGATCTTCCCCATCCATCCTAGTGAGAATTAAAGCTCTTCCTGAGAAGGACTTTTTCACAACGTAAGGTCCTTCGTAGTTCGGAGTCCACTTCCCTCGGTGATCCTTTTGGATTGGTAGAATCTTTTTAAGCACCAGGTCACCCTCCCGAAACTGTCGTGGGCGTACCTTCTTCTTATAAGCTCTCATCAACCTTCTATGGTACAATTGACCATGACACAATGCCCCTAATATCTTCTCTTCAATGAGGTTCAATTGGTCTAGTCGATCCTGGACCCACTCAGCTTCTTCCAATTCTGCTTCTCTCAGTACAGGGGATCTCTACTTCAATCGGGAGCACTGCCTCCATCCCATAAACTAAAGAATATGGTGTTGCCCCTGTCGAGGTGCGAATAGAGGTACGACAGCCGTGTAAAGCAAAAGGTAACATCTCGTGCCAATCCTTATACATCACCACCATCTTCTGGATAATATTCTTGATATTTTTATTAGAGGCCTCAACTGCCTCGTTCATCTTTGGGCGGTACGGGGAGGAATTGTGATGCTTTACCTTGAAGTTTTCGTACATCTCCTTCATCATCTTGTTGTTCAAGTTGGTCGCATTATCAATGCTAATCTCACTCGGCAACCCATAACGACAAATTAATTCTCCTTTTACAAATTTGATCACGACATTCCTGGTCACATTGGCGTATGATGCATCCTCGACCCACTTTGTGAAATAATCAATGGCAACAAGAATGAAGCGATGCCCATTTGAGGGTTTTGGTTTGATTGACCCGATCACATCCATTCCCCACATTAAGAACGGCCAGGGTGCCGACATGACATTCAAGGGAGCTGGCGGCGCACGAACCCTATCAGCATATATTTGACACTTATGGCACCGCTTCGCATAATTAAAACAATCTGCCTCCATTGTCAACCAGTATTGGCCAGCCCTCAAGATTTTTCTTGCCATTTCATGACCGCTCGCGTGTGTTTTGAAAGATCCTTCATGCACCTCCTCAATTATTCGTTTAGCCTCTTCTGTGTCGACGCACCTCAACAACACCATGTCATGATTTCTTTTGTAGAGAATACCTCCATCTAAATAGAAACCCATTGCAAGTTTTCGTAGAGTTCTTTTGTCATTTTCTGAAGTGCCTGGAGGGTATTCCCTTCATTGGATGAAGCATTTGATGTCACGGTACCACGATTTTTGATCAGACTCTATCTCTACCACTTGACAATATGTAGGATGATCATGACTTTCCATTTTGATGAGTGGTAGGTTCCTCTCGTCACTTACTTTGAACATCAAGGACAAGGTAGACAGCACGTCAGCTAATTGGTTATCTTCTCGGGGAAGATGATGAAATGTGACTTCATCAAACTGCTCAATCAAACCTTTGATGTAATCATGGTACGAGATTAACTTGGAATCTCGGGTTTCCCATTCCCTTCTTAGCTGGTGGATGACTAATGCAGAGTCCCCATATACCTCCAGTATCCTTGCCTTTGATTCTATCGCTGCCAGGATCCCGAGCGCACAAGCTTCATATTCGGCTATATTGTTTGTACAATCAAAGCAAAGCCTTGTAGTGACAGGGAAATAATCATTTTCCAGTGAGATTAGTATTGCCCCAATTCCATGTCCCAATGCATTAGAAGCTCCGTCAAATAACAAAGTCCACTTTTCTTTTTATGGTGATTGCTCGCGATCAAACAAAGCCATTATATCTTCATCTGGGAAATCGCATTGCATCGATCCATAATCTTCTACCGGCTGATTAGCTAGATATTCTGCGAAAGCGCTACCTTTTACTGCTTTTTGGGTGACATAGACAATATCATATTGTGATAGCAGGACTTGCCAGCGAGAAATTCTTCCAGTCAGAGCAAGCTTATCAAAGATATACTTGATTGGATCCATTTTGGACACCAACCAGGTAGTGTAACACAACATGTAATGCCTCAAATGGCGAGCCGCCCAAGCCAAAGCACAGCAAGTGCGTTCCAGCAGTGAGTAGTTGGCTTCACAACTGGTGAACTTCTTACTTAGATAATAGATGGCATGTTCTTTTCTTCCTGACTCATCGTGTTTCCCCAGTACACAACCCATTGACTCATCTAGCACAGTCAAATACATGATGAAAGGTCTTCTTGGAACTGGGGGAACCAAGACTGGAGGCTCCTGTAGGTATTGTTTGATCTTCTCAAAGGCTTTTTAACAATCTTCATTCCATGTTACTGCCTGATTTTTGCGTAGCAATTTAAATATTGGTTCACATGTCGCGGTCAGTTGGGAGATGAACCAGGCAATGTAGTTCAATCTTCCTAAAAACCCACGAACTTCTTTTTCTGTTCGAGGTGCTGGCATATCGATGATTGCTCGAACTTTTTCAGGATCAACCTCTATTCCTCTTTACTAACAATGAACCCCAACAGCTTGCCTGATTTCACTCCAAAAGTGCATTTGGATGGTTTCAGTCGGAGCCTAAACTTCCTTAACCGCTCAAAAAGTTTCCACAGATTATCAACATGGTCATCTTCGGATCTGGACTTGGCGATCATATCATCTACATAAACTTCTACCTCTTTATTCATCATGTCATGGAACAATGCCACCATAGCCCGCTGATATGTTGCCCCAGCATTTTTCAAGCCAAATGGCATAACTTTGTAGCAAAAGGTTCCCCACAAAGTGACAAATGTAGTTTTCTCCATATCTTCTGGTGCCATCTTGATCTGATTATATCCTGAGAATCCATCCATGAAAGAGAATAATGCATGTTTGGCAATATTATCTACAAGAACATCAATGTGAGGCAGAGGAAAATCATCTTTTGGGCTAGCTCTGTTCAGACCTCGATAGTCGACACACATTCGAACCTTTCCATCTTTCTTGGGGACAGGAACGATGTTAGCAACCAATTGAGGGTACTTTACCACTTCTAGGAAACCCGCATCCAGTTGCTTCTTGACCTCCTTCTTGATCTTTAAAGACATTTCCGCTTTCATCCTTCGTAGCTTCTGTTTTACTAGACGACACTCCGGCTTTAACGGTAGTTTGTGTTCTGCTACACTAGGGTCTAACCTTGGCATGTCTTGGTACGACCATGCGAAAATATCTTTATAATCCATCAACAACTTGATCATCCTACTTCGCTCCTTCTCTTTCAGGGAAAGGCCAATCTTGACCTCTTTTTTATTATCTTCGGTTCCCAAATTGATTAGTTCACTCGGCTCTTCATGGGGTAGAATTTCCCTGGCTTCTTGTTCTACCAACCTTAATAGTTCAGGAGGAACTTCCCCGTCATCATCAACAACCTCATCAGCATGATCAATATGATAGTCAAAATTGTATGTTGAGTTATTAACACTGTCATTTTCAAGAGAGTCACTTTTAGATCTGCATTTTGGTAGTTTTCAGGGAAAGATGAATGAATAAAGGTTAAAGATGGGAAACTGCATTTATTGGTGAGGAACGATGAATAAAAGCGGAAGTAAAAAAAAGAGGGATAAGAACATAAAGATATTGAATGCATGCATTTATTGATAAGTCATACTGAAACGGAAACAAGTAAGCCCATTACAACAAAAATCCTAAAGCCTTGGGCAGAGCTAAAGGATAAGCATTACATAATTACTTTGAAAAAAACTCTATGATCCTGGGGAACTCGATGACCTCCCAATTGTTGAGCTCTGTATCCGGAGGGCATGGATACAGCAGATTGACACCATGAACGGCGGAACAATCATCTTCAACAGCTGCTGCTTGGTCCAGGAATGCGAACCCTACACTTTGGAAGCTCTGTCGAATGTCACAGATGGGAACCCTTTCTGCCTCGTATTCATGATTTTCCAGTCGAGCCAAACCTCTTTCTTTTCTTCTCTTCTATAACCCTCATCTTGTCGGCCTTGGTGGGTTTTTATCCCAACCCAAACCTGTCCTTGTTCTCGGTGAGTGATGAGCCTCTGTTTGACTGGTTTTATAACTGGTAAAGACCTTGGCTTTATGCTAATTTTATATCATTTTCACCCAAATTAGACTTGATTGTCCTTAAGTAGTATTTTGAGTCTGTAAAGTGTTTTTATGTTAATTTAGTTGATTTAGAGTTAAATAAAGTACTTATGTTATTTTCTGTTTTCAGGTTAATAAAAAAAGGAAATAATTCTGGTCTTTCGCCCCGCGAAGAACCTCTCGCCCCGCGAGTCACCCAAGCCTGAAAAGCCAGAGACGATCACGGTTTGCCCGTGTTGAAGATCACGGCTGTGGCAGTTTTGAAGTTGAAGCGTTCGCCTCGCGAGAATACATTCGCCTCGCGAGACTGGAAGTCAGAAAGCATCACGGTTGGCCCCTGATGTTCATAACGGGCGTAATAAGAAGACTCTTCAGATTCTCGCCTCGCGAAGGTTTGTTCGCCTCACGAGAATACCAAAGGTTGCAGACTGTTCACAAGATTCGCGTCGCGAGTGAGGCTTCGCCTCGCGAGAAAGCTGATTCCAGAAATTGTATTTAAGCGTGTTAGACAGAACTGAAGAGTTAGTCAGAGTTAGCCAGTTTTGGCTAGTCTTAGACAGTAGTAGTAGCTTTCAGTAGTTTAATTCTTGTCTTTTGTTTTTCCTTTGTAATGGAGAGCTAGTCTCCTAGATTAATCTACTGGGATTGGTTTTAATTACACTTGAGGTTCTGGATTTCCTATTTGAATTGCTATTCCTTTTCAGTACTGTTCTATATGCTTCTGTTTGCTTAATTCAGATATGTATAGGATTAGTATTGATTTATTTCGATGATTGTATGTTCCTATATATAATCGCGTTTGCTTAATTCGCGTGTGTTCAATCATGTTCGCTTAGTTCATGAGTGCTTCACCCCGTTTGCTTAATTCGGGAATAGGAATATATGTCTCGTAGTATTGATTTCGCTTGTAAATTGATGCTACAATCGGAAAGGGTTTAGAATCTGCTTAGGGCTTGGATTTGCTTGAACTAATGATAGTGGGAAACCAAGAACAGTAGGTTAATCGTCTTTAGTTTATTTGCTATTCTCTTTAAACTGCCTGTTTTTATTGCTTTGTTTTCTTAATTTTATTTCAATTACTCAAAACCCCCCAAATTCTGACTTTTACTAATTTTCTGTTAATAACAACAACACCTAAAGAGTCCTTGAGAGACGATATCTGAGTTGTCGCTCTATACTACATTATTTTAATAATCGCTCGTTCTTTTTGGCGCGTGGCGACAGCGCGATCAAAAATTGGCGCCGTTGCCAGGGACTCTGGTTTGTTGTTATTAGCAGAAAATAAAATTTAAAAAAAAAAAATCTCTTTGCTAACTAGTTTTGTCTGCATTGTCTGGTTGTGAATTTTAGCACCCCCCATGGATAGTTATATGCGAAATTACATGCCTAATGCTTACTATGAGCAACCACCATGCATATATTTTCCTGATTTTCTTGGTTTATCACACTGGTTGCCAAGGTTTAGTGGTTTTGCAGGTGAGAATCCGCAGGAGCATCTGAGGGAATTCCAGATTGCTTGTTCTATAATGCTGAGACCTGCAGGAATAACAGAAGATCACATTCAGATTGAAGCTTTCCAGTTCTCACTTGAAGGCGCTGCAAGGGATTGGTTGTATTGTCTTGATGAGAATTCCATCTCAAGCTGGTTTGATTTGAAGGAAGCCTTCCTGTTTAGATACTATCCTAGCCAAGTGACCACCTCTGCACCTTCCGAACCTTCCCTAGAGGACCTGTTCAAGCAAATGGCTGGACAGATAAAAGCACATATGGAAGGAATGATACAACAAATGGCCGAGCAAAATCAATGGATGATAGAGGAAAATCAACAGAGGATGGAGGCTGAATACCAGAGGGGAGAAGCTGAATCTCGGAAGTTGTCTGCTCTAATTGATCAAATAGCCGCCAACTCGGCTGCAATGCTAACTCCACAGCCTCTTGAAGAACATACAGAGTCACAAGTTTTTCCTGAAAATATTTCCGATGATGATTCTGATAATGTTTCTATTGATGAACTGTGTGTTGAATCCCCTGATTCTAATGCATGTGATGATTGTTATTGTTCTGGCACTGCTTTGTGTGTAGAATGTTATTTTGAAAGGTATGTTAAGCAAAGCATCCATATGGAACAAGAGACAGATGAGGTTGAGGGCCATGTTCATATAGGAAATGAGCATCAGGAGGATCAGGAGAACATCTGCTTCCCCGTGCCTGAGGATAATGAAGAACCTTTGGAAGTAGATGATTCAAGTAAATCAAATGCATGTGATGAGAGTAATGGGGTGGATGATGAATTAATTTCTGAATTTCCAGACATTCAGAATTTTACTGATTCATTTTATTGTGATATATGTACTGACTCTACTAACACTAACCTTTGTGTGGTGTGTGCTGAAATTTCTGCATGTATAGCAGGTGATAACTTTGTTAGTGCAGTGGATGAAGACAGTGCAGAAAATGAAGCAGCACCAGTAACCCCAGCTTACTGTTTGCTACCTTCCCCTGTGGAACCAAAAGCTCTGGATTTTGCACCCTTGGATTTTGCACCATGGCCGGTCCAAGAGGTTGAGCCCCACTTCTATTGGGGGGATTTTATTGCGAAAGAGGTCAACCTTGACCCAAGAGGGAGTGAGAAGTCTGCCGCACTTGGCGAGGTTACCATAACTATCAAGCACTCTTCTCCATATAAAGGCTGCAAGTTAGGGAAGCACGGAATGAGCTTCTAGTCTTTGTCCATCACGTGGGCATTATGCTTTAGACCATGGGATCCGGGAGGATCGTTTCACAATTTGAGCATCCCGTGGCCACTGTATCACAGACAATGGGATCCAGGCGGAAGCTCCTACACTGCCACTTGATCAGGGAGTTCCCTTTCCTTTCCCTCACTCTGATTTTATTGTTATGTTGTTTCATTGGGGACAATGCATGTTTTAAGTGTGGGGGAGGGAACTAGTTGTAGATTTTCCTTTTCTTTGAATAAAGCTCCTGAATAATTTGAGAAGCTCAGGAGTATTTGTGTTTGAGTCTAGTGTTGGCAAGTTTATTGGATTTGGTTGAATTTGCATAGATTGATTGCATGATATGTTTTGACTGTTTCCCCCTAGATTTTGAAAAAAATTTTGAAAATTGATCCCCATGTAATTGAAAACTGAACTTTGAGATTTTGTTATGATGGCATGATTTATGATAAGTTTGGGGTGATAGGAAGCACACACTAGGGATAGAATCTCTGTCAAGCAATTTGCATGAATGTCCAGGTGAGGTTTTGAGCCTCCAACATGTTTTAAACTGTGAGAAATCACTTTTGGTTGCACTTTCCTGAATTTGCTTGAATCTCTTTTTGGTTTGCATGATTATGTGTTTGCTTCATATGATTTAGGCATTTTCTTTGTAAATAGCTACTTAGCCTAAAAATAACCAATTCCTAATGCATGTTCCCTAGTTAGCCCCATTGAGCCTAATTAGCCTGTTAATTCTTGATAACCTAACGTTATAAACCCAAAAATCTGGAAAACCATGTTAACCCGATCTTAGGATTAGGAGAGCATGGAATCTTAGAATGGGTGCAAGAAACTAAGTTTGGGGTGGCTGCAAGGTGTAATATGTTGTTTGGGATTGAGAAAAAATTTATGTAAAAAAAAAAACTGTTATTAAAAAAAAAAAAAAAGAAAAAAAAAATAAAAGTGCAAAAATGCCAAAAAGAAATAAAAAGGTTGTAGTCACCCAAGGTAAAAAGATGAATGAGAAAAGGAACTTGATTTAAATTCAAAGTGTAAATAATGTTCATGCTCTCTTAGTTCCTAGGGTCTTCAGCCTAGTTCCTTTGTATATCCTACCCTTAGCCAGGCCTCATTACAACCCATAAAAGACCTTTTGATGTTGCTTGCATGTTTTCTGTGGGAATCATTTAGAGATGAAAATCAAATTTATGGGAAGTTCTTCTTAAAAGTGAAACTGAGTGAAATGTTGATAGCCTGACAAAAATTGAGCGTTTGAGTGAACACAAATTTCCCTTGTGAGGAAGGTAGTTGTTTGAATTTGGTGATCTCCTTCTTGTGTGTGTAACTTGGATCCCCTGCTTAGATTAATGATTGTTTGAATGATGAAATTCGCAATTGTTTAGAATGAATGATTGTGGGGATTGCTTTGTTTGAAAGGGGGGAACATTGAAGGAAAAATTGTTTTGATAAATTGCTTGAAATCTGTGCGAAAGTTGATTGAATCTTTTGAGCTTGCCAGGTCTTGAGTCTTTTTAAGTTTTTAAGTTTTAGTTTGCTTGAGGACAAGCAAAGTTTAAGTTTGGGGTATTTTGATGAGCCTCTGTTTGACTGGTTTTATAACTGGTAAAGACCTTGGCTTTGTGCTAATTTTATATCATTTTCACCCAAATTAGACTTGATTGTCCTTAAGTAGTATTTTGAGTCTGTAAAGTGTTTTTATGTTAATTTAGTTGATTTAGAGTTAAATAAAGTACTTATGTTATTTTCTATTTTCAGGTTAATAAAAAAAGGAAATAATTCTGGTCTTTCGCCCCGCGAAGAACCTCTCGCCCCGCGAGTCACCCAAGCCTGAAAAGCCAGAGACGATCACGGCTTGCCCGTGTTGAAGATCACGGCTGTGGCAGTTTTGAAGTTGAAGCGTTCGCCTCGCGAGAATACATTCGCCTCGCGAGACTGGAAGTCAGAAAGCATCACGGTTGGCCCCTGATGTTCATAACGGGCGTAATAAGAAGACTCTTCAGATTCTCGCCTCGCGAAGGTTTGTTCGCCTCGCGAGAATACCAAAGGTTGCAGACTGTTCACAAGATTCGCGTCGCGAGAGAGACTTCGCCTCGCGAGAAAGCTGATTCCAGAAATTGTATTTAAGCGTGTTAGACAGAACTGAAGAGTTAGTCAGAGTTAGCCAGTTTTGGCTAGTCTTAGACAGTAGTAGTAGCTTTCAGTAGTTTAATTCTTGTCTTTTTTTTTCCTTTGTAATGGAGAGCTAGTCTCCTAGATTAATCTACTGGGATTGGTTTTAATTACACTTGAGGTTCTGGATTTCCTATTTGAATTGTTATTCCTTTTCAGTACTGTTCTATATGCTTCTGTTTGCTTAATTCAGATATGTATAGGATTAGTATTGATTTATTTCGATGATTGTATGTTCCTATATATAATCGCGTTTACTTAATTCGCGTGTGTTCAATCATGTTCGCTTAGTTCATGAGTGCTTCACCCCGTTTGCTTAATTCGGGAATAGGAATATATGTCTCGTAGTATTGATTTCGCTTGTAAATTGATGCTACAATCGGAAAGGGTTTAGAATCTGCTTAGGGCTTGGATTTACTTGAACTAATGATAGTGGGAAACCAAGAACAGTAGGTTAATCGTCTTTAGTTTATTTGCTATTCTCTTTAAACTGCCTATTTTTATTGCTTTGTTTTCTTAATTTTATTTCAATTACTCAAAACCCCCAAATTTTGACTTTTACTAATTTTCTGTTAATAACAACAACACCTAAAGAGTCCTTGAGAGACGATATCTGAGTTGTCGCTCTATACTACATTATTTTAATAATCGCTCGTTCTTTTTGGCGCATGGCGACAGCGCGATCAGTGAGCATGAAGATGTCAGTGACACCTTGGCTATTCTTCCCCAGACCGCTTCCGGGTCGGTATCCTCCTTCGAGCATAACCTTAGCCATCATAATGGATGCTTTATATGATTGAGGTTTCAAGAGTGGAGCACCATCCTCAACATAAGTGGCATTGGCAATTTCAAGTGATTGGAAAGCGGTCTCGAGAGCTTATTCGGCAACTTCAATGTAAGGGTTTGTTGATGGCTTACTCACTAACATATCCTCCTCTCCAGAAACAATTATCAACTTACTATCGACAATGAACTTCACTTTCTGGTTCAATGTGGAAGGTACAGCTCAAGACGAATGGATCCATGGTCGTCCTAGGAGACAACTGTAAGTTGGTGTGATGTCCATTACTTGGAAGAGTATTTCAAAGGTGCAAGGGCCAATCTTAATGGGCAATTCAATTTCTCCCATGACTTCCCTTCGTGTGCCATCGAAAGCTCTTACAATCATTGTGCTTGGCTTCATATGAGTTCCATCAAAAGGCAACTTTGCCAGTGTTGACTTTGGCATTACATTCAAAGAAGAATCATTATCAATGAGAACCCTAGCCATGACATGATCTCGACACTTCACAGAGATGTGTAATACCTTGTTGTACCCTATTCCTTCAGCCGGAATTTCATCATCAGCGAAAGTGATATAATTATCAGCAACGATGTTACCCACGATGTTATCGAGCTTGTCAATTGTGATGTCATGAGAGACAAGAGCTTGATTCAACACCTTCATCAGTACTCTCCTATGTGGCTCAAAATTCATCAACAAAGACAAAATAGATATCCGAGCTGGAGTTCGATTCAATTGATCCACAACACTGTTTTCGCTTTGTTTGATGAACTTCAAGAATTCGCCGACTTCTTCATCAGATACCTCCTTTTTATTATCACCCCCTTTGGTATCCTTTTCAGCTGGCGTTCCTTCCACCTTCTCCTTCCCCTTGCGATCTTTTTCTTCCTTTTCTGTTCCCTCCCTTCGCAATACCTCTGGAGTATAAATACGACCATTCCTAGTCATTCCACCAATTCCCGAAATGTTGGCAACCACAGTGGTCCCGTTGGAAGGAATTTGTTGAAACTGCCTATCATATTTCCATGGTACCGCTTTGGTGTCCTTATAAGGGAAAGGACCTGGGACTCGGATGACCACTGGTGTTGGCCCACTCGAAACCGGCATAGGTTCCTTCTCAGTATAGTGTATCACCACTGGCTTCGAAGCGACTTTCTCAGGAACCGGTTGAGGATTAATCAGAATAGTAAAAGGAGTTATCCTAACTGGAGTTGGGGAAATTGTAGATTCAGCAACCATGTTAATACCACACTCGTTCGATTAACAACCAATTAGGATAATCTTCATATATATTAACTGCTGCACAACCTGTCAAAATTCTGCACAGTCTTCAATTGAATGCCCCATATTCCCGTCGAAGTCACACCTTATCTCTTCATCGAGGGTCTTCTCTTCAACAATTAAGGTTTGCACCAATCTATGTTTTTGCATCTCTCTTAAAATAACCCTCATGGGAGTTATGACATCAGCCACTTGGCTCTTAAGAGTAAGTTCCCTGAAGCTATCTTTGGCAATGATTCCCGAACCCCCATGATTTGGCAAAGGACCTTGTGCCCCATTCGGAGCATCTTTCTGAAAGCTCAACCACTTAGCATCAATAAGATCTTGTACCTTAAATTTGAAAGCCCTGCAGTTCTCAGTGGAATGACCTATTGCCCCCGCATGATACTCACATTTAGCATTTGGGTCAAACCACTTCGGATAAGGAGGGCCCAATGGTTTCATTGGGATAAGAGTCAACACAGATTTGCTTATAAGCTGATGCAGTAGCTCAGTGTAGGTCATGGGTATCGGGTCGAAATATACTGGCTTTCTTTCCGAGTTATATAGTGGTCTTGTTTGGCTGGTGTTTGGGTTTGGACTTAGGGGTTGAACAATTTGAGGTGGCATGGTAGGGTGTGTTTGAGGTTGAGAAGGGTATGACGGCTGGTAAGGAGCCATATGTTGGGGATTTGGAAATTGTGAGGTGGCAGCGATGTATGACTGGTTGGCTTGGTGATATGAGGTGTATTGGGCTTGGAAGGCGGGTGTTTGGTTTGGTCTATATTGGTTTGGTTTCTTTTGTTCAAAGGTTACTGCATGTGCTTCCCCCTCCTTCCTTTTTATAAACGGGGCTTTCTTTGGGCCGTTCAATGCTGAAGACTCGGTGATCTTACCATTCCTCAGTCCACTTTCAATTCTCTCACCGATGATGACCATATCAGAAAAGTTTGATGACACACTCCCAATCATTCTATCATAGAAGGGCGACTGGAGTGTATCAATGAACATTGCCACAATTTCTTTCTCAGCTAATGGAGGCTCTACCTGAGCAACCAATTCCCTCCATCGTTGTGCATACTCATTGAAAGTCTCTGTCTCTCTTTGCCATATTTTGGAGTTGCATCCTATCGAGAGCCATGTCAATATTGTACTTGTATTGCTTCAGGAATGCATCTGCTAGATCTTTGAAGGATCGGACGTGGGCCCGTTCGAGATGCATGTACCAATTTGAAGCTGCCCCAATTAAACTGTCTTGGAATAAGTGAATGAAGATCTTATCATTTTGAGCGTATGATGCCATCTTCCTTACATACATGGTCAAATGGTTTTTGGGACAAGTGGTTCCCCGATATTTGTCGAAATCGGGTACCTTAAATTTTGATGGAATTATAACATTTGGCACCAGACAAAGTTTCGAAGCATCCCGCAGACCATAATTATTTACTCATTCAATGGCCCGTAGTCTTTCCTCTAGTACTTCCAACTTTTCTTTCGATTGGGAATTCCCTCCTGACTGATTCACTGGAGTTTCACCGTACATATTCTGAGGGAAGGAGTATGGCATGTAGGAGGATCCAAAGTTTGGCATCATTTAAGTCCCCTGGGTCCCATAATGTAGGATGCATTGTGGGGGTTTTTGGATTGGCAGAAAGTGTCACCGTCGGGGTGATACCATCCGTAGGGTTGATAGTTTGTGTTTGTGACATTTCGACAACATCAGTGGGGGTTTGTGTCTGAGTGATATTGTGAACACCCATTTTTGTCCATATTCTAATTATCTTGATTTTGTGCTTCAAGGAGACTAATAATAATAGTGAAGAGAGAAAGAAGAAAAAGAAAATAATAAAGAGAGGAGGGGGCTCATAATTAACTTGCTGTTAGACGGATTGGTACCGTCCATTGCATTGGACTTGCTGTTGGATGCAGTCCAGTCCATTAAACTTGCTGTTGGACGCGGTTCCTGGCCAGTCCATTGCATTGGACTTGTTGTTGGACGCGGTCCAGGCCAGTCCATTGCTTTGGACTTGTTGTTGGACGTGGTCCAGTCCAGAACATCGCACTTGCTGTTGGACGGGGTGGTCTCGTCCATTGCTTTGCACTTGCTATTGGACGGGGTGGTCTCGTCCATTGCTTTGCACTCATTGATGGACGGGGTGGTCCCGTCCATTGCTTTGCACTTGCTGTTGGACGGGGTGGTCCCGTCCATTGCTTTGCACTTGCCGTTGGACGGGGTGGTCTCGTCCATTGCTTTGCACTAGCTGTTGGACGGGGAGGTCCCATCCATTGCTCTGCACTTGCTGTTGGACGGGGTGGTCCCGTCCATTGCTCTGTACTTGTTGCTGGACGGGGTGGTCCCGTCCATTGCTTTGCACTTGCTGCTAGACGGGGTGGTCCCGTCCATTGCTTTGCACTTGCTGTTGGACGGGGTGGTCCCGTCCATTGCATAGGACTTATTGTTGGATGCGGTCCAGTCCAGTCCATTACACTTACTGCTGGACGGGGAGGTCCGTCCCGTGTATATCTACTTTCGCATATCTAAGTTTCTGTTGGAAGAAGAGACTCCGTCCACTGCAATTTTGTTTTCAGGATGGAGACTAAAGAATAAAGAAAGAAGAAGGAAAAGATAATGAAGAAAGGACGAAGAAAACAAGGAGAAAAATACAATCAACAAAAAGGAAAGGAAATTGAGTTACGTCTCCTACCCACCTTACATATCAGACAAGACCTCTTTTCCTCCTCTACCCATTGGTCCTTCTTCTTCCTCATCTCTTCCCTCGTTTTAACCTGACAACTCTACTCCTAACCCTAAGAAGCCATCATACACATCAGACAAAACCCCTCATCTCCTTCTCTTTTCAAACACGCAACCTTCACGATAAATCACCTCCTTTCTGCTACTCACGCCGCCCCATCTGGACACACGCTATTTCTGCTCAGAACCCCCCTTGCACCTCCTCTACCCATTGGTCTTTTCTTTTTTTCTTCCTCATCTCCTCCTTCGTCTTAACCTAGAAGCCCTACTCCTAACCCTAAAAAGCCATCATACACATCAGAGAAAACCCCCCATCTCCTTCTCTTTTCAAGCATGCAACCCTCACATCAAATCACCTCCTTTCCACTGCTCACGCCGCCCCCATCTGAACACACGCTATTGCTGCTCAGAACCGCCCAAGCCTTGGATTTCGTACAAACCGACCTTGAAGCCAATGGAGAAGAAGCAAGAAGCCCTCTCCTCTATCTATAAAAGGAGAGGAAAAAGAGGAGAAAAAGGGAGAACATTTTTAGAGGGACTTATGATCTGATATTTTCTAGGTGAGAAAAGAGAAAAAGAGAGAGAGATTTTTATTGCGAGGAAGAGAGATTAGAGATCCGAGTTTCCTTTTCTCTTCCCTATTGTTAGAGTGGCTAAGAAGGAAGAGCTAAAGGAGCCAGTGAGATTGAATGTAAAGACTTCGATCTTGAAATCTTACCACTGAGAATAAACAAAATCATTCTTATTATGCTCTCATTTGGTAACCCTTATTCTTTTCATTGATATTATTTATAAATTTCTCCCGACATTCTTATTTTTCTATGTCTCTGTTCACAGAATAAGTCAGTAAAACGTTTTACTTCTACGTTTAATTTCTATCCTATTTTCAAGAGGCAAAATTATTTATTTTACATAAAAATAGAAGATGATCACTTGATTAAAACAATCTTATTCCTTGGGTTGCCCTATGACAAGTGTCATGCTCAACCCTTTAGATTTTGAGGTTGCCCTGTGGACTCATGTGCCACGTTCAATCTCATTTAGTTTTAACAAAAATTTTCACAACTAAAGACATTTTTCTTAAGAAAGCGATTCTGGGGTGAAAGAAATAATTTCAAAGTTACTAATAATTTACACAACTAATTTTGGGTAACCATTTTATGGATGTTCTAGAGTGCCGTGGGGTTTAGTCTCCATGCCTTCCTTAGACATAATCGACTCCTGAACCCATAGCTTGTTCTTAAAGGGTTTTCCAACTTCCCTGAAATTAAATAAAGTTGGTGGCGACTCAATGTTTCCTCTCTAAAAGGGGAACCATTCTTTTTGGTCGCGACAGATAGCGACTCCACTGGGGACTTCTTTTAAGAGAGTCAAGCCCGTAAAAATTGGTTTTGTAAATTTTTAGTAACGTGTAGCTTATTTGTTTTACCTTTTATGATTATATCTTGCTGTTTTTCTCCTTACAATAATTAAATGACAAAACTAAAAAATGTTTTTATTTTTAGTGATGTCTGTTTGGGTTGTCCTTTTGGTTTGGTTTTTCCTCTTATTTAAATAAGAAGATTTAGTTGTACATACATTTTAACTCCCGTTATTGTTATATATGTTTCACTAACAATGTTTTTGTTTCCTCCTCCTTTCTTTCTGTTTCCCATGTTTTAACAATAGGGTAGAGGACTTGTAACCTTTTTATATATACCTATGTTTGTGTTTTGCAGGTTTTTCTTGTCCTCTCTTTTTATTTTTACTTTTAAGTGTTACAAGTTCGTATGCCCCCTTCACACACATCACTATCACATATTGCACACACACTTAGCTCTATACCCGAGCTTACTCAAAAACCCAAGGATTAGGCGGTGCTCTGATATTGTTATTGAAGAGGTCTTGTACCTCCCTGATACTTGTCAGTTCACAACTCAGATTGTACATGAGATCATGGAATAGTCATATTGAGAGGGTTTATCCCTACTTATGGCTAGGTTCATGAATCATATCCTTATGAGGGCAATCTGGGGACCATGACTTTTAGAGGTCTAGACCCGTCCCAACTTTCACTAATAGAGCAGACCTAGTGGCCAACCTGTTTAGAGTCCTAACCTTAGGGCGTGTCCATCCTTAGGTTTTACCTAGCTTAGGATAAAATGGGGCGTACTTTTATTTCCTCTCTCTATCATCATAAGCATAAATTGTCATGCATGCTCATCGCGAATATTCACAAAACTAGGGGCATCACATTGCTGCCCCAAACCTGAATGACATATTCGAATATTATTCCACACCTAATAGGCGCTATGTCATAATGAAGGTAATGCATACCCATCAGGGTTTTCAACCCCATTGGGTCCATGCAACATGAATCATGCAAGATATATTTGTTTTACTATACTCATTTTTTTGTTGTGTCTCTTTGTTGGAAGATTTTGGTATTCACCTTATAGCAAGAAAATGGAAAAGTTTGGTTCAGAAAAAAGTACTAGCAACGCGAGTTGTTCCAAGAAAAATATCAAGATCGATGTGACACTCAACGACGTGAAGAGATTATGTGAACTCAGGCAGCAAATGCCAGAAAGAGCACGCTCAGACTTTGTCAGCAAGTATGGTAGAATATTGGACCTGTTGCGTGTTCCAGTGGAAGCTCCCGCTCTGAGTGCATTGGCCCAATATTGGAACTCAACTTTGAGATGTTTTGAATTGCCTAACTTGGAAATCACTCCAACCATGGAAGAGTATGCTTATATGCTAAGACTGCCAATTCAAAAGAAGACTCGCTTCTACATGTATTATGGCCAACACGTAACAGATCGGAAAATAGCAAGTCTATTGGATCTTCAACCGGAACAGATAGAGAAAACAGAAAAGGGAACCACCAAAGGGTTGAAGAGGCGATTTTTGGAAGTGTATCTCAACAAGTTGGGCCAGCAAAAACGATGGGTTACTTTCAACAAAGTACTAGCCCTCATGATATATGGGTTGGTGCTCTTTCCTTTTGTACCAGATCTGATTGATCAGTCAGCCATGGATGTTTTCTATAGGGTCGAAGAATATGGTGTTAACCTGGTCCCTGCTATCTTAGCTGAAACTTTTCTCTGCCTATAGGTTTGTCATCAGAATCAACATGGGAAACTGCGATGTTGTGCGTCAATATTGTATGTTTGGATTATGACTCACTTGTACGCTCGTGATAAAATTGATAGAACAGATGACCCGCTGAAAGGATTCACTCGCATGCAACTAAAGCCACGTAAGCTATATGAGTGGAAACAAGAGTTTGATCAGATTGACCATCGGTCATTTAGTTGGATATGTCTGTGGTATAATGGAGATTCAATTGTATTCAGCTGTGGAAGTTTGTCAAATGTTCCATTGATGGGTCCCAGAGGTTGTGTGTCATACTCACCGGCCTTGGTAATGTGTCAACTCAAGTGGACACAGGATGAACCCCCCAAAGAGCTGCTCGATGGGATATTCTTTCTATACCAAGAAGGTGAAGGCATCAAGAGTCGAACGATAGCAGTCAGGTTAGCATGGAATGATATTCATATAAAAGGACTGGAGGAATTAGGAAGGCGAGTCATAGCTCACACAAAAAGATATGAAGTATGGAGAGAAGCAAGAAGAGGTTTCCCTCCAAGACCTGCATCCCCTCTCCATAAGGGAAATAATCCTCTAACCAAGATCAAATGTTGAAAGAGATCGAAGTTTTAAAAGCTCAAATGAGGGTTTTTGATGAGAAAGACCAAGCTGCCGAAGTAACCATTATCACGCTCCGAAGACAAGTGCAGAAGCTGAGTTTACAAATTGAGCATTTGAAGGATGAATGCGCCGATGCCCATGAAGCCCCGAATCGTGTAAAAAGGGCAAGAAAAGACAAAGAAACAGAAATTCAGGAGCTTCTGTCAAAAATAGGATGTCAAGAGAAGATGCTTGTCAAACTTCAAAAAAGGAAAGAAGAGCTCAAGACAAATATAGGGGTTCACGTTGAAACAATACATGTACTAGAAGAGAGGGTTGAATCCCTGCAGGAATCCTTAGCCCAAACAGAAGTGTACTCTGACCGAGGGTGGGATGAAGCAGCCAAGTATCGCGATCTACTAGCGGAAGCCAACATGAGAGAAAGTTGGCTCATAAACAAGATAAAAAACTCCAAAAGGGTTGAAGCTCAACATCACCCAGAATGGGTAAAGGGATGGAAATTAGTGGTGAAGGGTGTAATGAATGAAAAGGAAGCATGGGAGAGAAAATACGAGGACGTGATGGATAAGCTCCAATATCACACTTCCCAGCTGGTGGAGCGGTTTGAAGAGGCATCCGTCCACATGCGTATGAACCATTTCCTTCAGCTACCACCGAAGGTGATCGAGTTCTTCAATCATTTTGGGAAACTTGCCAGAGGGTTCAGGAAAAATAAGATGAGGCTCTTAACATAGAACTTTGTAGACCTCGGAGAAGGATGGAAACCATCAATGTACTTCTTTTATTTTGATCAAAGATTCATGATTTGTATCGGAATATTTATAATGAAACGGAAGTTTTCATCCATATCTATCGAGGAGTGCATTCTCCCTTAGATACGTCATCAACTGTATTTCTACACTAAAAACGATGGGTTTTCTGCGTAAAAATGAGGACGTTGCTAGTACGGGTGTGGTCCATCGAGGAGTATATTCTCCCATTGACTTAACACCAACTGCATTCAAACTAGAGAGAACCATACCACTAGATTTGATTGCAGGATGAGTTTTATTGCTATAGGTGTATACGACAGTCTTCCTGAGAGTACCCTCATGATCGAATAAAGGATGATAACTTGCACATGCATGCATACACACACACAAAATTTTGGATTGACTAATGAGATTTTTTTAAATTACTTTACAGTGTCACATCCTTCTGAGGATTCAGTAACCATTGCGCGACCTAGGAAAGGTAATACCAACCAAACCCGAGTTTACGATACCAGATCTCAGACCAGGATGGCTGCCAATGCATCTGAGGAAGGAAGAAACCTAATCTCTGAGATAGATGATGTGAGGGGAAGAATGAGCGAGATGGCTGAAACCCAAGCAAGATTAGAAGCCGTACTACAAGATATGAGGGAATCTCTCCGCATGCTTAGTGCGAACAGAGATGCAATTGAACCTGGTAGGCAGCGAATTTCTTCTGTGGTAACAGCACCAATGTTTTCAAACATTAGCACGGGTCTCATTCAGGGAGTGTCTGGACCCGACTAGACACATCACACGACACCAATAACACTTCCCATTGGAGAAGGATATCCCCTTTTTCAAAATGCCTATCATGAAGTCCCGGGCTACACCGTGCCAACATGGGAGCAACCACATGTATCTACTCACAGCCAGTCAGCGGGAGTCCAGGCTGATAAGGATAAGATGAGAGGTGAGTGGATGGAGAAAATGGAAGAACAGATAAAAACGATAAAAGGCCTGAGTACCTACGGCCCTCTCCAGATAGAAGAACTCTGTCCCGCCACAGATGTTGTGATCCCCAAGGACTTCAAGATTCCTGACTTCTCCAAATATGATGGAAGTGGGAACCCACGATTTCACCTCATTAGTTACGCCACTGGCGCCGTTGCCGGGGATTGGTTTTGCCAATATCATTAGTAACAAAGGAGGTAACTAATTTAGACATTTTTTTTTCTGTATATATTTGATCTTTTTGTTTTGAGTCTTGTTTGTGGTAGGTGGACGAAATTCATGGACAATTATTATTATCCACCTGATGTGGAAGCCTCAAGTCACACCTTGGAGGACGACTGGTGTTTGGGAGACTGCATGGATTTGCTGAATCATATTAGTCCAGCACAGGTTGATAGTGTGACGGGTAGGCTTATGTATAACATCTCCGAGGAGGATTGGGAAAACTTTTGCTCGTATTTACTACTTCCACCACCATGTATGATTCCCATAGAGCCACATGAAGCAGAATTTGAGCAGAATATGGTTGTGGGAATGGATCAAATTGAAGATGAAGTGGTGATGGTGGAAGAGTCACAAGAAGAGGAAGTACCTTTCACAAGTCCTTGGGAAATTGAGGAATGGGAATGGAATGAGCAACTACCTCTGAAGGCTGCTCTAGAACAATATTCCCAGGAGTTATCCGCCTCCGAGGCCAAAATCAGAACCAACTGTGACAGTATCGAAGCTGTGAAGCAGAACTTCAAAACGCAAGTTGAGGAGATTTCCAAACAATTAGAACAATAGTCACATGCAGCACAATTTGAGCAAAATCTGGTTTTGGGGATAGTTCAAAATGTAGATGAAGTGGTGGTGGACTCTACCATGCGTGCTGAGCAATCTGAATTTTCTGCATTGGACAAATATATCGGCTTACATGCATGTGTGGACGCTGCAAAGCTAGCCCCTTCCACTTGTATGGCAAAATTCCTCTTGAAAATTCCACTTGACCAGAGAGGAAGTGAGTTCATAATTGTAGAGGTCAATGGAGTTTTCACACATTGGCTGGGTGGAGTTGAGGATAAAGTTATATTACTGCCGCAATCGCCACTCCATAAACCATGGGATCCGGGTGGAGGATCTCACATCTTGAGCACCCCTTGGTCTTTATACCACAGGTTATGGGATCCAGGTGGATGCTTCTTAATAAGTCAAGCTAGTGACGTTAAAGAAGCGCTTATTGGGAGGCAACCCAAGTTTCTTAACCCTTATCTTTAGGATTTTCATTTTCTTAGTAGTTTTTGTTTTTGATTTTAACTCTTGAATAATTTGAGAAGATCAAGAGTTTTCTTTTACTAATAAAATTTCCAAGTGATTTCAGGGAAAGAAGGAAGGGAGAGCAAGAAGACAAGGAAAAAAGCAAAGGCAGCAACCATCACGTCCAGGTCGTGACACTGGTCACGGCCGTGATAAGCTAATCATGAAGACCAGAAAGGATCACGGCCCAGCCGTGATCCCCATCACGGGCGTGATGGGAAGACCCTGAAGAGCAGAGAGCATCACGGCCTAGCCGTGATGGGGTTCACGGCCGTGACAGGCCAACACCCATGGATCATAATTGATCACGGCTTGCCCGTGATGAGGCTCACGGCCGTGAAGTATTTCCCAACAAGTTTCTGACTGGAATGAGAGCCAGCACCCGCTACCGTCTCGGTAAGCCGTTCCATTTTTCTCCTCTTTCCAACTTGATTGTTTACATTGGGGACAATGTAAATTCTTAAGCTTGGGGTAGGGGTATTTTGCATTTGCATTGTTCATGTTGCATTCATATAGTTTTGCATGATAGTTTTGCATGATCACACAATTAGATTGCCCTTGTTTAGATGATGCATCCAATTGTGAGAACTAAGTGCCAATTAAATTGTGATAGTGAATTGTTGAACCCAATTTTTATTCTTGTAATAAGGCTACAAATGGAAAATTGCTTGAGAAAATCTTTGATAGTTGATAATTAGCATATGGTTCTACAGAATTATGTTTTTCTTTGATTTCTGAACTACAAAATGTGAGATTTTGAGTCAAAGATGTACTCACTAAATCTACTCCACTCTTTCTGATTGAGTGTTATTCCTCTTGGATGTATTTTTCTAGAACTTGACTTGAAACCATTTTGAAGCTTAAAAATTTTTGAAAACATTTTTTAAAATGATTGAGGCACTAGGTTTTTTTCTGGCCTTCTGAGCTTTGAATGACTAAATGCTACCCCTTAGTTGCCCAGTTTTGAGCCTGCAAGAATAAAATACTTTTCTTGGTACCTTAAAATATATTGTTGAATAATGTTTGATAGGACCTTCTAAAGTATTGCACAAAAGGGTAAAAAGGTAGTTGAAAAAAGTTTGGGATGAAAGAATCAGAAAAATATTTCTCTTGAGCTGAAATAGGAGAAGAGGAGAGAAAAAACTCCAAGGGAGCTTTCTACTGTCGTCACAGCAGCCCCTCTCAGCAGCTCCGTTCTAGGGTTACAATCCTCCTCCACCGCAGCCTCCAAGGTCTTCCTAGGGTAAAAGTGCTCCTAAGCTAAAAGTCCCTGTTTTTCTGATGGTTTCTGGTCTCCACTAGGGTTCCCAGCTCTCTTGTTTCTGTCTGCTGCGCTCATATTTATAGAGAAGCCACGCGTCACGGCCGTGATGGCCATCACGGCCAGGCCGTGACGTGTTCTGGAGTGGGCGCGCTTTCAAAATTGGATTCTCGCGAGGCGAGATGAAGATTCGCGAGGCGAGACTTCAATTTCTAGTCTATCACGACCGTGATGCCTATCACGGCTAGGCCGTGACAGCCTCTGACTTTTGCCTCCTGCTCTGCTTGATCATGGCCGTGATGGTCATCACGGCCAGGCCGTGATGGGCTCTGTTTGGCTCATATTCTTCACTTTTCAAGCTCTGTTTCATCCAGGCTCCATTATGGCTGATTTTGATCATTTTTACATTAATTCCTGCAAAACAACACCAAGAAACTGCTTCACCCATTACAAGGGAAAAACTAACTAAAATCAAATAAAGAATGCCTAATCTATATGAAAAATGCATGCAAAAGTGTACAGAAAACATGATGTAAAATCACACTATCAGCCACCAAGATGGCAATCTGGTCCAAGGATGACAAATTCCTCATAAGCTTTTTCCACGAAAGTTTGACTGGCCTCGCCTTAGAATGGTACCTTCAAATGGACCATTCCAAGACCTCGCGATGGACGGAATTGACTGACTTATTTATGGACCAGTACAAATTTAACCTGGATGCAGCCACGAGCCGTGAACAATTGATTACACTGCAGAAAAGATGTGAGGAGCCCTTCAAGCAACATGCCCAAAGGTGGAGGAGTTTGGCTGCACAAGTTCAACCCCCGTTGAATTTATCTGAAATGTGCTCATACTTTCTAGGAACCCTCGGAGCACCTTTTATAGGGGCCATGGCTGGGGCCGCCTACAAAGATTTCTCTAACTTGATCATCACCGGTGAAAGGATTGAATTTTTGGCAAGGGCTGGAAAGCTCCCCATGAATGATGGTGAAGGAAGTGCATCCCGGAAGGGATTTCAACCAAAGAAGAAGGAAGTTGAGGTGAATTATGTACAACGCCAATGGAATTTTAATCCTCATTACCAAGCACCTTATAACCCTAACCAACATATCCCATACCAGACACAAACCCTGCTTTACCCATCCTCACAAACCAACACTTACCCGCAAAACCAAATCAACAATATTCCTACCCCCCAACCATACAACCTTGCCTACCCATCATACACCCGTTACCCGTCTGCACCCCCACAAAACCACCCAAACTATCCTTCGCCTCGCCCAAATTTCCCAAACCAAGGACATTTCCAAAGTCCAAATCTGCCACCCTTCTCGAAATTGTCCATCTCTAATGTGGATTTATTCCAATAATTGTTTGATCGCCACTTGATTGCGAGAAACCCTGTACGACCCTTAGAACCACCATTTCCTGCTTGGTACAATCCAAATCAGACTTGCAAGTATCATATGGATGTCACAGGGCATTCTATTGAGGATTGCGAAGCTTTTAAGACAGCAGTGAGAAAGTTGATTGCTTGTGGGAGGCTAGGGTTCGAAGAAGAGGTCAGGCCTAATATCATTAAGAGTCCAATCTCGAATCATAATGATGGAAATCGAGTAAACAATTTGGAGGTAACAGGGTCCCCATCAGGAAGGTGCTGGAACTACGAGTGCTAATGCAGAAGATTTTCGAAGGACTGAAGAAGGTGGGATACAACATTGTTGCACCAGTGAGGATTCCAAGAGAAGAAAGGGGGTACGCCAAGGATCTAAGGGGTGACTATCATCATGGGCAAGTGGGGTACGATATCGAAACTTGTTGGGATTTCAAAGTCCAGGTTCAGAGGTTACTCACCTTGGGGGTGATTCAAGCCAGACGAGGTGTTGCAGAGGAAGTCAATGTAGTTGAAAAAGTTGTACTCCGAGTACCACCCATGAACAAACCTTCAGACCCAGAAAGAGTCATCGTAAGGGTGAGCAAGCCAACTCCTTTTGCTTATGATGAAACACGTGCTGTACCATGGAATTATGAACAGAAAGTTGAACTAACTGGAGCTCCGGGGGAGACCTCCAAGGCCCAAGTTACTAATATTGTGAGAATTGGAGGCATTACAAGAAGCGGGCGATGCTACACCCCTGCTGAAGAAAAAATGATGAAGGAAGTCGAAGAAGAGAAAACTATGGATAAAAGAAAAGAGAAAGAAGAAGAAGAGTTTCTGAAGATCATGAAGCAAAGTGAATATGATGTGGTAGAATAATTGAAGAAAACCCCAGCAAGGATATCTCTTTTGTCGCTTGTCTTGACATCAGAATTGCATCGCAAAGCATTATTGAAGGTGTTGAATGAAGCGTATGTCAAACCTGACGTCACTCCGGAAAATGTGGTAAATATGGTGTGTAACACCCCGATTTTTACTGTTTTAAATAACAGTAATACATATAAATATGTTTATAAACTTATTTGAGTTTTATAAAATTATTTTAAATAAACGGAGGTTATTAATCAATCCTACTTGACCGTAGGAAGCTACGATTAAAAATTTAGGTTGGAAAGTCAGGCGAAACCCGGCCCGCGAATTCCATTGACAGTATAATAATACTGCTCAAAAGACCTAATTTTAATGTGTGAACGAAAGACTTAAGTTTAGTATTTTATTTTATACGATTCTGTATGGTTAGAATTTTTCAGAGAAAAATAAAATAATTTACGTTTTTCAGGCGGAACGCGTAATCGGGTAGACGACGGAAGGGAAATTAGAGTTTCTAAGAGTAGTAAGAGGATTTATCTTAGGATTTTGAGATGATTCAAGGGGATGAATCATATATTTAAGTTTAGAAGGTTTTTCAGGATTAAATAGAGAATTTCGAAATGTACGGTTAAGTCCCTGAACTTTCTGTAAATTACCATTTTGTCCCTAAATTAGTTTTTTTTCGTTTTTTCAAGTGGATTGGGCTAGAATCCTTGTTTCTAATCCAAGATGGTCGTGGCTTATAGGCCCAAATCTTTTTAGTTCATAGTTGAGTCCATAAAGCCATTCAAGTTTTCTTATCTTATGTTTAAAGGCCTAAATCTTCAAAGTGGGTCCCACAACCAATAAGAAAATGAAATCAAGCCCAAATGTTTCAAGCCCATATGAAAGCCCATGTGAATTGTGGCTGCCCATTTTAGTTGGAATTGTCAAGTTGATTCTAGAATTTTCTATAGGTTTCTACTTATCCTAGATTTGTCTACAAGTTTCTTGATTCTTCTAATACATTGAATTATCTTACTTTCTTAACTTGTCTTGCACTCATAAAAATCAGCCAAGTAAGTCAAAGATAAGATGGCATTTAATGTGATTAAACTCATCATCATGACATTCTATTGTCTATTTGCAAACTAGTCCTTCAACTATTGGAATCTTTGCAATTTGGTCCTTGGAACTTAATTGCACTTTGATCCTTTTAACATGACAACTCATCTTCATCTAGATCCTTCTTGAGATGTCGCCACTTACACTATAAATACCCTTCTCTCACTTTTCATTTAGTTCTTTGGTTAGTTGTCTTCTAAAACTCTAAAGTTCTAAGTTCTTAGTTCTAAGTTTCAAAGCAAGTTCTTGGATTTTCTTCATCATTGATTCTCAAGAGGTAAATCCTAATCTTTGTCTTAAATCATGTCTATGTTCTTTAGATAGTTTCTTGATTCAAGACTTATATCATGGTGATTCATCATTTTCAAGTTTCAAACCCTAGAACTTTGAAAAATCATAATAAATCCTAGGAAAATCTAATGATGATGAAACTACTTTCTATCTTCTAGATATCATGTCTACTATCTAAATCCAAGAGCATGAAGTAATAAAAAATCTCTTTCTTGAAAAACTAGCCTTGGCCGAATCTATCACCTTAGGGTTGGTAGAGTTTTGTTCATGTGTTTTCATGTATGATCATGTATTCTATATGGCATGTATGACTACACACTCTAATCCATGTTAGTTTCTTAAAATGACTATTTTACTCAAAAATGTTCATGTTGGCCGAACCCTAAGTGGGTGAGTTTTGTTGAGTTTTGTTCATGATTTTCATAAATGATCTTAGAAATCAAGTGTTTAGTAAGTATGCTTTATAAATCCAAAATGATTTGTTAATCTAAGAACCCTAGCTTCATGAAAATAGTGAGGCCGAATCTATGTATAAAAGAGTTAGGAAGTTTTGAGTTTAAAACTTAGTTGTTTAGTTGATAATCTATGATTTAGGTTAATTAAGGATCCAAAAGATGACATTAAGAAGATAACCCTAAACCTATTTGCTAAGTCTTGGCCGAACCTAGCCCTAAAGTGTCATAGATGGTTGTTAGTTGATTAATTATAGATATGTTGTTTGGTTGAAGGTGGTTGTGTTAACTCGTGGCGGGATAACGAGGATCGTCGTGTACGTGTTTCCGGTGCAAACTCAGGTGGGGAAAAGAATCAACCTATCGTCGGAATCGATAAGTAGTAGATTATATGATAATTGTGTAGGGCGACCTAAACCCTACTAGTAGTCGAGTAATCGACAAGACCAAAATCCCATTGGAAACCTTTTCTGTAAAACCAATGTGATTCGGGGATTGTAGGTTTATCGACATTAAGTTGATTTTAAGTATTTGAGGATGTTTGAATTATTTACTTTTGATTGGTTGTGATACGCTGGTTGAGGTATTCCATCTGCATGTGACGTATTGTTTCGGTGTTTGAATAATTATGATTTTGAGGATGTTTGCTGTCTGTCACGGCCGTGATGGTTGTCATGGCCAGGCCGTGACAGGTTCTGTGTTGTAGGATTCTTGTCTTTGTTGTCTGTCACGACCGTGATGGCTATCACGGCCAGGCCGTGACAGAGTCTGACTTTGTTATTTATTTGGTTTGATTATTATGAGTTGGTTGTGATAAATTGCTTTATATGATATTGAGATATTTGAATATTTTCTGATGTTGTGTTATGCATGATCTGCCTGGTTGTTAATATTGTGCTTAGCTGATTTTTAAGTAAGGATATGTGTTGTTCGGAAGATAATTGTTTGGGTGAGAGAATAAAGGTGATTTAGAGGTGCCTAGCCTAATTAAGTGGTTTTATCTTTGAGGAAAAATGTGTTGAGACTTTGATGGAAGGTTGAGGCACTAGGTTGTTATTGATGTAATTTAGGGAGATTCATTTATCGAGATATTGTTAGTCATAGCCGTGTGAGTGGAACACACGAGGTCAGGATATCCTATGTTGGGGATATCGGATATTGCGGGTGAGTGCCCTACGGATGTGGATGCCGAGGTAGACTACCGTAATACTCTTTAGTTCCTTGATGAGTTCGAATGTTCTTGGCACTGGACCGTTATGGAAGGATGTTCCTTGACGAGTTCGAATGTTCTTGGCACTGGACCGTTATGGAAGGATGTTCCTTGACGAGTTCGAATGTTCTTGGCACTGGACCGTTATGGAAGGATGTTCCTTGACGAGTTCGTATGGCACTGGACCATTTTAGACTAATAAGTGTTTAGTCTTTGATGCGTTTCGAAAGTTATTGGTACTGGACCGTTCTGGACTACTGACTAATGTGACAGGAGTGAAGATGGCACATCAGTATAAAGTTTTAGTTGCATGGGTTGAGGGTAGAGGATGATATAGTGAATTGAGGATGATTGTTGATTTTGAGTGATGTGTGTCTGTGACAATTATGGTATAATTTACTATTACTCTTTTCCGCTTTTTGATGATAGAACTGTTTCTTATTCCCTATATCTTTGTGTGTTGTATTTTATTTTGATGTGATCGCACGAGAAGACCCGATGGAGGAACCAGTTGCTGAGGAGTTAGATGGAACTCCGTATGAATCGGATGCTGGAGGTCGAGCTGTGATTCATGGCGATTAGAGTATAGACATTATGGCCAGTGTGTCTAAGTAGTATTTATAATTCCGCTAAGTATGTTGTAGTGAAGTTTATGCCTGTGAGGGATCCTACTGAGAGGATACCCTCAGCAGTGTTTTGGTAATGTAATAAATAAACATGTGTGTAATGATATAGTACAACTTTGGTGTGTTTTATATTTGTAGAATTTATATGATTATTAATTAAGTTTTAAATTTTTACGTATTTTCAAACGTTAAGCGCGCGATTAAGTAAAAAAAATAATAATTAAGGATTTAATGTAATAATACAATGGGGCACATCGGGGTGTCTCATGGTGGACCCAATCAGGCATGTCAACATGATTACTTTCTCGGAAGATGAAGTGGCCTCGAAATCCCGTAGTAGCACCAAAGCCTTACACATCACCCTAAAGTGTAAGGGGTTTGTGATTGCAAAGGTGCTTGTAGATGGTGGTTCGGCGTTGAATGTGGTTCCAATGTCCACACTCAAGCAGCTGAACATAAGCGTGGCGGATTTGACACCACAAGAAATGATTGTGCGAGCCTTTGATGGGACAGCAAGAGGAATCTTAAGAGAGATAACTCTGTCCCTTGAAATAGGGCCTAGTTCTTTCCCTGTCCTCATTCAGGTCATGGAAATCCAACCAGCTTACACCATGCTTTTGGGGAGGCCTTGGATTCATGAAGCAGGAGTGGTCCCATCGACTCTGCATCAGTGTTTGAAGTATATCCAAGATGGATCCGTTATTACTGTCTGTGGTGAAGAGGAAATCATGCTGACAAAGCCCACCACGGTACCTTATGTGGAAAGTACGAAGCAGATGGAAGATGACTCGCTGCGTAGTTTTGAGGTATTGAAGTCAGAGAACAAGAAAAGGGAGCCCCTAATGAAGAATGTGAATGAAGTAGTAGTCCGCATCATGGAAAAGAATGGGTATCAAATAGGAAAAGGCCTAGGGCCTCGGCTGCAAGGGATCTCTCGGCCAATTGAAGCGGCTATGAGAGAAGGAAAGCACGGATTGGGGTATCAACCCAACCCGACAGAAGGGATGAAATTCATGACTCTTGAGAACAAGGAAGAAGAAGAGCACGAGAGAAAGTATCTTCCCCTTCTGACAGAGACTTTCCCAGTAGCTGCTGAAGTTATCAGTCCCGCATAGTCATTTTCCCCTCACTTCACTATCAACACACTTGAAGAGGAGCTGGACGAGAACCATGTCATCTATCTCCCTGCTAGCAATGAAGTTCTCAACAATTGGCAATCGGAACCATTTGTTGATGTTATTTCCATAAAGTAATTATCTTATTGTACTAATTATGAACTGATGTTTACTTTCTTTGAGACATGAATGAAAATGTAACACTCTGTCTGGTGTTTTCCTTTTGGTTCCATCGTTTCTTTTCTCTCTTTCATTTATTTATTTTGTCTAAGCTTTTTTGTCATAAATAAGACCCTTGCCTATACTTCTCCCATTCCTGACTTTTTCTTCCAGGAATACTTCTTCCACTAAAGATTTATCTCGGGAAAGGAACTTTGAAAATTCATTTATTGATTCCCTCGTGGCCGCTGATGAATACGACCTTGAATCCGATGAGGAAGAAGACATTGAAGGATTCATAAAAGCAGTGAAACGGTCAGAGGAAGGGATGAGCTCGGATGATGAGGTTGCAGAAGTGATCAATATGGGAACCGAGGAAGACAAGAAGGAGTTGAAAATAGTGGATAACCCAGAGCGAGAAGAAATGGTTTCACTATTCAGAGAATATCTGGATGTTTTTGCATGGTCCTACAGAGATATGCCAGGTTTAAATCCTGAGGTAGCATCGCATAAAATTCCCTTATACCCAGATGCGGTTCCAAAGAAGCAAAAATTAAGGAGAATGCATCCTGAGATGTTGCTGAAGATCAAGGAGGAAGTGACCAAACAGTTAGAGGCTGGCTTTCTGGAAGTAGCTAGACACCCGGAATGGGTAGCTAATATTGTTTCGGTACCAAAGAAGGATGGAAGGGTCAGAATGTGCGTGGACTACCGAGACCTGAATAAAGCCCGTCCAAAGGATGATTTCCCCCTACCTCATATTGATGTCCTTGTAGACAGTACAGCCAGAAGTCACAAGTTTTCTTTCATGGACAGGTATTCTGGGTACAATCAGATCCTCATGGACAGTGACGATAAAGAAAAGACAACTTTTATCACTCATTGGGGAACTTTTTGTTACAAAGTAATGCCTTTTGGATTAAAGAATGCTGGGGCCACTTACCAACGTGCTATGGTAGCATTGTTCCATGATATGATGCATAAGGAGGTAGAGGTATATGTTGATGATATAGTGGCTAAGTCCAAGGAAGGAGAAAGCCATGTGGCAGTTTTGAGAAAGTTGTTCGAGCGGCTAAGAAAGTACAAGTTGCGCCTCAACCTTGCAAAATGTACTTGCAGTGCATCCGTAGGGAATTTACTTGGCTTTGTTGTCAGTAGAGAAGGAATAAAGGTGGACCCTAACAAGGTGGAAGCAATACGTGATAGGCCAGCACCTAAGAGCGAGCGAGAAGTAAGGGGTTTTCTTGGAAGATTGAACTATATTGCGCGCTTCATTGCAAATCTGACTAGCATATGCGAGCCAATCTTCAAATTCCTCAGGAAGAATAATCCAGGAAGATGGGATGATGACTGTCAAGAAGCCTTTGATAAGATAAAGGCATATCTAATGAATCCCCCAGTGTTGGTACCACCTACCCAAGGTCGTCCATTGTTACTCTATCTCACCATACCCCCAACCTCAATGGGGGCAATGCTGGGACAACAAGATGAATCTGGAAGGAAGGAGCAGGCAATTTACTATCTGAGTAAGAAGTTTAACGCCTGTGAGGCTCGTTATATGGCAATCGAGAAGACTTGTTGTGCACTAGTATGGACCTCCAGAAGACTCAGACAATACATGTTATATCACACCACTTGCCTAATTTCTCGAATGGATCCTTTGAAGTATATCTTCGAAAGTCCTCATATCTCCTTAAGGGTTTCGAAGTGGCAAGTGATATTGTCAGAATTTGACATCAAATATGTGACTCAAAAGTCCATCAAAGGAAGTGTGATTGCTGACCATTTAGCAGAGAATCCTCTTGAGGATGGATGGCCTGTCAATTCCGAGTTCCCAGATGGAGAGATAATGTCCCTCGAGGAAGATGAGGAACATGAAGATGTGTGGAAAATGTATTTTGATGGAGAAGTCAATATGCATGGCAACGGCATAGGGGCAGTGGTTATCTCACCAAATGGCAAGCAGTACCCGATGGCCGTAAAACTGAAATTCAAATATACAAATAATATTGCAGAATACGAGGCATGTGCTGGTGGATTGCAAATGGCACTTGAACTGGGTATAAAGCAGTTGAAAGTCTTCGAGGATTCAGCTTTAATCATTTACCAAGTCAATGGTGAATGGCAGACCAAAGACTCCAAGTTGATTCCGTATCAGAAATACTTGACTCAGTTGATTGCAAAGTTTGACGAGATTACTTTCTCGCATTTAAGTCGAGACAAGAATCAATTTGCTGATGCTTTAGCCACACTAGCTGCCATGACCAAGCTGGATATCCATATCAATGTCCAACCCGTCCAAATTAGAGTGCAAGATGAACCGACGTACTGTACTCATGTGGAAGGAGAACATGATGGTAAGCCTTGGTATCATGATATCAAGCAATATATTCAGACCAAGGAATACCCGGTAGAGGCGAGTGAAGTAAATAAAAAGACCATCCGAAGACTGGCTATGACCTTTTTCTTAAACAAGGAAGTCTTGTATAAAAGAGGATATGATGGTACCCTACTCAGATGTGTGGATGCTCGCGAAGCTAAATTGATCATGATCGAAGTTCATGAAGGAATATGTGGGACTCATGCCAATGGTCACATGATGGCTATGAAGATCTTGAGAAGTGGCTATTATTGGTCTACTATGGAGTCAGATTGTATGGAGCATGTTCGTAAATGCCAAAAATGTCAGATGTATGTGGTCGCGCTGTCGCCACGCGCCAAAAAGAACGAGCGATTATTAAAATAATGTAGTATAGAGCGACAACTCGGATATCGTCTCTCAAGGACTCTTAGGTGTTGTTATAATTAACAGAAAATCAGTAAAAGTCAGATTTGGGGGGTTTGTGTGGATTGAAATAAAATAAAGAAAACAAAACAAAGAAAACAAAACAGTTAAAGAGAATAGCAAATAAACTAAAGACGATTAACCTACTGTTCTCAGTTTCCCACTATCATTGGTTCAAGCAAATCCAAGCCCTAAGCAGATTCTAAACCCTTTCCGATTGTAGCATCAATTTACAAGCGAAATCAATACTACGAGACATATATTCCTATTCCCGAATTAAGCAAACGGGGTGAAGCACTCATGAACTAAGCGAACATGATTGAACACACGCGAATTAAGCAAACGCGATTATATATAGGAACATACAATCATCGAAATAAATCAATACTAATCCTATACATATCTGAATTAAGCAAACAGAAACATATAGAACAAGATCGAAAAGGAATAGCAATTCAAATAGGAAATCCAGAACCTCAAGTGTAATTGAAACCAATCCCAGTAGATTAATCTAGGAGACTAGCTCTCCATTACAGACATAAGCACAAAAGAAAAGGAAATAAACTACTGGAAACTACTACTACTACAGCCTAAGACTGGCTAAAACTAGCCAACCTAGCCTCCTCCCTTCAGTTCTGTCTAAAACGCTTAAATACAATTTCTGGAATCAGCTTTCTCACGAGGCGAAGCCTCTCTCGCGACGCGAATCTTGTGAACAGTCTAAAACCTTTGGTATTCTCGTGAGGCGAACAAACCTTCGCGAGGCGAGAATCTGAAAAGTCTTCTTATTACGCCCGTTATGAACAGCAGGGGCCAACCGTGATGCTTTCTGACTTCCAGGCTCGCGTGGCGAATGTATGATCGCGAGGCGAACGCTTCAACTTCAAAACTGCCACAGCCGTGATCTTCAACACGGGTAAACCGTGATCGTCTCTGACTTTTCAGGCTTGGGTGACTCGCGGGGCGAGATCTTCTTCGCGGGGCGAAAGACCAGAATTATTTCTTTTTATTAACCTGAAAAACAGAAAATAACATAAGTACTTTATTTAATTCTAAATCAACTAAATTAACATAAAAACACTTTACAGACTCAAAATACTACTTAAGGACAATCAAGTCTAATTTGGGTGAAAATGATATAAAATTAGCACAAAGCCAAGGTCTTTACTAGTTATAAAACCAGTCAAACAGAGGCTCATCAAAATACCCCAAACTTAAACTTTGCTTGTCCCCAAGCAAACTAAAACTTAAACAGGACTCAGACTTGGCAAAACATGGCAAGCTTAAGGATTCAATCAACTTTACACAGATTTCAAGCAATTTAACAAAACAATTTTTCTTTCAATGTTCCCCCCTTTACAAACAAAGCAATCCCCACATTCATTCATTCCAAACAATTGAGAATTTCATCATTCAGGCAATCAGAAATCTAAGCAGGGGATCCAAGTCACACATACAAGGGAGATCACCAAGTTCAAACAACTGCCTTCCTCACAAGGGAGATTTATGTTTCACTCAATCGCTCAGTTTGTGTCTAGGCTTTCACTCAATTTCACTTTTAAGAGCACTTCCCATAAATTTGATTTTCATCTCAAAATGATTCCCACAGAAAACATGCATGCAACATCAAAAGGTCTTTTATGGGTTGTAATGGGGCCTGGCTAAGGGTAGGATATACAAAGGAACTAGGCTGAAGACCCTAGGAACTAAGAGAGCATGAACATTATTTACACTTTGAAATTCCACTCGCGTTCCTTTTCCATTTTTCTTTATGCCTTGGGTGGCTACAGCCTCTTTATTCAAACAGCCTTTTTGGCATTTTTCCACTTTTTATTTTTTTTTTTAATTTATGCTTTTCTCTTTTATTTTCTTTTCTTTTTTTTTTTATTTTTTTTCACAATTTTTTTTTCTCAATCCCAAACAACACATTACACCTTGCAGCCACCCCAAACTTTAGTTTCTTGCACCCATTCTAAGATTCCATGCTCTCCTAATCCTAAGATCGGGTTAACATGGTTTTCCAGATTTTTGGGCTTATAACATTAGGTTATCAAGAATTAACAGGCTAATAGGCTCAATGGGGCTAACTAGGGAACATGCATTAGGAATTGGTTATTTTAGGCTAAGTATTTATTTACAAAGAAAATGCCTAAATCATTTGAAGCAAACACATAATCATGCAAACCAAGAAGAGATTCAAGCAAATTCGGGAAAGTGCAACTCAAAAGTGATTTTCACACGGTTTAAAACATGTTGGAGGCTCAAAACCTCACCTGGACATTTTTGCAATTATTTGATTGAGATTCTATCCCTAGTGTGTGCTTCCTATCACCCCAAACTTATCATAAATCATGCCATCATAATAAAATCTCAAAGTTTAGTTTCAATCATATGGGGATCATTTTTCAAAAAAATTTCAAATCCTAGGGGGAAAACAGTCAACACTATCATGCAATCCATCTATGCAAAATCAATAAAATCCAATAAACTTGCCTATACCAGACTCACACAACTCCTGAGCTTCTCAAATTATTCAGGAGCTTTATTCAAAGAAAAGGAAAATCAAAAACAAAACAAAACAAAAACTACAACTAGTTCTCTCCCCCACACTTAAAATATACATTGTCCCCAATGAAACAACATAACAATAAAATCAAAGTGAGGGAAAGGAAAGGGAACTCCCTGATCAAGTGGCAGTGTAGGAGCTTCCGCCTGGATCCCATTGTCTGTGATACAGTGGCCACGGGATGCTCAAATTGTGAAACGATCCTCCCGGATCCCATAGTATGCAGCATAATGCCCACGTGATGGACAAAGACTGGAAGCTCATTCCGTGCTTCCCTAACTTGCAGCCTTTATATGGAGAAGAGTGCTTGATAGTCATGGTAACCTCGCCAAGTGCGGCGGACTTCTCACTTCCTCTCGGATCACAGATGACCGCTTTCTCAACAAAATCCTCCCAATAGAAGTGGGTCTCAAACTCTTGGACTGGCCATGGTGAAAAATCCAAGGGTGCAAAATCCAGAGCTTTTGGTTCAACAGGGGGAGGTGGCAAACAGTTAGCTGGTGTTACTGGTGTTGCTTCAACTTCTGCATTTTCTTCATTCACCGCACTAACAAATTTATCACCTGCTATACATGCAGAAATTTCAGCACACACCACACAAAGGTTAGTATTAGTAGAGTCAGTACATATATCACAATAAAATGAATCAGAAAAGTTCTGAATGTCTGGAAATTCAGCAATTAATTCATCCACCCCATTACTCTCAACACCTGCATCTAAGACCAAAGATTCTTCTTTATCCTCAAGCACGGTGGAGCAAATGTTCTCCTGATCCTCCTGATGCTCATTTCCTATATGAACATGGCCCTCAACCTCATCTGTCTCCTGTTCCATATGGATGCTTTGCTTAACATACCTTTCAAAATAACATTCTACACACAAAGCAGTGCCATCACAATAACAATCATCACATGCATTAGAATCAGGGGATTCAACACACAATTCATCATCAGAAACATTATCAACATTATCATCAGAAGTGTCTTCAAGAATAACCATCTGTGAATCTTTATGTTCTTCAAGAGGCTGTGGAGTTAGCATTGCAGCCGAGTTGGCGGCTATTTGATCAATTTGCATGGCCAACTTCTGAGATTCAACTTCTCCCCTCTGATATTCAAGTTTACTTGCCTCCATCATCCGTTGAAATTCGAGATTACTTGCTTCCATTTGTGCAGTCAATTGCTTGAACAGATCCTCTAGTGAAGGTTCGGAAGATGCAGAAGTGGTCACTCGGGGAGGGTTCGGTGGTGGTGCCAGTGGTAACATCAGTTGTGAGTCCCCATACCAAGGGTTTAGATAGTTTCCCCAGCTCAACAGGAAGGCTTCCTTCAAATCAAACCAGCTTGAGATGGAATTCTCATCAAGACAATACAACCAATCTCTTGCAGCACCTTCAAGTGAGAACTGGAAAGCTTCCATCTGAATGTGATCTTCTGTTATTCCTGCAGGTCTCAGCATTATAGAGCAAGCAATCTGGAATTCCCTCAGATGCTCCTGCGGATTCTCACCTACAAAACCACTAAACCTTGGCAACCAGTGTGATAAACCAAGAAAATCAGGAAAATATATGCATGGTGGTTGCTCATAGTAAGCATTAGGCATGTAATTTCGCATATAACTATCCATGGGGGGTGCTAAAATTCACAACCAGACAATGCAGACAAAACTAATTAGCAAAAAGATTTTTTTTTTAAAATATTTTCTGCTAATAACAACAAACAAGAGTCCCCGGCGACGGCGCCAATTTTTGGTCGCACTGTCGCCACGCGCCAAAAAGAACGAGCGATTATTAAAATAATGTAGTATAGAGCGACAACTCGGATATCGTCTCTCAAGGACTCTTAGGTGTTGTTATTATTAACAGAAAATCAGTAAAAGTCAGATTTGGGGGGTTTGTGTGGATTGAAATAAAATAAAGAAAACAAAACAAAGAAAACAAAGCAGTTAAAGAGAATAGCAAATAAACTAAAGACGATTAACCTACTGTTCTCGGTTTCCCACTATCATTGGTTCAAACAAATCCAAGCCCTAAGCAGATTCTAAACCCTTTCCGATTGTAGCATCAATTTACAAGCGAAATCAATACTACGATACATATATTCCTATTCCCGAATTAAGCAAACGGGGTGAAGCACTCATGAACTAAGCGAACATGATTGAACACACGCGAATTAAGCAAACGCGATTATATATAGGAACATACAATCATCGAAATAAATCAATACTAATCCTATACATATCTGAATTAAGCAAACAGAAACATATAGAACAGTACTGAAAAGGAATAGCAATTCAAATAGGAAATCCAGAACCTCAAGTGTAATTGAAACCAATCCCAGTAGATTAATCTAGGAGACTAGCTCTCCATTACAGACATAAGCACAAAATAAAAAGAAATAAACTACTGGAAACTACTACTACTACTACAGCCTAAGACTGGCTAAAACTAGGCAACCTAGCCTCCTCCCTTCAGTTCTGTCTAAAACGCTTAAATACAATTTCTGGAATCAGCTTTTTCGCGAGGCGAAGCCTCTCTCGCGACGCGAATCTTGTGAACAGTCTGCAACCTTTGGTATTCTCGCGAGGCGAACAAACCTTCGCGAGGCGAGAATCTGAAAAGTCTTCTTATTACGCCCGTTATGAACAGCAGGGGCTAACCGTGATGCTTTCTGACTTCCAGGCTCGCGAGGCGAATGTATGATCGCGAGACGAACGCTTCAACTTCAAAACTGCCACAGCCGTGATCTTCAACACGGGTAAACCGTGATCGTCTTTGACTTTTCAGGCTTGGGTGACTCACGGGGCGAGATCTTCTTCGCGGGGCGAAAGACCAGAATTATTTCTTTTTATTAACCTGAAAAACAGAAAATAACATAAGTACTTTATTTAATTCTAAATCAACTAAATTAACATAAAAACACTTTACAGACTCAAAATACTACTTAAGGACAATCAAGTCTAATTTGGGTGAAAATGATATAAAATTAGCACAAAGCCAAGGTCTTTACTAGTTATAAAACCAGTCAAACAGAGGCTCATCAAAATACCCCAAACTTAAACTTTGCTTGTCCCCAAGCAAACTAAAACTTAAACAGGACTCAGACTTGGCAAAACATGGCAAGCTTAAGGATTCAATCAACTTTACACAGATTTCAAGCAATTTAACAAAACAATTTTTCTTTCAATGTTCCCCCCTTTACAAACAAAGCAATCCCCACATTCATTCATTCCAAACAATTGAGAATTTCATCATTCAGGCAATCAGAAATCTAAGCAGGGGATCCAAGTCACACATACAAGGGAGATCACCAAGTTCAAACAACTGCCTTCCTCACAAGGGAGATTTATGTTTCACTCAATCGCTCAGTTTGTGTCTAGGCTTTCACTCAATTTCACTTTTAAGAGCACTTCCCATAAATTTGATTTTCATCTCAAAATGATTCCCACAGAAAATATGCATGCAACATCAAAAGGTCTTTTATGGGTTGTAATGGGGCCTGGCTAAGGGTAGGATATACAAAGGAACTAGGCTGAAGACCCTAGGAACTAAGAGAGCATGAACATTATTTACACTTTGAAATTCCACTCGCGTTCCTTTTCCATTTTTCTTTATGCCTTGGGTGGCTACAGCCTCTTTATTCAAACAGCCTTTTTGGCATTTTTCCACTTTTTATTTTTTTTTTAATTTCTGCTTTTCTCTTTTCTTTTCTTTTCTTTTCTTTTTTTATTTTTTTTCACAATTTTTTTTCTCAATCCCAAACAACACATTACACCTTGCAGCCACCCCAAACTTTAGTTTCTTGCACCCATTCTAAGATTCCATGCTCTCCTAATCCTAAGATCAGGCTAACACGGTTTTCCAGATTTTTGGGCTTATAACATTAGGTTATCAAGAATTAACAGGCTAATAGGCTCAATGGGGCTAACTAGGGAACATGCATTAGGAATTGGTTATTATAGGCTAAGTAGTTATTTACAAAGAAATTGCCTAAATCATTTGAAGCAAACACATAATCATGCAAACCAAGAAGAGATTCAAGCAAATTCGGGAAAGTGCAACTCAAAAGTGATTTTCACACGGTTTAAAACATGTTGGAGGCTCAAAACCTCACCTGGACATTTTTACAATTATTTGATTGAGATTCTATCCCTAGTGTGTGCTTCTTATCACCCCAAACTTATCATAAATCATGCCATCATAATAAAATCTCAAAGTTCAGTTTCAATCATATGGGGATCATTTTTCAAAAAAATTTCAAATCCTAGGGGGAAAACAGTCAACACTATCATGCAATCCATCTATGCAAAATCAATAAAATCCAATAAACTTGCCAATACCAGACTCACACAACTCCTGAGCTTCTCAAATTATTCAGGAGCTTTATTCAAAGAAAAGGAAAATCAAAAACAAAACAAAACAAAAACTACAACTAGTTCCCTCCCCCACACTTAAAATATACATTGTCCCCAATGAAACAACATAACAATAAAATCAAAGTGAGGGAAAGGAAAGGGAACTCCCTGATCAAGTGGCAGTGTAGGAGCTTCCGCCTGGATCCCATTGTCTGTGATACAGTGGCCACGGGATGCTCAAATTGTGAAACGATCCTCCCGAATCCCATAGTATGCAGCATAATGCCCACGTGATGGACAAAGACTGGAAGCTCATTCCGTGCTTCCCTAGCTTGCAGCCTTTATATGGAGAAGAATGCTTGATAGTCATGGTAACCTCGCCTAGTGCGGCGGACTTCTCTATGACCGCTTTCTCAACAAAATCCTCCCAATAGAAGTGGGTCTCAACCTCTTGGACTAGCCATGGTGAAAAATCCAAGGGTGCAAAATCCAGAGCTTTTGGTTCCACAGGGGGAGGTGGCAAACAGTTAGCTGGGGTTACTGGTGCTGCTTCAACTTCTGCATTTTCTTCATTCACCGCACTAACAAATTTATCACCTGCTATACATGCAGAAATTTCAGCACACACCACACAAAGGTTAGTGTTAGTAGAGTCAGTACATATATCACAATAAAATGAATCAGAAAAGTTCTGAATGTCTGGAAATTCAGCAATTAATTCATCCACCCCATTACTCTCAACACCTGCATCTAAGACCAAAGATTCTTCTTTATCCTCAAGCACGGTGGAGCAAATGTTCTCCTGATCCTCCTGATGCTCATTTCCTATATGAACATGGCCCTCAACCTCATCTGTCTCCTGTTCCATATGGATGCTTTGCTTAACATACCTTTCAAAATAACATTCTACACACAAAGCAGTGCCATCACAATAACAATCATCACATGCATTAGAATCAGGGGATTCAACACACAATTCATCATCAGAAACATTATCAACATTATCATCAGAAGTGTCTTCAAGAATAACCATCTGTGAATCTTTATGTTCTTCAAGAGGCTGTGGAGTTAGCATTGCAGCCGAGTTGGCGGCTATTTGATCAATTTGCATGGCCAACTTCTGAGATTCAACTTCTCCCCTCTGATATTCAAGATTACTTGCCTCCATCATCCGTTGAAATTCGAGATTACTTGCTTCCATTTGTGCAGTCAATTGCTTGAACAGATCCTCTAGTGAAGGTTCGGAAGATGCAGAGGTGGTCACTTGGGGAGGGTTCGGTGGTGGTGCCAGTGGTAACATCAGTTGTGAGTCCCCATACCAAGGGTTTAGATAGTTTCCCCAGCTCAACAGGAAGGCTTCCTTCAAATCAAACCAGCTTGAGATGGAATTCTCATCAAGACAATACAACCAATCTCTTGCAGCACCTTCAAGTGAGAACTGGAAAGCTTCCATCTGAATGTGATCTTCTGTTATTCCTGCAGGTCTCAGCATTATAGAGCAAGCAATCTGGAATTCCCTCAGATGCTCCTGCGGATTCTCACCAGCAAAACCACTAAACCTTGGCAACCAGTGTGATAAACCAAGAAAATCAGGAAAATATATGCATGGTGGTTGCTCATAGTAAGCATTAGGCATGTAATTTCGCATATAACTATCCATGGGGGGTGCTAAAATTCACAACCAGACAATGCAGACAAAACTAATTAGCAAAAAGAATTTTTTTTTTTTTAATATTTTCTGCTAATAACAACAAACAAGAGTCCCCGGCGACGGCGCCAATTTTTGGTCGCGCTGTCGCCACGCGCCAAAAAGAACGAGCGATTATTAAAATAATGTAGTATAGAGCGACAACTCGGATATCGTCTCTCAAGGACTCTTAGGTGTTGTTATTATTAACAGAAAATCAGTAAAAGTCAGATTTGGGGGGTTTGTGTGGATTGAAATAAAATAAAGAAAACAAAACAAAGAAAACAAAGCAGTTAAAGAGAATAGCAAATAAACTAAAGACGATTAACCTACTGTTCTCAGTTTCCCACTATCATTGGTTCAAGCAAATCCAAGCCCTAAGCAGATTCTAAACCCTTTCCGATTGTAGCATCAATTTACAAGCGAAATCAATACTACGAGACATATATTCCTATTCCCGAATTAAGCAAACGGGGTGAAGCACTCATGAACTAAGCGAACATGATTGAACACACGCGAATTAAGCAAACGCGATTATATATAGGAACATACAATCATCGAAATAAATCAATACTAATCCTATACATATATGAATTAAGCAAACAGAAACATATAGAACAGTACTGAAAAGGAATAGCAATTCAAATAGGAAATCCAGAACCTCAAGTGTAATTGAAACCAATCCCAGTAGATTAATCTAGGAGACTAGCTCTCCATTACAGACATAAGCACAAAAGAAAAGGAAATAAACTACTGGAAACTACTACTACTACAGCCTAAGACTGGCTAAAACTAGCCAACCTAGCCTCCTCCCTTCAGTTCTGTCTAAAATGCTTAAATACAATTTCTGGAATCAGCTTTCTCGCGAGGCGAAGCCTCTCTCGCGACGCGAATCTTGTGAACAGTCTGCAACCTTTGGTATTCTCGCGAGGCGAACAAACCTTCGCGAGGCGAGAATCTGAAAAGTCTTCTTATTACACCCGTTATGAACAGCAGGGGCCAACCGTGATGCTTTCTGACTTCCAGGCTCGCGAGGCGAATGTATGATCGCGAGGCGAACGCTTCAACTTCAAAACTGTCACATCCGTGATCTTCAACACGGGTAAACCGTGATCGTCTCTGACTTTTCAGGCTTGGGTGACTCACGGGGCTAGATCTTCTTCGCGGGGCGAAAGACCAGAATTATTTCTTTTTATTAACATGAAAAACAGAAAATAACATAAGTACTTTATTTAACTCTAAATCAACTAAATTAACATAAAAACACTTTACAGACTCAAAATACTACTTAAGGACAATCAAGTCTAATTTGGGTGGAAATGATATAAAATTAGCACAAAGCCAAGGTCTTTACTAGTTATAAAACCAGTCAAACAGATGCTCATCAAAATACCCCAAACTTAAACTTTGCTTGTCCCCAAGCAAACTAAAACTTAAACAGGACTTAGACTTGGCAAAACATGGCAAGCTTAAGGATTCAATCAACTTTACACAGATTTCAAGCAATTTAACAAAACAATTTTTCTTTCAATGTTCCCCCCTTTACAAACAAAGCAATCCCCACATTGATTCATTCCAAACAATTGAGAATTTCATCATTCAGGCAATCAGAAATCTAAGCAGGGGATCCAAGTCACACATACAAGGGAGATCACCAAGTTCAAACAACTGCCTTCCTCACAAGTGAGATTTATGTTTCACTCAATCGCTCAGTTTGTGTCTAGGCTTTCACTCAATTTCACTTTTAAGAGCACTTCCCATAAATTTGATTTTCATCTCAAAATGATTCCCACAGAAAACATGCATGCAACATCAAAAGGTCTTTTATGGGTTGTAATGGGGCTTGGCTAAGGGTAGGATATACAAAGGAACTAGGCTGAAGACCCTAGGAACTAAGAGAGCATGAACATTATTTACACTTTGAAATTCCACTCGCGTTCCTTTTCCATTTTTCTTTATGCCTTGGGTGGCTACAACCTCTTTATTCAAACAGTCTTTTTGGCATTTTTCCACTTTTTATATATTTTTTTAATTTCTGCTTTTCTCTTTTCTTTTCTTTTTTTTTTTAATTTTTTTTCACAATTTTTTTTCTCAATCCCAAACAACACATTACACCTTGCAGCCACCCCAAACTTTAGTTTCTTGCACCCATTCTAAGATTCCATGCTCTCCTAATCCTAAGATCGGGCTAACATGGTTTTCCAGATTTTTGGGCTTATAACATTAGGTTATCAAGAATTAACAGGCTAATAGGCTCAATGGGGCTAACTAGGGAACATGCATTAGGAATTGGTTATTTTAGGCTAAGTAGTTATTTACAAAGAAAATGCCTAAATCATTTGAAGCAAACACATAATCATGCAAACCAAGAAGAGATTCAAGCAAATTCGGGAAAGTGCAACTCAAAAGTGATTTTCACACGGTTTAAAATGTGTTGGAGGCTCAAAACCTCACCTGGACATTTTTGCAATTATTTGATTGAGATTCTATCCCTAGTGTGTGCTTCCTATCACCCCAAACTTATCATAAATCATGCCATCATAATAAAATCTCAAAGTTCAGTTTCAATCATATGGGGATCATTTTTCAAAAAAATTTCAAATCCTAGGGGGAAAACTGTCAACACTATCATGCAATCCATCTATGCAAAATCAATAAAATCCAATAAACTTGCCAATACCAGACTCACACAACTCCCGAGCTTCTCAAATTATTCAGGAGCTTTATTCAAAGAAAAGGAAAATCAAAAACAAAACAAAACAAAAACTACAACTAGTTCCCTCCCCCACACTTAAAATATACATTGTCCCCAATGAAACAACATAACAATAAAATCAAAGTGAGGGAAAGGAAAGGGAACTCCCTGATCAAGTGGCAGTGTAGGAGCTTCCGCCTGGATCCCATTGTCTGTGATACAGTGGCCACGGGATGCTCAAATTGTGAAACGATCCTCCCGGATCCCATAGTATGCAGCATAATGCCCACGTGATGGACAAAGACTGGAAGCTCATTCCGTGCTTCCCTAACTTGCAGCCTTTATATGGAGAAGAGTGCTTGATAGTCATGGTAACCTCGCCAAGTGCGGCAGACTTCTCACTTCCTCTCGGGTCACAGATGACTGCTTTCTCAACAAAATCCTCCCAATAGAAGTGGGTCTCAACCTCTTGGACTGGCCATGGTGAAAAATCCAAGGGTGCAAAATCCAGAGCTTTTGGTTCCACAGGGGGAGGTGGCAAACAGTTAGCTGGGGTTACTGGTGCTGCTTCAACTTCTGCATTTTCTTCATTCACCGTACTAACAAATTTATCACCTGCTATACATGCAGAAATTTCAGCACACACCACACAAAGGTTAGTGTTAGTAGAGTCAGTACATATATCACAATAAAATGAATCAGAAAAGTTCTGAATGTCTGGGAATTCAGCAATTAATTCATCCACCCCATTACTCTCAACACCTGCATCTAAGACCAAAGATTTTTCTTTATCCTCAAGCACGGTGGAGCAAATGTTCTCCTGATCCTCCTGATGCTCATTTCCTATATGAACATGGCCCTCAACCTCATCTGTCTCCTGTTCCATATGGATGCTTTGCTTAACATACCTTTCAAAATAACATTCTACACACAAAGCAGTGCCATCACAATAACAATCATCACATGCATTAGAATCAGGGGATTCAACACACAATTCATCATCAGAAACATTATCAACATTATCATCAGAAGTGTCTTCAGGAATAACCATCTGTGAACCTTTATGTTCTTCAAGAGGCTGTGGAGTTAGCATTGCAGCCGAGTTGGCGGCTATTTGATCAATTTGCATGGCCAACTTCTGAGATTCAACTTCTCCCCTCTGATATTCAAGATTACTTGCCTCCATCATCCGTTGAAATTCGAGATTACTTGCTTCCATTTGTGCAGTCAATTGCTTGAACAGATCCTCTAGTGAAGGTTCGGAAGATGCAGAGGTGGTCACTTGGGGAGGGTTCGGTGGTGGTGCCAGTGGTAACATCAGTTGTGAGTCCCCATACCAAGGGTTTAGATAGTTTCCCCAGCTCAACAGGAAGGCTTCCTTCAAATCAAACCAGCTTGAGATGGAATTCTCATCAAGACAATACAACCAATCTCTTGCAGCACCTTCAAGTGAGAACTGGAAAGCTTCCATCTGAATGTGATCTTCTGTTATTCCTGCAGGTCTCAGCATTATAGAGCAAGCAATCTGGAATTCCCTCAGATGCTCCTACGGATTCTCACCTACAAAACCACTAAACCTTGGCAACCAGTGTGATAAACCAAGAAAATCAGGAAAATATATGCATGGTGGTTGCTCATAGTAAGCATTAGGCATGTAATTTCGCATATAACTATCCATGGGGGGTGCTAAAATTCACAACCAGACAATGCAGACAAAACTAATTAGCAAAAAGATTTTTTTTTTAAAATATTTTCTGCTAATAACAACAAACAAGAGTCCCCGGCGACGGCGCCAATTTTTGGTCGCACTTTATGCACGCGCAAAAAAAACGAGCGATTATTAAAATAATGTAGTATAGAGCGACAACTCGGATATCGTCTCTCAAGGACTCTTAGGTGTTGTTATTATTAACAGAAAATCAGTAAAAGTCAGATTTGGGGGGTTTGTGTGGATTGAAATAAAATAAAGAAAACAAAACAAAGAAAACAAAGCAGTTAAAGAGAATAGCAAATAAACTAAAGACGATTAACCTCTCTCATTCTCGGTTTCCCACTATCATTGGTTCAAACAAATCCAAGCCCTAAGCAGATTCTAAACCCTTTCCGATTGTAGCATCAATTTACAAGCGAAATCAATACTACGAGACATATATTCCTATTCCCGAATTAAGCAAACGGGGTGAAGCACTCATGAACTAAGCGAACATGATTGAACACACGCGAATTAAGCAAACGCGATTATATATAGGAACATACAATCATCGAAATAAATCAATACTAATCCTATACATATCTGAATTAAGCAAATAGAAACATATAGAACAGTACTGAAAAGGAATAGCAATTCAAATAGGAAATCCAGAACCTCAAGTGTAATTGAAACCAATCCCAGTAGATTAATCTAGGAGACTAGCTCTCCATTACAGACATAAGCACAAAAGAAAAGGAAATAAACTACTGGAAACTACTACTACTACTACAGCCTAAGACTGGCTAAAACTAGGCAACCTAGCCTCCTCCCTTCAGTTCTGTCTAAAACGCTTAAATACAATTTCTGGAATCAGCTTTCTCGCGAGGCGAAGCCTCTCTCGCGACGCGAATCTTGTGAACAGTCTGCAACCTTTGGTATTCTCGCGAGGCGAACAAACCTTCGCGAGGCGAGAATCTGAAAAGTCTTCTTATTACGCCCGTTATGAACAGCAGGGGCCAACCGTGATGCTTTCTGACTTCCAGGATCTCGAGGCGAATGTATGATCGCGAGGCGAACGCTTCAACTTCAAAACTGCCACAGCCGTGATCTTCAACACGGGTAAACCGTGATCGTCTCTGACTTTTCAGGTTTGGGTGACTCGCGGGGCGAGATCTTCTTCGCGGGGCGAAAGACCGGAATTATTTCTTTTTATTAACCTGAAAAACAGAAAATAACATAAGTACTTTATTTAATTCTAAATCAACTAAATTAACATAAAAACACTTTACAGACTCAAAATACTACTTAAGGACAATCAAGTCTAATTTGGGTGAAAATGATATAAAATTAGCACAAAGCCAAGGTCTTTACTACTTATAAAACCAGTCAAATAGATGCTCATCAGTATGCAGACCGGGTTAATGCACCTGCGCTTCCACTACACAGTTCAGCATCCCCATGGCCTTTTTCGATGTGGGGAATAGATGCCATCGGTCCCATTAATCCCAAGACTTCCAATGGTCATCGTTTCATTTTGGTGGCGATAGACTATTTCACTAAATGGGTAGAAGCTGCTTCATATGCCAGCATAACTCAAAGGGTGTTTCTCAAATTCCTCAAGAAGGACATCGTCTGTAGATATGGGATCCCAGAGAGGATAATCATAGATAATGCTATTAATCTTAATGGTACCGAGATTCAAAAGTTTTGCGATGGTTTCAAAGTCAAACACCACAATTCGGCTCCTTATAGGCCTCAAATGAATGGTGCAGTTGAAGCAGCAAACAAAAATATAAAAAAGATCGTTGCCAAGATGGTTGTAAACTATAAGGACTGGCACGAAATGCTGCCATATGCTCTACATGCTTATCGGACTAATATACGATCAAGCATGAGGCAACCCCTTTCTCTCTGGTGTACGGGATGGAGGCAGTCTCACCTATCGAAGAAGAACTCCCTTCTCTAAGAGTCTTGATGGAAGCAGATTTAGAAGAATCTGAGTGGGTGAAAACAATATATGAGCAGTTGAACATGATAGAAGAGAAAAGACTGGCAGCTATCTGTCACGGGCAATTGTATCAAAGCAGAATGGCAAGAGTTTTCAATAAAAAGGTTCGTCCTAGAGAATTTTGCGTAGGAGACATGGTTTTAAAGAAAATCCTCCCTAGTCAGGAGGATGCCCGAGGAAAATGGGTACCAAATTATGAAGGTCCTTATATTGTCAAACAAGCATTCTCAGGAGGAGCTTTGATTCTGCAAAACATGGATGGAGAAGAGTTACCAAGGCCAGTAAACTGTGACGCTGTGAAAAAGTTCTATGATTGAAGGCCCGCTAGGTTGAAAACCCAAAAGGTCAGCCTAGGCAAAAGTTAGGGCAAAAGAACAATGAAATCAAAAGAAAAGAAAAGTCCTGCTAGGTTGAAAACCCGAAAGGGCAGCCTAGGCAAAAGTTAGGGCAAGGCCCGCTAGGTTGAAAACCCGAAAGGGCAACCTAGGCAAAAGTTAGGGCAAATGCAGCCTAGGAGAAGGATGTGGTCCAACATTTCTGCAAGCACTCACCATACTGGGGCAATTTTGTCCAACTGAGTATACTGGGGCAAAATTTTTAAGGAATGATCGAAGAAGGTGTGTTTGAGGAATCAGAAACAGAAGCCAAGATCCGTGTCATCAAAAGGCTGAGGGGAATCAATTAAATGAAAATCAAAGGACCAACACTGGGGTAAATTTTATGTGATTTTCGTAATTTTCTTTACTTATCTTTGTTTTTTTAATCTTCATGATCCCTTCTATAACTTTGTTCTCATTGTTATTGTCTCTTAACAACCTAAATTCTCATATTAAGGCAAGAGGTTTTCTTCCACACTCCCCTGTCGTGTTCACTCTCATGTCTCAATAAAAGTAAATATAAGTTTAATGGTATGATTTGATAACTCTAATGGTAGCACCAATGAATGGTTTAAACCAAGAGGGCTCAATACTTCAGATTCAGTGGAAGAGGTAGCATGCATTGGACGACAAAAGAATGATGTAAATAAGCTTGGGAGGACAAACATAACATCCAGAGTTTATCAGATTCTTGGGTGACCAATGTTGTTAAAAGAATGAGTGATGCCTCGTCCCAGAGTGGCCGGTGAACAAGGGTTTGGTTGGTGAAAGTTTTTCCATGGAGCAAGTGGTTCCGTTGTCCTCAAAAGGAAGGGATTCTCATTTGTTTCATATCACTGATTATTTATTTTCGAGCTCTGAGGCCCACCGCACCTTTATTTTCGAGCTCTAAGGCTCATTACATTTAAATTTCTGTTGGACGAAGAGGTTCCATCCATTGCATTTAATTTTCTGTTAGACGAAGAGGTTCCGTCCATTGCATGTTTACTTTCTGTTGAACGAAGAGGTTCCGTACATTGCATTTAATTTTCTGTTGGATGAAGAGGTTCCGTCCATTGCATGTTTATTTTCTGTTGAACGAGGAGGTTCCGTTCATTGCATGTTTACTTTCTGTTGGACGAGGGGGCTCCGTCCATTGCATTTAATTTTCTGTTGGACGAGGAGGTTCCGTCCATTACATTTAAATTTATGTTGGACGAAGAGGTTCCGTCCATTGCATTTAATTTTCTGTTGGACGAAGAGGTTCCGTCCATTGCATGTTTACTTTCTGTTGGACGAGGGGGTTCCGTCCATTGCATTCAATTTTGTTGGACGAGGAGGTTCCGTCCATTACATTTAAATTTCTGTTGGACGAAGAGGTTCAGTCCATTGCATTTAATTTTATGTTGGACGAGGAGGTTCCGTCCATTGCATTTAATTTTCTGTTGGACGAATAGGTTCCATCCACTGCATGTTTGTTTTCGAGCTCTCAGGCTCGCTGCATACTTACTCTCCTGTTGGACGAGAAGGTTCCGTCCACTGCAATTCTATTTTCAAACTGTAAGGTTTTCTTCTGAGCTCCTCATGTTTTTTAGGACAAAATATGTGTTCATTTTTCTTTACTTGTTCATTGCTACAATACATGAAAAGTCACGACTAATCATGTCTTCTAGTATGCAACAAGTAAAGAGGGGCAACTGTGAACACCCATTTTTGTCTATATTCTAATTCTCTTGATTTTGTGCTTCAAGGAGACTCATAATAATAGTGAAGAGAGAAAGAAGAAAAAGAAAATAATAAAGAGAGGAGGGGGCTCATAATTAACTTGTTGTTGGACGGATTGGTCCCGTCCATTGCATTGGACTTACTGTTGGACGCAGTCCAGTCCGTTGCACTTGCTGTTGGACGCGGTCCAGGTCAGTCCATTGCATTGGACTTGTTGTTGGATGCGGTCCAGGCTAGTCAATTGCTTTGGACTTGTTGGACGCGGTCCAATCCAGTCCATCGCACTTGTTGTTGGACGGGGTGGTCCCGTCCATTGCTTTGCACTTGCTGTTGGACGGGGTGGTCCCATCCATTGATTTGCACTTGCTATTGGACGGGGTGGTCCCGTCCATTGCTTTGCACTCGTTAATGGACGGGGTGGTCCCGTCCATTGCTTTGCACTTGATGTTGGACGGGGTGGTCCCGTCCATTGTTTTGTACTTGCTGTTGGACGGGGTGGTCCCGTCCATTGCTTTGCACTTGCTGCTGGACGGGGGGGTCCCGTCCATTGCTCTGCACTTGCTGTTGGACGGGGTGGTCCCGTCTATTGCATAGGACTTGTTGTTGGACGCGGTCCAGTCCAGTCCATTACACTTACTACTGGACGGGGAGGTCCGTCCCGTGTATATCTACTTTTGCATATCTAAGTTTTTGTTGGAAGAAGAGACTCTGTCCACTGCAATTTTGTTTTCAGGCTGGAGACTAAAGAATAAAGAAAGAAGAAGGAGAAGATAATGAAGAAAGGACGAAGAAAACAAGGAGAAAAAGACAATCAACAAAAAGGAAAGGAAATTGAGTTACGTCTCCTACCCACCTTACATATCAGACAAGACCTTTTTTCCTCCTCTACCCATTAGTCCTTCTTCTTCCTCATCTCTTCCCTCGTTTTAACCTGGAAACTCTACTCCTAACCCTAAGAAGCCATCATACACATCAGACAAAACCCCCCATCTCCTTCTCTTTTCAAACACGCAACCTTCACGATAAATCACCTCCTTTCTGCTACTCACGCCGCCCCATCTGGACACACGCTATTTCTGCTCAGAACCCCCTCTTGCACCTCCTCTACCCGTTGGTCTTTTCTTTTTATCTTCCTCATCTCCTCCCTCGTCTTAACCTAGTAGCCCTACTCCTAACCCTAAAAAGCCATCATACACATCAGACAAAACCCCCCATCTCCTTATCTTTTCAAGCATGCAACCCTCACATCAAATCACCTCCTTTCCACTGCTCACGCCGCCCCCATCTTAACACACGCTATTGCTGTTCATGCCGCCCCCATCTGAACACACGCTATTGCTGCTTAGAACCGCCCAAGCCTTGGATTTCGTACAAACCGACCTTGAAGCCAATGGAGAAGAAGAAAGAAGCCCTCTCCTCCGTCTATAAAAGGAGAGGAAAAAGAGGAGGAAAAGGGAGAACATTTTTAGAGGGACTTATGATCTGATATTTTCTTGGTGAGAAAAGAGAAAAAGAGAGAGAGATTTTTATTGTGAGGAAGAGAGATTAGAGATCTGAGTTTCCTTTTCTCTTCCCTATTATTAGAGTGGCTAAGAAGGAAGATCTGAAGGAGCCAGTGAGATTGAATGTAAAGACTTCGATCTTGAAATCTTACCACTGGGAATAAACAAAATCATTCTTATTCTGCTCTCATTTGGTAACCCTTATTCTTTTCATTGATATTATTTATAAATTTCTCCTGACATTCTTATTTTTCTATGTCTCTGTTCACAGAATAAGTCAGTAAAACGTTTTACTTCTACGTTTCATTTCTCTCCTATTTTCAAGAGGCAAAATTATTTATTTTACATAAAAATAGAAGTTGATCACTTGATTAAAACAATATTATTCCTTGGGTTGCCCTATGACAAGTGTCATGCTCAACCCTTTAGATTTCGAGGTTGCCCTGTGGACTCATGTACCATGTTCAACCTCATTTAGTTTTAACAAAAATTTTCACAACTAAAGACATTTTTCTTAAGAAAGCGATTCTTGGGTAATACAAATAATTTCAAAGTTACTAATAATTTACACAACTAATTTTGGGTAACCATTTTATGGATGTTCTAGGGTGTCATGGGGTTAAGTCTCCATGCCTTCCTTAGACATAATCGACTCCCAAACCCATAGCTTTTTCTTAAAGGGTTTTCCAACTTCCCAGAAATTAAATAAAGTTGGTGGCGACTCAATGTTTCCTCTCTAAAAGGGGAACCATTCTTTTTGGTCGCGACATATATGCTCGAAGTTTTGAATGCCATCTTGTGGGCTGGGAGCCGTGTTGAACGAATCTAGGCAAGTATACCTAGTCGTACAAGTAATACGGTGGTGAGACCGATATCGTTCCCACGAGGACTGAGACAAGTACTAGCACGTACTGAATCAATTACTATCTAAGCAAATTTTTGGATTGAACGGAGTTCTATACTAGTTATCAAGCCCAAAACAAACAAAAGAAAAGGAACAAACTCTTTTGGGTTTTTTATCAAATACTTGGAGTGCAGAAAAAGGTGGTTTTCAAATATGATAAAGATGTTGGGACTAGACTTCACTAAACCTTAGCTTCATGCAATTATCAAGAACACCAATCCAGTTTATGCATTCAAATATTAAAATCAATCCACTAGATTACTCAAGCCCTGATTCCTCAGATGACAAGAGCCTAAATCCCCTAATTAAACCCTAATTCCTTAGGTGGCCTAACTAGTGAATTTGCATTAAGAGTAGGGATTGCACGATTACCAATAAACCAAAATCCATTCCTAGATACAAGGTTTACTAGGTGATTAATTCCAGATCAAGAATTGATAAGAACGTCCCCATTACAAATCAAATCTCAAAATCAGTTCTTGGGTGATCAAACCACAAAAGGCATTAAGCGTAGGAATTAAACACTAATATGAAGGCATAAACGTAGATTGATAATTCAAAGCAATTACATGATATTCGGTTCAGTTACATCTAATCCCAACAAAGAGGGATTTAGCTACTCATGATTACAGAGAAAACTAAAACCAGAGAAATAGAGATAGGGGGAAGAAGGAACTCCATGGGAGCACTCCACAGCAGCCACAGCAGCCCCCTGGTGCAGAGAAGATGTCTCTTTTAGGGTAGAAGTCGTTCTAGGGTTCAAGTCTGGTCCATAAAGATCTGTTTTTCATTTTGCCCTGATGCCTTTTTATAAATCAAATGCACGTCACGGCCGTGATGGCCATCACGGCCAGGCCGTGACGGGTTCTGCCTTGGGCGCGCTTTCAAAATATGTTTGTCACGACCATGACACTCATCACGTCTAGGCCGTGATCTCTTCTGCCTTCACCAATTGGTCTGTCACGGCCGTGATAGGCATCACGGCTAGGCCGTGACAGATTCTGCCTAGAAGGGTTCTGACTCAATTAACATGTCACGGCCATGATGGGCATCACAGCTAGGCCGTGACAGCTTCTGACTTTTGCCTTCTTTCTTCTTCAGTCTTGCTCAATCACGGCGTGATGGTCATCACGGCTAGGCCGTGATGTGCTCTGTTTGGCTCATTTTCTTCACCTTTCAAGCTCTATCTTCATCCAAGCTCCATCATGGTCAATCTTGAGCATTTTCTCTTTCATTTCTGCAAACAACACCACAACACCACCTTACCCGTTCCAAGGTAAAAATTAACAAAATCAAACTAAATATGCCTAAACTATATGAAAATACATGCAAAAAATGTACATGAAATATGATGTGAAATCACACTATCAAATCACCCCAAGCTTATTCATTTGCTCGTCCTCAAGCAATCACTAAGGCCAGAAGAGATAAATAATCAGAACATGGATAGTGAACCAAGAACCCGAGTAACTAATCCAAGTAACAGGCATTTCAAATAATTCAGCAAGAGACGATTAATTTCAAGTCCAATTAGACGCTTAGGTTTCCTAGACTCACATTCTCACTGATTTGGGCACTCCTTCTCACCTCACTCAAGTGTTTAAGGATATATGACAATTCGCTCAATTTCCTCAAGGAATGAATTCTACCATAAGCTTGACTATTAACCACATCTCTACTTTATTAATGAAAACAATTAAGAATCAAGAGGTCTTTTGCTTTGGTTGTAACGGGGCCATGGGATTAATCGTTATGTGGGGATATCAAGAAAAGGAAAGCATGACACCTTCTAAAATACCTTTTTGGGTTTTGATTCGTTTTTCCACCTCTCTTTCTTTCTTTCCATTTCATTTCTCACTTTCCTTTGTCATCCCCTTCTCTATATTCTCTCTCTCTCTTTTTTTTTGGAGAATGGGAGATTTTTAATTCAAGAGAAATATTTTCTGACTTTCTCATCCCATACTTTTTCAACTACCTTTCTACCCTTTTTGTAATACTTTAAAAGGTGCCATACCAAGCATATTCATCAAAGTAATTCAAGGTACCAAGAAAAGTATTTTATTCTTTCAGGCTCAAAATTGGGCAACTAAGGGGTAGCATTTAGTCATCCAAAATTCAGAAGACCGGAAAAATACCTAGTGCCTCAATCATTTTCAAAATTTTTTAAGCTTCAAAACGGTTTCAAGTCAAGTTCTAGAGAAAAGCATCCAAGAAGAATTAAAACACTCTATAAAAAAGAATGAGGTAGATTTAGTGAGTACCCCTTTTTGGCTCAAAATCTCATATTTTAGTAGTTCAAAAATCAATGAGAAACACAAATCTACGGAACCATATGCTAATTATCCACTATCAAAGATCATCTCAAGCTTTTTTATTTGTAGCCTTATCACAAGAATAAAAAATTTGGGTTCAAAAGTTCACTATCTCAATTTAATTGGCACTAAGTTCTCACAATTTGAATGCAAAATCTAAACAAGGGGCAATCGAATCATGTGATCATGCAAAGCCATGTCTATATGAATGCAACATGAACATGCAAAAATACCCCTTCCCCAAGCTTAAAAATTTATATTGTCCCCAATGTAAATAATCAAGTCGGAGAGAGGAGAAAATGGAACAACTTACCGAGGTGGTAGCAGGTGTTGGCTCACATTCCAGTCAAAAGCTTGTTGGAAATTGTATCACGGTCGTGAGGCTCATCACGGACAGGCCGTGATCAATTCTAGTCCATAGGAGTGACCTGTCACGGCCGTGACCTCCATCACGGTTAGGCCGTGATGCTCTCTGATCTTCAGGGTCCTCTCATCACGCCCATGATGGGTATCACGGCTGGGCCGTGATCCTTTCTGGTCTTCATGGTTAGCTCATCACGGCCGTGACCAGTGTCACAGCCTGGGCGTGATGGTTGCTGACTTTGTCTCTTTGCCCTTTTTGCTTCTCCTTCCTTCTTGCCCTGAAAACACTTAACACAACTATTAGTTTATGATTTTTTTTCCTCTTGATCTTCTCAAATTATTCAAGAGTTCAAAATAAAAAACACAAGGAAAATGAAAAGAAAATTTGGGTTGCCTCCCAATAAGCGCTTCTTTAACGTCACTAGCTTGACGGGTCGGTGATCTCAAGGATCACGAAGGTGCACAGCTGTGGTCAATCTCTCGATGTCACCACCCAAGTAGGCTTTGAGCCTTTGACCATTGAATTTGAAGGTCCTGTTTGAGGTAGGATCCTCCACTTCTATAGCTCCATGAGGTGAGACTTCTTTGATAATGAACGGTCCCGACCACTTAGACTTCAACTTGCCCGGAAACAATCTCAGCCGGGAATTGAATAATAAAACCTGTTGTCCCGACTGAAATTTTTTCATCACGATCTTCTTGTCATGATAGGTCTTGACTCGCTGCTTGTAAATGGCTGCATTCTCATATGCATTAAGGCGCATCTCCTCTAATTCATGCAGCTGATTGACTCTTTTCTCACCCGCCAAATTTGCATCAAAATTTAATAACTTGAATGACCAAAAGGCTCGATGCTCCAACTCTACGGGTAGATGACATGTCTTCCCATAGACCATCTGAAACGGAGATAACCCCACAAGTTTTCAATGCAGTCCGGTAAGCCCACAAGGCATCGTCAAGCTTCTTTGCCCAATCTTTTCTTGAAGTGGCATAGTTTTTTTTCCAGAATTCTCTTAATCTCTCGGTTAGAAACCTCCGCTTTCCCATTTGTTTGCGGATGATAGAGGGATGCCACCTTATGCCTCACATCATACTTGGTCAACACATTTTTCAGTTGCGAGTTGCAGAAGTGAGATCCCCCATCACTTATGAGGACCCTTGGGACACCGAACCGGGCAAAAATGTTCTTCTTGATGAACTTAATCACTGTCTGTGCATCATTCTTTGGTGTTGCAATGGCCTTCACCCATTTAGAAACATAGTCCACCACCACCAAGATATATTGATTGGAGAATGAAGGTGGAAGTGGACCCATAAAGTCTATGCCCCAGCAATCAAATACTTCAACCTCCAATATGTTTTGCAGTGGCATCTCATCCCTTATAGATATGTTCCCGGTCCTTTGGCACTTGTCACAACTCTTCACATGATTGTAAGAGTCCTTGAAGATTGAGGGCCAAAAGAGCCCAGATTGGAGGACCTTTGCAGCTGTCCTATCCCCATTGTAATGTCCACCATATGGAGAGTTATGGCAATGCCACAAAATACTCCTCGCTTCCTCTTGACTGACACACCTCCTCCATAAACCATCCAGTCCAACCTTGAACAGAAATGGATTATCCCACATGAAATGGTTGGCATCCCGGAATAATTTTTTCTTTTGTTGCCAAGTGAGGTGCTCTGGAACAATGTTGGCTGCCTTGAAGTTTGCCATGTCAACAAACCATGGTCTTTCATGCACCAGAAATAAGGCCTCATCCGGGAACTCATCCCGAATGTCTTTTTCTTCTGCAGTAACCTCTTCATTCACCAACCGAGATAAGTGGTCAGCAACCAAATTTTCGCTGCCCTTTTTGTCCTTAATGACTAAGTCAAATTCCTGCAACAATAGAATCCACCTTATGAGTCTTGGTTTTGAATCTAACTTAGTTAACAAATATTTAATTGCAGCATGATCAGTAAAAACAGTGACTTGTGAACCAATCGAGTATGAACGAAAATTTTCCAATTCAAACACTATGGCCAGCAACTCTTTTTCAGTTGTTGCATAATTTATTTGGTTCTCATTGAGAACCTTGCTAGCATAGTGAATGACATGGAAAAACTTCTCCCTCCGCTGTCCCCAAACTGCCCCAACTGCGTAGTCACTGGCATCACACATTAATTCAAGTGGTGACTCCCAGTTGGGTGCAACAAGAATGGGAGCAGTGATCAATCTTTCTTTCAAAATCTGAAAAGAAGTAAGGCAAGAAGTATCAAACACAAATGGTGTGTCCTTGTTCAAAAGGCTACACAACGACTTGGCTATCTTTGAGAAGTCTTGGATAAACCACCGGTAAAAGCCTGCATGCCCAAGAAAACTCCTCACACCCTTGACATTCACTGGTGGAGGTAGTTTCTCAATTACATCAATCTTGGATTGATCCACTTCAATCCCCTTAGCTGAAATCTTGTGCCCAAGCACAATGCCTTCCTGCACCATAAAATGACACTTCTCCCAATTTAAGACTAAATTGGTGTCCATGCACCGCTTTAACACAGCAGCAAGGTTAGACAAGCAATTATCATAAGAGGAACCGAAAACAGAAAAATCATCCATGAAAACTTCAATGTATTTTTCTACCATATCATAGAAAATGGAAAGCATGCACCTTTGAAATGTTGCGGGTGCGTTACAAAGACCGAAAGATATTTTTCGATACGCAAAAACTCCAAAAGGGCATGTGAAGGCAGTTTTCTCTTGGTCTTCCGGGTTAACCGCAATTTGGTTATAACCCGAATAACAATCCAAGAAACAATAATAAGCTTGCCCGGCCAACCTCTCCAACATCTGGTCCATGAATGGAAGTGGGAAGTGATCCTTCCTAGTAGCTTGATTTAGCTTCCGGTAATCTATACACATTCGCCAACCGGTAACCGTTCTAGTTGGGATCAACTCATTCTTCTCGTTGTTCACGATGGTCATGCCACCTTTCTTGGGAACCACTTGTACCGGACTCACCAAAGCACCATCGGAGATCGGATATATCATTCCAGCTTCAAGGAGTTTCAGCACCTCCTTCCTTACCACTTCTTTCATTGTAGGATTGAGCCTCCTTTGCGGTTGGACCACCGGTTTAAATTCAGCCTCCATCATGATCTTGTGCATACAAAACGTGGGGCTAATACCTTTCAAATCTGAGATGGACCATCCAATAGCTGTTTTATGCTCTCGAAGCACCCTTACAAGTTTCTCCTCTTCCAATTTGGACAATGCATTGCTCACTATGACAGGATTTTCATCATTCTCATCAAGGAACACATATTTCAAGTGGGGAGGTAGAGGTTTAAGTTCTAACATGAGCTTCTCTTGGACTTCATCCTTCTTGAGCTCTTCTTTCACAGTATTGACAGCCAATTGACTGGGTATAGCTTCCAAATCATACAAACACTCCTCTATTTCCTTATCCTCTTCCTCATCAAGATTTTCAATAGAGTTCATAATTACCTTCTCAAGAGTAGAGGAATGGTGTTGATGTGCAAAGACTTCTTTAGCCACTACATCCACGATGTCCATGCGGAAACAATTCTCTTCATCACTCGGGCGATACATTGCTTCAAACACATTGAAAGTAACCTCTTCATCTTGCACTCTGAGTCGAATTTGACCTTTTTGTACATCTATCAAAGCACGACCAGTTGCTAGAAAAGGTCTCCCCAATATAAGTGGGACTTCTGCATCCTCCTCCATGTCTAATATCACAAAATCCGCTGGGAAGATAAACTTATCCACTTTCACCAAAACATCTTCCAGAATACCATAAGGACGCTTGATTGATCCGTCTTCTAATTGCAATGCCATCCTTGTTGGTTTCACTTCACCACCTCCAAGCTTGTTCAAGATTGAAAGCGGCATCAAATTGATACTCGCCCCCAAGTCACACAAGGCCTTCCCAATAGCAACACTCCCAATTGTGCAGGGGATTATAAAACTACCAGGATCTTTAGGCTTTGGAGGTAGCTTCTTTTGAAGTGTTTCACTACATACTTCTGTCAAGGCAACAATCTCACCTTCCTTGAACCTTCTTTTCTTTGTCAGTAATTCCTTCATGAACTTTGCATAAGTGGGCATTTGCTCTAGTGCTTCAGCAAAGGGTATGTTGATTTGTAACCGCTTCAAAATGTCAAGAAATTTGGCAAACTGCTCTTCCTTTTCCTTCTTCTTGCTTAAGTGAGAATATGGCAACTTTACATAAGAAGGGATCTCTTGAGGCTTGTCTCCATCTTTCAAAATCTGGCTTTTACTCCTCCTCAAAATTGAATTATCATCTACTAACTTTTCTCTCTTGTCTTTTTCTTCTTCCTCTATTACAACCTCTTTGCCTTTCTCCTCATTTCTCTCTATTTTTTCAGTACTCAACTCTGTTTTTTCAGCAACTCTCTCATTATTCAACAAAGGCTCACCGCTCTCTTGCTCAAGACTTTTACCACTCCTCAAAACAATAGCCTTACAATGCTCTTTAGGATTTTTTTTGAGTGTTACCTGAAAAACAGTTGCTGGATTGTTCCGCTAGGTGCTTTGCAATTTGTCCAACTTGAACTTCCAAGTTCATTATGGCAGCATCGGTGTTTTTCTGGTTTGACATGGACATTTGCATGAATTGATTGAGAGTGTTCTCCAAGATTGAAGTCCGGTCTTGAGGCGTTTGTGTGGGAAGAGGCTTGTTTGCTTGTCCGGCATCTTGTTTCCAACCAAAACTTGCTTGATTCCTCCACCCTTGGTTGTAATTGTTGGAGTATTGGTTGTTACCTTGCCGCCCATAGTTCCCCATATAATTAGCTTCCTCATGGGAACTAGGTCTGGCCTCACAGTTTCCATTGTCATGATCTCCTCCACAAAAATCACATCTCATTACCTGTTGAGGTGGCATGGTTGTCCCTTGAATGGTTTGGAGTTGTTGTGGGAGTTGAGCTAGTTGCTTGGTGATGGACTCAAGTTGTTGTGTCATAAGCTTGTTTTGAGCCAAAAGTGCAGTTTGTGAATCTAACTCCAACACTCTCCTTCTTGATGTGGTACCTCGATGATGATGCATCAAATAGTCATTAGATGCCATAGCTTCTATCAAAATCAGTGCTTCCTCCGGTGTCTTTGTGTTCATGGAACCTCCAGCTGAGGCATCCAACATATACCTGGTTGACGGTCTCAATCCATTGTAAAATGTTTGCATTTGGTTAAGATCATCAAACCCATGATGTGGACATCTTCGGATCAGATCTTTGAATCTTTCCCATGTGTCATGAAGAGTCTCACCCTCTTGTTGAGCAAAGCTTATGATATCACCCCTTGTCTTCACAAATCTTGAGGCGGGAAAGAACCTTGCAAGAAATTTTGCCTCTAAATCATCCCATGTAGTGATGCTCCCCCTTGGTTGAGATTGGAGCCAAGACTTGGCTCTATCTCTTAGAGAGAAAGGAAACAACCTTAGGCGAAGTGCATCATCAGAATCACCATTTATCTTCATCGTATCACATAACTCCAGGAAGTTGGAGACATGATTATTAGGATCCTCTTGCTCCAACCCGTCAAATTGATTTTGTGCAACCATATTCAAGAAAGCTGACTTGATTTCAAAATTGTTGCAATTCACTGGAGGTCTCACTATGCTAGTGACATGACGGTTGACATTTGTATTGGCATAATCTCCAAGTGTCCTCCGTGGAGCACCTTCACCATTGCCTGCCATCTTGAGTTATTCTTGATGAACTTGAGAAGTGGAAGTCTCTTGTTCTCTTTCTTGTTGCTCTACTAACTTCTGTTGTCTTGCTTGCTTCCGATTCTCTCTAGCTGTTCTTTCTATTTCATGATCGTAGAGAAGTTGGTCAACTGGGCTAGTACCTCGCATGCGCAAAAGTCTAGAGACCAAAGCTGTTAGCACTCAATGACAGCACAGAAAAACAGGTTAGTAAAACAGAAAAACAAAATTTGTGCTTAAATTAGTAACCGAAATGGGTATGCTAATATTGAAACTCAGTCCCCGACAACGGCGCCAAAAACTTGTTGAACGAATCTAGGCAAGTATACCTAGTCGTACAAGTAATACGGTGGTAAGACCGATATCGTTCCCACGAGGAATGAGACAAGTACTAGCACGTACCGAATCAATTACTATCTAAGCGAATTTTTGGATTGAAGGGAGTTCTATACTAATTATCAAGCCCAAAACAAAAAAACAAAAAAGGAACAAACTCTTTTGGGTTTTTTATCAAATACTTGGAGTGCAGAAAAAGGTGGTTTTCAAATATGATAAAGATGTTGGGACTATACTTCACTAAACCTTGGCTTCATTCAATTATCAAGAACACCAATCCAGTTTATGCATTCAAATATTAAAATCAATCCACTAGATTACTCAAGCCCTGATTCCTCAGATGACAAGAGCCAAAATCCCCTAATTAAACCCTAATTCCTTAGGTGGCCTAACTAGTGAATTTGCATTAAGAGTAAGGATTACACGATTACCAATAAACCAAAATCCATTCATAGATACAAGGTTTACTAGGTGATTAATTCCAGATCAAGAATTGATAAGAACGTCCCCATTGCAAATCAAATCTCAAAATCAGTTCATGGGTGATCAAACCACAAAAGGCATTAAGCGTAGGAATTAAACACTAATATGAAGGCATAAACACAGATTGATAATTCAAAGCAATTACACGATATTCGGTTCAGTTACATCTAATCCCAACAAAGAGGGATTTAGCTACTCATGATTACAGAGAAAACTAAAACCAGAGAAATAGAGATAGGGGGAAGAAGGAACTCCATGGGAGCACTCCACAGCAGCCCCCTGGTGCAGAGAAGATGTCTCTTTTAGGGTAGAAGTCATTCTAGGGTTCAAGTCTGGTCCAGAGAGATCTGTTTTTTGTTCTTCCCTGATACCTTTTTATAAATCAGATGCGCGTCACGGCCGTGATGGCCATCACGGCCAGGCCGTGACGGGTTCTGCCTTGGGCGCGCTTTCAAAATATGTTTGTCACGGCCGTGACACTCATCACGGCTAGACCGTGATCGCTTCTGCCTTCACCAATTGGTCTGTCACGACCGTGATAGGCATCACGGCTAGGCCGTGACAGATTCTGCCTAGAAGGGTTCTGACTCAATTAACATGTCACGGCCGTGATGGGCATCACGACTAGGTCGTGACAGCTTCTGACTTTTGCCTTCTTTCTTCTCCAGTCTTGCTCAATCATGGACGTGATGGTCATCACGGCTAGGTCGTGATGGGCTCTATTTGGCTCATTTTCTTCACCTTTCAAGCTCTATCTTCATCCAAGCTCCATCATGGTCAATCTTGAGCATTTTCTCTTTCATTTCTGCAAAACAACACCACAACACCACCTTACCCGTTCCAAGGTAAAAACTATCAAAATCAAACTAAATATGCCTAAACTATATGAAAATGCATGCAAAAAATGTACATGAAATATGATGTGAAATCACACTATCATGCCGTTGGTGGCACAAATCCGGGAGGCAAACAGTATGGGGGATTTTTTGGGTCAAATGAAAGGTGAGTTTGGTTGCTAGGATAAATAGTGAGAGGCATCATGGCCTCTGGTTGGTTGAAGCCTTGAATAGGAATCTGAGCAAAACCGGGCGGGATGAGAGGTGTGGCTGGATGTCCTTCGTTCGAGGCTGGAGGGTTCTCCTCTGTGTTCTTTTCCTTCTGCATTGCTTGTAGGATCTCCATCATCTTTGTCATCTGATCCTTGATTTGACTTCTTCTAGTTCATCCGCCATGGCTCTTGTCTGTGACCGAGTGCGATAAGGGTGTCTTGGAGTAATTGTTCAGAAAAGCCACATTGTTTTGATCAAAACAAAAGTGAGAACAAAATGTTGGAAAATGAAAAAAGCTTTTATGAAAATCACCTTTGGAGTTTATTATTATTTTTTGAGTTAACACCTTATAACAGACAAGAAATAGTCCCTCCACCCCACACAGAGAGCATTGTGCTCATAAGATGAAATGGAGTTGACAACAAATCTAGGGGAGAAACAACTCTCCACAATAAATGTTGTCTCAAACACACTAGCAATTCTGAATTGAGATATCTCGTCCTACCCTTTGCGAAGAAGGAAGAATCTTATAAGGCAAAGATGTAGTTGACCACATACTAAAGGAAGACCATGCTCCACGATAGGTGTCGCTGCAAGTCAAGTGCAAGAGTTGGAGTGCGAAGGAATCATAGAGGCAAGAACAGATTTCATTAAAAACTCCTTAAAGCAATACATAGAATCATGGAGGCAAGGACGGATTTCAGTAAAATCTCCTCCAAGTAATATATAGATGGGGATTACATCATAATTCTCGACATTGTTACAACATTTTCATCCTAAAGTCAACAACTTAGGTCTCTTTCTTTTTATCCCTCGAGCAAACCCTCCACACATTTGCATGAAATCATCCAACTCAGCCGGGAGACGAAGAATAGGGTCCGCACGTATTTGTTTTTCTGCCTTTTCAAAGCGTTGGACAAAATTTGGAATACAATGGCTTAGCTCCGAATTCATGCTCATATATCTTTTTTCCCATATGTCAATATCTATCCCTCGCTCCCGCGCTCTGCTCTCCACCACTTCACGACATTCATTGCTTGAACCACTTGATCATGATAGTGTTTCGCTGAGGTCCACCCTAAATCGCACTGCTTCTTGATTTCGACTAATAGGATATTTAGCTCTCAGACCTTTTGTACCAATTCATCAGTCATCCTGTCTTGTGCCCAAATTTGCTTTTGTAAGTTGCAATTGACTCCTCTTTGTCGATTAACTTCCACTTCCAATGACTTTCTCACATCTCCTTGCCGAATGACTTATGACGCTTTTCTTTTCTTAGTTGACGCCTCTCTGCTGTCAAGGATAATACTTTACTTTCAAGATTCTGGATCCTAGTCTTGACGCTCGGCGAGACCTTGTCTGTATTCTTCTGGACTCTTGAGGTTGTGGAGATATCTGCACACAAATCTTTTAAATGTTCATTTTCCTTTGTTAACTTCTCACAACGCTTTTAACTAATGACTATTTTCAACTCGGCATATTGCTTTTGTTGTTCCATTTCCTTCATTTGTGCTTCCAGAACCTTCAGTTGTTCTGCCATTTGAGTTACCAAAGGGGAGTAATCTTCAGCTTTCGTGCTTTATGCAGGAATGTTGACGGGAGCTTTCTTTGATTTTCACCATGCTTCATATTCTGAGACAATGATTAGGATTGGTCGGCCCAATTGTGATCTCCCCGCCATCCTCACATTTTTCCATGCATTTCTAACTTCTTTTGCCAACAACTTGGTATTCTCACCATCCTCGTATCGGAAACAGCATCCACCGAGTTGTTCTTCTCGTGGCACGGTTTGCGTCCAAAAAAGTTGTCGTAAGGCTATGGCGGGTGTGTAGGATATGCACCCTCTTGGGCTTATAAAAGGAACATTTGGATAGTCACCACAACTATAAATGATATCTTGCCCCTGTTGACTTTCGTACCATGGGCATACCCACTTAAAAGAGTCTCTTTCCACTTTATCAAACTCGCTCTTCCATTCCTCTTCATTAAGCTGTCTTGTAGGGATGTTATGGAAGCCTCTTAGGGGATCTGAATGGTGGTTGATATGGCCTTTTGTGTACATGTGAGTCATGACCCATACATGGAGCAACCGTGCACAACATCGGAGCTTCCCCTTTGGATGTTGTTGGCAAAATTCTAGAGTCAAAAGCGTTTCAGCTAATACTGACGGCACGAGGTTTTCCTTTCTTTCAACTATGAAGAACACGTCCATTGTTGCTTGGTCTATCATGTCTAGCACTGATGGAAACAAAACCAAACCATATATTGCTAGTGCCAATACCCTCTCAAAGGTTTCCCAGTCTGTCGATCCATTAGTTTCCTCAAATGATTTTCAAGAAACTTTCGGGCTAACCCTCGCGAGTTTGAGTGGCCGGTCAAGTTCACTTCAATTTCAGGAAGCCCTAGTAACCCTGCTATGCTTGCAGTGGTCAAGCTTTGCCCCAGGTGAAAGTACACGACGGGATTTTTCTGCATTGGAAACCTTAACAGGCAAGCATATTCTTCAATGGTGGGTGTAATGTCCATGTTTGGCAACTCGAATCATCTGAGGTATGGGTTCCAATACTGTCTTAGAGCACTCAAAGCAGTAGCTTCAACCGGTAATAAAATTAGGTCCAAGATCCCTCCATACTTCTTGACGAAGCTTCTTCGATGTTCTTGAGGCAAAGATTGGCTCAACTCTTTCAGATTCTCTAATGAGTTTAAAATCACCCTGGAGATCTTGGTGGCGGGAGCATTGCTAGTGTGTCTCAATTTTTCCAACTCTTGTTATCAAAGGTGTTATCTCTCACCAAATTATCTGTGCAAGGGAAATTTTATTTTACTAAAAACATAGGAAAGCAAATTTACTTATGCATGAGAGTGTACCGAAATGAATGAATGACATATGGACGATGCATGACCTGAAATACTACATGCACGAGCATACAATGAATAAGAATGAGTATAACAGAATGCATGAATGAATTGCATGTTAAAGTGCATGAAGAAAATCTTATGATGCATGAGATATAAATGTGATTATTCATGCTGCAGAAAAAGACGGAATGCGCTCCCTTTTGTCCTACATAGGTCATACCTAGGGATGGCAACGGGGCGGGCACGGGGAGCATTCCCCCCGCCTCCGTATCCGTCGGGTAAAATCCGTACCCATCCCCGCCTGTTACCCACGCGAGTATCCTTCCGACGGGTATCCAGCGGGTTTCGCAGATATCCACGGGTTTGCGGGTATCCGCGGATTATGTTTTCCAGAAAAAATATATACTCTTTTTTCTTGAAAAATTGCTAAAATATGCGTAATTCAATTTAAAATAACCATGTTCATACAAATATATGTTAAGAAAGCATCAAAGCATTATCCAATTACAAAAGTAATCAAATACATTTAACAATTACTACATATATATAATAAAGGGCATTTTATAATTTAAGTAACGGGTGCGGATAATGTGATACCCGCCCCACCTCGTTTATAAACGGGTATTAAAATTACCCATTTATTTTATCCATGGGTACCCGTTTAACTACCCTCCCCATGCTCGTTGTGGATTTTATCCGCGGGTATCCGCAGGTACGGGTAAAATTGTCATCCCTAGTCATACCCTAAAATTTGAACTTCTGAGGTCAGGACCCTAGTTTGGTAGGCTGCTAATGGCATTTTATGTGCATGAATTTCGGGACAGATCTAGACCCCTAAACATATGGTCCCCGGATTACCCTCATCTAAAAAATAAGGATCCGAATCCATGAACCTCACCACAGGGACAAATAAGTCACAATATGGTAGTCCATGTACCGGTAGCAATCCGAGCGGGAGAATCAGTGACTGTCAGGAACACAAAAGCATCACAGTAACATCACTAAAGCCCCTTCTAATCTTATGACATTCCAAGACTCGAGTATAGAGCCCAAAAGTGTGTGAACATGTGATGGTGATGTGTGTGCTGGGAGCAAGCAAACTTGCACAAAACCAAAAACAAAGGAAAAAACTATCCCCAAACCTGCAAAAGAACAGCTAACATTTAAAAGAGTTTTCTACCCTAGGGTTGCAAGAACATACAAAGACATTTATAAGAGCGGATAACACTATTTACGAAATAAATAAAACAAAGAAGGGTAGAACTAATATTTTTAAAGCTATTAAAAAATGCACAACCAACTATGTTAGGCCTAACTCTCTACAATATCCCCAGTGGAGTCGCCAGCTGTCGCGACCGTCCCTTCCAGGCGCCGCGAAAAGAAGAGATAAAAAACAGAGGAGTCGCCACTAAAATTTTTATTGGGAAAATCTTAGAAAACTCAATTATTTAAAGGTAAACTGGTCTTAAAAAAAGAGAGAGATGAGTCCGGGAGTCGGTTATGAGTAGGGAAGGTGTTAGCACCCCACATCGCCCGTTTAAAAAACGGTACCTCAAGTTAATTGTGCAAAAACATTTTAATAACCTTTTAAATATTTATTTTACCCCAAAAATTATTTACAAGAAGGAATTATTTTTAATTTTTATTAATTTTTGTATTTTTTAATTTATTGTTTATAAAAACTGAATGAGGTTGAACATGGCACATGAGTCCACATGGTAACTTCAAATCTAAGGGACTGAACATGACACCGTGTCCATAGAGCATCCCTAAAAATAGAAAAATTTAATTATTCTGATTAATTATTTTAACATAAAAAGAGAAACAAAAAAGAAAAATTTAGTTTTGGCTTGACAAGATGATTTATCTTGCTCCTACGTATTCCCGGGTGCGATGGGAAACTCAAAGCCACGTAGTTCTTTTAGAAAATGTTTGATTTGTTGGGTGATTTCGATTTTTTGGAAAAAAAAAAGGGATTTGATTTTGAAAAGATTTTTTTTTAAAAAAAAAGGGATTTTATTTTGAAATAAATTCACTCTTGTGCAGGATTCAAGATAGCAAACTATACGATAAACCCTTACAAGTCTTACGGCACTTGAGGATGAAAAATCATACATCAACGTCATAGATTGTTGCGTGAATTAAAAATATTTTTAAAAAAAGAAGAAAAAAAAGGGATTTTATTTTTAATTTGTCATTTCTATTTTTTTGTGTATTTTTTTGTTTAGAATCCTCTTATTTGAAAAGAACTCAGCCCAATTTAAATTGCCTATGATATTAAGTGGGCAAGCCATTGTTGGGCCCAAAACCAGGAAGTTTTGCCCATTTTGTTTGAAAAGAGAGCATTTTCCTTGACCCAAACAGACAACCCACAAATTACCCAAGGCCAACAAAGAGCTATTTAAAGTCTGAAACAATGAAAACAATATTTATTTATTTTATTATCATCTAAAATCAAAACGGAAACCGGAAAGGGGTAAACCAGAGGAACCAAATGATGGAGATGGTCAGATGGAGTGGTCGTACAGGGCGATGCCCAAGGCGAGACGCGACCGTTCGTGGTGACTTGAACCGGCAGCTTCACGATGGTTCTGCTCCGAAGAAAGCGGTCTTGTACGGTGGAGCTGGGGCGTGGCGAGGGGCAGATTCGCGCTTCGTAATGGCGGGGAAGGGAGGCAGCGAGCAGAGGGCGGCGGCGCTTGCGGGTCTGGTGCGGAAGGGACCAGGATGCGGAGGTGGAGCGAGCTCTGTTGTTGGGTGGCCGTGGAACGAGCTCTGTTGTGGGAAGTTCTGGGCGCACGACAGCGGGACTGGCGGATATGACTGGCGGATATGGGAAGTTTTGGTTGTTGTTGTTGTTGTTGAAGGTGATGTTTGGAGGAAGATGAAGGTGATGGTTATGGGTATTTGATGGTGAGGATGATTGGAGATGTTGGAAACACAATCTGATCTGTTGGTGTTTTGACTTTTTTGTGTTTTTGTTGTTGTTTTGATTGGGATGGAGTGGTGGGTTGAACTGATTTTGGTTTGATTAGGAAAGAGGTGAGAGTTTAGGTGGGGGAGATAATTTTGGATGGTGATCTTATTCATGGAGGCCAAGGTAGATGCAGAGATCAAAGACAAATGGAGGGGGAATTGATTGTATATGAATATAATTTTTTTCTTCTCATCTTTTATTTCACGCCCCATTCTTTGTGTTGATGGCTTTGTGTTGATGCCTCTTCCTTTTTCCCCCCTTGCTTCTTCTGATGGGTGCCAATTTATAGCAAGAATTATTGAAGAAGATGATAAATGTTCTTGTTAGGCCACCAGCTGGTGTAGGTACAGATAGTGGGTAGAATATTAGCCTTGTCTACCACCATCTTGCAGGTGCAGCGATGGTACAGAGAGGCAAGGAAGAGTGTACCATTATCCCTCCTTTTCTTTGAAAAAGAAGAAGATGACAAAAGAGGGGTACAGGCGTGGGAGCACAAGAAGTAGAACAGCAAAACATAATTTTTTTTATTTTTTTTTATTTTAAACATTCTTTTTTTTTTTGAGTCTGGGCTATGGGCTCAACACTTGCAACAATAAAAAGAAAATTGGGCTAAGAACATAACAAAGTTTTTTTTTTTAATATTTTACAGTAGTAATTCAAAAGAGAAAATACCCGGACAAAATTAGATGTTTAAAGGTGGGGTGCGAGCCTTAGGAAGTCCTCAACTTGGGAGTTGGGATCTTCTAATCACAACTTTCAATCTAGCGCTTTTAGGTAAGTGGAGATGGCGGTATTTGACAGAAACTGAGGCTAGTTTGGTCTAAAGTCCTTAGAGTCAGGTATGGTGAGGCTTCTTTGTAGGGGGTACCATGGTGTGAGAGGACTGTTGAGGGTGGGGAGGTCTCGGTTTGGTGGAGTGATTTGGGTAGATTAGATGGGGTAGGAAGTCACAAAGTAGGGTGGCTGTCAAATGGGATTTCCAATTAAGTGGGCTGTGGGATTAGCCTGTGTTTTTGGAAGGAGAGTTGGGTTGGGTCTTTTACTTTGTCAAACAGATTTGCCAGGCTGTTTAGCATCTCAATAGCTAAAGATTTTAAAGTGGCTCAAATGGGTCTTTGGGAGAATGGAATCTGGTGTCGGCTTCTTCCTTGGAGGCGGAGGTTATTTGCGTAGGAGGAGGACTTACTCAAAGACTTGATGATCATCCTCGAGGCACAACAAATCTCTCCAGATGCACCTGATACTTGGTGCTGGTTGGGCATGAATTCGGCCCCTTATGCTGTCAAGCAGACAGCATATGTACATATTACTTCTCTGGCACAATCCTCCAAAGACTGCAGGTTTAAATGACTTTGGGTTAGGTGCATTCCATTGAAGATAGAGGCATTTTGTTGGAGGATGATTTTTGATTAGAATCCCTACTTCTAGCAATCTACAAAAAAGGGGTATGGTGCACACAAATGGGTCTTTATAGTGCTATTTTTGCAATTCTGGAATTGAAACGTCTTCACATTTGTTCCTTAATTGTCATTTTGCATATGCTGTTTGGATGTATTTTTATAATTGGTTAGGTGTTGTCAATGTGCTAGCTGAAAATCCATGGGATCTATTGATGCAACATGATGGTTTGCGGTTCAATTTGGGATCAAAAAAGATTTGGAGGATGTTATGGTTCACGATAATTTGGTCACTATGGTTACACCAAAATGAGATGATTTTCAAGCAAAGCCCACTGGATTTTGACAAGGTGACTGAATTGGTTAAATCTAGAGTTTAGTGTTGGTGTAATAGGTTGGTAAAAAAGGCTTCTTTTTCATACTTAGATTGGTGCATTGACCCTCTGTATTGTATGGAATCTGCATTATGAATTCTCTGGTGTATTTTACTGTACAGCTTGCAAGCCTAATTTTTACACGTGTGGATAATGCAAATGATATATCCTGTAAAAACTGGGCTGCTGGGGTGGTTTTTACGCTCACAGGTTTCTGTTTTGTATTGGGGGGTATTACAGTGTGTTTTATTCTTTATTGATTTTGCTTGTACATAGTTCCAGGGTATCTTGTACTCTATGTAATATACCATTGCCTTATAAAAAAAAATTATATCTATTCGAGTGTTTAATCACAGTTAAGATTTTTTTGTATCTCTAGTATTGGGCGGAATTTGACTTGCCTTACTCAATACTTTTTACTTTTTATTTTTGATTTAATTTTTATGAGTTTCACTCGTCTAGTTCATTAACTCATCATTATTATTTTGGTCATTTAGACAAACTAATTAACCTATTAACCTGTCGACTCATCATAGTTTTTTTTTCGTTTTTTAATTATGAGTTATAGACTCGTCTCACTCATTATTATTATTTTTCTGTAGTTGTAGACAAATTAACATATTAACCTGCCGACTCACCATAAAATAGGATCAACCCATCCCATTCCATTTTCGGCTGACTTGTGCTACATTCTGTCATCTCTACTTGCGTTTACTCAAACAAATAGATACAATTTGTGATGCTTATTATTATACCTGTAAAAAGACAAAAAAAAGTATGCTTGCAACGGTTAGGACGGATCATAAGTCATAACCGCGTGGATGGCTTCGATTAATTTCTCACATTTCTTTTCTCTTTACCATATTTCCCAACAAGTACGTACATCAATAGTGTAAATTTTTTTTTTTTTTTTGAGGGATACATCAAGAATGTATTTAAGATTTTATAAAATTAATATATGCATGTTAATATAAAAACAATTAAAATTGATATCTAAATCATTATAAGTTATAATATCATAAAATGTAGATATTAATTTTATGATTAAGACAATAATTATGGTTAACAAATATTTTTCCCACGAGGGCCAATTTGTGTTCCCGCTGTATTTGTAGACCCATTGTGGTTGAGGTGGTAGATTGAGGACCATAATGGGTTTTTGGATTCATATATTGCATTATTGTGGCATTTTTCTTAGTTGCTCTCCAATTTCTTTATGTGTGGGGGGTTTGAACCCTTTGTTTGCTCCCAATTACGGGGGAGACGAGAGTGACGTTCATATAATGGATATGACAAACTCAGAAGGCTTGCATGTGTCATGTAATAATCCTCCATTCCATCACTTAATGCACATAAATAAATGTCGCCCACCTGATCATATATATCACCTTCCACTTTTTACACCCCAATTCACTTCCTTGTTTTCATTAGATGTCTAGTGAAAAATCAGAGACACTAGCTAAGGTGGGTTGTGAAGGATTTTTATGTGAAGATATGTGCTTTAGGAAATGGAAAAAACTTTATTTTAAAAGTCTAGTTTGCTAGTCAGTATTCTAAGGACAATAATTAATTAAGAAATCAATAAAAAAGTTGTGTTATAAAATTATGTATAACACTTTTCTATATAATAATGAATATGCAAGTTTTCATACAAATTTGCCTTTTTTTAATTTTTAACCAGTATTGTATCAAAGCGTACTGATTAGTATTCTCCGTATTTTAATTCATCCAATGGGATTCTTGCTGGAAAACATGTTCAGAAGAGAAAATGAGAAAATTCACAAACCAAGTGTTTTTTTTTTACAATAAACAACTAGCTACTTTCATTAGATAAAGAAAAGATCAGTATAAAGGGACTGAACAGGTTGTGTTGGGGCATTCCCCATCCACATTGGAGTTTCACCTCTATCAGCTAATCCAAATAAGACATGAGCAACCATACATATGGATTGAATAGAAACCAAAGTGACATAACCAAGCCAATATCTAGATCCTAACAGCTTACCAATCATAATCTTCCAAACACAGTCGATGATATCATAGAAGTGATAATCTACAGTCTTTTCATCTATCAAATTAAGGATCATTTCTTTGTCTTTCTCGGACACATTTCGACTAAAGGTGTTCTCGACGTTGTCCAAATTAACCCCTTATTTGGAAATCGATTGATACTCGAAGAGAATGTAGAGATTGGTGTCAGCCTCATAAAGTCCTATACAAACTAAGTGAATGATGAAAATTGAATGTATAAAAAGTCAATAGTGTGAGACTTACATAGAAGAATGAGATATTGAATTTTCTGTGCACTTTTGAAAGTATAGTATGAAATTTGTTAAAACGAAAATTAAGAAAATGAATTTGTACACATAATATGATCTATTATACAAGTACTTATATTTTATAATATTTTAAACCCTTGATTTTTTTTAATTAATTATTAGACTACTTTATTTTTAATTTTTTTTGGTGCTTGATCGACGTACATACTTTATTTTCTAAGAAGCACTCTTTATCTTAGATTATTCAACTCCAAAACGAACAAGTGAGAGTAACCAACTAGTAATTAATTTCTCACGAACCAAACTATACCCACTAATCTCAACAAATTCAAATGAAAAAGTACTGGTGAATTCAAATAAACTGTAACGGGTCTCTTTTATTTCTTTGAACAATGATGGGTTACGGAGGTTAGAAAGGTATAAGCATAAGAGTTATTACTACAGGGATATGAAAGAATAAATTTGATGCTAATATAATTTTAATCATTAATTAATCCCAAAAAGATTCTAATCCCAGTTTTGTGACATGTATAAACAATCCTATTATTGATTCATGTTATAATTTAGGATTACCTGAATATATATGCCGACATAGATGAGTCCATGGTGAGTGTGTTTCCAAACCTGAAATTGATCCAAATAGTAACCACAATTTCGTGTGTGTGAACGAGGAGAGCAAAAGCTACTGACTATATATGCTAGTCCAAATTAATCTAACTATTTGGCATCTAATTAATCTGAGTATTAGACAATAAAAATTAACACCTACTATGCTAGTCCAAATTAAAATAATCCAACAGGATTATATTAGATGACTTAAAAGTTAATGAGTGAAACTAGTTATCAAAATAAATTAAATGAAGAAAGTTAACAATTTTATTTATTAAAACTTAAATTCAAGGATTTTATTTATCATGATTCGATTAACTTCTATGATGTCTATAAATTTTTTGGTGTCTTTTAATATATTTTTGGGAGAGCCTCGATAAAATGTGGCAATTATCATTCACCAGTCATCATTTTTCAACCAGTTTTGTGAAATATGGAACCACGTTATATGTTTATTGACGCAGTAAAATGGAGACAAATTGTATCAGGCGTAACATGTCGTAGGCTAACAAAGGTTCTTTTGAAGCAGCTCATTCATATATGTCTGTCACATGGCTGATATAGACGGGTCAATGACATTCCTTGCTTCATTAAATCTTTGTGTTAATTCCATACCTGCGTTTGAAGAAATTTGTTTAACGCTTTAACCTCAAAGAATTCCCATAATGATTATCCCAGTAATCCAGTGTATGTGTACATTAAAATTGTAGGAATCATTATAAAATTACATTAATCTTTAAAAATATTTTTATATGTATCAACTATCAAATGATATTTTGGGTGTTTAATAGCTGACATGGTAGATTTTGTCTAATTAAAATTTTCTTATTTGTGTCCCATGCATATTTTTGTTGCCAGTCAACTGCTAAGTAATTAGTTTGCAATAATTAAGGATTAGGATTGTTATCCAAGTTTAATAATTGAAGAAGGACTTAAATGCCCCTCTCTCACATTCAATGTGTACCTCTCTCACATATGCATGACTATGAAGACTTGCATTGGTCATATTTTGCTGTAGGGTTTATATCCAAATCAGATCTTCTAATTATGACAGACCTCAACACAGAATTAGTAAAATTTAATCTTTTCTGTTGGGGTCCTCTGTGATCAACATAATAATGGAGCTAAGCTACGTCAAGTGGGGGCATATATGCAGTCGCTTTTTTCAAATTCTGCTTTTTTCCATGTATGGTGGTTTTAAACTCTTAACGATTTAAATTTCAATTGATTCTCGTTCAAATGGATTTTTATAGAAGACACTGAACAAATTTACTTTTTGGTAAATAGTAACAAGTGTTGGTTAAGAAATTAAATAATAATGCGCGATTTTGGTCCATAAAGTTTTTTTGTATGTACATTTGGTCCCCTGTTTTTTCAATGTTGCAAATTTAGTCCTTCTGTCTAATGCTTGTCAATTTTTTCAACAATCAACATAGAGCAACTACTCCTCTAAGCACACAAAACCTCTGGTTGAGGCTCTCCCTCTTCTACGTCTTCGATTCAACATGATTCGATGGTTCCTTTTTGCTATTTGCCGGTTTTATCCCTCCTTTCCGAGATTTTTTTTGTTCCACCACATGATCATTTACCACAAAAGTTTAACAAGTCGTTCTACGTGCTTAGAGCAGTAGTTTTGTATACTTAGAGTCTATGTTGATCATTGAAAATTGTCAGACATTAGACATAATGACCAGATTTGTATAATTAAAAAAAATGGGACCAAATGTGAAAAAAAAACTTTAGGGGTCAAAATCACACATGACCAATAATAAGGGACCAAAATTACAATTAAGCCAATTTTTTTTTTTAAATGGTGCTAAATAACATGAAAAAAAAATTGAAACCGAGTTTCCTGAATTTTGACGAATTCGGATTACTGTATCATTTTTTATATATATAATAAAACAAAATGAAAAAATGAAAATTATATTGACTTTTGGACGGCATTGCTCCTTTGCTTGATTACGAACTAGCATGAGCTATCGTCGCAATCATTGTCTCGCCGCTGATGCAGGTATATACGGGAGAAAGCTAAGCCCTTCGTCTTTTAAACTAATCTCCTATCCATATTAACATTGTGCTTATTATTTAATTTATTTAATTATTGAAGAATAAGATATAATTCAATATCTAAAAAATTTAGCAGGGCTCATTTTTTAATAATCGATCTCAATTCAGAACAACTAACAAAAACAAATATGAACATTAGGCAACCAAACAGAATACAAATTAAAAATTCAAACATATTTCAATATTTAATTTAAATATGCAGCATCCAAATCATGTACAAAATAGCAAGCATGAATACATGAAAAATACACAGAATCAACGATTAAATAATTTTTTAAAAAATAAAAATAAATAACACCTGTAGCTGAGAACCCAAAATAGTAATCGCAGAGGAGCGGTCATGGTGGCTAGCGCAGAGCTGGTGGCTGCAACACCTACACAGAACCAAACAGTAAGCAAAAACACCCTAATTGAGTGACAAATGTACAGTGGTGACTGAGGAGGAAGGGGGAGAAAAGCTTCAAACCTAAGGAGGATGAGGACAAAATCGGGGAGCATAGTTGTGGCTCTACCCTTGACGGTGATGGTTCATGCATGGTAGTGCACGGTGGAGGCGCGGTGGGTTGTGGAGGAGAAAGGGGGAGGAGAACGAGAGGTGGTGCACGGTGGTCCTCGTGGAGGTGCATGGTGGTCCTGGTTGCAAAGAATGGAGAACAAGGAGAAAAGAGAAGAAGAGAGAAAGGGGAAGTGAGGGAGAATGATGCGCGGTGGGTGGTTTATTGAAACTTATCGACGACCTTGAAATTTATCGACAGCCAAATTCGTCAGTAATTCAAAAAACATGCGTACCGACGGACACGTCTATCGATAACCAAAACCCGATTTCCGACGGAAAAGTTAACGGTAAGTCTAGTGCATCATTACCGGCGGTTTATTCGTCGGTAACTTCTTGGGCCAACAATCTCTGCTTTCGTGCCGACAATACCGACGAATTGTAATGCTTGTGAATTTTTGTATTCAAGTTTAACGAGAGACAGATCCATCGGTAACATCTTCCATACCGATGAAGTCGATGTCCGTCGATAAAAAGTTATCGAAAATCTCGCCTTTTCTTGTAGTGTTTATCATCTAAATAAAATCAATCTTTCTAAACATACTTTTAAAATATCAATAATTTCAAAATTAATTCTATTAAAATATAAAACATAAGATATACCTTAAAACCGCATATTGGTTGTAACTTGTAAATGTCCATGAGTACATAAAGATCTCTATGGAAAAGGGGGGTGAATGCTATTGATGACGTTAATCATGTTAAGCTAAATCAAGTTCCTCGTTCCATATATTGTCGCAGATTACAATAGACATTGAAATTAAATAACCATTTACTGTGGTTACATAGACTTTCAACAAAAGTAGTGTTTTCACTTAATTTGGCAAAATTATAAGGTGAGCAAAGATGGAGAATAAATTCTTACGTACATGAGAGATATTTTGTTTTCATTGCCCCTGATTCCAATAACAAAGTATTCGTAGTCTCAATCAATTTTTTCTAGTATTAAGAGTCAGGAATCGGACAAACAAACAAGAAATAGTCATCTGTAATTTAAAATAGCATCTTTTATCACCATGGCTATAAGATCGTTGTTTTATTCGTGAAAATTAAATTAACAAAAAACATTCCTTTTTCTTTTAAATATTTTCTCCATTAATGATATCAAGTATGAAGTTTTTTTATTATTCATAAAGAAAGCTGAGAAAGGTACGAGAAAAGTAATTGCTTGAATCTAAACCCGTGCATTCACAAGTTATGTCTTGTAACTTAATCAACTGAACTGACTTTATGAAAGTGACTCAAGTTTTTTATACTAAACTTATTGTGTTGACTGTTGACTGTCAATTTTACCTTGATTTTTCTATATTCTAATTATTTATCTAAATACGATCAAGTAGTGGTTAGATAACATCTTCAAATTAGCAGCGTGACATTGTAAATCAAATTTGTTTGAAGTCGCAGATCACTTTAGTTGTAACTAATGATGGTCATGGTCAAAATGTGTAAGTACCATATATAACTAATCATTTCTTTCAAGTTACTTAACTAACAACAGGGCCGGAACTAATTAATATGAGGTAGTGTTTAGACCCTAGTCCCCATTTTGAACTTCAATGTTAATCTTTAACATCATAAGGTATTCCCTTTATCTTTAAAGTATATTTTTGAGAAACTTATATTTAAAGAAGATAAAAAGTAAATGAACGATAAAGATAAATATATACAATGTCATATACGATGTCCAAAATTTATATTCAAATAACACAACCCATCTTTCAAAATATTATTTTGTTTTAACCCAAGCAAAGTTTTTCTTTTGTCGTGTAGTGAATTCAATTAAACAGGTATCATCTTTCCAACAGTAATGAAAACTTGACATGAACAAACAGGGAACAAGCACAGAGTAAATAGAAGTAAATTATAATTTCATCCACTCTTTGGAGCAATGTTTTAAAAATCGATTGAACTGGAGAATCGAAAAAGGAAGTGATTCAAGGTCCAACCGATTCAACCGGTGGTTGAACCGGTATATATATATATATATTAATAAATAAATCAAATAACAAGTATAATTTCAATTTAAGTTTTAATTTTCATATTAAGTCCAAATTATTTAATACTTAAACAAGCACAAATTGGATTACTTTCATTTAATTTATGATGCTCTAGCCTATTTTTTATTTAAAAAAAGTTTTTTTTTAAATTTTGAATTTTTTTAATAAACCGGCCGGTTTTCCGGTTTTGGCTCGATTCAACCGGTTTTTTGTGATTTTTAGCTGTTGAACCTCTTTTCTTATTCTGTGATTCGACCAGGATTAAAGACGGGCCCAGTTGATGGTCCAACTGGTTGAACTGATCCGATTGGACCGGTTTTCAAAACACTGTTTTGGAGTATATGTAATAATATGATCTCTAGTATTTGTGTATCTTATGAAAAACCAAGTGCCCTTTTTTATTTACACATTGTCATCTTGCATTTGCAGAGACGTGTACTTTAGCACACCATCTTAGGAGAATGGAGACGTGAAATAACATCCTGATCCAACTATACTAATGGCTAGTCGGAAAGGAAAAAGAAGCAACAAATTAAAGTTAGTTAAATTGATTTTTAGATCATTTTTTATTAGTTATCCTTTATTAAAATATTCATTAACTATGGTATGATAAGTCATATACTTTTTATAGATAATAGATCCAGAAAAATGTAATTAACTCATACGGTTAACACAACACAATCACAGCACATATATGTTAAACTAGGAAAAAAGAGAAGAGGATGAAAACAAAATTTGATATCAAATTCGTAAAATTAATTTTCAAACGACTAATTTTCATGTCACACTTTGAAAAAGATTTTACAAGTTGAGAACATTTACATTTACATGTAAGTCCTATTTCTATAGTTGAACAACTCATCTACTTAATTTTCAAATTTTGGTTTCACGGTGAAAAGTATCGTTATTGCATTTGTCTTGTCAAAATTGATTTTGCCTTCAGACGTGATTATATAGTAGAATCTGCAAAAGTAATTTTTAAGTTATATTGAAAAATTTACATCAAATTTTACATCAAACTTACTTTTAAAGTAAACAAATCCAAATATATAAATCATTTTACATCAAACTCAATTATAAACAAATCAATTTTACAAAATTAAATTCATTCAAAATTAAATCACCTTTATTTAAATTCTCTTAACCAATATGTGGTTGGTCCAAGTGGTAACAAGTTCGATCCCTTAAGCAAGTGATCATGTATTCGATCCATGACTCTTGCATATGAAGAAAATCTAGTTAAAAAAGAAAAATCGTTCAATGTTGTCCAACAACGAAAGGTTATTCTTCGCAGTTGGGCGTTGAAGATACCCTTAAAAAAATCTCTTACAAATACACACGTAGTTTTGTATATGATAATAATACAATACAAAATACAAAATTATAGGGTGAGCTCAGTTTTGAGAGTTGAGAAGTGACTTGTTTAAAGGGAAGTGCCAAATTTGGAATAAGGTCCACGTGTTATTATGGTTGACGCAGACGGTGTTCGCCTTAAAATGGCAAAGTTTTTGACACCCCTGTGTGCTTCTTCATAATGGACCCACACCATTCACTATAGTTACTTTACCTCCCTTCCTTGTACGTACTATTCCAGTATTCAAAGTTTCAAACCCTTTGGATTGGAATATCAAACATGGTCCCCCACATCAACACACAAATGGGCCACCCCCACTTCATTTCATTCGCTCTTCTTTCTTTGTCTTTCATTCATGTCCTCTGTTCTTCTTTGCATTAATTTTCCTTAAATCACTGATTTGAAACTTAAACAAACTTTTGTTTTGTACTTTCTTAATTAATTATTTGATCACTGTATTCTTTGCCTATGGCGCCTGCTGTCATTTATGGATCGTTTTTCTATTTGTTTTCCACCTTTAAAACATGACAATTAAAAATGAAACACAACATAACTATTTTATAAATGAATTGATTTTGTCTCATTTCAAACATGATTATAGTAAAAATGAGATATTTAGTTATTACCATATAAAATTGATTTTGTCTTCAGAAGCGACTTTTACTAGAAGCTACAAAGAGTAGTTTTTGCATTGAGTTGAAAATTTTATAATAAGTTTTTATATCAAACTTGTTTTCAAAATAAAAATATCAAAAAATAAATCACTTCATTTCAAACTCAATTGTAAACCAATCTTACAAAATCAATTCTCAAAAAACATAAATAGATATATAAATCCCCTCTCCCACACACGTTTCAATAAATTAAGGGATTCAAAATAGTTTAGGGTGTGGACTAGGCTACTATGACATTACCTTAATTGGCTAAAATGCTGGCTCGTTTAGAAAAACAAAAACGTACAAAGCTTTTTTCCCTTTAATATTGTTTCTAACTCTATTATTATATAGGGTAGTTGCATGGCAATTACTTTTATATATATATATTTCGGATGGGAAAAATTGATGGTCTATATAGAATAAGGACTTTTTGTGACCCAACACATAAACAAAGGGTCTTCCACTTCTAGTGTCCTTCCCGAGTTGCGATCCAGAGAAACAAAAGCGAGAGAGGCAATGGCAGTTGAAAGATAAAATGTAAAAACTAGAATATGCCTCATTGACTTTGTCATATTCCTTGTTTTCACCAAAGACGCAAAGTTGTACAAGCTCCATGCAGAGTTTGTTCATCTTCATGATGATTTCTTGAGCCATATGTATAGATTAACCAAAGTGGGTTCGTTTCATATAATATATAACAAATGTTAAAGATATTAATTTTAAAAAAGAAAATTTTTTGTATACAAATTTAAACATACAAAAAATGTTGTGTTTCCATGATTCTTATATGTCGATAAGATAGTAAAAGAATGGAAATGATTTGACATTGACTACACAAAACAAAGTGTCCTTTCCCTCCTTGAGTTAAGGACGAACTATAACTATTGGTATCAATTAATTAATCTTGATGGGTCGGGTAGATTGGCAAATTAAAGCCACACCAAGTGGCCCACTATGATTGATCACGGCAAAAGGGTTGAAATGAAAATAAAGGCATGAACATAGGTGGTTGGTGTTATAGAAGAGAGTTAATTAGTGAGATCTTTCTTGCACAAATGCTCTTGTTCTATCTATGCAATCTTTTTAAATAGAAAAAAAATATGATCTTGCTAGTCAGTGTCAAAAAGATATTGATTAAGGAATCCAAAGATAGAAAAATTTTATTGGAAAATGTAACTTTTACACTTTCAAAGGGTTAAATATACCATTTTCCAAAATAAAGTTTCTATTTCTAATTCCTTAATCAATGTTCTTGGGGACTGGTTAGCATTTGCCTTGTAATAGTAATATGGATTAATTAATATGCAAAAAAAAGTGTAAAGATCTTTTATTCCATTGATTAATCATAAATTACATTGTTAAAATATTTATTTTTATTATAATTATCCTAAGAGTTATACATGAAATGATCTGTAATTAGTTGACAATATAAAAATTTGAGAAAGACCTAAATTGGTCTCTGAAAAATTTAGGGACCCACTTTTGGTCTTTGAAAAAAATAAATTAATCATTTAGTCCCTCAAATTTACAAACACGGCACACATTAGTCACTCTTTCCACTTACAATGTCTATTTACTTGTCTATGTGTTCTGTTAACCATTATATCTGACTCTTTAGTGGTGATAAAGTTTTTTATAATGTTAAACAGTAATAAATTATCATATATGTAACTTTTAAGGAAAATAGTCAAATATTTCTTACAATATAACAATTTAAAATTGACTGAGAGTATAAAAAATATTTCTTCATAATATTTCACGTTCTCATTATTTTTTAACCAGCCTAAGCATATTTTATTCTTCGGGTTATGTAAGAATAATAATAATAACATATAAAAGAATCTAAAGTAATCAGTTCCTCGCTAGTTGAAGGACATCTTTCATTCTCACTTTCAAGAAGAGGAAAAGAAGAAACATGGGCGTCTCAATCATCAAAGTAGTGCTAGAACCATTTGTATCAAGCTAATATGGTCCACCACCCAGTTCCTGTAACATTGGACCACATAGCACAGTTTTCCCTGAAACTTATCATACTGAGGGTAGCCCATGTGGAATTTATCTTTGATTCTTGCCCCATGCACTGTCCTAGCTGGTATTGGGAAAAACCCAAGTCTCACATTGACTAGAAATAGTATCTAATAAGAGTTTATAAGTAGTAGATAATTCTCATCCTATGAGCTAGCTTTTGGGATTGAGTTAGGTCCAAAATCTAATATGGTATCAGAGTTATCCTAGATCCATTGTTGGGCCACCCACCATGTTATCCACGCACCAAGTCCAATAATGCTGGGCGTGAGGGAGTGTATTGGGAAAAACCCAAGTCCCACATTGACTAAAGATAGTATTTAATAAGAACTTATAAGTAGTGGGTAATCATGATCCTATGAACTAGCTTTCAGGATTGAGTTAGGCCCAAAATCTAATAGCTGAGTCCCATCATGTTAATTTCCATCTTGTATATTTGGTATCTGAATTTCAGATTGTTCACTTCACACTGTTCCTTCTCTTCTCAACACAACACCAACATTCATAAGTGGTTCAGTATGCATGCCCATATATATATGAAGTTTGTTCATTGATAATTCTTAACCTTCTTTCTTTTTCTTCCCTTTCTGATGTACGATTGGGTCCATGAAGTGCAAGAGTGGCACAACCCAATTTTTCTACTTTTCTTAATTTCCCCAACTTCCCAAGGAGCTTAGATTGATTAAAGAAGGTAAAATCAGAGATTGAGGAGAGTAATGTACGTCGGACTCGGATATATATATATATATATATATATATATGCTTTTCATTGGGCATGTGACGTGGTAATATTGGACATAGCCTCCACTAATGGTTATTTTAAGAACTCAAAGAGGATTGACTTTATGAGTCATAAATTTTGGGTAGGGATTAATTTTTACACACTAGGATTCACTGATGAGTTCTTGGGTCCGGTGGACGCCATCATCAATCACAAATCTAAAATTGAACTCAAGCAGTGCATTTGTCACATAGAGTTTTATCATATGGGCAAATTACTACTTTTTTTGCAATTTATAGGATTTGTTTAATATACCATCTTGTGTGGTATACAACTTTGTGAGATACAAATCTGTTGTCCCGAAAAATTGTCTCAGTATCCCCTTCCAATCAAAAGCTGAGAATGTACGTGTAAAAATATTAATGAGTTAAGATTTTATTTTATTAAGTAGCAAATTATAATTGGTGAGGGACAGAATTTAACGTGAAAGTGGGACAGAGGATCTCTATCCAACTTCATGGGCTAGCTCATTACCATTGGAGTTTTTACTAATTAAACAGTGCACACCATTTTCTTTAATTTTTGCCATTTTCCTAAATACTTTTATTTTGGTATATTTATCTAAATACTTTGTTATATAGAGTCTGAAAGTTTTCCCTTTGCGCTCAGCTTTGGGACAGTTTTTTGCCTTCTTTTCTGCGTTTTGGTTCTATGTTTGGGATTGGTGTTTTAGTAGAACTTGTTTCACAGGATTGGATTGTAGTTACTTGTTCAACCTTTCAGCTTTTGAAGTTTATTCTATAGATGTTGGTTGACTAGGTAGCTTGTGTCCATTGAGTACATCTTGTATTCTTCCTTTCTTATATATTTATATAATTGATTTGCTTGTCAAAAAAAAAAGTGTTCATAGAGTTCGGAAGTTTTTCCTGTCTTGATGTGGGTATCATTTCCTCACCCTAAATTTTTTTTACCAAAAAAATCGTCGCATTCAAATCGGTTTATAATTCTCCATGCAAGACCTGGACATAGTTATCAGCATAGGCTTGATATTATATCTATGCGACATAAGCTACTATTTGAAATTTGATGCATGCTTCTATATATTACCCAATCAATTAAAACATTTTTTTTTTTATAAGCAAAAGAGTATATTTAATAATGGGATAAACGGATATCCTAACACGTCAAGCAGAGAAAACAAAGAAGAGAGAACCCATGTAACCAAAATACTGGACAAAATGACCAGTATTGCTATTACACAAATCTAACCCGGCCACCACACAAACCAATGAAAAAACAGCTACAAACCATCAGTCCCGACTGGAACGTAAGATAAAACAGAAGAGGATGAGCAGCCCTTGAATATAAGAAAATTTTTGTTTGATCTTTGAAAGATATATAATTTCTTAATTAGTTTGGTATGGTTCTTCTTTGTTATTATATTTTTTAATTAAAATTAATGAAATCCTTGTAGATTTTAATATATAGCTCAATTTGGTCACTCTATTAATTGGAATGTTGAATATGAAAGCACTAGATAAAAATAAATTGGAAGAATTTAAGTTATAACATCAAACTGAGAGACATAGTATAGTTTAAGGATCGAAATATATATATCCGGTTTAACTTATATGTAAAACGATGCTATATTGGTTACTCGTTAGATATGAGCCTGTTATAACATATTTAACTAAAAGGAATGAGTACTGATGCCAAAAACAAACATATTCGGGTGAAGTAGTTAATTTTCTTACTTCAAGTTAAAAGAGCTGTTATTTTAATTGCTTTTGGTATACAAACACCACACATATTGTAAGCTTCTGACAAAGCACCAATTTGGCATATCATGAATTGCATCCATCATGTTGGTTTCCAAAATTTCCCACAAAATAAGTTATCAAGAACTATAATCCTATTTATCAAAAAAAAGAACTATAATCCTAGAAGCGCATGTTTTGGCATCAAAGGTAACAACATGTCTGTCTAGTTGATAGGGGTACGTTTTCCCCTCCTCATGTGAAGCAAAACATGATCTCTAACCGTTTTAAGAATTCTTCAAAACTAGCTCCACGACCAAGGGTCGGTATTCGGTAAATGTCCCTTCCTGGGCATGGTGGAATTTAAAAGCTTTTATTAATTTTTAGTAACCCGAAATAAAATTGAATATGGCTATGGATAACGTTTATTTATATATCTAGAATTTCAGAAAACAGAGTTAATTGTAATGAATTCTTTTAGATAATCATTCTGAAATTACAATTGCAGAATACGCAAATTTTTCTGTCATTTTCAACCAGACTAATTCTCTATAGCACAATGTCAATATGGAAACTAAAATGGTAAACAGGCCAGATTAAAAAGAACACTAAATACTGTTTTTGATGACTTGAGCAGTTGAGCTGATGTATTGTTGAGACAATAAATCGATTTGAGTATTTATAAAGACTATGATGCTCAAATCTGTAGGGGATTGAGTAGTTAGGTTAGTTTTCTGGTTTATTGTGGATGACCTTAATTTGGTTCTTTAGACTAGTGTAATACGCATATTGATGTTTTGTCATCTAGTATTCTAATTATGTTGGATCTGATTTTGTGATGTTTTGTATATGGGTTAGAGTTCTTCTTGTATTCTCAGTCAATATATTTGTTGCCAATAACAAAATATAATGATTAAGAAAAGACCATTACCTTCATGATTTTCACTATTATTTATAATAGAAAATTTGTATGACAATGATAAAGTTTAGGATACTTTTGTCATTCTAATTAAGTATCGTGTGAGATCCTCTTTTGTGTCTTTCTTAAGCTTGAATTTGTGTGTTGCATATCGAAAACAAGATGTTCTTGTGGCCGCTTATGAAGCAAGTGAGTTCCTATAACAAACAATTGACTTGATTCATTATAGATAAAGTTCCTGAGGTGAGTAAATAAGAGTATATATATCCACTATATTGATTAGTTAAAATGTATTAAAATTTCAATTCATGTTAACTAATCAAGGTTGAATACACTTATATATATTGCTTATTAATTTTACAATCAAACTCAGAGTCAGCTAGAAGAGTCTTAAAAAGCTAAAATACCCAAGTTCCCCTCCTGATCTCTCCACCTTTGGTAAATTTCATATGGCTAACTAATTAACTATCAGTTGCAGCACGTATTCATCTTATTTATTTCAAAACACCTTGTTTGACTTTAATTTTTGGTGATAAAGATAAATTATTAATGCATGTAAAAGCGATTTCCTTACAGAAGAAGGGAAACTCGAATTACTACATTTGTTAAAGAGGAGATGTATGATTGGCTAGCTAGTATGAAATTTTTTTGGCTTGCTTAGTCGTGATGAAATTAATTTGCTTGTAAAGTTCCCAAAGGTTCCACAGAATTAGTGATTGTGTATACTATATTGCAAACAAGATTTTTCATTTTTTGTCTAATTTTTATTTATCTAAAATTATTAAAATTAATTATTCATTTAAAAATAGTATAAAAAGAGTTAAATTAGGTGTGTAACGGGTCGGTTTGATTCGGTTTTTGGTATGGGGAATCCGAACCAATCAAAATTGGTTTAGTTCGATTTTAAGAATTTTTTCTATCAAACCAGAACCGAACCAAACCATTCAAAAATGGGTTGGTTCGATTTGATTCGGCTCGGACCCGAAGATTATTAAATTTCAAAAAATATATAAATATTAAATATATAAAATATTAAAATATATATATAAATGAAACATAATAAATATTAAAGTATTAAAATATAAATAAATACTAATATATAATAAATATTAAAATATAGTAATTGGTTCGGTTCCAGAATCCTTGAAACCGAGAACCGAACCAATCACCATCGGATTTGGTTTGGTTCGCTTCAGTTCAGATCGGAACACCAAAAAAATCCGAACCAATTTAATTGGTTTGATTTGGATATTCGGGTTTATCGGATCATTGGCTCGTGTCTTACACCCCTAAATTGCAAATATTACCCATTAGCATATAGATAGTCACAGCATGCTTATCAATTTATATTTTTATTTTTATTTTTATTTTTAAAAAAATAATAAACAATAAATTTATAATAAACAATAAACAATAAATGATATTTGAAGGTGTTACTAAAAAAAATGGTCTTTGAAGGTTTTTTTTTATTACATCAATGGAATCTCTTTTATTAATATAGCATAGAAAATTGGTTGTGGACTTTTGGTAGCTGCTGGAAATTGGGTTATGCTTATGTTTTCATTTCACTTGGTGAACTTTGTATATTTGATTCCGGTTCTTTTTTAGGCTTGGTATCATTTTTACATAGGTGCTTTTTTTGGATAAACTAGGATCTCTTTGTAAATTGGTTTAAGCACCCTTGTGTTTGTTAATATAATTTAGCTTATAAAAAAAAAGATAGCATAAGAAAATAAAACATATAACAATTTTCTGAGGAAAAAAGTATAATAATTTTACAGCTCACTGATTCTAATTTATAATTTATTATAAACTATTATTATTATTATTATTATTATTATTATTATTATTATTATTATTATTATTATTATTATTATTATTATTAGGTATTTATCTTTATGGAATAAAATGATGAGATATGAATTGTAATAAATGTTGATAGCAAAAGCTATAAAAAAAAACGAGTAGAGTAGAAATGTATAATCCACATTATTAATTAATATCATAGTTATAAAGTCTTAAAGATAAATGTAAAAATCAAGCTCTATTGGGCCAACTCATAAGGAGTTTGATTTTATTAAATAATATTTGGGGTTCAAGTAGGAGTAGGTGGAGCTTTTTTCTACTTAAATAGGTCTTCCCAACTTGACTTGAATTAGTCGGAGTCTAGTATGATTTTCAAATATCGGGTGTCTCAGACAAAGAAAAAAAGATAAAGATAAAAAGGTGAAACATAATATACTTTTCATATTTCGATTAAACTATTTTAAAATACTTTTTAGTATATATTCATCTTTCCCTTCCAATAATATCCAGCATCAGTTATTTTTGTCTTGCAAAACAGTGAATTGATAAACATGTAATGTTGTTAATATAGACTAGTAATTTCTGATATATATATATTAGTAAATTTAAAAAAAAAAAGGAAAAAAAGAGTCCAAATTCAACCATAAAAAAAGTTGCCCAAATTATTAGTCGAGTACTACATCAAAGACGTGTTAAACTTATGTTTCAGTTTCCAGTCAAGCTCAGACAATGGCAAAGGACCAAGAGAACGCGGAAACTAGTATAACAAGGTTGACCATAAGCTTAATTAATATTGATAAAAAAAAATAATAATAATATAATCCTTTTTTTTAAAAAAATTGGCATTATATCATCTCTTTTAGGCAAAAATTTTAATCCTTTTTTTAAAATTTTACCTCTCTTTTGTCTTAAGAACAATACGCTGTGATGTTATTATCAAAGATCAAAACAAAATAGTTTCCTACACATTGAATTTATCATTGTTAATGTTAAGTAACTCGTCAATAAAAAAAATTGTAGATGTTAGGACGGAGTCACGTGTTTTTAATCTTTGTTTGGAGAAAACCGAAACCTATCAATTAATAAAAGGAAAAAAAAATGCTGACAAAATTTAAAATATGATCACGGAATTGGGGAATTGTACTCTACTCTACTAAGGAATAGGGCTTCTTCTTTTTTTTTACCATTTTTGTATTCTTTTAGAAATTATTTACAGTTTAGATTCTTTTGAAACTATTTATCGATGGGGGTCCTTTTTGATACATGGTATATTTTATTTTATTTTCATTCTGACGGTCAAAGGTGCCAGTCAGAGTGACGTCTTCGAAGGCGCCAATCAGAGTGGCACCCCCAGGTTGCGTCACATGGCATTACGAGACCCCTCCTCACCCGGTAAAAAAAATGCTAATAATTATTATAAAAAAAATATAATGCTAATAATTAAGGCAATGTTTAAGGAACCAAGAATGAAAAATTTGTATGAGAAATGATATATTTTTTTAATTTTTTGAAATTATGAAAAATGATGTATTTAACATTTCAAAAAGTGTAACATTTAGTTTTTCAATACAAATTTTCCTTCTATGGGTTCCTTAGCAAATGCCCTTAAGACACTCGTTAGCAAGATCCATAAAATAATAATCTCATTTGAAGTATTTTAATTTAGTTAAGAATCTGTTACTTTAAACTTGAAAATTATTTTTTGTTATATAATTTTTATATAAATTAAAAATTATTTTATCTTTGACAAAAGTTATTAAAAATACTTTATCTTTTCAATTATAGCTTCTACCTTTTTTTTTATAAAATCTAAACCAAACAAACATAGAACGTTTTTTAATACTTTACCTTCTCAATTATACATCCTACTTGTTATTTTTATTGCTATGAATTTTAATATGTTGTTATGTTGTCTTTATTTTATTAAGGTGCTATAAAATAAGAACAACAACAACAACAAAAATAATAATAATAATAATAATTAGTAATAATTGGTGACTATTTATTGATTTAGTTATTGATTTAATAATTAGTAACTGTTTATTGATTTAATTGTAATAATTTGTGACTATTTATTGATTTAATTTTATATTGTTAATAATTTATTTTTTATGCCTCTTGTTATTTTAATTGTTACTTGTTATTAGGGTATATTTTTATTGGTGCTTATTATTTTTATTCACTATATTAATTCTATTTATCATTAATGTGATAATGTCATTGTTACTCTTCATAATTTTAACTGTAATAATATCATTTTTTATATCATATTTTTTCAAACAAGTGGCACCTTAATAAAATAAAATCTATTTAATATAAAGTAACAAATTAGTATTATTATTGTTGTTGTTGTTGTTGTTATTTTATAGCACCTTAATAAAATAAAGACAACATAACATATTAAAATTCATAGTAATGAAAATAACAAGTAGAAGCTATAATTGATAATGTAAGGTATTAAAAATATCACGTTCTATGTTTGTTTGGTTTAGCCTTTATAAAAAAGGTAGAAGCTATAATTGAGAAGGTAAAGTATTTTTAATAACTTTTACCAAAGATAAAATAATTTTTAATTTATATAAAAATTATATAACAAAAAATATTTTTTAAGCTTAAGGTAACATATTCTTAACTAAATTAAAATACTTCAAATGAGATTATTATTTTATGGGTCTTGCTAACGAGTGTCCTAAGGGCATTGGTTAAGGAACCCATAGAAGGAAAATTTATATTGAAAAACTAAATGTTACACTTTTTGAAATGTTAAATACATCATTTCCCATAATTTCAAAAAATTAAAAAATACATCATTTCTCATACAAATTTTTCATCATTAGTTCCTTAAACAATGCCCCAATTATTAGCATTATATTTTTTTTATAATAATTATTAGTATCTTTTTTGACTGGGTGGGGAGGGGCCCCGCAGCGCCACGTGGCGCAACTTGGGGAAGGCGCTATCGTTGCAGGGACAGGGCCTTTGAGTTGTTTTTTAATATTTTTTTAAGGTAGGTGTCAGTAGAGGTGGGTAAACGGACTAGTCCGGTCTGTCTAAGTCTGGTCCGCATAAGTCCGCATTTAAACGGACCGGACTTTATAGTCCGCATTTAAAATGGACTCTGAAAAATAGAGTCCAAGTCCAGTCCGCATAGTCCGCGGACTAAACGGACTGTCCGCGGACTTTACACTTTCACGTCGCGAAATTTAGCTCGCCTCGCGATAATTTATTTTGTGCAAGTACGCCCAGCGCCAGAAACCAGCGCCCAGCGTCAGGAGCCAGCGCCCAGCATTGACCGGACAGTAGAAGTGGTTTTGGAGAGGTTGATTACGGCGCAGAGTACTTTAGGGTTAGAGATGGTGACAGGGTGAGTGTATAAGTGAGATGGGCTAGTTTTTTTGGCCCAACAGACCTTTTTTTTTTTTTTAAACAGACCGGGTCCGCGGACGGGTCCGCGAATCCGCGGACCGAGTCCGTTAAGCCCGCGGGCTAAACGGACCGGCCTCAAAAAGCCCGCATTTTTTTGGACTCGCATTTTAGGGTGTCCAAGTCCGCGCGGACTGCGGGTTTAACGGACTGTCCGCGGACCCGAGTCCAAATACCTACCTCTAGGTCCGAGTGACGTTTTTGAAGGTGCTATTCTGACTGGTGTCTTTGACCATCAGAATGAAAAAAAATAAAATATATCATATGTCAAAAAAGACCCTAAACTGATAAATAGTTTCAAAAAGATACTAAACTGATAAATAGTTTATAAAACAACATCAAAATATCAAAAAGCCAAGGAATAGGGGGGTATTTGGGTAAATACAGGAGGTAACAACATACGAACTACGACTACGAGGGTTCCCCCTTGTTAGGGTTAAGTCACATGATTGGTTGAACCCGAAATTGGTCAGGCGTAAATCAGGCCCTCTCTAACTTCATCATTCAACACGTAGCACTTTTATGACCCCTCTGTCCTTCATCATTACCAGCCCCTTCCTTTTTAAGGTTTCTCCCACTATTCTTCAAGTGTTCCATTATCATCATCCCATGCTTTTGTTTCTATGCTCTTTCCCTCCCTTCTTCTCCACCGTTGGATGTATCCAATCCCACCTTTGCATAAGGGCTGGTAGTAATTTGTTTTATTTTTTCCTTTGTAGAGTAGAGCAATGTCAATGAATGAATTTCAAATAGAACCATGAATTTTATATATGACTCACTTTATTAATAAAGTAGGACTCATGTAAAATTTAATCAATAATTAAAATGGTGTTAGAGAGAGTCTTAAAAAAAATATGTTATTAACTTTTTTCATCCCTATCGAATAATCTTGATATATAGTATGGTTATATATTTAAACGAGGATCTACTTATCGAAAAAAATAATATTTAAGTGAGGATCTATCCCAACAATATTTTGAATGAAATTCTATATTACTCTCAAAGTGATATAATTGTAATAGATAAATTTTAATAATTACCCTAAAGTAGTTTTTTTTTTTGATAAAAACCCCAAAGTAGTTGACCATAGTGAAAGTGAATTATATCCACGTGCGAACTTTACCTGCATGATTAGGGATTCGAATCCTGAAATCGTCACTTGGGAAAATTAATAAAATTAGTTTGTAAAACATAAAGATTATAAATGTATTTCTGAATTTACTTTCAAACAAAATTTAGGATGAATGACATTCATCCCGTTGTAAACTAATAACTTTGACAATATTTTTTTATGTCTTTGACCGAGTATTTTTACAGACAAAGTCGTGAGATTAACTTTCGTACAAGGTTAGGTAAAGCCCACCTAAAAATAGATATTCCAAGTTCGAATTTTTGATCTTGAAAAGATAAAATTTGGTGGCCGGTAAAGTCTACTTCTATTGCGACCAAGTAGTTTTGGTTATCTTAACAAAAATTTGATTTAAAATAAAATTACGTACATACGAGTTATTAAGAATTTATAAATTTAAACCAAATGATGTTGTTATTATATAAACAGAAAATTAATAGGTGAACCGACCGACCCTTTTTATGATCCGAAGTTAACTTTACGTGTAGCAGAAAACTACTTCACCCACTAACATCACAATTCATAGGTTTTAGTTTCTGTAATTTTAACAATTTCTTTACCCCGGGTCCTTTTCATTGAGTTAGCAGTGTGTCAAACACAACACAGTTTGATAGCTGAGAGAAAAAGACAGGTAGAGAGAGAATCAGAGAGTGATTTGATTTTTAGAGTTTGCATTAGGGCTTGATAAAGATGGTTTTGCTCAGATTCTTAAGGAACCAGATTACATTACAATATTTCTTTTTCCTTTTCCTTTTATTTTCAATAATACACACACACAGTTCACACGAGAGTGTATAAATATATATATTCATACAGCAACCCACAAAAATATTCAGAGGTTTTATCCTAATTTTAATTATATATATATTTTTTGTGATTGGATATTTGAGTGTAAGAAAGAGAAGTTGCAAGAGAGAGAAGAGAGAGAGAGAGAGAGATGGGAAGGGGAAGAGTTGAGTTGAAGAGAATTGAGAACAAGATCAACAGGCAAGTGACCTTTGCAAAACGAAGAAACGGGCTTTTGAAGAAAGCTTATGAGCTATCCGTTCTTTGCGATGCCGAGGTTGCTCTCATCATCTTCTCCAATAGAGGAAAGCTGTACGAGTTTTGCAGCAGCTCAAGGTATTCCACTAAAATGCAATATATGATGCCAAAATTTTCATAACCCAAAAAACTATACATAACTCTCTTTCTTCTATATGTGTGTATATATGTCCACATAAATAATACTATATATTTTTTTTAATATATGGTTTTGATTTTGGTTCCAAGATCTCAAAATCTCCTACCCTTTTGATTTTTGCTGTTTTCAGTGATGAATACAAGCCTTTGCCAGCTTCTGAAAAATATATAATGTTTTTATTTTTTTTGTTAGAGAAAACATGAAAAAAGTTGATTTTCTTTTTTCACTGTTAGAGTTTTTTCCGTTTCTGTGAATGTCTCGGCGTTTTTAGCAGGTTGAGTGTTTCTGAGATCGTATTGCTGTTAGATCTGCAACTGGAAACGCCATAAACCCCAAACACACCCTTATACATATAAAATAAATAAAAACAAGAGAAGCTATTCACTGTTGTATTGTATTGACTCTATTTTTTTTCTTTTGTACAAAGCCTTCAGCTTTCTCTTTCTTTCCCTCTTTTGGGTCTCAACCCAGCATCTGAATTTTCCGTTTTTTGCTTCATTTGCGTTTGAAACAGATCTGGTTCAAAAGCTTTTCCAAAAAGTAAAAAAATTGAGTCTCTGGTCAGGTCTCTTTTCGGTGTAATTAAGTGTTGGGAAAAACAAACACATAAAATCACTTATTTTCTTCCATTTGGAGTCTTACCACCTAGTCTGCTTTTTGTTTCAGTGTTTAAAAATCACTTAAACAACGTAACCCATGTCTCATTTACTCTAGGTTTTTTTTTTTTTTTCCTAAATAGTTTTTCTGTTTTCTCTGTGTATGTAGTTTTTCTTTCTTCTCTCCTCCCATTTTAAGCTTCCCTTTTTCTTTTGGTATTTTTATATTTTAATTTTGTTTGTTTTTCTTTCTTTTTTTGTCATGCCCTTAATAACCTGGGGTTTTGTTTCTGATCCACAACCATGACCAAAGAGCAAAATGGTGTGTGTTTTCTCTTGGAGTCAACCATGCTTGCTTTTGTTGCTTGGTTAAATATTACTTCTCTATGTTACTGACAACACACGTTTTCAATTGATCATTTCATGAAATGACAGAGACTTTTTGGTTAAATCACTTGACCTCTATCTCCTCTTCCATCTACACATGTTTTTCAATCACTTCAAACAACTTCTTCTTGCTGTTAGTACCCTTCAGATCTGTTTGTACCCGAAAATTGCTATGTTCCATGCGTTTAATTTTGGGCACTTTTATTATCAAATCTTAAACTACTCATAGTCCTGGCATAAGTTTGTTACTTTTTATAAGCTTTTTATTTATAAAATTAAAAAAATTAATATAATTGACTTAAGTAATTTAGAGATACTGATCGATTTCTCGTAAGATCTTTTTCTTCTTGTTTACAACATTTTGTAACGCCTACGGTATTTCCTATACCCAAGGAGCATTCAGCTCTTGCCTTTTTTTTTATCAATGGGATTTCTTACTATTTATGAAATATCTATTTTTTTTGGTGCTAATTAACCTTGTTGTTTATCGGAAAAAAAGCGTTTATTTTTCTTCCTTTTTGATTTAAATTTGTATAATGTTGTTTTACTCAATTTATTTTGGATCGGTTTCTGAGTACTAATAATTTAGACAAATGTATTTTTGTGTAAACGTGCAGCATGCTCAAAACGCTAGAGAGGTACCAGAAATGTAACTATGGAGCGCCTGAGGCTAATGTGTCTACACGGGAAGCCTTGGTAATGGTGAATAATCCCATTCATCGTATTTAATTACAGTATTTGTGCATTTAATTAACTTGCCGAACTGGGCCATTGAAATTTCTTTGTATTTTGTTTAAGGGGTTATGGTTCCTTCTTTTTTTTTTTAAAAGCAAAATTATATTGAAATCAAACACAATGCGTGCTCAAAACCATATACAACAAAACCGAAAAATAACCAATGTAAATATCTTTATTTACTTATAAAGATATTTATAAAGGGGGAAGTTGATTTATATGTTCAGCAATGTTATGCCAATATGATCCAAGGTTTAGTTTTTTGTTTATAGCTATAACAGTAACCGGTGCAGGAATGTCACATTAATAGATAGAACTAGCTAGCTAGAAGAAGAATTTAGAGGAGATACACAAACATTATGATGAAGGGGAAAAAATTGAAAACCTATCAAAGACTCCACAACATATATAATCCATCCTTTAGAACTAAGGCTTAATTAAACTGGCAGGCTTTCAATCAGCAAGCTGCATTGTGTGACTTAGCACAAGCACAATAAAATAATTTATCTGTTACTGAATCTGACTCAAAAAAAGCTTCCCATCCTTTGCTGACACAGTTTTTTCAATAAAAATGTCAAAGTTCACCTTAGTATTCTGTACAATATAGCTCATCTTTCACCGAAACGTTTGTTGCAGCTGTATCAGCACCTCAGGATTTCTCCTCATACAATGCTCCACCATGGACAACAGTTTTGGTGATAGTGATATTGTTATTAAGATACATTGTTTTTTTTAATAAGCAAAAATTGTATACAAACTTAAAAAGAGATATACAGGTGAGGAGATACAACAGTGGGACAGCGAGATATATGGTCAACCAAGTTTTACATAAAGAGTAACTACATTAATTTAATAGAATTTTTGCCAACCTTCCTTCACGTTCACAGAAAATAATGATATCATTTGCCTTCAATTTATTTTCCTTGTTAAACTGTTACCAATCATCTAGGGTTCTAGGCCCTTCTAGTGTGGAAGACTGGAAAAATCTACAAACTTGGATGGATAATAATTTTCATCTCGTTTCTATACATCTGCACAGTGATAAGCTTGGAAATTTGGCTTCACAATTGTTATTTGTTAGATTAGTATAGTGGGTAGAGAGAATTTGGAAGGATTTTCTGAACTGATTACATTCTGGTGTTTTTGGGCTTGTGAAGAAGCATCATATATACATTTACATTTTACCTCTATAAAGGAATTGGGGTTTATAAGTTACAAAGAACCATGTTTTAATTTATTTACATAAACTCTAGCTAGTTCCTCAGTTCATGCAAATAGTGCCTAGAATCATGTATGCAGAGAGTTTAAGTTGAGCCTTAAATCATGATGCCATATGAAATGCATTGTCATGGCCCCAAAGAAAAGAGATTTTAGAACCGCTATGCATGTCTTGGTATATCTTCCCGTAATTATGTCAGTGCATTCATTTATTTTGGTGCCGTGTGACTGTAGGAGTTAAGCAGTCAACAGGAATACTTGAAGCTGAAGGCGCGTTATGAAGCCCTCCAAAGGTCCCAGAGGTACGTACTTATGCTCTATTTTACCTTTTAGCTATGTGTGGCTCAACCAAGTCACTGATGTATTTAACTATTACCCTCTTATTAATTAGGAACCTTATGGGAGAAGATCTTGGCCCTCTAAGCAGCAAAGAACTCGAGTCACTTGAAAGGCAGCTAGATTCTTCCTTGAAGCAAATCAGATCAACAAGGGTACTCAAGTTTCAACTGTTTGCCAATTACCAACTTAATTAAATTTTCCAGAAACATATAATCCTACATTCCTAATAATAAATCATCCTCACAAGTCACAACTAAGCCCATTTTGAGAGAGTTATTTAAATCATATGTACTTTGTAGTAAAAGAAAATAGAAATAATATAGGGTTTGCACATGGAGTTCTAAGAGTGAACAGTCATTAAAAATAAGTATTAGATAAAAATATAAGATAATATGAATTATATCCTTTGATCTTTTGGGGCACATAATTATTAATTAACATCGAAAAGGGTTATATATTCCCGGGGGGGGGATGAATATGCTTGCTTATAAAAAAAATTGTAATTCTAAATATATAGTTTTTTTTTAATTCTCAAAAAGTATAATCTCTAACTAATTAAAACCGCTGTTCCTGTCAAAAAAAAAAAAACTAAAACCACTGTTAATGTTTGATTGCATGTAGTGTGTGTTTGGTTCCACTTCTGGAAACCCCAGAAGTGCTTCTGCACCTGTCAAATGTGATTCTGGTTGAAAAAGAGGTGTTTGGTTACACGTTTGTGGAATCAATTTTGCATCCGGAATTGATTCTATCAGCAGCAGCTTGGAGTAGTTTCTGCTTTTGGAATGAAAAATTATACTAAGTTTTACATAAAACTTGCTTTCAGAATAAAAATATCCAAACATAAATCACTTTACTTCAAACTCAATTGTATTGACATCAATCTACAAAATCAATTCCATCCAAAATCAAATTTATCAAACGTTGATCCAAACACACACGTAATTATACGAGTTCCATTATTTATACAACAAATTTGAACACCAATACTATAATTTTATATTTTTATACACTTGTGTTGTGTGTCAAATTAAAGCGATGTTGTCACTTGATGTTCAAAGAAACTTTACTGTGATTGTACAAGTAAAAGTATTTTATTTTGAAAGTTTGTATCCTCTACAGACCCAATTCATGCTGGATCAGCTCTCTGATCTTCAACGCAAGGTATGAGAATAATTTTGCTTTCCTTTGTCACCTTTTGCTATCTTCTTCTGCCAGTACCTGCTTTTGCATGCTCATCAATTTATTTCACTTTTGTATAGGAACACATGCTAAGTGAGGCTAACAGGTCTCTGAGACACAGGGTAAGAAACATCTCACCAGCCTATGTAAACGTAAATAATCCCTCAAAGTATGGGTCATGCATATATAGTGCTAAGATATCATTTATAGATTTAAAATATATAATTCTGAGGTCATGTTTTCAAATCAACAAAATAGATTAATCAACAAGGACTAGAATCATGCATGACCAAAACAAATTGCAATAAGATATAATCCATCTTTGAATGGAGAAAGCACCCTGATCAACTTGTATTATCGTATTGAAAAATAACTTCTAACCGAACATAGCTAACTTAACCAACTTAACAAATTAAGTTAATATTGTAAATAATTGATGGGAGTAAGTGTAAATGACTTTGTGTGCTGTTTAATTAGCAGTTGGAAGGGTATCAAATAAATCCACTCCAGCTGAATCCCAGTGTTGAAGATATGGGCTATGGCAGGCACCCATCTCAAGCTCAGGGTGATGCCCTCTTCCATCAATTGGAGTGTGAGCCAACGTTACACATTGGGTATGCACTCTTGCTTGAACTCAATTCTCAATCAATCAATATTATATATAAAATGAATTATTTGTTTGAACTTGTTATAAGTTGATTTTAAAATTTATTGTCGATTATTTAAAATTTATCCCTTGTAGCATGGGTGATATGTTAAGCTATCTCATAATGCATGGTTCACTAGTAAATAGTTGCTTGAGCAACAAATTTGTTGGAATGAAATGAAATGGGAAATAATACGCTAGAGAAAGTGAACGACTGTTGCACATCATAAATAAGCATAATTAATATGATCCGGGTGGCATCTTCGACGTTAATCATATGAGATAATTGACTTGATTAGCACACAACTATATATGAATCATATTTAGATTTAAATTAATATTTTAAAAATAATGAAATTTGTTTAAGTGCAGATATCATCCTGATCCAGTATCAGTGGTGGCGGCTGGCCCAAGCATGAGTAATTACATGGCAGGATGGTTACCCAATTAGTCGCGGAAGCCCTATCATAAGATCCACTGATCAAGCAGCAAATTTGCCGTTTCAATTTTATTTGAAAACGAATTAAGAAAAAAGATGATAATCGCTTTGGCATGTAATAGACTTATTATAAATGTCTACCTTGTAGTAGGAACAATATAAACAGTGTTCTGTGTGCGCTTCCATTGCTTTGGTCGCTCTTTGTCCCTTTTTATAATAATAGAATAATAATAATATTAATAAATGTTTGCACCTTCTTATTGTATTGTAATATGTCCCAATGATCTCAACGCTTCCACTTGTGCCATTGCCTTCATTCTTAGTTCGCACATTTTTTTGTTTCTTTTCACGTATTTTTTTTTAGACATTGATTTTGCTTCAACATTTTTGGTGTGACTTTACTTCATTACTTGCATATATTTTATACACATTATTTCATATCCACTTTATTATATGATCTCACCTCATTTTATACGTTATCCTCATAATTTTTCACCTCAAACAAATATAAGGCAATGTGGTTAGTGCTCATGTACATTAAGCATTAATTTTAAGATAGACATTAATTACTCATCATTATGAATGAACAACACATTCACACCTTCAATAATACATGTGTAATGTATATCAGTGTTCATGGTGGTTTTTTTGGTAGATGTTCATGGTGCAGTTTTGATTCAACAAAAATAAAAGATTAAATCTAAATTTTTTTCGAAATACTTGTGATGTTACTTATTAAAATTATAGTATGGGTATTTTTATAGTTCATTAACGGGATGGCTAAAAATTAATATCATTTTAAGTCAGCATAGTTCATGTTTGGAACGGTGGTGGGGGAGACTGTGATGTGCTTTTTCAGAAGCTCCAATATGGAAATTCTACATCCAATACGTGATTTTGAGGAAAAGTGACACATTCCCAAACATGCACATAGTTGGTTAAACTGTGAGAAATCAATTATGAGTATACAAGTTCAAACATCCATAATATGTATCGCGCGTCATTATCTTATTTCCTTCTCCCCTCTCTTCCGCCCCGAGGTCTGTAAATAAACATAATTCTTCTTATTAGTGAAGTACAATTTAAACTTTTTTAGAACTTTTATGTTCATCTACATAATCTTGTCAAGTAAGATATTACATGCACTTTGTTGTTTTGAGCTAAACCTATTTACATACACTTAAACATATAGTCTCACTTTCACGTTTGTATCTAATTATAACTGATTCTACCTTTTTCTTTTGGTATATATACATTTTAGTTCTACTACATATCCTAAGTACGGGGGATGATGTGTATCATAAAGATGTGCAGGTAATTTTATTTTTGAGATATTTATAGATGTTCATGTCTTGTACTCTGGTTTCTTTTTAGGTGGAATTTTGATTTAAAGAAGTTATTTTGGATCATGAACGGTCGACATTATTTCCATGGATCTTGTTCCTTCTGTTTCTATATGAACATATATATTACTTTCGTTGCATATAGCATACTCGTTTGATTTTCTAAGTCTAAGATGGTCTCCCTTTTCTCTATCTTTAATGAAATTAATTATTTTTGTTTTGCATTTCCCTTTCAATCTGTTTGATGATTGAATAGTAAATCAAGACCTTATTTAGATATTTGTTATGGATTGGGTCAGATTGTTCGGGTTGTAATTTTTCCCCAACTCAATTCCCAAACCAAACTCCTCGGGTCCTCTATGAAGGATTACCTATAATTCTAATTTGTTTAGAACATCATACAGATACAAATCATAGCATATTACACATGTTAATCAAAGGAGAGGAGAAGAATTATGTACCTTGCATCATCGTAGAATCCATTACAGTGGGTCAGAATGTGAGAGAGAGTTGAACAGTGGATCAGAATGTGAGAGAGTTACTTCTCTCTTTCTGGTTGGTTCAGTATGTGTGTCTATTGGAATGCCTAATGGGGAGGCAATCCTTATAACCTACCAAAGAGTAGGGACCTCTCAACGGGTTAACATTAGAATGACCCAGCCCATCATAGGGTCACTCTTAGTAAATACCCAATAACAATTTCATCAATTGGTTACGTAATTAAGAATTAAATTATATAACTGATATATTAATAATTTAATTATAATTTAATCACCAATTAATGCTAATCCACATATTATACACATGTTAAATTAAAAAATTTAACAATTCTCCCACTTGGATAGCATTAATCAATTATTAAAATATAACAAGGAAATACCAGTTACGATCAAAGCATACGTTAACCAGCAGTATAAGAAATATAAGCTTTAACAATGCAAAAATAGTATCCGATAGGGAAGTAAATCATACATGCTAAAGACTCATATCTCACATAAAGAATGATGAATATAAAATTACATATAATTAATAAAGAGAAATATGCAATTCAAGAATGGTCCAAGCATCTTAAAATGCTATAAGAGATATGAAAACAAGAATGACGTCAATTTACATATCTCATAAAAACGATAATGGGCAAATAATGGTTTCAGACTCCCACTAATCCAATACATCAAAAGACTTAACTAAGCCCATATGAATTACATGATTCCGGAATATTCCAACAGTTAAGCCTTTGGTTAGTGGATCGCCAAGCATGTTTCTGTATCAATATGCTCAATACGAGTCCGAAACTCCCGAATCTTCTCTCTAACGAACAAATATTTCACATCAAAATGCTTAGTGCGAGAAGAGCTTCTATTGTTATGAGAGAAGTTCACAAAGCAGCAGATTGTCACAATATATCACAAGTGGCCTAGATATGCTTTCAACAATATGAAAGCCGAGAAATCAAATTTTTCACTCACATGGCTTGACAAGTAGCCTCATAGCAAGCAACATACTCTGCTTCCATGGTAGAAGTAGGCAGTAAGCGTCTGTTTGACGCTTTTCCAAGAAATAGCTCCTCCCGCCATCATAAAGATAAAGCCAAAAGTAGATTTTCAGGTCGTCGGGGCAACTGCGAAATCGAAATCGAGAATAACCAGTGACCTGAAGTTGATCGGACTTCTTATAGGTCAACATATAATCTTTGGTTCCCTACAAATATCTCATGACCTTTTTACGGCTTTCCAATGACCCAAACCTGGGTTGCTCAAGTATCTCCCTAAAGCATTTACAAAAAAAGCAATGTCGGGACGAGTACAAACTTGAGCATACATTAAACTCGCCAACAATGAAAGCATATGGGACTTTTTCCATTTCATTTATTTCTACATCATTTTGAGGACATTGAGATTTAGAGAATTTTTCCTCACCCTTTTGAACAGGTGCAGCACATGGGGAGCAAGAATGCATATTAAACCTTTTGAGGACCTTTTCAATATATCCTTTTTGAGACAATCCAAGAACACCACGTGACCTATCACGATAAATCTGGATGCCTAAAACAACAGAAGCATCACCAAGGTCTTTCATATCAAAGTGGCTACTCAACATAAGTTTTGTCTCGGTCAGAATTTTAACACAACTGCTAGCAAGAAGTATATCATCAACATATAGAACGAGAATGATGAACTCACCCTCACAAGTCTTCAAGTAAACGACCGATCCGAGGCATTTTCTTTGAAGCCAAGAGAAGTGACAACCTGATCAAACTTCAAATACCATTGTCTGGAGGCATGTTTCAGTCCATAAATAGACTTATTCAGCTTGCAAACCAAGTGCTCTTTGCCTGTTTCAGTAAAACCTTCAGGCTGAACCATGTAAACATCTTCAGTAAGGTTTTCATTCAGAAAAGCCGTCTTCACATCCATCTGGTGAAGTTCTAGATCAAAATGAGCTACCAAAGCCATGACAACTCGAAATGCATCTTTTGTAGAGACTGGTGAGAAAGTCTCCTTATAGTCAATGCCTTCTCTTTGGTTATAGCCTTTAGCTACTAGTCTGGCTTTGTACCTTTCAACTTTACCATCCGGGAGTACGTTTGGTTTTGAAAACCCATTTGCATCCAACAGGTTTACAACCAATTGGTAATTCCTCTAGACTCCAAACACCATTATGAGACATAGAAGACAACTCATCATGCATAGCATTCAGCCAATCAGAAGCATGAGAGCTAGAAATTGGCTCCTTAAAGGTAATAGGATCATCATCATCATTGAGGTCAAACTCATGTTCCTGAAGATATACAACATAATCATCTGGTATGGAAGGTCTGCGCACTCTTTGAGATCGTCTCAGTGGAACTTCATCAACAATAAGATCATGTTCTTGTTCATCTACTAGTGGTGCTGCCACACCATCTTCATGTTGAAGATTCTGATCAACATCATTAGCTGGAATCATAACTTCTTTAGGAAAAGGAACAGCTGGTATAGGAACAATGGTGCGATCTTCTCTAAGAGTAACTGGTCGTGGTATATCACTCCCACTATCCAAGTCATCCTCAAAGAAAATCGCTCGATCAGATTCGACGATTCGCATAGAATGAGATGGACAATAGAATCTGCTACCTCTGGAACCCACACAATAGCCAATAAAGAAACCACTAACAGTCTTAAGATCAAGCTTCTTAGACTGAGGATTATAAGGTCTAACTTCTGCCTTACAACCCCATACATGAAAATGTTTCAAACTCGGCTTCTTTCCACTCATAAGCTCATATGGAGTTTTTGGTGCAGACTTGCTGGGTACTTGATTTAGAATGTAGACAGCGGTTTTTAAGGCATCTCCCCAAAGAAAGTCTGGCAATGATGAATGGCTCAACATACATCTTACCATATCCATAAGTGTGCGGTTACGCCTCTCTGCAACTCCATTTTGCTCAGGAGTACCAGGCATAGTGTATTGAGCTTCAATACCGCATTCCTCAAGAAATCTGGCAAAAGGTCCTGGGTTTCTACCCGTCTCATTATATCTACCATAGAATTCTCCACCTCTCGTCGGATCTTACACATTTTATCTTCCTACATGTTTTCAACTCAACAGCAGCCTTAAAAGATTTGAAAGCATCCAGGGAACTAGACTTTTCTTGAAGGAGATCTATCCATCCATATCTCGAGAAGTCATCTATAAAGGTAATGAAATACCCATATCCACCCATGGCAGTGGGTGTAATAGGTCCACACAGGTCGGTGTGAATCAACTGTAGCACATCATCACACCTATTTGCTGCTTTATTCCGAACTTTGGCAGTAAATTTGCCCTTGATGCAATCAATACATGTATCAAAATCGAAGAAGTCTAGATCATGAAGAATACCTTCCTTGACTAGCCTCTCAATACGAGGCCTAGAAATATGCCCCAAACGTCGGTGCCATAACATAGAAGAATGTTCATTAATCCTACTGCGTTTGTTTCCAATGAAGAGAATGTGAGCACATGTCATGTAGATTTAACATATAAAGGCCATCACGTAAAACCCCTGAACCAACGGAAATAGAATCTGAACAAACAATCAATTTTCCACTACCAAACTTAAAGGTGTAACCACATTTATCCAAAGCAGAAACAGAAATCAAGTTCCTTCTCATAGAAGGTGCATACACAGCATCTCTTAAAAGCAAATTATGTCCAGAAGGCAAAAGTAAAGAAACAATTCCAATGTCTATATAAGAAACTCCATCTCTATCTGCCATATTAATTTTTGACTCCGAATCACTTGGTTTCCTCAGGCTTTTGAACCCCTGCAAGGAATTCACAACATGATTGGTTGCAGGTGAATCTAACAACCAAGTATTTGGAGGAACATCAATGACATTGGATTCAAAGCATGTTAAAGCCAGGAATATACCTTGCTTCTCTTGTTTCTTTTTCAAGAAATAGCAATCATCTACCTTGTGGCCATACTTCTTACAATACTTGCAGTTACCCTTGAAGAAACTTTTCTTAGCTCTGAGATCTTGCTTTGCAATTTTCTTCTTTCCCTTTCGATCTTTCTTCACAAATCTTGAACCTGAATTAGAAATTGGATTTGGAGCAGATGCAGCAAAATGAGCACTGTGTGATTTACCCTTTTTAATGGACTCTTCTTCTTGTGTAACAATGGCAATCATCTCGTCCACTGTCCATTCAGCCTTCTGTGTATTGTAAGAGGTCTTCATAACATCGAATTATGAAGGAAGAGATTCAAGAACCCGGTAGATTAAAGTACTTTCGCCAATTTCAACTTTAAGAGATTTCAGTTTGTTGTAATAGTGCATCGGCTTCATGATATGCTCACGCACACCACTGACCCCATCATATTTGGTCTTGTCAAACAAGGAAAGATACTGACTTTTCTGAGCCTTCTCAAAAGTCATAAATTTCTCCCCAACAGCTTTCTGATATTCTTTAGCATTATCGGTCTCTAAGATACTCTGCCTGATGGATTTTTCCATAGTATACTTCATCACTTTCAGGCATACTCTATTAGAGTGTTCCCATTTCTCATAAGCATTTCTCTGGGCTGCAGTAGATTCATTTGTGAGAGCTGCTGGCTTGTCTTCCCTCAAGGCCAGATCCAAGTCAGCAATGGTTAAGTAGAGATCTAGAGACTCTTTCCAGTCCTCATAGTTTGTCCCATTTAGAGTTTTGACAGAATTTGGGAAGGAGGCTGACATAAAACAAAGAATAAGGAATCATTAAGAATTGAAAGGTAATATGATTCCATATATGTGTTCAGCCAATCTTGCCCATAATACAAATTTCTTATTCATTATAATTCCGCCTAAGGGTCCCGAATCATAATAAACAAGAAATATAACAAGAAGAATAATACAATGTGCAAAACTTACATCACCAAAATTTCTAATACTGATAGGGTACTTGAAAACCATAATTGACATAAGCTTGAGACAATAGTACGATGTATAATAACGAATTACATTAATAATAGTACACCGATAGGGTATAATTATTATTAATATAATACAAATATAACACATTAGAATAATTAATTATTTAACAACACAAATTTTGTATAATTATACCCACGATAGGTGAGTTCATAACTATACAAAATATCAATAGTTATGCTACAATTATACATTAGAAAAATTATATTGTATAACAAATGTAGCATAGAACACACAACTTAATTCACATAAGGCTCTAAAATTAATTCCATCTATATGACACATGATCAAGGAGAGTATAACATATCAAAGTGTCACAAAAAGGTAGGGAACAATCACAAAATTTTAGACCAAAACCTTAGAGTACAGTATTAAAAAATACAATATATTTTCGGATTTAACCATATAAAATGATTCGCGAGGCGAGAGGTATCTCGCGAGGCGAATCTTGTGAAAAGTCAGCAACGTTTGGTTTTCTCGCGGGTACTCGCGAGGCGAGTCAAGTGTTCGCGAGGCGACCCAGAAACCTTTCATTTTCCTAGAACAGTCAGCCTTCGGGGTCACGAGGCGAGAAGAGTAGTCGCGGGGCGAACCAGAGAGGATGACATTTTCACTGTTCTGCTGGCTTTCAGGTTCGCGAGGCGAGAAGAATCTCGCGAGGCGAATCTGGAATTCCAACAGATGCTGATGCCCAGAATCGCGAGGCGAGCATACACTCGCGGGGCGAAGCATCGATTTCTTACGTTTTATTTGATAAAATCCAACGATTTTCGAGTATGTTACTCGAATAACATGCGGGAATTGATTCAAGAACTTGAAAAAACAAAACCCACGAATTTGTACAAAGTTGTTCTTGATCCAATTCTGCAATAGCTATAATATGTATCTATTGAGCTCTGATACCAATTGAAGGATTACCTATAATTCTAATTTGTTTAGAACATCATACAGATACAAATCATAGCATATTACACATGTTAATCAAAGGAGAGGAGAATAATTATGTACCTTGCATCATCGTAGAATCCATTACAGTGGGTCAGAATGTGAGAGAGAGTTGAACAGTGGATCAGAATGTGAGAGAGTTACTTCTCTCTTTCTGGTTGGTTCAGTATGTGTGTCTATTGGAATGCCTAATGGGGAGGCAATCCTTATAACCTACCAGCAGAGAGTAGGGACCTCTCAACGGGTTAACATTAGAATGGCTCAGCCCATCATAGGGTCACTCTTAGTAAATACCCAATAACAATTTCATCAATTGGTTACGTAATTAAGAATTAAATTATATAACTGATATATTAATAATTTAATTATAATTTAATCACCAATTAATGCTAATCCACATATTATACACATGTTAAATTAAAAAATTTAACACTCTCGCCTCGAACAAACCCGACCACCCAAATCAGTGCAATTTTTTCGGCTCGGATTGGTCTAGCTCGTGGGTCCACCAAGACCCATAACCACCCTTAGTTGATGGGTCAATAAACCATTTGTTCGAGGGAAAATAAAATCAAAACTTCGATAGTTGCACTCTTCTTCTTCTTCCCCAAAATGAAACCCTAGCCTTCTGCAACCAATTGCTCTGAGAAGCAGATCTGGAAACTTCTCCCTTCATGTTCACAGATCCACCATGTTCATAGAGCTAGCTCGCTGGAACGGAGAGGGACACTGCTCGCGACGGCCGACCAGTGGAGCGGTAGATCTGAGGCGGAAAGACGCGGAGCGTGGGTGATGGAGCGTCTGGAATCTGGATCGTGTCTGACAACCTCAGCCCGCCGTTAAGAGGAATATCTATGTCAAAAGGATCCAAAAATTAGGTGTCCATGTAAGAAGTGCAAGTGTCTAAAATTCCATAACGAGGATGATGTGATGGCACATCTCTATGAGAGGGGGTTTATGGCGAATTATTATTATTGGCTCTACCATGGTGAAAATGACCATTACATAGAGGAGGATCCGAATCCGGATGCACAGAGATTTAATGACATGTTGGTGGCTGCACAAGCTCCATTGTGGGATGGATGTCAGACCTATTCGGAATTGTCGACTTCCTTGGTTGCTCTTAGCATCAAGTCCGACTACAATGAGACTGAGGGTGAGTTCGATCGTTGGGTTGGCTTTATGGCTGATTGACAACGCTGTCGCGCACGCGTCAAAAAGCGAGCGGTTTGTAAAAATATGTAGACAGGGAGCGACAACTCGAGTATCGTCTCACAAGGACTCTTGGGTTGTTGTTAACAGAAAAAGTCAGTTTTGTGGGGGAGGGGCGGGGTTGGATTTGAAATTAAAATAAGAAAAAAAGCAGAAAACAATGCAAACTAAATAATTATCAAATAAGCTAAACGATCAACCTACTGCTTTCGGTTTCCCGCTATCATTGATTCATATAATTCCAAGCCCTAAGCGGATTCTAATCCCTTTTCGATCGTAGTGACAATTAACAAGCGAAATTGGCGCTACACGATTTATGTTCCTAATTCCCGAATTAAGCAAACGGGGTGAAGCCCTCGTGAATTAAGCAAACACGAATGAACACACGCGAATTAAGCAAACGCGATTAAGTATAGGAACACACAATCATCGAAACAAATCAATACTAATTCTATACAATCCTGAATTAAGCAAACAGAACATATAGAACAATATTGAAAGAGAATAGCATTAAGTTTAGGAATTACAGAACCTCAAGCGTCAATGGAACCCGATTACAACAAATCAATCTAAGGAGACTAGTTCTCCATTAACAACTATGACAAAACCTACGAAAAAATTCGCAGCGTCAAAATGGGAGAGAAGAAGAAGATGATCGATTACGCCTAAAACAGACTATAAATACAGATTCGGGGTTCCGCGCTCGCGAGGCAAGCAGCCTTTTCGCGAGGCGAATCTTATGAGTTAGATCTTCATTGTTTGGCTTTCTCGCGAGGCGAGACGAGGATTCGTGAGGCGAGACTTCAAATTCCAGTCTGTCACGGTCGTGACCTTCATCACGGCTAAGCTGTGATGGTCTCTGTCCTTCAGGGTTTGGATTTCTCGCGGGGCGAGACAGAGAGAATGGCATTTTTGGCACAGCAAGGCTTCAGGCTCGCGTGGCGAGTAGCCTCTCGCAAGGTGAATAATTCCAGAATTGCTTCTCTTTATTAACCTGAAAACAAGAAATAGCATTAAGTGCTTTATTTGACTCTAAATCAGCTAAATTACCCTAAAACTACTTTAGAGACTCAAAATTCTCGCCTCGAACAAACCCGACCACCCAAATCAGTGCAATTTTTTCGGCTCGGATTGGTCTAGCTCGTGGGTCCACCAAGACCCATAACCACCCTTAGTTGATGGGTCAATAAACCATTTGTTCGAGGGAAAATAAAATCAAAACTTCGATAGTTGCACTCTTCTTCTTCTTCCCCAAAATGAAACCCTAGCCTTCTGCAACCAATTGCTCTGAGAAGCAGATCTGGAAACTTCTCCCTTCATGTTCACAGATCCACCATGTTCATAGAGCTAGCTCGCTGGAACGGAGAGGGACACTGCTCGCGACGGCCGACCAGTGGAGCGGTAGATCTGAGGCGGAAAGACGCGGAGCGTGGGTGATGGAGCGTCTGGAATCTGGATCGTGTCTCGACAACCTCGGCCCGCCGTTAAGAGGAATATCTATGTCAAAAGGATCCAAAAATTAGGTGTCCCTGTAAGAAGTGCAAGTGTCTAAAATTCCATAACGAGGATGATGTGATGGCACATCTCTATGAGAGGGGGTTTATGGCGAATTATTATTATTGGCTCTACCATGGTGAAAATGACCATTACATAGAGGAGGATCCGAATCCGGATGCACAGAGATTTAATGACATGTTGGTGGCTGCACAAGCTCCATTGTGGGATGGATGTCAGACCTATTCGGAATTGTCGACTTCCTTGGTTGCTCTTAGCATCAAGTCCGACTACAATGAGACTGAGGGTGAGTTCGATCGTTGGGTTGGCTTTATGGCTGATTGACAACGCTGTCGCGCACGCGTCAAAAAGCGAGCGGTTTGTAAAAATATGTAGACAGGGAGCGACAACTCGAGTATCGTCTCACAAGGACTCTTGGGTTGTTGTTAACAGAAAAAGTCAGTTTTGGGGGGGAGGGGCGGGGTTGGATTTGAAATTAAAATAAGAAAAAAAGCAGAAAACAATGCAAACTAAATAATTATCAAATAAGCTAAACGATCAACCTACTGCTTTCGGTTTCCCGCTATCATTGATTCATATAATTCCAAGCCCTAAGCGGATTCTAATCCCTTTTCGATCGTAGTGACAATTAACAAGCGAAATTGGCGCTACACGATTTATGTTCCTAATTCCCGAATTAAGCAAACGGGGTGAAGCCCTCGTGAATTAAGCAAACACGAATGAACACACGCGAATTAAGCAAACGCGATTAAGTATAGGAACACACAATCATCGAAACAAATCAATACTAATTCTATACAATCCTGAATTAAGCAAACAGAACATATAGAACAATATTGAAAGAGAATAGCATTAAGTTTAGGAATTACAGAACCTCAAGCGTCAATGGAACCCGATTACAACAAATCAATCTAAGGAGACTAGTTCTCCATTAACAACTATGACAAAACCTACGAAAAAATTCGCAGCCGTCAAAATGGGAGAGAAGAAGAAGATGATCAGTTCTGCCCTAAAACAGACTATAAATACAGATTCAGGGTTCCGCGCGCTCGCGAGGCAAGCAGCCTTTCGCGAGGCGAATCTTATGAGTTAGATCTTCATTGTTTGGCTTTCTCGCGAGGCGAGACGAGGATTCGTGAGGCGAGACTTCAAATTCCAGTCTGTCACGGTCGTGACCTTCATCACGGCTAAGCTGTGATGGTCTCTGTCCTTCAGGGTTTGGATTTCTCGCGGGGCGAGACAGAGAGAATGGCATTTTTGGCACAGCAAGGCTTCAGGCTCGCGTGGCGAGTAGCCTCTCGCAAGGTGAATAATTCCAGAATTGCTTCTCTTTATTAACCTGAAAACAAGAAATAGCATTAAGTGCTTTATTTGACTCTAAATCAGCTAAATTACCCTAAAACTACTTTAGAGACTCAAAATGTTGCTTGAAGACAATCAAGTCTAATTTGGGCGAAAACGAGATTAAACTCGAATAAAACCTATGGTCTTTACTAGTCAAAAACTAGTCGAGCCAGAGGCTGATCAAAATATCCCAAACTTAAACTTTGCTTGTCCCCAAGCAAACTAAAACTCAAAAAAGGACTCAAACTTGGCAAGCTTAAAGTTTTCAATCAAATTCGCACCAATTTCATGCAATTTTAACAAAACAGTTTTTCTTCAATGTTTCCCCCCTTTTGTAACAATGTAATCCCCACATTCATCTACTTTAAACAATTGAGAATTCCATCGTTCATGCAATCATTAATCTAAGTTGAGGATCCAAGTTACACACAAAAGGGAGATCACCAATTTCAAATTATCGCCTTCCTCACAAGGGCATTTAATTTCACTCATTCGCTCAGTTTGTCTAGGCTATCAACATTTCAATCAATTTCACTTTAAAAAGCACTTCCCATGAATTTGATTTTCATCTCAATCAAGGTTCCCACGAAAATATGCATGCAACATCAGAAGGTCTTTAAAGGTTGTAATGGGGCCTAGCTAAGGGTAGGATATTCAAAGGTACTAGGCTTAAGTCCCTAGGAACTAAGAGAGCATGAGCAACTTTGATACATTGAATTTCCACTCAAATTCCTTTTTTCCATTTTTCTTTTTTCTTTGGGTGACTACAGCCCTTTTTCTTCTAATACCCCTTTTTTTTGACATTTTTGCTCTTTTCTTTTTTTCTCTTTTTTTTTTCTTTTCTTTTTGCCCTTTGGCTCCAACCTTTATTTTATTTTTTTATTTTTCTCAATCCCAAACAGCACATCATATCCTTGTAGCCACCCCAAACTTAGTTTCTTTCAATCCCTGTCTTGCTACGCTTCCATGCTCTCCTAATCCTAAGATCGGGTTAACACGGTTTTTCAGAATTTTGGCTTATAATATGAGGTCATCAAGAAACAATAGGCTTATTAGGCTCAATGTGGCTAACTAGGGGACATGCATTAGGGATTGGTTCAATTTAGGCCAAGTAGCTAATTCAAAGAAAATTGCCTAAATCATTTGATGCAAACACATAGGACATGCAAACCATGAAGAGATTCAAGCAAATTCGGGAAAGTGCAGCTCAAAAGTGATTCACACAGTTAAAAACATGTTGGAGGCTCAAATCCTCACCTGGACATTTTTCGCAAGTTGTTTGACCGAGATTCTATCCCTAGTGTGTGCATCCTTTCACCCCAAACTTATCATAAATCATGCAATCACAATGAAATATCTCAAAGCTCAATTTTTAATTTTTCAAATGGGGATCAAATTTTCAATTTCAAAACCTAGGGGGAAATCATCAACAGTCAACACATGTCATGCAATCAATCTATGCAAAATTTGATCAAAAACCAACAAGCTCACCGACACAAGACTCATACACATACTCTTGATCTTCTCAAATTATTCAAGAGCTAAAAGAAAACAAAACAGAAACAAAGCAAGGATAATTAAAAAGGAAAGGGTTTAGAGAAAACTCATGGAGTTCCACCCGGATCCCACTGTCTGTGATACAGCGGCCACGGAATGCTCAAAGTACGATATGATCCTCCCGGATCCCATGGCATGAAGCATAAGTATGGGAGTGGACACTTGACAATTATGGTGACTCCGCCAAGTGCGGCGGACTTCTCACTCCCTCTTGGTTAAAATTTGACCTCCCGGTCAACAAAGTCAACAAAGTCCTCCCAATAAAATTGATGTTCAACCTCTTGGATTGGCCATAGTGTCTTCATATTCAAGGATGCAAAATCCAGTCTCTCAGGCAGAGGTTTGAACTCCATCACCGGTTGTTCCACAGTGGGAGGTCGCAAACAGGTGTCGAGGGTCTCTGGTGCTGCTTCAACTTCTGCACGATCTTCATTCACTGCGCTGACAAATCCATCACCTGTTATACATGCAGAAATCTCAGCACACACCACACAAGGGTTAGTGTTAGTACAGTCAGTACATATAGTACAACAAACTAAATCAGAAAAGGCTTGAATGTCTGGAAATTCAATACACAGTTCATCCCTCCCATCACATTCAACAAATGCATATGAATTATTAGAATCATCTAATTCCAAAGGTTCTTCATCATCCTCAAGCATGGTGAAGCAGATGTCCTCCTGATCCTCATTTTGTGTTTCTTGGCCGAACAGGGCCCTCAACCTCATGTGTCTCATGTTCCATATGGATGTTTTGCTCCTCATACCCTAAAAAGATGAGCTTTCAACACATGCTACCCACGAAGCAAATTCATTACAATCAGTACATGAGGTATAATAGACAGAATCAGGAAATGGGTGAATATCTGGAGATTCAACACACAGTTCATCAATAGAAGTATTCTTGACATCATTATCAAAATTATGCTCAAAAGAAGTATTGTCAAGAACAACTATTTGTGAATCTGTATGTTCTTCAAGGGGACGTGGAGCTTGCAGTGTAGCCAAGGCGGAGGTGATGTGAAGATTTTGAGTGGCCAACTTCTGAAAACCAGCTTCTATCCTCTATTGGGATTCAAGATTTTGTTCTGTCATCCGTTGATTTTGCTCCGCCATCCGTTGCACCAATTCTTCCAGGCTGAACTGGGCTAGTGTAGGGTCGGGATGATATTGGTGCTGGCTTACTGTCATCTGATTCACCAAAGAAGATATCTCATCCACGATGCCCTGTCCTCCACCATGTTGGCCAGAATAGTGGTTCACTCCGTTCATGCCAGAATCACTACTAAACTCATAACCTCCAGCAAAGTCAGGATAATATATGCATGATGGCTCATAATAAACATTAGGCATATAATTTTGCATATAACTATCCATACTAAGGTTCACAACCAGACTTAGCAGCCAAAACTAATTCAGCAAAGATTATTTTTTTCCTGTTAATAACAACAAGAGTCCTCGGAAACTGCGCCAATTTTGACAACGTTGTCGCGCACGCGTCAAAAAGTGAGCGGTTTGTAAAAATATGTAGACAGGGAGCGACAACTCGAGTATCGTCTCACAAGGACTCTTGGGGTGTTGTTAACAGAAAAATTCAGTTTTTCGGGGGTTTGGATTTGAAATTAAATTAAGAAAAAAAGCAGAAAACAATGCAAGCTAAATAATTATCAAATAAGCTAAACGATCAACCTACTGCTTTCGGTTTCCCGCTATCATTGATTCATATAATTCCAAGTCCTAAGCGGATTCTAATCCCTTTTCGATCGTAGTGACAATTAACAAGCGAAATTGGCACTACACGATTTATGTTCCTAATTCCCGAATTAAGCAAACGGGGTGAAGCCCTTGTGAATTAAGCAAACACGAATGAACACACGCGAATTAAGCAAACACGATTAAGTATAGGAACACACAATCATCGAAACGAATCAATACTAATTCTATACAATCCTGAATTAAGCAAACAGAACATATGGAACAATATTGAAAGAGAATAGAATTAAGTTTAGGAATTACAGAACCTCAAGCGTCAATGGAACCCGATTACAACAGATCAATCTAAGGAGACTAGTTCTCCATTAACAACTATGACAAAACCTACGAACAAATTCGCAGCCGTCAAAATGGGAGAGAAGAAGAAGACGATCAGTTCTGCCCTAAAACAGACTACAAATACAGATTCAGCGTTCCGCGTGCTCGCGAGGCGAGCAGCCTTTCGCGAGGCGAATCTTATGAGTTAGATCTTCATTGTTTGGCTTTCTCGCGAGGCGAGACGAGGATTCGCGAGGCGAGACTTCGAATTCCACTCTGTCACGGTAGTGACCTTCATCACGGCTAAGCCGTGATGGTCTCTGTCCTTCAGGGTTTGGATTTCTCACGGGGCGAGACAGTGATTCGCGGGGCGAGACAGAGAGGATGACATTTCTGGCACAGCAAGGCTTCAGGCTCGCGTGGCGAGTAGCCTCTCGCGAGGCGAATAATTCCAGAATTGCTTCTCTTTATTAACCTGAAAACAAGAAATAGCAGTAAGTGCTTTATTTGACTCTAAATCAGCTAAATTACCCTAAAACTACTTTAGAGACTCAAAATGTTGCTTGAAGACAATAAAGTCTAATTTGGGCGAAAACGAGATTAAACTCGAATAAAACCTATGGTCTTTACTAGTCAAAAACTAGTCGAGCCAGAGGCTGATCACTGATGCAATGCTGACCGATAACTGTATGCCTAGGAATATATATCAAGCGAAGAAATCTGTGTCAAATTTGGGCTTGGGGATTGAGCGAATTGAATGTTACCGAATGGATGCATGTTGTATCGTAAATTTAAGACGCGAACCTGACGGCTTGTAGATTTTGTCATGCTGACCGGTATAAGATCAGAATTGATAGAAGGGGCATTGAAATAAAAACCCCTTTGAAGAGAATCTGGTATTTCCCGATTACCCCTAGACTCCAAAGGATGTACTATTCAATGGCCACCGCTCCTCACATGCGATGGCACAACAACAATCGGAGGGATCCAGGTGTCTTGTGCCATCCGTCGGATGGATAGGCTTGGAATCATTTTGACAGGATGTACCCGGAGTTCTCTCAAGAGCCCCGGAATGTAAGATTGAGCTTATGTACTGATGGATTTAATCCTTTTGGTCAATACGGTAAAGCTTACTCTTGTTGGCGGTTATTCGACCCCATATAATCTCCCGCCAGGCATGTGCATGAAGAGGGATTTTATGTTTCTGACGCTCATAATTCCTGGACCATCGAATCCGAAAAGCAAGATTGATGTGTGCTTGTAGCCTCTCATTGAAGAGTTGAACCGTTTGTGGAATTCTGGTGTAATGACATACGATGTATCATTAAGGCAAAATTCTATGCTTAAGGTAGCTTTGATGTGGACAATCAATGATTTTCCGACGTATGGGATGTTGTTGGGATGGATGACTGCTGGGTGGCTTGGCTGCCCTTGTTGCATGGGGAGGTCGAAGGGTTTCATGCTCAACCATAGTCAGAAGACTTCTTATTTTGATTGTCACTGCCAATTCCTTCCACAAGATCATCCTTATAGGAGTAATAGAAATGCATTCAAGAAGGGTCGTGTTGAGACAGCCATACCTCCCCAACTGTTTACAGGAGAACAGGTTTGGCAGATGGTTAGTCTGCTCCAGTTGATTCATGAGTCTGGAGGTGGCCAGATACCTGGATATGGTATTGAACATAATAGACCAAAAAAAGTATATTTTGGAGCTTGCCGTATTGGAAGACGCATTTGATACGCCATAACATTGATGTCATGCACACTGAGCGAAATGTGTTTATGATTATGTTTGACACGATGATGGATGTCTACGACAAGACAAAGGATACGTATAAGTCACGATTAGATATAGCAGAAATTTGTAGACGACATATCTATAATTGGTGGACATCGGGGGTGGCAAGTTACGAAAAACGAAGGTAAAGTATGCACTGAGCAAACCCCAACGGGTAGCTGTCTATGAATGGGCTAAACAACTTAAGTTACCATATGGTTATGCTTCTAACCTGTCCAGATGTGTTAATGCTAGGGAGGGAAAACTGCATGGAATGAAAAGTCATGACTGTCATGTATTCCTGCAACGGATGCTTCCCATCACATTTGCCTCTTTACCTTTGGAGATTTGGAAGCCAATTGTTGAGTTGATTCAGTTCTTCAAAGTATTAACTTCCACAACATTGAAGGTTGAGCAACTGAAGGATATGGAGCGGGACATTCCGATCTTGCTATGTAAGCTGGAATAGATATTCCCTCCGAGCTTCTTTGATTCGATGGAACATCTTCCCATCCACTTACCGTACGAAGCACGAGTGGGTGGTCTAGTTCAATATCGTTGGATGTACCCATTTGAGAGGTATTAAACTTATTTTGTACCTGCAATCAATTATGATATCAAAATTGGTATGTACATGTTAATAATCATTAACTTAGGGTTGTAATTTGTAGGTTTTTACGTTAATTAAAATTAAAGAACAAGGCTATGATTGAAGGTTCTATTTGTGAAGCATATCTAGTGGAGGAGGCTTCTACTTTTGCCTCGTTTTACTATCCAGACAATATGGAGACAAGGATAACTAGATTGTCGCGTAATGTTGATGTTGGTGAAGGATCTTCTTCTAGTCCTCAAATATCAATTTTTAATCATCCGAGCAGGGAATGTGGTGCAGAAATGAAATCATGGTTGGCTGCCCGTGAAATGATACCTATTGAGTCGTACGTGCTTCAGAATTGCGACGAGGTGGAGCTATTACTAGAGTAAGTTGCTATTAATTCATTAGTAACGTCTTAAATTGTGTTATTATTTCTTATTTAATAGATTTTGTATAGTCTAATGATAGAATATATGCTAAGGAGCTGAAAGAGCTTGATCCCGAAATCTCGGAGTCTCAAATTCCTTAAGAGGTTGGCAAACATTTTCCTAAGTGGTTCAAAAATTATGTAAGCCATCTAACTTATATTGCTATTAACTACTACCTTACGATTGTTTTCGCAACTAATACTCTTGAGAATCATTAACCCTAGGTTAAGGAAAGCCAAATTCAAAACGCAGTATTGTACGCTTTAGCATGGGGACCAGACAGGAGGATTCGAACATTCGAGACATTATAAATGGATATAAGTTTCACACAAGTCGATGGGGTCAGGGCATGAAAACTTCAAATTGCGGTGTTTGTGTTAGAGGGACCGACGGTCAATTAGATGATGATTTTTTTGGAATCTTAAGTGATATTTATGAATTAACGTATTCAGGTCATCCCAGTAAAAAGTTAGTCTTATTCAAGTGTGAATGGTTTGATAACACTCCCAATAGGGGTACAAAAGTTGGCAATAAACATGGGATTGTAGAAGTTAGGAAGTTGCGAAGATATCGGGTGTATGACCCGTTTATATTTGTACAACAAGCAGAGCAGGTATATTTTACCCCGTTTCCAGAGGGACATCAAGACTGGTTGGGTGTTATTCGATTGAAGGCACGCAGTGCTATCACCGATAATGTGATAAGTCAACCTGAGACAGAAGCTCCATACCAAGATGTTCATCAGATTGACGGGATTCAAATAATGTTGCAAATTGACCCTGACGAGTACCGGGGCATTCTTGCTGATCCCGGGCCATTTTTTTTCAAATAAATATTCAAAAACAAATTTTATAATTGAAGGTAATTAAATTGCTCTATCCAAACAAAAAATTTAAAATACAAGGTATTTGAATTGCTCCATCCAAACAAAGTATTTTTAAAATGAAAGTAATTTAATTGAAGCAATTCAATTGTCTTATATTTTAAATTCCTTAGAATTTTGAAATACTTCATCCAAACACACACTTATGCTTTGTTTGGTTGTGAGAAGAAAATGAGAAGAGAGGAAGATGTGAGAAAGAGTATGAGAAAAGAGAAAATGGTGAGAAATAGAGTAAATTTGATGTGTTGTTTGGTGTAAGAGAAAATATGAGAGAAATAGAGGAGAAAAATATGTTTTCTCTCTCTCCTCTTTGTTTGGTTGGATAGAAAATGAGAAGAGAAAAATATAATTGTTTTTAAAAAGACAAAAAATACTCTTAACTAAATAATTAAGATACAAATATTTTGATTTTATTAATTAAGTTAATTTAAATAATCAAATAATTTAAATTAGTTTAATTGATTTAAGTTATTTTAACTAATAAAATTTATTAGTTTAATATAATTATTTTATTATTTTAAATTTAATTTAATTTAATAAATGATTAATTTTATTCAATTTATTAAATAATTGAATAACGACCCAAAAAAATGGTAAAAAAATCATTTTACAAGAAACACTATCTTTCTCTTTCATTTTTTCTCACTTGAGGAGAGAAAAATTATTGAGGTGGATCCATCAATTTTATTATCCCTTCCATCAAATAAGAGGAAAATATATTTTCTTATTATTTTCTCTCTTGCTATTTTCTATTGCAATAAACAAAACATCAGCGAATGATGCCGTGATGAAACGAGATGATCTTAAACGCCCATGAGGACACGTCAAGATGTCCCACATAATTATTACTAGTTTAGCTTCCACGTTATCCGCTCCATATGCTGCATCTCCAACTCATACATCCTGCATTATTAGCATTACACGCGATATATATCACTACCTCCACCACCACCAATATGGAAATGGATTTTTCTGCTGTAACTGCATCATGCATCCACACTTTAATAATAGATACTATTGTTTAAAGTTTGTTTAATGAAGATGCATTGTTAATCGTCCGATCTTAAATCGATGACGAGATTGTTATTGCGTGCTTCCATTACAACAAGAATCCGGATCCCACCAATCTAATCGGCATCCACATTGCTTTGCACATAATAAAAAAAGCACACATCATTTTCTATTTCTGCCCTCAATTTACATCAATCATTTTCTCTCTAAACCAAACCCAAACCTTACGCAACAAACCAACCCTTCAACGCAACAAACCAGCAAGCAATACAAATCTAATATATATAACCACTTCAATAATTCTCCCTTTCTCTTCCCAACATTATCAAGATAGAGCACGTGACGTGACCCTCCATCACAACACATGTAAAGTTTCTAACTCTATCCATTTAGGCATTTACCTCTTTTCTAGCAATACCAAATTTCCCTTTTTATTTATTTGGATAATAAATTTCTGTTCCACAGGTTCTAAGAATTTATTTATTTTTATTTTCCTGGGATTTTCGGAAAGAGATGAGGAGGAGCCAGAGACAGGAAGATGAAGAATCTCGGGTTTTGTGCGAGCTGTCGGCTATGGTTTTGAACATGCTCCGTTCTCCGATGTCTTTATCCGACGGTCCTTCTCCTTCTCTTCCTCCTCGGCGTTTGACGCCGGAGATAACGCCGGCGGGGTTTGCTTCGTTGCTTCTGGGGATATCGGTGACGCTGATGGTGTGTGGATCGGTGACTTTCTTCATAGGGTTCGTGTTGATGCCGTGGGTTATTGGGTTGGTCATGGTTTTGTACGTTGCTGGTGTCGTTTCCTTTCTCTCCTCCATTCTAGGTTGTGTTACGCCCCGCAAGGATGTTCCTGTTCCTGTTCCTGTTCCTGGTAACAAACTAAATCAACCATTGTTTTTTTATTGCTTCAAAATTTTACTATGTTAATCTTATATATTGTTAGAATCAAGGGAAAAGTATGCTAAACTGTAAGTGAAATTACAATCACCTCCCCTTCAAACCTCAACGAGGTAATTGTAGGTATAATTGAATCTCAAGGAGGTGTTTGAAACGTAATTAAGTCAAACCTCGGATGTAAATTTAATTTTCCTGGAATCAATTATGTTTTGTTGGAAATTGGATAGATAGATAGATATATTTTTTTCAGGATATTGCTGACTGGTGTTATAAGGGTTTGCTAAATAATTAAAGATAGAAATTTTTATTGCAAAGTGGTATACTTTGTATATTTATATTTTGGGAATTCAAAACTTATAGTTCATCTTTTGATTCATTACATCATTAGATTATGGGGTTTACTAGTTATAGGCTTACAGCACAGAATCCAAATGAATTTCTCTTATTATTTTAACACCACCACAGCAGACAATACAAATCTAGGAAGCTTGTCTATTTTTCCCCCCAATTTTCAAAGATTGATGTAGTCATGACAATTTTGCAAATGGCCTAATTAGTTCATGTTACAGACAGACCAACTAATGCATAGCATGGGAATAGAAAATGGAAAGTTTGTACAAGATTACAAGTTATACCCATATACAAGATTATTTTATCTTATTTGAAAGCTAGGTTGGAAAGCATGTATTGCAAATTTTGATTCCTCGTGTTGCCAGTGGTGAAATTTGCAATACTCATTTTGTGGATAACTTGGTTACAGTTCATTATTATATTGATACTGAATTTGCTAGCAGTTTAACAAGGAATTTGTGCTAAAAGTTTTCTTGGTTCATGGTTTTAGGTTACCATAGTTTTCTTTTTTAAAAGGGATATTCCTATGGTTGAAACTTCATACTTCATCATAAAAATTCTAGGTTCAAATAGTATTCAGAGTAGAGTGAAAATTATGGGAATGAGATAAGTTATTATTGTAGAGCCTCTGCTGGATACAGAAAGAAAGAAATGTTGGATTTTTTTTCAGTCAAAGGTTGGATCTGCAATATTAGTTTTTGTTTTAAAACAATTAAGAATATAAATAAACAAATTTTACCTTCTGTATTTGGATATTCTTACCGGGAAATGATGGGAGCTGGTACTTTATAATATTGCTTGAGGCTGGCTAAGTTGGCAAGTTCTAGCTTTGCTTGGCTTTGGTTCATAACCCAAGTAAACTAGGGTAAAAGCTTTCCATTTGGAAAACAAATAATATAATAGTCTTTATAGAAGCTTAGCTCAAACCACATATTTGAGTTGTTTTCAATATTACCGTGTTTTATGTTGACTTGGCTGTCTGCTGGTGTGATAGAAATTGGATCGGATTAACAAGAAATATCCCAATTCCCACAAAATACACAATGAATCCCCTTTCCTTCTCTATCTCTATTTATAAATTCTTAACCCACTAACTAACTCTAACTGATTTACTAACAGAGGCCCATTAGGGCCTGTACCTAATAAGCATTATGTTTTCAGATGTATCACTATTTTTGGTTGCATCATGTATAATTCATTTTTGCTGTTGCAGAGTGGAAACTTCTGTAAAGAGATAAATAATGGAATCAGCTGTAGGATGCTGCAGGGTTTTGTGCCTGCTCATGCAATCTATAGAGCAATCAAAATCAGGGGGCTTCTCCTCTTATTAGATGCATGAATCGTGGATAGCAAGCTTTTGCTCAAGTTACCAAAATTTGTTGATATGGCTTAATTACAAACAGCCAAGAGAAGTTCTCAAGCACTAAGGATTGAGGAGTTGTTCCCAGCTTCTTTCTTCTGCCGTCAATTATTTTGTTTATCCTTAATTATAACATTTGTACATTTTGAATCATCTATACTATAAAAATAGAGGGAAAATAGGATTTGACTCATGACAGCAGGGTTGTACTTGTAACGGGGGAAGAAGCAAAATCAGGATCAGATGGTTGCTATAGATGAAGCGTCCGAAATTATTTATTTATTTATAAGAAAAGATGTTACAACTATCGCAGGAGTTGATGTGGATTAATGTTATGTTTATTTTTAGCCACGCTTTAGTCCCTCTTAATTGCTTGTGAGTTGTGATATTTGTTCAGTTCATCATACAAGAAAAAGGTTCTTCTTTGCCCATTCAAGGTTATGTCATTCAAGTGTACACGTGTAGGGACAGTAATTGTAGCATTCCACACAGTTAGACTTGATCAAGATAAGCCTAGACTATGTAACTCATCTTCATGAGGATTGAGGACCATAAGTAAGTTTCCACAGGACTAGACCTTCAGTTCACATCCTGAAAACTGAAAACGATCGAAAACATGGGCATACCATCACAAATAATAATAAACCAATGAAATGCTTTGCACCAAAGATGGTGTTGTAAGGGTGAAAGATGATCACCATCTTGGCAGCGTCACACACATACCCTTCGTTGCGATTGATAAATTAAGGCAACTAGTAGTTGGGTTGCGTAGGGGCACAGAAAAGAATGAGTGCCACATAGTCTTTGCTTGGATGGGGTGAATAAGGAAGGAAAGAAAATAGAGAGAGAGAAAATTGACAAATTTTCCATTTTTTCATTGGTTTGGTTGAGGAGAGAAAAAAAATTGGTGGAATCTCTGTCATTTTCTTTATCTCGTATTATGAGAAGAAAGTTGGAAAGAAAAAAATAAATTATCAAATTTATCTCTCATCTATAAATAACCCTTTCATCTAAGGGCAACATAATTATCATGTTAAAAACATATATTTTCTTTTTTTTTATTTTCTCTCATTTCAAACAATCATTAATAATCATTGTGACATGAAGGGGGAAAAAACCAACAATAAGGAGTCAAAATCCAAGAAACATACATGCATAACTTTTGGGAGGGTGCATTTTAGATGACACCCTAATAAAACAAAATAAAAGTTGAATTAGAGAGAACGTGTTTGTCATTTTTAAAACCATAAAAAAATGATAAAGCACATATTTTATCTTAAGAATTAGATAAATTTAAAATCATTTTAAACTAAACTTATCTAAAATCTGAGATTAAATGTTAAATCAGAAACAACAAAAGAATTTGATAGAAGAAAACAACAAAGAATACATAAGCGAAGAATTAACAGAACACAACTCACATGATGACAGAATTAGAGAGTGGGCTTGAAGAAAAAAAAAAGTTTGAAGGGAATTTAATTTTTGTATTATTCAATATTGTCCAGCCTTAGAATCTCAAGGAATCATCTACATCTCCACTTAAATCATAACAAGAAGCTCATAGAATATCATGAAGAAGAGAAATGAAAGAAGAATTTCCTTAATTACTTCTCAGAAATACAACATAAATAAATATTATAAGCAATGAACCACAAAGAATAAAAACAAAAACACAATGATACAATAAAGTACTAGTGCTAGAATTCATTAAAAAAAAGAAAAAGTAGTAATAGAGTGGTAGGGGAGTTGATCATCCTGTGTAGATATGCACAGCAATAGCAATTAGAAAGATAGTGATGAGTCCAAAGAAGATGATGGTGTGAATCAAGATAGCCACCCCACTTGTTTGCATGCTCCCAAACTCCACCACCCTACCCTTTCCCGGTATCTGAATCAGCAGCCCTGGGCTTAGTAGCACGAACAGCACCACTGCTATCACCACCGGACCCCAATCCGCCATCACCCTTCACAAATGGCTTCAACTTTTACAACAAAAAATAATTTTAGTATAGTATGTTAGAACAATATGATATAGTGATCACCAATTAATTCACCCATTAGCAAAGTGTGATCAATGAATATATGGTAACTGAGAGTATATAAGCTTATATTAAATAATAAATAGGGGACTAGAGAATGATTCTAATGGTGTGGCAAATGGCTGCTGATTGAGGGTAACTGATGTAAGGAAGAAAGGAATAATTGAGAAAGAAAAAAAGAGCACCAACTAAAGAAAGAAACAAACAAAAAGTAGCGACGTGTTAGTGTTTCTGTTTGTTATCAAAGTCGGTGGGTGCCTTGTGTTGATTGATGTTAACGACATCATAACGTGTCAGCATATCCTCAATCTAGCGATTCAAATGGCTTTTCATTAAAGGCAAAGTTTTATTACCCAATCTTAAGAGGCTCTACATGAAAATACTGTAATAGTGTAATTCAAATGGTAGTTAGAGTTAGTTGGTAGTTAGAGTTGTTAGTTAGTTAGTTGAGTAACTAACTATGTGAAGCTATGCTATATATGTGTATAAATATGTGATTAGTGAATGAGAATGTGTGTGCAAGTATTATATGCAAAATTTCTTAATCTCTCTAATTTCTCTCGTCCTCTCCCTCTCTATTCCCTCTTCTGTTTTCACACTGTGTTTGCATGTGAGGCATTTGCAGAATTTCCAAACCCAACAATTGGTATAACAGAGCTAGTGTGTGTGTTTCTTGGGACCCGAAAATAGTGAGAAAGGTGGTTCCTTGTGGTGCGATTTGAGCTGTGAAATCATGGCTGGTAATGGGAATTTTGCAATGAATCTTCCTGTTCTTGATGGCAAGAATTGGGAGAAATGGTGCACACAGATGAAAGTGATCTTTGGCTATCAAGAAGTAGCCGATATTGTGAAGAATGGCCTTCAAGAACTTGAAGAGGATGCTACTGAGCAGCAGAGAACTGTCTACAAGGAGTCTAAGAAGAAAGACTGCAAAGCAATGTTCATCATGCATCAATGTGTTGATCCAAAGACATTTCAACAAAATCGCTGCAGACCAAGAATGCCAAAGAAGCCCGGGACATTCTTGAGGAATGCTACTCTGGTGATGAGAAGGTCAAGAAGGCTCGATTGCAAGTCTTTGAGGAGACAATATGAGTTGATGGAAATGGAGGAGAATGAAAGGGTTGCTGACTATCTCAACAGGGTTCAAAGCCTTACAAGCATGATAACAATATGTGGTGATCAGTTACCTAATCAACAGATAATTGATAAGGTACTTAGAACCCTAGCTCCTAAATTTGATCATATTGTTGTTGCAATCGAAGAGGCTAAAGACCTTGGAACTATGAAGTTTGAAGAACTTCAAAGTTCTTTAGAAGCTCATGAGATGAGACTGAATGAAAGAAGGAAGGAAAAGTCAGCTGATATGACTAATCAAGCTTTGGCTGCACATGTCAACAAGAAAGGTGCTAGTGAAAAAAACAAATGGAAGAAAGGAAAGGGCAAATTCACCAAAGGAGATTGGCCTTCCAAACAAGAAAGACCAAGATCTGATGGTGACAGACCTGAATCCTCTAAAAGAGGAGGAGGGCCTGCTAAACAGAAAAATAGCAAAAGAAAGTTTGACAAAAGAAAGGTGCAGTGCTTCAATTGTGAGAAGTATGGCCACTTTGCAGATGAGTGTTGGCATCGAAAGGGGAAGCAGAAGAAAGAAAGTGATGATGATGAGGCTCATATTGTTCAAGAAGACTCAGATGAGGATGATGTGCTGTTAATGGTGACAACTAGTGATGAATCCTCAAACACTGAGCAGTGGTATCTTGATACTGGTTGTTCAAACCACATGACCAGTAACAAGAGATGGCTGACTGATCTTGACACTTCAAGAAGGAGTAGAATAAGGTTTGCTGATGACAGAACCTTGTGTGCTGAAGGTGTTGGCAATATTGTCATCAGAAGAAGGAATGGCAACTCTGCTGTGATAGAAAATGTGTTGTATCTACCAGAAATGAAATGTAATCTGTTGAGCATTGGCCAGTTAATTGAGAAAGGATTCTCTGTGATAATGAGGAATGATGCATTGGAGACGTTCAACTCTAGTGGAAGACTGATATTGAAGGCACCTCTGTGCAAGAACAGAACCTTCCAAATCGACCTAAAGAATGCTGAAGTTCAATGTCTGAAAGCAACCAAGATTGATGAGGGGAGTTGGCTGTGGCACTCAAGGCTTGGACACCTCAATTTCAAAAGTCTAAAGCAGCTTGGTGCAAAGCAGTTGGTAGCTGGAATTCCAGTTACAAAGATACCAGAAAAGGTGTGTGAGGTCTGTGTGGCTGGCAAACAATCAAGAAAGGCATTCAAATCATGTCTTCCAATGAGAGCAACAGCAGTGCTAGAAGTGGTGTACTCGGATATTTGTGGTCCTTTTGAGGTACCTTCTTTAGGAGGTAACAAGTATTTCATTTCTTTTGTGGATGAATTCAGTAGAATGATGTGGATTTTTCTGCTTAAGTGTAAGAGTGATGCACTTAATTCCTTTCAAAGATTTAAAGTGCTAGTTGAGAAACAAAGCAACAGGTTCATCAAGATTTTAAGGACTGATGGAGGTGGAGAATACAATTCCACTGATTTTGAAACATTCTGTATCAAGAATGGCATTCAACATAAAGTTACAGCACCATATACACCACAACATAATGGCCTTGCAGAAAGAAGAAAGCGAAGGTGTTGGATATGGCTAGAAGCATGTTGAAAGAAAAGAACTTGCCACATTCCTTCTGGGGAGAAGCAGTTACAACTGTTGTTTATGTGTTAAACAAGTGTCCAACAAAGAAGCTGAAAGATCAAGTTCCAGAAACTGTGTGGACTGGAAGAAGGCCAATAATCACTCACCTAAGGATCTTTGGCTCACTATGCTACAAACATATTCCTGACCAAAGAAGAAGCAAGCTCCAAGACAAGAGTGAACCAATGATCTTGGTAGGATATCACCCTACAGGAGCCTATAAACTCTATGATCCAGCAAAGGAGAAAACTGTAATCAGTAGAGATGTCATTGTAGTAGAAAATGATTGTTGGAATTGGAAGGAAGCAGAAATCATAGTTCAGCAACAACCATCACTAGTTCTTGATAATTGGCATATTCAGTCAAGTGCTAATGATCAAGAACAAGTGGTGCAGTCACAGAGGCCACAAAGAGCAAGGCAAATTCCTCCCAGATTAGCAGATTATGAGCTATTTCCTGACAGTGCTGTCACTAATGATGGTGACTTGGTGCATTATGCACTGCTTGCTGATGCTGAACCACTCAGCCTTGAAGAAGCTATGAAAGAAAAGGTGTGGCAACAAGCTATGCTAGAAGAATTGGCTGCAATTGAAAGAAACAAGACATGGGAGCTGACTCACTTGCCTTCAAATAAGCATCCAATTGCAGTGAAATGGGTGTACAAAGTGAAGCTCAATCCAGATGGAACAGTTGCCAAACACAAAGCCAGGTTGGTGGCAAAGGGTTTTTTCCAAAAGGCAGGACTAGACTATGCAGAAGTGTTTGCTCCAGTAGCAAGGATAGAAACAGTCAGGTTGGTAGTGGCTCTAGCAAGTGCAAAAGGCTGGGCATTATTTCAACTTGATGTGAAGTCTGCTTTTCTAAATGGGCCATTAGAAGAGGAGGTTTATGTTGAGAAGCCACCAGGATTTGTGATTGAAGGAAGCCAGGACAAAGTGTACAGGCTAAGAAAAGCCTTATATGGTTTAAAACAGGCTCCAAGAGCCTGGAACAAGAGGATAGATTCATTTCTGTTGCAGCAAGGCTTCTCCAGGTGTACAGTTGAGCATGGTGTTTATACAATGGTGAAGGATGAAGTTACAGTGCTTCTTATATGTCTGTATGTTGATGACCTATTGGTTACAGGAGCTGATCTCAATGAAATTGAGAGATTCAAGGTTACTATGCAATCTGAATTTGAAATGACAGACCTAGGGAGATTGGCTTACTTCCTAGGAATGGAGTTTGCAAATACAACAGATGGCATCATTCTACATCAGAAAAAGTATATTTCTGAAGTATTGAAGAGGTTTAGCTTGACTGGTTGTAATCCAGCAACCACCCCTGCTGAAACAAGTGTGAAGTTCGAAACAAGTGATGAAGAAGAAGCTGCTGACAGCACTCACTACAAACAGATAATTGGCTGCCTTAGATACATCTGCAATAGCAGACCAGAAATTTGCTATGGAGTTGGGATGGCTAGTAGATTCATGGATAGCCCTAGGAAGTCACATCTAGTTGCAGCCAAAAGGATACTGAGATACCTGCAAGGAACTATGGACTTTGGTGTGCTGTTTCCAAAACAAACCGCGAGGCAAGGAGGAGAGTATCTTTGTTAGGCTACTCGGTTCCGATCGGTGTGGGGACAGAAGCGATAGAAGGAGTACCTCTGGCTACATGTTTCATTGCTAAGTGCACTCGTGAGTCGGTGTTCAAGAAGCAACCAAGAATTGCATTGTCCAGTTGTGAAGTCAATACATTGCAGCTTCCTATGCATCATGCCAAGCTATTTGGCTTGAGTCTTTCTTTGAAGGAAATGGGAATTGAAGTAACACTTGCCTATGAAATTAATGGTTGACAACAAATCAGCCATCAATCTAGCCAAGAACCCTGTCTCTCATGGAAGAAGCAAACATATTGAGACTCGTTTTCACTTCCTAAGAGAACAAGTTGCTCAAGGAAAGCTGGAATTAGTGCACTGTTCAACTGAAGTGCAGAAAGCTGACATTTTAACCAAAGCTCTAAAGCTAGGCAGATTTGAACAGATGAGGAAAGAGTTAGGTGTTGTATCACTCTCAAAGTTTAGGCAAGTATGATATGTGGCAAATGAATGGTGAGGTCTAGGGTGCCAACATAGTTGGGATGCTAGACTTTCATAGTGATGCACAATTGCATATCATACTTAGAGATATAATGGCATAGTTGATTGTGTTGTTCAAACCATTTGAATTAAGGGGAAGTGTTAGAGTGTAATTCAAATGGTAGTTAGAGTTAGTTGGTAGTTAGAGTTGTTAGTTAGTTAGTTGAGTAACTAACTATGTGAAGCTATGCCATATATGTGTATAAATATGTGATTAGTGAATGAGAATGTGTGTGCAAGTATTATATGCAAAATTTCTTAATCTCTCTAATTTCTCTCGTCCTCTCCCTCTCTATTCCCTCTTCTGTTTTCACACTGTGTTTGCATGTGAGGCATTTGCAGAATTTCCAAACCCAACAAATACATCATATTCATTTTTTTTTAATAAATGAAATTAAAAAAGGTAATAAAACTTCGAGCTCTTTATTATTTAATAAATTTAAACTTGCAATCAAGATAAGAACTTATCTAGTTGAATTAATTATTTTGTGTTAGTTGGACAAAGGAATATGAATGAAAGGTTGGGACTTGGGATTGAATGCCACGGTGAGCCATTGGCAGCTATACGAATTACGAAACTCGCTGGAGCCGGAGGTGTGAAGGTAAACATCCATGTATAGTTCATTTTAATGCAATTTTCTTATTACAAGGAATTAAAAAAAAAAATTAAACTATCTGTATATTTTTTTTTAGGGGTAAACTCGGGTACTCTTCGATCAGGAGTCGCAGACTGATCGCTCTATTTACGGGGTTAACTTCTCCCAATAAATATTCTTCCGTACATATGAGTCAGTAATCGAATCATGATCACATACTTATAATACTCGGTTATCTATCAATTATATCACACCTTGTTGGTGATTATCCATATATTTAAATCGGATAAAATGCAACATATGTGAAATCCTGTTCTAGAATCGATTATTTGCATCAGTGGTTCTTGAGTTTTTTCCCACTCCACCCGTCTAAAAGAATATCAAAAGGAGAAAGATTCTATAATTTTAGAGTGGAAAAAATTATTATTTTATATTATTTAATATATATGCATCACCTCAACTATATGATACCATTGATTTGATTCATTGAAGAGCCTTTTTTCTTACTATAAATAGCGGCATCTAAGAATTTTTTTCTAAATGATTCTATTCCCCTGGCATACAGAGTCTAACATAATTCCCTTTAGATGCATGTGCTCGTGGAGTGCAAATGGTTCCATATATAAAGCTGGCCACTGATCAAATAATTTCTCTCTGCTTCAAGTCATTATATGTTTCGAAGTTTTAGTACGTGAAAATAAATCTTCAATGGAAAGTGAAAATTAGTAGGTATCAAAGTGCAAAAATACAGAGATTCGCGTGTTTTGAAATTTGAATTATCGTTTAACATGAAGCTTGAATTGAGAATATGAGTTTTACAATAATATCTTTTAGGTGCGTTTGATTTGCAAAAATTCAGGGGACTCGATAACACAAAACTTTTTGTCCCTTATTTGATTTGAAAAGTGGTCGGAGGACAAGACAAAGAATGGGGTGATGGACAGGACAAAAACCCATAATTTTGTCCCCCACCAAATCATGAGACAATTTTTTGTTCCATGGACAGACTAACAAAAGACATAATTATCCTTACATCTCTATCATCTCTCTTTCTCTCTCTCTTTCTCTCTCCCCTCTCTCTCCCTCTCTCTTTCTCTCTCCCCTCTCTCACTCTCTCTCTCCTCTCTCTATTGTCTATATTTATATATTAAATAATATGTATATTATAAAGGGTATTCCGGTAAATTTAATATTATTTTGTTTGTGTTGTCCATTATCCATCAAACAATGTATAAGACAAAGAATTGTCCTATGACTCAAGGATTTGTCGTGTGTTGTCCTGTCTGTCCTGTACTATCCTGATACATTTTGCAAATCATACGCACCATTTGTCTTCTTTATTTTTTCACCATGTTATATGTGCAAAGTATCTAGTATCGAGAGAAAGCCAAGCATTTTTTTTAGTACAAAAAAGGAAGATATTTATATACATAAGCCCTCACATTATGAGATTGAAGGAAAGACTCATGCTTCAAGGTCCTTAGATTAGACCACTGGCTTGTTTGGCATGAAGGCAGAATCAAAACCAGAAGGAATTACAGACATAAGCACTTCTACTCCCCTCAAATTTAGATCGAAGAAATGATAGGTCCGCCTATAACCCTATTAGCTCGAGAGCAAGAAAAGAAGGAGGGAGGGACTACTTAAACTACTTAATCGATAGAGCCCGGCACGATTACTGGATCGAAAGCAGCTCCAACTCCAATAGGTGGGAGGAATGAGCCCCCTAAGCCTAATCCAATTCCATATACCTATCTATCACACAAGTGGTTTGAGATTGTTCAAAAGATAGACCAGTCCCTTTCCCGACTCCTACTATTAGATTATAGGCTTCTTACTCTTAGTGGTAGTGTACGATTTTCTCCTTCCTAGCCTATTGGTTTCGCTTTCTGAGATACATAGTTTCCCTTCGACGAGGAATCCTTTGGCTGCACCTTTCAATGGAATTCGTTTCCACTGCTTGACTTGCGTTCGCTACCGAAAAAGAATTGTTTTACACAACGCTACCAGGCTTGGCTTTAAGTTCCCCATATGGGGAATGGGTTATGATAGGTTCTTCAAAAGCTTGCTAAACCCGAACTCACTTCCAGGGTTGGGGATAAGAGTAGTTACAAAAAGACTCATACCTTAACCGTTGTCCCTGAAGGATATGTTTGCCACTTAGAGCTTCACCGTCTCGCTTAACGAACGGGAGAAATAGAAAGAGATTTACCTAAGAGCTATCCCACTACCAAGGAAGAATAGCCAAAGCCTAGATTGATTTGGTTTATCACCGGATTGTTGCGGCGGGATGCACGCAAGCAAGGAGTTAGGTGGCTTATTCCCTTCAAAAGAGCTAACACTAGTTATGCTTTCATACAGGCAAGAAAAGAGTTAGGCTTTTCCCCAATCCAGCAGCACTGGTATCGCATCTTCTATCACGAAGAATGGAAAGAAAGACAGATATAGGGAAATGACATAAGTGAAGAATGCCTACTCGCTTTTAGTCTAAAGGAGTGATAAAGTTCTTGGACGACAAAGAAGACAACGTGTCAAACGCGGTCGAAGGGTGGTAACCGCGTGCCGGTCTGAAAGAGACTCGCCCAAGCTCAGACCACTAAGAAAGGCAAAACAAAGTAGCCACGGGGAGTCGGTGGCTGGATTGAATCAATCTATCACTCCCGTGTTGAGGGCTTTAGCAACTGGGCAGTTTGATTGAAAGCTTGACTTTCACTTGGCATTTTGGAAGGCACTTTCGTATATAAATATATAAAGAAGTAGTGGATCAAGGCTCAAGGTAAGCTTTAGAGCTGCCTAGGTTTCAGGTGGCGATGAATATTGATCTCCTCCACGGCATGAGGATGAGGCTTAGATATTAACTAAAGTTGCTAGAGCGGTAAAGACAAGGATAGCTCCTAGGAAATAAGCAGTTGGGGCACCCATTGAAGATGGATTAGCCCGCATAAGAGAATGTCCTTCTTTTGAGTTAACATAGATGTTAAGGGTCCCTTTCCCAGATAAGATTTAAGAATCAGTATTAGCCGGGTAAATCTGGGAATCAGATGAGGAATCACCAATAGACGTACCTGAAGATGCAGTCTAACGCTAATGAAAGCCCTTTACGCATATATACCGAAATTCCCTAAAAAATAGGCTATACCATTAATAGATGGATAAAAGAATTGAACATCTTGACATTTCCACATTAGACTGATTTAATGGAGAAAGTAATGCCCTTGAGGAGAGCAGTGCCAATTGTGAAGATAGATGACTCACAACTCTTATTAAATAGTTTGTTTTTCAGAGGGGAATGTGATTCATCTCTACAAGGAATTCGTTCATACTCTTTCCCCATACGATGATGCTCTCTCTTTATGGATTGAGATGTTACCTATCCATAATAGTAGGATTCTCTATGTCCATACCTCTGACGAAGCGAGCCTTAAGTATATAGAGGAAAGAGTCCTCAATCTTACTCAAACTCCCAAGGCTCCAGTTACTCCGATCTCGCTGGCTTCATTCTCTCTGGATCTAAGGTCGCAGTCTGTTGGTGAAGGAACCCAGGCTTCTCGGACTATGACTCCAACGTCTGCTTTCAAACCTAGTGGCTCCTCCCAGGATTTGTACTAGACGTCAAACTAAATTTTTTCCTTATTTGACCCTAATAAAATTCTTTGAAATATCCTTTCTTGTTCAGCCTCAGCACTTTGCTTCAGCTTATACCTCGAGTAGATCCACGCAGCTTGCTCATCGTGCTTTGCTTGGCTCCATGAGGAGTTTACTCAACGATGGCTCAACCGACGAACGAAGGATCCAAATCTAAGAGCAAAGCCAGTGTAGAAGCTGCCCCCGGATCTTCACAGGGAACTTCAAAGGACTTTAACCTACTGCTCTTAAAAATTTGCAATCTTTATTGTACCGTGATAGCCAGCTAAAAAAAAAAAAGAAACTTAACGGGGTTGAAGCATCTTCTTGGAATCACTAAGGATCCAGAGTTGCCTAAGGCCCTGAGAGCCAAGATGCTTGCTCTTGAGGATGGTGGTCATGGGCCAATATCTCAGTGTTGTTTAAGGTATGAATGAACACTTTACCCTAGTTGGGGGTGGACGGGAGCTTAGTAGTTGCTTAGTCATTCAAAAGTCAGACTGTCGTAAGCCCGACATTATTATATTTACTCTCTCTAATGAGGGGCTGGTTTATTTGGCTATAAGGGACATCTCCTGTCATCCCTTACCTAAAAGGGAATGGGAAGAGATTCTGAACCCCAACAGAAGAGCATAGAAAGGGATTGACCGGAATGATTGCAACGAGACACACCACTACTTAGAGGTGGAAAAGGGGGCGGTCGGAGGATGACAGAGCGATCACGCGTTGATCCCTTCTGACATCTATGGGGGGAACCCTCTTTCAGAGTGTGATTCGTCGTTTCCACTTCCGAATCTAGTTGATCGTTGGGGGGAAAGGAACCACTGCACTGGGTTGGTCATACTCTTACCTCTAACAAGAAAGAAAGACACCTCATTTGTTCTTGGCGTTAGATTTCCCTTCGGACTAAACAAGAAGTGGGTGAATCAACTAAACAGTAGGAGATCAATTTCCTTCTGGGTAGGTAGAGAGCGGTTAATAGCTATTAGACTTTTTAGGTAAGTTCCCCTCTTCCGATGCAGTTAGCTCGACTCGTGGTATAGCTCTTAATAGGCATGTAGCCGTAGGTGTTTTCTCTTCTTTCATCTCGGAGAAAGGCATCTATGGGGATAATAGAGCAGCATTGAACACGCATCCAGCACCCCGAGTCACTACCATAAAACTAGCGATATAGGAGGTAGACTGTACACGGTGAGTGAAGAGACAATCCACTCCTGAAAGAGCTCTCCTGAGCGACAACGGGAAGAACGAAGCGATAGAAGATCACTGAGTGAATGAGATGATAGCCGCGTATATGCTTAAGAAAGGGCTGATGCCATTGTGGATTCCAATCTCAATACCCTTTGCAGATCTATTTTCTATTCAACACTCTGTTCTTTATTGCAGTTGCCTCAGTGGTTGGATTTCTTCTTCCATGGCATGTCACCAATGAGGATCAAAAACTGCTTCTTTTGAACTCGGGTTCACGAAGAGAGTGAACAGAGACAAAAAAAGGATTGATATGATGAAGAAAAACAAACATATAGTCTTTCCCCGAGAAGTGGAAATTGCCTAGCTAGTGCTTCTAGGAAGGTTGGATTTGACCGGCTTGGCTCTTTGGTACCTGTGAATGCGCCTTCACTTTATCTACCTAACCGGCAATGCATCAATCTTACTACACAGGCAAGGAAAGATAGTTTAGGTAATTATAGGCTCTTATGTACCCGAAAAAAGAAAAGAGGTTCCCTCTTCTCTATCCGGTCAGTCTGATCCTCTATCTTTTTTTTGAATCAGCTGCTCTCGAATAAGCTCTTTACGCACTCATAGGTGTGGGACTTTCTTTTCTTTGGGCATCAGTTAACGTAACCGCCGGTAGTTCTGTTACAGTAGACGATCTTGTTGTCATATCCCTTCTTTGCGTAGACGCTCTTAGAGAAATCTCTTGGTCTTGGGAATATCATAGGAAGGAAGACAATCTCTCCTCGAAGATGGATGGCATACAGGGGGAGTTGAAGAAAAGGCCCATGGCCCGTAGATCGATCCCAAAGTCTTTGGCAACAACTTCTCCAGCCCTGCAGTCCCAGGATCCAATGTTGAAGGATCGATGATGCCGTGGCTCTTTTCTATGTAGAATGCTCTATTGGAGTACATCTCTAGCTAGACTGATAGAGAGAAAGGGACGAATCCTACCAAGACTGAGAAGGAGTATATAAGTCCGAATATAGTCTTTTTGAAGGAATTAGAACAATCAATAGAAGATAAGTTAAGCGTAGACCGGGTAAAATCCTCTGTTCTATACACCCAAGCGGTTAGATTGCTTTAAGATTGAGGATGGTTAGTCGTGGTTGAGTTAAAAACAAAAAACGTTTTCTTTCTCCTGTGAACCGAGCATAGCATCTCGATCACTCACCACATCAGTCAGTATTAAAAAGTACTTTACTTTAAAACATTAAAGAAGAATAGATCAATATACCACCCTTTCTTTGAACCTTGTCAATGATTGCTTCCAAACTCGAAAGAGGAACTTGTCATAACGATTCCGTCTGTTGATCTTGAGTTAGTACCAGGGAGAGATTCCACCCTCCCCCTCGCAAATCACCACCCGCTTACCTGTACCTGACTGAAACTTCATAATTTGGATACCTTAAACCATCGATTGGAATACGGAAAAAATCAAAAAGGACCTCATTAAGCAAACAATGTAATAGCTTCTTGAACAAAATACGATTCCAATACCAACTCTGCAGTTCTCTCGACTTTGGATCTTAGCACCCATTTTCCATTCTATAATGACTAGACCACTTGAACCCCCACACCCATAATCGTAGACCGTCGTTATGAAATACTCGACTATGAGTATACCCTACTATAAGCAAGAGCTTCAACAAGGAGGAAACCCGCTGCCCACAATGCCATTTTATGTGGATAGGAAACCAGCTGCTCTATTTCCAGCACGACTCTTTCAACTGGTTCACTCCATTGCATTGAGCCTAAGGCCTCTCCCACCTTTTGAGCCTGGGCTAAAGCCTCAAGGTCTACTTTTATGGGCTTTATCATAGTCAGAGTGCTTATATCGTTATGTACGATATATATTAAATTCTTTCCCGCGGAGCTTTGCTCCCATAGAACGCCACATATTATCAAAGGTACTATAAGTTTAGGTATAAGTAGGCTTAGGTTGAAAATGAGTTGATCCCCGGGGCCTTTCCCCACGAGATAGGTGAAGTCCGCTTTTCCTTTTTGAATAAAGCTCCCCAGCGGTGGCCCCTTAGGCGCTCCTAAACTAATAGTACTTTGGACAGCTGCCCCCTGCTGACGAAGAATGGCAGTATGGGCAGGAGATTTTGAATATATCAGAGGAGACAGAGAAGAGTTAGTCGGGCTGTCAAATGTTGTAAGAGCCGACTGGAACGAAGACTCCAAATTCGGACTCCTCTGATAGCGGAGTTCTTTGCCCCCACCAGGGTGAGGCTCCGGTGCAGGTCTTGTGGACAGCTGCTCGTCTTTTTTCAAAAGTGGCCGCCTTTCCGAACGGTCCTTTTCGGGGGCTTTCCGCCTTCTCCCCTTTTTATTCTTTCTTTCCCAGGGGGCACAACAATTACAATTGACAGAATTATCATATAAAATCTTGTAGCTCTTCTTCGAGAGATGAGAAGTATTTCCGTGCACAACAACGGGACCCACTGCTGTACTTTTGTTATCACAGCAAGAAAACATATCTTTTATAAAGGAATAGGCCTTTCTGCAAAATTCAATCATAAACCACTTTGCCTTCCCCTTCCTTTGTTTTGTTCTCTATGAACTGCGTAGTCCCCCACTCAACTAACCTAACTAAGAGCACTATCCCTTCCTTCATTACCGGTGAAAAGAAGTTCACAGCTCTACCCATAGACGGAAAGCTTCCACCATGATCCGGCTACTACCCTCTCCCCACCTATCCATTTTTGAGGTAGGCGGGTTGGGTTAGCCAAAGTCCTCTCTCCAAGAAGGAGCTGCTTTCTCGACTCTCCGGTGAAAGAGCTGATCCCCTCCTTTGACTGACCGGCCCTTTCCTTTGAAATCAGGCTTTGTCCTGGCCTACTCATTGTGATGCAAAGAAAGAGAGGTAGTCAACCTTATTTTCCCTTCTACTTGAGAGCCCTACCCTCCAGTTCTTTGGAATCCATTTCATCACAAGAAAGAAAGCTCTATGCTAGGATCTCCTGGAATCGCTTTCATCAGGCAATCACATTATATTCAGATAAAAGAAGAACATCCTCCATGGAGGTACAAGGGATTGAGTCAGAGCCTTAGCTTGACTACATGAACTAAATCAAAGGACTTCTATTTCGGAAGACGGATAACCGGACTCGAAGATAATTATCGGAGGATAGAAAAGAAGCGAGTGGAATGGTTCCATCGAAAGAGATAGCTATAACTATTATAGGGGCTGACTATTCTCTCGTTCACGTGGCATTCTGGACTGAATCTTCTATAGTAGGGAAGGAAATCCCTTTATTTTTTTCTGAAAGCAGGAGCGCACACAGTCTTAATTGATTCAACAATTGCCTTTATTCAAATAGAAAAGAAAACTATTCTTCAGGTTCAAACCGTAAGCCTCGTTCAAGGGGTATACGTTTTATCCAGGGAGCATAGCGACTGATAAGTCGATTAAAGTTCTCCTTAATCGAACCAACCAGCCCCACCACCTCGTCAATCTTATCGGGTGGGGATCTTTTAAGAAAACGTTGATTTATCAACCTTCTTTGCCAAAGTAATGATCTTTGACAGAGAGAATCTTTTTTAATAAAACTTCACCAGCATGTCCGTTTTCTCATCCTTCTTCAGAATCATACGCCTATGATGAGACGGAATGATCCAAGGGTAACCGGACTGAGTGAGAGAAACTGGTACCGCATTGTCAGGATGAACGAATTCATCACCACCATAGGTCATCATCAAGGATGAAGCTGCTTGCTTTAAATATAAAGCACAAAACAACCACCCTGATTTCCGACCAGGGTGAACAATGCGAATAACAACAAGATGGATCCCCACACAGAGTTCCTTGTTCAGACCATCAAAGATCACTAAAGCACCTTTTGGTCTGTATTGACCCCTAAAGATCAGATCCACCAGACGAGAAACTAAATTCCGCACTGCTGTTGAGTCGTCGGACTTATCCACCAAGGGTTTCGTGGAATTTCTATTGATTGCGTTGGGGGAAATCTACCAAAGCTGGGCAGATAGATAGACTCATTTCCCACTGCTAAGGGAAAGTAAGAAAAAAATCAAATGATTGTTTTTTAATCAGTGCCTCCTTTTCTTTTGGGTATGCAGGTACTACGAGTCCTCTCACTACCAACCAGCAAACATCATCTGGCTAGGTCTTGCCGGTATCAACAACAAGAAAAAGACAATGGAAATAGCAATTCACTATGGCTCTTGGCCCAGACAACGTCCTAGGCATCGGGGAGATCGGAGCAACAAGGAAAGCCTAGACGACGTTTTTATTCCTGGGCTGTAGTAAGCAGATCGGGAGGTCGTTCCGCCCCTTGTCCCCCAAGATGGGTAATATGTTCTCATAAATTGTTGCTCCAATCTGACCTAGTTGGCGAGCGATCCCAGTTCGCGGCAGAGAACAAGACAGCAAGCGAGCGTACCTTTGTTCACTTCTTCTCCACCAAGCACGGAAGTTTAAGGATAACTGTAGGTCGGTGGCTACCTAAGGAAACTTTGATTCGATCCGCCCCCCAGCTGGGAGGCATCTACCTCATCCCGATCACAAGGAGAGGTTCACCATGATGGGGTTACTTGTTTTTTTCCCCTTCCGGAAAGAATGAAATGCATAGGGGACCATCCTTTTATTGTGTTGCGGCATGCTCCTCAGATTTACGGATTCGCAGGGGGCCTCGGGCCCTACTTAGTTGACTGACAATGACAAAGGCTTGCAAAACTAACTAAGTAGGGCCCTTTGAATTGAATCCGAAGTAGTCTATCAGTGGTGCAAAGCGGCTTTGTGCCCCTTTTCAGTAGGGGAGCGAAAGGTTAGACCTTAGAAAGTCAGTAAGCTTCGACGATGACTAGTCTTTATCGGGGAACTTAATTGATCACATTTAATGTGGCTTCCCCTCCCAACTGTTTTTTTTTTCATCCACAAGGCTCGAGCTCAAAATTTTACTTAATAGATTCGAGTCCAGCTTCACTCGCACCAACATAATATATCTTTTGTCATATGATTTCAAGTAATTGAGATATTTATAATTTATAATCCAGTATTTTTTAGCTTCTAATTAGTCACTCAATTTACAGTTGAAATTTTATTTTAAAATAATGATATTTTGAAGAAAAAAATTGGACTCCAAATCACTCAATCCAAAACAATACTCAAGAGTAAGACCCCTCAAGTAAGTGTACTCATTTATTTATTCGTCAAATATTTATTCATTTCTTTATTTTTATTTTTTATCTGTAACTTTGGACTCTAGGTGTGAAATGCAGAAAGTCGAGCCCAAATAAGACGAGTAGAGCCCAAGATGAGATTTTTTTTCAAGTAATTGCTTATGCAATATGGGCTGGCATGATGGTTAGGAAAATTTTTATTCCAAATAGAGATTTCAGAGTTTGAAATAATACATGGTTTTATAAATAAATTTTGTCTTGTGGGGCAATTTACTCCACCAGCACCAGCCACTTTTAGGTGCCTACAATGAGATCTTGGAGAGAATTTTCTTTTACCTTTTGTTTGGAAATGGAATCAATTACAATTAAAATGATTTTGTTTTGATTTGATACGACATTTAACTTAGAGTAATGATAGCATCACATTCTTAAACACGCTCCTCTTAACACACATTTTATTATTGGATGGATTTCACGTGAGACCATGTGTTTTGGTGAGTATCACATGAAATCTACCCAATAATAGATAGTGTGTTGAGGAGGAGTGTAATGCTAGCATTTTTTTAAACTTATATATGCGTACAGGATATTCATTTTAGATTTGTGTCACTTATACAGTAATATCTAGTCTCACTTATATCAAAATAATGTATCAAATTTGAATGTACAAATTTCATTTTCAGGTGAATTATCCTTTTTCATGGACAGTTTAATGTGCACTTCGCAATAATTGAAGAGGAAAATGAAACAAACATATGGTGGTGAGCGGTGACTTTTGCAAAAGTTCTGTAAATGTTTTGTCAGCATAACACCAAATCAAAGCAAGCCATCAATAGAATTTTAATGAATACTCCTGAACTCCAGTAAGCTCATTCAAAATTAACATTAGAAATGCTAGTAATATACTTGTTAGAGGTGCATGTAAAGAATTCTGTTAGAATTTGTTGTAATTTGTTAGGGAGTTATTAGCTAGGTTTATAAATAGAGCATCATGTATCTCATTTTATCATCTTTTCAATCAATATCAAATGATACCTCACGAGTATGCTCTTTTTCTTTTTCTTTTTTTTTTTTTGATAGAAAGTATGCTCTTTTTCTAGCTTATGAGTATGACCTCTATCCGTCACATCCCTGGATTTCTCACAACATTCTTGATTATCAGATGAATTTGATATGATATCCATTAAATAATGTTTTGAAAAGAGTACGTGTGTTGGCATTGCTAATACACCATGAAACCCATTTATGATATGGAAAAGCAGGTATGAACTCAAGTTCATTATAATATTGGATATCTGAAATCAAAAGAATACAACGAGATGAACGGGAATATAGCAGACAATGAATTAAAATTAGTGTTGCATATGAGCTAAAAAAACAGAAACATGAGTGAATTGAATTACAATATATACCTCAATAAAAATTATATAGATATATATTTATTTCGATGGAGGTGGTGTAAATTAATGAATATAATTAACCGAGGTACAAGTGGATCTTAACAGCCAGCAAGAATACAGAAATGAGAGCAAAGTAGAGGAGGGAGTGAATGAGTATGGCAGAACCACTGGTCTGAAAGTTGCCAAACTCGACGCACCTTGACCTCCCAGGCAACTGAAATAGCAGGCCAGGTGTTAGCAGCACGAACAGCACCAACCCCACAAACACTGGGCCCCAGTCTGCCATATATGCTTTTGATCAATTTGATCCAAATGCAAGCTTAATTTAGTGTTTGTGTTCAGAGCAATAAGGAGACTATATATATAATAACGTTAGTAACTTAAGCAAGGAATGTGAGAGTGTGAGGGGGACAAAAACGGTGTGGGAGGAGGCTTGGGGGATTCTGTGCATGTGATGTCTGGGATTGGATTAAGAATAACTTGCTTGATATGCTAATTGCAATTGGGTGCTTCAGCTTCCACTGATTATATATGTCATGTGGAAGCAAGGAATTAAAGCCACTTGTGGTTAATTGGACTTTGGATTTCTGTTCAGACTTATTGTCCAAGGAACTCCATTAATTCAACTATCCAACTACGATTGTATATGTTGGGCCTGCCAAATCACCATGCATAATGTACAAGCGAGGGAATGAAGATGAAGCTTAATATAAATGTCGAGTTATTTTTCCCTCTACTAATGAATCAACTTATGTTGATTCAAAGGTCTTTGACTTTTTATTTACTACTAACCTTTTATTGTTAAATCAATGTGAAAGTGCCACTATAGATTCCTTGTGATATACCCCAAGGCAACTTTCCATTCACTTAATTTTTTTATTAAAAGATGTTTTTGATTTGTGGAGAATAGATCAGTTTTACTCTCTAGTTAAAAATTCTAGATGTTTTGGATTTGTGTTTCAAACTTTTTTTTTATCATTTAAATATAATTAAATAACTAAAAATTCTTTGTATCTATCTCTCTCTTAAATGGAAGGGAAATTGAGAGAATAAAATGAAGAGAATCACCACCCTTAAGTAACGTGGCTTAATAAGTTTGCATCACCCGCCTTAACATCAAATCCGAAAATCGAAACAAACCAATTGTTTTTTATAAATAAAATTTTAAAAATTTCATCAAAGGTCGATTTTATTAGATTTTCAAATTTTATAAATTAGTTTTCGAAATTTTGTTGATTGGTTGGGATATGAACCCCTACTAGTAGTAATGGCGGGCTTATCGTGAATGATTGGTGGGTAGTGGTGCAATTCTGAGTAAGGTTTTCAGTTGGATTAGTGAGAAGGGTCGATCAGACCCGCAGGTTCAAGCTGTAGGGTTCGTTTGATTTGCATGGAAGTACAGGACAATTAGTTAAGTCACAACACAACTTTTTGTCCTATACGATGTTTGTTAGTCGAAGCACAATACTGAACAGAACAACGTAAAATTTACTAAAATATCATTTATACTATATAATGTTTTATTTGCATTATGAAAAGATAAAGGAAAAAGATTTTTATATTGTAAATTATTTTTTTATTTATCATTAAATTATTATCACATCAACTCTTATTTATAATTTACTAATAATATGAATATGTTTTTAAGTATTATTTTTTTCATTATTTAAAAAATAATAATTCTCAGTTTTAAAATAAAGCTTTTACACATCAAATAGGTAAAGATTGTCGTATACGTCCGTGCAAATTCAATTTGTAGAAAAAATGGGCTTTACCCATAGTATGCTTGAAAACTGAGAATTGGAACATCACCTTGTTGCCATTGTAGAACCACCGTACAGACTCAACTTTGTGTCTTTCAGCAAGGGATTACGGTACGATTGGAGGAGTAGAGGTAGTGGGTACAGTTAGTTTCTTCCTTTTGTATACTCAACTTTTAGTGGAAGAAGACGTGCACAGGAGAGAGGGGGAATGGAAGGATGTTTTTGTCATTTTGTTTACATCATACCCGAGACAAAAAGTTGTCCGTTGATTAAGTGAGTGACAAAATTTTATACTTTTATCTTGTCTATGATCAATTTTCTTGTGCTGTCCATTAGCAATTTTCAAAATTAAACATAAAACAAGTTGTCTTATTCTGTATTGTCTCTCAATTTATAGCAAATCAAATGAACATGTAGGGTTTGACCTGCCCCGTGTCGGCCTTATTTGCTACTAAGCCTGGGAAGTGCAAAAGCCATTTGTGCATATAAGAAAGCATATAAATTTATAGCATTCCCTATCATTAAGATACGTATTTATTTGCTATTTATACAGATTTATAGGTCTCTCGTTTTTTTTTTTGGACACATTTAGGTCTCTCGTTTTGAAAACTTCAATTCACCAAATTCAAATATCACAAGACTTCCAGTTATTGTGTGAAAGATGAATGAAGACATCTTTTTGAGCTGTATCTAAAGACTATCGATGACTTTATTGAACGAGCTCTAATCACGTCCATTTCTCTTACACACAGTTTTAGCTTTCAGGTTTCTTCGATGAAGTTTGAAATGAATCACATGTCTAATGACTTGGTGGAAAAATATATAAATACTAATCTACACCCCCTGGCTAACTTCCTAACTAGGAAGTACTTTTGTAGTGGAAATCATACCTACTTCATTTTATTCTATTTTTTACTGAGTCATCTACTTCATTTTGGAAGTTTTTTACACGTGATTAAAATTGTATTTATAGCACCAAAAAAAAAATTTGTATTTAAATGATTTCCCCAGAAAATAATTTAATGTAGAGATATATATGTTTTATATAATCAAATACTTCTTAGGTTTAATTACTATGTAGGTCTCTATATTTTTTGGGAATTTTCAAATAGGTCCCTATACTTTTAAAATTTGTAATTAGGTCCCTAAACTATTATTTTATTTGTAATTAGGTCCCTATACTAAAAAAAATTGTAATTGGGTCCTCGAACTTTTATAAAGTTTTTAATTGGGTCCCTGAACTAAAAAAGTTTTTAATTGGGCCCCTAAACTTATATTAATTTTCAATTGAGTCCCCGGGATAGGGTTCCGTGAAGAGGTCTTTAAGTCTGCTGATGTTAAACATGACATGGAATTTCCTCAAATTTGTATTTAGGGTTGCAAGAGACCAAAATGTTGAGTCAGAAAACCAAAACTTGACCTGTGATTGCTTTTCCTCCATCTGAACAAATAGTTCATTCCTTCCCCGATTTATGTTTTACGGTTGTATATCTCTTCCTTAAAATAATTTAGTCCAAAATAATTTCCTCACTTGCAACTTACTACATCCCACTTCATCTTATTACATCTTGCTATATTTTATTGTGACAATGTCTCAAGATTCATCTTCCACACAAACTACTCTTAAATAGCCAGCTTGGATGTAATAGATATAAATCGAGTGAGTCATCAAGGAGCAGCTAGCATAAGTCATCATGATAAGATTCTGTTTGTTAGCTAAGATGTTAGGCATCAAGATATGATTCTGTTGTTAGCCAAGTTGTCAGTTTTGACTGAAATTATTTTGTTGTAATTGATATGTATCAGCTCCTAGTTTATAGGATATGGTTATTATTTTCAAATTCATCTTGTATCTATTTAATGGCTGCTGTATCAGCATTGTATTCAAGGAAAAATATAAACCTTTTATGGTATTCAGAGCTATACAGCTTAACCGCATTTTTTTCTAATCATGTTGTTCATCATGAGCTCCTCAACCACAGAAACTGAAAATTCTCCAACCAACACTCCTTCTAGCCTCATCGATAAATTAGTTGCTCTCAATGTTGGTTCTCAATTGTACATCAAACTTGATGGTGACAATTACCCTGCCTAGCGCCTTCAGTTTCTTTCTCTTCTGACAGGTTATGACCTTATGGGCTATATAGATGGTAGCACGCCATGTCCCTCCAAACAGCTGGAGACCAATGCTACTGCCATCAATCCTACATACACTCATTGGGTTCGTCAAGATCAGCTAATCTTGCACAACATTGTCTCCTCTGTTGCTGCAACAGTGGTCACTCATCTCGGCACTGTCAAAACTGCTCAACAGGCCTGGGATACTCTCAAAACCATGTATGCTGGTCGATCATGTGTTCACATCATGGCTCTAAAGTAGCCCATCTCTACTTTTACCAAGATACTCAATCTATGGCTACCTATCTTCAAGGTATTAAAGCTATCTCTGATGAACTCTCTATCATTAATCATCCTCTTGATAGTACTGATCCGGTTATTCACACTTTGAATGGATTGAGTGTTAAATATAGAGAATTCTCAGCAGCTCTTCACAGCAGAGAGACACCTATCACTTATGCTGAACTTCATGAGAAACTTATGGATTTTGAGACAATCCTATCTCGTGAAAACATTCGTACTTTTGATCCATTGGTTGCTACAGCCAATGCAGTCACCCGTAACAAAGGTCAGTCACGCTACAAATCTCAGTTTAATGGATAGACCTTTTCACCTGGTTTCAATCCTGATAAACAGGTAGTTTGACAATATTGTGAGAAACCTGGTCATGTTTCAAGGAAGTGCTATAAAATAAATGGCTACCTTAAGAGAAATGGAACCAGACCTTCGGTCAATATGGCAAACCATCAGCCTGATGTGCAGAATTCTAGTTGGATTATGGATACTGGAGCCTCTCATCATGTCACACAGGATCTTCAGCAGCTAACCTTGGCTAATTCTTATCCAGGATCTGACCAGGTCATGGTTGGTGATGGCATAGGTTTGAATATTACACATATTGGTCACTCTTCTATTCACACAACCACTAAACCACTTTTTCTCAATCATGTCTTATGTGTTCCTAATATTCAATCCAATCTTTTGTCAGTTTCTAAATTGTGTCAAACTAACCATTGTTCTGTTGAATTCTTTCCTGATTGCTTTGTTGTTAAGGATCTGAAGTCGGGTCAGGCTCTGCTGTAAGGACCACTTAAGCAAGACCTTTATCATCTACCATCTAACACCACCACCTCTGCTCCTCCTCAAGCTCTCACCACTAGTCTTCAGTCAGTTTCAACATGGCATCATAAACTTGGTCATCTTTCATCCAAAATAATTAAACATCTGGCAGATAGTCATCATATCCCAATAAAGTCTCCGTCATCATATGAATGTAGTTCCTGTCATTGTGCCAAAAGTCACAAGCTACCTTTCTCGGATCATCATCTCACCGGTAGCAAACCTTTGGAGCTCATTTATTCTGACGTTTGGGGACCCTCTCATATTAGGTCTTTAGATGGTTACTTCTATTATTTGATTTTTGTTGATCATTTTTCAAAATATGTATGGATCTATCCAATGAAAAATAAGTCAGATGTATTCTCCATTTTCATTCAATTTAAGTCCATTGTTGAGAAATTTTTCAATTTGCCTATTGTTTCTCTTTTCTCTGATAATGGTGGTGAATTTGTAAAAATGAAATCATTCCTAGCTACACATGGTATCTCCCATCTAACCACTCCTCCTCACACTCCTGAAGTTAATGGTACTGCTGAGAGAAGGCATAGACATATTGTTGAAACGGGTCATGCACTGTTACATCATGCCAACTTACCAACTAAATTTTGGTCCTATGTTTTTCTTACAGTGTAACAGTCGGATTTTAATTATGTTGTTCAACCGGTTAAAATATAATTAATTATAATTTAATCTGAAAGTTAGAAAGTGTTTTTAAATAAAACAAAATCATATTCATAGTCTACTTTATGGTAGAGGGTTATGGTAAAATTTTGGGTTGAAAATTCAGACGAAACCCGGTCTGCGTTTTCACTGACAGTAAAAGTTTACTGATCAGAAAACTTAATTTTGACCCGTGAAAGAAATGGTTAGTGTTTTTGTCGTGTTTCCAATGATTTTAGTAATTTTGGAAATTTTACGTTCGGAATTAAAATATAATATTTTATATGGGTGAAATCGTCGAAAAATACGATCAGAAACTTTAATCGGGTACACAACGAAGCAGGATGGGGAGCTGAGATGACCAATGTGACTTGATGGAAAAGGAGTGACATGTTGATGTGAGTCAAAGGTCGCATCGTAAAGTAATCATCATTACACTTTTTGAATATAATGTATTTTAATCCAAAAACCTATTTTTCTCTCACTTTCTCCAACCAAACACTCAAAACTCCATTGATTTTCTTCAAGAATTCATCATCTTCACTCATTTCCTTCAAGCTTCAAGGGTAAAACTTCTTCTTCTTACTCATCTAAGTTCTCCTCTTCACTTATTTGTTGAGTTTATGCCATGTTCATCCTTTTTGATATTCTTAGATCTATAAGCTTCTAAAAACTCTAGAAATTGTAGAAAAATCATAAAAATGTGAAATCAATTTCTATGATCTAGTTATGATCTCTACTTTCATTATCTTGGAGCATACATCAAGAAAATTTTTCCTCCCCTATTTTTGTAAAGAGGCCGAACCTATGTCTAAATGGACAAAGGATGTTTTGTTCAATTTTTTAACTTAAATGAGGTTAGATCTAAAATATTTAGGGTTTCTATGTTCCTAATCCTCAACTAATCTTAAGTTTCATCAAGTTTTATCTATTTCAAGTCTTAGATCTATTTCTTCCAAGATTATGTGAAAATGTTTTACAATGTTGATAAGTTAAGATTATGGTTTTTATGCTTTTAGATACTTATACTTTTATGATCCAAGGGTTGGAACCCAAATAAATTTTCTAACCTATTTTTATGTTCAAGGCCAAAACCCTAACCTTAGAGGTTAGAGGATTTTGTTTCATATTTTCAACTTCTAACAATTTATTCTAGTTATCTAAGACCTAAACACCTAGAATCCAAAAGATTAGAGTGAGAAAATAATCATAGCCTCATTTTGAATTAGAGGCCGAACCTAGTATTAAAGTGAACCTAGTGGGAATTGTTTGATTAATCGTTGTTATGTGATGTTGGTTGAAGGAGGAATTGGTAACGTGTGGCGTGATAACGAGGAACATCGATTTCAGAATCCCGGTGATAACCCAGGTGGGGGAAAGAACCAACCTATCATCGAAATGGATAAGTAGTAGATTATATAATAATTGTGTAGGGCGACTTAAACCCTACTAGTAGTCGAGTAATCGACAAGACCAAAATCACATTGGAAACCTTTTTTGAAAAACCAATGGTGATTCAGGGATTGTAGATTTATCGATATTACGTTTTTTATATTGTTGATGATTGATTTGATTTTGTTACCTTTATTGAATTGATTTTGTGCGATGTTGGTGATATTGGAATATTTTGATTGATATTGTGTTATGCATGATCTGCCTGATTTTTATTATTATGCTTAGTGGTTTTTAAGCAAAGATATATATGTTGTCTAAGAGATGATTATTTTGGGCGTGAGGATAATAATGATTTAGAAGTGCCTAACCTAGATGATGTATGTTAAAAAGGTATTATGGCATAGAATATGTGTCAAGTTCTAATGGAAGGTTAAGGCACTAGGACGTTGTTAAAATGGGTTGGTGAGATTCAAGTATAGGTGTTGTTGTCCACAGCCGTGTATTGGTAATATAATACACAAGGACAAAAGTGTATTGGTAATATAATACATAAAGGCAAAAGTGTATTGGTAATATAATACACAAGGATATATGTGTATTGGTAATATAATACACGTAAAACACATCTATGTATTGGTAATATAATACACGGTGTATTGGTAATATAATGCACGTAAAACACATCCGTGTATTGGTAATATAATACACCGTGTATTAGTAATATAATACACATAAAATCAAGAGTTCTCACGAGACCACTTACACCTTAGGGAATAGGTGTGCAACTATGGTGTCTTTGAGTAGCATGAGATTGGGGGTAGAGGATGATATATATTAACTTGAGGATGATTTGTCAGTTATGTGTGTTGATTGTCCGTGACAATTACTGTATAATTTACTATGACTCTTTTCCATTTTTTGATGATAGAACTGTTTCTTATCCCCTGTATATTCTTGTATGTTGTATTTTACCTCCTTGTGGAATCGTACGAGAATACCTTGTTGATGAGCCTAACTAGGAGGAGTTGAATGGAACTCCCTACGAACCCAATGCCGGAGGACGAGCTGTGACCCATGGTGATTAGGGTCTAGTTAGTTATGGCCAGTGCGTCTCATGAGACGTTTTTATATGTTTCGCTTTGTTTAACTTTGGTATAAGGATATGTCTGTGAGGTATCCTACTGAGAGGATACCCTCAACAGTGTTTTGTAATATATTTAATATACTTAGATTGTGATGTGTTTTCTATATGAAGCTCTATACGTTGTAAGTTACGTTTTTTATTTTTTACGTATTTTCACATTAAGTGTGCGATTAAGTAATTAAATAATGAGGTTTTAATCTTATGACACAAAGGGGCACAGTAGGGTGTCTCACACAGCAACTTATCTAATTAACATGATGCCCAATCCAACAATCCACATGAAATCCCCTTTTGAAATTCTGTTTCACACCACCCCTGACTATAACAAACTTCATTCTTTTGGCTGCTTGTGCTTTCCATGGCTGCGACCTTACACCAAAAATAAACTCCAATCTAGATCTCTTCCTTGCATTTTTCTGGGATATTCTCAATCACGGCATGCATACCTTTGTCTTGAACCCTTATCCAGCCACATCTATATCTCTAGACATGTGAACTTTGTGGAAAATTCATTCCCATATTAGTCCCTCATTCAACCTTCTCCTACATCCACTATCATTCCTTCCACCGAGTCCACCTTACCTGTTATTATACATTTCCATCCTGCACCATCCTCTACTGTCATTGTGCCTCATTCCTCTCCTCAGCAACCTTCAATTTCTCCAACACCTGAGCTGGATCTTGCAGTCGTGCCTAATCAGAACTCAGATTCTGCACCGGCGAATCATTCAGGTAATAATTCTTCCCCTCTTCCACTCCATACTTTCACTTCCACTAATCCATCTCGCAGTCATACTATGATTACCAGGTATCAAAATAACATATTCAAACCAAAGAAAATCCCGACAGCCACCAAGCATGATTTACTTGAGAATCTTGAACCATCAACTGTGACTCAAGCTCTTAAAATTCCTCATTGGAGACAAGCCTGCTCCGAAGAATTTGATGCATTGATGAAAAATGGTACCTGGTCTTTGGTTCCAAGAGAATAGTCTAAAAACCTGGTTGGTTGCAAGTGGTTGTTTAGGATCAAGAAAAATCCTGATGGCAGCATTGCTAGATACAAAGTCAGGCTTGTTGCCAAAGGGTTTACTCAAACACCTAGACTTGATTTCAAGGAAACTTTCTCTCCGGTTGTCAAGCCTCAAACAATTAAAGCGATTCTCACGGTTTCCCTTAGCCGTGGTTGGTCTATGCACCAACTTGATGTTAACAATGCCTTTTTACAAGGAACTTTAGCTGAAGATGTCTATATGCAGCAACCACCAGGTTTTGTGCACAATGAGTTTCCTAATCATGTTTACAAATTAAGAAAGGCTATTTATGGTTTGAGACAAGTACCTCGTGCTTGGCATGATTCTCTCAAGGCATTTGTTCTGGATTATGGTTTTCGAACTAGTCTCAGTGACACCTCTCTGTTTATTTATAATAAAAATGGTGTTTAGGCCTTTCTTCTGGTATATGTTGATGATCTTCTATTGATTGGCAGCCACTCACAGTTTGTGGCAGTTTATGGATGAATTATTTACAAGGTTCTCTCTCAAATACCTTGGTTTTCCTCATTACTTTCTTAGTATTGAACTGATCCGAGTGCCTGAAGGTCTTCTTCTATCTCAACATGGCTACATCCGTGATATTTTGGAAAAGTTTCACATGTCTACAGCCAAGCCTACTAGTACACCACTATGCACATCTACTCCATTACAGCTGCATGATGGCTCTGTAGCTACAGATGCAAAAACATTTCGTGCGATCATTGGAGCATTGCAATACTTGACTCTCACTCGCCCAGACTTTTCTTTTGCCATAAATAAGTTGTCTCAATTCATGCATAAACCAACCCAAATTCACTTTCAGCAACTTAAACGAGTTTTGAGGTATCTTAAGCTCACTCTTAACTTTGGTTTGACACTTAAGAAACCTCCTCATCTTCATTTACATGCATTTAGTAATACTGATTGGGGTGGTAATTTGGATGATGGAACATCTACTTCTGCTTTTGTGATTTATTTTGGTGAAAATCTAGTATCATGGTTATCAAAGAGGCAAAGGACAGTGGCTAGATCCTCAATTGAGGCTGAATACAGGTCAATTGCCAATACATCTGCAGAAGTCATGTGGCTAATGAATCTACTTGGTGAACTTGGGATTTCTACTCCTACACCTACCTTATTCTGTGACAATATTGGTGCTACATATTTATGCTCTAATCCGGTGTTTCACTCGAGAATGAAACATATTTCCCTTGATTATCATTTTGTTCGCCAACTTGTGCAAACGCGAAAACTTAAAGTTTTTCACATCTCCACCAAAGATCAGCTAGCTGATATTCTCACAAAGCCACTATCAAGAATTCGATTTCTTCCTCTTAGATCCAAGCTTGCTGTCACTGATGGTGACCTAATCTTGAGGGGGTGTAATAGATATAAGTCGACTGAGTCATCAAGGAGCAGCTAGCATTAGTCATCATGATAAGATTCTGTTTATTAGCTAAGATGTTAGGCATCAAGATATGATTCTACTGTTAGCCAAGTTGTCAGTTTTGCTTGAAATTATTTTGTTGTAACTGATATGTATCAGCTCCTAGTTTATAGGATGTAGTTATTATTTTCAAATTCATCTTGTATCTCTTTAATGGCCGTTGTATCAGCTTTGTATTCAAGGAAAAAGAGAAACCTTTTAGGATGAAATCAGTTATATTCCATCCAATTCAACATATCACTAACGAATTTTCTAATTTAGGGACCCCATTGAAAATTTTATATAAGTTAAGTGATCAAATTAAAAACTTTGTTAGTTCAGGAACCAATTGAAAACTTTATAAAAGTTCGAAGACCCAATTACAAATTTTTTTAGTATATGAACCTAATTACAAATGAAATAATAGTTCAGGGACCTAATTCAAATTTTAAAAGTATAAGGACCTATTTGAAAATTCTCAAAAAGTATAAGGACCTACAGAGAAATTAAACCTACTTTTTATGGCTACTTTATATTGAATATTGAATACGTATAATTAAGTGCAAGAATTTATCCCTTTTCTTAGTTTTATTTTGTTTTATAAGTATAATATTTGTATAAAAAAGTATAGGATACTCAAACTCATAAATAAAAATAAAGAAATAAAGACAAAACAAGAGCCAAGAAACAGAGTCCACAGCTGGTAAAGCCAAAACCACCACCGAGAATTTCTCCCTTTTATTATTATCTAGCACGTGGTAAAGGTAAACAGAAAACAGGGACATACTTTGAATGCTGGATATATAATGTGAATAATTAACTAACCACTAAAAAAATATGAGTATAATATCCATATCATCCATATTTATTTTATTCTTCACGTGTCTCTTGAATATTCAGAATAAGTAGAAAACACACGGGAAAATGGCATTCGCCATGGATGATAACTTAAGTTTGGCAAATGACTAGACTACGGACGGGTCGACCATTCTATTTTTACCAGCTTGCCCCCAATATTTGCAATTGCATCTGATGGAATTTGGATGAAGTCAATGCCAACTTGAACACCACCAACAACCACAAATAACACTTTTCCCAGTTGGCCTCAACCCTCAACCCTCCTTTAATTCACACATTACATTCTTGTCCCTTGTGTTTAATAATGACCAGGTCTTGCTTTATCATGATGCCAATATGTTATATTGTTATGCTTATCTTGTTTAAGGTTGCCCAAGAGGTCAAGTCAACAAGAGATATTTTTGCTCAAAAACATTCATGCTACTCCCCGATTATCATCAAAAGATCAAACAAACTCCAATATGTGCTCACCTTACATATACTGAAAATATAATTAAAATATGTTTTTTTTTAAATATTTATTATTACGGTCAAGTTAAATTTAAATAATAAAATAAACTCTTTTCTTTCATTCACACGTGGTCATAAACATCATCATATAATAGCATGAACTGGTAGGTGGATTCTTTCTTCTAATACCAAATCAGTGTTTAAATTAATTTATTTTACATTTAAAATAATTTATAATTACCACTGTGTATCGAAGTAGGTGGAAGTAGCTTGGGTTCCTTGGGAATGTGTTCTTGAATATATATGCATATGTGTAATGTTATGAGTGATTATATATATATATATATATATAATTTATGAGTGTTTTTAAGATAGTTAGGATGAATGATGTCTCTCTCTCAACCTAGATTTGGGTGACATTCCAGTGAGTGGTGGTGGTTTCCAGCAACTGACGGTGGAAATCTAATACGTCAGTACCAAACTAACGTAAGGGATCAAATTAAGCTAATGTTTGTAAGATATGGGTTAAAAAAGAACAAAAAAATAAAGGAGGACAAAAATAAAACCTAAAATAAAGATAAGGTAAAAAAATAATAATTTAGATTTTTTTAAAAAAAGGTATAATTGTGACGTCATAAAGGAACGTGAGAAGAACGGGAACAGGAAGGAGAAATCTAAAAAAAAATCTTCCTTACAGCAAATGATGTTGGTCGTGGTAATAAAAGCAGCTTTTCATTAACATCTATGGTCTGTCTTCAATCTCATTTCTCAATCTAACTCCAACCAAATCCAACTGTACAGCTTGATTGTCGGGCACCAACTGTATGTATCAGCTTTCTGTTTTTTCCATTTTCTTTGATCCCACCTTTCTGCTTAACCAACTCCTTTCTCTTGTATTTATTTTCGCAGCTTGTACCCTCTCCGGTTCTCAAGTGAAGAAACATGCTCTCTCTGCAGTTCCTCCAGTTCCACTTGTAGCCTTTTCTTCTCCAGATTCAATACCATGACAACGCCTGGTGAACATGTTTTTCTTTTTTCTTACTAATATTATTATTACAACAAGTCTTGGTTTTTTTAATTGGGAACTTTATATTTTTAGTTGAGATGTGTAGTGTAATGAATTGAATTTGACTTGTTTTGAGTATCTTTTTTTCCTTTCTGAGATTCAACTACCTTCAGTAAGGACCATCAGGGTTTTGGAATCTCTTTTCCATTATCAGGAATTCAGTGAAGTTCAAAATCAAATACTCACTGATACTAAAGCATTTTAGTATATTCTCTTTGACATGCTTTAGAGTGGAGTGGCATGTTGCAATTTGGAGGTTAATGTGCTTAATTATTTGTTATGGAATAATTGATTGGTGCTGTATAGATAAGAAAAGTTAATTTATTTGTTACAGTGGGCAGTTCTCGTTAAGACACAAAAATAGGTCATACTTTTCAAAAATGGTAGGAAGGCTTCTAAATTATTTGATTTATTTATTGTTGTCGTCTCAGGTTTCGAATACAATATTAATGAACTGTATCGAGAAGCTCAAACTAGATGGCTGAAGCCTGCGGAAGTGATGTACATTTTACAGAATCATGAGAAGTACCAGTTCACCCAAGAGCCTCCTCAACAGCCAACCAGTAACTTCTGTGTTCTCTTTGTCAAATTGATGATAGAAATAGAAATGGCTGCCTTTTCTGTTCCTGTTTGAATGAATACATATTTCTGATTGTTAACATTGGCAATTGATTTTCTTAATAGGTGGATCCCTGTTTCTCTTTAACAGAAGAGTCCTGCGCTTCTTCCGTAGAGATGGTCATAACTGGCGGAAGAAAAGAGATGGAAGAACTGTTGGAGAAGCACACGAACGGCTTAAGGTGGATTGCAAGTGTCTATGCTGTTATGCTCTTTAGCCTTTACATGAAAGGAAAACTTATTTGCAAGTGTTTAGAGATACACTAGATTTAATGATTATCTGTTAAGTGGCACTATTTATTTAGCATTCTCTTTTTAAAATATAATTCACTTATGGTTGCTATATTTATGACTTTGGGTCAATGTTTGTTTTGTGATGTTATTCCATTTATTCATTTCCTCAATCTGATTGGTCATACTAATCTGCATGACTAGGTTGGAAATGTTGAGGCCTTAAATTGCTACTATGCACACGGAGAGCAGAATCCTACTTTCCAGAGGCGGAGCTATTGGATGTTGGATCCGTGAGTAAATTTTAACTATTAACTGACTGCTTCTCTCTTTATATTTGTAAGCTTATTGCCACATGTTGCATCCTTTTAAATGAACATACAAACATGCAATTTTAGGGAAAATCTCACACTAAAGGAAACTAAATGTTAAATGAATTGCCAAGAGTAAATTATCTTGATTTTGAAAGGAACACTTTTAACCTTCAGTATACATAACTATTCTTGAGATATATTCGTCTTTATGTTATTGTAGCGATTGTTCATAATCAGTCTCATTCTATTGTTTCATGACAGGGCATATGATCATGTTGTTCTTGTGCATTATAGAGAAATAAGAGAGGTGAGTCTCCAGAACATGATTTCAGATAAACATGAAAATAGTACTTGGATTTTGAGTGTAGTATGCCCTCCAGAAAAACTGGGGACAGGAATCCTTTTGTGCAAGATGGCTCACTGTCCTAACCTGTTTCTGATTAGATACTTTATGCACTTCCCCCACTTCAGTGCTCTCTTGTGAAACTAAAGTAATTTAGTTCTTTTACGTGCTTTGTGAAATTTCAACCCTGTTCAATGTTTTCCATTTCCGTATTAATGCTTACTTTTTTGTAAATGACTCGTGTAATAGTTCATGAGTTGTTTATACTTCTTAAAGTTCTGTCTGTGGGGTTTTTCTTTTATTCACCAATAATATTACTACTATATTGTAATTGTAGCATTTTTTCTGATCTCTCCCTTGTGTTTTTTTTTTGTTCCAAAATTTCCTGATAAATGTACATGTATTCTTCCAAAGTGAAATACGTTCATCTAATAATTATATTAATTGTACAAGACAATTTACTATCATATAGGCATCTATTGTATCTATGGGCTATTATTAGTTAGATTTGTAATGTCCTATGGCTTTTCTGTAGTAATTACTTTATTTTCTGATGGCTTGAGGCCTCGAGTGAAGATATACTTGAAACTTCTTATGAATTATATTTGATATCTTGGATGACAATTGTCTAGTCATATCCTGTTATTCACGATGTGCATAGTAATAGGGTTATGCAGCCCAGCTTTGAGTTCTGTGTTACGGTTTGCACTCTTATGTTGTAGGGAAATCCCAGTTCTGGACCTGGTGCACAATTGTCACCAAGTTCCTCTTCTGCATTTAGTCAAAGTCCTAGTTCATATTCTACTCAGAACCCAGGGTCAACATCCATACTTGGGGATCCGTATGACCCTAATCAGAGTTTCTCCAGTCCTGGATCAGTAGAAGTTACGTCTGATATATACATTGGGAACAATGGAATGGGTCAATTGGACGGAACAGATTCAGAATCAAGAACCTCAACTGAACTGGAGGTTACTCAAGCTTTGCGCCGATTGGAGGAGCAGTTGAGTTTGAATGAGGACAGCATTAAAGATATTGCCTCCTTCTACAGTGAGCATGAAACTGCGCATGATTCAAGCCCTCAGCAAAATCAAGGGGTGATCGGCAAGCAAGAGAAGCCTGCAGATTTCCTTGGGCCAGATGATCGTGGGCTATTTTATGATGAATATAATAGAAGGCAAGGTAATATATAGCATGCCTGTTTAGATTAGTTTGTCCAAAAAATTGAGCTATCATAGCTGTGGATATTCTTGTTTGGTGCCACTCTGGTGAATTTCTTTCATGGAAACCTAATCCACTGATTGTTATATGCTGATTATCTTGAAAGACATGTAGGATGCTTATTTTGATTTGTGAGCCAAGTAATCAGAAAAAATAAAATAAACAGGTCCAAAACCATTGCCTCCCAAATAAACAGGTCCTTAATCTATTTGGCACTACTCCAGTGGAAACTCAAGTAATATCAACAAAAACTTGATGCTATAAAGTACATGCAGAACAGTCTAAAATTGGAAAGTTCCTCATGTTGTTATGTAATATATGAAGTGTTTTTCTTCTTTTATGGTTGAGAGATGAAATAAAGTGTTCCAGACTTGATGCTATTCTTCTTTTCCTTGGATCTGCTTGAAGTTTTTTACTTACAAATTAGTTATTCATCCATTCGAAACTTTAATATTTTTCTTTCTTTCTCTGAACTTCAAATCAAACTTAACTCTTTGTAATTTGTTTTATCCTCTTCATTATAATTAAATGTCGATTGGGAAGAGGGGAAAGTAAAAGCTGATAAAAGTTGTATATTTTCTTGTAGGCGATGGTGGTAAATATTATCCTGAATCACTAGACCATGATTGCCCTGATGGAAACGAAAATGGTTCGCCTTGGACGGAGGTACTGGAATCGTGTAAGTCTTCATCTGCAGCCAAGTTACCACAGAAAAATGTATACATGCCCGCTGGAAATGTGAGTATTGCTAGGATATATCTTATAAAACTTATATCATTTTGCTATTTATGTTTGCTGATGTCCAAATGACTTCTTTTGTGTTTCTGCATTCCATAAAATGTTTGATACTGAAAGCAGGAAAATTCACAATCATCTTCAAGAAGGGAACCAATTGCCAACCAGGAAAACAGTCACTGGCTAAACTTCGACAGCAATAATGCTGAAAACTGTATGATTTACTTTCACCTTATTAAATGACAATATTTTTGGCATATTTTGGAATTTCTTCAACCTCTGATGCCCCTCCTATGTTACCAGCTGTTTTCTCACTACCTCAAGGTGTTGATGGAGTCAAATTTCATTCGTATTCTTCTATGGTAGGAACAGAACAAAATAATTCTGACTACTATGCAACTTTGTTTGACCAAAGCCAAATTGGAGCACCTCTGGATGCAGATTCAAGCTTGACTGTTGCAGAATATCAGAAATTTACTATTAAGGCAGTCTCCCCAGAATGGGGTTATGCCACTGAGACTACGAAGGTTTGTGCCTTTCAAGGCTAACTGTTTCCGTGCCCTATGCAATCATTTATGACTACTTGCATAAGTGTTTCCGTGCTTTTTCTTTTGATGAATATTTGTTGGTGCTTATAGCTTACCTAGGTTCCTAATGAGCTTCAGAATCTGTACTTAAGTTGGTTGAAATATATTTGAAATTATTGTGGTACAATGCAATTATATAAAAGCCCGGTTTATTTATAAATAATTAGAGAAATGTTGTGCAAGCTTGTGGCTTTGGACATATAAGACTTAATACATAGCTTGTTTCTCCCCCGCCCCTACTTTCTTTATCTTCAAACAATATGGTACTATTAATCCTGTCCAAATTGATTCCTAATAGGTCGTCATTGTTGGGTCGTTTCTTTGTCATCCCTCGGATTCTTCCTGGGCTTGCATGTTTGGTGATGTTGAAGTTCCTGTTGAGATAATTCAGGATGGTGTAATATGTTGTGAAGCTCCCTCTTACCTTCCTGGAAAGGTAACTCTGTGCATCACTTCTGGGAACCGAGAGTCCTGCAGCGAAGTCAGAGAGTTTGAGTATCGTAACAAAACCAATAATTGTAGCCGCTGTACTTCATTGGAAACAGAAGCCACTACTAGAAGTCCAGATGAGCTGTTATTACTAGTTAGATTAGGGCAGATGCTCCTTTCTGCTTCAACTATAAAGAATGACAACATAGAATCTGGAATTCATCTCATAAAACAGAAAGCTGATGATGATTCATGGAGCCATATTATAGAGGCTCTTCTAGTTGGCAGTGGAAATTCATCTGGTACAATTGATTGGCTTCTTGAAGAACTTCTAAAGGATAAGCTTCAGATGTGGCTTCCTTGCAAATCTCAGGAAATAGATGAAGAGACAGGCTGTTCTTTGTCCAAGAAAGAGCAGGGAATTATTCATATGGTTGCTGGGTTGGGATTTGAGTGGGCCTTGAACCCTATTCTCAGTTGTGGTGTGAATATAAATTTCCGTGACATCAATGGGTGGACCGCCCTTCATTGGGCTGCACGTTTTGGAAGGTAATAGAAAGTGCTTGCTATTATGTTTTTCAGAATTTAATGTTAAAAAAAATGCTTGTAGTGGTTAAATTAGCTGTCCGTCTGTAATACATAGCCAAGTAGTCAAATTTAGAATTTGATGACGGAAGTGAGGGTATAATAACCACATATAGCAGGATAGCTTCTCATATCATAAATTATTTGGCATGCTTAGTTGTTGAACAGGTATATTTTACCTAATTAATTGAATATTGGTTCATCCAGTCATCTAACTGATGATTACATCAAGGGTAATACGTGAAAGTATTGTTCCTTTAGAAACCTTTTTACCAATTAGCTGTTTTATTTAAAAGTACTTGGATGTTGTGTCAATGAAGTACTTGTTGTTCCATATAGGGAAAAAATGGTTGCTTCGCTTATAGCTTCTGGCGCATCTGCTGGAGCTGTAACAGATCCAAGTGCACAAGATCCAGTTGGTAAAACTGCAGCTTCAATTGCAGCCAGCAGTGGGCATAAGGGACTTGCAGGGTATCTCTCAGAGGTAGCTCTAACAAGCCATCTGTCATCTCTCAAACTGAAAGAGAGCGAGTTATCTAGAAGTTCGGCCGAGTTTGAAGCGGATTTAAAAGTTAGTAGTGTCTCCAAGGTAAATCTCACAGTCAATGAAGATCAGGCTTCACTCAAAGATACTTTGGCTGCTATCAGAAATGCAGCTCAGGCAGCTGCGCGGATACAATCTGCTTTTCGTTCACATTCTTTTAGAAAACAGAGAGCCAGAGAAGCTGCAGCTGCTGGTATAGATGGATATGGTATTAGTGCAGGTAGCATTGGTAACATTCCAGAGCTTTCTGCTATGTCAAAACTTGCCTTTCGGAACCCACGTGAATATAATTCAGCCGCCTTATCAATTCAGAAGAAATATCGAGGGTGGAAAGGTCGTAAAGATTTTTTAGCATTCCGCAAAAAAGTAGTGAAGATACAGGTAATATATGTTAATCTTACATTTTAAGCATATGACAAAATGAGTTCCAAGAGCTATGTGGATATTATTCTTAGTTGTACACATAATATATAACTAGCACTCCACATACTAGGAAAAGTGAATAAATTGTATTTTTAAAGAAAAGAACATATATATGTTTTCATATGCACATGCATACATTGAACTTCTATAGCATTATTATCAACCTCAGTTATTTCTGATTTATTTGGGCAGGCTCATGTGAGGGGTTACCAGGTTAGGAAGCATTACAAGGTAATATGGGCAGTTGGAATCTTGGACAAGGTCGTGTTACGGTGGCGGAGAAAAGGAGTTGGTTTACGAGGTTTCCGACAAGAGATGGAGACAATTGATGAAAATGAAGATGAAGATATCCTCAAGGTGTTCCGAAAACAGAAAGTAGATGTAGAAATTGAAGAGGCTGTTTCACGGGTGCTGTCCATGGTTGATTCTCCAGATGCTCGCCAGCAATATCATCGCATGCTTGAGAAGTATCGTCAAGCTAAGGTAAATAAGCAGAAAAAGGAAATTGTTTGACTTCTATCCGAGAAATTAACATCTCTTAAGCATCTGTTATTTGCCACTTGTTCAATAAACAATATGCAAATAAATAAATAATTATTGTTTTGCATGAGTCTTCATAGGATATTTTATACTCAGAGTTAGAAATAAGATAAACAAGACTTCAGCAACCATGTAGAGATCAACCATTTGGACTTCACAGTTCCATTTTTTTATTTTTTATTTTGTGTGCTAGCAATGCATAACTTGTCAATTCTTTTGCAGGCTGAACTTGCAGGTACGAGTGAAGAAGCATCGTTATCAACTTCTGTAGCGGATTTTTTCAATATGGAACATGATGATATGTATCAATTTCCCTAGGAGCAATGCTAGCCTTACTAATTTTCACTCTCTTTGGATGATGGATTTCTGGCATCACCAATTTGATGGTCTTTGTATTCAGATGCTTAGAACAAACTGACTATTTAGTTTGTGGAGCACTCTAAATTGTATAGTCATAGTAGCAATGAAAGTTGTTACTTTGTAAATTATGAAATGGCCTTCTTGAGTGCAGGTAGAATAGGGTTTCAAATTCAATGGAGTAAATGTCTTTGATAGCTCTTGATTTCTATCTAGATGTGGTAGTTTCTTTCCTTTTTGGGTGAGCAACGCATCTTAAGATATTGGGTCATTGGATGATATAATGGAAAGAATATGCATCAGTGTGGGCTTGTTAATATTTTTGTATTTGTTTTGGGTACATACATTGCTGTTTATTATTTAAGGAAGAATTAGTAGTTTAAACTGGTTTCTCCAAATTATTCCAAATTTGGCTAAGTTGCTTCATCGCAAGTTTCTTAGAACGTGGCTTTATATGGGTAGACGAGGCACATGTGAAATCTAAATTTCGATCTACGTTTGGACTGTTATTTAGAAGTTCCTCAACTAAGTAGCTCAATTTTGCTTACAACATAAGCCACATGTTAGTTTATTACATTTACACACAAATAATTTATACTATTTAGGTTTACAGTGTATATTGTACAAGTTTTCCCTTAAGTTACCTTTTTCTTTTTTTTGGTGGTATTTCACAAGCCACGGAATAATTCACTCTGGCCATGTCTCAAAAATTTGAACCCTGATTTGGCCGGACAACCACTTTAGATAATGGCACCACCATCAAATGCAAAGAAAAATGAGGAGAAAACGATGAATTGTATCCAAATCACTCACACCTGCATAACATCATCTATCTTCACTAAAATGCATTCTGAATTTTGGAAAGCAACGGTTGAAACAGCTCAATACGTGTAAGGACCACAAAATGACAACCATTCCTCTATTGGTACTTGAGGTCTCAGACCTGGTCCTCAAGTACATGACTAATCAGCAACGATATGCTATCAAAGCGAAGATAATAATTTCATTACTGAGAGAAAAGGAATCTGGTGCAATGTGCAGCTTAGAAGGACAGTAAATCCATTGCCAGCCCAGTCCGGGAACAAACCTTCAAATTTGACAAGCAAATACAAAGAAAACATTACGACAACATGCATAAACCAGTTTGCGGAGAGGCGGAGTAGAACCAGATGCTTGGACCCCTTGGATCAGAAATATATTAGTTTTCAACCTCCAATACCCTGTAAACTTTTACAATTTATGGTTGAAACCATTTTTTAACCAATCACAACAGAAAATTCTAAACAGAAGAGACACAATTTGGCGTTCAACACAACCAACCTAAAAGAACCCATTTTCAATTACAAATGTCCAGTCTGAAGTAGCTCTAACGCTAGCTTCTTCTATGGTATTTCAGGTCACATATTGGATGGTCTATCTTCATGCATAGTTCAAACGGAATATGTCATTCAACACATAATAGCTTCCCTGTGGTGTCGGTAACAAATGGAACATCTGGGAACAGAGAGTGACAAGTTTAGTCATCATGAAGGATAACAGTAACCAATGAAAGATTGGATGAGACGATCAGACTAAAGCAACGAATAAGAGTGAAGAAGCCCACTAGAATACAATAAATATTTCTACATACACGGGAAACAGAAATCATACTATTCTTAACCAGTATAAGAGCAATTATAACTGTCCCTCTTATAAAGGGCTAATAATAAGAATATGCAAAGGAAGTGAAAATACCAGCAAAATTCTACATGTGATATGAAATGCCATATTGACTAAAGAAATATGACACCAATAGTAAATTAGTAATATAACCATCAGGATTCAGGGTATAAACATCTATATTAATATATCCATATTCCATACTGCTACAGAAAGAGGGTTCCCTTGGGTCTCATTTTTTTTTTCTATTCTAAAAAGCCCAAAGTTTTGTTTTTCCTATAACTATGAAGTTACAAATTAATTACAAATAAGTGTAAATCTAAATGATCTTCAACTTCAAGGGATAGCTTTTGAAACAAACAAACTTAGACCCACCAAGGCATAATTATTGTAATCACATGAAATCCTTCTCTATCTTCTCTGTAATCAAAACCATCTTCATCTATTACCACAAAGTTTGATCCTCGTCTTTGGTAATAAAGAATATCATTATCAATATATCATAAACCTCTCACCATTAGAATATAGTTACTCTAAACTAGGGGTGAAAATTGACAATTGGATGGATCGAATTATGACAGATGAGTAAAAAAATCAAATCACTAATCTATTTAAGGTCTGCTAAAATTGATTATGAAACTCCAATCCATCCCTGCCACGTTTAATAGATGGATACCTAACCCATCCGTTAATCATTTTAACCAATGAATATCCAATCCATCTATTACTATTTTTTATTTTTTCAAAACTTTTTTAAGCTCCTTAAATTTATCAAGAGAGAATCAGATAATGACAGAACTATTACCAACTCAGTAGTCAGAATTAAAAGAATGTTTTAATTAAATATAAAGACAGAATCAGTTCTAGAGGAAGGCGACCGTCGCAATCCTGCTTAGGTCAAACTCAAAGTTGAATGCAATCCGCTTATGGAGATCCAAAATTCATCAAAATTGAAGCTTCTTGTGTAATTGTGGTGAACCTCCGTTGGCACCTTGTAAGAAGGGAAAGAAGCAAACTCGTCAGTGATTGATGACAGCATCACTATCATGGGCATGGTGGAAACAAGCTCAGTTATGAAGGAGCCCAAATGCCACAATCAAGCTCAGAATTGAGCTTAGGTCAGGAGCTTGAAAGAGGGGATTTCAAATCACCCGCCAGAACACTGATACAGAAAAACGCAATAGTTCTGTTTGCAAATTGATATCAATGTCGAAGTTAAGAACAAAGAATGATAAGAGTATGTGAGGTGGGAGGTTGATATCATGAAACATTTGCCAAAGCATCCAAATATTGTGGTGGTTGAAGGCCAGCTGTCAGCAAGAGAGAGCTTATTTGAGGTGCGAAATGAGTGAGTGAAACAGGACAAAAAGCCTAGTGAACAGGCCATGCTGTACAATCCATAAGTATTCAAAAAATAACTTTGACCCAAATAACACAGTCCATCAAATTGCTATATTAGATAGATGGATTGAATTGGATGCATAACGGTTGCCCCTACTTGAAACGTACCTTGGTGGCAGACTGGCAGTTGCCCTAGATTCTCTATCAAAGACCAACCATTTTATTTCTTCAAGTAACTGGTGTCTACGCAATTATTGTCATTTTATAACCTTCCTCCTTCATCGTTGTCAAAGATTCTGATGTCTATAGTAACACTTGTTAAAGCCTCTTGGCCGTTAATAATTTATTCCTCCCCAAGATACCAACAAGGATTAAATTACTATGCATTATGTAAAGAATTTTTAGACTGTCACGTCATTAAACATGTTAGACTTTATTCTTATATATTAGGATGATTTGTGATTGGTTGACGGATGCATGTTAATCAAAGTTCAAGTTACCAAAGACACGCAACAACAATCTCACTCATTCAACATTCGAAGCTGAGTCACTACAATTCAATAAAGAACCAGTATCAACACAGAAACAAAGGATTAACAAAACATGGATTCAAATGAAGGCAGATCCATTCCAAACTCAAAGGGAAAAATGAATGATAAAATAAAAGCAATCCCTATATATAAATAAACACCGATCATCGAGAAACCCTAAATGATAAGAGGAATATGATAGAAACCTGGCTGAATTTGAGGGAATGGTTTTCGCCGGCGAGGGAGAGGTTACCACTGACGAAGACGAGGGTGCCGGCGTTGACGCCGGAGGGTTGGGAATCGACGGTGCTGATGGCGTGTTGGCAGTGCTGGAAAGGGAGGGAAGTGAGCTTGGCGACGATGTTGTGAGCGCCTTGAATCTTCTGACCTTCGAAGGTGAGCATGGAACCTTCCTGGTAGAGGTTTGCGAGTGCGGGACGGTTGCTGTCGAAGGTGGAGTAGTAGTGCCCCACGAATGCCTTTGCCACCGATTCTGAATCCATTTATTTACTCATTCATTCTTTGATTAATCAAAATCTTATCTTGCTTGCGCTTAGCTTAACACTCACGCTCACGCACACGCACACGCACACGCACAAGGAGGATTGCTAAATTACCACTCTCTTTTCCTCTCTCAATACTCAATAATTTTATGAAAATAACTTATAAGCTGCTTTGTGCGTCTGAATCATCGGGTCATAAACACGGGGCTGATGGCAAGTTTTGAGAAATGAGCATTGGACGATGTCTTTACCTTACCAACCATAAAATGGAAAATACGAATAAGGCTTCAAAATTAAAATACGTCGACAGCAGGATTCGAACCTGCGCGGGCGAAGCCCAACAGATTTCAAGTCTGTCTCCTTAACCACTCGGACATATCGACACCGCTGATAGCAGTACAATACTTAATTAATTTCAAGTTTAATATTCAAAATGAATTTAACAAACTCGAATTGCTCTCAAAAGCAGGTGAGTACAAGCCCTCTCACAACATTACAAGTTTGAGTTTAATTTTCATTCTGTCAGTACATGTTAAAAATATTGATGCTGATAGTACATTTATGTTAGATCCAATATGTTTTTGTTTAATAATCATTATCAAAATGAATAAATATGTTTTTAAAACTTGTTTGAATAATTTATATTTAAACTTGTTTAAACTGGTTTTGACTAATTGGTGTAAAATACTTAAGTTACATCTACTCAAAGCAATATATTACTTGTAGCATAATAATCTTGTAAATTTTTACAAGATAAAAGGAGTTGGAACGATCATGTACCCGTGTACCCATGTTATAGGTGAGCATGACATGCACTTTGGTTTTAAAAAAAAATATATACCAACAAGTATTAGATGAAAGGCAAGGTCAAAAAGGAAATCCAAAACTGCAAATGTAAAAATGGTGGATCATTCAAATAATGTAGTACAATGTATCAGTTACATGTTTATAAGCCGAATCCGACATTGTTTAGGAACAAAAGGAAGCAATGCTTTGTACCAAAAACAAAAAGGAAGCATTGCTGCTGTAGGTACACATCAAACACCTTATTAATTGTGAGTCATATACATATAAATGGTTGATGATGCACCACCTCCACTTTGTTGCCAAGAAGCAAATTTCCTTTCAACCTGAATCAGCCTCTTATGAATACATACATCAACACCAAGAAAGTGTCACAGTGCCTAGGGTAGACTCTACAGTACTCTAAGTTGAATTATTACATGCACTACACAAAGTATGAGACACCAGAACTTGTAATATAATACACTTGAGTCTTGCAGTTTATCATGGATGAGATGAGAGACTGACTTTACAAGGAAGAATCAACTGGGTTTGATTCCCTTAACAACCAATAACAATTCAATTGCAGCCAATCAAATTTGGCTTCTATGTACACTCCCTGCCACAAAAATATTTTAAGCCAAGGACCTTCAAACACAGCACAAAGAAATTCTTAGGTGCTCCCAAAGTAAGAGAAATCTCTTCGTTGGTGCCGTTGAATGTATACACATAAGCTTTCCTACTGTCTCTGACACTGCATTTTTAATGTTATAAGTTATGTTCAACACATTAAAAGTAGATTCAACCATTTCAGCAGTCTACATTTTTCATTCCTTTCATCCCTCCTTTTTTTTCTCATGAGATAGATAACATTCTTCAGTCTCACGAAAAAAACCATCAAACTTTAAGTGGTGAAATACTATTAAATGGGGAACTTACTCTAAGGAGACTTCTGAACCTATTTAAGCACTTCAGTGTGTCCTGGATTACACACCGCGATGCTTCCATTATCAATAATCCTCTGGTTTAGATCAGCACCACATTTTCTCTTCTCAAGATGACTGAAAAAAACGCGAAACTTCTCTATATAGCTGTTCAGCTTCAAATGGTTTTGAAACATATCCATCCATGCCACACTTTAAGCATTTCTCATGTGTTGCCTGGATCACGTCTGCTGTCATGGCTAAAACGGGCACATGCCAGTCTGAAATATCGTCAAAGTCGTCCGCAGACACTTCTCTGTTCACGCTACGTTCCATCTCCCGAATTGTCCTTGTAGCTTCAAACCTGTTGGAGAAGAAGTGTATATTAGCAACTTGTAATAAGATGGTAATTGTATTTTTAGAAGTAACAATTATATAAATTGATATTACACACACACAAAGATATAAATATAAATATAGATATATATAGAATTGTCTAGTGTATTGTGGTATTGCTGTAGCAAGAGGTTAGAGTCCTAGAACCTTGTATGTTTTATATAACATTAGATTGTTTCACAAATCAATGTAATGCAAAAGTTTTCCTTTGATGTAAACTGTCCTCTAAAACATTTTCAATTATTCTGTTTAATTTAAAACTCTTTCTATGTTTATATGGAAATTTCAAATTTAATTCCAAACAATAGAAGAAAGAAATCCTGCTGCATACCCATCCATTTCTGGCATTTGAATATCCATGAAACAGGCATCAAACTGATGGGGTGGCTTCAGTGAAGAGATGGCCTCTTTTCCACTGCTGACACAAACCACATCTGCTCCATACTTCTTCAAGGCAGCAGCTGCTACCGTGCGGTTCACACTATTGTCATCTACAATTAGAATTCTTCTCCCATAAAGAAGATGGCGAAGAGACAAATTTGGGAGCTCGCCATTTCTAGGAGTCCCCTTGCTCCGAACACCCATCGCACGTTGTAATGAGGCAGCAAGCATGCTTGCTCTCAGAGGTTTTATGATAACAGTAGGATTGTGAACACCTGATGTTAAAGTACTTGCTCTAAAAGAACTACTAGAATTAACAAGAATGAACAGCTTTGGAGGAACCCCGTGATCAAATTTCTCAATGTTATTGACAAAGTGGGATGACATGTCTGAATCTCTGTCCCAGACCTCCTGCTCAATGAGGACCATATTAATAACTATGTTCCCATTGTTTACAGCGGACAAACCTTGATTTAAATCTGAAACCATTTTCACATGAATGCCAAGCCTTTGAATGTGATATCTAGACACTTTTGCTCTAACAGGTCTGGTGTCAATAACCAATGCAGTCATGCCCTCAAATTCTGAAGATGCAGGGTGAGGTTGGTTGGTGATTTGCTGACTTTTACACTCATTTGAACTGGGGAGTCCATTTGTGAAGACAGCGGTAAATGTGAAAGTGGATCCAATCTTAGGTATGCTCACAAATCCAATTTCCCCATTCATGAGGCCAACCAAACACTTGCTAATGCTTAGGCCAATACCTGTTCCCCCATGTTTGCGGGAGATGGAGGACGGACCTACCTGCATGAATGGAGTGAAGATGCGGGGCTGAGCTTCTAGAGGAATGCCTTCACCTGTATCCTCAACAGATACAATCAAATTAATGAGATCGCCGGAGGAGGGTGAGAAAGAACCAAGAGGTCCCTCTTGACTGAAAGCCTTGAACCCTTCCCAGCTCCTGCGACTATCAGCTACAGGGAAACCACTCAAGGTATTTTCTGAGGTTGATTCTTTGTCAACTTCTATTGAATGAACAACCTCCTCAACAAGATGGATAGTGACAAAAATATGCCCTTTGTCCGTGAACTGCCAAACAATTACAGAATCAGTTTTGATCATACTTATTCTAGAAATGCACATCAATTTTGCTCTACTCATAACCATTATTGGTTGGAAGTTGGAACACTTTTGAAATTTTTTACCATTATCTAAAATATTCAATGGGACTATAGTAATGACTGGAGCATGCCTATAAGGCAAGAATTTAGGACAAGGGAAGATCACTAATTAACTTTCATGATGCAATAGGATATCAGGCTAAGTAACTTACATGAAACATAACTTTCTTTGTTCCCATAGACTTACCTTAATTGAGTTACCCATGAGATTTGTAATTATTTGTCGAAACCTTCCTGGATCACCTATTAGCAGTTCAGGAACCTGATCTGACACATAAACTGCCAACTGTGCCCCGGGACAAATAAACCATGAAAAACCATGAGCTATAATTAGACAATGCAACATTTTGAAAAATTCCACCATGATCATAAAATGGCAACAGTAGATGAGAAATATGTTACCTCTACTCCTTTTCCTTGTGACTTCTCAGAAAATAGTGACAATACATCATCCAAAATTGCCCGTAAGTCAAAGAACACTGCCTCAAGCTCAAGTTTGCCAGATTCAATCTTTGCCTGATCCAAAACCTCATTTATAAGTGACACCAGGGCTTTTCCACTGCCCTGTGCAGTTCTGACATATTCCTGTTGGGTTACATCTAGATCGGTGTCCATAAGCATATGCAACATCCCTGAAAATCCAATTTTAGAGCAAGGTCATGGCTGGCGAAGCTCTTCTTTTTGTCTGTATGTAGATAGTTGAACATTTGACACTATACTATACCATAGACAATTGACAACTCACCTAAAACACCATTCATTGGAGTTCTGATCTCGTGGGAAACAGTCGCAAGAAACTGCAATTATAATCGATTAAGTCCATGTGATCACTACAAGTGAAGCCAAAACATGAAGTAAAAATGCATATAAAAAAATTACATACCTGGGATTTTGCAACATCAGCTGCCTCAGCTCGTTTTTTAAGCTCCATCATCTTGTGGTAATCATCTTCTACTTTGGCAATTCGATTCACGGTAGCATGGAAAATATGTCCAACAAGGAGTGCAATAACAAGGATGCCAATTGAAGTAGTTATTGCCAACCATGGCCACTGTGGTTTCTGTTTGAACCTGTGTTAGCATCAAACTTAAATTTCATAAGTTATTCAAGTCTTTGATCACTTTCACATTTCTTTGCAATGTATTAATACAATAAGTTAGACTCATGACTTTCAAAAAATAGTGAGAACTCCAAATAAAACAACACTAAACAGAGCATTGCCAGCACCGAAACCACAAGATTGTACAGTATTATATCATTTGACATTAAATCACCCCGTATTAAATAATATCTTCTTCCTAGTTTGCAGAGGCAATGTCATTCTTACAAACTATGCTACACATTAAGGACATATACAAAGTTACAAACTCCTTCTGCAGCATTACTCTTACCTGCAGTACATCTCATGCTTCTTGAAAGGGTCTCCAAAGTTAAGAGTGCTGACATGATAGAATGTATCCCCTGAAACATTTGAACCGTACATGGCAATGGGATGGGTGTGATTTGTAGTATCATAAACATTAACAATTACAGTTTGCTTGCTAGCAAGTTGCTGAAGTAATTTCTCCACTAATGACTCAACATCAAAGACCCCACCAAGATACCTGCACAACAGTGGTGAAGACATTAAAATGCTACTCACTTATATTAACTATGTTAATGAATTCTTTTCCTGAAACTATGTGCAGTATTAAAATTCTCTTTTGCATCAGTAACTTTAAAATTTGAAATTAGCACAAGGGAAGAGATAGACCAGTGTTCTCCCTTCTTACACTAATAGTGTTCGTGAACCTTTTCCTCAAATTTGGATGCAGTGTTTAGCTGCTGGGAAGACTGGTTACCTCAGAACTTTTGATTACCAAAAGGGAATGAGCTAAATTATATGAAAGATTAAAGAAAATCTAATGGAATGTCAGCTCCAAAAAATTCCAAAATTTATACACACCCATCAGTTGCTTGAATCCTTTCATTTGGGGTTGCATTTGATGGAAGATCTCTCTTGTAGACAGCAAATGTCAGGATAACCCCTAGACGATTACTTTTGAGCAGCCTGAAGGGTGCAGTTAAAACCCCTTTGCCAGATTCTCTTGCACGCAACACATTCTCGCGGTCTTCCTATAGATGAACAAGTGAATAACAGTGACAACCATGATTCCAAATACAAATGCCATACATTTAAAATATTAAATTAAACATGAACAACCTGTCTCAATTCAGCATTTTTATATGTACAAAATAAGAGACCATTCATGTATAATATTCTCCACAATGAGTACTCCTATTGTGAGAAAAAGGAAGACAAGGAGACAAAAACAACATTCTGCGAGCATAAATAGTTTTTCTTTCAAAAATATATTTTGAAAACATAATAAATGATCACTAAAAGTCCAGTTAAAAACCATATTATCAGAAAGCTAGAGCTTAGAATGGATGGGTATCACCATGACATCTATGACTATTGTATAGCATTTTCACAATTTCCATAATAAACTATAAATGTTTCAAATATCAGTGAGGTGTAACAATTTTAGCTGACAAATTGAGTGCTCCACTTATAATTCTACAACAAAATATTGCAGAAACCTACCTTTCCAGAAAGCACATCAACAGAAATCACATGTGAAATTGTATCCTGTGCAAAGATGACAGGAGCATATTCTTCCTGAATGGGGGATGGCTCTAATAGATCTGGGTCATACTCGTCTTTTTGAACTGGTTTCTGCTCCAGAGTATCCATCCTCTTAATAGTCCACCCTTGTTGCTTCTCAAATTGTTCCCTTTCAGATTGGAGCACCCTTACAGCATATGCAACACCGCTTGTAAGAGGCCTCTCAAAAGCAGTTCTTTCTGTGTACCTAGCAAAAGTTCTCTGCAGGTTCAAGAAGTTAGATTGATTTGTTGACAACTAATGATCTCAGGTTCAAATAAAATGGAATCTTTTCTATCAAAAAAGAAGGCGAAAAAAGGGAATTAGGTTCCTGCTCCAGCAGCTCAAGCCCAACTTCCCTTATTAGCAAAATAAAATATTATGAATTAAGACCCCAATAGTTTAACAAAAACAAAAACAAAAAAAAAAGGGAAAGAAATGCAGTTAGACACTAAATTAATGGTAATGAAACAATAACTCAGAACCCTTATCCAAATCAAGCAATTAAGGTATGAGATATCTTGGTAGATAATAAATTAAGACTTTAAACATGAAAAGTAAAAGGTGAGCCAAGTAGGTAACCCAATTAATTACTTGCAGTGAGGAACTTAATTCCTGATTTGCAAGATCATATAGAAAAATAAAAGCTTAGTACCTGATCGATGGCTGAGGGGTTTTTGGAATGGTGGAAGGTTGAGATCAGAATGGACATGGCTTGGATATGGTTCATACTCACATTAAACTGATCCTGCAACATCCTAGCCCTTTCATCACACATGCTTGCCAGAGTTTCTTTCCTCTTCTCAGTAGCTTGTAAGCTCATACAGCAGAAGATCCACAAAGACACCATGGTCCAACCCAGCACCCATGTCACCAAAAGCTTCCTCCACAAAGCTCTCTTCACTTTCTTGGATCCTATATACTGGTAGTAGTGTTGATGGATTTTCCAACCAGAGATCTTCTCCCACCATTTGAGCCACATCTTCTTGCAACAACCATCACCCAAAAGACCCATCTTGGTGTCCGTAGTTCCACTGCTAATGAACCAATTGAGGTAAAGGAAAGACACAAGCCATCAACATAGCACCAAAAGTAGATGCCCCACTTTTAGACCAAACCCAAACTACATGGAGCAAACTCATCCACAACAGTACTAACCAACACAAGTTAAGCAGAAACAGTACCAATATACTAGCTGATTCCAGGTAAGCTAGTGTGAGAGAAGCACTGTCAAATCCACAGAATCTCCACAAGGGTAATACCTAATCACTAAAAAGTTCTGAACTTGAGAGAGAATGGAACTCAGGAAATGAACTATAACAACACAAACCCCTCCCAATTCCTGAAAACAAGAAAGTAAAACTAACAATAATGATGAGAAAGGTGTCCTTGGTAAGATGCTGTCTTATCCAACCCCAATAGCTTAAAATTCAGAAAATGCAAATTAAGGCCAGAAATTTGAAGATAAGAAATTCAAATACCCTTAAAAGAATCAAAGAATCACAAGATTCTGGGTTTCTAATTCTAAATATAAAATTTGATACTTTTAATTATCTTGTCAGCTAGCAGCTACCAACCAAAACAAAAGGAGGGTCCAAAAGTAAACTAATAAAAGATTCGGTTTTTGTCATCAAATCAGCAGTTATCATCACACTCGCACAACACAGGAACTCTAGCTTGCACTGCAGTGCAGGGTCCTAAAACCAAAACAAGGGAAGAAACATAGACACGTGACGTGAGTGTTCAAGGTTTGACTCTCCCAGCAGAGATTTTTTTGAAGCTGCATACTCTAAAAAGTTGTTTAAGATGGAAAATGAGTTCATGGAGCTGAGATAGGAGCATTTGCAAAACAAAGATGACAAGAACATGGTAGAAAAAAATGATTTCAGGTTAGGCCATTATCTTTTTAAAAATTATCCACTCAATTTTCTTTTATCCGGAACTGAGCAATAAAATATGAATTTCATTGTCACATCCTAAAGATGTTTCATGCCTTTAACCAAACATTAAACTCACTTTAACGAAGGGTTGACACATCTGGTCAAGCCTTCCGTTCATACTAATTATCATTTGAGTTCGATTTCTATATATCTCATATTGACAGGTAATATGTAAATTCAACTGTTAGAATTTCCTAACTTTACAAGGAGACGTGTATTCCCGTCTAAACTTTTTGTTAAAAAAAGAAAAAGAAAGATGTTTAATTTTATAATAGTTACTTAAAAATTATATGGTTTGTCATTAATTAATAATTAATAATATAATTTTTTCACGATAATAACATAGAATGTTTGTAGAAGTTAGGAAATAAGATATAGAATGTTTTGTAAAATGTCTTGTTGTGCTTATAAAAAATTTGTTCTCTCCTTCCTGATCTCTTTCTATATTATTATTTAATGACTCAATCCAAAAATAGAAATCCGCTCTGCACTTGCCTCCTATGAGGATCAAAGCATTAATAAAAGATTCAAAGTAAGAAATGGATTGGGAGATAGAGGATACTAAGATTATTTTTGAAGGCGCACATACGAACATATGGGGTATTTTTTTAAGGTCTCAAATATACCAAATGGTCCTACTGTTTCTTGTATTCTCTTCTCCTCCCTATCATGATATCTAGGGGTGTTTGCGGATTGAATTGGATCGGTTTTGAACTAAAAAGTCATCCGATCCAATGATGAAAGCATCGTACGGTTTGGATTGGATCGATTTGCTTCCTTAAAAAAATCTGATCCAATCCAATTCAATCAAATGCGGTTTGGATTGGATTGGATTGAATATTTCGATTTTTGTCATACTTTATTTTTTTCTAATGTCAAGTGTCATTTCTACTTATTTAATAGTGGATAAAAGATAATCTTCGTTTTAATTTGGGAGTTTGAGAAGAAAAATATTATTGATATTTTCTAACACGTTCTTTTATATTAACTCTCTATATCTACTCCCACTTATCCTATTTTTTCCTTGAATTGGTTACAAATAAATTGTAGCTAATTATTTTTCAAATTTACTTAATTATTTTCCTATTTTTCATGATTACTCAATCATATATATATATATATATATATATATATATATATATGCTATGCATCAAAACTTTTAGTAAAATATAACTTCAAGACATTAATATTTATTCTAAATAGTCTTATATATGTCATTCCAACAAAAATATTAAAGAGAATGAGGCACATAAAAGTATGAAGAATAATGTTTAAGTATTAGTAATACTATAATTTCAAAAATAATAGTATATGTATATAATAGATCGGTTTGGATTGGATTGGATTGGATTTCACTATAGGATCCAAAATCCGATCCAATCCAATAAAAAAGTTGTGGTTTTTTCGGTTTGTTCGGTTTTTGCGGTTTGAATCAGTTTGGATCGGTTGATGAACACCCCTAATGATATCTATCTATAAATTTATTTTACATTTTTTAGAAATTGTTTAATAATAAACATAAAAATTAAATTTAAATAAGTATGAATTAATTATGAGCAGGGACGGAATCAGACTTATATGAAAGGATATCGCCAAATATAAAAATTAAAGTTCATTTAATATATGAATTTTTTTAACCTGTGCAATATTGCATATGTTAAGGAATCAAAAAATAAAAATGCTACATTGAAAATAGTAGCTTTTAGACTTTCAATTATTTGAATACACAATTCTCAACACAACATTTCTATTTTTGATTCATTTTAACATGTGCAATGTTGCACAGGTTAGATAAATCGTTAATATATATATATATGTACACACCAAATTTTATATAAAATATTTATAATTATTTGTTTCACAATTTTAATTACATAACTAATATATCAATATATATGACAATCTAGTCATCCAAATAAATCTTCATTCCACATCGATACTTCACCCAACATCAGGGTTTAGCATGCATCCAATACATATTGGGTGTGTTGATGACTTTTTGAATGTGATGAGTAAACGAAATCTCAAACAATCGACAAACTTTTAACTCAAATGGAATTTTTGGATATATTATATATGTACGTAAAGCTCTTTTCGAGATGATCATCTTATTAACTAGTTTTTCAGGAACATAGGGAAAGGACACTCCCAAAATGAATGTAGACCTGTCCATGATTAAGAGACACATTATATGTTTAATATGCAAACAATAGAGGGCAGAAAAGGCATAGTCCGACTCAGCACAGCAGCAGAAATGACTGCTTTTATCAACTTTCTTTTCATTTTGCTTTGTGTTGTGTTGTGCTGTGTTCACAATCACATCCCTATCCGTCCATGAGTGGACAACTTGTACACGCTAAGTCGTTAGTTAAACTCTGTGTGTGTGTGTTTGTTTGGCTGTATTTTTCTGTTGGCAAAAGTACCCCTGCATGGAACCAAAATTTCAAGAAGAATAAATAAGCATCAAACTTTTTCGTGCATAATGGCATTAGATGCCCCGTACTTCATCAAAATTGCCATGGGAGGAGAGTCAAAAGAGTAGGTACAAAGAGATAAGGCACGCATGATTGGAACCTCTCAAGGTGTTATTATTTCTTTTTCTTTTTTTTTATTCTTCTTACCCCCTGGAATCTTTCCACAGTGTACTGTTTGGTTACATCTACCCTATCCTTTCTTCCACATATAACTAATAACTTTACGTTGAATTCACACATAAAACTCAAGCACTTAATTATTAATTATGTCTTTTTGTATTTGTTTTAAAAATTTAATTTATCCCAAATTATTTGTTATTTTTATTAAAAGAATATAAATTACTTTATTTTATTTATTCATTATTTTAGTGAAATTTATTAATTACATATGTTAGAGATGATTGTGAAAATTATTGACAAAAAGTAAAATAGTTATATTTATTAAAATTATTTAATATATTTTAATATTCTCACGAAAATATTAAAGAAATATAAATTAAGAGTTTTTTCACTTTTCAGCTATGCAAATGTATTGTTTCAAAACAAAAACAAAAAAGCTATGCAAATGTAAGTATATTTATTTATTAGAATATTGTTCCACGCCTTTTGTGGCTCTATATCATCTCATATTCGGTATGACGGTATGAGTGATAGAACATGGGAAAAAAATTATGACCATGTGTAATTTAATAATATAATATAATTGTATGGATATAAATTAGATGATATATATTCTATTGCTTTAGGCACCAAAAATCACTTACTATAATGTTGTTTTATATATGAAAGTAATCTCCACCAATGGCTAGTTAAACAATGCCATGAAGAGACCAAGAGTAGCACCGAAATCATTACTCCCTCCGGTACAAAATATAAGAAATAAATGAAATTTTTTTTTCCAAAATATTAAAAATATGTATCAATTTTCACATATATTAAATGTTAATTTTCAACATTGCCCTCATTAATTATAGGCTATCAAGTATTAATTAAAATTAGAAGAGATGATTTTAAAAATTTATATGAATATTAATTACAATCAACTCATTCAAATATATTTTCTTGATTTTTGTGTTTTAGGATTTTATTTTTTATAAATAAAACATCAAGCCATGTCTAAATTTGTTATAGTGACAGATAGTTGATAGAACAGGCTCTCACATGGTTTAGAAATGTAGTTGTAACAAACACCTCTAAGTAACCTAGGAGTGATTGCTCGGGTACTAACTTTCTTTGATATGTTTACCTCATAGGAGGCAACAAGAAGCAAAAGGTTGGACAAGGAATGTGGGCGTAGATTAATTTGGGAGCTTAGGGTCAATAGTGTGAGTGGAAAAACCAGAGTGGTTGGGGTTGATGAGCATCTAAATATGCAAAATGGTAATTTAGAGGGAAAGGGAGTGGCAAGAATAGAAGGGCACTTTAATCAAAGAGGTGGCCACGAAGTGATTAGAGCATCACTACCCACTTCTTTTTGGTGTCCTCTGCTGTGGGGAGACCTCTTCCTGAAAGCGACCTCTCACGTCAGCTCCCAAGTTCTGTATTTTGTGTCAATCACACTGGTTTTGATTAAGAAGAATAATGATGTTCAAGTACAAGTATACTTGTGTTATCTTATCTTGTCTTATATTACATAATTTAATTTCATCATTTAATTATGTTTAACTTATTTTATTTTTTTCATAAATTATAATTATAATTTATCGGCTTAGCAGGTGCGAGACAACATGAGACTGTGTCTCTGGCATTTTTCTTAATTTCGCTAGGACAAGACAAAGGAGGAGAGAAGGTGAAAAGAAGATAATAAACTTCAAAAAAATTCATAAAAAATTAACCGTGGTTTGTAAACACCAAAAAATGCAGTTGTAAGTATTTCTCTTGTGCATTACATGTATGTTTTGGATAAAATTATAATATTTTTTATTTTGTAAAAGAAATTATTTTAGGTTTAGTGTGATATGTTTGGCAAGCATAAACTAAATTATTAAAAATTTATTTTTATGAGAAAAATCGATTTTGTAGAGAAGTTTGAATGTTTGGACCAATAAAGTGGCTTTTTGATTGTAGTAATCCACTTTTGAAAACTATTTATCAAAATAACCTACTTTTGAAACAATTTATCAAATTAACCTATTTTTAAATAAAATAATATTTTTTAGTGGCGCCAGTCAAACTGGCATCATTGACTGTCACGTGGCAGCTCATGAGTGACCCAAAAAATGGACTAAAAAAAAAGTCTTTGCAATAAGTCAAATCAAGCGCATCGATATATATATATATATATATATATATATATATATATATATATATATATATATATATATATATATATATATATATATATATATATAATCACTATTTTAAAAATTTAGAATTAAATACACTAAATTCTGCCAAAAGAATTTGGAAAACACCTAAAGGAAAAGAGGTTATTTCCGTAATTCCACCATTGGAAGAAATAACCTTCTCAAATATTGATAATATTGAAATAACTGTATCCCCTTTCAAAACAATGAAAGAAGATGCTAAAACATTAACTACTCAAAATCCCACAAGAAATGATATAAAAAATATTCAACATCGATTGAATTTTACAAATCAACTTTTATATCAAGTAGCCAATACTTCAGAAGAAAATGATTTACCCTTAAGAGAAGAAACTTCTTCTAAGAAATTAGAAAAATCATTAATAACTCCTTACAAATTGTCAGATTCTGAAATAAAAGATATTAAAAAAGGAAAAGAATCTAGTAGTGAACTTTTGAATGAAATTAACATAAGACTATCTTCATTAAAATTATCATCATCAAAATTGAATATGATAAAAAATGAAGATATACTAGAATTAGAAAAACAATTTGACGATACTAAAATGGATACAGTTAATAAAATAAAAAATACTTCAAGAACATACCCCACTTCAAGAAATTATTACCATAGACCCACACTACCTGATATACAATTCGAAGATAATATGTTAGATAATGCATCACAATATACTGGAGAAGGAATTGTAGAATGGAATATAGACGGGTATTCAAAACACCAAATAATGAGGAAATTAGAAGAGATGTCAATGGCAGCTACTGCCTACAGGAAAAAAAAACAATGTCCTAAGCACTGTTAAATTATTAATCCAGGGTTTCACAGGAAGCCTTAAAGGTTGGTGGGATAATAATTTAAGAGAAGCAGATAGACAAACTGTCCTCTCTTTTACAAAAACGGAAATAAGAAATAATGAATAAGGTCAACCTGTTGAATATCTAGTAGATCAATAGGTAGAAGCCTTAATATTTGCAATTTCTCAAGCGTTTATTGGAGACGCAAATGTTTTTGTAGATAGATCTCTTGAAATACTTAATAATCTATATTGCCCAACACTTGGAGAATTTAGATGGTATAAAGATAATTTTCTAACAAAAATTTATACCAGAACAGATTGCAGAGAAGCATATTGAAAAGACAGGTTCATTTCTGGTCTTCCCAAAAATTTTGCTCAAAAATTAAGATCTCAAATTAAACTTGAGTACCCATGTACTCCCCTAGAAGAATTAACTTATGGAAGAATAATATCAATAATAAACAAAACAGGTTTGCAGTTTTGTACTGACATTAAAATGCATAGGCAAGCCAAATTTGAAAGTAAAACCAATAATAAAGAATTAGGAAATTTCTGTGAACAATTTGGTTATGAGAAATTAACTCCTCCTTCTAAACAAAGAAGGGCAAAGCCTAAAAAATATAGAAATTATAAAAGATTTAATAAAAGAACATCAGTTGAAAAACCTATTAAACCTTATAGAAACCCCAAAATAAAACTGCCTTCGAGAAAGCGGGCTTGAATTGGTGAGGAAATCCTGTCTCTGTTTTAAGTACTAGTGTTATTAAGATTCAGTTATCATGAGTAGTCTTCTCAAGATGGTCTCTAGGAAGGGTAAAGAACAAATAGATGAGTTAGATAAGCCAAGTACAAGTGAAAGTCTTAATTCAACTCTAATTAATGAACAACAAATAATCTTACCAGATATAGAACAAAAGCTATATAATTGGAGTATTCCTTCAATTAATGTTTCTGAAATTTATAAAACCAAATTAATGGACAAATTTAAATCCGATTTCATAATTAAAACTGTTGAATACACAATCAAGGTAGATAAAACTCAAGAGAGTTTAAATCTCTTGAATTTATCTATGCTTAAAGAACATAAACAAAAATACATATTTTTGCATATTGGTTTAATTCAGGTTGTAATTAAACCTTTGCACAGATTAGGCATAGACACACCTGTGTGTGTATGCTTAAGAGATACTCGACCTGCAAGGTTCGAGGATCAAGTGCTATCAATAATTGAGACCAATCTTCATGATGGTCCAACCTTTTTCAATAATTTTCCAAATTATACAATGTCTCTTGAAAGTCTTGGAAAAAATAAGCATAATAAAGAATCAGGGATTGTTTAAGGATTTAATATATCTTTTAAATTATAGCCTATAAATTCTTTAGTTGTTATTTCTTGCGTTTCTAATTCTTTATATTTTTCAAGCATTGCAAGTTTAACTTGTGGGTCTTCTATTTGACCAACTAGGTCTAATAAGACTCTAGCTTCTTTGGAAATAACGTTAATTGTAAATTTACAATCACATTTCATAATTAAAATTGTTGAATACACAATCAAGGTAGACAAAACTCAAGAGAGTTTAAATCTCTTGAATTTATCTATGCTTAAAGAACATAAACAAAAATACAAATTTTTGCATATATTGGTTTAATTCAGGTTGCAATTAAACCTTTGCACAGATTAGGCATAGACACACCTGTGTGTGTATGCTTAAGAGATACTCGACCTGCAAGGTTCGAGGATCAAGTGCTATCAATAATTGAGACCAATCTTCATGATGGTCCAACATTTTTCAATAATTTTCCAAATTATACAATGTCTCTTGAAAGTCTTGGAAAAAATAAGCATAATATCAAATTGGATATTAAAATAAAAGAAGGAATTTGGAATCCAAACTCCTACCCTATGGCAGTAATATATAAAATATATTACAAGGCCATGAAAACAAATATTTCACCAAAAGCATTAAATATTTCTTCAAAAGAAGACACTTAGCTTTTACAAGTAAATCTTGAAAAATCAAATGCAGTAACACCTAAGAGACTTAATCATAATGAAGTCTCTAGGAATCTTAAATGGAATTTACAAGAGATTCTGCCTCCAGAGGAGCCAGAACCCTCTCAAATGACAATACCGGTTGAGTATGCATCTGGTAATGTTTCAATTAGTTTTGCACCATTCAGTAGAAGCAATTCTACTAGATCATTCAGAACTCCTGAAGGATCTAAGAAAACTAATAATTCCAGAAAATCAATGGATTCATTTCATTCATTAAGATTAGCAGGAGTGAGAGATCATCCTGTTATTCCTCAACCTGAATACAGGGTTGAAACACCACAATCTGTTCAACCTGTAACCCAAAGAGAGTCTCCAACTCTATCTGAAATAAATCAAAGTTTTGAGACCCCAAACCAATGTTTTGTAATAACAAAATTTTTCATTGATAAACAGAAACTACATAAAGAAATTTTAAAACCTGAATTTGAAAGTAAGAGAAAATGGTTTTTTAATACATTTTCCCAATCAGAAATAAGGCAATATAGGGAATCCTATTTTGCTTATTTAGAGGAGGTAGAGGACGATAACATCCCCTACTTCACATGGTTTGAAAATCATTGTTTCAAAAATTTAGAATTAAATACACTAAATTCTGCCAAAAGAATTTGGAAAACAACTAAAGGAAAAGAGGTTATTTCCGTAATTCCACCATTGGAAGAAATAACCTTCCCAAATATTGATAATATTGAAATAACTACATCCCCATTCAAAACAATGAAAGAAGATGCTAAAACATTAACTACTCAAAATCCCATAAGAAATGATATAAAAAATATTCAACATCAATTGAATTTTACAAATCAACTTTTATATCAAGTAGCCAATACTTCGGAAGAAAATGATTTACCCTTAAGAGAAGAAACTTCTTCTAAGAAATTAGAAAAATCATTAATAACTCCTTACAAATTGTCAGATTCTGAAATAAAAGATATTAAAATAGGAAAAGAATCTAGTAGTGAACTTTTGAATGAAATTAACATAAGACTATCTTCATTAAAATTATCATCATCAAAATTGAATATGATAAAAAATGAAGATATACTAGAATTAGAAAAACAATTTGACGATACTAAAATAGATACAGTTAATAAAATAAAAAATACTTCAAGAACATACCCCACTTCAAGAAATTATTACCATAGACCCACACTACCTGATATACAATTCGAAGATAATATGCTAGATAATGCATCACAATATACTGGAGAAGGAATTGTAGAATGGAATATAGACGGGTATTCAAAACACCAAATAATGAGGAAATTAGAAGAGATGTCAATGGCAACTACTGCCTACAGGGCAAAAAGAAACAATGCCCTAATCACTGTTAGATTATTAATCCAGGGTTTCACAGGAAACTTTAAAGGTTGGTGGGATAATTTAAGAGAAGAAGATAGACAAACTGTCCCCTCTTTTACAAAAACAGAAATAAGAAATAATGAACAAGGTCAACCTGTTGAATATCCAGTAGATCAACAGGTAGAAGCCTTAATATTTGCAATTTCTCAAGCGTTTATTGGAGACGCGAATGTTTTTGCAGATATATCTCTTGAAATACTTAATAATCTATATTGCCCAACACTTGGAGAGTTTATATGGTATAAAGATAATTTTCTAACAAAAATTTATACCAGAACAGATTGCAGATAAGCATATTGGAAAGACAGGTTCATTTCTGGTCTTCCCAAAAATTTTGCTCAAAAAGTAAGATCTCAAATTAAACTTGAGTACCCAGGTACTCCCTTAGAAGAATTAACTTATGGAAGAATAATATCAATAATAAACAAAACAGGTTTGCTGTTTTGTACTGACATTAAAATGCATAGGCAAGCCAAATTTGAAAGTAAAACCAATAATAAAGAATTGGGAAATTTCTGTGAACAATTTGGTTATGAGAAATTAACTCCTCCTTCTAAACAAAGAAGGGCAAAGCCTCAAAAATATAGAAATTATAAAAGATTTAATAAAAGAACATCAGTTGAAAAACCTATTAAACCTTATAGGAAACCCCAAAATAAAACTTATAATAAGACATATAATAAAGGATTCAAGAAAAACATAATTTGTTATAAATGTGGTCGTGCAGGACACATGGCAAGAGATTGTAGAGTTAAACAAAAAATTAAGGAACTTAAAATGGATGATGAAATCAAAGAGCAAATTGCTAAAATCTTGCTCTGTGAAATAGAATCCTCTATTAACTCATCCTCTGAGGATGAACAAGAAATAATTTATCAAAATCAAGAAACTTCATCGGATTCTGATGTTGGTTGTTTAAGTTGTGGTTGCCTTATATATATATATGTAAGTCTAATTTGCCGATGCTTGAAGCAAGATAAATCAAAGTGTGAATTACGAGTAGCAGTCAGTCTACTTTGAGGTAGCTTTTGGTTAATTAATGTAAATCCCTTTTATTACCCAAGGGTATGGTACAACTATGGTTAAGGATAATGAGATCTAATGAATTTTGTAAATTGCTGGTAAAGTCTTTAATTTTAAGAATACTATAAAAAATATTCAGCAGGGTATATCTTAGATTACTACTTACAATTGCTATGGAACCAAAGGAAAGCAATGATATCAGAATTTTTGAAAATTATGTTATCTCGCTCCCTCTCCAAGCTCTCTTTCCGTTCTTCTCAACCCTCTTCTTCATCTCTTCATGAATCTGATATTCCTATCAATCCAAGCAGTATTTTCCATGAGGAAATATGCTTTGAAAATATCAATCAAGATATTGATAATTGGGTAATTCCCAGAATACCCACAAAAGAGTTATACAAGTCAGAAGGAAGATTCTTCACTACTTCTGATTATGTTATCAAAACGGAAGAAAAGAATATTCCGATCAGTCCAGAGAGTGAGGAATTTCATCTTCTCTCAATGGATACAATAAAAGGTCACAAACAAAAGTACAGATACTTACACATCGGATGTGTTCAAGTAGCTGTAAAACCTTTAATCCGCGAAGGATTAAACGCTTCAATCTTAATGTGCTTAAGGGATATTAGGCACAATAAGTTTCAAGACTCCCTCTTAGGCACTGTGGAAACAAGCCTAAGCCATGATCCAATTTATTTCAATTGTTATCCAAATAGAACTCTGAGTTTACAGGATCAAAACATCTTGGACTCTTTGTTCCTAAATCTTAAGATCTGTGGCTTAGACATGAAGCCTGGATCTATCCCAACAGCTTTGCTTTATAGGATTCAATACAAAGCTATGAATTCCTGTAATTCTAAAGTTCTCAAAGATAGAACATCGGGAGAGACAACCCTGTTTCTTACTGATGTTACTAAAGCAAATGTGATTGTCCCAAAGACAATCTTATGGAAGGACGTAGTCCTACCAGAAAGATGGATTTTGGATAAGGCTGTCCCAGCTTTACCAAGGGAAACAACTGACTTCAACAACCTAGTTCAAACTCCAACGGGAAGAGTTGAACTAATCTTTGAAAGAAGGAATTCTTTCAGTTCGGCCAGATCTTCTAGTCTCAGATCAGAAGACTTCAGATCGGTCCCTTCAAGACAATCCTTTTCAACAACATCTCGGATGACAACCATTAATCTTCAGGGATTAGACACATCATCTACTATCCCTAGACCAATTTATCAGACAGAAGATGACCAACCATCAATTCAGTCTCCAACCTTTTCCTCTCTTAATGAATCTTATAATGATTTGTAAGTTCATTATAGATAAAGAATCCCTTCGCAAGGATTTTTACTCTGAGGAATGGAAACCTCAAAGAGAGTGGTTCTTGCACGTGTTCAAGGGAACAAAAAGGAAAAATATTCAGGAAGAATATTATCAATTTCTTAACAATGTTAAGACAAAAGTTTTATTTTTTGACTGGTTTCATGCTTACTCAGTCAAATATTCAATTGATTATCCTTGGAAGACGATGATAGATGTTGATAAAACCACAAATGTCATTACTGTATGGCATTTAAAAAATGGTGAGTTGGTCAAGACAGAGTTACCACCAAATAGCTCTTTCCAACTCCCTAGTATCAATGATCCTTTCACCAAAAAACCCATCTTAGCTGCTCCATTCAAAAACAAGAATGCTGATGAAGCAATATCAGCTTTGGACATAAGCAAGTTAATGGAGCAATCCAATTATACCAATAAATACCTTCAAGTTCTAGGAGAACACTTGATCAAAAAAGATGAAACTTCCCAGGCGTCTACTTCGGGAATAAAGAAGGATATTCCCTTAGAAAAACCCTTGTTCAAACCTTTTAAGATGAATAAGAAGATCAAAGAAAGTTTACTTCTTCTTCAACCCAATGTCAAAAAGGAAAAACAAGAGTTCATGGAGAAAATTGAAGAAAAACTGAAATAATTAGTTGTTCTAGATTCTCCATCTGATAATCAAGGAGAAAGACCTTCAAGAGACAAAGGTCCGACTATCAATGTCATCAATGAAGACGGCTCAGAAACAGAATCTGTAGCTAGTACTTCCAAACCAAATCCTCCGGATAAACCTCCGATAAATATCAATCCTTCTCTTACTCAATCTTGGAGGCAACCCTCAAAGCTTTATTATCCTAGAGCTACCCCTCCGGATATGCTCTTTGAAGAAAAAACTCCAACTTTTAGGAGTTTCAATGCCAACAATATCTATGAATGGAACATAGATGGCCAAACAGAGTATCAAATGCTTCAAACAATGCAACATATGACAATGATGGCTACTGCTTATCAGACTACGAATGATTGTTCTGAATAAGCCATCTGCAATATCTTATCTGCAGGTTTCACAGGCCAACTCAAAGGTTGGTGGGATTATTCTTTCTCTGAAACACAAAGAACAAATGTTTTCTGCTATCAAAATTGATGCAGAAGGAAATCCAATCTATGACAATGAAGGTGGAACCATTCCAGATGCGGTTAACACCTTAATCTTCTCAATATGTGAACATTTCATGGGAAATACCTCCACTTGGAAGGATAGGTCTGCAGAATTACTGTCAAATCTTAAGTGTAGATCTTTAGCTAGTTTTAGGTGGTATAAAGTGTTGGTGTAAGCCCTAGAGTCAAGTGTATTTCTTAGACTTACATTTGTATCTTGCTATTATATATATATATATATATATGTTGGTGTAAGCCCTAGAGGCCAATGTATTTCTTTAGACTTACATTTGTATCTTGCTATTATATATATATTATATGAGGCATTCCAGTTTATTGTGTTACTTGTTTAAACATAATAAAGTCCTTAGAATGGAAATTTCAGTTTAATAGAATATCAAGTATATGACTTGATCGTGAGACACTATTGAACAATGAAATCCTATTCTTAAATATCCGTAGTCAAGTATTTTATTAATAAGGACAATAATAATACAATTGAGACTATTATGTGTGCAGACTGATGACCACATCTCACGGGTCATAGATATGAGATATCGAGTTGCCACATAGGTACACATTAAGGTAATGATGTACTGGATTGACCCGCCATGAGAACACTACATGGAGCGTTATGTGAGTGTCATAAGTAGTTCTCATAGTGACAATGGTGCATACAATCCTTCGACACAGAAATCACTACGATCCCTACATGAGGAGTCGTGGTGCTTTAATATCGTCAAACGTCATCTGTAATAGGATGATTATAAAGACGGTCATTGGGCATACCATGAGCCATGCGAGGGGATGTGAGTGACCTAGATGGAATTTGTCCCTCCTACATGACAGGGAGTAATATCTGTGGGCCCCCGATAGAGTGAGACTCAGAAAATGCATGGCCATGCTTTGAAATGAGTCAATATGAGATATTGACCTCATCTGTTGTTAAGTCTACTCGGGTATCAGGGAACATGATATTGAACCATACAAGGGTGACACATTCTATGCCTTGTGTTCAATATAGATATATGGACAAAGGGATAATAATGCACATGAATATTTGTCACAGAAAGGTTTCGTCAAATCACTGACTTTCTCACTACTTAGGTAGCAGTGATGTATTGCTAGATACCGCTCACTGTTTGTAATATTAAATGGGATTTAATGTTACTGCTAACGTTTTGGGAACCTATAGGGTCACACACATAAGAGCGGATTAAAATAAGCATTAAAAGGAGAGTTGGACTTTCCTATTGGGCCTAGCGCATAGTACATGGGCTTAGGTCAAGTGTTGCTCACTAACTCACTTAAGGAGGTGCTACTATAAGTAGAACACTTAAGTTGTTGTGCACACAAGGTTGATACCTGATAAGCCTCTGGCTTATCTAGTTTTATGACTAGATGAACTAGGGTTTATGTGCCAATCAGTCGAGTTCACTCTCGTTTTCGCCCAAATTTGCCTTGTTTTGTTCCTAAGTTGGACTTTGACTCGTTTGGTGTCTTTTGTGTAGTTTTTAGCTTATTTTGGATAGAATTATGCTTTTGGTTGCTTTTGGTGTTTTCAGGTCAATAGGTGAAGCTCCGGGAGTCAAGGAAAGTCAAAAAGCAGTGGAAATTGCAAGTCTGGAGACACTCGCCCCGCGAGCCTGAAGGTCAACAAAGCAGCAAAAGTCATCACTTCTGGCTCGCCCCGCTAAAATATTCTCGCCCCGCGAAACATGAAGACCTGGAAGTCAGAGACAATCACGGCCTAGCCGTGATGAAGGTCACAGCCTAGAATTGAAGTCTCGCCCCGCGAGAGGTGTCTCGCCTCGCGAGATCCTGAAGACCCTGGAAGACAGAGACCATCACGGCCTAGCTGTGATGAATATCACGGCTGTGACAGATTAGGGTTTGGAGACTCGCCTCGCCAATCACAATTCGCCACGCGATCATTCAAACTCAGGATGGAGCCAAAACTGCAATTCGCCTCGCGAATAGACGCTCGCCCCGCGAGATCCAAGATTTGAATGCGCGCCAAACTAAAATTCGCGTCGCGAGAGTACGCTCGCCCCGCGATCGGGCGAGAAACAGAATCCTTATTTAAAGGATGTCTCTGATCAGAATTGGGGAGGAGATGAAGGTTTTTCCACTAGTTTAGAACAGTTTAGTTGCGAATCCTTGTTTTCTCTTTGGAGCTGCGTCTCCCCTTTTTCTTTTTATTTTACGAAGGTGATTATGTCCGAGTGTTTGTCTATGAGCATGAGGAACTAATCCCCTCGTCCGAGGGATCAATGAAGCCGCCCATGGCAGTGTAGTTTCGATGTGATGTATGTCTTTCTCCCCTTCTCTTATGAATGTTTTCCAATTCTGTTTTGATTGCGATGATCATATGTTTTGCGTGATTAACTAATTAAACGTGTTTGAGGCCGAACGGCGATTCGCGTTTTAGAACTTGGATTAGAATCACTAATCGAATAATGAGCACGACAGTGGATTTGGGATATTAGTGCAACCTTATAGGGAACAATAATTAACCAAATTCGAGATTAGGATTATGAGACCTAGTAAGTAATTAATCCAATCGTCGAATACGTCCTATTGAGCACGACAGTGGATATAGGAGAAATTAGGGGTCCCGGTTGACATTGTAATTGAACCTAGGGAGGAATACGTCATCACTTGGGTACTATACATGATTGGGTAGGTGGATTTGAGACCTTGGATATTTTAATTTCAGATTTTTCGTTAATTATTTCATTAGATTTGATAATTTGAATTCAATCCAATCTCTCTCTCTCAACCACTTTCTTCTGTGACTTGACCAAACGTATCGGATTTCCTGCAGATTAGACGAATTGGTAGCCCAATCCCTGAGTTCGACCTCGGTAATTACTTACCGTGTTTATTTTATTACTTGCGACGACCCGGTACACTTGCCGGCGTCACCAACAAGTTTTTGGCGCCGTTGCCGGGGATTGGCACAACCAATTTTCCTAATTTTAGGGAAGTTTGTTTATTTGGTTAAGTTATTTTTCTTTTCATTTTTATTTCTTATTTTTATTTGATATTATCTCTCTCTACTTCTTTGATTCCACTTGGTCTTGCCTTGTTTTGTATGCGAGGTACACGAGGGAATGCTTCCGGGTTGCGAATATTGTAATGGAGACCATGACACTTGGAGCTGTCCGTTTTACTTCGCTCAAGAATATGTGGACTCCTCCCATAATTTTTATGACAGCATGCCCCAGGGCAACTATCAGAGTCAGAATCGGTATTGGGGTGATATGGGGGGAGACCATCCGGATTTCGCTTGGAGTAATGATGGCGGTGGTCTAGCCTGGCAGCCACAACCTCAACAAAATTGGCAACAACAACCTCAACAGAATTGGCAGCCACAACCTTGGGAGTTGGCTCTTGAGAGGACAAATGCGACAATTGATAAGATGGCCCAACAACAACAAACATGGGAGTTGCGTCTTGAGAGGGTAAATGCAGCACTTGAGAAGGCGAATGCGGCAGTAGAGAAGTTGGGTCAGTTCGTAGAGCAACAAAATGAGCGTCTCACAGGCACTTTCCCAGGTGATACCAAGAACAACCCTAAGGACCAATGCGAAGCCATAACAACTAGAAGCGATAGGGTGTGGGAATCTGGCTGGGATGCGACTAGTTCTCAGGAAGTTGAGGAAGAACTACCACATGTTGAGGAAGAACAACCGGAGGAAAAGGAATTGACAAGCGACAAGGCCCCGGAACAGCCACATGTTGAGGAAGAGCAACCTAAGGAAGAGGAGTTGGCAAAGGACAAGGCACCGGAGCAAGGGGGTAGAGAGCAAAATGAAGATAAAGTGGTAGAGGATTTCACCATGCTTGCCAAGCAACCTGATTTTGATGCGTTAAATAAATATGTTGGCTTGCATGCATGTGTGGACACCGGTAAGTTGGACCCTCCCACTTGTCTGGCACACTTCCTCGTGAAGACACCATTTGATCCGAGAGGAAGTGAATTCATAATTACAGTGGTCAATGGATTTTTCACACACGGGCCGGATGGAATCATGGATAGAGTCATATTGCTCCTGCGAGGGCCACTTCATAAACCATGGGATCCGGGTGGAGGATCTCACATGATGAGCGTCTCTTGGCCCTTGTACCACAGACTATGGGATCCAGGTGGATGCTTCTTAATAAGTCAAGCTCGGGACGTTAAACAAGCGCTTCTTGGGAGGCAACCCAAGCTAGGTATCCCTCCCCTTTCCTTACTTTTGTTTTGTTTTTATTTTTGTTTTTGTTTTTGTTTTTGTTTGTCACTCTTGAATAATTTGAGAAGATCAAGAGTTTGTGTATGAATAGTGTGTCGGCAAGCTTGTTGGATTTTAATTATATTGAGCATAGATTGATTGCATGAATTATTTTGACCATCGATGATTTCCCCTAGGTTCTAATGATAGAAAAGTTTATCCCCACTTAAAGATTGAAAATTGAACTTTGAGAATTTTATTGTGATTACTTGATTTATGATAAGTTTGGGGTGAGGGGGTACACACACTAGGAATTGTATCTCGGTCAAACAATTTGCAAAATGTCCAGGTGAGGATTTGAGCCTCCAACTCAGTTTTTGAATGTGTGAATCACTGTTAAGTTGCACTTTCCCGAATTTGCTTGAATCTCTTTATGGTTTGCATGTTTATGTGTTGCATCAAATGATTTAGGCAATTTTCTTTGAATTAACTACTTGGCCATAAATTGAACCAACCTTGATGAATGATCCCTAGTTAGCCACATTGAGCCTTGAAGCCTATTGTTCTTGATGACCTTACATTACAAGCCATTAACTCAAAAAAAAAAACCATGATTTTCCCCTATCCTAGGATTTAGGAGAGTATGGAATTTTAGCTTTGTGAGTGTTGTTGTGGAACTAAGTTTGGGGTGGCTACAAGTTCATGAATCATAGTTGAGAAAAAGAAAAACGGAAGTAAGGGCCGAAGGCTTGAATAAAAAAAATAAAAAATAAATAAAAAGAAAATGGGTGATGAAAAGCATTGAATATGTGCCAAAAAGGGCAAAGAAAAAAAAATATAAAAAGGAAGAGGTGTGTAGCCACCAAATGCAAGGAAGAGAATAATATGAGAGTGAATTCAATTGTTGTGATATTAGTTTCATGCTCTCATTGATCCTAGAGACTTAGCCTCTATCCTTTGAATATCTTACCTTGAGCCAGGCCTCATTACAACCTTTATAAGACCTTCTGATGTTGCATGCATATTTTCGTGGGAACCATTTTTGGAGATGAAAATCAATTTCATGGAAAGTGCTCTTGATATGTGAAATTGAGTGAAAAGTTGATAGCCTAGACGAAATTGAGCGAATGAGTGAAATTTTACATACCCTTGTGAGGAAGGCAGTTGTTTGAAATTGGTGATCTTCCTTTTGTGTGTGACTCTGATCCTCAACTTAGATTAATACTTGCATGAATGATAGGTTCTCAACTGTTTAAAGTAAATGAATGTGGGGATTACATTGATGTAAGGGGGAAATCATTGGAGAAAAACTGTTTTGAATGCATGAAATTTGTGCGAAATCGATTGATTCCCTTAAGCTTGCCAAGTCTGGAGTCATTTTTGAGTTTTAGCTTGCTTGGGGACAAGCAAGGTTTAAGTTTGGGGTGTTTTGATAAGCCTCTGGCTTATCTAGTTTTATGACTAGATGAACTAGGGTTTATGTGCCAATCAGTCGAGTTCACTCTCGTTTTCACCCAAATTTGCCTTGTTTTGTTCCTAAGTTGGACTTTGACTCGTTTGGTGTCTTTTGTGTAGTTTTTAGCTTATTTTGGATAGAATTATGCTTTTGGTTGCTTTTGGTGTTTTCAGGTCAATAGGTGAAGCTCCGGGAGTCAAGGAAAGTCAAAAAGCAGTGGAAATTGCAAGTCTGGAGACACTCGCCCCGTGAGCCTGAAGGTCAACAAAGCAGCAAAAGTCATCACTTTTGGCTCGCCCCGCTAAAATATTCTCGCCCCGCGAAACACGAAGACCTGGAAGTCAGAGACAATCACGGCCTAGCCGTGATGAAGGTCACAGCCTAGAATTGAAGTCTCGCCCCGCGATAGGTGTCTCGCCTCGCGAGATCCTGAAGACCCTGGAAGACAGAGACCATCACGGCCTAGCCGTGATGAATATCACGGCTGTGACAGATTAGGGTTTGGAGACTCGCCTCGCCAATCACAATTCGCCACGCGATCATTCAAACTCAGGATGGAGCCAAAACTGCAATTCGCCTCGCGAATAGACGCTCGCCCCGCGAGATCCAAGATTTGAATGCGCGCCAAACTAAAATTTGCGTCGCGAGAGTACGCTCGCCCCGCGATCGGGCGAGAAACAGAATCCTTATTTAAAGGCTGTCTCAGATCAGAATTGGGGAGGAGATGAAGGTTTTTCCACTAGTTTAGAACAGTTTAGTTGCGAATCCTTGTTTTCTCTTTGGAGCTGCGTCTCCCCTTTTTCTTTTTATTTTACGATGGTGATTATGTCCGAGTGTTTGTCTATGAGCATGAGGAACTAATCCCCTCGTCCGAGGGATCAATGAAGCCGCCCGTGGCAGTGTAGTTTTGATGTGATGTATGTCTTTCTCCCCTTCTCTTATGAATGTTTTCCAATTCTGTTTTGATTGCGTTGATCATATGTTTTGCGTGATTAACTAGTTAAACGTGTTTGAGGCCGAACGACGATTCGCATTTTAGAACTTGGATTGGAATCACTAATCGAATAATGAGCACGACAGTGGATTTGGGAGATTAGTGCAACCTTATAGGGAACAAGAATTAACCAAATTCGAGATTAGGATTATGAGACCTAGTAAGTAATTAATCCAATCGTCGAATACGTCCTATTGAGCACGACAGTGGATATAGGAGAAATTAGGGGTCCCGGTTGACATTGTAATTGAACCTAGGGAGGAATACGTCATCACTTGGGGTACTATACATGATTGGGTAGGTGGATTTGAGACCTTGGATATTTTAATTTCAGATTTTTCGTTAATTATTTCATTAGATTTGATAATTTGAATTCAATCCAATCTCTCTCTCTCAACCACTTTCTTCTGTGACTTGACCAAACGTATCGGATTTCCAGCGGATTAGACGAATTGGTAGCCCAATCCCTGAGTTCGACCTCGGTAATTACTTACCGTGTTTATTTTATTACTTGCGACGACCCGGTACACTTGCCGGCGTCACCAACAATACCCTAGCCGCACAGATAGAGTAAGAGTGAACAGTAAGCCTCGGTTTTGAAGCTAGCACTGCAAGACAGAGACGCTTCAGGTTCGTGACGTTGGACGTTCACGGAGTCCGCTCGTGTGGATACCTCTGGAGACACCGTTCGTGCGGTGTTCGTGATAGACGAATTTCAACCAACAGCCATCGCTTCAAGAGGTAAACTTTCTAATCATGAATCATGACCATTCGCATGGATCCTTCGATGGGAATTTTTCCGTTGCGTTTTATTTTGTTTTATACGCAAATTCCCAACAATATATATATATATATATATATATGATATGAGGCATTCCAGTTTATTGTGTTACTTGTTTAGACATAATAAAGTCCTTAGAATAGAAATTTCAGTTTAATAGAATATCAAGTATATGACTTGATCGTGAGACACTATTGAACAATGAAATCCTATTCTTAAATATCCGTAGTCAAGTATTTTATTAATAAGGACAATAATAATTCATTGAGACTATTATGTGTGCAGACTGATGACCATATCTCACGGGTCATGGATATGAGATATCGAGTCGCCACATAGGTACACATTAGAGTAATGATGTACTGGATTGACCCACCATGAGAACACTACATGGAGCGTTGTGTGAGTGTCATAAGTAGTTCTCATAGTGACAATGGTGTATGCAATCCTTCGACCACGAAATCGCTACGATCCTTACATGAGGAGTCGTGTGCTTTAATATCGTCAAACGTCATCTGTAATAGGATGATTATAAAGATGGTCATTGGGCATACCACGAGCCATGCAGAGGGATGTGAGTGACCTAGATGGAATTTGTCCCTCCTACATAACAGGAGTAATATCATGGGCCCCCGATAGAGTCGATTTGTAAAATGCATGGCCGTCTTTGAAATGAGTCAATATGAGATATTGACCTCATTTGTTATTAGGTCTACTCGGATATCAGGGAACATGATATTGAACCATACAAGGGTGACACATTCCATGTCTTGTGTTCAATATAGATATATGGACAAAGGGATAATAATGCACATGAAGATTTGTCACAGAAAGGTTTCGTCAAATCATCGACTTTCTCACTACTTAGGGTAGCAGTGATGTATTGATAGATACAGCTCATTTGTTTGTAATATTAAATGGGATTTAATATTACTACTAACGTTTTGGGAACCTATAGGGTCACACACATAAGAGCGGATTAAAAGAAGCATTAAAAGGAGAGTTGGACTTTTCTATTGGGCCTAGCGCATAGTACATGGGGCTTAGGTCAAACGCTGCTTATTAACTCACTTAAGGAGGTGCTGCTATAAGTAGACCACTTAAGCTATTGTGCCCACGCGGTTTTGTTTTACCCTAGCCGCACATAGAGAATGATAGTGAGCAGCAAGTCTCGGTTTTCGAAGCTAGCACTGTGAGACAGAGACGCTTCGGGTTCGTGACGTTGGCCGTTCACGGAATGTTCTCGTGTGGATACCTTAGAGACATCGTTCGTGCGGTGTTCGTGATAGACGATTTTTAATCAACTGTCATCGCTTCAAGAGGTAAATCTTCTAACCATGAATCGTGACCATTCGCAAGGATCCTTCGATGGGAATTTTTCCGCTGCGTTATTATACGCAAATTCCCAACAGTGGTATCAGAGCCTCTTGCGAAACCATGATTCTGTTACGCGGTTTACCTGTTATGTATGATAACATGTTTATAATGTGAATCGTTTTTCTGAAAATTTGTTTTCTGAAAATCGTTTGCATCCGTTTTGCGAAACCTTGTTACTGTAATTTTCGTATGTATATGATATATGCGTCTATTGCATGTTTATGTATATATACGATATGTACATTGGTTCTGGAATCCTTATTATGTTCTGCGATGGCGTCAAGTGTTGATGTTAAACATGATCGGTTTCAGTTCTCTGTTGGTGGCATTAAGGGGTTTCAGACATGAAGAGTTCATGTTCTTGCGGCTGAGGTTCCAAGGGTTGAAACCCTAGCCGCCGTTCCTTGCAACGTGAAGTGTTCACGGGCCTTGCGGTTTTAGGGTTGAGAGGTTGAAGCCCTAGCCACCAAGGGTTGCTACCTCTGCGTAGTGTGTCATTTCGAAATTCAAATTTTTTTTTGAAATCTTTTGTATCACTGAATAATAATATTAATAATAATAAAAGAGGTATTATTATTTTTTGTTATTATTTGCGTTGTGATGCATGGTGGATGGTTATGGCCTTAATCTTTTGGTTTATTTTGAAATACGGCCTGCGTGTCGTGCCTTTCTCTTATATTCCATATGTATATTCTTTTCTCATCTCACTCCCCTCATATGTAAAATGAGGTTTCTGTTTATGTAATGTAATGATGGAGACAAGAAGACGTTATCCTGTGGGAGATCATGCTTAGAGAAGCTTGGACGCTCCTAGGTTTCAGTTTAGATTCTCTCATTGGCTTGGGAGAGTCAATGCGTTAGGGGCCATAACCATATCACCTTTATTTGCCTTATATATGTATGAGATGCATGTATGTATATAGTATGTTTAAAGGAATTTAACTAATATATGTATGAGATGCATGTATGTAAATAGTAAGTTAAAGAGTTTAACAAATGATGAGATCAAATTTTAATCAAATCCCTCAAAAGGAAATATTAAGTCACATTTAAAGGCCTTCCAATGCATGGCACTCGTCAAGACTATGATCGATTAAGTGTGGGTCCGCCAAAGCGGGGTACCTTTATCTATACTAGTAAGACGCGATGGGACAAATGTAATGTTCAACTGCTATCCATTGGGTCTGACTTAACTAAGCCAACTTCAATAGGATTGAAAGGCTTAGAGGCTTATAAGTTGGGCTTTAGTCCATGTGATGGATTAAAATAAGAGTTATTCACCCAACTGTCCAAGAGTTGCATGAGATGCAATCGGAAAGTGTTTCCTACCTATATAACCGAATTTTGAGTGATCAGCCAAAGTTGATTTAAAGCTAGGTGAAATATGGATCTTGGCCCACTAGAAAATCTTCCAACGGGATTTTGCGAATCAATGATGAGGGTCATTGTTTTGAGCAAAATAGTGGGAGGCGTATTTAATTAAAGACCTTATTAAATAACTTCATGGCATGATACTTATATTTTGCATATTTATTTCTGTAGATTACCAAGGCATCAAACACATCAAGTAACCTGTCATTGCGATCCGTCCTTGAGAAGGATAAACTATCCGGAACAAATTTTCTGGACTGGTACAGAAACTTGAGGATTGTCCCCAAACATGAGAAAAAGCTGTATGTTCTTGAGGAGCCTATTCCTGAGGAGCCACCGGCTTCAAATGCTCCTAAGGCTGACAAGGATGCTTATAAGAAGCATCAGGATGACGCCTTAGACGTTGGCTGCCTTATGCTTGCTACCATGACCTCTGAGCTGCAAAAGCAACATGAGACCATGGAGGCGTACGATATGATCGTGCACCTCAAGCTGCTCTACCAAGAGCAAGCAAGGCATGAGCGGTTCGAAGTTTCCAGAGCCCTTTTCCAGTGTAAATTGGCAGAAGGAAGCCCTGTGAGTCCTCATGTACTCCAGATGATCGGGTACATTGAGAATCTCGAGATACTGGGATTTCCTTTAGGCCAAGAGTTGGCCACCGACTTAGTTCTGCAATCGTTGCCTGAGAGCTATAGTCAGTTTGTCATGAACTATAATATGAATGATCTTGACAAACCTTTGCCAGAATTGTTGAGCATGTTAAGAACTGTTGAACAAAATATTAATAAAGGAAAGGGGAAGGCCATTTTGATGGTCCAGGCTGGAAATAGCAAGAAGCAGCCCAAGAAGCCCACGTACAAACAAAAGGGCAAGGGCAAGGCCATCAACGAGTCCAAGCCCAGTACTTCTGGCTTGAAGCCTATGGGTGGTGTGGCTAAGGAAGGCACTTGCTTCCACTGTGGTCGGACCGGACATTGGAAGAGGAACTTCCCAAAATACCTGGAAGAAAGCAAGAAGAAGAAGGGAAGTGAGACTTCCACTTCAGGTGTGTTTGTTATAGAAGTCAATTTATCTACTTCTGCATCATGGGTATTAGATACTGGATGTGGTTCTCATATTTGTACAAATGTGCAGGATCTAAACAGGAGTAGACCATTGGCAAAGGGCGAAGTCGACCTACGAATTGGAAATGGAGCAAAGGTTGCTGCCTTAGCTGTAGGGACTTATGTATTGACTTTGCCCACCGGGCTTACTATTCAGTTAGAGAACTGTTATTTTGTGCCTGCAATAAGAAGGAATATCATTTTCGTTTCTTGTTTGGACAAGATTGGTTTTTCTTTTATAATAAAGAACAAAAGTTGTTCTATTTATTTGGATGATATTTTCTATGCTAGTGCACACATGAGTAATGGGCTTTATGTCCTTGATCTCGAAATGCCCATCTATAACATAAACACTAAGAGGTTCAAACCAAATGAGTTGAACCCGTCTTATCTTTGGCATTGTCGTTTAGGCCATATAAATGAGAAGCGCATTTCGAAGCTCCATAAAGATGGACTCTTGGACTCATTTGATTATGAATCATATGAGATATGTGAGTCTTGTTTATTGGGAAAGTTGACTAAAGCTCCATTCACCGGAAAAGGTGAAAGAGCTAACGATCTTTTGGGTCTTATACATAGCGATGTATACGGACCCCTAAACACATTAGCTAGAGGTGGTTTTCAGTACTTCATCACATTTACTGATGATTTCAGTAGATATGGATTTGTGTATCTTATGAAACATAAATCGGAATCCTTTGAAAAGTTCAAGGAATTCAAAAATGAGGTACAAAACCAACTTGGTAAAAATATTAAAACTCTTCGATCAGGTCGAGGTGGTGAATATTTGATCCTAGAGATTGATGATCATATGAGAGAGTGTGGAATTTTATCTCAACTCACTCCACCTGGAACACCACAATGGAATAGTGTTTCTGAAAGGAGAAATCGAACCTTGTTGGACATGGTTCGGTCTATGATGAGTCATGCAAACCTTCCAAACTCTTTTTGGGGACATGCTCTATTAACAGCAGCTTTTACACTTAACCGTGTTCCATCCAAAACGGTAGAAAAGACACCATATGAGATATGGACTGGTAGACGACCCAGCATGTCTTTTATGAAGATTTGGGGTTGTGAAGCATATGTAAAACGTCAAGTTTCTAATAAGCTTGATCCCAAATCTGATAAATGCTTCTTTGTGGGGTATCCCAAAGAAACCAAGGGATACTATTTCTATAATCCTTCCGAAGGCAAAGTGTTTGTCACGTGGACTGGTGTATTCCTAGAAAAGGAGTTTATCTCCATAGGAACCAGTGGGAGGAAGATAGAACTTGAAGAAATTCAAGAATCACAGAGTAGTGACCTACCATTGGTAGAACAGGAGCGACCTTCACAAAATGCTGTGGAGGAACAACCTGCTCGAAAGAGCACAAGACCAAAGTAGGTCTAACAGGATATGTCACCAGCTGAGAGATATGGATTTCTCATGACTCCACAAGGTGATGTATTGCTCATGGATCAAGATGAGCCTGTGACTTACCGTGAGGCCATCACGGCCCCGGAATCCGAGAAGTGGCTTGAGGCCATGAAATCTGAGATGGATTCCATGTACACCAACCAGGTATGGACCTTGGTAGAGCCACCTGAAGGGGTAAAACCTATAGGGTGCAAGTGGGTTTTCAAAAAGAAAACTGACATGGATGGTAAGGTACATACCTTTAAGGCACGATTGGTGGCCAAGGGTTTCAAGCAAATTCATGGTGTCGACTATGATGAGACCTTTTCGCCTGTTGCGACGCTTAAATCCGTCCGGATCTTACTTGCTATCGCTGCATACCATGATTATGAGATATGGCAGATGGATGTCAAAACTGCCTTCCTTAATGGAAAGGTTCTTGAGGATGTGTACATGACACAACCTGAAGGCTTTGACATTTCAGAGGATGCCGGAAAGGTATGTAAATTGCAACAATCAATCTATGGATTGAAGCAAGCTTCCAGAAGTTGGAACCTTCGTTTTGATGATGCTGCAAGACAGTACGGATTCATCAAAAATGAAGATGAACCTTGTGTCTACAAGAAGGTTAGTGGGAGCATTGTTGTTTTTCTGGTGTTATATGTAGATGACATATTACTCATTGGAAATGACATCCCTACACTACAAAATGTAAAGACATGGTTAGGGAATTGCTTCTCTATGAAAGATTTGGGTGAAGCTACCTATGTATTGGGGATCAGGATCTATAGGGATAGTTCGCTGAAATTGCTTTGCCTAAGTCAGAGTACATACATAGACAAAGTGTTGAGACGCTTTAACATGCATGAATCCAAGAAAGGACTATTGCCTATGTCACATGGTATATGCCTATCAAAGGCACAATCCCCTTCCACTCAAGAGGATAGGGATCGCATGAGTAAGATTCCATATGCATCCGCAATAGGATCTATCATGTATGCCATGTTATGTACTCGACCATATGTATCGTATGCTTTAAGCATAACGAGCAGTACCCGATCGATCCCGTGAAAGTCATCTGAAACACAGTCAAGAACATCCTTAAGTACTTGAGAAAAACTAAGGATTCGTTCTTGGTATATGGAGGCGAGGAAGAGCTTGCTGTAATAGGTTACACCGATGCTAGCTTCCAGACCGATAAGGATGATTCCAGATCGCAATCTGGTTATGTGTTCTGCCTGAATGGCGGGTCGTAAGTCGGAAGAGTTCAAAGCAGGAGACAGATTGCGATTCTACTACAGAGGTCGAGTATATTGCCGCCTCCAATGCAAAGAAAGGAGGCTGTTTGGATAAGGAAGTTCAGTACTGAGCTTGATACGGTTCCTATTATTGTGGACCCCATTGATCTCTATTGTGATAACAATGGGGCCATTGCACAAGCTAAGGAACCTAGATCTCATCAGCGATCCAAGCATATACTTAGGCGCTTCCATCTCATTCGAGAGATTATCGATAGAGGAGATGGAAAAATATGCAGAGTACCAACGCTTGACAACGTTGCTGACCCACTTACGAAACCTCTTGCTCAACAGAAGCATGAAGGTCACACTAGATCGATGGGCATTAGATTTATGCCTGATTGGCTCTAGTGCTAGTGGGAGATTGTTGGTGTAAGCCCTAGAGGCCAATGTATTTCTTTAGACTTACATTTGTATCTTGCTATTATATATATATTATATGAGGCATTCAAGTTTATTGTGTTACTTGTTTAAACATAATAAAGTCCTTAGAATGGAAATTTCAGTTTAATAGAATATCAAGTATATGACTTGATCGTGAGACACTATTGAACAATGAAATCCTATTCTTAAATATCCGTAGTCAAGTATTTTATTAATAAGGACAATAATAATATAATTGAGACTATTATGTGTGCAGACCGATGACCACATCTCACGGGTCATAGATATGAGATATCGAGTTGCCACATAGGTACACATTAAGGTAATGATGTACTGGATTGACCCGCCATGAGAACACTACATGGAGCGTTATGTGAGTGTCATAAGTAGTTCTCATAGTGACAATGGTGCATACAATCCTTCGACCTGAAATCACTACGATCCCTACATGAGGAGTCGTGTGCTTTAATATCGTCAAACGTCATCTGTAATAGGATGATTATAAAGACGGTCATTGGGCATACCACGAGCCATGCAGAGGGATGTGAGTGACCTAGATGGAATTTGTCCCTCCTACATGACAAGAGTAATATCTGTGGGGCCCCTGATAGAGTGAGACTGTAAAATGCATGGCCATGCTGAAATGAGTCAATATGAGATATTGACCTCATTTGTTGTCAAGTCTACTCGGGTATCAGGGAACATGATATTGAACCATACAAGGGTGACACATTCTATGCCTTGTGTTCAATATAGATATATGGACCAAGGGATAATAATGCACATGAATATTTGTCACAGAAAGGTTTCGTCAAATCACTGACTTTCTCACTACTTAGGTAGCAGTGATGTATTGCTAGATACCGCTCACTGTTTGTAATATTAAATGGGATTTAATGTTACTGCTAACGTTTTGGGAACCTATAGGGTCACACACATAAGAGCGGATTAAAAGAAGCATTAAAAGGAGAGTTGGACTTTCCTATTGGGCCTAGCGCATAGTACATGGGCTTAGGTCAAGTGCTGCTCACTAACTCACTTAAGGAGGTGCTACTATAAGTAGAACACTTAAGTTGTTGTGCACACAAGGTTGATGCCCTAGCCGCAAACAGAGAGTAAGAGTGAACAGTAAGCCTCGGTTTTGAAGCTAGCACTGCAAGACAGAGACGCTTCAGGTTCGTGACGTTGGACGTTCACGGAGTCCGCTCGTGTGGATACCTCTGGAGACACCGTTCGTGCGGTGTTTGTGACAGACGAATTTCAACCAACAGCCATCGCTTCAAGAGGTAAACTTTCTAATCATGAATCATGACCATTCGCATGGATCCTTCGATGGGAATTTTTCCGCTGCGTTTTATTTTGTTTTATACTCAAATTCCCAACAATATATATATATATATATATATGAGGCATTCCAGTTTATTGTGTTACTTGTTTAGACATAATAAAGTCCTTAGAATAGAAATTTCAGTTTAATAGAATATCAAGTATATGACTTGATCGTGAGACACTATTGAACAATGAAATCCTATTCTTAAATATCCGTAGTCAAGTATTTTATTAATAAGGACAATAATAATACATTGAGACTATTATGTGTGCAGACTGATGACCATATCTCACGGGTCATGGATATGAGATATCGAGTCGCCACATAGGTACACATTAGAGTAATGATGTACTGGATTGACCCACCATGAGAACACTACATGGAGCGTTGTGTGAGTGTCATAAGTAGTTCTCATAGTGACAATGGTGTATGCAATCCTTCGACCTGAAATCGCTACGATCCTTACATGAGGAGTCGTGTGCTTTAATATCGTCAAACGTCATCTGTAATAGGATGATTATAAAGACGGTCATTGGGCATACCACGAGCCATGCAGAGGGATGTGAGTGACCTAGATGGAATTTGTCCCTCCTACATAACAGGAGTAATATCTGTGGGCCCCCTGATAGAGTCAGACTGTAAAATGCATGACCGTGCTGAAATGAGTCAATATGAGATATTGACCTCATTTGTTGTTAAGTCTACTCGGATATCAGGGAACATGATATTGAACCATACAAGGGTGACACATTCCATGTCTTGTGTTCAATATAGATATATGGACAAAGGGATAATAATGCACATGAATATTTGTCACAGAAAGGTTTCGTCAAATCACTGACTTTCTCACTACTTAGGTAGCAGTGATGTATTGATAGATACCGCTCACTGTTTGTAATATTAAATGGGATTTAATATTACTACTAACGTTTTGGGAACCTATAGGGTCACACACATAAGAGCGGATTAAAAGAAGCATTAAAAGGAGAGTTGGACTTTTCTATTGGGCCTAGCGCATAGTACATGGGGCTTAGGTCAAACGCTGCTTATTAACTCACTTAAGGAGGTGCTGCTATAAGTAGACCACTTAAGCTATTGTGCCCACACGGTTTTGTTTTACCCTAGCCGCACATAGAGAGTGATAGTGAGCAGCAGGTCTCGGTTTTCGAAGCTAGCACTATGAGACAGAGACGCTTCGGGTTCGTGACGTTGGCCGTTCACGGAATCTTCTCGTGTGGATACCTTAGAGACATCGTTAGTGCGGTGTTCGTGATAGACGATTTTTAATCAACTGTCATCGCTTCAAGAGGTAAATCTTCTAACCATGAATCGTGACCATTCGCAAGGATCCTTCGATGGGAATTTTTCCGCTGCGTTATTATACGCAAATTCCCAACAGTGGTATCAGAGCCGCTTGCGAAACCATGATTCTGTTACGTGGTTTACCTGTTATGTATGATAACATGTTTATAATGTGAATCGTTTTTCTGAAAAATTGTTTTCTGAAAATCGTTTGCATCCGTTTTGCGAAACCTTGTTTCTGTAATTTTCGTATGTATATGATATATGCGTCTATTGCATGTTTATGTATATATGCGATATGTACATTGGTTCTGGAATCCTTATTATGTTCTGCGATGGCGTCAAGTGTTGATGTTAAACATGATCGGTTTCAGTTCTCTGTTGGTGGCATTAAGGGGTTTCAGACATGAAGAGTTCATGTTCTTGCGGCTGAGGTTCCAAGGGTTGAAACCCTAGCCGCAGTTCCTTGCAACGTGAAGTGTTCACTGGCCTTGCGGTTTTAGGGTTGAGAGGTTGAAGCCCTAGCCACCAAGGGTTGCTACCTCTGCGTAGTGTGTCATTTCGAAATTCAATTTTTTTTTGAAATCTTTTGTATCACTTAATAATAATATTAATAATAATAAAAGAGGTATTATTATTGTTTGTTATTATTTGCGTTGTGATGCATGGTGGATGGTTATGGCCTTAGTCTTTTGTTTTATTTTGAAATACGGCCTGCATGTCGTGCCTTTCTCTTATATTCCATATGTATATTCTTTTCTCATCTCACTCCCCTCATATGTAAAATGAGGTTTCTGTTTATGTAATGTAATGATGGAGACAAGAAGACGTTATCCTGTGGGAGATCATGCTTAGAGAATCTTGGACGCTCCTAGGTTTCAGTTTAGATTCTCTCATTGGCTTGGGAGAGTCAATGCGTTAGGGGCCATAACCATATCACTTTTATTTGCCTGATATATGTATGAGATGCATGTATGTATATAGTATGTTAAATGGAGTTTAACTAATATATGTATGAGATGCATGTATGTAAATAGTAAGTTAAAGAGTTTAACAAATGATGAGATCAAATTTTAATCAAATCCCTCAAAAGGAAATATTAAGTCACATTTAAAGGCCTTCCAATGCATGGCACTCGTCAAGACTATGATCGATTAAGTGTGGGTCCGCCAAAGCGGGGTACCTTTATCTATACTAGTAAGACGCGATGGGACAAATGTAATGTTCAACTGCTATCCATTGGGTCTGACTTAACTAAGCCAACTTCAATAGGATTGAAAGGCTTAGAGGCTTATAAGTTGGTCTTTAGTCCATGTGATGGATTAGAATAAGAGTTATTCACCCAACTGTCCAAGAGTTGCATGAGATGCAATCGGAAAGTGTTTCCTACCTATATAACCGAATTTTGAGTGATCAGCCAAAGCTGATTTAAAGCTAGGTGAAATATGGATCTTGGCCCACTAGAAAATCTTCCAACGGGATTTTGCGAATCAATGATGAGGGTCATTGTTTTGAGTAAAATAGTGGGAGGCGTATTTAATTAAAGACCTTATTAAATAACTTAATGGCATGATACTTATATTTTGCATATTTATTTCTATAGATTACCATGGCATCAAACACATCAAGTAACCTGTCATTGCGATCCGTCCTTGAGAAGGATAAACTATCCGGAACAAATTTTCTGGACTGGTAAAGAAACTTGAGGATTGTCCTCAAACATGAGAAAAAGCTGTATGTTCTTAAGGAGGCTATTCCTGAGGAGCCACCGGCTTCAAATGCTCCTAAGGCTGACAAGGATGCTTATAAGAAGCATCAGGATGACGCCTTAGACGTTGGCTGCCTTATGCTTGCTACCATGACCTCTGAGCTGCAAAAGCAACATGAGACCATGGAGGCGTACGATATGATCGTGCACCTCAAGCTTCTCTACCAAGAGCAAGCAAGGCATGAGCGGTTCGAAGTTTCCAGAGCCCTTTTCCAGTGTAAATTGGCAGAAGGAAGCCCTGTGAGTCCTCATGTACTCCAGATGATCGGGTACATTGAGAATCTCGAGATACTGGGATTTCCTTTAGGCCAAGAGTTGGCCACCGACTTAGTTCTGCAATCGTTGCCTGAGAGCTATAGTCAGTTTGTCATGAACTATAATATGAATGATCTTGACAAACCTTTGCCAGAATTGTTGAGCATGTTAAGAACTGCTGAACAAAATATTAACAAAGGAAAGGGGAAGACCATTTTGATGGTCCATGGTGGAAATAGCAAGAAGCAGCCCAAGAAGCCCACGTACAAACAAAAGGGCAAGGGCAAGGCCATCAACAAGTCCAAGCCCAGTACTTCTGGCTTGAAGCCTATGGGTGGTGTGGCTAAGGAAGGCACTTGCTTCCACTGTGGTCGGACCGGACATCGGAAGAGGAACTTTCCAAAATACCAGGAAGAAAGCAAGAAGAAGAAGGGAAGTGAGACTTCCACTTCAGGTGTGTTTGTTATAGAAGTCAATTTATCTACTTCTGCATCAAGGGTATTAGATACTGGATGTGGTTCTCACATTTGTACAAATGTGCAGGATCTAAACAGGAGTAGACCATTGGCAAAGGGCGAAGTCGACCTACGAGTTGGAAATGGAGCAAAGGTTGCTGCCTTAGCTGTAGGGACTTATGTATTGACTTTGCTCACTGGGCTTACTATTCAGTTAGAGAACTGTTATTTTGTGCCTGCAATTAGAAGGAATGTCATTTTCGTTTCTTGTTTGGACAAGATTGGTTTTTCTTTTATAATAAAGAACAAAAGTTGTTCTATTTATTTGGATGATATTTTCTATGCTAGTGCACACATGAGTAATGGGCTTTATGTCCTTGATCTCGAAATGCCCATCTATAACATAAATACTAAGAGGTTCAAACCAAATGAGTTGAACCCGTCTTATCTTTGGCATTGTCGTTTAGGCCATATAAATGAGAAGCGCATTTCGAAGCTCCATAAAGATGGACTCTTGGACTCATTTGATTATGAATCATATGAGATATGTGAGTCTTGTTTATTGGGAAAGTTGACTAAAGCTCCATTCACCGGAAAAGGTGAAAGAGCTAACGATCTTTTGGGTCTTATACATAGCGATGTATGCGGACCCCTAAACACATTAGCTAGAGGTGGTTTTTAGTACTTCATCACATTTACTGATGATTTCAGTAGATATGGATTTGTGTATCTTATGAAACATAAATCGGAATCCTTTGAAAAGTTCAAGGAATTCAAAAATGAGGTACAAAACCAACTTGGTAAAAATATTAAAACTCTTCGATCAGGTCGAGGTGGTGAATATTTGAGCCTAGAGATTGATGATCATATGAGAGAGTGTGGAATTTTATCTCAACTCACTCCACCTGGAACACCACAATGGAATGGTGTTTCTGAGAGGAGAAATCGAACCTTGTTGGACATGGTTCGGTCTATGATGAGTCATGCAAACCTTCCAAACTCTTTTTGGGGACATGCTCTATTAACAGCAGCTTTTACATTTAACCGTGTTCCATCCAAAACGGTAGAAAAGACACCATATGAGATATGAACTGGTAGACGACCCAGCATGTCTTTTATGAAGATTTGGGGTTGTGAAGCATATGCAAAACTTCAAGTTTCTAATAAGCTTGATCCCAAATCTGATAAATGCTTCTTTGTGGGGTATCCCAAAGAAACCAGGGGATACTATTTCTATAATCCTTCCGAAGGCAAAGTGTTTGTCACACGGACTGGTGTATTCCTAGAAAAGGAGTTTATCTCCATAGGAACCAGTGGGAGGAAGATAGAACTTGAAGAAATTCAAGAATCACAGAGTAGTGACCTACCATTGGTAGAACAGGAGCGACCTTCACAAAATGTTGTGGAGGAACAACCTGCTCCAGTAGCACAAGACTAGCGTAGGTCTAACATGATACGTCACCAGCCTGAGAGATATGGATTTCTCATGACTCCACAAGGTGATGTATTGCTCATGGATCAAGATGAGCCTGTGACTTACCAGGAGGCCATCACTGGCCCAGAATCTGAGAAGTGGCTTGAGGCCATGAAATCTGATATGGATTCCATGTACACCAACCAGGTATGGACCTTGGTAGAGCCACCTGAAGGGGTTAAACCCATAGGGTGCAAGTGCGTTTTCAAAAAGAAAACCAACATGGATGGTAAGGGGTAAAACCCATAGGGTGCAAGTGCGTTTTCAAAAAGAAAACCAACATGGATGGTAAAGTACATACCTTTAAGGCGCGATTGGTGGCTAAGGGTTTCAAGCAAATTCATGGTGTCGACTATGATGAGACCTTTTCGCATGTTGCGATGCTTAAATCTGTCCGGATCTTACTTGCTATCGCTGCATACCATGATTATGAGATATGGCAGATGGATGTCAAAACTTCTTTCCTTAATGGAAAGCTTCTTGTGGATGTGTACATGACACAAACTGAAGGCTTTGACATTTCAGAGGATGCCAGAAAGGTATGTAAATTGCAGCGATCAATCTATAGATTGAAGCAAGCTTCCAGAAGTTGGAACCTTCGTTTTGATGATGTTGTAAGACTGTACGGATTCATCAAAAATGAAGATGAACCTTGTGTCTATAAGAAGGTTAGTGGGAGCATTGTTGTTTTTCTGGTGTTATATGTAGATGACATATTACTCATTGGAAATGACATCCCTACACTACAAAATGTAAAGACATGATTAGGGAATTGCTTCTCTATGAAAGATTTGGGTGAAGCTACCTATGTATTGGGAATCAGGATCTATAGAGATAGATCGTTGAAATTGCTTGGCCTAAGTCAGAGTACATACATAGACAAAGTGTTGAGACACTTTAACATGCATGAATCCAAGAAAGGACTCTTGCCTATGTCACATGGTATATGCCTGTCAAAGGCACAATCCCCTTCCACTCAAGAAGAAAGGGATCGCATGAGTAAGATTCCATATGCATCCGCAATTGGATCTATCATGTATGCCATGTTATGTACTCGACCAGATGTATCGTATGCTTTAAGCATAACGAGCAAGTACCAGTCTGATCCCGGTGAAAGTCATTGGTCTGCTATCAAGAACTTCCTGAAGTACTTGAGAAGAACTAAGGATCCGTTCTTGGTATATGGAGGCGAGGAAGAGCTTGCTGTAATAGGTTACACCGATGCTAGCTTCCAGACCGATAAGGATGATTCCAGATCACAATCTGGTTATGTGTTCTGCCTGAATGGCAGGGCGGTGAGCTGGAAGAGTTCAAAGCAGGAGACAGTCGCCGATTCTACTACAGAGGCTGAGTATATTGCCGCCTCCAATGTAGCAAAGGAGGTTGTTTGGATCAGGAAGTTCATTGCTGAGCTTGGTACAGTTCCTAGTATTGTGGACCCCATTGATCTCTATTGTGATAACAATGGGGCCATTGCACAAGCTAAGGAACCTAGATCTCATCAGCGATCCAAACATATACTTAGGCGCTTCCATCTCATTCGAGAGATTATCGATAGAGGAGATGTGAAAATATGCAGAGTACCAACACTTGATAACGTTGCTGACCCACTTACGAAACCTCTTGCTCAACAGAAGCATGAAGGTCACACTAGATCGATGGGCATTAGATTTATGCCTGATTGGCTCTAGTGCTAGTGGGAGATTGTTGGTGTAAGCCCTAGAGGCCAGTGTATTTCTTAGACTTACATTTGTATCTTGCTATTATATATATATGATATGAGGCATTCCAGTTTATTGTGTTACTTGTTTAAACATAATAAAGTCCTTAGAATAGAAATTTCAGTTTAATAGAATATCAAGTATATGACTTGATCGTGAGACACTATTGAACAATGAAATCCTATTCTTAAATATCCGTAGTCAAGTATTTTATTAATAAGGACAATAATAATACATTGAGACTATTATGTGTGCAGACTGATGACCATATCTCATGGGTCATGGATATGAGATATCGAGTCACCACATAGGTATACATTAGAGTAATGATGTACTGGATTGACCCACCATGAGAACACTACATGGAGCGAAGTGAGTGTCATAAGTAGTTCTCATAGTGACAATGGTGTATGCAATCCTTCGACCTGAAATCGCTACGATCCCTACATTAGGAGTCTTGTGCTTTAATATCGTCAAACGTCATCTGTAATAGGATGATTATAAAGACGGTCATTGGGCATACCACGAGCCATGCAGAGGGATGTGAGTGACCTAGATGGAATTTGTCCCTCCTATATAACAAGAGTAATATCTGTGGGGCCCCTGATAGAGTGAGACTGTAAAATGCATGGCCGTGCTGAAATGAGTCAATATGAGATATTGACCTCATTTGTTGTTAAGTCTACTCGGGTATCATGGAACATTATATTGAACCATACAAGGGTGACACATTCCATGTCTTGTGTTCAATATAGATGTATGGACAAAGGGATAATAATGCACATGAATATTTGTCACAGAAAGGTTTTGTCAAATCACTGACTTTCTCACTACTTAGGTAGCAGTGATGTGTTGCTAGATATCGCTCATTGTTTATAATATTAAATGGGATTTAATATTACTACTAACGTTTTGGGAACCTATAGGGTCACACACATAAGAGCGGATTAAAAGAAGCATTAAAAGGAGAGTTGGACTTTTCTATGGGCCTAGCGCATAGTACATGGGGCTTAGGTCAAACGCTGCTCACTAACTCACTTAAGGAGGTGCTGCTATAAGTAGACCACTTAAGCTATTGTGCCCACACGGTTTTGTTTTACCCTAGCCGCACATAGGGAGTGATAGTGAGCAGCAGGTCTCGGTTTTCGAAGCTAGCACTGTGAGACAGAGACGCTTCGAATTCGTGACGTTGGACGTTCACGGAATCTGCTCGTGTGGATACCTTAGAGACATCGTTCGTGCGGTGTTCGTGATAGACGATTTTTAATCAACTGTCATCGCTTCAAGAGGTAAATCTTTTAACCATGAATCGTGACCATTCGCAAGGATCCTTCGATGGGAATTTTTCTGCTGCATTATTATACGCAAATTCCCAACAGGAAGTACTGTAAGTATCATAACACTTTTGGTCATGTAACTAATGATTGTATTCATTTCAGGGACATTATTCAGAAAGGTTTGGCAGAAGGAAGACTAAAATTTTCAGGCAAGAATCTAGACATGAAGGTTGATACAGAACTGTTTGGTCCTGAAGTTAACAAGGCTGACCGCCGAGTCCCTATGGGAATAGGCATGGTCAATATCAAAGCTGGGTAAAATATCCATATGGATCTGTCGGATTCATTTGATATTTATCCAAAGCCGGGAGAACCTCTTGTCAATTTCATGACAAGCAAAAAATCTGGTGGCATACTTAAAGTTTGCCCAAGATGCGAAACATTTTATGACGAAGTGGCTGCCAAGAAAGCCAGGGGGCAGAAAACGCCATCTTATCTCCCACAAGACAGAACTGAGTCTCGTAATGGTGGTAACCAAGGCTGGTTTTCGCACTTGAGCAGTCATGTTGGGTCTAACAGTGTACACAGAAGTGTTGCACCTGTTGTTAACAGGCAGGCAAATAGCCGTCAACAACACAAGCATCAGACAAGACCTAGACAGCACCACACTGGAGGTTGGCTTGAAGCGTCGTCAGAGGATCGGTGGGAAGTAACAACTTTAGCGGTGGTAGATTCAATTCCGTCAAGACTAGGAAACCCCCTCCAATGTAATGGTGGATCAATGGGTAAAGAATTCTGCCACGACTCGTTATCCAGAGTTACGAAAGCGGAAATGGGTCAGAATAAAAAAGTTCAATGACCACAATCCACCTTTTTGGAATGAGGATTACCGAAAGGGTCAACTAGCTCAGAATGCTCAGATGATAGGACCTGGCTTGTTAGGACCATCAACTCAGCCGGCCATCTCTAAGAGCCAAAAGAGGAGGTTGCAAAGGCTCCGACAGGCTCAAAAGAAGAAGCTTGCCAGGCAACGAGGTGTCACCATAAAAGAGATGCCTTCGCAGAACACTGGTTGTTTGGTTGCAATGGCTGACGACGTAGCTAACAAGAGTGGAGATGTCAAAATGAGGAGCGTGATAGAGGCTCATCCAATGGAGGTTGACATGAAGATGCCTGTTAATCAAAACAGGCCAAAGAAGACTATATCACAAGTATGTGCATAAAAAAAGAAGGTCTTAGAAATGTCGTCACCGCCAACAAAATCCACAGGCACATGGCCGGTTGGATTGGTAGACATGGAAAAGTTAGCAGGGCTTGAGAAGAAGTTCGAGGCGAGGATGCAAGATCATCAGTTGGCAACATTCAAACCTGAATGTGATTTGAACAAGGAGGAATTGTATTTTGATGATGTCATTGAGGCATTAAATGGTCCAAATGATGATATTAACATCAGCAGAGGCATGGACATGGATAGCCAAAATGAAGATCTAGATGACATCATCGAGGCACTAGATAACTGTGGTGCAGGGATAGCCCGGCCTTTGTCAGAAAAGTCAGGATCAGACGATGGCAATGATTTGAAGAGAAATCATGGAAGAACTGTAGGAGGTGCATTCTTAGACGAGGATCCAGAGAATGAAATCATCCTGGAACCAAGCATAAGAATGAATATAGGATTGATTTCCGTCATCCCAGCGGAGTATGAAGGATATCTCGAAGTGGATTTTTTCGACGATGAGGATATGGTCGACAATGACAGATATCCGGAAGATTTTTGGATGTATGTCCAAGAGAATTTGGTCACCGTGTTCGACAATATAGCCCAGTTAGAGAAGCCCACTGATGAACAAAGAAATCATTTAAGGCCATTGCATGTAAAGGCCATAATTGATGGGAGACCCACTGATAGAGTTCTGATTGATGGAGGAGCTGCTGTCAATTTTATGCCTAGGGCAATGTTTAATAAGCTAGGAAAAGATCAGTCAGACTTAATTCCGACAGACATGGTCGTCACTGATTTCAGTGGCAAAACATCTCCATCATATGGTGTTGTACTTCTCAATATCCAGGTTGGCACTGTCGAGAGAATGACATTGTTCGTGATAATTCCAGTCAAATCAAGCTACAACTTATTACTTGGCAGGGATTGGATTCATGTTGTGGGAGCAATTCCTTCGACGGTGCATCAGAAAATAATCTTGTGGAATGAGAAAGATCAAGTGGATATCGTCAAAGCAGACGATAGCGCGTGTTACGCCCAGCAGTCACATGTGGATTTCAAAGTATATTCGTCAAATGTCAGACCCGTGACTGCCAACGAAGGGGTCATTGACAAAGATGCGTTAGAAGCAGGCCTTAGCAGTCAGTTTGGCATAAAGATAAAGGAAGAGGCCGACAAGTCTCGACCCAGTTCCGACAATGAGCCTTGAAACACACCTGAGAAGATTGTCGGCCTATATGGCCGACAGAGAAGTACACACTTCAGAGAGTCTGTTGGCAGATTGTTTCATTGACGACGGTCCTTTGGGTTTTGAGAAAGGAGCCGAAGTTAAGCACAACGTTGAAGTAGAAGATCCACTGGAAGAAATAAATTTAGGGACGGAAGAAAAGAAAATGCTCATTTTTTTCAGTGCTTTCCTGCTAGAGGATTACAAACAAAAACTTATCAGATTAATTGCAGAGTATAAAGATTGCTTTGCATAGGACTACGATGAAATGCCTGGTTTAAGCAAAGATCTTGTTGAACATCGGTTGCCACTTAGGGAGGATTGCAAGCCTGTCAAACAGGCAAGTAGAATGTTTGCTCCAGAGGTAGTGCATAACATCAAAGAGGAAGTGCAAAGACTGCTTAAAGTAAAGTTCATTCGAACAACTAGGTATGTCGATTGGCTTTCTAATGTAGTTCATGTCATTAAAAAGAATGGCAAAATGAGGGTATGCATAGACTTTAGAAATTTAAATATGGTTGCCCCCAAAGATGAGTATCCAATGCCAATAGCCGACATGCTTGTCGACTCAGTATCAGGGAATGAAATTTTAAGTTGTATGGATGGTCATGCAGGTTATAATCAAATCTTTATAGCCGAAGAAGATGTGTCAAAGACTGCCTTCAAGTGTCCATGAGCAATTGGGACATATGAATGGATTGTCATGCCTTTTGGTTTAAAGAATGCAGGAGCCACCTATCAATGAGCAATGAATATGATTTTCCATAATGTGATTGGAAAATTCATAGAGGTATATATTGATGATGTGGTTGTCAAATCCAAAACCAAAGATGACCACTTGGAGCACTTGAAGTAAGGGTTTGAAAGGATGAGAAGACACAACCTCAAAATGAACCCAGAGAAGTGTAGCTTCGAAGTGTCAGCTGCCAAATTTTTAGGCTTTCTAGTTCACAAAAAAGGAATTGAGGTGGACAAAAATAAAGCCAAGGCGGTCATGGAAGCCTCAGCACCGATAGATAAAAAGGAACTACAATCCTTCCTAGGAAAGGTTAACTTTCTAAGAAGGTTTATATCAAATCCGTCGGGAAGAACAAGAGTATTTGCATCGTTGGTCAAGTTGAAAGCAGAGCAAAGCTTCATATGGGAGCCTTGTCACCAAGAGGCTTTTGACCAGATCAAGCAATACTTAGTTAATCCACCGGTCATGATGCCGGCAGTGCCTTGTCGACTGTTGAAGTTGTACATATTAGTATCTGAAGACACTATAGGATGTCTATTGGCCCAGGATGATGATGACAATGTTGAAAGGGCATTATATTATCTAAGCAGAGTCCTCAATGATGCTGAAAAAAGATATAGTGCAATAGAGAAGTTATGTATAGCATTGTATTTTTCTTGTACGAAACTTAAATATTATATGACGCCATGTAATGTATTCGTTATTTCCAAAACTGATGTTATAAAGTATATGTTGTCAAAACCAGTCCTTAATGGACGTATTGGTAAATGGACCATTGCTTTGTCAGAATATTCTTTACAATACGTACCATCTAAAGCTGTCAAAGGATAGGCAGTAGCTGACTTCTTGGTAGAACATCCAGGATTGGACGTGCCAGAAATAAATGTTGTCAGTTTACAACCCTGGAAACTTTACTTTGATGGATCAAGGCATCAAGGAGGTAGTGGAGTAAGAATCTTAATCGTGACTCCATAAGGAACTCCTACTAAGTTAATGTTTGAACTTAAGTATCCATGTTCCAACAATGAAGCTGAATATGAAGCTTTGATTGTCGGATTAGAGATATTAATAGAAATGAAAGCACGAAATGTGCATATCTTTGGGGATTCTCAATTGGTTATCAAGCAACTTACTCAAGAATATAAGTGTGTCAACTACAACTTGACAAAATATTGTATCATAGCTAGTAAGTTAATGAAGAAATTCGATGATGTGATTGTAAAATATATTCCCATAAATTTAAATCAAGAGGCTAATGAGTTGGCTCAAATAGCCTCAGGATACAAGATATCTCAAAAGACTTTGTCAGGACTGATGGAAATCAGAGAATTATTATATCCATTAGAAGAAAGAGATATTTTGGTTAATGATGTAATTTTACCTAATGACTGGAGGTGACCAATAATTGCATATTTGGAAAATCCAAATCAGAATGTAGATAGGAAAATGAAATACAAAGCATTGAATTACACAATGCAAGGAGGACTGTTATATAGAAGGCATGTTGACGGGACTCTACACAAGTGCTTGAGTGAGCAAGATGCTTATTTGGCTCTGTCAGAAGTCCATGAGGGCATATGTGGAGCCCATCAGGCGGGAGATAAAATGAAATGGATTCTTCGACAAAGTTTGTATTATCGGCCAACTATGATTAAAGATTGTATTTTGTTTGCCAAGTCTTGTGAACAATGTCAGAAACATGGCCATATACAAAATGTACCGGCCATCGAATTATATTCTATTGTCAAGCCTTGGCCATTCTGAGGATGGGCTTTGGATTTAATTGGCCAAATACATCCTTCTTCATCGAAAGGACATCAATTCATTTTAATTGGGGTTGATTATTTTACCAAATGGGTAGAAGCAGTTTGCCTTAAAGTAGTCACCCAACAAGACGTAATTGATTTTATTGAAAATCACATTATTTGTCGTTTTGGCATACCCCAAACTTTGACAACAAATCAAGGGTCAGTATTCGTCGGTAAGAAAGTTGTGGAATACGCTGGTTCTAGGCATATAAAAATGCTCACATCTACACCATACTATGTCCAAGCTAATGGCCAAGTTGAGGCCATAAATAAGATCATTATTAGTATTATTAAAAAACATGTGGGTCGACAACCTAAGAATTGGCATAATACTCTTGATCAAATACTGTGGGCAGATAGAAATTCACCCAGGCAGGCGACAGGAACTTCACCATATCGGCTAACTTATGGACATGATCCTGTGTTGCCTGTCGAAATCAATCTTCAGTCTACTCGCATTCAAAGGGAAAATGACTTGCCTACCAACCAATATTGGAATGCAATGTTGGACGAATTGGATGAGTTAAGTGATGAAAGATTGATTGCATTATAAAATTTGATTCGACAGAAGGAGAGAATTGCAAAGTTCTATGATAGTCGAGTTAAGTTCAAATCATTTAAGGTAGATGATCTGGTGTGGAAAGTCATATTGCCCATGGATAAAAGTTGTCGAGAATATGGCAAATGGTCACCGAAATGAGAAGGACCATTTATAGTTGATAAAGCGTTTTCTGGAAATGCTTATACACTTGTCAATGTTGATACTGGCTTGAAAATTAAGTCAATTAAAGGCAAGTATTTGAAGGAATATAAACTGACAATGCTAGAAGTAAAAATTGACAGTAAATGAGATAGAACATAAGTTTTATTCATTGATTTGGCAATACAATTTTACATTGTCAAAAGTACATCCTGTCAATTAAAGCTAACTTATTCCAAATAGAGCGGGCTGGAAACTGATGGTTGGCATACACAGATGTGTGTCGAATTATGAGCATTCAAAAAGATAAGTTAAAAAGATGTTCAAATGACATACACACCAAAAAAAATGTCAACTAAACTAAAATTGAGAATTTCTGATTTCTTCCCAAGCCTTCTCCAGAGCCTCTCTGTCAGCCTTGGCTGCCAGATATTTAGATTGCATGGCTATTAGAATGTTGAAAATTGTCCTGACAGTCACCCCTGACTTTTTAGATTCATCGTCAATTTGATTGACCTTTTCTTTGCTGGCCGACAGAGTTTGTGCAGGTTGAGGTTTTTTCTCTTTAGCTTGAGTTAAAGCAACTTCAAAGTCAACAATCTTTGTCTATTGCCAAGTCAGCTTTGACGTTGTCAGCAATGACATGAATCTCTTGTTCTCTTGTGGCCTTCATGGCGCGTAGAGTCCCCAACATATTGTCCCTGCTGGTTTCTTCGACTTCAAAAGGGGACATAACATCATTTATGGTTGACAATTTGTCTGTCAGACCATCAAAGTAGTCTTGGACAGAAGCCAAAGTGCCCCTGCTTGAAGTTGGTAGATTGTTCTTAATTGGATTAAGTTGTTGGAGAATATTGACCATGGTCGAACGGACAACTGAATCTGAACATAGGATGTCAAGTGGATGCTTGAAAAGGGATTTCAGCTCTTACATAAACTTGACAGCTTGATAATCACTCGAATCTTACCTGTCAAATTTGAAAAATGGGCAGATCTTGATGAATTCTGATGACCAGCCTCTAACAAAAAATCAATTAAGTTTTCAAGTTTAGAGGCAGAAACTTTCACTAGTTTGACGACAGTAGACAAGGTGTTTGTCAGAAAAGGTGGAAGATGTGACTGAGAATTAGAGTTTGTTGAGGAGTTGGTGAAGGATGAATTGGTTGTTCAGGAGGATTGATGGCATCAAGATTGGCGATTGTTGAAGTTTTGGCTCTTTCCCTAAGCCGTCGAAAGACAAAACTTGGGGACATTTGTTAGGAGTGAATTTTCAAATTTGAGCTTTCATTAGACAGACAGAAAGAGGCTACATAAAAATTGATAAAGAAGTCCCAAAATTGATATATACTGTTTTGGATAAAAGAAAGTTGACAAGTGCTAAGTCGACAGATGAAAAGTTGACAGAAAAATTGACATAAAAAAGAACGTCGAATTCAGAAGATTATAGAAGAATTGACAAGTGTAGAGTTGACAAGAAGTTCTTCAGTTGACATGTCAGACAAACAAGGTCGTCGAAAAGCAAAACTTGGGGCACATCTGTTAGGGGTGAAATTTCTGATTATTGACGGATGCATTTTGACAGGCCGATGAAGGAATCAGAGTAATGACTAATATTTTCTAAGTATTGACAATATTTTGTTGACAAGAAAATACGGGTCGATAGAAAGGATAAATTATGACAACCAAGCTTTTTGACAAAGTATTAAGAAGAGTTGTCAAATGTACAGAGAAGTGTGAAAATGGCTAAGTCCTCAAGACTGACAAGGCATTAGCAAGATAAGCTGTCAAGCAGCCAGACCGTCGAAGACAATCAAGTTGACGCGGAGCGGTTCAAGAAATTGAGCAGTTATCAGATTTGTTTGACAAGCAGTTTAAATTTGAAATTTAGAGAACTGCCAAGATACGTGGCAGTCATTTAGATAGGAAGTTACTACTAGGTAGTTATTTTATTTGCCTATAAATACTAGTTATTACAATGTAATAGGGAGTTACTTGATACATATTCTACACATCTCGATCACACAGTAGATTGACGGATAATTCTCAAGTATTCCTTCCACCCTTCTTATTTTAATTCAATAGTAAAAAATCCAGTACAATACTGGTTATGCCTTTCAAGTTTCCCTACTTGTTTCCTTTTAAGTTTTCTTACTTGTCCTTCATTATTCCCAGCATTTAGTTTATGTTCTTTATTCAAGTTCATTTACTTCCCATAAATAGTGTTACTTTAAATTTTTTTAACTTCTCTTTCTAAACTAATGATTGACAATGCTTTGTACCTCTTTAACAAATTTACATATTCGTTTGATACCAAGTCTTTGCCAGTATTTCCTAATTTGGCTTTATATTGTCAAACGTGTACTTGACAGACAATTCATACACACATTTTGACGAGATTACTACATAACTCGTAGGTCCCATACTAGTTTGATCTTTAATTATTTGTAACAAAGGAATTTTGGTCAGAAACCAAAAACCACCGTTAACAAGATGAAACTTGTATAATTTTTACATCTCCACTTCAAAAGCATTCTTCTAATGATCAAATGGTTACCAAATGAGCAACATTGCAAGACTCAAAAAGTCACAATGGATACATTTGATATGAATTCTTTAGAACGTGACTCTAGAAAGCATCTCCAAATTATTTTAGTTAGCAGCGACTCCCCAAAAAAATTTAGACAAGATCGACTACTACACAACCAATAAGCCTTCTACAAAAATAATAACCAAAATTTCTTTTTGAACCAACAAAACCACCAACTAACCAAAAAAGTAGTCCACCAAATCAATTACCCGAAAATCCAGACTCCAACAAAATTGTCACATGCAAAATTGCAAGTCAAGAAGGGATGAATCACTGTTTTCTGTTAGTGGGGAAGAAAAAAGTTCAGGTTAACAAGGTTTTATAGTGTTACTTATTTTGGAAAGCCAACTTCAATTGGCAAGAAGCAATAATGAATTACTAATTAGATTAGTTTTCATGCAGAAATTTCTTTCGAGCAAGTAAGACTAATATACAACAGTCACTACTCACAAGCGAAATATCACTACTACAGAAAAAGGCTTTAATAGCGCACATTCCATAACGTTTCATTGAGAAACTCTATTTAAAAAGAGGCGGAACACTTTTAATAGCGCTTCCTCGAGAAAACGCTATCGTAGGTTCACTCTAAGACAACGCTTTTTCAAGGAAGCGCTATTAAATCTTGATGGATAGGAATAGATAGCGCTTTCTTAAGAAAGCGCTATCTTTAGGGATATAAATAGATAGCGCTTCCTTGAATAAGCTCCGTTTATTCTTTTCCCTAAAACTTAAACTATTCCCTCCCACATAAATTTTCCCTCACTCTCAAAATATACTTTCGTGCGACGTCTCCTACCCTCGCTCATTCACGCGGCGACACTGCCTCCCTGCTCGCGTCTCCTTCTACTGTCTCACTGCTCGCGTCTCCCTCACTACCGCTGCCACAACCGCGCGCCATCTCCCTCACTGTTCGCGTCTCCTTCTAGGGCCTCACTGCTCGTCTCCCTCACCATCGCTGCCACATCCGCGTGCCGTCTCCCTCATTCACAAGCACTGCACCTTTTTCCCTTCCTCGCTGGCGGAGAGAACCTCCCTCATTCTCAGGTTTGTCCATTTGGGGGCTGAAGGTTGTATATGAAAACCTATTTGGGGATTTGTTTGGCTGAAACATTTTATGAAAATATTCTTTAGTTGTGTGATTTGAGGATTTTTAGTGATACCCATGACAACTTTTACTTTAATTAGTGCATTTTGGAGGTAGAAATTTGCTATCTGTTTTGGGAGTGGTGGGACGCTAAATCACTGTGCATTAGGTGTTTGCTAAATTTTGATGTTGTGTAAATTGTGTAAATTTTGAGGATTTGTTTGCTAAATTGTGTAAATTTGGTTCTGATTTTTATGCTTTCTTAAGCCTCTAACTGATGAAGAGAATGGAGCTCCCAGATAGACATCAAATTGCTTCCATTTGTTTTTTTATGTTCCTTCTTCATGCTTCTTTGGTTTCGCTGGTATGTTTTGTTGTGGGGTTTTGATCATGGCATTAATTAGTACAACTGATTTTTAGGTAACCAAATGAGTGGTAAATTGTGAAAGTGGCTTCTCCTGCATCGGACACATAGCAAAGTTAATTTGTTCCTGATTGAACAAAGGTACTCTAATTTAAAGCAATAACAAATACAATGCTCAAACGTGTAGCCCAAATTTAGAGGGACAAAAAGTTAATTAACAAAAAGATATTAGTGTACATACATATACAAAAACATAATGCTTTAGACATTAGTAATAGTTTAATCTTGCATGCCATGAGTAATTGCATACATGGAATGCAGGTTGTAAATTATTTTGCAAAAAGTTAAGTGTCAAAATATAGTATAAATGTTCCTTTTTTCTACTTGGCTGTTAGTTTCTCCAAAATAAGGTCGGGTTGAATTCATATGATCTCGATTTTATTCAGGTGCTTTTGAAATTGAACGGTAAATTTGTTCATGTCCATTTACGGTATCTTTCTTGTGGAATGGAGGAAAGGGGAAAAGTTAATAAGATAGTTTTTGGAGTCATTTGTGAAGGTACATTTCACAAATGGAGAGGTACACTTTTGCTGTAATGGTTCCTTCGCTCTTGAACCTTTTCCTTATTATTTTTGTTTCATTTTAGGTGCATAGTCAGTGGCGGAAAATCCAAGATCGATTAGAGGACGATGATAGATACTTAAGACTTGAAAAACTTGACCGCCTTCTTGTTTTCCAGATATATATATTTTTTATAATAATTGTTCATGTATGATTGATCGATGTGCTGAGAAAGGCTTTGGCAGGACTATATACGTGACTTGGAGAAGGAAGAAGAGGAGCAGAAAAGAAAATAGAAGGTAGAACCTATGTGTATGATTATTTGGTCATGTTTCAGTCCATATTCTTCTGTGTATGTAGTTTACATGAGAGGGTGTTTAGCTATGGTTGTCTTTGATGTGATATATGTAGCTTTATAATTCTAGCCATATCGTTTATATTTTATCTTTGATATGATATAAGTAGCTTTATAATTCTATCCATATCGTCTAATATTACATATCTATTTCTATGGAATTTTTATTATTTTGTCTATCTTAAGATGTATAAGTTATGTGTTCACACTATCAACCGTGACAAAGTTGAGAGAAAAGCAATTCATCTTTTGAAACTCTTATAATAGAGGAAGAAGAAGGTTCAAGTATTAGGACCATGTTTCTCCTCCACTTCACTTCCTCACTGATAAAACAAATCTGTATTAAAATTGGATTGATGTTTCTTATTTTCTCGTCCAGGTGGTTATGGCATTGTTTACCATGCTCAAAGAAAGATTGATGGAAAAAGACTTGCCATAAAGTGTAATTAACACCTATCTTTCATATTAATTATGTGTTGTCCATTATATGCTTAATAGTTAATAATACAAAATGAAGCTTCTTATTTGTCATCAAGAGTCCAGTTCTTACTTACGTTCAGTTTCCAACTTATAATGGAAAATGGGAACAATAATTCTTCATATGTCATCATTTTATATTACTATTAGGATGGAATAATAGTGTTATACAATTCATCAGATTGCAGTTCTTAATGCTGAATATGTATGTTCCATATAGTGCATTTCCCATTGGTTCTATGCATCATATATTGATCTGGTCTAAGGAGTTAATAGAGTAGTTGCCTATTCAAATTCACTTGGATGTTTATATGATTCACTTCTCACTTTTATTTTAGCGGATGCAAAGTCTAACTTAGAAAACTTTTGATAGATATGTATTAAGATATTTCGTTTATTATTACTTGATCATAGACTAGCTCTTTCTTGTTGGATAGAATTATATTCATTTTCAATTTTGCCAGAGAATCTGAACCAAATTCATGGGAAGATACAATGAAAGATGAATTGGAATGTGAAAATGTCCTCGTATGCCTATTGTTATAACACTAACAGTTATAGAGTCTGATGTTTCATATCTTGATGGAAGATGATTTTCATGAGGATGCATTATATGATCTTATAATTGTTTTCGTTCTTTTCTTGTCACTTTTATGATGTTAATTTTTTTTATATTGGCCATTGTATTTTCTACTACTAAAATAACATTCAATTGATAGGTTATTAGGAGTGTTAGTCAATGGTCTGCTGGAACAAGGCAAACTGAAGAGAGCATCCATAATGCTTATTGTTCTCTACTTCTCTTATTGAGAAAGTGATGAGTGTGATTACACCTCATAAATATATGACATTTTACATGCATTCTCATATAGTTTAGGCTTATTTTATTTGATTATTTGTTAGTTTTTACCTTGGAACGAGTAAGGTGGTTTTGTGGTGCTTGTGTGCAGGAATCGAAGATTAAATTGCTCAGGATCAGTTGTGTTGAAGCTGGCACGAATATGGAGCTTGGAAGGCAAGAAAATGAGGCAAACAGAGCTGATCACGACCTAGCCGTGATGGCCATCACATCCATGATCAAGTGGAGCTGAAAAGGAAGAATGGAAAAGTCAAAGTTGATCACGGCCAGGTCGTGATGCCCATCACGGCCGTGACATGTCAACAGAGCCAGACCCTCACAGGAAGAATTGATCACGGCCAGGCCGTGATGGTGGTCACGGCCGTGATAGACCACTTAGTGAAGCAACGATCAAGGCAGAATCTGTCACGGCCAAGCCGTGATGGCCATCACGGCCGTGACGCGCAATCTATGGATCTTCAACAACTGATTTGATCTGGTTTTTGTATTGGCTTGGGACTCAAGTTACCCCATATTATAAATAGCCCTTTAGGGCTCGAAAATGGGCACTTTTTGGGTGCTGCTAACCTTAGGAAAAATTATGATTCTTCTTCTTCTTCTCAATCTCTTCTCTCTTCTAGGATTTTCTGTTTATGTTATTTTTAATCAAGTTTTCTACAATCATGGCAATGCTTGAGTAGTAGTCTTGTTTCTAGGAATTGGGGCTATGTCCAAGATTTGTTTATGATGATGAATTGATGTTCGATTTCTTGTTAATTCCGATTTTGTTTTCGCTTTGATTCCTATTGTTTTAATTACTCGTAAATTCGGTGGCCACTTGTTTGCGTGTCGTAGATACACTAAGGACGAACTTAGCGGTGAACTTAGGTATCGGATCTATAGGAATCAAACTTAGGACTTAAATCACGAGAGTTAGAAGCGGTCCTTCGAGGATTCACGAATTGTCACAAAACTTAAAGGGTCCGATTTAAATTCAATTACCACGAGAGTAGGGATTGACTTAATTGGGCACGGTTTTTGTAACCCGAGAGGGAGCATTAACTAATTTAGGATAAATTCGCCTTCAAAGAAAATTTTGGTAATTAACAAGGAGAGTAGTCAATTCAGTAACATAAACAGTTTTGTGGTATCCCCATTCCTGGAAATCCCTTTTGAATTTGAAAAACATCAATTTAAATTGCTTTCCTGTTTTGTTTAATTGCGATATTAAATTCGATTATTACTTGATTCCGATTTCAAAAACCAAATATTATTTCAGTTCAGTGAAATCAATTTAAAAACTAATTGTTATTTAAGATCACGGTCTTTGTGGTTCGATCTCTTTTTATTACTTGACGACGAAGCCGGTACACTTGCTGGGCTTACATCAAGTTTTTGGCGCCGTTGCCGGGGAGTGTGTTTTCTTGAATTTCAATTTAATTTTTTTAAATTGATTTTTGTGGAATTTTTTTATTTTATTATTTATTTCTTTTTCTTTTTCTAAAGTATCTATCTCTCTACCATAGGTGTTTTTCTCTTTTATGCAAAGATCCCTAAGTCTTGGAAACCTTATTGAAGTCGACCCCGAGATCTAAAGGACCTTTCATAGACATAGGAGACTACAAAGATAGAGAGAGAGAGAGAGAGAGAGAGGTTGATTCCCATTCCACTCATGGCGAATCTACCAGATACCAAACCACTGAAGGACTGCGCAGCCCCAAATGCTAGGGGTTTGCGAACTGGGATTGCTAGACCAGATATTGAGGCAGAGAACTACACTATACCGCCTCAGTTAATTAGCATGATTAGGCAACATCAGTTTGGATGATTACCCTCGGAGGACCCGACTGATCATGTGGAGACATTCTTGGAATTCGCCGATGCAATCAGGATTCAAGGTGCCCTGATCGATGCTATATGCTTGAGGTTATTCCCCTCCTCCCTGACTGGAAAGGAGAAAGCTTGGTTGAAGCAAGTGCTCGCTAATACGTTGTCAACTTGGGACCAACTAGAGCAAGCATTCTTGGAGAAATTCTTCCCTCCATCCAAGACTGCTTACCTACGGACTCAGATCATCAGCTTCTTCCAAAAGGACGGAGAATGCTTATCCGAAGCTTGGGATTGCTACAAGGGATTGCTAGAGTCTTTCCCACATCATGGACTTGAGAGGTGGTTGTTAGTGCATACCTTCTACAACGGATTGGATTATTCATCAAAGATGTCTCTCGACTCCGCAGTTGGTGGAGCCTTTTGATGAGTGTGATTACACCTCATATTTCATTGACATTTTGCATGCATTTTCATATAGTTTAGGCATTTTTAATTTGATTTTTGTTAGTTTTTACCTTGGAACGGGTAAGGCGGTTTTGTGGTGATGTTATACAGGAATTTAGGATTAAAATGCTTAAGATTAACCATGATGGAGCTTGCATGAAGATGGGACTTGAAAAGTGAAGAAAATGAGACAAACAGAGCCCATCACGGCCTAGCCGTGACAGCCATCACGGTCATGATCGAGTAGAGCTGAAAAGAAAGAATGGAAAAGTCAGAGCTGATCACGGCTAGGTCGTGATGCCCATCACGGCCGTGACATGCCAACTAAACCAGACCCTCACAGGAAGAACTGATCACGGCCTAGCCGTGATGGTGGTCACGGTCGTGACAAACCAACCAGTGAAGCAACCTCCAAGACAGAATCCATCACGGTCGTGACGCGTGATATATGGATCTTTAGAAACTGATTTGATGTGAAACTGTGGTTACTTGGGATTCAAGTTACCCTAATCTATAAATAGAGCACTTAGGCTCCAAAATAGGGGACTTTTAGAGACTTTTGGGGCTGCTACCTTAGGAAAAATTAGGACTTTCTCTTCTTCTTCTTCATTCATGTTTTTGTTAAGCAAGCTTGCCATGACCATGGCCATGCTTGAGTAGTAGTTTTATTTCTAGGGATTGGGTCTATGCCCAAGATCTGATTTATGTTATGAATTGATGTTTTCCCTTTGTTAATTTCGCTTTCGATTTGATTTCTATTGCTTTAATTACTTATAAATCTGGTGCGCACTTATTTGCATGTCATAGATACTCTAAGGAGGAACCTAGCGGTGAACTTAGATATTGTATCTATAGAAATCAGACTTAGGACTTAAATCACGAGAGTTAGAAGCGGTCCTTCAAGGGTTCACGAATTGTGACGAAACTTAAAGGGTTCAATCTAAATTCAACTACCACGAGAGTAGGGGGTGGTTTAATTGGGCATGGTTTTTGTAACCCGAGAGGGAGCATTAACTTATTTAGGATAAATTCGCCTTCAAAGCAATTTTGATAATTAACAAGGGGTAGTCAATTTAGTAACATGAACAATCTTGTTGGTAACCCAATTCCTAGGAATCCCTTTTGATCTGAAAAACCCCAAATTGATTTACTTTCCTATTTTGTTTAATTGCAATTTTAAATTTGATTGTTACTTGATTCTTATTTCAAAAATCAAAACCTTTTCAAAATCCTTTTTTTATATAGTCCAGTTTAATTGATTTGATAGTTAGTTGTGATTTGAGATCACGGTCTCCGTGGGATCGATCTTTTTATTACTTGGCGACGAATCCGGTACACTTGCCGAAGTCATACGCAGTGCTATCATGTTTTTGGCGCCATTGCCGGGGACTGTGCTTTCTTGAATCTCGATTTAATTTTTAAATTGATTTTTCTGGACTTTTTCTTTTTAATTATTTCCTTTAAAAAAATTCCTTTTTTTCATTTATCTCTTTTTCTTTCTAGAGTCTCTATCTCTCTCTTATAGGTGTTTTTCTCTTTTATGCAAAGATCCCTAAGTCTTGGAAACCTTATTGAGGTCGACCCCGAAATCGAAAGGACCTTTCATAGACGTAGGAGACTACAAAGAGAGAGGGAGAGGTTGATTCCCATACCACTCATGGCGAATCTACCGGATACAAAACCACCGAAGGACTACGCAGCCCCAAATGCTAGGGGTTTGCGAACTGGGATTGCTAGGCCAGAAATCGAGGCGAAGAACTACACTATACCTCCTATGCTAATTAGCATGATTAGGCAACATCAATTCGAAGGATTGCCCTCGTAGGACCCGACTGATCATATGGAGACATTCTTGGAGTTCACCGATGCAATTAGAATTCATGGTGCCCCGATTGATGCTATATGCTTAAGGTTGTTCCCATCCTCTCTTACTGGAAAGGCAAAAGCTTGGCTGAAGCAAGTACCCGCTAATACCTTGTCGACTTGGGACCAACTGGAGCAGGCATTCTTGGAGAAATTCTTCCCTCCATCTAAGACGGCTTACCTACGAACTCAGATCATCGGCTTCTTCCAAAAGGATGGAGAATGCTTATCCGAAGCTTGGGATCACTACAAAGGATTACTCGAGTCTTACCCACATCATGGGCTCGAGAGGTGGTTATTAGTGCATACCTTCTACAATGGATTGGATTACTCTTCGAATGTGTCACTCGACTCCATAGTTGGTGGAGCCTTTATGAATAGACCTCTAACTGAGGCATTCAATATCATTGAAAACGTAGCAACCAACTACCACCAATGGGGTTTGGAAAGAGGTAAAACCAGAAAAAGCTTTCGGGGGGTAAGTTTGAAATGAATAGCACTGATCTCATTATTTCTAAAATTGACTCACTGAATAAACGTTTTGATAAGATTGAAAAGGCTAATGTGAGTTCAATAGGTGCTACTAATGTTGTTTGTGAGATTTGTGGAATGCAGGGACATGACATAGTGGAGTGCCCACATGGTATTGCTCATGGATCCGGTGCTTCGGGGGAACAAGTGAACTCTTGTCACAACTTCTATGACACGAACCCGAAGTTACCAAACTACGCTCCTCCAAATTCTTACAACCAATAAAGGAAGAATAGCCCTTACCTCTCCTACGGGAACTACAACAACACGTTGAACCACGAGTTCCAAGAAGGCCAAGGTAATAGGAAACCCGCATCGGGGTATCCTCAGGTACAAAAGTCTAAACTTGAGTCTCTTCTGGAGAATTTTGTTGAAACTCAAACAAAGTAAAAAGAAGAGTTTAGACAACAAGGTAGGGCAGTCAATGAGGCAATAAAAGAATTAGCATCTAAGGTAGATAACTTAGCCATCCATAATAAGATGTTAGAAACTCAGATTGCCTAACAAGCTAGTACATATTCTAGACCTAAGGGTATGTTTCCAGGACAACCCGAAGTTAATCCCAATGAACATTGTAATGCCATATACTTGAGGGATGATAAGCTTGGGGTAGTTGAAAAGTATGTGGAATGTGAGGAGGACATGAGCGAATATGAGGAGATAGAGCCAAAGTATGTACCTCCGCCACCTTACCAACCCCCAATACCTTTCCCACAAAGGTTGGTCAAGAAAAAACAACTAGAAATAGAAACTAAAAGCTTAATTGAGGAGCATGATGCCAAGATAAAAACTAATATGCCTTCTAAACTAAAAGATCCAGGAAGTTTCTCTATTGCTTGCTCAATTGGAGAGGTGAAAATAGACCAAGCATTATATGACCTAGGGGCTAGTGCGAGTTTGATGCCACTTACTATCTTTGAGAAGATAGGAACCAAGAAATTGAGCCCATCCGAATCCTCTTTACAATTTGCGGATGGCTCAACTAAAACTCCTCTAAGCATACTAGAGAAAGTTCCCATAAAGGTAGGGAAATTCTTCATTCCTATTGATTTCATGGTGTTGGACGTGAACGGGAATTCCAAATTCCCTATCATTCTTGGAAGGCCATTCTTGGCCACAGCTGGAGCAATAATAGATGTAAAGAATGGCAAGCTCTCTCTGAATGTAGAGGAAGGTATGGTAGATTTTGATTTGACTAACTCATATAACAATCCTCCTTTTGAGAGTCATGTGTGCATGATCGAATTAATGCCTCCAGAGGTGAAGGAAGAGCCTGATATGGAAGCAACTCCCAAAATTTACATGACGAATGATGCACCAAATGGTGATGAAGTTGGAGTTGCTTATCATGTGGAGTTAGAACTTCCGCCGGGAGGAAGTAAGGCCATGAAACTCGGAGCCGAAAGAGCAAAGCGAAAGCACAATTGGCTATATGAACAAAATAGGCTTTTCGAAGGACTTCGATGGAAGAGAGGCGTTCTTTCACCCCCAAGCCCAGCTGACCCCGGTTGATTGAAAGAAGTATGGTCAAGCTTGAGACCATAAATAAGCGCTTCTTGGGAGGCAACCCAAGTTTTTCCTTCCCTTTTCCTTTTTTTATTTTTTGAATTTTTGTTTTTGAATAATTTTAGGAGATTAAGAGAAGAAAGATCACTAATTGATGGCTTTGCCAAGTATTTTCAGGTTATGAAAGCAATAAGAGCAAAAAGGCAAGGAAAAATAAAGTCATAAGTCATCACGCCCAGGCCGTGACGGTGGTCACGACCGTGATTAGCTAACTACTGAAGATCAGAAAGGATCACGGCCCAGTCGTGATATCCATCATGGGCATGATGAGAAGGACCCCGAAGATCAGAATGTATCACGGCCTAGCCGTGATGGAACTCACGGCCGTGACAGGCCAGCTCCTATAGACCAGAATTGATCACGACCTAGTCGTGACGAGCATCACGACCGTGACACATTTTCCAGCATCTCTTTGACTGGCATGTGATCCAGCACGCTCTACCACCTCGGTGAGTTGTTCCATTTTTCTCCTCTCTCCGACTTGATTATTTACATTGGGGACAATGTAAGTTTTTAAGCTTGGGGTAGGGGTATTTTTGCATATTTTTGCATTTTTGCATTTTTCATGTTGCATTCATATAGGCATAATTTTGCATGATCACATGATTAGATTGCCCTTTGCTTAGAGTATGCATTCAATTGTGAAAAACTTGGTGCCAAATGAATTGAGACAGTGGATTTTTGAACCCAATTTTTGTATTCTTGTGATAAGGCTAAACATAAAAATGCTTGAGATGATCTTTTGATAGTTGATAATTAGCATGTGGTTCCTTAGATTTGTGTTTCTCATTGATTTTAAACTACTAAATGTGAGATTTTTGAGCCAAAAAGGGGTACTCACCGAATCTACCCCCATTCTTTGTGATTGAGTGTTTTATTCCTCTTGGATTGTATTCTCTAGAACTTGACTTGAAACCGTTTTGAAACTTAATAATTTTTGAAAACATATTTGAAAATGATTGAGGCACTGGGTATTTTTCCGGCCATCTGAGCTTTGATTGATTAAATGCTACTCCTTAATTGCCCAATTTTGAGCCTAAAAAGAATAAAATACTTTTCTTGGTACCTTGATTTATTTTGATGAATAATGCTTGGTCTGACATCTTTTAAAGTATTGCAAAAAGGGTAAAAAGGTAGTTTGAAAAATAAATTGTGGGATGAGAAAGTTAGAAAAATATTTCTCTTAAGTTGAAAATCTCCCCTTCTCCAAATAAATGAAAATAAAATAAACAAAAAAATGGACAAGGGGATGAGAAAAAGAAAGTGAGAAATAAAAAAAAACAAGGTGGAAAAGTGAACTAAAGCCCAAAAAGGTATTTTAGAAGGTTGTCATGCTTTGTATTGTTTGATATTTTGTTTAGCCTTCTTGAAATTTCATTTTCTTGATTTCCCCACCTAACAATTAATCCCATGACCCCATTACAACCAAAATAAAAGATCTCTTGATTCTTATGTGTTTTCATTAATAAAGTAGAGATTTGGTTAATAGTCAAGCTTATGGTAGAATACCTTCCTTGAGGAAATTGAGCGAATTGTCATATATCCTTAAACACTTGAGTGAGGTGAGAAGAGTGCCCGAATCAGTGAGAGATATGAATTAAGGGAACCTAAGCTTCTAATTGGACTTGAAATTGATTGTCTCTTGGGTACTTATTTGAATATGCCTGTCACTTGGATTAGTTACTCGGGTTCTTGGTTCACTATCCATGCTCTGATTGTTTATATTTTCTGGCCTTGGTTATTGCTTGAGGACAAGCAAAATCTTAAGCTTAGGGTGGTTTGATGAGTGTGATTAAACCTCATATTTCATTGACATTTTGCATGCATTTTCATATAGTGTAGGCATTTTTAACTTGATTTATGTAAGTTTTTACCTTGGAACAGGTAAGGCGGTTTTGTGGTGTTGTTATGCAGGAATTAAGGATTAAAATTCTCAAGATTAACCATGATGGAGCTTGCATGAAGATGGGGCTTGAAAAGTGAAGAAAATGAGCCAAACAGAGCCCATCACGGCCTAGCCGTGACAGCCATCACGGTCATGATCGAGTAGAGCTGAAAAGAAAGAATGGAAAAGTCAGAGCTGATCACAGCCAGGCCGTGATGCCCATCACTGCCGTGACATGCCAACCGAACTAGACCCTCACAGGCAGAATTGATCACGGCTTAGCCGTGATGGTGGTCATGGCCATGACAAACCAACCAGTGAAGCAACCTCCAAGATAGAATCCGTCACGACCGTGACGCGTGATATATGGATCTTTAGAAACTGATTTGATCAGAAATTGTGGTTGCTTGGGATTCAAGTTACCCTAATCTATAAATAGAGCACTTAGGCTTGAAAATAGGGGACTTTTAGAGACTTTTGGGGCTGCTACCTTAGGCAAAATTAGGACTTTCTCTTCTTCTTCTTCTTCTTCTTCTTCTTCTTCTTCTTCTTCTTCTTCTTCTTCTTCTTCTTCTTCTTCTTCTTCTTCTCCTCTCTTAGGTTTTCATTCATGGTTTTGTTAATCAAGCTTGCCATGAACATGGCCATGCTTGAGTAGTAGTTTTATTTCTAGGGATTGGGGCTATGCCCAAGATCTTATTTATGTTATGAATTGATGTTTTCCCTTTGTTAATTTCGATTTCACTTTCGATTTGATTTCTATTGCTTTAATTACTTGTAAATCTGGTGCGAACTTATTTGCATGTCACAGATACTCTAAGGAGGAACCTAGCGGTGAACTTAGGTATTGGATCTATAGAAATCATACTTAAGACTTAAATCACGAGAGTTATAAGCGGTCCTTCGAGGGTTCACGAATTGTCACGAAACTTAAAGGGTTCAATCTAAATTCAACTACCACGAGAGTAGGGGTTGGTTTAATTGGGCACGGTTTTTGTAACCCGAGAGGGAGCATTAACTTATTTAGGATAAATTCGCCTTCAAAGAAATTTTGATAATTAACAAGGGGTGGTCAATTTAGTAACATGAACAATCTTGTTGGTAACCCAATTCCTAGGAATACCTTTTGATCTGAAAAACCCCAAATTGATTTACTTTCCTATTTTGTTTAATTGCAATTTTAAATTTGATTGTTACTTGATTATTATTTCAAAAATAAAAACCTTTTCAAAATCATTTTTTATATAGTCCAGTTTAATTGATTTGATAGTTAGTTATGATTTGAGATCACGGTCTCTGTGAGATCGATCTTTTTATTACTTGGTGACGAATCCGGTACACTTGCCGGAGTCATACGCGCTATCACCTTTATGAAAAGACCTCTAACTGAAGCATTCAACATCATTGAAAACGTGGCCACCAACTATCACCAATGGGGTTCGGAAAGAGGTAATAACCCGAAAAAGCTTTCGGGGGGTAAGTTCAAAATGAATAGTACCGACCTGATTATGTCTAAATTCAACTCACTAAATAAACTCTTTGATAAACTTGAAAAGGCTCATGTGAGTTCAATCGGTGCTACTAATGTTGTTTGTGAGATTTGTGGAATGCAGGGACATGACATAATGGAGTGCCCACATGGTATCGCTCCTGCGTCCGGTGCTTCGGGGGAACAAGTGAACTCTTGTCACAATTTCTATGACACGAACCCGAAGCTACCAAATTATGCTCCCCCAAATCCCTACAACCAGAGGAAGAATAATCCTTACCTTTACTATGGGAACTACAACAACACGTTGAATCACGAATTCCAAGAAGGGCAAGGTAATAGGAAACCCGCATCGGGGTATCCTCAGGTACAAAAATCTAAACTTGAGTCTCTTATGGAAAACTTTGTTGCTACTCAAACTAAGCAGAATGAAGAATAGAGGCAACAAGTTAGGGCAGTTAATGAAGCAATAAAAGAACTAACATCTAAGGTAGATAACTTAGCCATCCATAACAAGATGTTAGAAACTCAAATTGCCCAACAAGTGGGAAATTCAATGAGGCAATCGGGCAAGTTTCCTGGACAACCTGAGGTGAACCCAAATAATGAACAATGTAAAGCTGTGAGTCTAAGGAGTGGTAAGAAACTTGAGAATCCCGAGGCTAAAAGGGAGTGATAACAAGAGTGTAGCTGAGGAGGAGGAACCTACTAAGACACAACCCTTAGGAGAGGAAGAGCCTAGTGAAAAAGTGTCTAAGTATATCCCTCTACCACCTTACCAACCTCTGATACCTTTTCCTCAAAGGTTGGCTAAGGCCAAGTTAGATAAGCAATTTGGAAAATTTCTAGAGGTCCTTAAGAAATTGTACATTAATGTACCCTTCACTGAGGCATTACAACAAATGCCGACATATGCTAAATTTATTAAGGATATCTTGTCAAATAAGAGAAAGGTAGAGGACTATGAAACAGTGGCTTTAACTGAGGAGTGAAGTGCTTTAATTCAAAATAAATTGCCTCCTAAATTGAAAGATCCAGGTAGTTTCTCTATTCCTTGCTTAATTGGTAACACTAGTTTTGATAAAGCTCTTTGTGATTTGGGGGCTAGTGTTAGTCTTATTCCCCTCTATGTTTGTAAGAAGTTGGAGATGGGTGAACTAAAACCCATAACAATCTCCCTTCAATTGGCGGATCGGTCCGTCAAATTTCCTGAAGGCATCTTGGAGGATGTTCCTATTAGAGTGGGTAAAATTTTTATTCCTGCGATTTTGTGGTACTTGAAATGGAAGAGGATTCCTAAGTCCCCATTATTCTTGGTAGGCCTTTCTTGGCTACCGCAGGAGCCATTATTGTTGTTAAAAATGGGAAGTTGGCTTTAACTGTGGGTGATGATACAGTTGAATTTGATTTAGCTAAATCTATTAAACACCCTTCTTTTGAAGATTCTTGTTGCTGGGTTGACTTAATGCACCAAGTGGTGAAAGAAGAATCCACACAAGCTTGTGTTGATGACCCATTGGAAATGTGTTTGATTGGTGGAGACTTAAATGCTCATGGAGGAGAAGTAAGGAATTATGCCCGCTTTCTGGAAACTAATCCAGAAATTTCTCCGAACAAAACAAAGAAAGAGAAACTTGAGTTGACACCAAAGAATAAGGATTTGAGAGATGAAGAAGCCCCTAAGGTAGAACTAAAACCTCTTCCTTCCACATTGAGGTATGAATTTCTTGGTCCTAACTCTTTCTATCCGGTAATTGTGAATGCTAGCTTGAATGAGTTGGAAACTGAGAAATTGCTTAGGGAGCTTAGAATGCATAGAAAAGTGATAGGATATACAATTGATGATATTAAAGGCATAAATCCTTCTTTTTGCATGCATCACATTTTAATGGAAGATGAGCATAAACCATCCATTGAGCATCAACGTAGGTTGAACCTTAATATGAAAAAGGTGGTTAAGAAATAAGTGCTTAAGCTGTTAGAAGTGGGGGTTATTTATCCAATCTCCGATAGTGAATGGGTTAGTCCGGTGCATGTGGTTCCTAAGAAAGGGGGGATGACTGTTATTCAAAATGAAAATAATGAACTAATCCCTACTAGGACAGTAACCGGTTGGAGAATGTGCATCGATTATAGGAAGCTAAATAAGGCAACAAGGAAAGATCACTTCCCTCTTCCATTTGTTGATCAAATGCTTGAAAGGTTAGCTAGGCATTCATACTTTTGTTACTTGGATGGATATTCCGGTTTTCATCAAATTCCTATACATCCTAGTGATCAAGAAAAGACCACGTTTACTTGTCCCTATGACACTTTTGCCTATAGAAGAATGCCTTTTGGTCTATGTAATGCACCAGCTACTTTTCAAAGATGCGTGACTGCAATTTCTTCTGAATTTATTGAAAACATCATGGAGGTTTTATGGATAATTTTTCTGTATATGGAACTACCTTTGATGATTGTTTAACAAATTTGTCTAAGGTTTTGCAGCGATGTGAAGAAACCAATTTGGTATTGAATTGGGAGAAATGCCATTTCATGGTAAAAGAAGGTATAGTGCTTGGGCACTTGATTTCTGGTAGAGGTATTGAGGTGGATAGGGCCAAAATAGAGGTTATTGAAAATTTGCCCCCACTGGTAAATGTGAAAGGAGTTAGAAGTATCTTGGGACACGCCGGGTTTTACCGGCGTTTTATTAAAGACTTTTCAAAAATTTCTAAACCCTTATCTAACCTATTAATGAAAGATGTTCCATTTGATTTTAATGAGGAATGTTTGAGTACATTTTATAGGTTGAAGGAAGCTTTGACCACCGCTCCCATTTTTCAAACACCAGATTGGAACGAGCAATTTGAAGTAATGTGTGATGCTAGTGACTACGCCGTGGGAGAGGTGTTGGGACAAAGGATAGACAAGAAGGTTCATGCAATATACTATGCAAGAAAAACTCTAGATGGAGCTCAAGCCAATTATGCCACAACTGAGAAAGAGTTTCTTGCGGTTGTCTTTGCATTCGAGAAATTCAGATCATACCTTGTGGGGTCTAAAGTCATAGTGTACACGGACCACTCCACACTAAAGCACCTCATGACTAAGAAGGAAGCAAAGCCAAGACTCATCCGATGGATTCTCCTTCTGCAAGAATTTGACTTGGAGATTAGGGATCGGAAAGGGACGGAGAACTTGGTTGCGGACCACTTATCCAGACTTGAACCATTGGAACATGAGAAGGACAGCTCACCGATAGATAATTCTTTCCACGATGAACAACTATTCGCCATCTTGGGAAAGAATGCTCCATGGTATGCGGACTTTGTCAATTACTTTGTATGTGGGATTCTACCACCGGAGTTTAATTATCAACAAAAGAAGAAGTTCTTCTCCAATCTCAAGAACTACGTGTGGGATGAGCCTTACATTTTCTGGAAGTGTGCGGATAGCATTTACAGAAGGTGTATTTCGGAAGCCGAGGTTCCAAGTATCTTGAGTTGTTGTCATTCCTCATCTTACGGAGGACATGCTAGTTCCTCGAAGACAGCAGCAAAGGTGCTTCAAGCTGGTTTCTATTGGCCTCATATTTTCAGAGATGCCCGAATGTTCGTGCTTGCTTGTGATCCATGTCAAAGAACGGGGAACATCTCTAAGAAGCATAAAATGCCACTCAACACTATGCTAGAAGTGGAGATATTTGATGTTTGGGGAATTGACTACATGGGACCCTTTCCTTCCTCTTGCAATAATAAGTTCATTCCTGTAGCCGTTGATTACGTCTCTAAATGGGTGAAAGTCATTCCTTCCCCAACAAGTGATGCAAAAACCGTAATCAAACTATTCAAGAAGGTGATTTTCCAAGGTTTGGAATTCCAAGGGCAGTCATTAGTGATGGAGGATCGCACTTCATTGAAAAACAATTTGAGAAACTCCTACTCAAATATGGAGTCACTCATAGGGTTACCACACCTTACCACCCTCAGACAAGTGGGCAAGTCGAGGTTTCAAATCAAGAGATAAAGAGCATTCTGGAAAAGACTGTTTCAGGTTCGAGAAAGGATTGGTCCTTAAAGCTTGATGACGCTCTTTGGGCTTACCGTACGGCTTACAAGACTCCTATCGGGATGACACCCTTTAGACTTATTTATGGTAAGCCATGTCACCCACCAGTCGAGCTTGAGCATAAGGCTTTGTGGGCTATTAAGATGCTAAACTTTGATATAAAATCCGCTGGGGAAAAGAGAATCCTTCAACTTCAGGAACTTGATGAGCTAAGATTGGATGCTTATGAGTCCGCACGATCTTATAAGGAGAGAACAAAGAAGTGGCATGATAAGCATATCCTTCGTAGAGAATTCCATGAAGGAGAACTGGTGCTACTCTACAACTCGAGGTTGCGGCTATTCCCAGGAAAGCTCAAGTCTAGATGGTCTGGACCATTTAAAGTAATGAAAGTATTTCCGTATGGTGTCGTCGAGGTTTGGAACCAGGAACGTGGATCATTCAAGGTCAATGGACAAAGACTAAAACACTACCTTGGAGAACATCCACTTGAACAGGAGGTTGCGATTTCCCTCCTCGATCCAACATCGAAGGATTGAAAGGACTATGGTCAAGCTTAAGACCGTAAATAAGCGCTTCTTGGGAGGCAACCTCGGCTTTATTTCCCTTCTTAGTTTGTTTTTGAATTTTGTTTGTTTTTTTTAAATAATAATTGAGAAGAATTAGAGAAGAAAGATCATCAATTAATGGATTTGTCAAGTGTTTTCAGGTCAGGAAGTCATGAAGAGTGAAAAGGGGATGGAAAAGAAAGTCAAACGATCACGCCCAGGCCGTGATGGTGGTCACAGTCGTGATGAACCAACAGCTAAAAGTCAGAACCCATCACAGCCCAGCCGTGATGGACATCATGGGCGTGACAAGTAGGCCCCAGAAGATCAGAGTCCATCACGGCCAGACCGTGATATCCATCACGACCCGTGATGTGAAGACCAAGAAGGGTCAGAAAGGATCACGACCAGGTCGGGATAGTGGTCACGGCCGTGATAGGTAGCTGAAGCGGGACATATTTCATCACGGGCCAGCCGTGATACGCATCATGCCCGTGAAACAGGATTTACCAGACACAACGCGTCACGGCCTGCCCATCGGGTGATGGTAGGGGGAATATTTATGGGGGTGATCATGCCCGTGAAACAGGATTTACCAGACACAACGCGTCACGGCCTGCCCGTGATGTGGGTCACGGCCGTGACGCATGTTTGCTCTGATTTTTAAACCAAAACGCATCCTCTCCTCTACCACAAACCTCACTCTCTTCATCTTCTCAACCTCCATAACCACCAAGCTCCCACACTTCATTTCAACTCCTCATTTCCCTCATCTCACAATCATCAACGCACCTTCCCCCTTAACCCAAACCCATCTTCTTCTTCATCCACTCATCTTCTTCTCCTTACTCTTATAACCTCCACCATACCCATTCACCCAAAAAGGTTAAAATCTCACCTCCCCCATTACACCCATACCCAACCAACCCTACTCCCTTGCTCCCTAAACCTCACCCAACAAAACCCACTAGTCAAATCCTTCAATTTTGGGCAAAATTAAAAAGTCCCAATTTTGAAACCCTAACCAAACCAAATTTCAGAAACAGTGAAGGGGATTGTGGATTTTGGGTGCTCTGAGATCATGGCAAGCAAACGCCAAAGGGCAACCGAAGCCTCACGCACTCGCACCAGAGGAAGGAGGAACCCAGGTAACTTCTCTGACTCTGACTCCTCTAACTTTGAGACTGATGAACATGGGTATGGGATTGTTTTCAAGGATAATGCTCAACAAGATAGATTCATTGCTTTGAAAAATAGGAAGATAGTCCAAACGAAATACCTTGATGATGCATGTATAGACACCCTAGGCCTGACTGTTGACATCAATTGGATGTTAGAAAACATAAGGTGGAGCGAGTTTGCTCGCACTAGATACCCTGCATTTGCTAGCCCTACTCTGGAGTTCCTAAGCTCCTTGAATGCAGAAATTCTCCAAGGGCCACATTGCCAAGAGGGACGGATCACATTTCGGCTCTTCAACCAGGACTTCGTACTAACCCTAGCTGAATTTAATGAGATTTTTGGATTACCAGTAGGGGGTGACAGAAGATACCCCTTAGGGTTTAGTGCTCATAGTTTCTGGTCAATAATTGACCATGAAGGTAGGAGTTTTGACCCTCGGACATCCAAGTCCACAGCCTTTGCTAACCCAAGTATCAGATATATGCATAGGGTCATAGCCAATACCCTGTTTGACTGTGGAGAGAGTGACGGATCCGTCCGCCAGGAAGAGGTCTTTATACTATGGGCCATGCTCCACCCTGAGAGCAACATGGACACAGGGTCATTTTTGGCTAGGCACCTCTTAAAGGTCGCCAAGAGTTCGAGTGGCACTATTGTCATTGGTGGCCTGATCACCACAATATGCCATCACTTCAACTTTGATCTAGATGGTTTTGAGGCCGCCCCTGGACGGACCTGTATCTCCTTGCAGGCTTGTGAGGCCATGGGGATGTCATCCAAGAGGATGATATGTACTGCCTGAAACACCCAAGGCGCAAGCACCCAATTCCTCTCCCTAACCCCGCACCTTTGGATGTGACAAATCCGGCAAATTGGAAAGTGCAGGTGGGAGAGGAGCCTCAGCCTATTAGAGTACAAAGGTCGTTACGCCCGCCACCACAGGCTGGGCCGTCTGGGCACCCATCTTCTTCCTCTGCAGGTACGTCGTCCGATGATCCCTATGCGCGATTCGCATCCACTTTTGACACTATCTTAGCGAACCAGGAGCGCATCATGGAGGAGCAGCGTGAGCATAGAGCCATGATCCAGAAGCTCTACGACTGGCATCTGAGCCAGCACCCACCACCTCAGTGAGTTATTCTTGATCCTTTTTTATTTTATTTTATTTTATCCTCCCCACGACTTAATTATTTACATTGGGGACAATGTAAGTTTTTAAGCTTTGGGTAGGGGTATCATTTTTTGCATTCTTGCATGTTGCATTCATTTAGGGTTAGTTTTGCATATATCACATGATTAGATTTCCCTGGCTTAGGATATGCCTCCAATTGTGAAAAGTTGTGTGCCAATTGAATTAAGACAGTGGATCCTTGAACCAAATTTTTGTATTCTTGTGATAGGCTAAAAATGAAAAATGCTTGAGATTATCTTTTGATAGTTAATAATTAGCATATGGTTCCTCAGATTTGGGTTTCTCATTGATTTTTAAACTACTAAATGTGAGCTTTTGAGCCTAAAAGGGGTACTCACTAAATCTCCCCAATTCCTTGTGATCGAGTGCATTCCTCTTGGATTGTATCCTCTAGAACTTGACTTAAAACCGTTTTGAAACTTAAAAATTTTTGAAAACATATTTGAAAATGATTGAGGCACTAGGTATTTTTCTGGCCTTCTGAACTTTGACTGATTAAATGCTACCCCTTAGTTGCCCAATTTTGAGCCTAAAAGAATAAAATACTTTTCTTGGTACCTTGATCTATTTTAATGAACGATGCTTGGTATGGCACCTCCTAAAGTATTGCAAAAGGGCAAAAAGGTAGTTTGAAGAATAAATTGTGGGATAAAAAGTTAGAAAAGTATTTCTCCTAAGTTGAAAATCTCCCCTTCTCCAAATAATTAAATAAAAATAAAAAAACAAAAAAAAATGGAGAAGGGGATGAGAAAAAGAAAGCGATAAATAAAAAGTAAAAAGGAAGAAAGAAAGAAAGGTGGAAAACTAAACTAAAGCCCAAAAAAAAAATTTAGAAGGTGTCATGCTTTGCACTGTTTGATTTTGTTTAGCCTTCTAGAATTTTCCTTTTCTTGATTTCCCCACCTAACAATTAATCCCATGGCCCCATTACAACCAAAATAAAAGACCTCTTGATTCTTATGTGTTTTCATTAATAAAGTAGAGATTTGGTTGATAGTCAAGCTTATGGTAGGGTACCTTCCTTGAGGAAATTGAGTGAATTGTCACATACCCTCAAACATATGAGTGAGGTGAGAAGAGTGCCCGAATTAGTGAGAGATGTGAATCTGGGGAACCTAATCTTCTAATTGGACTCGAAATTGATTGTCTCTTGGTTTCTTATTGAATATGCATGTTACTTGAATTCATTACTCGGGTTCTAGATTCACTGTCCATGCTTCGATTGATTATCTTTTCTGGTCTTAGTTATTGCTTGAGGACAAGCAAAATCTTAAGCTTGGGGTAGTTTGATGAGTGTGATTACACCTCATAATTTTATGACATTTTGCATGCATTCTCATATAGTTTAGGCTTATTTTATTTGATTATTTGTTAGTTTTTACCTTGGAACGAGTAAGGTGGTTTTGTGGTGCTTGTGTGCAGGAATCGAAGATTAAATTGCTCAGGATCAGTTGTGTTGAACCTGGCATGAAGATGGAGCTTGGAAGGCAAGAAAATGAGGCAAACAGAGCTGATAACGGCCATGATCAAGTGGAGCTGAAAAGGAAGAATGGAAAAGTCAGAGTTGATCACGGCCAGGCCGTGATGCCCATCACGGCCATGACATGTCAACAGAGCCAGACCCTCACAGGCAGAATTGATCACGGTCAGGCCGTGATGGTGGTCACAACCGTGACAGACCACTGAGTGAAGCAACGACCAAGGCAGAATCTGTCACGACCGTGACGCGCAATCTATGGATCTTCAACAACTGATTTGATCTGGTTTTTGTATTGGCTTGGGACTCAAGTTACCCCAGATTATAAATAGCCCTCTAGGGCTGGAAACTGGGCACTTTTTGGGGGCTGCTAACCTTAGGAAAAATTAGGATTCTTCTTCTTCTTCTCAATCTCTTCTCTCTTCTAGGATTTTTTGTTTATGTTATTTTTAATCAAGCTAGCTACAATCATGGCAATGCTTGAGTAATAGTCTTGTTTCTAGGAATTGGGGCTATGCCCAAGATTTGTTTATGGTGATGACTTGATGTTTGATTTCTTGTTAATTCCGATTTTGTTTTCGATTTGATCCCTATTATTTTAATTGCTCGTAAATTCGGTGGCCACTTGTTTGCGTGTCGTAGATACACTAAGGACGAACTTAGCGGTGAACTTAGGTATCGGATCTATAGGAATCAAACTTAGGACTTAAATCACGATAGTTAGAAGCGGTCCTTCGTTGATTCACGAATTGTCACAAAACTTAAAGGGTTCGATTTAAATTCAATTACCACGAGAGTAGGGATTGATTTAATTGGGCACGGTTTTTATAACCCGAGAGGGAGCATTAACTAATTTAGGATAAATTCGCCTTCAAAGCAAATTTTGGTAATTAACAATGAGGGTAGTCGATTCAGTAACATAAACAGTTTTGTGGTATCCCAATTCCTGGAAATCCCTTTTGAATTTGAAAAACATCAATTTGAATTGCTTTCCTGTTTTGTTTAATTGCGATATTAAATTTTATTATTACTTGATTCCGATTTCAAAAACCAAATCTTATTTCAGTTCATTGAAATCAATTTAACAACTAATTGTTATTTAAGATCACGGTCTCTGTGGTTCGATCTCTTTTTATTACTTGACGACGAAGCCGGTACACTTGCCGGGCTTACATCAGAAAGAAGAATATTTCATCTACATTGAGGTATTAAATAGACTCCCTCCTTTATTACATTTCTTTGAATGTGAAGTTAACTCCAACAATATACAACATTATACATTGAAGTGTATTGGTTAGAGATGAGTATTGAAACTTGGAGGACTAGACCTTGTTTTCTTTCCATATACAACCTATACAACTTTGAAGTATATCACATACCGTTTTTAGTGTATATCTCAAGTGTTTTAAATATTGATACTGATCTCTGGTGGTTATCTTTTTTGAATGCTAAGAATTGAGTTTGATGAAAAGTGTTGTCCTGCTTTTTCATTTTCAATTTTTCTCTTTTTCATTTCTTTGTATACATGTTTTAATTTAAGGTACTTGTATCGTGAGATACTGATCACAGAAGAACGGACTCGGAGGTTTGTGTTTCTATGCCCACAGCGAACACATATGCACTTTGACTCTGTAGAAATAAAAGAGTATATAGTTGAATGCTTGGCATTGGCAAAGCCAGAGGATGAGACATTTTTTTGTCACCTTACAATGTAGAGTGAGTCATTTAATTTAATTAACGATAGTAACTTTTATGAAATGTGATTAGCTACTTAAGATTTCCTAACTGACCACATTTTTGTAGGGGTCATTGGGTATTGTTAGTGATCAATCCCAAAGAGGACACGGTGTACTATTTAGATCCCTTGCATATGCATTTTAACAATCACAAAAAAATGAGGGATACGTACAATCAGTAAGTATATATATGCATTTATTGTTAACTTCATATATACGATGGTTCGAAACCTTTACTTCAATGAAATTGTTTAATTTTGCACTCATCGCTTTGCTAATTTATCGAGGATTAAATGGAGGCAAGTCTCGAATTTCTAAATCATCTAGGACGACTAAATGGATATCTATAATGGTATTTACGAAAATCCTTATGCAATTTTTTAATTTAAATTAAAAAATTAAAAGAATTAATTTATTATTTTTGGTTTTATAGTGCCCCCGTCAACCGAGTGACAACGACTGTGCCTACTACGTTCTGAAATTTATCAAGGATATCATCATTGAGAACCAAATACAAATCCCAACCACAGTATTTAATTTCAGTTCTAGCTTATATAATTTAATTACTCAGATTTAGTCATTCTAATTTGATTTAATTTTCATTTTGAAGTATTTTCCTGAATGTAAATGCATCACATACTTCGACGATCAACTTACTCAACTTAAAGACGAGTGGTGTCGTTATGTGGTTATGAAATTTATCAACAATTAAAGGGTACGACATACTCTGATATTATGCTAGCTAGTGTCTCTCATATATTATTAGACTTGTGTGTATGTGCAAGTGATCTGTATGTGTATCTTATGCAGGCCGACAACAAGGACTTTGTGCGATCAAGCAGAAGATGGAAGTAACATGCACAAATTGTTTATAATTACTAGTGTGTTGATTAGCTTGCATACATTGTTAGTATGCATGGTTATTATCTAGTGTACGTTAGCGACCTTTTGGTTTATGGACTTAAATAGTATAATTGGTTATGTGTAAGTGTTACTGTGAATTGTGTTAAAGTATCTTACTTAATTGGTTATATGCATGATTTTGATATTTGGTTTGGTTTATATATATATATATATATATATATATATATGCTTACCAATATTGTATGTAAGCTTTGTATATTATATATGTGTATGTGTGTGATGTACCTAAATGCAGTGTTACTGTGAATTGATGAGGGATGGTTGTGCATGTGGGAAATGTAGAAAAACTGCGAATAATAAAAAAAGAAGGGGGGAATAGGCAGCACTTTCTTGAAAAAACGCGGCCTAAAGTTAAAAATAGATAGCGCTTTCTCAAGGAAGCGCTACCTATTCCCACTTTCAGTAGCGCTTTTTTAAGCGCTATTGAATCTATCTCACCTTCAGTAGCGGGTGAATAGATAGCACTTGGAAGCGCTACTAAAGGCAAAAAAAAACGTTATTAAAATCATTTTTCTATAGTAGTGTATACATGGTCTTTTCATTGTGTAAATATCCCAAGATGGAGTTATTTAATTTTTTATAGGTCCTATCACATTATTTAACTCAATTTTTATTATATATATATATATATATATATTATTTTAAACGACTCTATATTTTAATCATACAGCTTTTAAAAATTCATAAATAATGGATCCTACAAATTATCTGATATCTTTATTTTTATTTATTTTTATTTCAATTTTAAATACTAACTAATTATTTTTTATTTGATATTGTTCATCTAATATTAGTATTTTCTCTCATATTTTATTGGTGGTTTCTCATTAGAACTAGTTATTATTTTATAAACAATTGTCCTTACATATAACATCCACATCAGTTTGTTGATGCAACTGACAAGAATCCATCTTTAATCAACTCTCATTGGAGTTACTCTCATAATGCATAGGAAGATTATAAAGATTTGCATTAATGTTTAAAGAGTATTATCTCATAATCTGTTTGCAAGATTATAATCTTTCGTATGATTGGCCATCAATTGCTATCTATGAGTGTAAATCATCTGTTAGCAAGTGGCAAAAAACAAAGTTCTATAGCGACATTGATTTGGTCATGAAATGGTTTAAAATATTACTTAACGGTTTGAAATTGCAAACAAATTGCTTTCTCTTTAGGTAATAGGATATAAATTGTTTTTTAAATGTGCCATGTCTACCTGTTTTTAAACGTGGATATTCCCATTTCTCTACAGCATCCTCGTTTTGTCTATGTCATGTGCAATGTGGTGGGCAAGCATTTAAAGATTAAAATTATCAGGTGATGTTTAACCATAATTAAACACCTTAATTAAATCATGTTTTAGAAAAAATCCAGAAAAAGACACGCGACCTACCGTGACAAACTTTGAACAATTGATATTGACATATTGCCATTCAAGGAAAGTGAAGATAAGGTCTTAAAAAATATTAAGTTAATTAAAGCGTGATTAAACATCTAACGAATCTGTCAAATAAAGAAAAAAAAAACATCTAACGAAGATGATTACAGCTAATAAAACATACATGGTCAATATCAAACGGTGCGGGGCCACCTGAGCGCGACGAGTGATGGCAATGCCCTCACGCCATTAGTGGTGGTGGAAACTAAGAATATAATTTAGATATATCTTATCAAGTAATGATCTCAACTTTGACGATGGTTACTAATATAATTTAAAATTAGTGATAATAGTGAAACTATTATTATACAAGTAGTGAATACGTAAAAAATTAGCTAACATAATTAGGTGGCGTTTGCAAGAGTTTATTTAAGCTCCTTTTGACTTATCTGATGACATAAGCTCTTATGCAGTGTGTTTGGCAGAGCTTATAAAAATAACTTAGGTCATCCCATAAGGAGTTTTTGACTTATTTTTATAAGTCATTGGGAAAAGCTTATGGAATTATCATAAGAGCTTATGCACTAAACACCCTCTCCGTGTTTTTCACTATTCGAATCCTCTCATGTCCCTTTCTTTCTTTTTCTTTCTTTAAGCGCTTATGGCATAAGCTCTCATGCGATAAGGTCTTATGTGATAAGCTCTTAATTAAGTTGTTTACCCAAACGCACCCTTAATCATGTCCAAAGCACTCGTAAGAATGTTCGATTGAATTGTTCAGTTTATTATCTTTTTTCTAAAGAATCATTAGACTCTTTTGGTGTTTGAGTTTTGATTTGTTTTTAATTTTAGACAGATATCACTAGATTTAATTGATATATATTATATATTATTAGAGTAAAGATTCGTTCAATTATAAATTGTTTACACCTTAGATATGGTGGCTACATAACAGCTAGCCCTCGTGACTTTGATGATGTTCCTCGTTATATTGCGGATTTGATTATTAATGATATGGCATAATTTTCCTTTGTTAAAAAAAATCAATTATAAATTATTATATTATTAATTAAAAATGTTCGACTTTTATTCTAATTATCTTAAAAGTTACTCATACTATAATTTGTAATCGATTGACAGTATACATAAAACTTTATACTGATGGTGCATACCAATTAAACTCACATCATTATAAGCTAATAAATATTTTCACTACTTGCATTCAAAAAAAAAATCATTACTTTAATTATAAGTTTTTCTTATCATAAATTAAAATATAAATACGCATACTACATTAACTTTTTCAACTCTAACCTTTCATCTATGAAAACAAATCATACAAAGTGTTATTCTTAGCAAGATGGGGGGATAGGGGAAATATCTCTTATTCTTATTTTGTTTGGGTCATAAATCATAATTACTAGGCCCAATAGCCCACAACATTAACGGGCCTGGCTCAGAACGGAGCAACTCATCCTGTAGTCCAAACCAGCTCTGATTAAAAACCTTGTCCAATATCCTAATGCCACGTTCCACGATTACATAGTTTCGGCCAATCACGAAGAAGCCGTGACGTTATTCTCGGGGAACCGACCGATTTTAATTAATAATTATATTTATTTAACTTTCTCAAAAAAAGTTAAAAATAAATTATTAAATAGTGTCGTCGTTCGCTGGGATCGGAGAGAACAATAAGGAGATTCAAAATAAGGTTTGGGGAGGCAGTGCCGGAAAAGGATCACATCAATCCTTTTTGTTTTTCCGGCGATCTCTTTTTTCTTCCACCGTTTTCCGGTGATCCGATCCCGGTCCCGATCCCGATCCCGATCCCGATCTCCCCGCAACCATGGTACTATATTAATTTCAATCTTCCCTTTCTTATTTATCCGCTTCATAATTTTAAACTATTTGCGAGAAATTATAATATTCTAACCTTCAATTTCTCGCATGCATCTTTCAATCTCGATTTAGATCTAATAGCTTCATATCTGGTTTCTCTTTAGCTGCCGTTAGATTTTATTTATGATTGATTTGATTTAGTAATTGTATTCGCTTGACCTAATTGGATTTCAGCTGATTTGCTTGCACATAATTTAGATCATAAATTTCTCAACATTAAGTCAATTCATATTTATAAATCAGTTTTATTCGTAAATTTCGTGTTTCTAGAAGCTGATAATTGTGAAATGATTCATAGATCATGGATCGTTTGTTTCATAGCTTAACTTAAGCTTAGGGATCTGATCTGTGAACCGCTCCATACGATTATACATTTCTGCCCACCCTTTGTTATGCCAATTATGACATGCAACATGGATTGATTCATTGTATTGATTTATTTATTTATTTATTTTATTATTATTTGCCATGTGGATTGAAATGAAAATGTGAATCAATTGTGCCATGCAACTTGGATTGATTCATTGTATTGATTTATTTTTTATTTTATTATTATTTTCAATGTGAATTGAAATGACAATGTAAAGTGTGGTGTTTTTGTGTAGACGACATCAAGGCGCCTTGCGGAAAGGAAGGTAGTGAAGTTTGAGAAGAACATCACAAGAAGAGGAATTGTGCCAGAAACAACCTCCAAAAAAGGGAGAGACTATCCTGTTGGGCCAGTACTACTCGGTTTCTTCGTCTTTGTTGTCATTGGATCATGTAAGACTGTCATATCAATACCATCATCTTGCTTACTCGTTTTACTGTTTTTTGTCTAACTCCTATTCTAAATTTATCTTTCTCACAAGACAATTATGGTAAGGTTATGATTATTCCTATGTCTGTGTGTGTGTTTTGTGAAATAGACAAATGTATTCACGAATTGTTTTGTCAATTTTTTTGAAAGTGCCCATTGGACACTTAAAGACTTGACATTTTGGTAGTTTCTGGTTATATTTGGTATACTCCAACCATTATCTTATTGTGAGAGCCAGATAGCTACTTTTGTTTGACAGTACTCACCAAAAAAAAAAAAAACTAGCCACCGTTGTTTTATCATGATATTGTTTCTCTGGTTGACATATGAATATATGATATGCCTTCTTGACTTCCACGAAACATCGGTGCTTAACAAGAACATTCATATACCTTTTAACCAAAGTAAGTGAGAACTTAATTATGAGTTGAAAGGGAATACATTCGGCTGGCCTTAGCAAAAAATGTGAGAATTATTTGGATTGCATAACGTCTTATTGAATCAAATGGGATCTTGCAGCCATGACAAAAATACTTGTGTTTGTGTGTCTGTGTTTGAAAGGATTAGACATGGCAGAGGGAGGGGAAGTGTATGCTAAAGTGGGATTTGATCTTGGATCACCCTATCCCCTAAGGGATTTGGTGCACTTGAGCTAAGGTTTTTGGACGCTTTTGTGGTTTTAAACACCTCCTTAAGGATTAGGGTGGTATTTGGAGTGTTCTTTATTTATTTATTGAATTTGCCTCTTTTTCTATTTGCATTTTCATGGCCTTTGATTTCTAGTTTCATTGACATGTTTGTTTGCTTTCCTTGGACAGCTCTCTTTCAAATAATCAGGACAGCAACGAGTGGAGGCATGGCGTAATTGAAGCTTTGCTTTGGATTGTCATCTACTCTTTCGTAGACCTGTAGAACATGACAATACTTTTCTACTCATACTTGTACTAGACCCAGTTCCTGTTCATGTTTTGATGAACTTCAAGGATCTTTATTTTAATTAAAATATAACTATTGTGCTTCTGTTTTCTGTAATTTATAGAAGGGAATAGGCTCACTAAATAAAAAAAGGTTAAAGTAATATTTGGTCCCTATACATGACACGAATTCTCGATTTGGTCCCTATACATAAAAAATTATTAAAATGGCCCTTATACATACAGTAAGTCTCCATTTGGTTTCTATACGTTACCTGTTTGGTCCCTACACTAGCCAAAAATTATCAAATCAGTTCCTAAAATTTTTTACGGCAGGGACCAAATGGAGATTTTTTGTACGTATAGGGATTATTTTAATAATTTTTTATGTATAGGGACCAAATCGAGAATTCGTGTCATGTATAGGGACCAAAATATTACTTTAACCATAAAAATATATTACTTTAACCATAAAAAAATCATGAACTAGGGGTGGCAATAGATACTCCCTTAATGCATACAGTAATAAATCAATTCCTAAACACCAATCCCTTGGTTGAAGGTGTAACTTAAAAGCAGTGTGGCTGTATCTGAGGTTAAAAGGAATTGATCTTTAGTTAAGAGAACATTGCAGGCAACGGTTACAAGAGTTGCATAAAACCACCAGTATCGGTTTCAAATTAAAATGCAAAAACCCATCTTTCAAAGAGGTGGGCAAATAATCACAAGTTAATCCTTCATAGGAAAGAGGACCCAACACCTGTGAAAGGAATTGATAGGATGCATTTGTAATAGGATTTGTTGCATACATTATGCATGCTGGCAACATGAAACGTTGAAATAAATTATTCATCATTTGACTAGTTGAACAAGTTTCTTGATCGAAATCCTATTCTGTGATCACGGCAACATAAATTATCCACAAACCAAAAGAGCTTGTAGTGGTTGGTTCTGTGTTTCTATCCGTGAAGTCAAGATAGATACAACTTTAGTTAGCTGAAATACAAGCAGGACCTTAAAGAGTTATGACTGGTTGAGCCATCAAAATTGAATCCCAGCTTCTACCCCGTGACGAGCTGAGAACAGCCCGCGATGAAAGCTACAGTTTGCAGACAGCACAATCTTATTTTATTTTTTGAAAGAAGCCAACTTATGGCATATCATTGATCTGGGAAATACAAGTTGGGACAAAATTAAAATCAAAGAGACTAACATAGTCAACGACTACCCCAGCTAAAACATGGCTATCATATTGGCTTGTCTCGGAACTGAACTTGGAAGTTTTGATGGTTGTGTAAAAGGCCCCTACAAGTATCAAGAATGCTACAATAATTGTGAAAGATTCTTGCAGACAGCACAATTAAGGAACCAAGATCACGATTTTTTTTATTTTTTATTTTTGTTGAAAATTTGTGTAAAAACGAAATGTTGTGTGGTGCAAGAGCAAGGGCTCTGCATAAAGCGGCGAATTGACACCAGACCAACCAATATTTCTAGTTCTTATTGTTAAGGGAGGGGCTCTTAATATGCCTCGACCTTAGCTCACGCAGCCTCAATGTTGAATGAATTCCCAAAGAAGTTTAAATTCTTTTTGGTAACTCGATCCCCAGTTTGGAACTTCCTGCTTGAAAACATGAATGACACTACCAGCTACTAGGACCTCAACACACTACCTTGTAAGTAATTGCATTGAAGCAAAAACCAAACCATTAAAACCACACGTATCATCTTTTTTCATATACAGAGAATAAATAGTCTTTGAGAGCAAGGCAATCGTGGTACATGCTTTTCAGAGCACGAAGAAACAAGAATCACTACAAACCCGTATCATTTTTCTTCTACTTTGTTAAACCAGTTGCTATATATCAGAGAAACTAAATCAAGGCACTGAAGTTAGGCATGGATGAAAAGCAGTACCACCACATGTTATCCCTTTCGGTCTTCTTTCACCTGGCACCACACATCCAGGAACCTTCTGCCATTCCCTACTTGCTATGTTGTAAGTAAATGATCGACACGTTAGTCTTATCATGAAGGATAACATGAGCAAGCCTTTGCTTCCCATGCAAGTCATTGAAGTGCCCTTCCCATAAAACTCCAAGCACCATCTGTTTGGCATTCTGTCAACCTCCTTCCACAAGAGTGTCATCTTCTGGAGCTCCCATATGCACGCACATTTGGCTGCATTATTCCTGACCAACCCCACAAGCATAATCCGGCCATCAAACTCAACCAGCATGTGATCAGTTGTCACATGCAATGGCAATGGGATTATGTATTGTTTCCAAACCCCAGTTGCCATATCATAGGACACAATCCCTTCTGGATATGAACGCAAGAAGTAAACTGTGTTGTCAATTGAAACAGCATGTGAAGGACCGACTAATATCGGTAGCTTAATACTAGCAGGCATGTTTCCTGGACGGCTCCAAGACTTTCTCAGTGAGTCGTAAATTTCATATTCCCCTTCAGAACTTACCCATATGATCTTGTAGCCTGCACCACTTGAGTTCCCATTTACTGTCATCCCTACAGAAACATGAATATATGAATTAACTAACCGAGGTGGTAACTCCTTGAAGGATTGAGTCAATGGGTTGTAGACAGCAAAATTTCGATCACCACCGCCAAGAAAGCAAACTAGACCCCCAGCAGAAGCCACTGGTTTAAAAGACTTTGAACGCGTGATTGATAGAGTTTGATGATGCCATTTTTTCATAGAAGGGTCATACATGGCTCCCTTAAGCTCATGAGTTATGGTGTAAAACCATGGGTTTGCTTGTGGGACTTGAGCACAATGCTGAGAAAAAGTTTGAGATGTCAGCAAGGAATTCCATCGCTGGCACACAGTGCGAAAGCGGAAAAATGTGGCAATGGGAAGTCGTGCAATCACAGCCTCCAATACATCTTCAGGAAAATCTTTCCAAATTTGTTGATCCATAACTTCATTCTTAAAGGACCTTCTAGATGATTTTCCTCTGCTCCGATCTCTCTGAGACTTTTTAGTCAAAGGATGCTCTAGGGGCTTCATAATCCTGAGATTTTCAGACTTTCCAGCTGCCATTGAGACGCCACAGCAGTCACCTACAGAGTTATCATCAATGTCAAGGAAAGATCATCCGTGAAAAGCAAGACCAAAGATATTCATATTCTACCTCCTACTGTGAAGTAGGAGAACAACCATGCATACAAAGACCAGCATGATTACAAGAGAAAATTCAAAATCAAGAAGCAATCAGCAAGTCATACAAATAATACGCAAATTGATATTGTAGTCTGAATTCAAATTGAGTCCATCGCACATTTCAAGGAGCAAGAAGATAATCTCCATTAATATCAACTTGAACACATAAGGAATGCAATTAAGGAGCTAAGTATCTAATACAAAGCTTTTCCTTTGCATTACACTATGACATAACAACAACGATAACAACAACAACAAGTCTTTTTGAGAAATGACATTTAGATCCAGGTTTATATTTTAATGTGTTTCACTCACCTGGGTTTTTTGTTTCTCTCCTTCTACCTGTAACTATTTGGCTACCCTATCCTTCATACCTGTTCCAACCCTACTTTCTCTCTAATAGCAGAAAGAAACAAGCTAAACAAAGTCGCTTAACAAAGAAAACTAATTATGAAGGAAGAATCACAAAATAAAAATAATAGTGTAGAGTTTATAAAAAGGAACAGCACCCACACAGATCACAAAAAAGAAAAAAAAAATATGATTTCAAAGGAATAACAGAAATTGCATTGAAAATGAATGGATGGATGAGAAAGAGAAATTAAGAAGACCTGGTCCTGGGGTGAGTTGAACTTGATGAGAGTAGGTGAGCGTGGGAAGCCCTTCTTCCATTTATCTCTCTAACTTTCTCTATATCTCTCTCTCACTTACCAACACCAATCTTGTCTGATAATAATAACTTCGGTCTTCGGATACAATACAACACGCTTTGGACTGGAGTTATACTACTTTACCGGTTTTTTTTTTTTTTAACAAAATAGTTTTATTTTAGAAATTATTTATCAGTTTAGTGTTATTCTGAAACTATTTATTAATAGGGATTTTTTTAAACATATGATATATTTTATTTTATTTTCACTCTGACAGGTCAAAGGCACCAGTCAGACTGACACCTTCCAGTGTCAAAGGATATTAGCAATAACAATTTAATTTCATCGTTACTTCCTATACGTATGGTATAATTTTTTTTGTAGCAATGTTCCTTTAAAATTGCAGGTAACTTTCTTTTAATTCTTACAAGGTAAATTTTTTTTTTCCTACTGTAATAATTGATGAATATTTATTGGTGAAAATTGTTATTGCTATTATTTTTTTATGCCTCTTGTTATATTGTCTTTTTTCTTCTTTTTTTTAATAATGATAGGCGGCAGTCACCCGTCAGTGTGAAAAAAAAAATATGTCACGTATCCAAAAGGACCCCCCATTGATAAATAGTTTCAGAATAACCCTAAACTGATAAATAGTTTCTAAAAGGAACTCATTTTGGTCAAAAAACCATACTTTACCACAGGCCACTTTTTTATTATTTTTTAAAGCAAAAGTTTGTGAGTGGGTCCAGGAGGCATACCAGGGTCAGGACAGGTCTCGCAGCTCAAAGAGTACTTACAGAGGTACTTATAGATTACCCATCAATGAGATCCTCACATCGATAGTGGGATTCGAACTTATAATAAAGAGTTGTGTCATTTGAACACAAAATTTAGACACCGTAAATTTTTGGTTCATATAAAAAATTCACCCATTTTTGTTTTAGTCCTGTAAATTTTTTCTTAGGATTTCGTTCCAGTAATTTCAAAATTTTTGTAAATAGTCTTTATCGTTACCTCTGAGTACTAGAAATCACACCGGATGAAAAAAGTTCATCGATTTTAACTGTGTCACCCTAATGCATGACTTTTTTTTTTTCTATTTTTTAGCCAAATTTTGGAGCAAGTCGGACAGGAACAAGAAATTACATCGGTATCTCTCTATACATGATATCATACAAAACTGATGAATTTAATAATTTTAACCATATAGTCTCGAATGTATGGTTTTGTTTCTATATTCTGGTCAAATTTAATAGCAAGTCGGATAATAAAATGAAATTACTTCTGTACTCGTGAGTACTAGATAACAGAAAACGATGATGGCATGGATTATCTACAAAAGTTTGGATATTACATGGACGAAATCCTAAGATTTTTTTTTTACAGGGACTAAAACCAAAATTAGTGAACTTTGTGGGTACCGAATACTTATTTATACCATAAATTATTTATTATTTAGCACTTATTTTTTATGCTAGAAAAAAAAAGGATAAAAGAACTCTTTAAAAATTAAAGTTAAATAAATGATAGATAATAATAATAAGTAGCTTTATAATTTTACTAGTAAAGTACCCGTGCATCGCATGAATACGACAATGAATGATTGATGACAATGTAAAAAAAATGCACATAAATTTTGAATCTCGTTTGATGTTTGGAAATTAAAAGAGTAGACTCAATATAATGATTAAAGGTCCGATTGTTTTAGATTTTAGTAGAAGTTATTTTGAAAGAATTGATTATGAAAGAATTTATTATAAAAACTTGAAGTTGAGAAAATTAATTTGTGTTTGATAATGATATTTTAAAATCGAGCTTAGAAGAATTGATTTTTTGGATTATAATATAAAATCAATTTTGATGTGTAAATATAAAGAATTTGTGAGTCCAACTCCAATATCTATAACCAATTATTTTCAATAAAAAAGTTAAAAATCGTTACTTCCGTTAAAATCAATTCTACTCAACCCAAAATTGATTTTATTGAGCACAAAATTTACAACAAACAGCTTCAAAATTTCAAAATTACTTTCATTCAAAGCAAACGTGATTTTGAAACTCCCAAAATTTAAATCGAGGAGAGACTAAATGCCCAGTGATAAAAATTAAAAGAGCTAATGAAAATACATTCACCGCTACACTTAATAGATCTTATATCGTATAGATTCTGGATTTTTCTTTTTTCCTCTTTTGGCCTTTTAGTTTTTTTTGTTTAACTTTTGTACTTTCTGGTATCGTTAAAAGGAGAATATGAACCAATATTCTAAGTATATTGATTAAGATAATAATAAAAAAATATTATTAAAAAATGATGGATTCAATATTTAAAAGTGTATTTTATTTAGTTTTACAATAAACATTTGTTTTTATTGGAAATCATAAACAAGGTACTTAGCGCATTAGTTATCAACACTTTAAAAAAAGAGAGAAAGACAAGCGGGAACACTGCACTGTATGCACAGTAAGAACACTGTAGCAAAATGCAGCAGATTTATATATAGTATAGATAAATATAATTACGGTTACCCAACTATAAATAATTATTATGTAAATGTTTTTTAATCTAAAATTTATTTGTTGTGATTTAATTATTATAATATACACAGAGATATTGGAGAGTTTTTAATTCAAAACCTATCAAGGCTGGTTTTGATTTATTTATTATAACAATAACAATACAATAGCATCTGATCTTTAGCAGACCTTTGTGAAGGCTGAGATGGAGCATAACATAATGCACCCTTGTGTTACTTTTTTGGTACAACCATCATGCATCTGAGAACTCAGAAATGAGATGGGGCATAATAATGCACCCTTGTGTTGTTTTTTCGGGTACAGCCAGACTACCAGAAATCCACAATGCATCCCTCGAGAGTTTTGGTTTCTTTCCTTTGCACCTTTCTTTCTTACAAGGAAAAGGTTAGGTGAATTCTAAGACGAGGCATGATGAAATGTGGTACACTGTTGAACCATTATCTGTAGTCGTCTGATTTATTCATTTAATAGTCAACGATAGAGATTTTGTTGTTCAAAAAACAAAAAAAAAGTTAACTGAGAAATGATACTGCAGGTAACCAAAAAGTCAAATTACAACATTATCCCTACCCTCATCCCATCATATCCACCACCTCTACGGTGCCTCCGCTCCCACCCCCACTTTCCGTCACAACCATGGCGTAAGCAGATGATGTGGCTCGGTTGTAGCTCTCGCCCTCTTCATTCATGTCGTGGGCTTGAAGATATGGTTGAGAGCGAGGGGTAGAGAATAAACGCAGAAACCTATAATTTCGCTTTCAGAAATATCCAACCGAAAGAAACGATAAATAGTAGGGATTGTTTAAGTAACAGACAATGGAGGTTCTTTATCCATTATCTTTTATACGAGAAAAAACATGTTCATGATGCTAAGAAGGCAAATGTCCATTTTTGTCTTGAATTCTAGAGAATGCTGATTGGGATGGGGATGTTGGAGGTAGGTGACAAAGGGACGGGGACGGGGATGGGGATAATGGTAAAATGGGATTTTTAAAAATTAAACTTAAAAAATTTAAGTAAAAAACAGGAAAACCTATAATCATAGGTTAATTTAGTGGTACATTGGTGTACCATATTACAATAATATGCTTCATTCTAAAATCCACCAAAAATGTTAAATGTGTTTTTATTAAAAATGATTTTGAATGTACTTAATTTTATAAATTTATTTTAATTGAGTTTGAAGTAAAGTATATAACGATGAGAGAAAAGCAAAAAAGAGAAAAGCCAAAGGGAGATTGTGTAAAAAAAAATTAAAAACACTCCAAAAGTGAGTAACTTTGAGAGAAAAGCAAAGTAGAGACCAAATCCATAGAATGAGGGATGTCCAGGTTATTATAAACGATTCTTTTCTTTGGGCATATATTTAATAGATATGAGACTTTTTGACACTTAACACATTTCAACTTTTTTTAAAAAAACAAGGTGGTCCTATGTCATCATAATTTGTTGATAAAAAGAAGAAAAACAAAAGAAAATAAAATCGGGACATAAACCAAAACCCATGAGAAGGAAACAAGAGTCATTTAAATATAACATGACGTTTTCTATTCATCCTCATATTATACTTCTGAGACTTAGACATAACTACTGTGAAATCGAAATCAACTTCAGCATTATCATTATTTAAGTGCTCTACTAAGAGAGAGTCATTCTCTAGGTCATTCTCATCCTCATTTCCTAAAAACTTAGCAAGAATCTTCATATCATGAGCAACATTAGGATGCATAGAGGTTGAATTAGTCTAAGGAGTCTTACCACTAACTATTAAATCACATGATGCCCTTAGAAGGGCACTGGGGTCATAGTATTCTTGGTTGTAGAATTTGAATTAGTTACAACAGAAGTTGATATATATGGAATGGAATTTGAGACATGATCAAGAGACTCATCATTAGGGGTGTTCATCAACCGATCCAATCCAATGCCAACCGCACTAACCGAATAGAAAAACCGACAACCGAAATAACCGAAAACCAAAAAAACCGCAAACCGAAAAAAACCGAAATTTTTCATTGGATTGGATCGGATTTCGGATCCTATATGTAAAACCGATCCAATCCAAACCGAACCGAAATTATGTAGTTCAATGAAAATAATTTGATCTTTATATTATAAAAGTAATTATTAGTCTTTATATTTTTACAAGTTATCATCTAATCCTTATATTAGAGAGTTTAATTGGTATGTAAATGTAATGTTAGTGTAAAAACTTTTACACTGTTAACCAATTATAAATCATGTTATGAGTGACTTTTAATATATTTAAGACAATAATAATGAAACATTTATAATGATTTAACAATTTATAATTAGTTGATAGTATAAAATACCTTTACACATGAGAGTGCACATCATTCATGTATATCCCGTTGAAACACTTATTAGAAATTGTCAATATAATATTTTAAAATTAATTTTTATTTTAAATAAGTAACAAATTCATATGACTCTTTAAATACTCAATCAAATCCAAATCGAGCCGAATTATTGGATGTTCTTTGATGTAAATAACTATGTAAATATGTATCGATAAAAACCGAATTATCCAATCCAATCCAAACCGCATTTGATTGGATCGGATCGGATCGGATTTTTTGAAGGAAACAAACCGATCCAATCCAAACCGCATGTTGTTTTTATCATTGGATCGGATGACTTTTCTGCTCAAAACCGATCCAATCCAATCCGCGAACACCCCTACTCATCATAAATGGTCTCAACCAAATCAATGTCATTCAAATTTTCACCCAGAGATGTATCAATCTGTTCATTGTCTTCATCTGGTTTTTGCTTTGGAGCCTTAACCGAAACATTGTCATTCAAAATTCCATCCGTTTATGTATCAATCTGTCCATCCGGTGATGTATCAATCTTTCCATCAGGTTTTTGCTCTGGAACTTTAGGGACATATGTTTGCTTAGTTTTAGGCACCAATGACGGATCATTATGCACCACTTTCTCCTTGACAATTTGTTTACAGGTAGTAACCAAGTGTCCAATTGATTTACAATGAAAACATAAAAAAGGAAGTTTCTCATATTTAATACCGATAGAAAATACAAAACATTCACATTCAACCAGAATTTCCTTTAGCAACTAACACACTTCAACTAATCAATAGTTGATATATCTTTGTTTTTTCACATTAGAGGTGGAATTGAATTAAATGATTAGGTTTGTGAAAACCCAAGGGAGATGGGATGCACATTTGCTGTGAGTAATGATTTCATTTTCCCTAGCTAGGGAAAGCAAAGATAAGTATTCGGTTAATGGTTACGGGCTATTTTCCACTTTTGGTGAGTTTATTTTAGATTTTGATAAAATTGATTTTAAAAGAATTGATTTTAAAAAAATAAGGTTAAAAAATTTATTTGTGTTTGATAACAATATTTTAAAAGTAGGTTTAGAAGAATTGATTTTGATTGGATGATAAAGTAAAATCATTTTTGAGATGTAAATATGTAGAATTTTGTGGATCCTACATCTAGAATCAATTATTTTCAACAGAAAAACTAAAAAATTTTGCTTCTACAAAACTCAGTTTTGATCCACCAGAAATCAATTATTTTCAACTGAGTTTCGTACCCAAACACATGAAATTACTATAACAATTGGATTTAAAAACCCAAACAAAATTTTGATTCCTCCCAACTATAAAATAAACAGCCACATAATGGTGACCCATGATGATTATCATTGTATTTTATGTGTGTCCGCATAAATTCAGCCATCCATCCCCTTCTACGTGTAGGTTCAAGATTGCTTTTTTCTTCTTATCCCTTAATGGCACCGCGTTGCGGACATGGACCAACTATGTGTGTGTTTGGTTCCACTTCTAGAGGTATCAGAAATGCTTCTACATCTGTTAAATATGATTATGATAATAAAAGAGGTGTTTGGCAACACGTTTGTGGAATCAATTTTGCATCCAAAATTGATTCTACCAGAAGCAGCTTGGAGTAGCTTTTGCTTTTGAATTGAAAAATTACATTAGGTTTTACATCAAACTTGCTTTCAAAGTAAAAACATCCAAACAAAAATCACTTTACTTCAAACTCAATTGTATTGAAATCAATTCTACAAAATCTATTCAGTCCAAAATCACGTTTGTCAAACGTTCATCCAAACACACACTAGGTTTTACATCAAACTTGCTTTCAAAGTAAAAATATCCAAACAAAAATCACTTTACTTCAAACTCAATTGTATTAAAATTAATTCTACAAAATCTATTCCATCCAAAATTATGTTTATCAAACATTCATCCAAACATACACCAAGTAAGTTTCTTGCCTTCACGTTGCTTTACTTTCCTTTCAATGATTCTGTGAGCTTTATATTCCAAGGCTTTTAATAATATATTAAGGTGCTTATCCTCCTTCCCCTAGTACGAAAGCTCGTGACTTTCAAATTCAAAATCATTGTTCGACAAGAATGGACAAGGGCTCAGATGTGAAGATCATTAATGACACGTCTGCGTAACTGGCAGCTGAAGCTCATGAATTATACCGACCCCTTTGCTTTTTTTTTATATAAAAAAAACGGTTTAGGGTTCTTTTAAAATTATTTATTAAAAAGGAATATTTATTTTTTGGATATATAATATTTTTTATTTTTTTATTTTTGAAGAGTCGAAGATATCAGTCAGAATGATATCTTCAAATGTACCATTCTGACTGACATCTACCTATAAAAAAACAAAACAAAAAGATGTACATGTGTCATACTGCACCACGTGGCGCTCTTATTTTAACCTCGTCCCCCTCCTATAAAATACCATCATCATTCATAAAACACTCACATATCTTAAAAACCTTCATATAATTTCTACTATTTTTTTTTTATAATTTACGATAATAATGTTGTTATATTATTTTTCTTCATTATGTTTATTTTTTTATTATAATATAATAGTAATATTATTATTATTAGTATCAATATTTAGTATTAGTAATTGATAATTAATTTTATTTTATAATATTATTATTATTAGAAATTGTAAATTTATGGGTTATTGTTATTATTTTAATTTTACGGTAATAATGTTATTATATTAATGTTTTTATTAAGTTTACATATTTAATATAAAATATGATGTTAATATTATTAATACCATTCTTTGTATTTGTTGTTGTGATTTTTTTTTTTAATTTTGTAAGTATCATTATTAGTATTAGTAAGTGTTAACCATTTTTAACATTGTTATTATTAGAAATTGTAAATTTATGAGTTATTGTTATTTATTTGATATTATTGTAGGGCATACGACATGAGTCAAGTTGCAGCATTTGTGTACTCGAACGGGAGAGTCTTCGATGGATCAAAAGAAATTACATTTGAAGGGGACCAAGTAACTGTGCAAATAAAACATGGCATCCGGTACAAGCGTTTGAGGGCAAAAATTCATTCGAAGTTGAGGCTGCAACCAAATCAATCAGTTTCAAAAATTGTGATAAGATATATGATATGTGGCAACCCGGCGAAATATATTCTTGTTGAAATTACTGATGATCGAGATGTGGAATGCATGCTGAATGGTTTAATCCAGAATCCGTGGATGTCAACACTTGAGTTGTACGTTGATGTTAATGTTGCAGGCACTTCCACATTTCCTGTGCCGTAATTGGGTAGTAATTTCGAGCAGCGAAATGTGCTGATAAATCTTGGGTCAAATGCAGATGACAAAGATGATGAATGAGACACCCGGTTATGCCCCTTTGTGCCATTAAATTAAAACCTTATTATTTAATTATTTAATCATGCTCTTAACGTTAAACGTATATTCGAAAATGCGTAAAATTAAAACTTAACTTATAAACATATAACATTTGAAAGTTAAAGCATCACACACACACACACACACACACACACACACACACACACACACACACACACATATATATATATATACATACATACACCATATATGTCTTCCATCAGAGTTATCAAAACATTGTTTAGGGTATCCCGTCAGTAGGATCCCTAACAGACATCTTAAAACAAACTAACATTTGCCGAAATATAAAACGTCTTAGAAGACTCACTGGCCCTAGACACTAAACTACATCGTTGGAGTCCAAAGCTTGTGCTCCCGCATCTGATTCATATGGAATCCCATCCAGCTCCTTAGTATCAAGCTCCTCCACAGAGTCTTCTCGTACGATCACATAATAAATAAAATACAACACACAAAGATATAGGGGATAAGAAACAATTTTATCATCAAAAGCGGGAAAAAGTCATAGCATATTATACAACAAATGTCACAGACAATCAACATACATAACTAACAAATCATCCTCCAATTAATATATCATCATCTACCCCAATCTCATACAACTAAACTTTGATACTGACGTGGCCACTACCAATCCTGTCACGCATCTCCATTCTCGTTAGGGATGTTAGTCAGTCGTCCAAGCGATACGTCCCAACAAAAAAAAAACAGGTGCACACCCTCAGTCTCGTTAGGATTCTCATTCCCAGAATGATACTATTCCCACATTCCCGTTAGGGAATAGCTGCACATTTTAAATCTCAGTTGGGACGACCCCGCGAGAACTTCAAACCTCGTGTGTTCCCAACACACGATTGTAAATAACAATGCAAATATACGAGCCTCATCGACCCACATTAATAACAACCAAGTGCCTTAACCTTCCATCAAAACCTCAACACATGTTCTTTGCCACAACTCCTCTTTGAAATAATTAGTTTAGGCTAGGCACCTTTAAGTCACCATTTATCCTTACCCCCAAACCAATAATTATCTCTCGAACAACATATATCTTTGCTCAAATCCACTAAGCACAAATATTAAAACCAGGCAGATCATACATAACACAGACAATCATAAATATTCAAATACCACAAAATATCACATAAGCAATTCAATAATAAAAAATTCAATCAACCTCAGATAAAATCATCCTAACGTCGATAAACCTACAATCCCCGAATCACCATTGGTTTTACAGAAAAGGTTTCCAATGTGATTTTGGTCTTGTCGATTACTCGACTACTAGTAGGGTTTAAGTCACCCTACACAATTAATATAGAATATACTACTTATCGTTTCCGATGGTAGATTGGTTAATTCCCCCACCTGATTAACGCGTGCGCTTTCCTGTACAAGCTCTGAATGCATCCACGTTACTGCCACGAACCTCAGCACGCTGTCCAACAACATCCATAAATCTGCCACCATCCATCCTTACACATCCACCGTTCTGCTTTCCGTCCCGATTACACGTACGAGTATCATAATTTGCCGGAAACACCAAATACCAACCGAATCATAGGGTTTCAAATAAATAAATCTACTTGAATCAAGAGACAAAATCGATGGAAAACTTACGAGAACAACGGTTGGACTTAGGGGAAATCAGATTCAAAATAAGCTCATGAATCCTAGGGAAAAGCTACCAAAACAGGGCTACTGTACGAGCTCCATTTATCTGGACACAGAGCTTTATTTATAAAATCGAACGATGAATATGAAGAAATATTCTTCCCACACCTTCTCACAAAGTTTCAACCCTATCCAACGGTTAACAAATTCTAGATCGTAATTCTCTGGTGACAGCTTAGATGGTATCCGCGTTTAGTTTCTCACCTCCTAGGCCTACTATGAGAGCTTCATATCTCACACTCTGGAGTTTTTTTCCAAATTCTGACCGTTGGATATGAAGAAACACAAGTCTTGAACCTTCTTCAGAAATTTGGGAATGATCTAACGGTTGAAGAGTCTTTGTTGACACCCTTACTACGACTGCTCCAACTAGGTTTCAAAGCTTCCAACAAAGGCTTCTTGCAACTATCGAGGTTTCTCTCTCAATTATTCTCCTCTAATCCTAAGTAGTGGTTGATAAAGAGAGTTAAGGGGATGAGGAAGAAAACTAAGATCATAGAAGTGAGGGTTTACCTCTAGAGAATAAAATAAAGTGAAAGAATGATCAAGTTGTGCAAGAACAACAATGGAGTTTTTGAAGAAACAATGAAGAAGAAATGGAAGAGATGAAGAAGTGAGTGAAGGGGGAGGGAAGCCACGGTTTTGAGGAGTATTTATAGGCTAGATTTCGTCTTTTTTTGGTTATAAGTAATTGGTTTAATGGGTTTTGTGAATATTTAATTAAAATAAGCTTAATCATAGTTAATAGTTAACTTAACTTGGACTATGTTACTAACTAGGGTTAAAATTCATGTGGCTCATAATTAATGTAGGCGTGGCTGATTTTGGGCCGCATCTAATGAGAAATCCATGACTCATTGATTCAATCCATTAGCGGTTCCCGGATACCTCGTACGCACCTTTGTTATTTACTTGATTTCGGTTTTTGAGAGGAAAATGATGAAACGAAAACAAAATGAAATAGGTATGGTTTATGGAATGTGGCTGCACGAAATTAGAGAGATTTGGGAGGTTTACAACCATGTAAAATGAGTGGTTAAAAGTGCATAGATGTGTCTTGTTAATAACCGCGAAAGCTTGGGGTATTTTGGTCATTTTACCCAAAAGTCATGATTACTAACATTTAATGCTCATAAATGCTTGGTGACTCATCCTCCATAAGTCATCATGTATGACTCGTTGTCCCGATCTCTTGATAGGTCTCTGCAGTTCCGTTTTCGATTCCGTCGGTTTCCCAATTACGGTTTTACACCCGTGTAAAAGCGTAATATTTCGTTTTCGGTTGAAAATTTTCAAAACAACCAAACTCGTTAGAAATATGATTTAAATATAAACCATTTCGTCCACGAGTCAAAATTAGGTTTTCTGATCATTAAAATCTTATTGTCAGTGAAAACACCGACTGTTTTCCGTCCGAACTTTTACCAAAATTCGTCCGAATAAACATAATATTTTATTTATGATCAGAATTTTGGAATATAGAATTCATCACGGACAAAATATAAAAAATCTACAAATTTTAGTTTCGGGTCAAATTAGGGTTTTCTGCCGGTATAAAATTATACTGTCAGTAGTCTGAGTTTTAAACTCAAAATTTCATCGTAACCTTCTACCATAAGAGAGACTATGAATATGATTTTATTTTATTTAAAATCACTTTCTAATTCTCAGATAAAAATATGATTGATTATATTTTAACTGGTTAAATAGCGTAATTAAAAATCAGGTTGCTACATTACTACCCCTCTTAGAAAAAAATTCTGTCCACGGAATTTCTTAACTCAAAACTAGACATCATCTTGTAATAATATCTTAATCTAAAGATCCCATATTATATTTCTCATCGCTGTCTTTCCCCTAGGTGATAGCAGTAACTTCATAATAGCATTCATTCTTATATCGTTATATTTATCCTCGAAACAATCCATCACTACATTATATTCATTGTCCTTAACATTTCACCTTGATCTATCATCCTTGAAGGACATAATTAAAACTTAATCATTTCCTTCTTCTTACTACTGCTCCATTAGAGAACCTTATTTCAACATCTAACTCCCGCAATTAACACCACAATCAATTCCAACATCTAACTTCTACCATTACCCGTAATTAACACCACAATCAATTTCAACATCTATTTCTACAATTAACACCACAATCAATACTACCCTAACTTCCTACTTACTGTATCCATTCACAGTCCTAGATCCTTGTAGCGTATTCCACTATTCCAGATTATATCAAAATCACACATCTTAATCCTCAAAAGAACATAATTGCACCTCTTAATGCAATTAAAACCAAAAGAAGTTATGTTCCCTGCTCATATTCATCTTAGGTAAAACTATTATAGGTACTTTTCCTTTAATCTTCCAAATTCATACCATCCATACTAACTACGAGTATCTGATCATTACCTTAGATTCTCTTAGTAATACTATGCCTCGATCAACATTTGATGTATAGTAATTGTCTCACTCACTGATATTGATATTAAGAGTTCACATCTTACCAGTCACAACCATACCTGAACAAAACTCTTATCACTTTCTTGTCTATCATGCTACTTAGACAAACAAACAAGGTCTACCATCTATCAAATACATACCTTTTACAAGATCCGCATGTTGAGAGGATTCAGCTCCCCTCACAGTAGACACTCTCCCAGTGATCTGAGGTCTAGCCACCCGTGGTCCTGCTATTGGGACTCCTTTCTCTGCTCTACCTCTCTGAACACTGGCTTCTCCACCCACAGCTACCAATTGTTGCATTCCTCTATGTCCGCACTCACGAGCCAAGTGATCTGGTTTACAACAGATGTAACAAACACGTCTCTCGCTGCAATTTCTCACATGATGCGGTCTCCAGCATCTGAAACAAGCTAAGCCTCTCTGCAACTGGCTCGTTCCACTCACTGGTGTTGTAAAAACCAGTAAGGGTGCATGTTCCTGTACTGGTATGGTATATGGTCCTTTTCTCTCTTGAGAACCATTACCTTCTCTCCTTTGGAGACATGATCGAATAGGACCTCCACTCCATTGCTGCCTCTGTTCAGCAACCTGCCTCTGGTCTATGCTCTCTATAACACTGCAACTCTCGACCAACTCTGGAAAACTCTGAATATCTAAATACACTACAGCTCTTCGCAGCTCATGTCGCAGTCCCTCTTCAAACCTTCTACACCGCCAATCCTCATCTGGGAATCTCTGATAGAATTCCAAAAACTTAATCAAATCCTCAAAGCATGATGCATAATCACCAACAGTCACGTTTCCGTGTCGGAGACTAGTAAACTCCCTCTCCTTTGCACGTCGGACTACATGCGGAAAATACTTCTCGAAGAAGCGTTTAGTAAACAACTGCCAGCAGATAATTTGCCCTCTGACTCCAATAATCTTATCTTACCTCTCCACCAAGACTCTGCCTCTCCAGTTAACATGTAGGAAGCATAAGTCACTTTCCTCTCCTCTCTGCAGCGCATGGTGTCAAATATCTTCTCTATCTCTTGTACCCACCATTCTTCTTCCTTCTCTGGGTCATAGTCCCCTCGGAACTGTGGTGTTTGTTTATTTTGATATTGTCTCCATGATATTGGGAGTCGCAGATGACTCTCCTCCATTTCCAGTAGGATTAACTTCACCATTGTCAGCTCCAATGGTTCCCTCAAGAGATCTGTCACCACTAATAATCGGACTTCCTTTTCCACAAGCCATGATTCTGTAAAAGAAATCATCCGCTCTCATCAGTATGACATATAATACTACATAGACAGGTATATAAATACCATATGCCATACTAATGCTAATTATCGCATCAGGTTCGGACACACTACCCAACTTCTAAGCATAGTTAAAATCCAATGTGGACTCAACTAGACACGGTCAGTAACAACATCCTAGAACTCACAGTCCGATTAGAATCGAACTGCTCTAATACCAAATAAGACACCCGGTTGTGCCCCTTTGTGCCATTAAATTAAAACCTTATTATTTAATCGCGCTCTTAACGTTAAACGTATATTCGAAAACACGAAAAAATTAAAACTTAACTTATAAACATATAACATTTGAAAGTTAAAGCATCACACTTTATATATATATATATATAATACATACACCATATATATCTTGTATCAGAGTTATCAAAACACTGTTTAGGGTATCCCGTCAGTAGGATCTGAAATAGACAAGTATAAACACAAGAAGGGGGGGTTGAATTATGTTTATCAGAATTTAAGCAAAGTTGAAATCTTTTCGAAAACAGAAGCTAGATTTGGACGAGTGGAAGAATACAGGATGGACGGGTGACTTTTTCAAACACACCACTTGATAAACGTAAGAAAACAAAAGCAATTAAAGAGTTTAAGGAAAGAGAGATTGACACAGTTATTTATCCTGGTTCACTCTTCAAAGCAAAGAGCTACGTCCAGTCCTTGGCAGCACCAAGATTTATCCACTATAACTGGTCAGGTTACAGACTCAAGTATTCTTTGCACGCCTAGCCTCTTCAGGCTCAAAGACAAGTATTCTTTGCACACCTGGCCTCTTCAGGCTCAAGACAAGTATTCTTTGCACACTTAGCCTCTTCAGGCTCACTCAGATTTGTTTGAGAGATTTGGTTTGTAATGAATACAACTTAGACAGACAAAACTTTCACTAACACTCAGAGAGTGGTTTAAATGTAAAGCTTAGGAAAGTCTGCGTAATAACTTCAAAAATGATTGAAGAATACAAAATGAAAGAATGAAGAAATTAATGCGCAGAGTAATGGCTTTTTGATGCAATGTGTGTTCTCTGCTCTTCATTTTCAATGACTTCTGTATTTATGGTCTTCAAGCATTTAGGATCCGTTAGAGACATTCCCTCAGATGTTGGCTTCAAGCAAAACTTCATTAAATGCAATGGAGTCATTCTGGGCAGCCATTAATGCAATAGAGTCATTCTGGGCAGCCATTAATGCAATGGAGTCGTTCCGGGCAGCCATTAATGCAATATAGTCGTTGGTTGTACTCTAACATGAAGGATCATGGCTTTATGCATCGTGATACAGCCATATCAGAGTTATGCAGAGAGATTTTTGTACTTTGCTGAGCACACTTCCCTTTTCGTGTAAGGACCAGAGGTACTAGGGAATAAAGCATGTTGGAAGCATTCTTTAACTGATCTTTGGTTCTGATTGTCCAAGGTTGCTTGAGAGAGTAACTTCTGACTTTTCTTGATAAGCATGAAACTGAGTAGGAGAGAAGACTTCAAGTCTCTTTCTGGTTCTTGAAATACGATTCTGTTAATCCTTATAGAATTCGCGTCCATAAGATAAGTGCTTCCATCTTGAAAATAACCGCGTCTATCTAGCCATTTAAGATTTTTCATTCGAGCTAGTAGACAAGCTCCATATTAAGGACTTAGCAAGTCCAAAGACTAGTGTGGACGAGCGCTTCTGTCACCTTTAGTGGACGAGCACTTCTGTTACTTTAGTGGATGAGAGCCTCTGTTACTTTAGTGGACGAGAGCCTCTGTTACTTTAGTGGACGAGCTCCATTTGCCATGTCATTAGACGGATACTCTTTTAACTGGTTGAACGTAACCTAGTAGACGAGCTCCATATGCCACGTCATTGGACGAGCCATTCGATACCTTAATGGACGAGCTCCAAATGCCACGTCATTGACGAACTCCAAATTGCACGTCATTGGACGAGCAATTCTGATACCTTAATGGACGAGCTCCATCTGCAACGTCATTGGACGAGCGCTTTTGATACCTTTAGTAGACGAGCTTTCATCACTTTAGTGGACGCAAGTTTCTATCTCTTGCGTTTTGGACGTGTGCTTCAAACATTACAGTGTTGGACGTTTGTTTTAATCACTCGTGTGTTGGATGTGAGCTTCTATCACTACGCTGTTGGACGTGAGCTTCCATCACTACAGTGTTGGACGTGCGTTTCAATCACTTGCGTTGGACGGATGATTCTCTTATTTAATCTGCACACTCGATAGACAGGTTAGCAAGCAATATGAAAGTTAATTAAATCATTAACCAATGTTTAGTTCTCTTCAAAACTTAGGGAAATGCACATCAGACATTTTAGAGACTTAACAATCTCCCCCTTTTTTATGATGACAAACATTGAGATGATTTGATGAACCTCAGAAAATATCAACAAAGAAAATAACATATATCAGACAGATTGAAATTTTATTAAGCGAACAGGTCATATCATATTCATTCTCCCATTCTCCTATAACATATTTCTATCACAAATCTCAATTTCTCCTATTCTCCCCCTTTTGTCAACATCAAAAAGGGTTATCAAGTTTTATTTATGAGATATGTTAAGGGCAAGATAACATGTTAAGAAAATCATAGTAATGCAGCAAGCATATTAGACATACTCCACTTAAATTATTGTATCATTACTCCCCCTGAACTAATGCTTAGTTGAAAGAACATGTATATAGGAGTAATGACAGATTTAGCACAGACAGCTTAACATTCAGATATGTCATTCAACAATGTAATGCATGTTTAGATTATCTCTAATAAATAAAAATCTTTCTTCTGCGAGGGGTTTAGTGAAAATATAAGCCCATTGATTTTCAGTTTTAACAAACTTAATATCAAAGATGCCTTTCTAAACATAATCCCTAATGAAATGATGTTTGATTTCAATATGCTTAGCCTTAGAATGATGAATTGGATTTTTAGTTAAGCATATAGTACTGGATTTATCACACCATACAGATATGTTATGTTCATAAATAGAGTAATCCTCAAGTTGATGTTTTACCCATAAGAGTTGAGAGCAGCAACTAGCAGCAGAGATATATTCTGCTTCAGCAGTAGACAGGGCAATGGTTGTCTGTCTCTTGCTTGACCATGAGACTAAACTTGCTCCAATGAAGTGACATCCTCCATGGTGCTTTTTCTTTCTATTCTGTCTCCAGCAAAATCAGCATCACAATATCCCACTAATCTGTATTCTTTTGATCTTAAATACAGCAAACCAAGATCAGTAGTTCCAAGAAAATATCTAAATATTCTTTTAACAACCTTAAGATGAGATTCTCTAGGATCAGATTGGAATCTAGCATACATACAAACACTAAATTGAATGTCAGGTCTGCTTGAAGTTAAGTATAGTAGAGAGTCAATCATACCTCTGTAGAAAGTTTGATTTACCTTTTTACCTTCATCATCTTTGCTTAGTTTTGCATTGGGTTGGATAGGGGTTTTCATGAGCTTTGCATTTTCCATTTTGTATTTCTTGAGTATCTCCTTGGTATATTTTTGTTGATGAATGTAAATTCCCTCACTTGTCTGCTTGATTTGTAATCCAAGGAAGAACTTCAATTCTCCCATCATGCTCATCTCAAATTCAGCTTGCATTAGATTTGAGAATTCCTTGCACAGCTTTTCATTAGTTGCTCCAAAAATAATATCATCAACATATATTTGAACTATAATAAAGTTCTCTTTAGAGCATTTTTTGAACAGAGTAGTGTCTACTTGTCCTCTAGTAAAACCATTATGTATAAGAAAATAAATGAGTCTATCATACCATGCTCTAGGTGCTTGTTTCAAACCATATAATGCCTTTTTAAGTTTGAAAGCGCGATCTGGTTTATCAGTATCCTCAAAACCAGGGGGTTGTTTAACATACACTTCTTCTTCAATTATACCATTTAGAAAAGCAATTTTTACATCCATTTGAAACAGGGTAATTTAGTGTTGTGCAGCATATGACATTAAAATGCGTATGGCTTCTATTCTAGCTACAGGTGCAAAGGTTTCAGTATAATCAATACCTTCTTGTTGGTTATAGCCTTGAGCTACTAACCTTGCTTTATTTCTGACAACTTTACAATCTTCATCTAATTTGTTTCTGAAGACCCATCTTGTTCCAATAACCGACTTGTTTTTAGGCTTAGAGATAAGAGTCCAGACATCATTTCTTGTGAACTGGTTAAGTTCTTCTTGCATAGCAAGAATCCAGCTTTCATCCTCAAGAGCTTCTTCAATGCGTTTAGGCTCCAAATATGAAATAAAGGCCATATTGCTTGATTCTCTTAATGTGGATCTGGTTCTTACTCCTTCAAAATGATTTCCAGTAATAAGATCCTTAGGATGATGAGTGTTGAACTTCCAATCCCTTTTGAGATAATCATGAAGATCATGACTTGTCTGCTGACTCGTTTGTTCCACTTGTCTTTCAGCCTCAGGCACAGGTTCTGTTTTGGTTAGATCGGGTTGTTGACTTTCTGGCTTGTTTATATCAAGACCTGCAAGATCATCTTCTAGATCTAATAGTTCTTTATCAATCTTTAATCCATCATTCAATTTAACATGAACAGATTCTTCAATAATACAAGTTCTTGAATTGTATACTCTAAAGGCCTTAGACTTTTCAGAATATCATACGAAAATACCTTTATCTACCTTAGGATCAAACTTTCCAAGATTGTCTCTGGTATTCAGAAAAAAAAAATTCACATCCAAAAGTATGAAAATAAGATATGTTGGGGCTTTTTCCTTTCCACAATTCATAAGGAGTCCTTTTAAGAAAAGGCCTAATAAGTATTATGTTTTATACATAACAAGCAGTGTTTACAGCTTCTGCCCAGAAGTACTTAGGAAGATTATTTTCATTGAGCATAGATCTAGCCATCTCTTGTAGAGATCTGTTCTTTCTCTCAACCACTCCATTTTGCTGTGAAGTTCTAGGTGCAGAGAAATTGTGAGAGATTCCATTCTCCTCACAGAACTGTCTAAACTGCTCATTTTCAAATTCTCCCCCATGATCACTTCTAAGGGTAGAAATACAGAACCCTGATCATTTTGTACTCTTTTGAATAATATTGAGAAAGCCTTAAAAGTCTCATCCTTGTGTGTTAGGAAGAGTACCCATGTGTATCTAGAATAATCATCAACTATGACAAATCCATATTTTCTTCCAGCCAGGCTGGCAACACTAACTGGTCCAAACAGATCCATCTATAACAAATGAAGAGGTCTAGAGGTTGATACTTGGTTTTTAGATTTGAAACTTGATTTTATCTGTTTACCTCTCTGACATGCATCACACAAGACATCTTTCTTAAAGCTAATATCAGGCAATCCTCTTACGAGATTATTTCTTTTTAATTCAGAAATTAGTTTCATACTAGCATGTCCTAGTTTCTTATGCCATAACCATCTCTCATCCTCTTTAGACATCAGACAGGTCACACTTTGATCTGAGAGATCATATAGTTCAATCTTATAAAGATTTTGTTGCCTTTTAGCTGAAAAGAGGGTTTTGCCACAACATTCTTTAACTATGCATACATCCTTGGTAAAGGAAATATCAAAACCACCATCACATAATTGACTTATGCTAAGAAAATTGTGTCTTAATCCTTTAACCATAAGAACATTAGATATAGAGGGAAGAGGGGGTTTACCACCAATAATACCAATTCCTATAACTTTCCCTTTCTGATTCCCTCCGAAGGCAACGTGTCCTCCTTTCTTAAGTTGGAGGTCTAGGAACATAGACCTTTCTCCTGTCATATGACGCGAGCAGCCACTGTCCAAGTACCACCAGTGGTGTTTTCTTTGTCCTGTTGAGGACATCTGTAACAAAAATTATTTGATCTTTAGGTACCCAATTTTTCTGGGTCCTTTTCTGTTAGTTCTAGGAGTCTGTGAAGACTTCCTTCTCTTCTTATGGATACACTTAGACATAACACGCCCAGTTTTTCCACAGAAGTTACAAACAGGTGTAGCTATGGTTACAGCTGACTTAACAGATACTGTAGAAGCTTTAGTTGATGCTTTATGATGTGTCTGATGGACATATCCAATACCTCCTTTGTTTAAAGAGTGCTTCTGACTGCCAAGTAGCTTAGTCAGATTGTCTCTTCCATTAACAAATTTGGCAAGATCAGAAGTGAGCTCTTCCCTTTTTTGTTGAAGTTTTTCAACTTCTTCAGATGGTGATGTTTCACTTGAGATCTTGGCTTCATTAGACTTTTCAATCTTCAGCTCCCTGTTCTCTTTAGCCAACTTCTCGCACTCTTGAGATTTCTGTTTATGCTCACTGGTGAGCTTTACATACTCTCTCTTGAGAGATTTGAAGGCTTTAGATAAGCAGTTGGATTCCTCCATCAACTCCTCATAGGCATCATTTAATTCCTCATAGTCAGGATGTACCTCATCATCAGAGTCTGAGTCAGTGTTGGCCATCAAATAGAGATTGGTATCTTCCTCTGTTTCTTCATCAGAAGATGTTGACTCCAGATCCTCTCAAGTAGTCATCATTCCTTTTTTCTTCTTCTTGAAGAATTTCTTAAAAGGGGCCTTCTTGAGTTGAGGACATTCAGCCTTGAAGTGACCGAGCTTCTTGCACTCATAGCAAACAATTGGACTTTTGTCTGTTGAGGTGGATTCTTTAAAGTTGTTGTCCTTGTTGAACCTTCTGAATGGCCTATCCCTCTTGAACATTTTTATCTGTAGGAGAAGCTTTATCTTCCTGGTCAGGAGAGACAATTCTTCATCACTCTCAGAATCCTCGAGTTCTGATAGGTCAGTATCACTGGATGACTCATCTGCCTTCAGAGCCTTGGAAACTTTTGCCGACTTTTGATCAGCTTTCAGAGCAATTGACTTGCCCTTCTTTGGTGCAACTTCATCTCCAAGTTCTTGCTCATGAACAGTGAGTGTTCCAAGAAGTTCATCCATAGTCAAGTTAGTGAGATCCTTGGCTTGAGAGATAGCAGTGACCAAAGGTCTCCACTGTTTAGGTAGACTTCTCAGAATCTTTCCAACCTTCTCAGCATTGGTATAGACTTTGCCAAGAGATTTTAAAGTGTTGATTATAGTTTGAAATCTTCCTATCATTTGAGCAACAGATTCTCCTTCCTCCATGACAAACAGTTCATACTTTCTGACAAGTATGACAATCTTTGACTCTTTGACTTTGGTTGTTCCTTCATGTGTGACAGCTAAAGTGTCTCATATTTCTTTGGCAGAGTCACAAGAACATACCTTCTCAAACTCCTCCGGACTGAGAGCACAAATGATGTTATATCTAGCTTTGTGGGTCAGCTCCCATTTTGTCTTTTCTGCAGCAGTCCACTGAGCTTTTGGTTTGTCTGTGTTATCATCATTCTTGGGAATGAATGGACCATCTGTAATGACATCCCAAAGATCATAGTTTGTAGATAGAATGAACCATTGAAATCTATCTTTCCAATAGTTTTAGTTTTCTCCATTGAAGTAAGTAGGTCTGGTTAGGGAAGCTCCTTCATTCTGATGACTTCCACTTGAACTAGCTCCAGCAGTCATGTCTATTCTTCAGGACCTTTTACCTCTACACTGTTAGATGCTCAACCCAGAGGCTGAGCTCTGATACCAACTGAAATAGACAAGTATAAACACGAGAATGGGGGGTTGAATTATGTTTATCAGAATTTAAGCAAAGTTGAAATCTTTTCGAAAACAGAAGCTAGATTTGGACGAGTGGAAGAATACAGGATGGACGGGTGACTTTTTCAAACACACCACTTGATAGATGTAAGAAAACTAAAACAATTAAAGAGTTTAAGGAAAGAAAAATTGACACAATTATTTATCATGGTTCACTCTTCAAAGCAAAGAGCTACGTCCAGTCCTTGGTAGCACCAAGATTTATCCACTATAACTGATCAGGTTACAGACTCAAGTATTGTTTGCACACCTAGCCTCTTCAGGCTCAAAGACAAGTATTCTTTGCACACCTAGCCTCTTCAGGCTCAAGACAAGTATTCTTTGCACACTTAGCCTCTTCAGGCTCACTCAGGTTTGTTTGAGAGATTTGGTTTGTAATGAATACAACTTAGACAGACAAAACTTTCACTAACACTAAGAGAGTGGTTTAAATGTAAAGCTTAGGAAAGTTTGCGTAATAACTTCAAAAATGATTGAAGAATACAGAATGAAAGAATGAATAAATTAATGCGTAGAGTAATGGCTTTTTGATGCAATATGTGTTCTCTGCTCTTCATTTTCAATGACTTCTGTATTTATGGTCTTCATGCATTTAGGATCCGTTAGAGACATTCCCTCAGATGTTGGCTTCAAGCAGAACTTCATTAAATGCAATGGAGTCGTTCTGGGCAGCCATTAATGCAATAGAGTCGTTCTGGGCAGCCATTAATGCAATAGATTCGTTGGTTGTACTCTAGCATGAAGGATCATGGCTTTATACATCGTGATACAGTCATATCAAAGTTATGTAGAGAACTTCTTGTACTTTGCTGAGTACACTTCCCTTTTCGTGTAAGGACCAGAGGTACTAGGGAATAAAGCATGTTGGAAATATTCTTTAACTGGTCTTTGGTTTGGATTGTCCCAGGTTTCCTGAGAGAGTAACTTCTGACTTTTCTTGATAAGCATGAGACTGAGTAGGAGAGAAGGCTTCAAGTCTCTTTCTGGTTCTTGAAATACGATTCTGATAATTCTTATAGAATTCGCGTCCATAAGATCAGTGCTTCCATCTTGAAAATAACCGTGTCTATCTAGCCATTTAAGATTTTTCATTCGGGCTAGTAGACGAGCTCCATATTAAGGACTTAGCAAGTCCAAAGACTAGTGTGGAAGAGTGCTTGTGTGGAACGAATGCATGTCAAAGGGGTAGTGGGTTAATGATAATCATAACAATAAAATTTTAAAAAAAAAGATAAAGAAAAAAAAGGGAATCATAAAACCAAAAGAAAATCCTATACGCTAGGTTACTGTACCTATATCTATACTACGCTACTCAATGCGCGCCGCAGTGTAGCGATTTGGGACGATCTCTTCTTCCTTGTCAGTGCAATCGTAACAACAGATCCAAGAACGCCACCAAACGGAAGAAGAATTTTTAGGGAAGCACTAATTATAATCATGAATAATTTTTAGAGCACATTGGAGGTCTTCGAGATGTGAGTAACAATACTTTTTACGAACCCTCTCCATGGTATAAATGATTGTTTGTGTTGACAGTTTTATTATTATTTTTCTTATTGATGGATGAATTGATTTGCAAGTGTGTTCCCCTAAATCTAAAAGAAATTATTTATTGCTAATTTATAGTTCTGTGTGCGAAATTCTTGTGTTTAAGCCAGACGGTAAAATCACTGAAGTTTCGTACTGCGCTTCCAAAACCTTTCAGGAGTAGATTTTCTTTTTATCTTTAACTACTTTTGTGAAGTCTCCTGTATTCCAAGTTCAATTCAATAGGCATTGGTGTTCCACTGACGCGTGGTTTTACCTTTTGGGAGCATATAATTTTATTTAATTGGACTTTAATAGCTTAGACATAGCATGTATTAAATCTCATTTTACTTATGGTTTAAAAAGAGAATAAGAACATTTGATTGTTATAATTTAAAATATATTCGACATGTTTTATTCGGGATATAAATGATATACGTATGTGAGTGAAGTTTGTTGTTATGCCTCCTAAGATAGATGCATTGACTTTTAACATCGCCATTTAATGGGATGTCGAAATTAAGATATGGGACAAGGAATCCATTTTAAGAACGAGGCTCTCGGGTCACCATTAATGGGAGGCAGGGAACCCAATTAATTACGAGGTTCTCGGGTCACCATAGGGGCAAGGAGTCAATTATAAAATGGGATTCCCGAGTTACCATCGGGGTAAAGAATCAATTCTAGGATGAGGTTCTCGGGTCACCATAAAGAGGGTGGCAAGGAATCAATTCTAGAACGAGGTTCTCGAGTCACAGCAGACTATGGACAAGGAACCAATTTAATGAGGTTCTCGAGTCACCAAATTGGGCAAGAAACCAACACGAAGTGGGGTTTCCGAGCCACTGGATGATTGTGTTATTGTGTGATGTGTAGTTACTTTGCTTAATTAATATATGATATTTGATTATGTTGTCGTTATATGATTGTTGTAATTAAATGTATTTTTTTAATGAACATTATTTTGGAAAATTAGCGGGTACCATGGATAGTTTTTCCGGTTACCGTGCCGGTTGAGAACATCACTATTTTCGAAATATTTTATAATTGTATTGTTGTTCACTGAGATTTTATATCTCATTAAAAAAGTGTTGTTTTCAGAGCCCGATGACATCATTGTTGCGGTCACCGAGGCTTGAAGAACTACTTTCTTTTTAGCTTAGCTGGTTAGTATTGTAGCATGGCTTACGAGTGCCATGCAGACATCGTTTATTATTTTTAGTTTTTCTCCTCGAATTGTAATTAGACGCCCGATTTTGAGCCTTTTCTTTGATTTGGTTTTATTCAGAGGTATGGATTTAATATTATATCTATTACTTCGATAAATTATTACTATTTTATTTAATATGAGACATTTTTCAGACTTATATAATTGAGAAAAATTTTATATTTAACATATTTTAAAGAAATGTATTAAAGGATTTTTATACAATTATTTTGGGTTACTAATGTAACGAAGGGCGTTACATTTATGGTATCAGAGCAGTTCGATTCTAAATCGGATTGTGGTAGTGGGGCTTTTTAAAAAACAAAACATGGGCGCAAAGGATGCTTGTTAGAGTTATAATTCTGCATTCTATCCTTTTGGATATTGGATTTGATCAACCCACTGTTTGATTGGTGGTGTGCAGATTATGGCCACTAACAGGCGACGGACGAAGGATGCACTTGCGGCGGCTTTAGTTCAGATGACCAGAGTTCTGCAGGAGCAGACGGAGACTCTCCGTCAGATGAGGGATAACGGGAACGGGCCTATTGTTGGGCCAGTCGATGCTCCAGATCCGCAGTACAGGGGTTTGTCAGAGTTCCGACATAATAATCCGCCAGCGTTTCGAGGGACTACCGATCCGATTGAGGCAGAGGAGTGGTTAATGAAGCTAGGGAAGATTTTCCGAGTCATGAGGTGTGGTGACGATCAAAAGGTTGATTTTGCCACCTACATGCTGGATTCAGACGCGGAGCACTGGTGGAACTGTGCTAGGGGTGGATTGCTTGCTTCGGGGGCCCATGTCACATGGGATAGGTTCAAGGACGTTTTCCTGGAAAAATACTTTCCGTATAGTGTTCGTATACAGAAGGGGGCAGAGTTTCTTCATCTTAATCAGGGAAGCATGACCCTGGCAGATTATGTTGCCAAGTTTGAGAGCCTGTCAAGGTTCTCTTCATATGTGAGGGACAATCCTGATGGTGACTAGAAGGCAATCAAGTTCGAACAGGGCTTGAGATCAGAGCTGCGGAGCCTTGTTGGGCTCCTAGAGATTCGAGATTACCCCATCTTGGTAAACAAGTGTAGAGTGGCAGAGCGAAATATACAAGCTGTTTTGGCTAAGAAGTCGAAAGACAATAGCTTTAGCGACGATAAGAGGTTCCAGAGCAAGTGAGGAGACTTTCAGAAGAGCCTACGACCTGTGCCTACTATCACTAAGGGTAAGCAGATTCAAGGGGCTCATGGTGATAAAGAAGCGACATGCTACAAATGTGGATGGCAGCACTAAGGTCGTACGTGCCCCGCGGCACAAGTCTCCTGCAACAATTGTCGAAAGACTGGACATTTTGCTAGGATGTGCAAGTCAGGAGGCCAATCTCAGACCAGAACACAGAACCACGGAAGGGTATTTACCATCCAAGGAGAGGAGGTGAAGGAATCCGACGGTTTGATCCAAGGTAAGGGCTTTATTAAAGGTCATGATGTTATCATATTGTTCGATTCGAGAGCAACACATTCATTCGTATCTTTTAAATATGCTAGATGCTTAGAGTTGTCTGTTTCTAAATTGTCATGTGGTTTGTTTGTTTCTACTCCTGCTAAAGATAGGTTGATTACTTATTCTGTTTGCCTGAAATGTCCTTTGTAGTTTCAAGACCTGACTTATAGTATTGATTTGATATGTTTGCCTATGTCGGGTCTAGATATTACTTTTGGCATTGATTGGTTATCTCATAATGATGCTGTTATTGATTGCTCTAGTAGAACCATGTCTTTTGCTCCACAAACTATGTCTGTTGGTTCCCCTAAATCAAATTGCTTTATATCTGTTGCATCTTGTCATAAGTGCTTGGTTGAGGGAGCTCAGGGATACATTCTCCTCTTTTTTGCTAAGATAGAGGCTGAAAGTGATATAGCGGCATTACCTGTTGTGTGCGAGTTTCTAGATGTGTTTCCTAACGAGGTCTCTAGTTTACCTCCAGAAAGAGAGATCGAGTTTACCATAGATCTAATACCCGGGAGTGGACCTATATCCATAGCACCCTATAGGATGACACCTTTAGAGTTGAGCGAGCTCGAGAAACAAATAGAGGAGATGTTAGAAAAGGGGTTTATGAGGCCTAGTGTGTCACCTTAGGGAGCGCCAGTGCTTTTAGTGAAAGAGAAAGACGGGAGTATGAGGTTGTGTGTTGATTATAGGCAGTTGAATAAGGTAACCATCAAGAGAAAAATATTCCTTGCCTAGGATAGATGACCTCTTAGGTCAGTTGAGGGGAGGGTCCGTGTTTTCCAAAATAGATCTAAGATCGGGATACCATCATAATAGAGTTAGATACCATCATATTAGAGTTAGAAGTGAGGACATCCCTAAGACAACTTTCAAAAAAAGGTATAGGCACTATGAGTATGTAGTGATGCTTTTTGGCGTGACCAACACCCCAGCCGTTTTCATGGACTACATGAATCGGATCTTTAGGCCCTTTTTGGATAGGTTTGAGGTGGTTTTCATAGATGATATTCTAATATACTCTAGGACACCAGAAGAGCATGGGGAACACCTAAGGTTGGTGTTGCAGAACTTAAGGGATGAGCGTCTTTATGACAAACCTGAGAAGTGTGAGACTTGGCTAGACGAGGTGAAGTTTTTAGGACACGCCATCTCTAAGGATGGTGTGGCGGTTGATTCCTCTAAGGTTGATACGGTGTCGGAATGGGAACAACCTAAGACAGTAATCGAAGTGGGAAGTTTCTTATGCTTAGTGGGTTACTATAGGAAGTTCATTGAGGGGATCCTCTAGATCAATCTTACCTTTGACCCAGTTGACTAGGAACGGGAAACCTTTTGTGTGGAACCAGGAGTGTGAGGACGGGTTCCAAGAGCTTAAGAGGAGATTGGTGTCATCACCAATCTTAACTAGATCGGATCCCTTAGTGAGTTTTGTGGTTTACTGCGACGCATCTAGAAATGGCTTGGGATGTGTCTTGATGGAGGAGGACATTGTACGTCAATATCCAGATTTTATTATCTAATGTATGATAACCTTTATGTTCTGAATATAACATATGTTACGATAAGTGCGTGTGTATGAGATGAATTTCGGGGACGAAATTCTTTAAGGAGGGGAGAAAATGTAACATCCTAAAATTCTAATATAATTAATAAAAAAAATGGATTAAGTTATAAAAATAAATAAATAAATAAATAAATAAATATAAATAAATAATGATATAATAAAAATACAATGTAATTAAGAAGTTTAGTATATGGGATATGTTAGTATAAAACTTATTAGAATTGGTAAATAATTACAAAAGAAATATTAAATTAAAATAAATAAATAAAAAATATAAATAAAGAAAAAGTATTTCTTATAAAATAAATAAAGAGGAAATATATATAAAAAAATAAAACTAATTACCTCTATGTTAACGTGAATGGAATTCACGTCTGGGGGAAAGAATGCTTGTCAAAGGGGTAGTGGGTTAATGATAATCAGAACAATAAAAAAAAAAAAGAAGAAGGGAATCATAAAAGCAAAAGAAAATCCTATACGCTAGGTTACTGTACCTACATATATATTACGCAACTCAATGCACGCCGCAGTGTAGCGATTTGGGACGATTTCTTCTTCCTTGTCAGTGCAATCGTAACAACAGATTCAAGAACGTCACCAAACGGAAGAAGAATTTTTAGGGAAGCGCTAATTCTAATCATGAATAATTTTTAGAGCACATTGGAGGTCTTCGAGAGGTGAGTAACAATACTTTTTACGAACCTTCTCCATGGTATGAATGATTGTTCGTGTTGACAGTTTTATTATTATTTTTCTTATTGATGGATGAATTGATTTGCAAGTGTGTTCCCCTAAATCTAAAAGAAATTGTTTATTGCTAATTTATAATTCTGTGTGCGAAATTCTTGTGTTTAAGCTAGACGGTAAAATCACTGAAGTTTCGTACTGCGCGTCCAAAACCTCTCAGGAGTAGATTTTCTTTTTATCTTTAACTACTTTTGTGAAGTCTCCTGAATGCCAAGTTCAATTCAATAGGCATTGGTGTTCCACTAACGCGTGGTTTTACCTTTTGGGAGCATATAATTTTATTTAATTGGACTTTAATAGCTTAGACATAGCATGTATTAAATCTCATTTTGCTTATGGTTTAAAAAGAGAATAAGTATATTTTATTGTTATAATTGAAAATATATTCGACATGTTTTATTCGGGATATAAACGATATACGTATGTGAGTGAAGTTTGTTGTTATGCCTCCTAAGATAGATGCATTGACTTTTAACATCGCCATTTAATGGGATGTCGAAATTAAGATATGGGACAAGGAATCCATTTTAAGAACGAGGCTCTCGGTTCACTGTTAATGGGAGGCAGGGAACCCAATTAATTACGGGGTTCTCGGGTCACCATAGGGGCAAGGAGTCAATTCTAAAATGGGATTCCCGAGTTACCATCGGGCAAGGAATCAATTCTAGGACGAGGTTCTCGGGTCACCATAAAGAGGGTGACAAGGAATCAATTCTAGAACGAGGTTCTCGAGTCACCGCAGACTAGGGACAAGGAACCAATTTAATGAGGTTCTCGAGTCACCGAATTGGGCAAGAAACCAACACTGAGGTTTCCGAGCCACTGGATGATTGTTTTATTGTGTGATGTGTGGTTACTTTGTTTAATTAATATATGATATTTGATTATGTTGTCGTTATATGATTATTGTAATTAAATGTATTTTTTTTTAATGAACATTATTTTGAAAAATTAGCGGGTACCATGGATAGTTTTTCCGGTTACCGTGCCGGCTGAGAACATCACTATTTCCGAAATATTTTATAATTGTATTGTTGTTCACTGAGATTTTATATCTCATTAAAAAAGTGTTGTTTTCAGAGCCCGATGACATCATTGTTGCGGTCACTGAGGCTTGAAGAACTACTTTCTTTTTAGCTTAGCTGGTTAGTATTGTAGCATGGCTTACGAGTGCCATGCAGACATCATTTATTATTTTTAGTTTTTCTCCTCGGATTGTAATTAGACGCCCGGTTTTGAGCCTTTTCTTTGATTTGGTTTTATTCAGAGGTATGGATTTAATATTATATCTATTACTTTGATAAATTATTACTATTTTATTTAATATGAGACATTTTCCAGACTTATATAATTGAGAAAATTTTTATATTTAACATATTTTAAAGAAATGTATTAAATGATTTTTATACAATTATTTTGGGTTACTAATGTAACGAAGGACGTTACAACGAGCACTTCTGTTACTTTAGTGGATGAGAGCCTCTGTTACTTTTGTGGACGAGAGCCTCTGTTACTTTAGTGGACGAGCTCTATTTGCCACATCATTGGATGGATACTCCTTTAACTGGTTGAACGTAACCTAGTAGACGAGCTCCATATGCCACGTCATTGGACGAGCCATTATGATACCTTAATGGATGAGCTCCAAAACGTCATTGGACTAGCCATTCTGATACCTTAATGGACGAGCTCCATCTGCCACGTCATTGGACGAGCGCTTCTGATACCTTTAGTAGACGAGCTTTCATCACTTTAGTGGACGCAAGTTTCTATCTCTTGCGTTTTGGACGCGTGCTTCAAACATTACACTGCTGGACGTTTGTTTTAATCACTTGTGTGTTGGATGTGAGCTTCTATCACTACGCTGTTGGACGTGAGCTGCCATCACTACAGTGTTGGACTTGCGTTTCAATCACTTGCGTTGGACGGATGATTCTCTTATTTAATCTGTACACTCGATAGACAGGTTAGCAACCAATATGAAGGTTAATTAAATCATTAACCAATGTTTAGTTCTCATCAAAACTTAGGGAAATGCACATCAGACATTTTAGAGACTTAACAGGATCCCTAATAGCATCTTAAAACAAACTAACATTTTGTAGAAATATAAAACGTCTTATAAGACTCACTGGCCCTAGTCACTAAACTACATCGTTGGAGTCCACAACTTGTGCTCCCGTATCTAATTCATATGGAATTCCATCCAGTTCCTCAGTATTAAACTCCTCCACGAAGTCTTCTCGTACGATCACATAATAAATAAAATACAACATACAGAAAGATATAGGGGATAAGAAACATTTCTATCATCAAAAGCGGAAAAAGTCATAGCATATTATACAATAAATGTCACAGACACTCAACATACATAACTAACAAATCTTCCTCTACCCCAATCTCATACAACTAAACTTTGATACTGACGTGGCCACTACCAATCCTGTCATGCATCCCGATTCCCGTTAGGGATGTTAGTCAGTCGTCCAAGCGACACGCCCACAAACAAAAGTGGTGCACACCCTCATTCCCTTTAGGATGCTTATTCCCATAATGATATTATTCCCACATTCCCGTTAGGGAATAGCTTCACATTTTAAATCTCAGTTGGGACGATCCCACGAGAACTCTAGACCTCATGTGTTCCCAACACATGGTTGTGAATAACAATGCAAATATACGAACCTCACCGACCCACATTAATAACAACTTAGTGCCTTAACCTTCCATTAAAACCTCAACACATATTCTACGTCACCCCACTCCTCTTTGAAATAATTAGTTTAGGCTAGGCACCTCTAAGTCACCATTTATCCTTACCCCCAAACCAACAATTATCTCTCGAACAACATATATCTTTGCTTAAATCCACTAAGAACAAATATTAAAACCAGGCAGATCATGCATAACACAAACAATCATAAATATTCAAATACCACAAAATATCACATAAGCAATTCAATAATAATAATAAATTCAATCAACCTTAGATAAAATCATCCTAACGTCTATAAACCTACAATTCCCGAATCACCATTGGTTTTGTAGAAAAGGTTTCCAATATGATTTTGGCATTGTCGATTACTCGACTACTAGTAGGGTTTAGGTCGCCCTACATAATTATTATAGAATATAGTACTTATCGTTTCCGACGGTAGATTGGTTAATCCCCCCACCTGATTGACGCACGTGCTTTCCCGTACAAGCTCTGAATGCATCCACGTTACTTCCACAAACCTCAGCACGCTGTCCTACAACATCCACAAATCTGTCACCATCCGTCCTTACACATCCACCGTTCTGCTTTCCGTCCCGATTACATGTATAAGTATCAAAATTTGCAGGAAATACCAAATACCAACCGAATCAACAATAGGGTTTCAAATAAATAAATCTATTTGAATCAAGAGACAAAATCAATGGAAAAACATACGAGAACAACGGCTGGACTTAGGGGAAATCGGATTCAAAATAAGCTCATGAATCCTAGGGAAAAGCTACCAAAATAGGGCTACTGTTCAAGCTCCATTTATATGGACACAGTTTTATTTATAAAACTGAACGGTGACAATGAATAAATATTCTTTCCATACCTTCTCAAAAAGTTTCAACCCGATCCAACGGTTAATAAATCTCAGATAGTAATTCTTTGGTGACAGCTTAGATGGTATCCGGGTTTAGTTTCTTACCTCCTAGGCCTGCTGTGCGAGCTTCATTTGGATATGAAGAACCACAAGTCTTGAACCTTCTTCTAAAATTTGGGAATGATCCAACGGTTGAAGAGTGTTTCGAGACTCCCTTACTACGACTGCTCCAACTAGGTTTCAAAGCTTCCAACAAAGGCTTCTTACAACTATTGAGGTTTCTCTCTCAATTATTCTCCTCTAATCCGAAGTAGTGGTTGATAAAGAGAGTTAAAGGGATGAGTAGGATAACTAAGATCATTGAAGTGAGGATTTACCTCTAGATAATAAAAGAAAGTGAAAGAATGATCAAGTTGTGTAAGAACAACAATGGAATTTTTGAAGAAAAAATGGAAGAGATGAAGAAGTGAGTGGGGTGGGGGGTGGGGGGAGAGGCCACGGTTTTGAGGAGTATTTATAGACTAGATTTAGGCTTTGTTTGGTTATAAGGAATTGGTTTACTGGGTTTTGTGAATATTTAATTAATATAAGCTTAACCATAGTTAACAGTTAACTTAACTAGGATTATGTTACTAACTAGGGTTAAAATTCATGTGACTCATAATTAATGTAGGTGTGACTGATTTTGGGCCACATCTAATGAGTCATCCACGACTTATTGATTCAATCCGTTAGCGGTTCCCGAAGACCCCATATGCAGCTTCGTTATTTACCCGATTTCGGTTTTTGAGAGGAAAATGATGAAACGAAAGCAAAATGAAATAGGCATGGTTTATGGAATGTGGTTGCACGAAATTGGAGATATGTGAGAGGTTTACAGCCATGTAAAATGAGTGGTTAAAAGTGCGTAGATGTGTCTTGTTAATAACCGCGAAAGCTTGGGGGTATTTTGGTCATTTTACCCAAAAGTCATGATTACTAGCATTTAATGCTCATAAATGCTTGGTGACTCATCCTCCATGAGTCATCATGTATGACTCGTTGTCCCGATCTCTTGATGGGTCTCTGCAGTTCCGTTTTCGACTCCGTCGGTTTCCCGATTAGGGTTTTACACCCGCGTAAAAGCGTAATATTTCGTTTTCGGTTGAAAATTTTCAAAACAACCAAACTCGTTAGAAATATGATTTAAATATAAACCATTTCGTTCACGAGTCAAAATTAGGTTTTCTGATCATTAAAATCTTACTGTGAATGAAAACACCGACTGTTTTCCGTTCGAACATTTACCAAAATTCGTCCGAATAAACATAATATTTTATTTATGATCAGAAATTTGGAAAATAGAATTCCTCACGTACAAAATATAAAAAATCTACAAAATTATACTGTCATTAAAAAATAGAGACTAGTTTCCGTCTGAGTTTTAAACCCTAAATTTCACCGTAACCTTCTACCATAAGAGAGACTATGAATATGATTTTATTTTATTTAAAAACACTTTCTAACTCTCATATTAAAATATAATTAATTATATTTTAACCGGTTAAATAGGTTAATTAAAAATCAGGCCGTTACAATGAAGATGAAGATTGGGCGAGCGAGATGGAAGATGAGTGAGATGAAAATGATGATGAAGATGATATACCAACATCAGGTTCATCGGACACCGAGGAGGAGGTTGAACAGGGTTCCAACATAGTTCTGTCCGCATTGGCTTCACTTAGAATTGCTGCAGTTCCGGTTTCATCGATGGCTCCTGGTGGTTTTGTTCCCCATCAAGCTGGTTGGTTTCCTCCAACAATTAATAATTTTATTTTGTTATTATTATTACTAATTTTTATTTGTATAAATATTATTATTTTTACTATAATGGGCAAATTATTCATTTTTACTCACTTATAGGTCAATCACATGGTGCATTCTTCAACTCATCCCCCATTATAATTATATAAACTGGGACCATCATGATCAGGAGATAGAATTTGAAGGCGTAGATGTTCCAGGATCGTGGAAAGTAGGTCATGAATTGTATGTTGGCTTGCGATTCGATAGTAAACAGGTAGTTCAAATGGTTGTTAAACATTATTCCATGAATGTTCATCAGGATTTCAAAGTTGTTGAATCTAAATCAACCATTTATTATGTCCAGTGCTCAAATCATTTGACAGGATGCCGATGGAGGCTGAGGGCTATCTTGTCGAAAAAGTCACTAAAGTGGAAGGTTACAAAGTCGGGTGGTCAACATAATTGTGTGAATCGGATGTTGTCGCAAGACCACACAAAGTTGGATTCTAACTTCGCATGCTCGTACATACTAGGTACGATCATTAGTAAATCATAATTTTTTTTATTGTTAATTCCAATTGTAATTTAACTTTTTATTTAAATCGACTTCCTAGCTATGGTCCGAGAAGCGCCATCGGTGGCAATCGCTTTGATACGTGAAATAATTCTAAGTACTTACAGGTACAAGATATCTTACAGAAAAGCATGGAAAGTCAAGCAAAAGGTCATAGTGAAGGTATTTGGAGATTGGGATGAATCTTATACCATGCTACATAGATGGTTACAACATATGCAGTTGTTTTCACCAGATTCATTTTACAAGATTGAGACCAATCTATATGTGGTGGGCAACCGTGTGAACAACTAATATCGCATTTTTCATCATGTTTTATGTACGTTTAGACAATGTTGTGATGTATTTAATCGCTGCAAACCAATAATACAGGTTGATGGCACATTTCTGTATGGTAAGTATCGTGGCACGCTGTTGATTGCCACATCACAGGATGGAAACAGTCATTTGCTACCCCGTGCTTTTGCTGTTGTGGAAGGAGAAACGTTAGATGCTTGGTCTTGGTTTTTGGGATTGATCCGGGAACATGTTACCAATAAGACGGGTATATGTCTGATCTCCGTTCGGCACCAAAGCATTAAATCGGCCGTTTCGAATCCTCACCTAGGTTGACGGCCTCTAAATGCTTATCATGTATATTGTATTCGACATATTGCCAGTAATTTCAACCAGAGATTCAAGAATAAAAAGGTTGAAGGAGGAACTGTTGACTCTAGGTATGTATTTTTCAAACTACATAATTTATTTATTTATGTTTTCTTTAATAATATGGGGACCTAAATAATTTAATGTTTTTGTATAGGGTACATGGCATGCAAGATAAACTTTGATCGGAAGCTCGAGAAATTCCGTGAAACCAATCCTGAAATACAAAGGCGGATTAATGGCATTAGGAAGGAAAATGGTCACTGACTTATGATGCTGGTGGTCGTCGATTTGAACACATAACAACCGAACGCGTTGTCACCACGCGCCAAAAAGAACGAGCGTTTACAAAATAATGTAGATAGGGAAGCGACAACTCGGATGTCGTCTCTCAAGGACTCTTAGGTTGCTATTATTAACAGAAAATCAGTTTTGGGGGGTTTGGAGTGAATGCAAATAAGAAACAAAGCAAAACAAAGCAATGAAAACAAAGCAGTTAAAGAGATTATCAAATAAACTAAAGACGATTAACCTACTGTTCTCGGTTTCCCACTATCATTGGTTCATGTAAATTCCAAGCCCTAAGCAGATTCTAATCCCCACCCGGTTGTAGCAACAATTTACAAGCGAAACCACTACTACAGATATATGTCCCTATTCCCGAATTAAGCAAACGGGGTTAAGCCCTTCGTGAACTAAGCGAACACGAAACGAACACACGCGAATTAAGCAAACGCGATTAATTATAGGAACATAACATCACCGAAACAAATCAACACAACACTATACACTCATGAATTAAGCAAACAGAAACATATAGCATCGCGTTGAAAAGAGAAAAGCAAATAAAACAGGAATTACAGAATCTCAAGTGTGGTAATGGAAACCAATCGCAGTAGATTAATCAAGGAGACTAGTTCTCCATTACAAAAGGGACACAAAAGAAAAGAAAGGAAAATAAACTACTGAAACTACTACTACTACCACTACTGCCTAAGACTGGCTAACAACTAGCCACCATTCTGGCCAACTCCTCAATTCTGCCTACAACAGACTTATATACAAGTTTCTGGAATCAGCTTGCTCGCGAGGCGAATAATACGAACATGCTTCAGCTTTTGGTCTTCTCGCGAGGCGAGCTTATTATTCGCGAGGCGAAACTCTTCAAATTCCAAACTGTCACAGCCGTGACCTTCAACACGCGTAAGCCGTGATGGCTTCTGGTCTTCCAGAGCTGGATTACTCGCGAGGCGAGTCATGTTTCGCGTGGCGAGACAGAATGGTTGGCAATTTCTGGAACTTTCACCTTCTGGTTCGCGAGGCGAATGCCCTTTCGCGTGGCGAGACACTCCATAATTACTCCTTTTTATTACCTGCAAACAAGAAATAACAGTAAGTACTTTATTCGACTCTAAATTAGCTAAATTAACCTAAAAACACTTTACAGACTCAAAATGCTGCTTAAGGACAATCAAGTCTAATTTGGGCGAAAATGATATAAAATTAGCACCAAGCCAAGGTTTTTATTAGTTATAAAACCAGTCAACCAGAGGCTCATCAAAATACCCCAAACTTAAACTTTGCTTGTCCCCAAGCAAACTAAAACTCAAAAACTTAAAAAGACTCAAGACATGTCAAGCTCAAGGATTCAATCAACTTTGCACAAATTTCAAGCAATTCATCAAAATAATTTTTCCTTTAATGTCCCCCCCCCCCCCCCCCCCTTTCAAGCAAAGTGGCCGCGATGTCACCACGCGCCAAAAAGAACGAGCGTTTACAAAATAATGTAGATAGGGAAGCGACAACTCGAGTATCGTCTCACAAGGACTCTTAGGTGTTGTTGTTAATAACAGAAAATCAGTAAAAGTCAGATTTGGGGGTTTTGAGAGTGAAAACTAAATAAAGAAAACAGAAAACAATGCAATAAAAAGTAATTACCAAATAAGCTAAAGAACGATCAATCTACTGTTCTCGGTTCCCCACTATCATTGGTTCATATAAATCCAAGCCCTAAGCAGATTCTAATCCCCTCCCGGTTGTAGCAACAATTAACAACGCAATCACTACTACGGGTATATGTTCCTATTCCCGAAATAACAAACGGGGTTAAGCTCTCATGAACAAACGAACATGAACGAACACACGCGAAATAACAAACGCGATTAAGTATAGAAACATAACATCACCGGAATGAATCAACGCAACACTATACATTCCCGAAATAACAAACAGAAACATATAACATTGCATTGAAAAGAGAAAAGCAAATGAAAACAGGAAATACAGAACCTCAAATGTAAATGGAAACCAATCCCAGTAGATTAATCAAGGAGACTAGTTCTCCATTACAGAAATAAACACAAAAGTAAAGAAATAAACTACTGAAAACTACTACTACTGTCTACCAAAGACTAGCCAAAACTGGCTAACTCTCTGACTAACTCTTCAGTTCTGCCTAAGACAGGCTTATATACAACTTCTGGACTACGCTAACTTGCGAGGCGAGCACACATTCGCGAGGCGAATAATGCGAACAGTCTGCAACTTTTGATCTTCTCGCGAGGCGAGCCTCTTCAGATTCCAAACTGTAACGCCCGTGACCTTTCACACGGGTAAACCGTGATGCTTTCTGACTTCCAGTACTGGATTACTCGCGTGGCGAGTAATGTTTCGCGGGGCGAGATAGAATGGTTGGCAATTTCTGGAACAATCACCTTCTGGTTCGCGAGGCGAATGCCTACTCACGGGGCGAAAGACTCCAGAATTATTTCTTTTTATTAACCTGAAAACATAAAATAGAATAAGTGTTTTATTTAACTCTAAAACAACTAAATTAACCTAAAAACACTTTACAGACTCAAAATACTGCTTAAGGACAATATAGTCTAATTTGGGTGAAAATGATATAAAATTAGCACAAAGCCAAGGTCTTTACTAGTTATAAAACCAGTCAACCAGAGGCTCATCAAAATACCCCAAACTTAAACTTTGCTTGTCCCCAAGCAAACTACAATTAAAAAACTTAGAAAGACTCAAGACATGGCAAGCTTAAGAATTCAATCAACTTTGCACACAAATTTCAAGCAATTCATCAAAACAATTTTTCCTTCAATGTTTCCCCCTTTCAAACAAAGTAATCCCCATATTCATTTATTCTAAACATTTAAGAATTTCATCATTCAAACAATCATTAATCTAAGCAGGGGATCCAAGTTACACACAAAAGAGAGATCACCAATTTCAAACAACTGCCTTCCTCACAAGGGCAATTATTGTTCACTCAATCGCTCAGTTTGTCAGGCTAACAACATTCACTCAGTTTCACTTTTAAGAGCACTTCCCATAAATTTGATTTTCATCTCCAAATGGTCCCCACAGAAAACATGCATGCAACATCAAAATGTCTTTTATGGGTTGTAATGGGGCCTGGCTAAGGGTAGGATATACAAAGGAACTAGGCTGAGGACCCTAGGAACTAAGAGAGCATGAACATTATTTACACTTTGAATTTCCACTCAAGTCCCTTTTCTCATTCATCTTTATGCCTTGGGTGACTACAACCTCTTTTTTTCTAATACTTTTTTTTTTCATTTCTACACTTTTTTTTTTATATAAGCCTTTGGCTCCATTCTTTTTATTGTATTTTTTTTCTTTTTCTTTTTCTCAATCCCAGCAACACATCACCTTGTGGCCACCCCAAACTTAATTTCTTGCAACCATTCTCTTGCTAAAATTCCATGCTCTCCTAATCCTAAGATCGGGTTAACATGGGTTTTTCAGATTTTAGGCTCATAACATTAGGTTATCAAGAATTAATAGGCTAATCAGGCTCAATGGGTTAACTAAGGAACATGCATTAGGAATTGGTTATTTTTAGGCTAAGTAGTTATTTACAAAGAAAATGCCTAAATCATTTGAAACAAACACATAATCATGCAAACCAAAAAGAGATTCAAGCAAATTCAGGAAAGTGCAACTTAAAAAGTGATTTCACAGTCAAGGACATGTTGGATGCTCAAAACCTCACCTGGACATTCATGCAAATTGTTTGACAGAGATTCTATCCCTAGTGTGTGCTTCCTATCACCCCAAACTTATCATAAATCATGCCATCATAATAAAATCTCAAAGTTCAGTTTTCAATCACATGGGGATCATTTTTTTCAAAAAATTTCAAATCCTAGGGGGAAAACAATCAACAAATAACATGCAATCCGTCTGTGCAAAAAATTAATCAAATTCCATCAAACTTGCCAATACCAGACTTAACACACAAATACTCCTGAGCTTCTCAAATTATTCAGGAGCTTTATTGAAAACAAAACAGAAATAAAGCAAGCAAAGAAAATTAAAAGAGCAAGGTTCAGAGAAACTCATTGAAGTGGTCCACCAGGATCCCACTGTCTGTGATACAGTGGCCACGGAATGCCCAAATTGTAGTATGATCCTCCCGGATCCCATGGCCTATAGCATAATGCCCACGTGGTAGACAAATGATGGAAGCTCATTCCATGCTTCCCTAACTTGCAGCCTTTATATGGAAGTGGGTGCTTGACAGTCATGGTAACTCCGCCAAGTGCGGCGAACTTCTCACTTCCTCTTGGGTCACAGATGACCTCTTTCTCAACTTTCTCAATAAAATCCTCCCAATAGAAGTGGGGTTCAACCTCTTGAAATGGCCACAGTGACAAATCCAAAGGCTGGAACTCCATCACCGGTGGCTCCTCAGGGGGAGGTGGCAAACAGTTAGCTGGGGTTACTGGTGCTGCTTCAACTTCTGCATTTTCTTCATTCACTGCATTAACAAATTCATCACCTACTATACATGCAGAAATTTCAGCACACACCACACAAAGTTTAGTGTTAGTAGAATCAGTACATATATCACAATAAAATGAATCAGTAAAATTCTGAATGTCTGGAAATTCAGCAATTAATTCATCTACCCCATTACTCTCAACACATGCATTTGAATCATCTACTCCCATAGGTTCTTCATCATCCTCAGGCACGGGGAAACAGATGTCCTCTTGATCCTCCTGATCCTCATTTCCTATGTTTCCTGAACAGAATAAAGTTGCATAACAGTCTATACACAAAGCAGTGCCATCACAATAACAATCAGCACATGAATTAGAATCAGGGGATTCAACACACAGTTCATCATCAACAGAAAATTATTAAAATTATCATCAGAAGTATCTTCAAGAATAACCATCTGTGAATCTTTATGTTCTTCAAGGGGCTGTGGAGTTAGCATTGCAGCCGAGTTGGCGACAATTTGATCAATTAGAATGGACAACTTCTGAGATTCAGCTTCGCTCCTCTGGTATTCAGCCTCCATCCTCTGTTGGAATTCAAGATTTTGTTGTGCAAACCGTCGGTTGTTCTCTTCCATTTGTGCAGTCATCTGTCTGAACAGGTCCTCTAAGGAAGGTTCGGAAGGTGCAGCTCTGAAGGCAGGATAGTATCTAAACAGGAAGGCTTCCTTCAAATCAAACCAGGTTGAGATGGAATTCTCATCAAGACAATACAACCAATCCCTTGCAGCGCCTTCAAGTGAGAACTGGAAAGCTTCCATCTTGATGTGGTCTTCTGTTATTCCTGCAGGTCTCAGCATTATAGAGCAAGCAATCTGGAATTCCCTCAGATGCTCTTGCGGATTTTCACCTGCAAGACCACTAAACCTTGGCAACCAGTATGATAAACCATAAAAATCAGGAAAATATATGCATGGTGGTTTATAATTAACATTAGGCACGTAACCTTGCATATAATTATCCATGGGAAGGAACTACGAATTGTAACCAGACAAAACAGCTAAAACTAATTCAGCAAATATATTTTTTTTTTTTGCTAATAACAACAAACAAGAGTCCCCGGCAACGGCGCCAATTTTTGGCCGTTTCTACCAGGATCCCATTGTCTGTGATACAGTGGCCACGGAATGCCCAAAGTACGAAGTGATCCTCCCGGATCCCATGGCCTTCAGCATAAGTATGAGAGCGGGTGCCTGATAATCTTGGTACCTCCGCCAAGTGCGGCGGATTTCTCACTCCCTATCAGGTCACAATTGACCTCTTTCTCAACTTTGTCCATAAAGTCCTCCCAATAGAAGTGGGGTTCAACCTCTTGGACTGGCCATGGTGAAAAATCCAAAGGCTTGAACTCCATTGCTGGTTGGTCCACAGGGGGAGGTGGCTGCTCAATGGATGGTACATTTGGAGTATCCATGATGTCAATAACCTCGGCTGAACAATCAGCTTCACTCACACTATCACCCTGCAAAATGGAGTCAAGAAACTCAGCACAAACAGCACACGGGTTAGTGTCAATACAGTCAGTACATGTAGTAACAGAAACTGAATTAGTAGAGGTCTGAATGTCTGGACTTTCAGCACACAGTTCATCCATCCCATCACTTTCAACACGTGCATCTACTTCCAAAGGTTCTTCGTTATCCTCAAGCTTATTGCCTTGATTGTTAGGACGGATTGCATAGCATCGAGGCAAATAAGTATCTTCTGTCAGAATGGGGCATGCCTCAAACAGATGCTCAAGCGAGCCGCACATGCCACAAAACCTTCTCTGCTGAAACAATTGCTTCAAATAAGTGAGCCTATCCATTCCATCAAAATTAGGATAAATTGTGCATGGTGGTGGTTTATAATCAACATTAGGCATATCACCAAACAGTAATTTATCCATAGCAGTACTAAGATCCATAATCAGACAAAACTAATTCAGCAAAGAGAATTTTTTTTTTAACTGTTAATAACAACAAGAGTCCCCGGCAACGGCGCCAATTTTTTGAACGCGCTGTCGCCACGCGCCAAAAAGAACGAGCGTTTACAAAATAATGTAGACAGGGAAGCGACAACTCGGATGTCGTCTCTCAAGGACTCTTAGGTTGCTATTATTAACAGAAAATCAGTTTTGGGGGGTTTGGAGTGAATGCAAATAAGAAACAAAGCAAAACAAAGCAATGAAAACAAAGCAGTTAAAGAGATTATCAAATAAACTAAAGACGATTGATGAGCCTCTGTTTGACTGGTTTTATAACTAGTAAAGACCTTGGCTTTGTGCTAATTTTATATCATTTTTACCCAAATTAGACTTTATTGTCCTTAAGTAATATTTTGAGTCTGTAAATTGTTTTTAAGTTAATTTAGTTGATTTAGAGTGAATAAAGTATTTACTTTTATTTTCTGTTTTTCAGGTTAATAAAAGGAATAATTCTGGAGTTTCTCGCCCCGCGAGAAGGACGCTCGCCTCGCGACCCCGAAGCTGACTGTTCCAAGAAAATGCAAAGTCTCTGGTTCGCCCCGCGAATAAATGGCTCGCCTCGCGAGTCATCCAACCATGAAAAGTCAGAGACGATCACGGTTTGGGCGTGTTGACGGTCACGGGCGTTGCAGTTGGGAATTTGAAGCGGTCGCCTCGCGAAGCTATGCTCGCCTCGCGAGAAGACAAAGAGTTGCAGACCTTTCATGTTATTCGCCTCACGAGAAGTGCTTCGCCTCGCGAGGACTTGGATTCCAGAAACGTGTATATAAAGCAGTTTTAGGCAGAACTGAAGAAGTTAATCAGAGTTAGCCAGTTTTGGCTAATCTTTGGTAGACAGTAGTAGTAGTTTTCAGTAGTTTATTTCTTTTCTTTTGTGTTTTACTTTTGTAATGGAGAATTAGTCTCCTAGATTAATCTCTTTGGAATTGGTTTCTGTTAACACTTGAGGTTACTGTATTCCATGTTTAGTTGCTTTTCTCTTTTCAATGCCATGTTTGTATGTTTCGTTTTGTTATTTCGGGAATATATAGTGTTGTATTGTTTCATTTCGGTGATGCTATGTTCCTATATATAATCGCGTTTGTTATTTCGCGTGTGTTCATTCATGTTCGTTTGTTCATGAGAGCTTAACCCCGTTTGTTATTTCGGGAATAGGAACATACATCTGTAGTAGCGGTTTTCGTTTGTTAATTGTTGCTACAACCGGGAGGGGATTAGTATCTGCTTAGGATTTGCATGAACCAATGATAGTGGGAAACTGAGAACAGTAGGTTAATCGTCTTTTGTTTATTTGTTATTCTCTTTAACTACTTGGTTTTCATTATTTTGTTTCCTTAATTTAGTTTGAAATCTCAAAACCCCCAGTTCTAACTTTTTCTGTTAATAATAACAACACTAAAGAGTCCTTGAGAGACGATCCAAGTTGTCGCACTATACTGCATTATTTTATAATCGCTCGTTCTTTTTGGCGCGTGGCCACAGCGCGGTCAAAAATTGGCGCCGTTGCCGGGGACTCTGGTTTGTTGTTATTAGCAGAAAATAATTTTTGAAGGAAAAAAAAAAAACTTTTTGCTTTGCTAATTAGTTTTGTCTGCTTTGTCTGGTCTGTAAATTTTATTTTCCCCCATGGATAATTACATGTATGGGTATTTACCTAATGTTTATTATGAACCACCACCTTGCATGTATTATCCTAATTCTGCTGGAAATTATGAGTATAGCAATGGTTTTGATATGACTGTAATGAATGCTTATCCTAGCCAACAGGTTAGAGATCAAGGCAGCCTGGATGAGATTGCTTCTATGATACAACAAATGGCCGAGAACAATCAACGGATGGCAGTAAGCCAGCAATACCAGCCTGACCCTACACTAGCCCAACTCAGTTTGGAAGAAATGCTACAACAAATGGCTGCACAAACGGAAGCATACAATCTTGAATTTCAACAGAGGATGGAGGCAATGGAGGCAAGTAATCGTGAAGCCCAACAGAGGGACCAAGCTGAATCTCAAAAGTTGTGGGTTCTAATTGATCAAGTTACCGCCAACTCGGTTGCAATGCGAACTCCACAGCCCCTTGAGGAACATAAGGATTCACAGATGGTTATTCCTGAAAATACTTTTGATAATAATTCTGATGATAATGTTTCTGTTGATGATGGTTTATGTGTTGAATCCCCTGATCCTAATGCTTGTTATTGTGACGGAACTGCTTTGTGTGTTGAATGTTTTACAGGTTTATACTTTTCAGGAAAAATAGAAAATGCGGATCGTTTTGCAGGTTTGTTCTGTTCAGGAAACTTAGATCAGGAGGATCAACAGGACGTCTGCTCCCCCGTGCCTGAAGATAAAGAAGAACCTTTGGGAGTAGATGATTCAAGTAAAACAATTGAATGTGTTGAGAGTAATGGGGTGGATGAATTGATTGAAGAATTCCCAGACATTCTAACTTTTTCTGATTCATTTTCTTGTAATATATGTACTAACTCTAACCCTTGTGTGGTGTGTGCTGAAATTTCTGCGTGTATAGCAGGTGAAAATTTTGTTAGTGCAGTGGATGAAGACATTGCAGAAGTTGAAGCAACACCAGTAACATTCTCTAACTGTTTACCACTTCCCCCTGAGGAACCATCTCTGGATTTTGCACCCTTGGATTTGGCACCCTGGCCAGTCAAAGAGGTTGAGCCCCAATTCTATTGGGAGGATTTTATGGACAAAGTTGAAAGAGAGGTCAACTGTGACCTGAAGGGGAGTGAGAAGTCCGCCGCACTCAGCGAGGTTATTATGATTGTCAAACGCTCACTCCCATATCAAAGCTGCAAGCTAGGAGACCATGGAACAAATTTCAGTCCTTTGGCTACCACGTGGGACTTATGCTACAAGCAGTGGGATCCTGGTGGAACCGCCCTTCAATGAGTTTTCTTAACCCTTTCTCCTTTTTAATTTTCTTTTCCTTACTTTATTTCTGTTTTGTTTTTAATAAGGCTCCTGAATAATTTGAGAAGCTCGGGAGTTGTGTTTGTGTCTTGATTATGGCAAGTTTGATGGATTTTATTAATTTTTGCATAGATTGATTGCATGATATGTTTTGACTGTTTCCCCCTAGGATTTGAAATTTTTTTGAAAAATGATCCCCATATGATTGAAAACTGAACTTTGAGATTTTTGTTATGATGGCATGATTTATGATAAGTTTGGGGTGATAGGAAGCACACACTAGGGATAGAATCTCAGTTAAACAATTTGCAAAAAAAAAAAATGTCCAGGTGAGGTTTTGAGCCTCCAACATGTTTTTGACTGTGAGAATCTCTTTTAAGTTGCACTTTCCTGAATTTGATTGAATCTCTTTTTGGTTTGCATGATTATGTGTTTGCTTCAAATGATTTAGGCATTTTCTTTGTAAATAGCTACTTAGCCTAAAATAACTAATTCCTAATGCATGTTCCCTAGTTAGCCCCTTTGAGCCTATTAGCCTGTTAATTCTTGATAACCTAATGTTATAAGCCCAAAAATCTAGAAAACCATGTTAACCCGATCTTAGGATTAGGAGAGCATGTAATCTTAGAATGGGTGCAAGAAACCAAAGTTTGGGGTGGCTGCAAGGTGTAACATGTTGTTTGGGATTGAAAAAAAAAATAAAGAAAAAAAAAAGACGAGAAAAGTGTAAAAATGAAAAGAAAAAAAAATAGAAAAAAAAGAAAAAGAAAAAGAAAGAAAGAAATAGAAAAAAAAATGATGAAATGAAAAAAAAATAAAAGTGCAAAAAATTCAAAAAGACTGTTTGAATAAAAAGGCTGTAGCCACCCAGAAGTGTAAAGAAAAAAAAAATTAAGAAAGGAACTTGAGTGAATTTCAAAGTGTAAATAATGTTCATGCTCTCTTAGTTCCTAGGGTCTTCAGCCTAGTTCCTTTGTATGTCCTACCCTTAGCCAGGCCCCATTACAACCCATAAAAGACCTTTTGATGTTGCTTGCATGTTTTCTGTGGGAATCATTTTGAGATGAAAATCAAATTTATGGGAAGTGCTCTTAAAAGTGAAATTGAGTGAAAGCCTGACACAAACTGAGCGATGAGTGAAACACAAATTTCCCTTGTGAGGAAGGCAGTTGTTTGATTTTGGTGATCTCCCTTTTGTGTGTAACTTTGACCCCCTGCTTAGATTTCTGATTGTCTGAATGATTAATTTCTCAACTGTTTAGAATAAATGAATGTGGGGATTGGATTACTTTGCTTGGAAGGGGGGGAACATTGAAAGAAAAAAAAAAATTCTTTGAAAAATTGCTTGAAATCTATGTGAAAGTTAATTGAGTTCTTAAGCTTGCCATGTTTTGCCAGGTCTTGAGTCTTTTTGAGTTTTTGAGTGTAGTTTGCTTGGGGACAAGCAAAGTTTAAGTTTGGGGTATTTTGATGAGCCTCTGTTTGACTGGTTTTATAACTAGTAAAGACCTTGGCTTTGTGCTAATTTTATATCATTTTTACCCAAATTAGACTTTATTGTCCTTAAGTAATATTTTGAGTCTGTAAATTGTTTTTAAGTTAATTTAGTTGATTTAGAGTGAATAAAGTATTTACTTTTATTTTCTGTTTTTCAGGTTAATAAAAGGAATAATTCTGGAGTTTCTCGCCCCGCGAGAAGGACGCTCGCCTCGCGACCCCGAAGCTGACTGTTCCAAGAAAATGCAAAGTCTCTGGTTCGCCCCGCGAATAAATGGCTCGCCTCGCGAGTCATCCAACCATGAAAAGTCAGAGACGATCACGGTTTGGGCGTGTTGACGGTCACGGGCGTTGCAGTTGGGAATTTGAAGCGGTCGCCTCGCGAAGCTATGCTCGCCTCGCGAGAAGACAAAGAGTTGCAGACCTTTCATGTTATTCGCCTCGCGAGAAGTGCTTCGCCTCGTGAGGACTTGGATTCCAGAAACGTGTATATAAAGCAGTTTTAGGCAGAACTGAAGAAGTTAATCAGAGTTAGCCAGTTTTGGCTAATCTTTGGTAGACAGTAGTAGTAGTTTTCAGTAGTTTATTTCTTTTCTTTTGTGTTTTACTTTTGTAATGGAGAATTAGTCTCCTAGATTAATCTACTGGAATTGGTTTCTGTTAACACTTGAGGTTCTGTATTCCATGTTTAGTTGCTTTTCTCTTTTCAATGCCATGCTGTATGTTTCTGTTTGTTATTTCAGGAATATATAGTGTTGTATTGTTTCATTTCGGTGATGCTATGTTCCTATATATAATCGCGTTTGTTATTTCGCGTGTGTTCATTCATGTTCGTTTGTTCATGAGAGCTTAACCCCGTTTGTTATTTCGGGAATAGGAACATACATCTGTAGTAGCGGTTTTCGTTTGTTAATTGTTGCTACAACCGGGAGGGGATTAGTATCTGCTTAGGATTTGCATGAACCAATGATAGTGGGAAACTGAGAACAGTAGGTTAATCGTCTTTTGTTTATTTGTTATTCTCTTTAACTACTTGGTTTTCATTATTTTGTTTCCTTAATTTAGTTTGAAATCTCAAAACCCCCAGTTCTAACTTTTTTCTAACTTTTTCTGTTAATAATAACAACACTAAAGAGTCCTTGAGAGACGATCCGAGTTGTCGCACTATACTGCATTATTTTATAATCGCTCGTTCTTTTTGGCGCGTGGCCACAGCGCGGTCAACGATTAACCTACTGTTCTCGGTTTCCCACTATCATTGGTTCATGTAAATTCCAAGCCCTAAGCAGATTCTAATCCCCGCCCGGGTGTAGCAACAATTTACAAGCGAAACCACTACTACAGATATATGTCCCTATTCCCGAATTAAGCAAACGGGGTTAAGCCCTTCGTGAACTAAGCGAACACGAAACGAACACACGCGAATTAAGCAAACGCGATTAATTATAGGAACATAACATCACCGAAACAAATCAACACAACACTATACACTCCTGAATTAAGCAAACAGAAACATATAGCATCGCGTTGAAAAGAGAAAAGCAAATAAAACAGGAATTACAGAATCTCAAGTGTGGTAATGGAAACCAATCGCAGTAGATTAATCAAGGAGACTAGTTCTCCATTACAAAAGGGACACAAAAGAAAAGAAAGGAAAATAAACTACTGAAACTACTACTACTACCACTACTGCCTAAGACTGGCTAACAACTAGCCACCCTTCTGGCCAACTCCTCAGTTCTGCCTACAACAGACTTATATACAAGTTTCTGGAATCAGCTTGCTCGCGAGGCGAGAACATCTTCGCTAGGCGAATAATACGAACAGGCTTCAGCTTTTGGTCTTCTCGCGAGGCGAGCTTATCATTCGCGAGGCGAAACTCTTCAAATTCCAAACTGTCACAGCCGTGACCTTCAACACGCGTAAGCCGTGATGGCTTCTGGTCTTCCAGGGCTGGATTACTCGCGAGGCGAGTCATGTTTCGCGGGGCGAGACAGAATGGTTGGCAATTTCTGGAACAGTCACCTTCTGGTTCGCGAGGCGAATGCCCTTTCGCGTGGCGAGACACTCCAGAATTACTCCTTTTTATTACCTGCAAACAAGAAATAACAGTAAGTACTTTATTCGACTCTAAATTTGCTAAATTAACCTAAAAACACTTTACAGACTCAAAATGCTGCTTAAGGACAATCAAGTCTAATTTGGGCGAAAATGATATAAAATTAGCACAAAGCCAAGGTTTTTATTAGTTATAAAACCAGTCAACCAGAGGCTCATCAACAACCAACTTGTCTGAATATGTGAATAAAATTTTAAAGGGTGCTAGGAATTTGCCAATCACCGCTTTGGTTAAGTGTTTGTTTGCTAGGATCATCGAGTATTTTGTTCAACGGGGTGCGGAAGCGAGAGGCAAGCTTAGTTCTGGTCACCGATATTCTGACAAGGCAATGAAGAAGCTCTTGAAACATCAAGAAGATGCTTCTTCGCATTAGGTCCGTCGATATGACAACCAGAATCTATGATTCGAGGTAGAAGAGACTTTCAATCCGGTCACCTAGAAATGGGCTCGCTGTTGGAAGGTCAACTTACAAACGAAATATTATCGGTATGTAAAATTTCAAGCATTTCACTTGCCATGTTCACATGTGATTGTTGTATGTGCGGCCATGATGCTCGACCATGACCAGTATATTAACGATATATACAAATGACGCAACATCATTAATGTTTACGCTCCCCAGTGGTTTCCGATCGAAAATGAGGAAGAAATACCCGAGATACAACAGCTTTCGACCTTAGTGCCGGATGTGTCGATGCTACGCCTGAAAGGGATACCCAAGTCAACCCGCATTCGTAATGAGATGGACTAGGTAGAGTCACAACTGACCCAACGATGTGGATTGTATAGGTCCCAGGGTCATAACCGGTGCCACTTCCCTCAACGAGCTGGAGGATCAGGAAGTGGAGGAGTTGGTACGGAAGATAATATTTAGATTACACCCTCTTATGTATGGTTTCCAATTCTTTGTTTTAATACATCAAATGCTACGACATATAATTAGTATGTGTTGTTATAATAATAAATGGCTACAATTTCAAGACGAATCAAAAATATAACGAAACAAAATATCAAGTTACTCCATTAAGTACAAAATTGGTATAAATGTCCGTTAGGTACAAAATACAAAATATCAATTGGATAATATTGTACATAACTACAATGCAACTGTAAGGTGACTACTGAGCGTGATCACCATCATGCTGAAAGGGAGACAAGATGCACTGCCGTGGTTTACCCCGAGCCTCACGACGTGGATTTCTTCTGACATTAGGCTCAACTTGAACTGGGCCTTCACTTGCGGAGCTAGAGTCTAAAATTGCGACAGAAGTCGACGTTCAAGTCAATACCCATACCAGCGTATCCAGGAGAGTACATTGGAGTGTTTTGTATTTGCTCAATCATGGGGTTGGGTGCATCTGGTGTGTTAGCAGTCGGGTGATATGCGGGTGGTGTGAAGAACAAATTGGGTGAAGTTGGATGCATATGAGAATGAGTATGCATGGACGATGAGGAATGGGGAGGCATGGACGATGGTCCTGCCTTGCCAGTATGAAAATAAGTTGGAGCGGGTTCCTGTGACAAGTCATGATCCTGGTTAGGCGCATAATAATATCCTTCTCCGCGTCCCGGTATAGGCGGTCTGTAGAAATTTTGTTGTTCGAGACACTGTCTTCTCCTACCAAGAGACCGACCCTCCACTCTTGCTGCTGGCACACGTGCAAACGGAGGAATCGACTCCACGGCTTGTGTGAGAGGTACAGCTAAGATAGTAGGTATAGTGATGTTATCTGCCTCGTCCGATGCTGCCAGTATGGCCGCAAGCTCTTCCTTAAGTTCACCAAACGTGAACTCTGGTTGACCCTCAGGAGTACTTAAATAGTACAACCGCTCCATCCCATCAACCTACAATAAGGTGAATAACTATTAACAATAATTTTTATAAATATAATTCAATCAAAAAACAATATGTTGGGAAACTTAAACGTTACCGAATATCCACTACAAAAAAACAATTGTTTAGCGACCGTAAGTTTCGGTCGCTAAACCATGTAAATCGGTCGCTATTTGTTTTAGCGACCGAATCAGAGACCGATTTATGATGGTAGCTGAATACCTGGTCTCTAAGGTTTTAGCTACCGAATTATTATTTCGGTCGCTAATTAGCGACCGTAAATTCGGTCGCTATATAATAGTAATCGGTCGCTATTAGGTTGGTCGCATTTTTTGGGTAACCATTTTTAGCGACCGATAATCGGTTGCTAATTCGGTCGCTAATTTTGGTTACTGTTAACCTATATTAGCGACGGATTTTCGGTCGCTATACATCATCTGTAAATCTTAAATAAAGTTTAGCGACCGAATTATTGGTTTCTAATTCGGTCGCTAAACTGGTTATTATTAATTTTTTTAAAATTTTAATTTTTATAATAATTTTTTTTTTTTGAATTTCTTTAAACGTTAAAAAAATTACTAATAAAACACACCAAATAACTTATGAAATATACAATCATAAAAAATAATAAATATATATAAAAAGAATAATAAAAAATGTCGTACAAGAATCGTTTAAAGTCAAAAATATGGAGAGAAAAAATCAGTCATGATGAGGGGGAGATGGAGGAATCCAATCATCCTCAGCGTCCGTACCACCGACGTCTGCTAGCTGATCGTCCTCTGCAGAGAGCAAACATCGAGGCCGGCGGCGGAATCGGAGGAGCGGCAGCAGGCGGCACAACCGTCAGAGCATCATCCTGAGCAACTGGAGTGTGGATCCTCATCTGCTCCAACACCAGCCGCAGTGTCTGGCCCTGCTCGATGCTCGCCTGCATCAGCTGCTGGTGTGCCCGAGTCAACTGTGCAATCTGGTTCGCCATCTTCTGCTCTCTCTCGCTCTTCTCCCGAAGCTCCGCGTTCAGCTGCGTGATGGTGTCCTGCATTTGGTGGAACTGCTCCTGAGGGGCGGTATCGGCGCAACAAGGAGCAGGCGTGCCGGACGATGAAGCGATGAACTCGGCTCCCAGGTGTCCGAGGCCATACATGTGCCCCTTCTTGTTCCTGCCCCCGACGACCTCCAAATAAATGGCATTATCGTCGACGGAGACAGGAGAGCAGCCATCACCAGTCAAAGCCTCATCTTGTGACTGTGAGGCACGTGATATGGCATCGTCCTTCTTCTCATTGAAGCCCGCCTACAAAGTTGAATAGATTTAGTTAAAATAATTATATCCAATATTAACAAATCATTTATAATAAATTACAAGTAAACACTAAATTATTTTTTTGCTTACAAGATAGTTACTGAGCCTTGTCGTTGACCCATGTCCCCGACTTCAACTTCTTCGTCCCTCTCCACCAACTCCATAACAGATCGGGGCATTGTTTTTCGTGCTTTCTGCACAGAATAATATAATATTAAATTCATAAGAATAATTAAAAATGAAAACTAATTAATTAAATAGTATATTAAGTCAAAAGTTTAATGTATTACCAGCTCGTCGTAGTGGGCGGCGGCTGATTTAGACCCACCGATCCAAGCACATGCGCCACCATCAGAAGCTCGATTACGCCGAGCTGTGGCCTGGATCTCCTGGAACTTCTCAGTAGCCCAATACTGGTCCAGCTGCCTCTTGATCTCAGGATCCACCCACCTCCCCTTATTCTGCCCCTTCCTCAGCTTGTTCATCAGATTCTTCATAACCAGTGAGCCTTTATGCTCAAATATGTCCCTGACGAGAGACTCTAAAGCTAAGTCCCACCTATACTCTTTCTGCAACTTACAGTTGTTAGGAAATTCGTGTGTACATATATATAATATAAATTTAATTTAAAAAACTTAATAAATTGTTACCTTAAACTCTAGAAACAACTGATCCCTATGGCCCAGTGGGATGGCCTTCCATGTAGGGCATGGACCATCAAACTTGCGTCGCGGGATCTTCGAGATCGAATCAGAAGGGCCCTCATGGGCGTAAAGCTGCAGCAAAATTAGAGCATTAATAAATGTTATAATTAAATTTTAAAAACAAGTAAATAGAAATTAACGATACTTTATATATATTAAAAAATTAAATTAGCATACTCGTTATCCCCCCCGGGGATAAGAAGAATCCTCCTGTCGGATGGACCACGACTCTCCTGTCCCGATGATGATGATGGTCCTATCATCGTAGGTGTGGATGATGAGGGTGCAGCCTGTATCCCGACCACATGAGGATGGGTGGGGGGTGCAACTCCATCACCCTGAGGTGTCCCGTCAACAGAGGTGCTGGTAGGATGGTCTCGATCTGAAGGCTGTGGGTCGGCCGGCGAAGGGACTCTCGCAACACGACCTCCACGACGACCTCCACGACGACCCCTACCTCTGGAGGAATCCGCCATCTGTGAAAAAAAATGAAAATATGATTACACAATAGTGTAAATAATACAAAAATAAATTACCTAATAAGTAGAATGACATTCACACAATGAATTATGACATAAATAAATTACCTAAGTAGAATCTCCGTCACTAAATTCACCCTCTCTCTCATCAGTATCACTTGATCGGAATGTACCTTCGCTAGATGCGTCCAACTCGGATTGATCCATTAACTCTCTTTCAACTTCTTCCCCATTTCCTGAAATGTCCGCCAGAGAATTAACAATAATGTCCGGCGTAATTTGCAACGGTACGTGGGGTCTTGAAAACTTATCATCTTGGTACGGAGCATCTTTTTCAGGCTGGTTGATTACATTATCAGTAATTATACTGCGAGCCTTTATCTTAATAACACCCAACCAGCCATGATGTCCTTCGGGATATGGCGAGTAATAAACCTGCTCTGCCTGTTGTGAAAAAATGAATGGGTCGTACGCCTTATTATACCTTCGAGACAGCCTAACTTGAACAATACTCATCATATCATAGAATCTTTGAGCTTCAGGATTCGGATTCTCCTCTATGTATTGGGAACCCATTCCACCATCTTCTCCCCCATCTTCTTCTAGTACAACACCAACCGATGGTCCAGCATGATCCATTATCATCTGCTCGTATGGATTCAATTCTTCCCTCCCGTCACCACTTCCATAGTATGAACCTTCAGCCACAATCGGGTTTAAGTCAGGCAACGTCTCACCATGGTTACTCCACCAATAGTAATCAGGCATGAAGCCCTTCTCATAAAGATCGGCTACAACTCCATCCACACTTTTGAAAGATTGACACTTGCATCTTTTGCAAGGACACCTCAATTGATCACCGCCTGTACCGTATAAATCTCTCCTGGCTAACAACAAACTCTATAAACTCACCCACTCCAACTCTATACTCTTCCCTAAGACGTTTATTCCGATCCAACCTACGATACATCCATTTTCGATTCTCCGGAATATCCATTGCTGGCAATTAAATAGCCTGACCAATCCTACAATAACACTTATATATTACGGTGCATTCCAATAACTCCATCAATCTCGTTCTTATGACAAGGTATGAACCTATCCCATTCGAGAAGAAACCTTTGTCACACTCGGCTACTAATAGTTATTCCCATATTCAAATACCTTATACTTGACAAAATTTGGCAAAGCATTTCCCATCGATCTCCAAGTTACACGACTCGAGCACGGTCAGAATCACCGCGATCAAGTATGCACCAGGAGAACAAAAGGAAATGCATCAGACCGAGATTTCAACAAGTATATAAGGCATTTGAACATTGAAATGACTATTGTACGAGTGTGAAAAAGGTTTTTCCCAAACTGTCCCACTTGGACAATTCAAGATTCAATTCAATGAGCATGCATACCTTGATAAGTTACGCATGCTCATTAATATTGAATCTCAAATAGGAAACTAAGGCTTTCGTAAATTAATTATTAACTCTAACAGAAAATAAAACCATTAACCTATAAATATTGCAACATTGTTGAGTTTATATAAATTGCAGCGTAAATCAATACAAACTTAGATTAAATATTGTAGCAAACATCCTATTGAGCTCCGCTCTCCACTAACAAGTAGCAGTTAATAGTCAAACACATGCATAATTTCTAAATTATCAAGATACAACCAAAGATCCCGCCTTTCGGACAGGATCACATCCTATTGAGCTCCGCTCTCCACTAACAAACAACACATATTGACAAACACATGCATAAACATTAAATTATCAGCATACAATCATACAAGATCACATCCTATTGAGCTCCGCTCTCCACTAACAAACAACACATATTGACAAACACATGCATAAACATTAAATTAATTATCAGCATACAATCAGACAAGATCACATCCTATTGAGCTCAGCTCTCCACTACCAAACAATTAAGACGATAATTCACATAATACATTACACTGAGTGTTCAGAGAACTGACCTGAGAGAGAAAACACAACTAAGCAAGGATAAGTGGAGGAGCCGGTAGAAGAATATGACAACAAGGACCTATCGTGCATAAATGTTCATGTTAGTAAACATGACAGTGCCCATTAAAATATAAAATAATAGAGAGAAAACTGAAAGGTGTAATTGATTGAATGAGAAAGTTTATTACATCAAGTCATATATAAAAGTGACTTATATTATATGTAAGATAAAGCAACTGATTTGTAACTAACCACTAATTAACTATATTAATTATATGATCTAATAGTCCATCCTAGATAGATATAAATAAAATAAAATCAATTTACATTAATGAGGTTCTTAGCATAGAAAGAAGACCTTGATGAATTTTTCATCCCTTGCTTCACTACATTTTCGTCATCTCCAATATCATCTATTTTGCATGAATATTGGAGGTGTTCATGTATTTTTATACTAAAAAGACCTACGAATTTGTGCCTTAAAAGCTTGCACAAAAATGGTTTTAATTTTTTACTTATTGATTGATTCATCCACAAATTTTAACTCAAGGGAATTAAGACAGTGAATGTGCCGTAAATGACAAGGTTTTTCTATACATTAGGAGTTTGAATTTTGAAACTTGATAAACAAGGTAGAACCTTAGAAGGAAGCTAATAAATATGTAACTAATAAGTAACATGACCATTTTTGTATATCGGCCAGCTTGCATGCGACCTTTTTGACTCCACAGTTGAATTTTCATCTCTGTTCCCCTATTACATATTACACCAGTAACAATGGCAGACTTTGCATTTCATACCCAAATACTATATTCTTCCTACAAAGAAAAACAACTAGGCAAGCTGAGCTGATGATGGATGATTAGGAGGACAAGCCTTCCTTCATCACAGTCATCAAGGAAGGCATCAACACCCAGAAAATGGTGATGGTTTTGTTTTACTGTTTTCCCATTGATCTTATGCTACAATTTCTATTCTTTTCTAGTGAGAAATACTTGTCTTACTTCCTATGTTGGGACCTGAGAAACTAGATCAAAACAGGATTTTTAGCATTAGCATTTAGCATTCTTATTATTCTATATGTTCTATTTTATTTTATTTTTAATATGACTTTTGTTTAAGCTACTTGGGCATGGCCATAACTTTGTCTTGCAGATAATCCCACCGAAGTTTCTGAAGGATTTGGATGAAGACTTCTCAAGTAACGGATTAATTAACTATATTAATTATATTAATTATATTAACTATATTAATTATATGATCTAATAGTCCATCCTAGATAGACAAGATGTTAGGGTCTTAGTTAGTAGGGAAAAATTGTCATAACTCACAAATTCCATTTCTATGATTTTCTAGAATTTAAATCATAAAAATCAAGGAATATGGAAAGTTGTAGCAACTTAGTGATTTGAATGAAAAACATGAAGAGAAAGGAAGGATGATCATTGATCACTAGACAAGCACAGATATCAAATTTGGAGATTTGTTTCCCTTTATGCAAAGAGTTACAAATTTTTGAAATCTAAGAGTAAAATAAAAGGGTATGGTTCGGCCAAGTGGGGGAAAATAGGGGAGAAATTTTTGTTCATCAAATCATTTGGCAAGCATGAAGAGTATGATTATAGAAGCACCAATATTAAGTTTCAAGACTTAAATCAATGGGTACAAAGAGTTATGATTTTTCTACCATTTTCAAGCTTAATTCTTTTTGAACAAAATTAAGAACAAGCATGAAGCTAATCAACTCAACATCAATTGTAATGAAGAAAGGTTGGAGGAAAATTACCTCTAAGTGATGATCCTTGAGTAAGAAATCAAGACACCTTGAGAAACTAAGAGAAAAGAGATAAATGTGTTGGATGAAAAAATGAAAATGATGAGTAACAAAAACACACATCCCTAAACTCACACACATACACTAAACACACACACATACACTAAACACACATCTCTGCACACACACACACACACAAACATCCCAAACAGACACACACACATACACTAAACACACATCTCTGCACACACACACACACAAACATCCCAAACAGACACACACACAGAGCACACACACACCTACCCTATGATTACAATCCAATTGAACACACAAACTTTAGTACACAGAACACACAACAAACACACACTCACAACACACACACACACAACACAACAAACACACACACAACACCAATGTACACACAACACACAACAGTAACAACAATGTAGAGAAAGACAACAAGAGAAGCAATTACCTCGGTCAGTGTGAGGGAGGGCGTTGTGGTGGTGGTGGTGTGAGCAATGTGACCAGAATGAGCCCTGAAATGAGGGGGGAAATGATAGACAGTGACATAGTGAGACAATGAGACAGAGAGATGGAGTAGAGGAGAGCTTACCTGAGCAGAGGGGAGATGACGGTGGTGACGACGATCGGAGGTGTCTTGGGGTGTTGAGGTGGCCGGAGCGCGCGCCGTAGAAGAGAGAAACAGTGGGTGGGAGAGAGAAAACGCCGGAAAAAATGAGGAAAAAGGAGGTTCTATCGAATTTAGGGATTTCAGTTTTAGCGACCGAATTAATTCGGTCGCTAATATGGTTAGTCTTAATTTAAATTTGTAATTTTAGCGACCGAATTAAATTTCGGTCGCTAACACGCGCAATTTTATTTTTTCAACGCGCCATTTAGCGACCGAATTCATATCGGTCGCAAATATGAATAAAGTTTAAAGTGTGAATTCATAAATTTAGCGACGGATTTATAAATCGGTCGCTAATATAAACACAGTTTGACCGTTGCATTTAATTCGGTCGCCATTTCGGTCGCTAACAATTCATAAATTTATGACTTTTACTTTCCTTTGTTTAGCGACCGAAGTAGCGACCGATATCTCTGCTACGCTCTATTTCGGTCGCTATTTCGGTCGCAGAATCAACTCTAACCATTGTTTCATGTAGATCCTACAATCGGTCTCTATTTCAGTCGCAAAAAGGAACCTAAAAATTCAGTCACTATTTTCGGTCGCTAAATGACCTTTTTTTTGTAGTGATCCTCGGAGTGCACCTTCCCTGCCAACCCATCGACGTGTCCGACGCAAGTACCACTACATATACTCTGATTGCTTATTTAGGAGACCAATCTGTGGTTGATTATAAAAAATCACCTTCATGTGTCTATCATTCCAGAATCTAATGTCATCGTCCAAGATGAGTTCCCAATTCTCAGATTGTTTGCCCCTAAATGACAGATCATGGTGATCTTTTGGTTGGGAAGGCGCATCGGGTATATGTTGCTGCATGCTGAATTGATGCATCACACGATCTGGTTGATGCCACTCGACAATGTTGAAGCATATGAAAGGAAGAACAACCCTCCATAAGTACATGGCTTGTAGACAGACCATGGGTAGTGTTGGCATCATCATGTCGTCGTACGGACATCAAATAATCTACCAACATGGAACAAAATAATGCAATTACATTCCTAAGATGGAGACACCATAAATAATACAATACATTCCTAATTTTAATTAAATTGACAAATTATACTTACATCGCGATGCTTCATTTTGTCAAATCGTTCACAATAATACGTCAGGGGGTGCATCTGCCTGTTATAAGTAACCCTTGAACGCCACCTGTCATTGTCTAAAAAAAGAATATCAGATCAAGTATAAGATACAAACAATCATGATTACGAATTTTACATGCTACTTACTTGTACCGTATGGGGTACTAAAATCTCGTTGGTCAAACACGAGCTGCGGAGCAATGGAATGCATCCTTTCCCATGCCCATATTTTAACCAATGGTATGAACTTGCAAATCTCCTTCTTTTCATAATTTGTAGACTTGCACAACTCTGGGTACAAGTAACCCACTACAGTAGAGCCCCAGTTATACTGACATGTTACTTCAAAATTCTCTAACAGTGGAAGATATCTCAGTGACACATATGCACCGGAGGGATCCGAAAGCAATAGGCTTCCTATCAACCTAAGTATATACACTCGTGTATATACAACTACCACCAATGATTGTCCTCCCATTGAGAGAAGTGCCCAAAATGATCTTCCAGCCACTTCAACTTTATTCTTGAACCTTTCATGTCAGAATCGTTAGGAACCCTACCCAGCCTTTCAGCGACATATTAATTCCAATGTCTATGAGTTGCACCAATAATAGCATGACTCTTAATGCGCAGACCACAGAGAATAGCAACATCCTGCAGTGTGATTGTGCATTCTCCCCACGGCATGTGGAAGGTATGTGTCTCGGGTGTCCATCGCTCAACAAGTGCGGTAATCAAATTATGATCAAGCTAGGTGATATTTACTCGGGCGACTCCTAAGAAACCGGCTATTTGAAGATTAGCTCTGACAGACTCTGCGAGATCCATAATAGCAGGATTAAATCCCAGTCCACGTCGAGCTCTAAGAACTTGATCGGGTGATCCATTCCATACGTGCTGGTAAACATGCTTTTCTTGCAGCTTCAATAGTGAATCATCCACCGGGCCGGGGTTTCCAATCGTGCCCCTGATTGTGAGCTAGATGATGCCATATTTTTCACCTGACATTAAAAAATATTAGAATTATATAGATTAATAATAAAATCTATTTAATCTAAATTAACAAACTATTATCATAATTGTTATTACTATTATTTTATAGTATATTATTAGAATTGCCGACAACTTAACGACATATTAAAATTGGAATAAATAAAAAATATTAAGTAGCAATTAAAATACAAGTAGCAATAAAAACATTCCTATTAACAATTAGCAATTAAAATAACAACATGCATAAAAAAATAACATAATAGCAAGATATGGTCCGTCAGATCTGGGTCGTCAAAATGGCAGCATGATCTGGGCAGTAGAAAAATGTTGGCAATATCTGGACCGTCGAAAAGTGTCGGCGGCAACATCTGGACCGTTGAAATGTGTCGGCAAGATCTTGGCCGTCGAATTGTGTCGGTAAGATCTAAGCCATTTATCTTACCTAACCGCCCCTCTATAAATATGAATACGCTCCTCTTCATTTCTACACATCATGAAACTCCATCTTCCCCATTCTTATCAGACTCTCAACCCAAGTAACACTTCGACTACCAATCATGGAGCATGATCATGTGCCATTCAATCATACACAAGAAGCGGAAATTGAACCGAGTCTTGATAGCGAGCTTGCTTTTATTTTTTACAATGGCCAAATTACAAACGGTCCCGAGGGCGTCAAGTTCTACTGCTATTACCAAAGGCGCATTGATAAGCCTCTGGCTTATCTAGTTTTATGACTAGATGAACTAAGGTTTATGTGCCAATTTATTCGAGTTCACTCTCGTTTTCGCCCAAATTTGCCTTGTTTTGTTCCTAAGTTGGGCTTTGACTCGTTTTGCGTCTTTTGTGTAGTTTTTAGCTTCTTTTGGATAGAATTACGCTTGTGGTTGCTTGTGTTGATTTCAGGTCCATAAGTGAAGCTCTAAGAATTAAGAAAGTCAAGAAATAGTGGAGATTGCCATTCTGGTGACTCTCGCCCCGCGAGACGAAGCTCACCCCGCGAGAGTTTGAAGATCTGGGAAGACAGAGACCATCACGGCCTAGCCGTGATTCTCATCACGGGGCGTGAAAGGAAGATTCGCGTCGCGAGATGTCCTTCGCGTCGCGAGTGTGTGAACTCCAGAAAAGTACCAGAGTCAGAGACCATCACGGCCTAGCCGTGATGTATATCACGGCCGTGACCTAAAAGCCACACAAGTCAAAGACCATCACGGCCTAGCCGTGATGTGTATCACGGCCGTGACCCGAAATCCACACAAGGCAGAGAACATCACGGCCTGGCCGTGATTCACATCACGGGCCGTGAAAGGCGGGCTCGCGTCGCGAGACATCCTTCGCGTCGCGAGAGTTCGAATTCCAGAAGTGCGCTGTAAGGCGCGGCCGTCACGGCCTGGCCGTGATGGCCATCACGGCCGTGACGCGTGGCCTCCTTATAAATAGAGCAGATCAGAACAGAAAAGAGGACTTTTTGGATCAGAATTTTCAGAGACCTTTTGTAACCCTTATTCTGGGATTTCTTCTCCTTTTATCCTCTCTTAATTCTTAGGCTTAGGATGAATTCCGATTGTACGTGCGTTGTTGTTACGGACATGAGGAACTAATCCTCTTGTCTAGGGGATCGATGAAGCCACCCATGGCGGCATAGTGTTCATGTAATGTAACTCTCTCTCCTTTAATTCAATTATGATTTTCCAATTCTGTTTTCATTGTGTCGATTATATGCTAGTGTGATCGACTAGTTAAGCGTGTTGAGGCCTAGCGGCGATTCGCGTTTTAGAACTTGAATTGGGAACATCGGTCGAGTATTGCACGAGAGTGAGTAGGAGATCGATGCAACCTATAGGGAACAAGAATTAATAGAATTCGAGATTAGGGTTAAGAGACCTAGCAAGTAATTAACTCAAATCATCGAATACGTCCTAATGAGCACGGAAGTGGATTTAGGAGAATTTAGGGGTCCCGGTTGACATTAAAATTGAACTTAGGGAGGAGAATATCATCACTTGGGTACTTTGCATGATTGGGTAGGTGAATTCGAAACCTTAGATGCTTTTATTTCTGAATTTAATCACCGTAGCGTTATTTGAATCGATTCTTGAATTCGCGATCTCAATCTCTTTCTCTCAACCACCTTCTATTGCTTAACCAACGTATCGGATTTCTTGACAATTTAGTCGAATTGGTAACCCAATCCTTGTGTTCGACCTCGGTAGAATCTTACCGTGTTTTTATTACTTGCGACGACCCGGTACACTTGCCGGAGTCACAACACGCATCCGTATCAACGAGGACATATCTCTGTGGGATTTGAAGCAGATGGTGCATGCCAAGCTCCAAGTTGGTAGCAAAAATATTATTGATCTTTACTATCGGTGCCCTCACAAAACACCACAAGGAGGTTTTCACTACATGCAAATGACATTGGCACGGGATGATGACATTCACCACATGTTTGCTGTGTTTAATAAACACAGGAGGGCGGGCCTTGTTGAGTTGTACGCTTAGTTGGGACGGTCGGATGACGAGATACTGGCTTTGCTAAGGGGGTCATCTGGATCTGATGGGTCTGAATGACTGACCAAACACTATGTTTTTGTAGGATTTATCTAGTTTTTTGCTGGTGTGTGTTTCAGTTTTATAACTCAGTTTGTCGTGTAAGCAATAAACCGTCTCATGTGTGTTTGTTCTGGATATTAAAACTAATTAATGTTTTTAGTTCTTGTTATGATTTTTTTATTATATAATTAACTTCTTAATGTTCTAATAAACACACTAACTAACTAAACTAACCTAAATAATCAAACTAAAAGTATTGAATATAATTTATTTAATAGTTATTTAAAAAAACAATTAGCAATTAAAATAATAAGAGTCATAAAAAAATAAATTATTAACAATATAAATGTACACCAAAAAATAATCACCAAATTATTACTATTAAATTAGTAAGAGTAACAATGACATTAATGATAAATATAATTAATGTTTTGCTTTAAAATAACAACCAACAAAAAAATTCACCCTAACAGCAACTAGCAATTAAAATAACAAGAGGCATAAAAAAAAATATTAACAATATGAACTTACACCAAAAAATAATCACCAAGTTATTGCTATTAAATTATTAAGAGTAACAATGACATTAATGATAAATATAATTAATGTTTTGGTTTAAAATAACAACCAGCAAAAAAATTTACCCTAACAATAATTAGCAATTAAAATAACAAGAGACATAAAAAATAAAATATTAACAGACGTTTCCTTGTAAAATTAACCTTGTAAAATTTATCTTGTAAATTTAAAATAGAAGTTTCCACAAAATTGAAAGGAACACCTGTAAAAAAACAAATTAATAATACTTGGAACTATGAAGAATGGAAGAGGGAGCCGTAACTGCTATTTATTTATATAGGAGGAGGAGGAGGAGGAGGAGGGGGAGGGGGAGGGGGGCGTTGGGTGGGGTATTTAAGGGGATGGTTGGGTGTGGGTGGGTAGGGGGATTAATGTGGGACGGTTGGGTAATAATGGGGTGGGTAAGGTTATCTGGTGGGAATTTAGGGGGACTTGCGTGCGCCACGTGGCGCAACGCAGGGAGGAGCTACTGCACATGGGCACCATCCGCAGTGGCGCCTCTCTTACGTTGCGCCACATGGAGCAGTAGGGCAGAGGTGCGGTTTTTTTTTTTTTGTTTTTTTATAGGAAGGCACCGGTCAGAATGGTGCCTTTGAAGGTTCCACTCTGACTGGCGCCTTTGACCCGTCAGAGGAAAAATATAAAAAATGTCACATGTCCAAAAGGACCCCCATTGGTAAATAGTTTCAGAACAATCCTAAAATAGTAAATAGTTTCTAAAAGGAACCCATTTTGGTCAAAAAGCCCCTTTGCTTCTGTTTTGGACTTTTGGGTCATCAACATCTTAATCCAGGAAGGCCTGCACTACGAGTCCCATGCACCCTTTAGAGATTTAAGAATGGGCTCAACACTTTTTAATGGGCCACAGGCCCAGATTAAAACAAAACAAACTGCAAAATAATACTAGTACCTCATAACTCGAGCGAGTCTTCTATGGACATATACCCAACACATCACTCTCAAACACAATCAATCAATAAATGAAAACACATTTAAATGCGATTCATTACACTCTTTTTTTATTTTTTATTTTATTTTTTTGGTTTTCTCTCTCCTTACTTCAACCAAGTCATGACCAGCACCCCAAACACACCACCATTTTCATCACAACCACTCCGACCACCACGACCAACACCTCCACCCTCCATTCTCACCACCACCTCACCACGTCCTCTTCTGCCGGTTTTAGGGCGTGGGTCTCGATGGTGAGGATCAAAATGGCGGTAGTGTACGAGGGGGACGGTGGTCGATCGGCTGTAAGGGATGGGGATCATGGGTGCTGTCAGTGGAAGATAATGGAAGATACTTCCTTTGCAAGTATCACAACACTTTCTACAAAACCCAGTCAACTCGTGATCAGTTGACACCCAATCCATTTTATGGCAATCTAACTATTAGGATATCGGGAATATATGTGAATCCCATTCTGTTACTTATTTGGTGAACTTTTAAGAGTTGCACCATTGGAGTATAAAGTTAATTAAAGTACTATAAAGTAAAAAAAAAATTGATGAAGCAACATACAGGACCCATATAAATGGAGCCGTTAAGCAACTCCAATGAGTTGTACCATTGAAGTCTGAAGACGCTCTTAACACGTTGAAAAGGATTAGGACGTGATTGTTGACCAAGAAAATGAATGAATGAGTGTATTGCAAGAATGAGATAAAAAGATGTACTCCAAACCAATGAAAATGGATGAATCATGAATGTCGTAGGCAGTTTTTCTATTTACACACCGTTTTCATATTGTTTATACACTAATAACTCGTGTAAAAAATTGATGATCAGTATATATTATATGATGATAAGAGATTAGGAGGCATTAATTGACATATAAACTATTGGTAATTATCATACAAATAGCTAGTAGTAATTGATGTGTGTGATAAAATAATTAAAGACACCATATAATAAGACACCACATATATACTTGAATGACTTATACGTGAATCATCGAATATATAACCCGAGTTCAAGCAGCTTTTTCCTATTGTGTTGTGGGTATGGTATGACAGTTAAGGTAGATATAACTGCCAAGGGTGAAAAGACCTTGCTCTGTTTTGAAGCACAAAATTCGGACCCCGAAGACACAAGTGAAAGGAAAAATGTGCGTGAGTTGTGACCAATCATCTTTAAAGCATGAATTATGTTGGAGGAAGATCAAGTTAAAGCTAAGATGTTGCAGAGCACAAGCTTAATAAATCATAAGTGGTGAAGAGCACAAGTAAGAATTGGCAATGGGCAACCAGGATGAAGATGATGAGGAAAATGAGAAAGATGAACCCACGAAAGCCATAAAAAGGTTGACATGAAGCATCAAATGATGGATGGATGGATGAAAGCAAAAATGCACAAAGAATGGATGCTTGATATTTGTACTCAGATAAGCTGTCACAAAACTTTCCAGCGGGGAAAAGGACAGATTTAGGGAATAATAAGATAATTTTTTTTTTAAATTAATGTGATTGGTGTTTATAATTTCAAGACTAAATTATTATTATTATTATTCCTAGGAGGTGAGAGAAGGAAACGAGATAAGGGTAGAATGTATTGCGGTTGCGGGGAATTTGAACATGTGCATATTGAAAATGTTAGAATTTGTATCATATAACTTAATAAACTGAGTTAACTCGAAGGACATACTAAAATAAGATTTTATTCATCGACAGACATGCAGGGATTGTCATTGTAGTTATTTACAAAATAGTTTGTATTATTGTTATGTATTTTAGGGACTTAATTATAAAATTATATTAAGTGAGGAACTAATTGAAAATTTTGTTAAAATATAGAGATATATTTAAAATTGTTAAAAGTATGGAGATTCAATTTAAAACTTAAACTATAAGAACTTTTAAAAAAATTAATAAAGTGTTAAAACTAATAGAGTAATCTAACATTTATCAAAAAAAAAAAAAGAGAGTAATCTAACAACTTTTTTATCATCAAACTTTCTAACAGTAAATATACATGAAAACTTAACACACAAAATGAAATCATCCCAAACTATAAACAACTGATTTCCCTTGTTTGCTAATAATTATGAAAAATGTTTTTTTATACACATAAGTGATAAGTGTCGGTACGATAGTGTGTTGTCGTATATTATATATTATATTAAGTTAAAATATACGTATCATTATGTATAAATAGGAATAGAATATTATTTTAATGTCATAATTTAAGTGATCAAGTAATATATCCCTTTCTTCTACAAACTTTGTTACAGCACAATATCAACAATAATGATGATTCCAATAAAGAGAAACCACCCTGGCCTGACTGCAATTCTGTTAGTTAGTTAGTTAGAAAGTTCTGTTAAGTTAAGTCTTCTCTTTTGTATATATATCTAATGTAAATACACATTGCAGAATCAATGAGAATCAACTCTTCTCTTGCATTCTAAATCTCTGATTCTCTCACTGTCTCTCCATTTCTCTTCTTCTGCCTTCTTTTCCTTGCTCTTCTTTGATCCTCGCTTCAGGTGCAAGATAAGTGCAATGGCTGCATCATTTTTCACATGGTATCAGAGCTCCTTTTGAAGGAGCTCTGCTGCGCCTGGTTACTCTGATATGTTATTCATCACCCATTCTTGGATACCTCTTCTTTCCCCCAAATTCTTCTCACTTCTTTCTTGAATCACAGCAATGGCAGGAATTGAACAACCTGCAGTGGTTAATCCACCAATCAATCCGATGAATGATCCTACCAGTTCATACTATCTGTATCCGAATGAGAATGCTGGATCTTTGTGCATCTCAACTCCTCTAACAGGAAGCAATTATCATGATTGGTCTGAAGCAATGACTATGGCATTGAAGATCAAGAATAAACTCGACTTCATTGATGGCACACTGCCAAAACCAGAAGCAAATGATCCTTTGTTCAAACCTTGGGATAGGTGTAACACCATGGCTCTTGCTTGGATTTATCAATCCAGTGATCCTGAAGTCAGAAAGAGCGTTAGTGGCTTGAGAGTTGCAGCTGCTGTATGGAAAGATCTGGAAGATAGACTTTATCAAGGAGACATTTATCGAATATGTGACTTGCAAGAAGAACTTTATTCAGCAAGGCAAGGTAATCTCTCAATTACTGCCTACTATACATACCTGAAAGGAATATGGCAAGAACTCGACAATTTTAGGCCAATTCCATCGTGCACATGTGATACGAAGTGTTCTTGTGCTTTGATCCCAACTGTTACCTCATATAGAGATAATGATTATGTGATTAGATTTCTGAGGGGTCTTAATGAACAATACTCTGGTGTAAGATCCAACATCATGCTTATGCAACCTTTGCCTGATGTAAATAACACTACAAAAAAAAGGTCATTTAGCGACCGAAAATAGTGACCGAATTTTGTGGTTGCTATTTGCGACCGAAATAGCGACCGATTGTAGGATCTACATGAAACACTGGTTAGAGTTGATTCTGCGACCGAAATAGCGACCGAAATAGAGCGTAGCAGAGATAACGGTCGCTATGTCGGTCGCTAAATAAAGGAAAGTCAAAGTCAGAAATTTATGATTTTTTAGCGACCGAAATAGCGACCGATTTAAATGTAACGGTCAAACTTTATTTATATTAGCGACCGATTTAAAAATCCGTCGCTAAATTTATGAATTCATATTTCAAAATTTATTTATATTTGCGACCGATATTATTTCGGTCGCTAAACGGCGCGTAAAAATATAAAATAGTGCGTGTTAGCGACCGAAATTTAAATCGATCGCTAGAAATATAAATTCAAATTCCAAACTAACCATATTAGCGACCGAATTAATTCGACCGCTAAAACTGAAATCCTTAAATTCGACATAACCTCCTTCTTCCTCATTTCTTCATTTTTCCTCTGTCAGCTCTGCTCCCTAGTTCCACCACCGCGCCAGTCCGTCGTCTAACCTGTCCGTCTCCACAACCGCATCCCTCTGGCCACCACCGCACCAATACGGCCACCATCGTAAGTCTTCTTACCTCTCATCTCTTCCTTTCTTCTCTTCCTTTTCCTCCCTCTCATCTTTGGTCTTTCCCTTCGCAGAAACAGTGCCACCACCGTAGAGATCCGTCCACCACAGGGACAAACGCAAGGACCACTGCAAAGGTATCCCCTCCTTCCTTCTATGTATCCCCCTTCGCCCTTCATTCTCCGTTTTATTGTTATTTCACAGTCTATAAAATTCTTTTTGTAACAATGATGATTACTGTTTTGGTTGCTTTGTGAGTGTGGCCAAAAATTCTGCTCTGGTGGTATGTCTAACAGGGTCCAAAAATTTTCTGAGGGTTCATCTCTGTGAATTTTCACATCACAAAAGCACCTTAGTAAAGAATCTGAACTATCCTAAAATAAGCCTCTTGATATGTCCTCCCCACGCTTTGTTACCTTCCATTGCACTCACCTGTCTTGATACTTAATTGATTATATTACTATGATTTTTTTTTCCAATTCATGGTGATACTTTCGGATAAATTATATGGTTATACTCTTGAGGTGTACATATCTCTGACATTAAGTTGTAGTGTAGATTGTAGAATTTTGGAAACACTAACAGCCAAGTAAAAAAATGAACCATTTATACTATATTTTGGCACTTAACTTTTTGCAAAATAATTTACAACCTGCATTCCATGTATGCAATTACTCATGGCATGCAAGATTAAACTATTACTAATGCCTAAAGCATTATGTTTTTGTATATGTATGTACACTAATATTTTTTTGTTAATTAATTTTTTGTCCTTATAAATTTGGGCTACATGTTTGAGCATTGTATTTGTTATTGCTTTAAATTAGAGTACCTTTGTTCAATCAGGAACAAATTAACTTTGCTATGTGTCCGATGTAGGAGAAGCCACTTTCACAATCTACCACTCATTTGGTCATCTAAAAATCAGCTGTACTAATAATGCCATGATCAAAATCCCACAACAGAACATACCAGCCAAACCAAAGTAGCATGAAGAAGGAACATCAAAAAACAAATGGAAGCAAGTTTATGTCTATCTGGGAGCTCTATTCTCTTCATCAGTTAGAGGCTTAAGAAAGCATAAAAATAAGAACCAAATTTACACAATTTAGCAAACAAATCCTCAAAATTTATACAATTTACCCAATATCAAAATTTAGCATACACCAGATGCACAGTGATTTAGCATACACCAAAAATTATGCTCTTTGTGAATTTTGTTTTGAGTTCTCAGACATGCAAATATGACAAACCACAAACAAATGTAATTTTTAATTTAAGATTTAAACCCTTACCTCATCTTCCAAGACTTAGGTTTTGGGAGAGAAAAGGTTCCTTAGTACTTTTCTCCCTTTGTTTCCTCTTCTTCTGAAAAATATAAAATAGTTATTTGATTTGAAATGACTAATTTCATTTATGCATGATAGGTTCTTGTTGTCATATTCTTCTACTCTCTGTTGGCTCCGGCTCCTCCCCTTATCCTTACTCGGTTGTGTTTTCTCTCTCAGGTAAATTCTCTGAACACTCAGTGTAATGTATTATGTGAATTATCGTGTTGTTTGGTAGTGGAGAGCTTAGCTCAATAGGATGTGATCTTGTCTGATTGTATGCTGATAATTTAATGTTTATGCATGTGTTTGTCAATATGTGTTGTTTGTTAGTGGAGAGCGGAGCTCAATAGGATGTGATCTTGTCTGATTGTATGCTGATAATTTAATGTTTATGCATGTGTTTGTCAATATGTGTTGTTTGTTAGTGGAGAGCTGAGCTCAATAGGATGCGATCCTGTCCGAAAGGCGGGATGCTGGTTGTGTGCTGATAATTTAGAAATTATGCATGTGTTTGACAATTAACTGCTACTTGTTAGTGGAGAGCGGAGCTCAAAAGGATGTTTGCTACAATATTTAATCTAAGTTTGTATTGATTTACGCTGCAATTTATATAAGCTCAACAATGTTGCAATATTTATAGGTTAATGGTTTTATTTTCTGTTAGAGTTAATAATTAATTTACGAAAGCCTTAGTTTCCTATTTGAGATTCAATATTAATGAGCATGCGTAACTTATCAAGGTATGCATGCTCATTGTATTGAATCTTGAATTGTCCAAGTGGGACAGTTTAGGAAAAAACCTTTTTCACACTCGTACAATAGTCATTTCAATGTTCAAATGCCTTATATACTTGTTGAAATCTTGGTCTGATGCATTTCCTTTTGTTCTCCCGGTGCATACTTGATCGCAGTGAATCTCACCGTGCTCGAGTCTTGTAACTTGGAGACCGATGGGAAATGCTGCCGAAATTTTGTCAAGTATAAGGTATTTGAATATGGGAATAACTATTAGTAGCCGAGTGTGGCAAAGGTTTCTTCTCGAATGGGATAGGTTCATACCTTGTCATAAGAACGAGATTGATTGAGTTATTGGAATGCACCGTAATATATAAGTGTTATTGTAGGATTGGTTAGGCTATTTAATTGCCAGCAATGGATATTCCGGAGAATCGGAAATGGATGTATCGTAGGTTGGATCGGAATAAACGTCTTAGGGAAGAGTATAGAGTTGGAGTGGGTGAGTTTATAGAGTTTGTTGTTAGCCAGGAGAGATTTATACGGCTGGACGGTGATCAATTGAGGTGTCCTTGCAAAAGATGCAAGTGTCAATCTTTCAAAAGCGTGGATTGAGTTGTAGCCGATCTTTATGAGAGGGGCTTTATGCCTGATTACTATTGGTGGAGTAACCATGGTGAGACGTTGCCTGACTTAAACCCGATTATGGTTGAAGGTTCGTACTATGGAAGTGGTGACCGGAGGGAGGAATTGAATCCATACGAGCAGATGATAATGGATCATGCTGGACCATCGGTTGGTGTTGTACTAGAAGAAGATGGGGGAGAAGATGGTGGAATGGGTTCCCAATACATAGAGGAGAATCCGAATCCCGAAGCTCAAAGATTCTATGATATGCTGAGTGTTGCACGATCTCCATTATGGGAAGGATGTCGGGAGTACACGGAGTTGTCGATGTGCATGGAATGGTTGAGTATCAAATCTGACTACAATATGCAAGAAGGCTGTTTTAATCGCCTCACCAGGTCAGTGTCCAAGGCGTTGCCAGAAGACAACCGGATGCCTACTAGTTTTTATCATGCTAAGAAGTCTGTGGAAAATTTGGGTCTGGGGTGTTTGAAAATTGATTGTTTCCCGAATGGATGTATGTTGTACTATAAGGATGATTCAGCGGAAAGCATAACATGTTGTCGATTTTGTGGTGCGGATCGGTATAAGACAACCACTAGGATGGGCATTGAGAAGAAGAGGTCGCTAAAAAAGATGTGGTACTTTCCGGTCATGCCAAGACTTACAAGATTGTACTCTTCGATGGCCACTGCAGCTCACATGAGGTGGCATAATGAGCATGAGAGGGAGCAAGATGTCTTGTGTCATCCATCTAATGGAGAAGCTTGGAAGCATTTTGATAGGGTTCATATGGCATTTTCGCAGGACCCTCGCAATGTCCGATTGGGGTTATCTACTGATGGATTTAATCCTTTTGGGCAGTTTGGAAAAGCATAATCTTGTTGGCCGGTTATCCTGACTCCGTACAATCTTCCCCCGGGGATGTGCATGAAGCGGGAGTTTATGTTCCTAACAGTCATAATTCCGGGTCCGTCTAATCCAAAAGGTAAGATTGATGTGTACTTGCAGCCGCTGATAGATGAGTTGACAATGCTGTGGAATGATGGTGTGTTGACATATGACGTATCTTTGAGGCAGAATTTCATCATGAAAATAGCTTTAATGTGGACGATCAACGACTTTCTTGCTTATGGGATGATGTCGTGTTGGATGACCGCGGGGAAGCTTGGATGCCCAATATGTATGGAGCGATCGAAGGCATTCATGCTTAAAAACATTAGAAAGATCTCATATTTTGATTGTCATCGTCAATTCCTTCCAGAAGATCATCCTTATAGGCGGAACAAGAATGCATTCAAGAAGCGTTGTACGGAGACAACATCGCCTCCACCACGTTTGACTGGTCCTAATGTATGGCGCAGAGTACAGTACTTACCGCTCGTCCATGAAACCCAAGGAGAACATATTCCTGATTATGGCGTCAACCATAATTGGACAAAACAAAGTATATTTTGGAGGTTGCCGTATTGGAGGACGCAACTACTCCGTCACCACATTGATGTCATGCATAGTGAGAGGAATGTGTTTTTGAATGTGTTTGACACTGTGATGGACATCAAGGGGAGGACAAAGGATACAAATAAAGCCCGATTGGATCTGGCTGACATTTGTAATCGGAAGGAGCTTGAGTTGCAGGACGGTGGTCGTGGCAGACTTATCAAACCGAAGGCAAGTTATACACTAAGCAAAGCACAGAAAGTGGTCGTCTGTAAGTGGGTTAAATAACTAAAGTTACCAGATGGGTATGCTTCCAATCTGGGTAGATGTGTTGACATTAAGGAAGCAAAGTTACATGGAATGAAGAGTCATGATTGCCACGTGTTCATGCAACGGTTGCTTCCAATTGCGTTCGACGCATTACCGAAGCAAATTTGGAACCCACTTGTTGAGCTTAGCCACTTTTTCAGGGATCTTACATCGACAACACTAAATGTGAATCAATTAAAGGATATGGAAGTCCAGATACCCGTTTAAGAAACCAGTTTAGCGACCGAATTAGAAACCAATAATTCGGTCGCTAAACTTTATTTTACATTTACAGATGTGATATAGAGACCGAAAATCGGTCGCTAATATAGGTTAAAAGTAACCAAAATTAGCGACCAAACTAGCAACCGATTATCGGTCACTAGAAATGGTTACCCAAAAAATGCGACCAACCGAATAGCGACCGTTTATTATTATTTAGCGACCGTATATTCGGTCGCCATTTAGCGACCGAAATATTATTTTGGTCGTTAAAACCTTAGCGACCAGGTATTCAACCACCACCATTAATCAGTCGCTAATTCGGTCGCTAAATTAAATAGCGACCGATTTACAATGTTTAGCGACCGACCGAATATTACGGTCGCTAAACAATTGTTTTTTTGTAGTGTAAAGCCTTTTCTATGCTTATACAACAAGAAAGGCAATTCAATGCTCTTGTTGATAACCTTCATGTTCTATTCAATTCTGCTGAGAATTCCAATAATGGCCGAGGCAGAGGAAGAGGAAGAGGCAATAACATAGGATTTGGTATTCTTGGAAAAGTGCCTAATAGCAAAGGCTATAATCAAAAGGTGTGCACTTACTGCAATCGAAATGGGCACACAGTGGATACATGCTACAAGAAGCATGGATATCCACCAAATTTCAACAAAAAATTCAATGTGAATCAATGTGCTGCATCAGTAAATGATGCTGATGAGGAATGTTACGAGGATGCACAAGAGGATGTTCAGGATAGTTCCAAGTTACTTCTTACTCTTGACCAACAGATGGCATTGCTGGCCTTACTTCCACAATCAGGATCATCGAACCTGCATACTACCAACCAAGTAACCACACTTAACAATCACACACAGTTAGCAATAGGGGTGTAAGCGGATCCGATCCGATCCGCGAACCCGGCGGATCCGAGTCGATTTTGGTGGATTGGTTCGGATCATCGGATCGGATTCCAAAACGCCGATCCGAACCAGATCGGTTCGGGTCTCGGATCCGTGAAATCTAATCCGAACCGAACCGATCCGAACCCTATAAAATATTTATTTTTAAATTATTTTATATAATATTAATATATTATTATATAGATATTTAATATAATTAATAATTAAATATGTATATTTTATTTTATTTTTCTAATTTTGTATTAATATTTAAGTGTAAATTTTTTTTAAAAAAAGGTAACCCGATGATCCGGACCGAACCAATCCGATTGTGATCGGTTCGGTTCGGATCCGTAGCTGAAAATTCGCCAAATCCGAACCGATCCGAACCGATCAAATTTGATCGATTCGGATGATAAAACCCCTCAAATCCGATTCAAACCGACCCGATTACACCCCTAGTTAGCAAACCCCTCTGGCTCAGGTAATACAAGTAACACTTCATGGATCCTTGATATAGGAGCAACAGACCATGTTTGCTACTCCTTATCAGAATTCCAATGTTACAAAAGAATTAAGCCTATTTCGGTTAAGTTGCCTGATGGTAGCCGAGTCTTGGCATCCATCTCAGGAACCATTCTTTTTTCCAAATACCTATATCTTACTGATGTCCTATTCATACCCAAGTTTACTTTTAATCTCATCTCAGTTTCAAAATTAACCAAATCCATTCATTATAAACTGATTTTTTCCTCCGACCAATGTCAATTACAGGACATATCCTCCTCGAAGATGATTGGTGCAACTGAACAACAAGCTGGCCTTTATGCAATGAATTCTGCAAAGCTGAATATTCCTGTACCACACTTTGTAAATAATTTCACCAGTTATGATAATGACATTTGGCATGTAAGGCTTGGTCATCCCTCTCATGACAAGCTCAATACTCTACATAATTCTTTCCCTTTCATTCGTTGTAACAAAAATAAAAACCCATATGATGTATGCCATTATGCTAAGCACAAGAATTCTCCCTTTCCTTTGAGCAATTCTGTGTCTGCTAATGCTTTTGATATGATTCATGTTGATATTTGGGGCCCTATATCTTTCCCTTCTGTGTTTGGACATAGGTATTTCTTAACAATTGTAGATGATAAAACAAAGCATACATGGATCTTTCTAATGAAACTAAAATCTGAAGCTTCTTCCCTTATACAATCCTTCACCAACTTAGTTGAAAGACAGTTCAATACCAAGTTGAAATGCTTAAGATCAGATATTGGCTCAGAGTTTCGACTCAAAGATTTTTATGCATCAAACGGTATTGAGCATCAAACAAGTTGTGTAGAGACACCACAACAAAATGGGATTGGGGAAAGGAAACATCAACACATCTTAGGCATAGCCCGAGCCTTGATGTTTCAATCCACTCTTCCAAAATGTTTTTGGAACTATGCAGTTACACATGCAGTTTTCTTGATAAATAGAGTTCCAAGTCCTTTTCTGTCAAATAAGTCTCCACATCAAATTCTATACAACAAAGATCCAATTTTGACAGATTTAAAAGCCTTTGGCTGCCTTTGTTTTGCATCCACATCTCAAGTGCAGAGAAAGAAATTGGATTTGAGGGCAAGAAAGTGTGTCTTCCTTGGTTTCAAACATGGAGTCAAGGGATGCATACTCTTTGATATCAAAAGTAGAGAAACATTTCTCTCTCGAAATGTAAGTTTCTATGAACACATCTTTCCTTTCAACAATACTGATTCGAATAAAAGCAACACAGATCTCCTTACTCCAACCATCTCCTACTCTAATCTAGATACCTATCTGGATTTCCCTCATACATCATCTGTCATTCAACCTTCACAAAATGATCCAGTGCATAACATAAACCGCCCTGCTTCCCCAACACATGACCCTGCTCCACAAAGTCAGAATCCAGTCTCACAATCACCTAATCCTCTAATTGTTAGACAATCTCAAAGAACAAGGAGGGCACCTCAATACTTGCAGGATTATCATTGTATGCTGGCCAACTCAAATTCACAGAATCAATCATCTTCATCCAAGGTCAGGTATCCCATTTCTAACTCTATTTCATATCACAACCTATCACCTACCCAAAAACACTTTTCACTTGCCACCTCCACTGCCACAGAACCAAGTTCTTATGCAGATGCAGTGATTTATGATTGTTGGAAGGAAGCTATCAGTGCTGAGTTGAGGGCTCTAGAGAAGAATCAAACTTGGATACTTACTCCTTTACCTCCAAATAATAAACCGATAGGTTGCAAATGGGTGTTCAAAGTAAAACACAAAGCTGATGGCAGCATAGAGAGACATAAGGCCAGGTTAGTGGCTAAAGGATATACACAAACTGCTGGAATTGATTATTTGGAGACTTTCAGCCCGGTTATCAAGATGACCACAGTGAGAATGCTTCTTTCCTTGGCAGCCATAATGGCTGGCACCTTCATCAGCTAGATGTCAATACTGCCTTCCTTCATGGGGATCTACCTGAAGAAGTTTACATGAAAATACCACCTGGACTTTCAGTCTCTGACAAAAACTTAGTATGCAAATTGCAGAAATCTCTATATGGGTCGAAACAGGCCAGTAGGCAATGGAATGCAAAACTCACCATGGCTTTGTTTGACTTAGGTTATGTTCAGTCCAAAAGCAGATTATTCCTTGTTCACCAAGTCTTCCCCTTCTGGTTTTACTGCCATACTCGTCTATGTTGATGACTTGGTCTTGACAGGGAATGATCTTTCAGAAATTGCTCAAGTTAAGAAAGCTTTAGACGATCTATTCAGCATCAAAGATCTAGGTGTGCTCAAATACTTCCTCGGGTTAGAAGTTGCAAGATCTCACAAAGGTCTCAATATCTGCCAAAGAAAATACACCTTAGATCTCTTGAACGACACAGGGCTACTTGCCACAAAGCCTAGCTCAACTCCAATGGATTCCTCTGTCAAACTACATAAAACATCAGGATCACCACTTAAGGACCCTGCTGCTTACAGAAGACTGTTAGGAAAATTGATTTATCTCACCCACACTCGCTCAGACATCTGTTATGCAGTGAGCAACCTTAGCCAATTCCTGGATTGCCCTACTGATACACATTATCAAGCTGCAGTCAGAATACTCAAGTATCTAAAAGGGAATCCTGGCAAAGGTCTCTTCTTCTCGAGTGATTCCACAACTGTTTTAAAAGGCTTCACTGACTCTGATTGGGCTATATGTCCTGACACTAGAAGATCAGTGAGTGGTTTTTGTTTCTTCCTTGGATCCTCACTTATCTCTTGGAAAAGCAAAAAACAATCAGTTGTTTCAAGATCTTTGTCTGAAGCAGAATATCGCACGATGGCCCAAGCATCTTGTGAAGCTCAGTGGCTCCTTTACCTGCTGGCATACTTGCACATTGATCACTCAAGTCCAGTTATCCTTTATTGTGACAATCAATCGACCCTTCACATAGCTAATAATCCGGTTTTTCATGAAAGAACTAAACACATTGAACTTGATTGCCACTTGAATCGAGACAAAGTCTAGGAAGGCACACTCTATCTGTTACCTGTCTCCACAAATCATCAACTCGCAGACATTCTTACCAAGCCTCTGGCCCCTGGTCCATTTTCGGCCCTCAACAGCAAGCTTGGAATGTGTGATATATACCTTCCAGCTTGTGGGGGGGTGTTACAACACAATATCAACAATAATGATGATTCCAATAAAGAGAAACCACCCTGGTCTGGCTGCAATTCTGTTAGTTAGTTAGAAAGTTAGACAGTTAGTTAGAAAGTTATGTTAAGTTAACTCTTCTCTTTTGTATATATATCTAATGTAAATACACATTGCAGAATCAATGAGAATTAACTCTTCTCTTGCATTCTAAATCTCTGATTCTCTCACTGTCTCTCCATTTGTCTTCTTCTGCCTTCTTTTCCTTGCTCTTCTTTGTTCCTCGCTTCAGGTGCAAGATAAGTGCAATGGCTGCATCATTTTTCACAAACTTTAATGTAAGTTTTGTTAGGAGGCAAGCGAATGGTGTAGTCCATTTATTAGCAAAGACGATATCATCTATAGCTAGCTCCCAAATCTATTATCATGTTCCATCTTATATTTCTCAGTTGATTATTAATGAAATCCTTAAAAATAAAAGAAGAAGTAATATATCCCTATTTTCTTATGGTTAACATTATTGGAGAATGAGAAGCCACACACACAAAGATTTTTTCATTTTAAAGAAAAAAAGTGGGAACACCTTTATTGTTTAATTTTTACAACCCTACATTTGTGGTGCAAGAAAAAAGCAAAAAGATAAAAGTTGGTATAGTTTTTTTTTTTGGGTTAGTCACTCCCGAATACTTGTTTTTTTTTTTTTTTTTATGAAAACTCCCGAATACAATATGTTAGACATTCTACTTAATTATTAATATATGTAAAAATGTTGGTCCACATGCATAATATTTTATTAACTCTATTAAATGTCACTTATTTTTTTCTTACTTGTTTTTTTCTTCACTAAGAGTATCCTCAACTAATAGCTAAAGACTAATCCATTTCGAGGCTTAGTGATCATAGAAGTGAGTTTTGTCTCTTCCAAAAAGTATTTTATGTATACACTACAGGAATCGAACCCCTAATAACATATTTAAGTAACTCAGCTATCAACTATACTCATTTGAAATTACCTAGAATTGATTTACTATCTTTTTTTAAATCTGGGATGGAACCCATGGTATCCTCACAGTTGGTAGCTATAGGATTAATCCTCGAGGATGTAGAATACCAGTTAAGGAGCAACTCCTCTCTACCCACAGATGCAACTCTATATCTGAATAGGATAACAGTATGACTTAGGTTCAATATCCGAATGTTTTTATTGGTAGGAGATATGTAATCAAACTATAATTGTACATTAATTCTTTTATTCACTTTTCTTCCCATCCAAACGTAGCATAAAAGAAGATAAAATAAAATAAAGCAAAACATGGTTTTAAAACAAATGAGAAGATAAAGAAATAGTGTAAAACAGTTTTCGATTTTAGTAAAGAGTGGAAGTATATATACTATGTCCCCAAACAAACTTTACCTTTAAGGTCAGGGGTTCAAATATTAGAATCGACGTTTTAGGGATGATTTTACCTAACCACCACCCTAACTCGAGTGTTAGTCCCAGTGCTTTTCATGTGGTGATATCCGATCAAAGATTAAAAAAAGTAAATATTTGTTTTATGACAAATGTTAACGGGCAATTGTTAAATAACTAAGAAAAATATTTTTTTAATAGGAAAGTATGTATTTAATATATTAAAAATGGTTATTTTAATTTTTCAAAACAAATATTTTAATTTTTTAATCTGTTTAACTATTGAGTTATTCCCTAAATTATTTAAGAATTTTTAAGTAGGTCCCTAAACTAAATCTTTGTTTCACGGTTGCATATCCTTCCCTTGAAATAACTTCGTCCAAAATAGCTCTCCTACTTGCAATTTATTATATCTCACTTTATCTTGTTACACCTCGTTGTAACAAAGACCCAAGGTTCATCATCCATCCATCCACAAACGGCTGATATGGTTGTCCAGCTTGGATGGAATTAGTAATATTATGTCAAATTCGACGAATCACTAACGAATAATTATACTTTAGAGACTCAATCAAAAAATTTATATAAGTTAAGGGGTCGGATTAAAAACTTTTTTAGCTCAGGGCCAAATTTAAAATTTTATATAAGTTTAGGGACCCATTAAAAACTTTTTAAATTTAGCGATCTAATTGTAAATTCTCAAATAGTTTAGTAACTAACTTAATAGTTAAACCTTTTTAATCAATATTCTAAAAACATTGGTTAATAAAATTCTTCTTTCTATAGGTGTATTAATAATAGGCAAAACTAGTGATTTGGTCCCTTAAGTTTATTTTGTGTCAACCAAGTCTCTTAAGTTTTTTTTTTTTTTGGTGACAAATAGGTCCCTTAAGTTATTGTGAAAGTGCATGATCTTCTATTAAATCAGTGAATTATAATGTCATAAAAAAACTTAAGGGATCTGTTTGACATAAAATAAATTTAAGGAACCAATTTAAAAAATTAAATTAACTTAAGGGACCAAAACACTAGTTTTATCTTAATAATATGTCGAGAAACATCGAAAAAATAAGGGTCTACTTGGTTTGTTTCATGTTTCTTATTTTCATTTTCTATTTTTAAGAATAATTACAATACAAATGATTATAAAATTGTCACATTGTTTTCATTTAATTTCCTGTTTCCAAAGATTTGTACAGGAAACAGTGAAATCAAATAAAAATTTGTTTTTAACGTTTCCTATACAAATCTTTGGAAACAGTAAATAAAATGAAAACGATGTGACAGTTTTATAATCATTAATGTTGTAATATTTCTTAAAATTAGAAAATGAAAACAGTAAACAAGAGACAAACCAATCAGACCCTAATAAACCACCTTTAAAAGTGATGTAATTTTAATGAAACTTTAAACATGTGAACCGTAAACCATTATTTAATCAAGTGAAGTTTACTTGTAAGGTCACGGGTTCAAATATTAGAGTCGACGTTTTAGGGATGATTTTACCTAATCACCACCCTAACTCGAGTGTTAGTCCCACTGCTTTTCATGTGACGATATCCGATAAAAGAGAAAAAAAAAAAGTAAATATTTGTTTTATGACAAATGTTAACGGGCAATTGTTAAATAATTAAGAAAACTAGTTTTTTTAATAGGAAAGTGTATATTTAATATATTAAAAATGGTTATTTTATTTTTTCAAAACAAATATTTTAATTTTTTAATCGATTTAACTATTGAGTTACTCACTAAACTATTTTTAATTAGGTCCCTAAACTAAATCTTGTTTTACGGTTGCATATTCTTCCCTTGAAATAATTAACTTCGTCCAAAATAGCTCTCCTACTTGCAATTTACTATCTCACTTTATCTTGTTACACCTTGTTGCATCTTGTTGTAACAAAGCCTCAAGGTTCATCATCCATCCATCCACAAACGGCCGATATGGTTGTCCAGCTTGGATGAAATCAATAATATTATGTCCGATTCGACGAATCACTAACGAATAATTATACTTTAGAGACTCAATCAAAAAATTTATATAAGTTAAGGGGCCAGCTTAAAAACTTTTCTAACTCAGGGGCCAAATTGAAAATTTTATATAAGTTTAGGGACCCAGTAAAAACTTTTTTAGTTTAGCGATCTAATTATAAATTCTCAAATAGTTTAGGAACTAACTTAATAGTTAAACCTTTTTAATCAATATTCTAAAAACATTGGTTAATAAAATTCTTCTTTCTATAGGTGTATTAATAATAGGCAAAACTAGTGATTTGACCCCTTAAGTTTATTTTGTGTCAACCAAGTCTCTTAAGTTTTTTTTTTTGTGACAAATAGGTTCCTTAAGTTGTTGTGACAGTGTATGATCTTCTATTAAATCAGTGAATTATGATGTCATAAAAAAAACTTAAGGGATGTGTTTGATGCAAAATAAATTTAAGGAACTAATTAAAAAATTAAATTAACTTAAGGGACCAAAGCACTAGTTTTACCTTAATAATATATCGAGAAACAGAGAAAAAATAAGGGTCTGCTTGGTTTGTTTCATGTTTCCTGTTTTCATTTTATATTTTTAAAAATAATTACAATACAAATGATTATTGTCACATTGTTTTCATTTTATTTCCTATTTTCAAAGATTTGTACAGGAAACAATGGAATCAAATAAAAAGTTGTTTTCAATATTTCCTGTACAAATCTTTGAAAACGAGAAATAAAATAAAAACAATTTGATAGTTTTATAATCATTTGTGTTATAATCTTTCTTAAAATTAGAAAATGAAAACAGTAAACAAGAGACAAACCAATCAGACCCTGATAAACCACTTTTAAAAGTGATGTAATTTTAATGAAACTTTAAACATGTGAACCATAAACCATTATTTAATCAACTGAAGTGTATCATTTGGATTTTAGATCCTTTGCTATTTGCATAAAAGGGATCCAATTTAGGTAGAGAAAGAAAAGAAACAAAATTTTAAAATGTATTTAATGAACCTACAACCAATCATCATGAGTTCATAGGTGTTAAATTTTTTTTATTGATAAATTTATCATACGTATTAAAATTTGTTTCTATATCTCTGAAACATTAGCATGATATATTTCGGGACTCATTTTCATCATTAATTATGTGCTCCTGTTTTAGGAAGATCGTAATCAGGATTTTGAGAATTTCTAATTTATAATTGCATATATATAATGATTAATGAGTGTGAGAGAAAGAAAGATATATAGAAAGAGAGGGGGGAGCACTTGGCAGTACGTCCACCTGTCACTGCACTGCTACCGTGTATGTTCGCCTGCTCTCTCTGCTCAACGCAAATGGCATGTATTGCTTCTTCCTTCCATTTCCAATCAAAACACCATTTTCTCTCCTTTAATTAATTAATGCTTCAAGCTTCATTTCTCACTCACTGTTCACCATTCTACTACAGTAAGCTCCCTCTCTCTATCTGCTACTCATTCCTTCTCTTTTTCATTTTTCAGTTTTACTTTCTTCGTTTTCATAAACTCCATTTTCCAAAATAAGGAGAATCAAAAGAATGAAAAGGAAACCACCGAGCCACTGATTTTTTAGCACTGTTGATGGATGAGAAAACCTCTTCATCCCCCTTCTTTCTATTTTCATCTTCTCCTGTTTCTGAAATTTAAGGTAAACCACAAATAAGCTTTTTCTTTTTTTCAATTCTAGTTTTGGTTTCTTAGCTTTTCTATATTTTTTTATAAAAAAGAAAAAGTTTTTATGGTTATTATTTATTATACAGGATGAAGTACTGCTCTGCTGTATTTCCATTACTTTTTCAGTGTTTATTGCCATTTGTGGTAGAATCAGATTGTAACAACTTCCTTTTTCCGAAGACTTTGTCTTTGATAATAATGTGAGTAAAGGCTGGACTTTTAGCCTTACCCCATCATCAAAAAATATGCTTTTTTATAGCTTCTTCCTCTTCTTCCTCCTCTCATCTGTGTACCCTTTTTGGGTTTATCATTTTCTCGGGAAAGTTAGGTTTTCATGAAAGTTGTTTTTCTGTACCTCTCTCTCTCTCTCTCTCTCACCAAAACTTTCCCATGTACTAGCAAAATAGTAATCTAATCCATTGGTTTCCATTACACCTTAAAACTTGAGCAAAATAGAGCTAAATGTTTGGTAGGTTATACTCATGAACTCACAAGTCACATCAAACAAGAAAGGTCATTTTCATAGTGTCCATGAAGTAGCATTCATTATAAATCATGTTGTTATTGTATTTTTGTTGGGGATCGATTGTTTGGTTTCAAGCATTTATGATTGAGTAGGTAGGTTGTTGAACTTTATTTTGAAGGAAAACTAAAACTGGCCCTGTTGCTAACTTGCTACTGTTTTCTAATGTTGGAAGCTCTGGTCTGTCTATATTATTTATCATTTGTTGGGTTGTTGCTATTGTGGGGTCTCATTCAATGACCGACTACTTCTGACATTGCATAAGCATTATTGGAATTGAAGCTTCCAATGTTGAAAAGGAAGTTTTGGTATGTAAAGAGAGAAAGCACATCACATCAGGAGTATTTTCAAGGGATTGATGGTACTTTCTGTTAATTCTATGAATGAATTGTAAAATGCCCTTGTAAATGTTAGTGAAATTTAGATTTGGGAAATACTAGTAGAGCTAACCCTTCTGAGGAACTTAACTATATAGTGTCACAGATTGACTGGGTGAGAAGTTGGTGTATATTTAAGATTTACCAGGAAAATTGTTAATACGTGTCTTTATGATTTCTCTATTGAATTTATACTGGTATTCTTGGTGCCTTCTGCTTTAGGAAGTCATTAATCCATTTCTGTGTGGTTTCTTTGACTTGTGAAATGTCTACAAGAGCATGTTTGATTTTTCCTTGCTTATAGAGAAAATAAAACAGAAGCAATTTAATTTGAATTGTAGTCTGCAGAGTACAGATTTTCTGATCTCTTCTGATGGATTGGAATGCAAAATCTCCCTCACCATGGGACTGGGAGCACCCATTCTTCTTCAATGCAAAAGCAACAGAAAATTCCAAATCACAACCACCAAACTGGAATGGTGAAGCAAACCAAGAAATCAATGTTGGGTTGTTGGATACATCTGGCGGCAGTGGCTGTTCTGGGTCTGATCTAATACATGCTTCTTCATCAAGGAGCTCAAAATCAGCTTCCATCAATTCATCATCAAATAGGGATAACAAAACATCTATGTTCACTTTTGAAAGTTCCCTAGATGATTCCAGTGGTAAAAGAGAATTGTCTAAAGATGAGACAGTTGAAATTTCTCATGCTCTAGAGCCCTCTTCTGTCTCTGGTGAACCATTGCTCTCTCTGAAGCTTGGTAAACGGTTGTACTTTGAGGATATTTACGCAGGAAATGATTCCAAGAACCCATCTTCCTCTGGGGCTCCTATGTCATCTCTGAGTACAGGAAAAAAATGCAAGTCCAACGGTCGGAATGTACAGTTTCCATGCTGCCAGGTTGAAGGCTGTGGCCTTGACCTCTCATCAGCTAAAGAGTACCATCGCAAACATAGAGTTTGCGAAAGTCATTCCAAATCCCCAAAGGTGGTTATAGCTGGATTGGAACGTCGATTTTGCCAGCAATGTAGCAGGTGAAGCTTCTTAAGAAACATCTTATTGTTTGTATGAAAATGACATTGAGTATTAATTCTCAATCACATACAATTAAATTGGTTAATCAACCAGATTCAGCTTCCTATCTTTTTGGCTAATGTTGAATGAATTGGTTAAATTTTATCACTTTGCTTATAATGTTGAAGGTTCCACGGTCTGTCAGAGTTTGATGATAAAAAGAGAAGCTGCAGACGACGTCTTTCAGATCACAATGCAAGGCGCCGTAAACCTCATCCTGAAGCCGTCCAATTAAATCAACCAGCTTTATCTTCGTCACCCAATGGTATAACTCTTCAAACTTTGTAATGTCCTCTTAAGATGGAAATTTTGTTAGTGTTGTCTTGGTCCTTGGCTTATTTTGCAGTTTTTCTTTTTAAAATTTCTGCAGCATCTTAGATATCTTAAAATGTTTCTTTTTTCATAATCATTACTGGTTCCAGCTGGCAACAATGACTTGTGTTGCTTTGCAGTTTATCTCAATTTCTGCTTGCAATCTGTTTTTAGTCGTTTAATTTTTTAAAAAAAATAGTAATCTAGAAGTGTAATTCCAAGCTATTCATGGCCTTAGTTGACTACTAATATTGCTGAATAAACAAATTTTGAAATGCTTAACTTAGTTTGTGTATGATGCCCTACTTATGAGTTTACCTTCTTTTAATTTAAAACGTAACCTGATAGAACTTCTAAGGTGCTCTTATAATAGCCAATTGTAGTTGTTCTAGTTACTAGGTAGACTGTCATTCATTTCATGCCATGAAAATGTAAGTTTTACCATACCTTCTATCGTCTAATTTTTCTTTATTATGCAGATGGGAGGCAACATATGAGCCCATTCGCTTATTCAAGGACTGCTACAAATTTAGCCTGGCAAGACCCACACAGCAGCAAGCTCCCCCAGACAAAAGATTTTCTCATAAAGCCTGCAAAAGTCAATAATGAGATACCGAATATTGTCACAATGCTTTCTGATGATCCCGACATCCGTTTTACATCCAAAGGCATTGCAACCAAGAGTATTAATCCAGGTTGTTTCTCATCTTTCTTTATAATTGAGCCTCAAGATTTTGCATTCAATTTAGATTGTTACATTTATCATGTAGACATAATATAATTCTTTTGACCATATTGATTCCTAGTTATATCAATCTGTTTCATGCTAAAATGAAAATTTTTGGTTTAAAGAATTTTGGAGAGGTCAACTTAAAAGAAAGAATTGAAGTATGTAATATCTTTTGCAATATTATTCACTTGGTAGATACCTCGTGCAGGTTTAGAAGACTCCATTACCTCCTCTGATCCAAATGTTACACAAGATTTTCACCGTGCTCTCTCTCTTCTGTCAACGAATTCCTGGGGTTCATATGAGGCGAAGTCCATTTCTGTAGAACACTCCAACAACACAACCAATATCATTCAGCCTCTAACACATGCAATGAGCCAGCGCTTACCTGTTGCTTCTCCTGAATATTGGAATACTGATCATCAACAACCAGTCAGTTCCAGCATGTGGATCTCCTACTCAAATTGTGACGTTCACGAGTTTCAACTGTTCAGAGAACCTTATGAGTCTGGTTTTCCTTATGACCAGTTGGATTAACAAGAGTGTTCTCATCCCAATAGTCTCAGCCTGATGAATTTACATACAAGGTCAGTTCCATCTCATGTTCCTAATTTGTGGTGCCTAGTTTCTTTGTTACAATAGCAGGCTGTGTTTATTTTCCTTGTTTTCTTCTTTTGTTTTCAATCAGAAATGGAAATCAGATTGGGAAATACTTTTGCATGCTATTTGTCTAACTTATCTTTTTTCACTTGTATGTTTGCTGAAGTCCATTTCACATAATCTCTAGCTCACCACTGTCTAAAGTAGTTATTTTCCCTTGTGTACCTTCTTTCAAAATAACAATCTTGTTTTCTTTAGTTGTTGACTTCACTTTTACCTAACTCCATATCTGCTTTTTTATCTAAATTACTTTACTGAAGTGTTTTTTTGGTGTGCATTTGGCATTTTATCTGCCCCGCATGTTCTATCTCTCTCCATTATATTTATTATTTTGTTGAACTTGTTAATTTTAACATAATAATTCTTACTCGTAATAAATTTTCTGATAAAGTGGATTTATGGTAATTCCTTTTAACAATCCAAATTGTTGGTCATGCTTGCAGGTTCATGGTTTGCAACCATCCGAAGATGCTAATTTGCTTTTTTTGTTTTTTGTTTTATGGCGCAATTTTCCTCGTTATACACTCCGAGGATGAGATTATTTGGAGGTGTTTCGTAGACAGAAATGGTAGGTGACAAACTTAATATGGTAAAAATTTTTGGATACGTGTAATCTAACTCCTATTTACTTTTAACAACTTTTTCTATAATGGCAGTACAAATTATTATTATTATTTTGTTGTCGGAAATCAATGAAACACTTCGTTATATTTAAATTTACCGAAAACATCAAGTATTATTTTAATTTATTAAATTATAAATATTAGTTATTAGTCATTAATTATGTTTTAAAAATTAATATCTCAGTTCATGAAATTATAATCGGTGGCATTTGTTTCAGGTTTTATTTTAAAAATGAACTCTTGGAACGGTGGCGTTTGTTTATTTCATGAATAATTTTTTGTTCATTTTACCAAAGTAAATACTTGTAACGAATTTGAGTATTTTTTCTGACTTGAATTTTTAATCTCGGAATCACAGTTCCAAGAGTCACGTTATATGCAATTATAATTTTACTTCTTAACAATATAGTCAATCAATAAAACAAAATTAAAATATCATATTTAAAGAAATTATGAGAAGACAAATCTAATTTAGCCTCCATGAATGAGTGTGTGTTATTCTTTTTATTGAGGAGTTAAACTTACAGATGTTCACCAAAAGAAAAAGCTTATATAGATAACAAAAACGGAAATGAGAATGAAAAAAAAAATTTACAAGCGAGTCTAAATAAAGTAATTGAGAGTGTAAAAATATTTAAAAACAGAAAAGGAATCTATAACTGAATGAACATTTAACATCTAATCAGAATGGAATTACTTGCAATTGAACAAGTGCCACAAGGGTGAATCATCATGTATAATCTGTCAACCACCTCTTTCTCTCTTGGGTAGCAGCATATTGGGCATAGTTGAAGGCCCTGGTACATTATCTGTATTCGGTCCACTTCCCTCACTTGGCAACGTATCAGGTACAATTTACTACCAACCAAATAGTAGTTGCAGCTCAGTTTGAACTTTGAATCGAGCAAAGAAAAGTCGATTAATCTAAAAGAAATCAGCCTAGAATGATTTGATTATTTATTATAAAAAAAACGATTCATTTTCATATAACGATTAAAATTTAGGGTGACTGATTTAAATAATTGGACAGGAATTAAGACTAAAATTTTCTGAATAAAAAAAGATAATTTACTGAAAAATAACTTTTATTTAACCAAAATAATTTTATTATTAAATAAGAAAAATAAGAGAAATACGTAAACATTAGTTATGATAAAAAAAATATAAATCCAATAATAGATAAATACGTCCTCTCCGGTGTGTTCCAACAAACCAAATTTTGTGTGGGGTGGGGGGTCGGGGAATTGGCAGTAAGACAAAACGCATGGGTTCTATGATCTATGACACTAGTTTAAACAGCGGATGGTGGCAATTAGAGCTCAATCGACGAAAGCCAACATCTTAAAAGTTGATGTTAGATTTCAACAGCACCTACATTCTGGTGAATTTAATATTGGCATGCGACATGGTTGTGATATTCTACGAGCATGGAATAGATTAATAGAACACATGGATCGTCGATGAAAATTGATAGCAAAAAAAAAAAAAAAAGCCACAAAAGAACCCTTAGATAATAAGGAAACTTTAGTAAGGGTTTCAAAAAAAAAAATATCTTACGTCCTTATAACAAACTAATATTTCAGAAGACTGTCATTAGTATTTAGTAAATAGTAATTATGGCCATATGCCGGACCTGGTCCGCAAGCACGAGAATGCAACTTGGCTTCCAAAAAACAAGCAGTCAGGCTCCAGCAAATGACTCCCGCGGCTAAAATTATGAGCAGTGGTGTTATATTAAATTATCCTTAAAAAAATCTAGGATCAATCATGTATCTTAATGACCGAACATGAACCATCTACGCTGGCACAAGCACTGTTGCCGAAGAAAATGGCCTTTGCATACATCCTAAAAGATAGACTAGTCTTCTGAGCATCTAATCAACTCCCCAACACTAAAAATGTGACAACCAAAATTATCTATGAACTTGAAATCTTCATATGTTTTTGAGTCATCTAATCATCTAAAGATACTTAAACCAGACAATTAAGAACCAAAAGAAAACTAAACAGGAACATGCAATAACCTTTTCTGCCACTGGTACCTCGTCTAAAGGCATGCCATAACATAACTAGAGTAATGAGTTGATTCTGAGAGTACGTGTACCTATCTATGAAATACCAGGACCAGCCTGTAAAATCTTTGCCAGGGTAAGATGGCTGACACATGCGACATAACGATTCAGAGACCAATACCATCTCAGTTAGTACAACTTGACACACATAATGAAAAAGTGAATGACTTGACAACTGCTGCAACATAGAGGACAACCAGACCGACAGTCAGACACCCAAATAGAGCAACTCTGGATGACAAATCTGGACCTTCTCAACCCTCAAACATGTCCTAGTACTCACTGGAAAAGTAAATAATTGCAAATTAAAGGATGCAATGGAGAAATATGAAAGAAATTAAAACGATATAGCTGTATGTTGTACAAGGATTCAAATGAAAGGAAGCAAAAACAGAACTCCTCCAATGAATCAACTTTAACAGCTCTGGAACAGCTTGGCTTTTTATGAGGTCCATTATGTATACAAAGAGCTGAAAATTCAATAAAAGTTGCAACAAACAATGCAAGCTATTGAAATGAAAATACTTTACAGAACAACAAACCTGATCACTTTGATCTGAAGCTGACGAAGGAGATTTACTTGACTCAACTGGCTTGTCTGCACCACAATTCTGTCTGTTGCACTTGGTTCTGAATGGATAGTTTACATTATTACATTTTTCACACTTCCAGCTTCCCTCGGGTAGCTTTTGCTCTGAACGGCAAGTAAGAAAGAAGCATAGTTACCAACTGACACGCTATCAGATCAGACAATTGCATTAAATTAAGTGGAGACAGATACACAATGCAACTTACTGGAATTTTTGTCAGACTTTGAGACCTGCAGCATAAAATTCACATCAAACAATGTTGAATATTAATGATAATATGCTCAAAAGATATAAAGGCAGCAAACCTGGGATCCAGGCTTCGGTGTGTTGCACTTTCTCATGTTGCAGACAGTTCTGAATGAGAAGTTGATATTGCCACATTTTGGACACTTCCAGTCATTGTCACGAGTTGTATCTAGATGGAACGTAAGAGTCAGGGTGTAACAAAAACGGGCAAACATCGATTTCTCAATCAAAAAGTGTATTAGCTATAAATATGACATACCTGTGCCCTTTTTCGGAGACTGCTCTTCAGGAAAAAATCCTGCCCTTAGGCCCTGCTCAGTTAAATATTAACTATTAACTTCCATTTTGGAATAAAATCCATTAAATAATACAATTTTTGGCAGACTCTAGCTTCTTGTCAGTAAGGGATTGTATCCAAATCCAACTTTAGACAAGATGAGAATATGCATATCTATTGCTAATTAATGTCCTGTAATGGTGCACAAAATTAAGGGTCAGTTTGCTTTGTTTCTAACTTCCTGTTTTCTAGAATAATTACAAATCTGTCACTTTGTTTTTCATCCTATTTCCTGTTTTCAAAGATTGTATTTTGTACGGGAAGTATTGAACACAACTTTTTGTTGTTATCACTATTTCATGTACAAATCTTTGGAAATAAGAAACAAAATGAAAACAAGGTGACGGTTTTGTAATTATTTCTAAAAACAGTAAATGAAAATAGGAAACTAAAAATAAAGTAAATAGGCCATAAATGTATCTTGACAAGGCTATGGTGACACAACAGAGAAAGTACCTAGCATATTATGTTAGAGTATAGAATATATACGGGCTAACTAACTAAGAACTAACTAAGCTTAGGCCAATTGTAACTCAACTGACCTGCTGAGTCAGCAGTCAGAGCAGTTAAGCTCACAGCTGTACCAGGCTACAGCTATATATACCATGTACTGTGTACACTCTTTTTCAGAATGAAAAATTCCAATTCTGTTATTCAGTTTTATCTTCTCTCTTCTCTCAACTCTAATATGGTATCATGAGCTCCTTTTCTGGGGCCTCACTCTAAATCCAAATCCATGGCAGAAACCGGCAATCCCTTCGACAATGCGGCTAACGGAGCCTACACTCCGGCCACCGAAGTTGCTCCCTCCTCCTCCTCCTTCAATCCACCTCTTTCTGTAAAGCTCGATGATCAGAACTTCCTCCTATGGAAGCAACAGGTGGAAGCTGTAATCATTGCACATAAACTCCATCGTTATGTAGTAAGCCCTAGTATTCCACCGATGTACAACAATGAGCAAGATCGAGCCCTAGACATTCGGTCCGAAGCCTATCAACTATGGCTGGTGCAAGATCAGATGCTGTTTACCTAGCTCCTAAGCTCGATTTCGCCTTTTGTACTTCCGCGCTTCATCAATTGCAAGCAATCGTGGCAGATATGGGACAAGGTGCACAAATTCTTCCGCTCGCACCTGCGCGCCAAGATTCGTCAATTTCGATCGGAGTTGAAAAACACAAGGAAAGGATCGCGTTCGATTACCAAATACCTCATGCGTATTTGAGCCCTACTTGATTCGTTGCAAGCGATCGGTGATCCTGTTTCAGAGCAAGATCACATCGACACAATCCTTGAAGGCTTGCCTGAAGAATTCTACTCGTTTATCATGATGATCTACGCTCGTGTAGATCCTGTATCCGTGGATGACATTGAAGCACTGTTAATCGTTCAAAATGCTCAATTCGAGAGGTACAAGCAAGATCTCTCTTCGTCATCTTCGGTTTCTCTCAATTTAGCTCAAGCTGATTCGATTAACACCTCTACTCATTCTCAACCTGGTTCTGAGGTGAATTCGAGCCGCGGTGGCTACTCTAACCGAAGCAGAGGACGTGGTGGTCGTGGCCGCGGAGGCCGAAGCAATGGTGGTGGTGACAGACCTACATGTCAGCTTTGCCATAAATATGGCCACGATGCCTATAACTGCTGGCACAGATTTGAGCATGATTTTGTTCCCAGGCCTCCTCCACCTCCCTCAACAACTCAGGTTGCTTACAATTTTCCTCCTCAAGGAGCCCCTAGGCCTCAGACTCAGTTCCCTATGTCTCTGCCTCCTAGACCACCTCCGGTTCACCATGATCAACCATCCGCGTTTATGGCTGCTCAGTCCTATCAATGCCCTCAGACTCAGTATAGCTCCCCTACTCAAGAATTCTCAGTCAATCAAATGTGGTATCCAGACTCGGGAGCATCTCATTACATCATTGCAGATCCTCGGAACATGACTCATGGCACTATCTTTGGAGGCCAAGACCAAGTTCTCATGGGCAACGGGCAAGGTCTTCCTATTCACTCCATTGGCTACTCTAAAGTCACCTCTTCTAGTCACCCACACACCACCTTGTCTTTAAATAATTTACTCTTGGTTCCTAGCATAACCAAAAATCTGGTCTCAGTGTCCAAATTTGCTAGGGACAACAATGTCTTTTTTGAATTCCATCCTTACACTTGTTTTGTTAAATCACAGGGATCTAACAAAGTCATTCTTGAAGGCTCTCTAGGCAGTGATGGGCTGTATTGTTTCAAGCACATCAATATACTCATGGAGCCCTCCTCCTCTGTCTCAACAACTAGTTCTTACTGCAGCTCAAACAATGTCAATGTTTCTACTCTTTCAGCTAATATGTACACACATACTGTTTCCAATTCCTATGTGGCATGGCACAATAGGTTAGGCCATGCTCACCCTACTGCTGTAAAAACGGTTATGCAATTGTGTAATGTTCCCTGTTCAAACAAAATAAATACTGAACTTTGTTCTGCTTGTTCTTTGGGTAAGTCTCACAGACTTTTTGCCCCTCCCTCTCCCACTGTACATGCCACAGCTTTTGAGTTGATTCACTCAGACCTATGGGGTCCAGCACCCATAACATCCTCAAATGGCTACTCCTACTATATAGCCTTTGTTGATGCTCACACTAGATATTCTTGGATTTACTTCCTAAAGAAGAAATCAAACTCCCTCATTGCTTTCAAACAATTTCATGCCTTGGTTAAAACTCAGCATTCGGCAAACATTAAGGCTCTCCAATCCGATTGGGGAGGTGAATTTAGGACATTCACCAATCACCTTGCTGAGCCGGGCATTGTCCATAGACTTACTTGCCCACACACTTCCCACCAAAATGGGACTGTTGAAAGAAAGCATAGACAAATTGTTGAAATGGGATTGGCTTTACTCTCTCATGCCTCCCTACCTATGTCCTATTGGGACCACAGCTTCACCATGGATGTTCATTTAATAAACAGGTTACCTACTGTTGCCTTTTCAAACTTTTCCTCTCCTTACCATGCTCCGCACAACACTATCCCTGACTATTCTACTCTTAGAACCTTTGGTTGTGCATGTTTCCCTCTCCTTAGACCTTACAACAAGCACAAGTTGCAGTACAGGTCCAGTGAGTGTGTTTATTTAGGAATCTCCCCTCAGCATAAAGGCCACAAATGCCTTGATCCCTCTGGTCGCATCTGTGTCCAAAGATGTGTTGTTCAATGAAAACCGCTTCCCTTATCCAGTTTTGTTCCACAGTTCCCATTCCTCCTCTCAGTCTCCTAACACCACTTTCTCATCCACCATTCCTATCCTTCAGTCACCTCCTTTAAATCCTGCCCCTCTTATTCAATTTCCTCCCCAGGCATCTAATTTTAATGCTCATTCAGAGTCATCCAGCTAGCATAACTCACCTTCGAACTCTCCCTCCACAAATCACCCATCTCAGAAGATGCTGCACCTAACCCACCTGCAGACTCTCAATCTGATCACCCCGGATCATCCAGTCCTGTTCCTGAGCTCCCCTCTCATCCCATGCTCACTAGGTCCAAAATAAGGTGTCTCCCTCCTAGACTCTATCTCACTCACATGGAACCCCACTCTGTCAAGCAGGCCTTGTCCAGCCCCGAATGGCTATCTGCCATGAGAGATGAACATACAGCCCTTTTGAGAAATCAAACTTGGTCATTGGTACCTCTCCCTCCCACCAGGAAGGCAATTGGGTGCAAATGGGTCTTCAGGGTTAAAGAGAACCCTGATGGCACCATTAACAAATATAAGGCAAGACTTGTTGCCAAAGGGTTCCATCAGCAGCATGGCTTTGATTTTCATGAAACTTTCTCACCTGTCATCAAGCCAGTCACTATCCGGATCATTCTCACCATGGCCTTAACATCCAAGTTGGTTATTCAGCAGATAGATGTTAATAATGCCTTCCTAAATGGCCTGTTGACTGAGGAAGTGTATATGACACAACCTCCTGGCTTTGAATCCGAGGACAAGTCTCTGGTGTGCAGGCTTCACAAAGCCCTCTATGGCCTTAAACAGGCCCCAAGGGCATGGTATGAGAGGCTCACTGACCACCTGCTGCACTTCGGCTTTATGATTAGCAAATGTGACCCATCTCTCTTTGTCTGCAACAAAGGAGCAATCTGTCTGTATGTGTTGGTTTATGTGGATGATATCATCCTTACCGGGTCCTCACCTTCTCTTATTACTGAGTTAATCAAGAAGCTGAATGCCACTTTTGCTCTCAAAGAGCTGGGCAACCTGGACTATTTCCTAGGAGTAGAGGTGAAGCACCTTCCTAATGGCAGCCTTCTTCTCACCCAATCCAAGTATATCAGGGACCTTCTGTCCAAAGCAAACATGTTGGAATCAAAAGGAATCTCCTCACCCATGATCAGCAATTGCAAGATGAGTAAATTTGGGACCGACTCTATGGCCGATCCTACCCTTTACAGGTCCATTGTGGGGGCACTACAATATGCAACTCTCACCAGACCAGAGATTGCCTTTAGTGTCAATAAGGTCTGTCAATTCATGTCACACCCTTTGGAATCACACTGGCAGGCAGTAAAGAGGATATTGAGATATCTGAAGGGCTCTTTACACTATGGGCTTCTTCTAAAACCTGCAGTCCAAGCTACACCCTTCTCTATCACAGCCTACTGTGATGCTGATTGGGCCAGTGACCCGGATGATAGGAGATCTACTTCTGGTTCATGCATCTACCTAGGTCCCAATCTAATTTCCTAGTGCTCCCGCAAGCAACAACTGGTTGCTAGGTCAAGTATTGAGGCAGAATACCGCAGCATGGCCAACACCACAGCTGAGATCTTGTGGATCATGTCCTTACTCACTGAATTGAAAGTCCCTTTTCTCACTCCCCGGCTTCTGTGTGACAACCTAAGCACTGTCTCCATTGCCCATAACCCTGTATTGCATGCCAGGACCAAGCATATTGAATTGGACATCCACTTTGTGCGTGAAAAGGTGTTATCTAAAGCTCTGTCAGTCATTCATGTGCCGGCATCAGATCAGTTGACTGACTCTTTTACTAAGCCACTTCCTTCCTCCAGATTCACTGACATCAGAACCAATCTCAATGTTGTTGTTGCTCCTCAACCATCTTGAGATTGCAGGGGGATGTTAGAGTATAGAATATATACGGGCTAACTAACTAAGAACTAACTAAGCTTAGGCCAATTGTAACTCAACTGACCTGCTGAGTCAGCAGTCAGTTGAGAGTTAGTTCAGAGCAGTTAAGCTCACAGCTGTACTAGGCTACAGCTATATATACCATGTAGTGTGTACACTCTTTTTCAGAATGAAAAATCCCAATTCTGTTATTCAGTTTTATCTTCTCTCTTCTCTCAACTCTAATATACTATAAGTTAACATGAACCAAACAAACTGCATAACATATTGATTGAGGATTCATCATGTGAAAATTACAAGTTTGCAACAATTGAGTTTAATCTTGTAGATCGTACCAGTGGTCCAGGTCCAATAGGAATACCCAAGCCAAACCGGTCCACTAGTTGGGGCAAGCCATACATCCCACCTATAAAGAATTCCCAACAAAAAAGTTATATTAACTGCGATAAGAGCATATCTATAGAAGATAATATTACAGAAGCATCACTTATTACAGCACTGAATGAAAAATAATCAACACAGGAAGAAAGCATTTTTAATTGCAGTAATCTTTTCCTTATTTAATTTAAAAAAATGACAATTTTATATATAATAATAGAAGATAAATGCACAACATACCATTTCCCATCATTGATCCACTTGAGTATGGTGTTGGACCAGGTAAAAGCAGGGGTCTATGAGGACTTCCAGCAGGAAGGTGACTTCCATAATCTTGAGGATATGCTAATCTTCCTGGAAATGCAACATCATAGGGAAGAATAGATGACCCATTGAAGAGGGAAGACCCATATGGTGGTACACCATGATACATTGAAGAGGGGGCATTAGAACCTACATAAGGTGCTGAGGATGAATATCCCTGTGGAGCTTGTAAAGGCTTGGTAGCAGATTTCTGGAAAGAGATATACGAATACTTTGATATTTCATTATAAAAATAGCGTCAAAGGAAAGCACATGCTTATGCCAATGCCTATGCCCAGATAAATTGCATTAATCAAAGCACATTGAGTATACAATACAATGGCAAAAAATAAAGAGTATACACTATCATAAGTCACAACTCATACGCAAGTACATGCACCTTCCTCATATATGTTCAGCCTCTGTTATGCATACATAAACACTTCATTTCCACATCCTTTATTTTCCCCTCCATTTTGGAATGACTGTGGAGGCAGAAGAATGAATAGAGGACAGGAATATAAATAACATAGAACAAGAACAATAAAAAGGTGGATGACAAAGCTATTGAGTATTGATAACACTTATTGAGTAAATTATCGAGTTTTTGTATATCAGCTGCAAGATGCAGCTCATATGGTAAGAAACAAGACATAATTAGATTTAACATTTTACCAAATTATGATCTGCTGGCCTCGGTTGAGTGCAATTACGCATATTGCAAGTTGTCCTGAAAGAGAAATTGACATTTTTACAGCTAGGGCACGTCCAATCATCTTCCCTACGACTACCTACAAACAAAAACAAGCACAATTAGAATGCAACACAGAACCGTATGAAAAAAAAAACCCATAATTTTAGGGATTTATGCTTGGTTAATTAATTACCATCGGTTCTTGCACGTTTGGACGCTGAAGAGTTTCTGTTATCAACCTGCAAGCCAAAAATGAAGAAAGAAAAATGTCATCGTCCTGGCATTCTTGCAATTGTATAATGAGGTGGCTATGACTATGATTGATTCAATTGGTATGATCAGAATAACAACTGATTCAAAGCTAATCAAATTGATTTAGGAATAATACATAAATTGAAATAGATGTTCCTGATGAGCATCGAAAGAGGGAAGGAAATGAAATTGCAAATGAGGTGAGAATCGATAAATTAAACCCTAAACATGGAAGAATTGAGCTCGAATGTTTAAGAAATAGGGTTAAATGAAGGAACGGGAGAGCGACGGCGTTTACCTGAGACATGAAGACGAGACGAGCTGTGACTGTAATGGTGGTTCTCGAAAGCCCCGATCAAAAGCTTCGGTGGCTGCGCCTATGAAACCAAACCAATCCAATCCAGGGTTCAACTTACTAGTTTAGTTTGTACTGGTAACCAAACACACCCCATCGTTAACTCTAATTTCCACTTAACTCGTAATGCTTGTTTCGTAATGAATGATTATTCCATCTTTCGGTTGTTTCTCCTAAAAAGTTGTTTTACAAAAAATCTGTTTTGTTTGGAGGCTTTTTCTAGAAGTAAATAGCCAAAATGGTCCCTGAAATTGTGAGGTCGTGTCAAGTTGATACCTCAAATTAACGAAATTTCAAAAAGGTCTCTGAAACTGTCAAACGTTGATCAAGTTAGTCCCTCCGTTAGTCAGGGTTCGTTGACGCCGTTAACGGTGCTTATGTGGCACGTTACACGCATATTTGAGGGACCAAATTGATACAAGGACCAAATTGACACTCAATTTTTTTCAAAATCCCTAACTTCATCTTCTTCTTCCCCAATTTTTTTCAAAATCCCTGACTTCTTCTCTCCTTCCCTCCACAGGCTGCATGGTGAGTCTCTTGGATCACTGACCCATCAGTATTGATTTTAATCCAGTCCAAAGGGGAGGACTCCAACCCACCTGGGCAACTGTCAAACTACCCTGCCGAGCTCTGTTAGCAATCTCAAGCCCAAAAACTGACTTGCATTGCTTAACCCTATCATGGATATTCATGCATGGGTCAGAATGCCCATTATGAACATCATCTAAAACTCTTTTATTTCTATCAAACCAGAACGCATCTAGCAAAACTAAGACTCCAAGTTCTATTCTAAACTCCACCAACCTACGCCAGACATCATTAACTCTCTTACAATCATGAAGAGCATGAAGAATATTTTTCGGCCTAGAGCTGCAGATGGGACAAAGATTGCACTAAGCCAAGTGAAGACGCTGCCTTTCCTGGTTAGTAAGAAGAGCTTTATGAGCGACCAGCCAAAGCAAGGAACGAACACGTTGGGGCCCCTTCCACTTCCAAATAAGTTTAAACATAGGGTTAAGGCAACCAACTAAATTACCAGAAATGGCTTTATAGGCAGATTTCAAGGAAAAGTCTCCATCCTCAGAAGGGTTCCACACAACAACATCATTAAACGAGTTATCTGAGGGGATATGCAGGGCTAAGATCTTGTCATAAACCGCGGCTGGGAGGATGGATTGAAGCTTGTTAATATCCCACCCTCCAGAGGGACGAAAGAAGTCCTGAACAGAATTATTAAGCTCCGATTCGGGCATCTGGAGAGAGATACAAGAGATCAGAGATTCTTCATTTGGTACCCATCTATCCAGCCAAAGGTTAGAAGCATCACGCTTCTTATCAATTTTAGGGATTAAATCAGTGCCACACCCATACTTGGATCTTAGGACTTGCACCCAAAGATCGTCACTCCTATTTTTTTCGATCCTCTCCGTGTCTGTTCTGATACTCTTCTTCTGCTGACACTTCCACTCTCGCTGTACTCTACTGCAACCTTCTCATCAGAAGGAGAGAAGAAGTTAGGGATTTTGAAAAAAATTGAGTGTCAATTTGGTCCCTGTATCAATTTGGTCCCTCAAATATGCGTGTAACGTGCCACATAAGCACCGTTAACGGCGTCAACGAACCCTGACTAACGGAGGGACTAACTTGATCAACGTTTGACAGTTTCGGGGACCTTTTTGAAATTTCGTTAATTTGAGGGACCAACTTGACACGACCTCACAGTTTCAGAGACCATTTTGGCTATTTACTCCTTTTTCTAGGGTGAGCAAATAAGTTTACTTGCTCACCGTAAGAGACGTTGCCGCGATCTGGTATCGATTGTTGGTGTAGGGCCAAGTCTGGAAAGCTGTAAAATACAAGCTAGGGACCCTTCTGCAAAGTGGCTACTTTTTGAAAAGTGGGGACCTTAGCAAAACATGAGTAACGACAAAATAGAATGTACTTTCACTAGCCCACACATTAATATCAGGTTTTAGTGTGGGTGCAACTCCATCTGTTACACGAAGACGACCCCCCTCACCTGAAGTTAGATCCACCCATCACCGATCGTGTTTTCTATGATAATGCTGTTGTTATTTCATGACAAAATAGAATGTACTTTCACTAGCCCACACATTAATATCGGGTTTTAGTGTGGGTGCGGCTCCATATGTTACACGAAGACGACCCCCCTCACCTGAAGTTAGATCCGCCAATCACCGATCGTGTTTGCTATGATAATGTTGTCGTTATTCCATGTGGGTAGTGGACAAGTTGTCTCCAGATTTGTAGTTGGGCAGATCTGAGTGTTGCTACGCCGGTGATACAAAGCAGCGATTTCAGGTATGTTTTTGTGTTAGATTAGTTTTTCAAATTAGTCACAAATGGCTTGATTACTTGATTCATAGGTTGTTAATAAGTTAATTATAGATGTTTTTGAACTTTTTTTTGTCGTGCTGTTTGGATCTGGTATGAAATTGAAATAGTTAGGGTTATATTGAGTATGAGGTTTATTTTTGAAAAAACAAGACTTGGCTTAATCCAAACGTATGAACCGCAAAAGCTATAAGGGGTTATGTTTGTTGTGGTTGTCGTACATTCAGTATGGTGTATTTTTTCATGTACAGGATGATAATCCCTAGTTGCCCTGTTGTTATTGTCAAGTAGTATGAGCTAAGGCTAAATTTTGAAGTGCAGGGCGCTAGGCAGTGATAAGTTCGAATGATGGTTTTGCAGAAGCAAATTTTAGTAATGTTGAAGTTGAAACCTTGAATGTAAGTAACAAATTTAAAAAATAAGTAGATATATGTGTGTGTTTAATCACCATTATTTAGATGATTTGTATAAACTTGGGTTTAATTTGTTGAGAATTGTTGGGAACAGGGTATGGATGATGTAACAAGATACGAAGATGATAATGTGCAGAGTTAGTCTGATAGAGTGGGTGAGGTATCTGTAGACAATGATAATGAGGATGAGGACGATGATGACGATGTCAGTGAGGATGAGGTATCTGAAGATGATGAGGATGAGGTGGAGGAAGATAACGATCCAGACGGGGTGTTCGGTGTAGATTGTGAGCAGACTCCTCAATGCTTAAGCGGTTTAGATAGTGAAGACTTTTCTGAGTTGGAAGATGTTATATCCATAAATGGCATGATTGGCATCCTAAACATTGACATGAAAAACATCACATTTGATGTTGTCCTTAGGTATGATTTTGTGGATCTACAGGTTGCATACCAATTTTACTGTTGGTATGCCAGATTGAATGGCTTCTCAGTTCGCAAAGGACAGGTTGTTAGAAATAACTTTGGTGAAATTGTGCAACAAACGTTTCTTTGCTCAAGACAAGGATTTAGAGAATCAAGAGGTTTGACAACAGAAACAAGAAGGCGTGTACAGAAACATCTTACAAGGTGTGGTTGTTTGGCAAAATTTAGGGTGCATAGTAATATCCACACACAGTGGTGGTATATGTCGTTATTCAGCTTTGATCATAATCACAGGTTTTTGGAGGAGAAATATTGTGCCTTGCTACCGGCACACAGGAAGATGACTACCGTTGATATAATGCAGATAGAAAATTTCAAAAAAGTTTGCATTACGTCCACCTCACATGTATGGTGCATTTGCGAACACATCTGGTGGGTACGACAAGGTTAAGTTTTTGAAAAAAGATATATATAACTAAATGGGTAAGCAAAGAAGACAGATGTCGACGGATGCCACCGGTGCAATGAAGTATCTAAGACAGTTAGCTGTTACAGACAGATGTATATTCAACACACACACTTGATGAAAATGGTCGGTTGAAACATCTCTTTTGGTGTGATGGAGATAGTAGAAAGAATTATCAAATTTTTGGTGATATGCTTGCATTTGATGCCACTTACAAGAAGAACAAGTACATGTGTCCATTTGTTGTTTTTTCCGGTGTGAATCACCACAACCAAACCATTGTGTTTGCAACTGCTCTTGTATCGAACGAGACAGAGGAGACATATGTGTGGTTGTTGGAGGAATTTTTTAATGCAATGAATCAAAAGGCACCGGTTTCTGCTATAACCGATGGGGATGTCGCCATGAAGAATGACATCAACAGAGTGTTTCCGTATGCGCATCACAGGTTATATGCTTGCCATTTGCTTCGTAATGCGATGACGAATGTTGGTCTTACAAATTTCATGGCGTACTTGAAGAAATGCATGCTAGGTGACTATGAGGTGGTTAAGTTTGAAGAGCTATGGGCTGAGATGGATGAAAAGTTTTCTTTACAAGACAACAGTTGGATAGCGGATCTGTACGAGATAAGAGAGATGTGGAGCACCGCTCATATAAGAGGCCATTTTTTTGCGGGTATACGGACAACATCAAGATGTGAGGCCTTGCATTCCCATATTGGAAAATTTGTTCACTCTAGGATTAGCTTGACAGATTTTGTACAACAGTTTCATTGGTGTTTAACTTATTTTCGATTTAGGGAAGTGGAAGCTGACTTTAAGTCTGAATATGGACAGCCAATAATGCAAACAAGTCTTTGGTCCCTTGAGCGTTCAGCAGCAAGAATGTTCACTAAAGAAATTTTTAACCTTTTTAGGCCTGCACTAATGAAAGCCGAACTTTTTAGAGTTACTGACTGCCAAGAATTGGCTTTTTATTGGATATATTCAGTGGTGAAATATCGTGTGCATGGCTGTATTTGGCGCGTGATTTATTGTCCGGCTACTACCGAGTTAAGTGTTCATGTCTTAGGATGGAATCTATTGGTTTGCCTTGTTACCACATAGTTGCTGTGTTAGTGTATCTGGACTTTTATGAGTTGCCTAAAAGTGTGGTTCTAGATAGGTGGACCAAAACTGCGAAGGATGGTATATGCGCTACCAACGATGATGGTTCCGGTTATTGGAATTCTCAATATGTTGTTAGGCATGCTGCCCTTGTTCATCTATCTAAGGAGTTGTGTGATCTGGCACACCGTGATATCCAAGATTATAACGAACTGGTTGATTACCTTACTAGTGAGGTCACTAGACTCGGGTTGAAGTATGCTCATGTTGCAGAACAGGCACAACAAGCTGAACCCGCAAACAATGGTCAACATTCCCATGTTGAGAGTATACAAGATCCCCCTATTGTGAGAACTAAAGGTTGTGGGAAATCTAATGCAGCTGGTAGACAGAGGCGAACACAGACTTGTGGTAACTGTGGTGCAGTAGGACACAATAGACGCTCTTGTCCTGGCGTCCGGCAAAGTGACAACGGCGGTGGTGCACCTACTGCTCCTTCAACAAATGCTGGAGGCACAAATGATTCTTATAATACTCAGGTAGCATAGTAATCTGATTTTCAATCAACAAATAGTTGGTTGTATTGTTTAATTAACATATTGAGCATTATGTTTATTAATTTTTGCACTGACACTGTTTGTGAAAAACCAGCTGCCGCCGCAGACAAATAATAGTTTACAATCTGCTAGTGTGGTATGCAGTTGACCTGAATTCTTTGTGAACAACTGGATCGATTTTGTATCTTACAACAGTAGGTATGAAGGTCAATCTTTATAATTCAGTCTTATATTCCATGGCATATGGTACTTTGCTTGGCATCATAGAGATTGAAATGCTGATAGTCTTAATAATAATTGCACAGATGGATATGATGGATTAGAGATTGAGTCCATGAAGCAATGATATTGGTTCAGTGCTCTGCTATTATTCGGACCGAAATGTCACCCTCAATGAAACTATTTGAACCTGTTGTAATTTATAAGAACCATTTCCCTGGTGAAAGTGACATTAAGTGTTTTGTGCTAGTTGAGTAAGGTAGTAGGTTGGGTTACATGTATTGAATGAATGTGATGTGTGATGAACAAATGTATGTTAAGTTGTTAACAATTTGCGTGTTATATTGTCTGTGGTAAATTCGTTATAGAGTTTATGATTGTGATGACCAGATAAATTGTGTGTTCTTTGGCTGGATGGTTATAATAAGGGTCACCTGAATGAAGTAGCTTAAGAGGCTAACTGATTTGAATGGCCTACCTGATCACAATGTGTAGGGTAAACCTTTTTATGTGTCCGATTTGTGCCCGTTATTTTGCAAATTGGTTGGAAATCGATCTATCTTTGTGGGTTGTTTAAAGATAGCAAATGGTGTGACAAGGGCCAAATGGATAATGGCAAAATTCAGCATGTCGTGATTATAGTGTGCATCAGATAAAATTTGGTCGCCTTGACCCAATACTAATGTAATATATGTTGTCCATTCTGGCCCATCTTAATTGGCATTAAGCAGCTCTATATTTGAAAATTCTGTAAGTTTAGTTATAAGAGAGATTTTTATAATTTTTTCTCTAATTAATATAGCCCAATTATTTTTCATATGGACGACAACACTAGTCACCCAAAAATCTGACCAAGCATATCTAAACACATTGGCCCAACCAAGCATATCTGAGCATATTGGCCCAACCAATCATATCTAAGCACATTGGCCCAACTAAGCTGAAATTGTTGTCACGATTGTCAAACTTTAATGCCCCGACGAAGCATATATAAGCAAATTGGTGGAATTTCATATTGTGATAAGGGATAAAAAAAATAGTACCAACCATAAAGAGTCATTGATAATGAAAATATGGTTCTTGATTACAGACCAATTGGCATGGCCCTCGGCCAAAATGTAGCTAACATAACAAGCAGCAATGAAAAGGCGACTTTATGTTTGGCTTTCTAATGTGAATCGTGTAAATATAGGTACCCAAAAAAAATCAAAATTACTGTAATGTGTAACATGTGACCCATTTATATCCTAATTTCTGTGTCAGTTCATCACAAAGCCAAACATAAAATCCCAAAATCATCCTAATTGACACTATCAAAGGTTGTCAGAAGGGTTTGTTAAGTCTCTAAAATGTTTGATGTGCATTTTCCAAAGTTTTGATGAAAACTAAACATTAGATAATGATTTAATTAACCTGCATATTGGTTGCTAACATGTCTACTTAGTGTGCAAATCAAAATAGTAAGACTCACTTGTCTGCCCACATAAATGACAATCTATCTGGACAAGCAAAAAGTCAACCTATCTGCTAACTAGGATTATTGACTTTCTTCAAGAGAAGTCTCAACCTATCTTCTGATAAGTTCCTACACTTGTCTAAGGTTCCTAGATGAAGAACCAAAGACCAAACAAGCTTTTGGAAGTTGTCAAGACTCTGAAGCTCTCTCTCACTTAGTCTCACGCTTATCAAGAAAAGTTAGAAGTCATTCTCACAAGCAACCTACGAAATCAGAAGTGAGTCCAGTTAAAGAATGTTTCCAACATGCTTTATTCCCTAGTACTCCTGGTTATTACACGAAAAGGGAAATGTACTCGGCAAAGTACAAAAAGCACCCTGCACAACTCTAATATGGCTACTGCACAATGCATAAAGCCATGACCCTTCATGTTAGAGTACAACCAACGTTTCTATTACATTAATGGCTGCCCAGAACGACTCTATTACATTTAATGAAGTTTTACTTGAAGTCCACAACTGAAGAAATGTCTCTAACGGATCTTAAATGCTTGAAGGCTATAAATACAGAAGTCATTGAAGATGAAGAAACACGGAACTCACGGCTTTAAAAGAGCCACTACTATGCGCATTTATTTATTCATTCTTTCAATCCGTATTCTTCAATCATTTGAAGTTATTACGCAGTCTTTCCTAAGCTTACATTTAAACCACTCTGAGTGTTAGTGAAAGAACTGTCTATATGATTGTATTTATTACAAACAAACTTCTCAACCAAACTTGAGTGAGCCTGAAGAGGCTAGGTGTGCAAAGAAAACTTGTCTTGGAGGCTGAAGATGCTAGGTGAGCAAACAACTTGGAGTCTGTAACCTGATCAGTTATAGTGGATAAAGCTTGGTGCTGCCAAGGACTGGACATAGCTCTTTGCGTTGAAGAGTGAACCAGGATAGATAGATGTGTTAATCTCTCTTCCCTTAAACTCTTTAGTTGCTTTGATTATTATATCTGCTTTCTAACTAAGGGGTTAAAGTGTGATCTTTAAATCAGTTTTCAAGTTGTGTGCTTGCTTGCTTTTCTGTTGAAATCTCATCAGACAGGTCACCTGTCTGTACTGAGTTTTTCTCATTCGTCTGAACTTAGCTTCTGTGTGCGAAAAGTTTTTAACCTTGTTTTAAATTCTGATAAACACAATTCAACCCCCCTTCTCGTGTTTATAGTTGTCTATTTCAGTTGGTATCAGAGATCAGCCACTAGGTTGAGCATCTAACAGTGTAGAAGTTAAGGTCCTGAAGAATAAACATGACTGCTGAAGCTAGTTCAAGTGGAAGTCGCCATATTGAAGAAGCTTCCCTAACCAGACCTCCATTCTTCAATGGAGAAAACTACAACTATTGGAAAGATAGATTTCAATGGTTCATTATATCTACAAACTCTGATCTCTGGGATGTCATTAATGATGGTCCATTTATTCCTAAATATGAGGACAACACTGACAAGCCAAAAGCTCAGTGGACCCCTGCAGAAAAGACAAAATAGGAGTTGAACCACAAAGCCAGATACAACATCATTTGTACTCTCAGTCCTGAAGAATTTGAGAAAGCTTGTGCATATGATTATGTTAAAGAAATATGGGATACTTTAGCTGTCACACATGGAACGACCAAAGTTAAAGAATCGAAAATTGACATACTTCTCAAAGTATGAACTGTTTGTCATGGAGGAAGGAGAATCTGTTGCTCAGGTGATAGGAAGATTCCAAACTATCATCAATGGTCTAAAATCTCTTGGCAAAATTTACACTAATACTCAGAAGGTTGGAAAGATTATGAGAAGTCTACCTAAGCAGTGGAGACTTTTGGTCACTGCTATCTCTCAAGCCAAGGATCTCACTACCTTGACTATGGATGAACTTCTTGGAACACTCACTGTTCATGAGCAAGAACTTGGAGGTGAAGTTACAACAAAGAAGGGTAAGTCAATTGCTCTGAAGGATGATCAACAGTCAGCAAAAGCCTCCAAGGCTCTGAAGGTAGACGAGTCATCCAGTGATGCTGACCTTTCTGAACCCGAGGATTCTGAAAGTGACGAAGAATTGTCTCTCTTAACCAGGAAGATAAAGCTTCTCTTACAGAAAAAGAAGTTCAGAAAGGATAAGTCATTCAGAAGGTTTGACAAGGACAAGAACTTCAAAGAATCTACTTCAATAGACAAGAGTTCAATTGTCTGCTATGAGTGCAAGAAGCCTGGTCACATCAAAGTTGAATGTCCTCAACTTAAGAAAGCCTATTTTAAGAAGTTCTTCAAAAAGAAAAAGAAAGGAATGATGGCTACTTAGGAAGACTTGGAGTTAACATCATATGATGAAGAAACAAAGGAGGAAGCTAATGTTTGTATGATGGCCAACACCGACTCAGATTCAGATGATGAGGTACATCCCGACTATGAAGAATTACTTGATGCCTATGAGGAGTTGCTGAAGGAATCCAACAGCTTATCTAAGGCCTTCAAATCCCTCAAGAGAGAGTATGTAAAGCTCATCAGTGAGCATAAGCATAAATCTCAAGAGTGTGAGAAGCTGGCCCAAGAGAACAATGAGCTGAAGACTGAAAAGTCTGATGAAGCTAAAATTTCAAGTGAAACATCACAATCTGAAGAAGTTGAAAAACTTCAACAGAAAGTGGAAGAGCTCACTTCTGATCTTGCCAAATTTGCTAATGGTAGAGATAATATGACTAAGCTGCTTGGTTGTCAGAGGCTCTCCCAAAATAAAGAAGGTATTAGATATGTCCATCAGACACATCATAAAGTATCAACTAGAACTTCAAATGTATCTTTTAAGTCAACAATAATTAATCCATACATGTCAGCAACTTCTGTGGAAAAACTAGACATGTTATGTCTAAGTGTATCCATAAGAAGAGAAGGAAGTCTTCACAGACTCCTAGAACTAACAGAAAATGACCCAGAAAACTAGGGGTACCTAAAGATTAAATAATTTATGTTGCAGATGTCCTTAATAGGACAAAGAAAACACCACTGCTGGTACATGGACAGTGGTTGCTCGCGACACATGACAGGAGAAAGGTCTATGTTCCTAGGCCTCCAACTTAAGAAAGGAGGACATGTTGCCTTTGGAGGCAATCAGAAAGGGAAGGTTATAGGCATTGGTACTATTGGTGGTAAACCTCCTCTTCCCTCTATATCCAATGTTTTTATGGTTAAAGGATTAAGACACAATTTGCTCAGCATAAGTCAATTATGTGACGGTGGATTTGATGTCTCCTTTACCAAGGATTTATGTGTAGTTAAAGACTGTAGTGGCAAAATCCTCTTGTCAGCTAAAAGGCAACAAAATCTGTATAAGATTGAACTGATTGATCTCTCAGATCAAAGTGTAACCTATCTGATGTCTAAGGAGGATGAAAGGTGGTTATGGCATAAGAAACTAGGACATGCTAGTATGAAACTAATTTCTAAATTGAAAAAGGATAACCTTGTGAGAGGATTGCCTGGTATTAGTTTTAAGAAAGATATCTTGTGTGATGCATGTCAAAGAGGTAAACAGATAAAATCAAGTTTCAAATCTAAAAGCCAAGTATCTACCTCTAGACCTCTTCAGTTGTTACACATGGATCTGTTTGGACCAGTTAGTGTTGCTAGCCTGGCTGGAAGAAAATATGGATTTGTCATAGTTGATGACTATTCTAGATTTACATGGGTACCCTTCTTGACCCACCATGATGAGTCTTTTAAGGCTTTCTCGGTATTTTGTAAAAGAGTACAAAATGAACAAGGTTTCTGTATTTCTACCCTTAGAAGTGATCATGGGGGAGAATTTGAAAATGAGCAGTTTAGACAGTTCTGTGAGGAGAATGGGATCTCTCACAATTTCTCAGCACCTAGAACTCCTCGACAAAATGGAGTGGTTGAGAGAAAGAACATGTTTCTGCAAGAGATGGCTAGATTTATGCTCAATGAGAACAATCTCCCTAAGTACTTCTGGGTAGAAGCAGTAAACACTGCATGTTATGTACAAAACAAAATACTTATTAGGCCTTTTTCTAAATAAGACTCCTTATGAATTGTGGAAAGGTAAAAGCCCCAACATATCTAATTTCATGCATTTTGATGTGAATGCTTCATTTTGAATACTAAAGATCAACTTGAAAAGGTTGATTCAAAAGTAGATAAAGGTATCTTTGTAGGATATTCTGAAATGTCTAAAGCCTTTAGAGTTTATAATTCCAGAACTTTTGTTATTAAAGAATATGTTCATGCTAAATTCAATGATGGATTAAAGACTGATAGAGAACTATAAAATCTAGAAGATGAACTTGCAGGTCTTGATATAAACAGGACAGAAAATCAACAACCAGATCTGACCAAGACAGAACATGTGTTTGAGCCTGACAGACAAGTGGAGCAGACAAGTCCGTAGACAGGTCAACAGACCAGTCAGCAGACAAGTCAAGATCTTTATGATGATCTCAAAAGGGATTGGAAGTTCAACACTCATCATCCTAAGGATCTTATTATTAGAAATCCCTCTAAAAGAGTAAGAACCAGATCCACTCTAAGAGAATCAAGTAATGTGAGTTTTATGTCAGAAATAAAGCCAAAGCGCATTGAAGAAGCTCCTGAGGATGAAAGTTGGATTCTTGCTATGTAAGAAGAACTCAAACAGTTTACCATAAATGATGTCCGGACACTTGTCTCTAAGCCCAAAAACAAATCTGTCATTGGAACACGATGGATCTTCAGAAACAAATTGGATGAGGATGGCAAAGTTGTCAGAAATAAGGCAAGGTTAGTAGCTCAAGGCTATAACCAACAAGAATGTATTGATTATACTGAAACCTTTGCAACTGTAGCTAGAATAGAAGCTATACGTATATTAATATCATATGCTGCACAACATCAAATCACTCTTTTTCAGATGGATGTGAAAAGTGCTTTCCTAAATGGTATAATTGAAGAAGAAGTGTATGTCAAACAACCCCCTGGTTTTGAGGATATTGATAAATCAGATCATGTTTTCAAACTTAAAAAGGCACTATATGGTTTGAAACAAGCACCTAGAGCATGGTATGATAGACTTAGTTCTTTTCTCATACATAATGGTTTTACTAGAGGACAAGTAGATACTACCTTGTTTAAGAAAATCTCTAAAGATAACTTTATTATAGTTCAAATATATGTTGATGATATTATTTTTGGAGCAACTAATGAAAATCTGTGCAAGGAATTTTCCAACCTAATGCAAGCTGAATTTGAGATGAGCGTGATGGGAGAATTGAAGTTCTTCCTTGGATTACAAATTAAGCAGACAAGTGATGGAATTTACATTCATCAACAAAAGTATACCAAGGAGATAGTCAATAAGTACAAAATGAAAAATGCCAAGCTCATGAAAACTCTCATGCAACCCAATGAAAAACTACGCAAAGATGATGAAAGAAAAAAGGTATACCAAAATGTCTACAGAGGTATGATTGACTCTTTATTGTACTTAACTTCATGCAAACCTGACATTCAGTTTAGTGTCTGTATGTGTGCTAGATTCCAATCTAACCCAAGAGAATCTCATCTTAAAGCTATTAAAAGAATATTTAGATATCTGCTTGGGACTACTAATCTTGGTTTGCTGTATCTAAGATCAAAAGAATACAGATTAGTGGGATTTTGTGATGTTGATTTTGCTGGAGACATAATAGAAAGAAAAAGCACTAGTGGAGGATGTCACTTCATTGGAGCAAGCTTAGTCTCCTGGTCAAGCAAGAGGCAGACAACAATTGCCCTGTCTACTGCTGAAGCAGAATACATTTCAGCTGCTAGCTGTTGCTCTCAACTCTTATGGGTAAAACATCAACTTGAGGATTACTCTATTTATGAGCATAACATATCTGTATGGTGTGATAATTCCAGTGCTATATGCTTAACTAAAAATCCAACTCAGCATTCTAAGGCAAAACATATTGAAATCAAACATCATTTTATAAGGGATTATGTTCAGAAAGGTATATTTGATATATAGTTTGTTAAAACTGAAAATCAATGGGCTGGTATTTTCACTAAACCATTAGCAGAAGAAATGTTCTTATTTATTAGAGATAATCTAAACATGCATTGCATTGTTGAATGACATGTCTGAATATTAACCTGTCTATGCTATCTACACCTATCTGTGTTACCTGTCTGACTCTGCTGAGTCACTTTGCTAGAACTCAACAGTTTTTGTTGAAATGGTTATTAATTATTTAATATCATTTATTAATCTGAAGCTAATAATGTGCACGACAGTTTTTAATCTCGAAACCATGTTTTCATTATGTCTTAAGTGGACGCTGCAATTCCCCACAAAAAGCGTGCCGTTTTTTAAATTAAAAATGTCTATTTTCTCTCTCCAGCCTTTATGACTATAAAAGGCAAAGAATTAGAAAGGTTTAACCTTTTACGATTTCAAACTCTTAAACTCTCTCCGGCCTCGTCTTCTCATCTTTCAAACCCCTTTCTCTTCCAAAACCCTAGAAACCCTTTCTCTGAGAAATGGCACCATCAAAGCATATTTCTTCGAAAGAAATTGCTGAGAAATACAAACTGAAGGTTGCTGATGTGGAAAAGATCCTACCTTGCAAGACTGTTGATCATCAACGAATAAAGAAATTGAAGTTGACACAGGCAAACACAAGAAGGGGAGGTTGAATTGTGTTTGTTAATAATTTTCGAAAAAACCTTTAAAACATTTTTTGCACTCAAGGAGATTAGAAACAAAATCAAGTGCAAAGACAAAGATCCTTATTAAAAGACTTTAACAAAAGCAATATCAAAACCCCACAGTTAGTATAAGCAAATAAAACTGAAGAGTTTAGGGATAGAAGATTCACACAAGAGATTTTATCCTGGTTCACTCTCTTCCAACCAAGAGCTACGTCCAGCCCCTTTGACTTGAAGGATTTATCCACTATTTCTCCAAATAGATTACAACCGAGTATTCAACATCTCTCCAGGCTACAAGTATTTCTTTCTTACCAAGCCTCTTCAGGCTCTAACTCGAACAAAGAGATATAATGTTTGATCTTCTCAACCCACTTTGTGTGAGAATATGACAGTTTAAGATCAGTTGAACGTCACAACAATATTCAAACTAAAGAATACAGACTCTTGCTCTTGAAAGAATATTAGAATGAATGATTATTGATTGGCAAAAGTTGTTCTTCAGAACTCAAGGTCTTCTATTTATAGTGACCTTCTTCTTCAGTTGTATTTCTTCAACGGTTACTTTGAATAATCCCGTTTAGAGATAGCATTTAATGCATGATATTCGTTGTGACCGAGAGCTTGATTGTGGCAAGACTGAATAGTCCTCTTGGTTATCGAGGTAGCATGAAAATGGAGGTTCACTCCTGAGTATTGTAGCTTGAGCACTTGTTGTTCCTTCTTTGTGCATAAACCAGCTTTTTCAGTCATAAAGTTGTCATCGTACAGATCGTTTTGCAGTATCTTTTTGTACGATTCTGCTTTTTGCATTTCTTGATTGTACTATGGTTCTTTTACAACAAGGTGAAACATTAAAGGAGATAAAAAAATGTGAAGAACAAATATTCTATTGAAATAAATATCAATCATTTGAAATAAATTCAAGATATTCGGATTGCATTTGATTCATTTTAAGATGGAGCTCGTCTAAAAAGAAACTTCGTCTACTTAGTTATATGAGAGACTAAGTCTGTTCAATATTTTACTTTGCTCGTCTGATGATGTGGCATTTCCTTTTGTCTATCAAGTCTTCGGACTTGCTATTCCTTAATGAGTTATAAAGATCTCCGTCTAGTGACGTGGCGGTTAGAGCTCGTCTACTAGATTACTTTATATTTCAGTTCATTCACTTGTACTAATTACTTCCGTCTGCTTACGTGGCAAGATGGACACGCTTATTATCAAGTCTCTGGTCTTGCAGTACCTAACAAGTTCTGTAGGTATTCATCTAGCGAATGAATATTTAGAGCTTCATCTACTTAAGTAAGTCAGTCTAAAGAAGTAATTTTACCAAGGTTTTTGATCAGCCCGTGTACAAGGGTGGACGCGTATTTTTCAATGAAAACTTTATCCCAAGTTTATTTTACTTATATCAAGGTATTCTTGCATAACTGAAAGTACATGTTAGATCTCAACTAACACTTTGTTAAGCAAATTTAATCCATTTGTTAGCATCAAAACTCAAAGATTATTAAATCCAAAACCACTTTGGTTCCAACAATCTCCCCCTTTTTGATGATGACAAAACTAATTAAATTTGAAAAACAAAGTCTAAGAGAGCTTGCAGCCCCCTAAGACATAGCATACAAATATTTAAGCAGAATAAGCATATGAAAAACAACTACATATAAGCTAACAGATAGGTGCAACAGTTTGTCATACTTATAGTATATATATAAGGGAATAAATATAAGTATCAGAGCATCATATATCAAAGCAAATAAACAAACATAAGTGTAACATCCTAAAACTCTAACATAATTATTTTGATAAAAAAAAATTAATTAAGTTATTAAAAATATAATGGAAATAAAATCTAATTAAGAGGTTTAGTGTATGGGATATGTTAGTATAAAACTTATTAGAATTGGTAAATAATTATAAAAGAAATATTAAATTAAAATAAATATAAAAAAATAAAAAGAAAAGAGAATTAAATATATATATATATATAGAGAGAGAGAGAGAGTGTACTAGGCGTGAAGTTTAGTAACTTATCACCTATATGTTAAAAAAAAAAGACAAACCTATATGGCTATGCACTGACACTATATATATGTACATAAAGGTTAGTAACCGGAAATAGAAGGTGGATCAGGAGCGCCGCAGAAGGTTTAGTGTTTTCGTCGGTTACGTTTCTTTTCCTTGCCAGTGTAATCGTTGCAGCACACAGATCCAAGAACGCCAGTGAAGGGAAGAAGAAATTTTAGAGAATAACTTGCTTTTATCATACAAAATTTTTAGAGCATTTTGGAGCTCTTCGAGAGGTGAGTAACAATACTTTTTGCGAACATTCTTCATGGTATAATTGTTTGTATGTGTGTGGAAGGGTTTACCTTATAGGTTTTTTTTTTTGGAATTTGAATTGAATATATGAATGATATCACCAACCTAAATTTTAAAATCGGGGGTTTTCAATCAAAACAAAAAATTGTTAAATTGAGTATTTACTCTTGTTATTGATGACATGAAATACATGATTGATATTTGTACTAGTTGAATGATATGCTTGATGACATATGTTATGTCTTGATGTTCGTGGTTGTCATAATGTAGTTATAGAATTACTTGATGACATAATATGAGTCTATTTGGTATGCATGATCAGATTAAATATTTAATTTATGGTAAATGAGTTGTTACATGTATGAGACATGAAATTTATGCCTTATGATGAGTTGTATAATGTTTGCCGCAATACCACCTATGATAGGGGTATCGAAGAGTAATACCGCCTTAACGGGGGTATCAAAAGTAACATCGCCATGTAATTGGGATGTCTAAAATGAGCAATACCACCTAGAAAGGGGTATCGAAAGTAACACCGTCACAAGTCGGGGTGTCGAAAAAGGAGAAATATCACCATGTGTACATGGGAGGTATCGAAATGGAAATGTCCCCGACAGGAGGGTGACGTCGAAACACTCCTCGTGAGTAGGGGTGGGCAATGGGAAGCCATTGTCATGTGATGTGTGAATTTATGGCATGCCGACAATAGGCCAATTTAATTATGAGGTCTTCGAGCCACTTGGACTATTCTAGAATTTATTTGGTATATGGAATGTGATATATTGAGATGAGTTGTTATGCTATATGCTCTCGGGTTGCTGAGATTATTGTTGTTATTAAAAGTATTTTCCTTCGTATATATTATTTTGGAAAATTAGCGGATGCCATGGACAATTTTTCTGGTTACCACGCCGGCTAAGAACAATACTATTTTCGAAAATATTTTATAAATTGTATTATTGATCACTGGGATTTTATATCTCATTATAAGTGTTGTTTTCAGAGTCCGAGGACATCGCTGTTGACCCAGAGATCTGAAGAGTCGTCCTTTTGATTAGCTAGTGGGTTAGTAATGTAGTATGGCTGAGAGTACTATGCGAACGACGTTCTTGATCTTACGTACTATTTTTCTTGGATTGTAATTAGATGCTCGGTTTTGAGGCTTTTCTTTTATTTGGTTTTATCCAGATGTATGGATTATTATTATATTTATTATTTTGATACATTATTATTATTTTATTTAATATGAGACATTTTCCAGACTTATATAATTGAGAAAAATTTTATGACCGGCATATTTTAATTAAATGTTTAGAAGGATTTTTCTCGAAATTAATTTGGGTTACTAATGTAATGATGGGCGTTACAATAAGTCTTTCAGAGCAATTTAGTAAGTAGAAAAGAATATGCAAATGCAAACAAATATGATCTTTCCAAAAACTGACTTTATATATATATATATATATAATTCTCTTTTCTTTCCTTTCTCCCCTTTTTTGTCATCGGCCAAAAAGGTAAAAGGAGAGGACCATCATTTTCCGTACAAAAGAAAAAAAATGAAGATAAAGGTTAAGCAGAAGGAGGTGGTGGAGGAGGAGGGTTCTGAGTTTGACTCTTCTTGAAGGCCATGAGGAATTCAAGCATTTTATTTACAACCTCTAAGGTTGGAGCCATTGAGGTTTGAACTTGCTGATGAACATCCTCCTTAATCTTCTTAGTCAACTTTTCAACCTTCTCATCTACTAACCTGTCAACCCTTTCATCAACTAGTTTTCCAAGAACTTCTTCAATATTAGATGGCAGAGTCTGTTGCCTTGAGCTTTCTGCAGACTCTTGAAAAGTGCTCAGTGTTCTTGAATGATCTTCAGGGTGCATTACAACTAGTGCTAAAGGTTGAGAAGATTGTCTTTCTGATGAGCTCTGTTGGTGAAAGGATTCAACAGTATCTTCTAAACTATCAGCAGTGACAATTTGACCATGTTCTTCCACAACAGGTTCATCTGTGATAGGCTTTGGAGTAGGCCGGGGTTTCACTGTGATTTCCTTTGCCCGTCTAATGGGGTAGATGAATTCCACATTCCTGCTGTTTATAGGAAGTCCCCAGAGGTCTTTATAAATCATATATCTAAAGTATAAAAGACCACACTTCCCTCTGACCTTGGGAACATCCTTCTTCTCCTCTTCAGACAGACTAGAGGAAGATGCCTCTCTGGTGCAGTGGATAATGTGAGGCTTTCATAATTCAGCAGCTCTATGCTCATTGATCAACTCAATGGATTTAGTATTCTGAAGGAAATCCGGCATTGAGTAGTCAAAGGTTTCTTGATCAAGATCAAGCATAGCTGATTCAGCTTCAGGCACCACTCCCTTGAATCTTCTGTTTTTCAATTCCTTGTCCTTATTTAGATCCAGCATTGGCAGTCTTGGACAAATCCTGTAGGGGTTGATTCCAATTCTGGTTGCTTCATTGTGCCTCAGCCAGGATGGAGGGACAAAATGCACGGCTCTATCAGCTTTGATTTGACTGAATTCCCACTTCAGCATTTCATAGTAGAGCTGATCCATAAAGAAGTCAGAAGCCTTCCCATAGAATCTGGGATGCTCAAAAGACATCCATTTAGTGTCCCTTGGCATGATCATGGGGACATGCTTAGAAGATCTTGCTCTTCGCTCGGGGATGGTAGGAAGATTTTTCCTTTTGGGGTCAGTCTCCCAGACGGGTATGATATGTCTCTCAACTCCGTCAGTAAGTGGTATGAAAGGAGGAGTTTTGACAAGATTGGGGTACATTTTTCTGGGGGGGAATTTGGTTTGAGGTAGGTGAATGACTAATGGCCCTAAGTCATTGTGCATTTGAGAAGGCACATTCTTGATTAATTTACACTCAGGATGAGGTAGGTAAAGGGGTTCAACAGATGGGCTAACTTCTTCCTCATACTCAGGTAGAGGATACCATCTGTCTGGAATGTGTTCGGGTTCAGGTTGGTGAGAATGAAACAGAATTTTCCATTCCCTTTTTACCTTGGCCCAATCCTCAGATTTGCCATTATAAAGGACAGAAGTTGGGGTGAAGGGAAATAAGGTTCTCAAGGGTTTGGGGAAAGGAGCACCAGGGGAAATACCATCATCTGGTTGATTAAACCAGGGATCATCGACAGGGATAGTAGATTGAAATTGTGGATTGGCTATTTCTATTGGTTGGGGTGAAAGGGGCATGGGAATGTATACATCATTTGGAGAGGGGACAAGAACATCAACTATCCTAGTTTCTAAACTAGACACTAGGGCATCTACTGCTATTTGAACAGGATCATTAGAAGAGATGGTTACCTTAGAAGTCTTAGTTGACCTAGCTTTTCTTGTTGGTTACCTTTTTGGTTTAGTTGGAATAGTCACAACGGCCTCAACAACAGCCACAGAAGTCTTATGCTTCTTTAGAATTGAACTGATAGGAATGCTATCCTCATCAGCTTCCTCATCTTCATTGTGAGAGGGGATAACTTTTCTTTGCATCTTAGCAGCAGGGGCATCAAAAGTTTCCCTGATAATATTGCCACTTTTTGGTCTCTTGGGGGCAGGCTTCCTTGTAGCAGTGGTCTTTTACCTGGTTACCATTTTAACCCCTAGGACTTCAGCATTATTTTGTTCAATCATATCTTCTTAAGCCTTCATCAACTCCTCAGTATTAGCCATTGCAGTAGAAGTATAGGTACTGAGGTTCATGTTGACTATATTCATCTTTCCAAAGTCTGCAGCAGACATTGGTTTTTCAGTCAAAATCCTAGCTTGCTCCTCAAAAGTCTTTGCATCAAGAATCTCATGAATTTCTTGAGCCTTGAAAATCTTGGATAGAAGATGGCAAAAAGGAAGTGCAGAGACCCTTTTTTTATTCATTACAGCGTCTCTGAATCTTCCGTACAGGATTCTTGGAAGATTGATTTTTGATTCTGTGAGAAGATGGCAAAGACAGAATTGGTGAAGAGATGAGAGGTTGTCCTTGGATCCAACCTTGTGAAGAACCACCTTGTTGAGAAGCTGACGAAAGATACGAACAATGTCCTTCATTTCAACAGCCTTCCAGGTGTGAGTTTTGACTGTATATTCCTTCATGAGACAGACTTCAATGGTCTCATAGCCTCCCAAGTCCTCTTCCCATGACTCAGTGAAAATAAACCCTCCTGAGCACAGGAAATTGCATCAGCAATAGTTTTCTTCGAGATTACAATCTTCTTTCTTAATACCGTTGAGGAGAAATCAATATCAGTTAGTTGGACGTTTCTCCAGAAATCCCTGATCAGGTTGGGAAAGACAGAGAGTTTCTCCACGAAGAGTCCTCCCCACCCAGCTGCATTGACATATTTACTTATGTCTAGATTGTAGTCTTGCAGCACTCCAAGGTTGAAATGATGCTCTATAGCCAAGTTGAGCTTGTCCATGTTAAAGGTTGAAGAAGAAACCATTTTAGGTGATCAAAAAGCTTAGGGTTTGAAAGCGGAGAAAGGTATAGAGAGAGATAGCTCGAGAGATTATGGAAGCGTAAAGTTTTTCTCAGAGGGAAATGATTACTTTTAAAGGAATTTTGAATATCAAAGGTTTTAAAAAAAACCCTTGACATGACATGTCATTATGATAAAACGGCATTGGTAACTTGGAACCATAAAAAGTTCTTGATGGGATTGATGGAAGTACTGACTCAGCAGAGAGAATAAAGGATAAATTTGTCTTGAGACAAAATAAATGCATTTATTAACACAAAAAAATAAATATGCTTAATCATAGGCAGATGTGAACTCGTCTGAGACTATACAATGGACGGGATAACTAGTATCAGTGGACGCATCATATGGACGTGCAATACAATATGCAATAGACGCATAACTTCAAATATGTATTAGACGAGCATAGTTAATAGACACCTGATTAGGAAAACAATTTTTCTAGAGGTCGGACACCTGAATTAATCCACACATATCATATTAAGATGCTTCCTAATAAAGATAAATCTGTCCTCTGCAAGAGATTTAGTAAAGATATATGCCCACTGATGGTCAGTATCTACAATTGAATATCAATCACACCTTTTTGCACATAATCCCTAATAAAATGATGTTCAATCTCTATGTGCTTAGCTCTAGAATGCAAAATTGGATTCTTAGATAGATTTATTGCAGCAGTATTATCACACATAAGCGGGAATACTACTTACAAATACGTTGTAGTCCTCCAATTGATGTTTGATCCAGAGAAGTTGTGAGCAGCAACTTGCAGCTGATATATACTCAGCTTCAGCAGTTGATAAAGTAATGGTACTTTGTCTTTTGCTTGACCATGAGACAACATTAGCTCCAATGAAGTGACATCCTCCACTAGTGCTCTTTCTTTCAATTCTATCTCCAGCATAGTCAGCATCACAAACTAATCTGTAATCTTCATTTTTCTTAAAGCACAAACCAAGATTAGTAGTACCTTTTAAATATCTAAAAATTCTCTTAACTGCTGATAAGTGAGATTCCCTAGGATCATATTGAAATCGAGCACATAAACATACACTGAACATAATATCAGGTCTAGACGCAGTAAGATATAAGAAAGATCCTATCATACCTCTGTATACCTTTTGGTCTACCTTTTTCTCTTTATCATCTTTGTTCAGTATGGAAGTGGGGTGCATAGGAGTATTCATTGGTTTACAATCATCCATCGTAAACTTCTTCAGAAGTTCTTTTGTATACTTAGTTTGGTGGATGAGCACCTCGTCCATGGTTTGTTTTACTTGAAGTCCAAGGAAGAATTTGAGTTCTCCCATCATGCTCATTTCAAACTCTTTCTGCATTAACTTGGAGAATTCTTTGCATAGAGACTCATTAGTACCACCAAAAATAATATCATCAACATATATCTGTACAACTATGAAATTTGACTTAATGGATTTTCTAAATAAGGTTGTGTCAACCTTTCCTCTATTGAATCCATTTTCCATAAGAAAGGAACTTAATCTGTCATACCAAGCTCTAGGAGCTTGCTTAAGACCGTACAAAGCTTTCTTAAGCTTATATACGTGTTCAGGATGGGTTTCACACTCAAAACCCGGAGTTTGCATAATATAGACTCCTTCAATAATAAAGCCATTTAGAAAAGCACTCTTAACATCCATTTGAAAAAGCATAATACTATGATGTGCAGCGAATGAAAGTAGAATTCTCATAGCTTCTAATCTAGCAACAGATGCAAAGGTTTCAATATAATTTATACCTTCTTCTTGAGAGAAACCTTGAGCAACAAGTCTTGCTTTGTTTCTTATTACCTTACCATTTTCATCAAGTTTGTTTCTGTAAACTCACTTTGTTCCAATCACTGATTTGTCTTTGGGCAGTGGAACCAGAGTCCAAACATCATTTCTTTCAAACTGATTGAGTTCTTCTTGCATAGCTAGAATCCAACCATCGTCCAACAGAGCCTTGTCTACTGTCTTTGGTTCCAACTCAGAGACTAGTGCAGAATTGTCTTGTTCTCTAAAAGGTTAATCTGGTTCTTAGCTTGCCATTGGGGTTTCCAATGATCTAATCTTGTGGATGATAATTCTTGAAGTACCAAGATTTTTAAACTGTACCATGTTGAGAAGTGGAAGTTTCTGGTTGTTGAGTGGGATCATCTTCTTGATCATCAACTTTTATCTCAGGTGAGTCTCCTGGAATGCTTTGATCAAGATTTGCAAAAGCTTCATCTAGCTCTGATAATTTCTTATCAGACTGTTTGTCATCAAACTTGTCATGAATACTTTCCTCTACAATTAGTCCTAGAATTATAAACTCTAAAGCCTTTAGATATTTCAGAATATCCTAATAGAATTCCACTATCTGTTTTAGCATCAAACATACCAAGTTTATCTTTAGTATTCAGTATATAGAATTTACAACCAAAGGGGTGAAAATAAGATATGTTGGGTTTTCTTCCTTTCCACAGTTCATAAGGAGTCTTATTCAGGATAGGTCTGATGTATATTCTGTTCTGAATGTAACAGGCAGTATTAACAGCTTCAGCCCAGAAGTGTCTAGGGACAGAGTTGTCATTGACCATAGTCCTGGTCATCTCTTGAAGAGATCTGTTCTTTCTCTCTACCACACCATTTTGCTGTGGTGTTATAGGTATTGAGAAGTTGTGAAGGATACCACTTTCTTCACATAACTTATGAAATAGCTCATTTTCAAACTCTCATCCATGGTCACTTCTGATTGGAGTGATACACATGCCTTTTTCATTCTGTACGTTTGCAGAATATAGAAAAGACCTTAAAAGACTCATCCTTGTGAGTTAGGAACATAACCCATGTCCATCTAGTGTAATCGTCTACTATGGCAAGACCATATTTCTTACCATTGACAGAGGCAGTTCTTGTTAGACAAAAAAGATCAAGATGTAGCAACTCTAGTGGTCTATTGGTACTACCAACATTCTTAGATTCAAAAGAACCTTTGACTTGTTTTCCCTTTTGACATGCAACACAGAGAGCATCATATTTGAACTTAAGGTTTGGTAGTCCTCTCACAAGGTTATGCTTGTTTAGCTTTGAAATTAAATTCAAGCTCGTATGACCTAGCCTTTTGTGCCAAATCCACCGCTCATCTTCAATGGACACTAGACATGAGGCACTTTGATTTGAGAGGTCCTCCAAGTCAATCTTGTAGATATTGTTTTACCTTTTTGTAGTGAATAAAAGTGATCCATCATCTTTCTTGACAGTACACATGTTCTTATCAAAAGACACTGCATATCCACTGTCACATAATTGACTTATGCTCAGTAGATTGTGCTTCAAGCCATTTACCAGAAGAACATTATCAATGGAGGGAAAATGATGTTTACCAATTTTACCTATACCAATGATTTTCCCTTTCTGATTTCCTCCAAATGTGACCCAGCCACCATCTTTGGGCTTAAGGTTTTGGAACATAGACCTTTCTCCCGTCATGTGTCGTGAGCAGCCATTGTCCAAGTACCAAGACATCTGTTTTCTTCCTGTTGTTAAGCAAATCTGTAACAGGTATTATCTTATCTTTAGGTACCCAGACCGACTTGGGTCCTTTCTTGTTAGTTGTCACTGGACGAGTATGCTTAGCATGTTTATTGTGTATGCATCTAGATGTAATATGCCCACTTTTTTCCACACACCTTACAAAAGGTGTTGGACGAGCTAGACTTAGCTTTGGTATATTTATTTGGAACTTTTGAAGCTCTATGCTGTTTAAGTGGTTTTGACTTTTTGTGAGATGTGTCTTGCTTCTCTTTGTCATAACCAAGACCGGATTTGTCATAAGGTGACCTAGAGTACCTTAAAATGAGGTTAAGTTTATCTAATCCCCCTACAAGAGACATCAGGTTCACACACCACTTTGTCAGCTAGACTGACATTCACTGATTTTAGTGTGTTGTTTTCATTTTTGAGGTTTTGTTTCTCAGTGCAGACCCTATCATATTCTTTAGACAGTTTAGAAAACTTCCTTTTGAGACTCTTATATTCTCGTGATAGTATAGATGACTCTTGCAACAATTCATCAAAAGCATTTTGAAGAGTGTACGGGTCAGAGTCCATTACCTCAGCATCAGTGTATTCACTTTCTGATACAGTGTCTGCCATGAGACAGATATTTGCTTCTTCCCCCGCTTCATTTTCTTCATCTGAAGAAGACAGATCAAGATCCTCCCATGTAACCATTAAGCCTTTCTTCTTTTTGAAGAATTTCTTTTTGTCCTTTAGCTCAGGGCAGTCAGCTTTGAAATGACCAGGTTTCTTGCATTCAAAGCACAAGGGTGGACCTTTTTCCTTGGAGTCTGACTTCTCCTTGGAAAACTTTTTATTGAGTTGCTTCCTTCTAAAACCACATTTCTTTCTCCACATATGTTGAATCTTCCTGGAGATAAAGGATAATTCATCCTCATCTGATCCTTCATTATCATCAGAAGATTCAGACTCATCAGATGACTCAACAACTTTGAGAACTCTTGATGAACTTGTTTTCTTTGCCTTTAGGGCAATAGATTTTTCTTTTCTGAAATTTTCTTCTTCATTAAGTTCAAGTTCATGAACCTTGAGAGATCCAAGAAGCTCTTCCAGAGAGAGTGTATTTTGATTTTTGGCTTCCTGAATAGCAGTTACTTTGGGTCTCCATTGCTTGGATAGACTTCTCAAGATTTTTCTGACATGATCTCTAATTTCATATATTTTTCCAAGAGATCCGAGACTATTGGTGATAGTTTGGAATCTTCCAAACATTTGGTCTATTGTTTCATGTTCATCCATCTTGAACAGCTCATACTGATGAACCAACATGCTGATCTTGGATTCCTTAACTTGTGAGGAACCCTCATAAGCTAGGGCAAGAGTATCCCATATTTCTTTAGCAGTATTGCAGCTGTGAACTTTGTCATGTTCAGATCTGGTGATGGCACACATCAAATAATGCTTAGCTTTAAGATTGAGTTGATGCTTTGCCTTTTGATCTGTTGTCCAGTCTACTCTAGCAACAGCAGCTCCATTTTCATTCCTGGGTTCGGTATAACCAGTTTCTATAATCTCCCAGATGTCTAGACTTTGTGCATCCAAAAATGCCATCATCCTATTCTTCCAGTAGTCATAATCAGAACCATCAAAGAGAGGAGGTCTGTTGATAGCTTGTCCTTCTGCATCCATGGTTGTTGGATCGTACTCCCTCGGCACTTGTTAGATGCTCAACCCTTTCGAGGCTGAGCTTTGATACTAACTGAAGTTGACACAGGCAAACACAAGAAGGGGGGTTGAATTGTGTTTGTTAATAATTTTCGAAAACAAACTTTAAAACAAATTTTTCATTCGAGGAGATTAGAAACAAAAGCAAGCACAAAGACAAAGATCCTTTTTAAAAGACTTTAACAAAAGCAATATCAAAACCCCACAGTTAGTATAAGCAAATAAAACTGAAGAGTTTAGGGATAGAAGATTCATACAAGAGATTTTATCCTGGTTCACTCTCTTCCAAGCAAGAGCTACGTCCAGTCCCTTCGACTTGAAGGATTTATCCACTATTTCTCAAAATACATTACAACCGAGTATTCAACATCTCTCCAGGCTACAAGTATTTCTTTCTTACCAAGCCTCTTCAGGCTCTAACTCTAACAAAGAGATATAATGTTTGATCTTCTCAACTCACTATGTGTGAGAATATAACATTTTAAGATCAGTTGAATATCACAACAATATTCAAACTAAAGAATACAGACTCTTGCTCTTGAAAGAATATTAGAATGAATGATTATTGATTGGCAAAAGTTGTTCTTCAGAACTTAAGGTCTTATATTTATAGTGACCTTCTTCTTCACTTGTATTTCTTCAACGGTTACTTTGAATAATCCCGTTTAGAGATAGCATTTAATGCATGATATCCATTGTGATCGAGAGCTTTATTGTGGCAAGACTGAATAGTCCTCTTGGTTATCGAGGTAGCATGAAAATGGAGGTTCACTTCTCTGAGTATTGCAGGTTGAGCACTTGTTGTTCCTTATTTGGGTATAAATCGGCTTTTTCAGTCATAAAGTTGTCATGGTACAGATCGTTTTGTAGTATCTTTTTGTACGATTCTGCTTTTTGTATTTCTTGATTGTACTATATTTCTTTTAAAACAAGGTGAAACATTAAAGCAAATAAAACAAATGTGAAGAACAAATATTCTATTGAAATAAATATCAATCATTTGAAATAAATTCAAGAGATTCAGATTGTATTTAATTCATTTTAAGATGGAGCTCGTCTAAAAAGAAACTCCGTCTACTTAGTTATATGAGAGACTAAGTTTGTTCAATATTTTACTTTGCTCGTCTGATGACGTGGCATATCCTTTTGTCTATCAATTCTTTGGACTTGCTATTCCTTAATGAGTTATAAAGATCTCCGTCTAGTGACATGGCGGTTAGAGCTCGTCTACTAGATTACTTTATGTTTTAGTTCATTCACTTGTACTAATTACTTCCATCTGCTTACGTGGCAAGATGGACGTGCTTATTATCAAGTCTTTGGACTTGCAGTACCTAACAAGTTATTTAGGTATTCATCTAGCGAATATTTAGAGCTTCGTCTACTTAAGTAAGCCAGTGTAAAGAAGTAACTTTACCAACGTTTTTGATCAGCCCATCTACAATGGTGGACGCGTATTTTTCAATGAAAATTTTATCCCAAATTTATTTTACTTATATCAAGATATTCCTTCATAACTGAAAGCACATGTTAGATCTCAACTAACACTTTGCTAAGCAAATTTAATCCATTTGTTAGCATCAAAACTTTTAGATTATTAAATCCAAAACCACTTTGGTTCCAACAGAAATTGGGTATGGATGTCACGGAGGAGTTGGAATACTCCATGTAACGCTCTTCGTTACATTAGTAGCCCAAATTAATTTTCTATAAAAACCTTTAAAACATTTAAATTAAATAATCTAATCATAAAATTTTTCACAAAAATCACTTATGAAAGTATCTCGTATATTCAAAATAAATGAATAAAGTATTAGTGATAAATAAAACATTATATCCAAATAAAATAAAGCCTCATAAAAATTAATTAATAAAATCCACATAATTCTTTTACAATTGTTTTTGTCTCAAAACACGGGCTTCTAATAAACCCGACATAAACAAATAAATAAACTATAACTAATATCTTCAAGACTCTCTCAAAACATTGTATCATCCATCTCATCACCTGCAAACTCTGAAAGACAACACCACTAATGAGATTTTTAATCCAAGTAAGTAAACACAATTATAAAAGGTTTTCGAAAAGATGTTTCTTTCAGCCGGTCCGGCAACCGGAAAAACAACCATGATAATCCGCCATTTTCAAAATAATTAATTTCAAAGTATCTCAAATAATAACATAAATAAATCACAACACATATATTAATATCAACAACACAAACATATGAGTTCAATGACATCTCATTGCCTTCTCTTCGTAGGAGTCCCTTTGCCATTGCCTCGCATTAGGCCAATCTGTCATCGGTACGAGTTAGGCCCTTTGCCATCTCTACGAAGGAAGTATCCGCAACCTTGCAATGTCCAACATTGCCTTCTCCGTGTAGGAGGCCCATTGCCATCGCCTCGCATTAGGCAAATATGTCATCGCTATGAGTTAGGCCATTTGCCATCTCTACGAAGGAGGTATCTATACCCTTGCAATAATCATCATTGCCTTCTCCTTGAGGGAGGCCCTTTGCCATTGCCTCGCATTAGGCCAATCTGCCATCGCTACGATTTAGGCCCTTTGCCATCTCCTCGAAGAAGGTATGTCAAACGATTATCTCTTCCCAAAGGAGATAGTCAATCACACGCATTAACATTCATCAAGTTCATATCAAAATAACATTAAGGCATCACATATCACAAAAGACATATCAAATCATAATAATCAAACCACTCATCTTGTAAATAATCAGTCTGATTATAATTAATCACCAATAAAACATCAATTTCATTTTAAGGATAAAACCCCAGATAATTACTGATTATTTTCATACCTAAACCCTTTAAAATCTATAGCATGGAAGTTTAAGAAAAAAGATGTTTACTTACATCTCGTAGACCTCCAAAAACCATAAAAATCATCTAAGATGAATGTTAGCATTTCACCAATAATCCTTCGTTTCTTCTCTAGTGTTCTTGAATCCGCGCTATGCTTCTCTGCTCCTCACCTAAAGATTATTCAAGCGGGGCTCCTCTAACCCTCTCTCTCTCTCTTTTGTTACTTGTTGATGTGCGGCACACTTTTTGCTCTACTCTAGGTTAGAATATAAAAACTTCATCTAACTTGGGCCATGTCTTTCTATTTTGCCTAAGCCCAAGTCAGGTAGCTTCAAATGATGTCCTTGTTTTTTTTTAAAATGTGACCTCCATATTGAAAGCTAATTGTCAATTACATGCACCTTAACGTGAAATGCTATATCAGTTAGAAGTGGATGTGGGCACTCAAATCATAGGCTCGTGGGTCCCACTGACGTCATTTAGATTTTCAAAAGTCAAGAACCGTTCCCTGTACGTGAATTGCCAAGACTTGCAAAAGTTTACTTTTGCATTCTTGTTTTAGTTATTATTTTGTATTTCTTATATAATTGTTAAATAATTCTAATACATTCTTATCTAACAATTTTATACACTAAACCACATAATAATTTAATCTTTTTTATTAAAAAGACTATATGAAAATTATATTGAAATTTTAGGATGTTATATTCCAAGTGGACCTCTTTCTTTGACATCAAAGAGCTTGTTCGTCCCAAGCTTGTCAGAATTCTGGATCAATGCTGTGGTCATCACTAGCAAATTCGATGGAACCAAGAGCTTTAGGGCTCAAATGATGGATAAAACCTTAAAATTCCCCATCAGTTCTCTGGAGCTGGTTACAAAATGCCCTAGGATTGGAGCTGCTTTCAAGCCTGAGTGGGAAGATGAGGTGGAAACTGAGAATGTCAACATCACTATCTATGACGTTCCCAATCCAGAGGACCCTAAGCCTGTAAACATGATGACAAAGTGCAGATTCTTGCACAAGCTGTTGCTGGGGTTCGTGATGCCTAGGAAAGGCTCACGAGACAGTGTGACCAAGATGGACAGATTTGCTCTCTACCACTTGATTCACAAAATCAAGGTGGACATCAACGATCTCATCTACATGTACCTTGAAACTCTGATCAAGAGGACCAACATTCGGACCTATCCCTATGGGATGCTGTTGACAAGGGTCTTCAGGAACAAGCTGTTTATTCCTAGTGATGCCCATTTCGTAGACATGTCACTTCCCATTGACAGGAAGATCTTGTCTATGATGAACATTAAAGGTATCCCTCTGAAGAATGAGGATGAAGATAAAAAGAAAAAGAAGAAAAAGTCTGCTGCTGAGCCAGAGCAAAAGGAGGAACCAGTGGTTTCCACTGATGAATCAGAGGTTCCTATTTCTGGAAGAATCTGGAAGCCCTCTGGAAAGGTGTCCAGACAAGACCAGAGACCTGAGTTGGAGAAACCTTCAGTCTCTGAAGAAACTACTGAAACAGTTGAGCCTCTAAGGTTCAAGCTGAAGAAACCTTCTCCCAAGAAGAAGACAAGTGAAGTTGAGGAATCAGTTACTGCATCTCCACAACCTAGCAAGAAAAGAAGGCTGGTGAAGACTTTTGCCAAGGTCAGACAACTAGAGTATGAACCTAGAAAAGATAAAGTATCTGCTCAGGGGGAGCAAACAACTCTACCCTTGGAGGAACCCAAGGAGAAGAAGCCTCTTGATTTGGGAATCATTCCAAGAAAAAAAAAGGTCAGGCTACCCAGTGCCAATGGTGGCTTATGCTGAAAGGGAAGAAATTCCGGCAGAAGAACCCTTTGCAGAAGTTGAAGTTGCTGCTGCAACTGTTGCCGACCTGTCTGGTGGGATTCAGACAGTTGCTCCCCCAGAAGTTGACACTATGTCTCCTTCTGAGAAGAAGTTGAAGCTATCCGAGGATCATATAATTCTTTCCTTTATCCCCTCTGTACCATCTTCTCCCTCTCACCAAGGTATCCACAACTCTTCTGTTTCTTCTCCATCCGCTATGTTTGTTCAACCTTTATCAGTTGCCTCCCCCTTTCCCTCACCCGTCTCCTCTCACCAAACTCAAACATCATCATATGATGTTGTGTATGATATATGTCAGTACAAAGTTGTTCATAGGGACTCAACTCCCAAAGAACAAACTGGCATATCATCAAGTCTGTTTGTGTGTGATCTGCAATCTCTGATGATTGCAAGTGTTTCTCATCTAACTTTCATCCCTTCTCCTCCACCTCATATTCTTAACCCTTGTAGGGAGATTTTCTTTTATCCCCCTATTGTTCTGTTCATTAGAACATTGGCAAGGACTAACTATCATGCTTTTGTTGTAATGTTACCACATAGGTCTAGGTATTTCTTTCTTTTATTAACAGGATCAAACCCTTTTTTCTGTCATATTGATTCCTTGTTACCCCTACCTCCATCTGTCTTAGCCCAACAACCTCTTCCCCCACCTTTACAAATAACCATCACATGGCTGTCTCTGTCTGAGAGACTCTCTCTCGTGTCTTTTCTTCTCCTGATACCGACCTTGTCAGAATGAGTCCCCTGTTTAAGTTAGCTTTTCTTCCATTCTTTTATTATCGAACCTTTCATCAACTCATCTTTCCTCGCATTACCTCACCATTCTCTGTACCCAAGGCACCCCCAGTTTTAGCTCTGCCCTGGTACTCGGACCATTCTTTTTCTTCAACCAGTCTACTTCAGGCTCAGCTGGTAGAACTCAGAAGACAACTGGATGAAGAAAAGCATGCGAGACTGCTGCTGCAACAAAGAGTTGAAGCTCTGTTTTTATTACTTATTCAGCCTAGGTAGTTTATGTTGTAAAAATCTGGTTTGTACTTGAAAAAGCTTATGATGAATAAAATCAATGTTCTTTTATCATGTATCTTTTCTGTTTTTTAGTTTTCTGTTTGTTCCTTTTTTGTTGTTCACAAAAGGGGGAGAAAGTAATGAAGATGATTATGTTTTGATTTGTGAAACAGGAAGTAAGTAAGATATGACTAAGTTAAAATAAAACTTGTCTTTAAAATTAAATCTCTGATTATATATCTTACTATATCTCTGTTAAGTGAACTTAAGTGAACCTGTCTACACATCCCGTCTCGCTAAGAAAATTTCAACTTGTCTGAATCTTAGTATTTCTTCTGTTGATATTTTCTAAGGTTAGTTAAATCATCTTAATGTTTGTCATCATAAAAAATGGAGAGATTATTAAGTCTCCAAAATGTCTGGTGTGCATTTTCCTAAGTTTTGATGAAAACTAAACATTGGATAATGATTTAATTAACCTGCATATTGGTTGCTAGCCTGTCTGCTTAGTGTACAGATCAAAATAGTAAGACTCATCTGTCTGCCCACATAAATGACAATCTATCTGGATAAGCAAAAAGTCAACCTATCTGAGGTTCGTCGATGAAAAACCAAAGACCAAACAAGCTTTTGGAAGATGTGCCCTCATACAGAAGACTTTGAAGCTCTCTCTCACTTAGTTTCACACTAAACAAGAAAAGTTGATTAGTGTGATTTCACCTCATATTTCTTTATCATATTGCATGCATTTTCATGTAGTTTAGGCATTTTTAATTTGATTTTTGTTAGTTTTTACCTTGGAATGGGTAAGGTGGTTTTGTGGTGTTTATGTGCAGGAATTGAAGTTTAAAATGTTCTGGATCAACCACGATGGAGATTGAATGAAGATGGGGCTTGAAAAGCAAGAAAACTGAGTCAAACAGAGCCCATCACGGCCTAGCCGTGACAGCCATCACGACCATGATCGAGCAAGGCTGAAAAGAAAAGTACACAAAAGTCAGAACCTGTCACGGCCAGGCAGTGATGGCCATCACGACCGTGATAGGCCAACCAATGCCAAGTTTTCCAAGACAGAATCTATCACGGCCTGGCCATGACAAGCATCACGGCCGTGACGCGAAATAAAATAGGGGATCTCTTGGCTGCTACCTTAGGCAAGAATTAGGATTTCTTGTCTTCTCAATTTCTTCTTCTCTCTTAGGTTTTTTTATGCTTTTGTTAATCAAGCTTGCTATGAACATGGCAATGCTTGAGTAGTTGTTTTTATTTCTAGTGATTGGGGCTATGCCCAAGACTCGTTTTATGTGATAAATTGACGTTTTGCTTCTTGTTAATTTCAATTTGCTTTCGATTTAATTCCTATTACATGAATTACTTGTGAATTTGGTGTGCACTTATTTGCATGTCGTAGATACTCTAAGGAGGAACCTAGCGGTGAACTTAGGTATCGGATCTATAGGAATCAAACTTAGGACTTAAAACACGAGAGTTAGAAGCGGTCCTTCGAGGGTTCACTGAGTTGTCACAAAGCTTAAAGGGTTTGATTTAAATTCAATTACCACGAGAGTAGGGGTTGGTTTAATTGGGCACGGTTCTTGTATCCCGAGGGGGAACATTAACTTAATTAGGATAAATTCACCTTCAAAGCAATTTCGATAATTAACAAGAGGTGTAGTCAATTTAGTAACATGAGCAGTCTTGTTGGTAACCCAATTCCTGGAAATCTCTTTTGATTTGAAAAACCTTTAATTGATTTACTTTCCTTTTTTGTTGGATTGCGATTTTAATAATTGATTTGTTACTTGATTCTTATTTTAAAAAACCAAATCTTTTCCAAATCTTTTTCTAGTCCAGTTTAATTGATTTAATAATTGATAGTTATTTAAGATTACGGTCCCTGTGGATTCGATCTTTTTATTACTTGACGACGAAGCCGTACACTTGCGGATTTGAGTCCATCAAGTTTTTGTCGCCATTGCTGGAGACTGTGCTTTCTTGAATTTCAATTTAATTTTTAAATTGATTTTTCTGGAAATTTTTTTTATTTAATTTTTTTCCCTTTTCTAATGTATCTACCTCTCTCTTTGCAGGGATTTTTCTCTCTTATGCGAAGATCCCAAAGTCTCGGAAATCTTATTGAAGTTGACCCTGAGATCGAAAAGACCTTTCATAGACGTGGGAGACTGATGAGTGTGATTACACCTCATATTTCATTATCATTTTGCATGCATTTTCATATAGTTTAGGCATTTTTAATTTGATTTTTGTTAGTTTTTACCTTGGAACGGGTAAGGCGGTTTTGTGGTGTTGTTTTGCAGAAATTAAGGATTAAATGCTCAGGATCAACCATGATGGAGCTTGGATGAAGATGGGGCTTGAAAAGTGAAGAAAATGAGCCAAACAGAGCTCATCACGGACTAGCCATGATGACCATCACGGCCTAGCCATGATAACCATCACGGCCATGATCAAGCAAAACTAAAAAGAAAGAAGGCAAAAGTCAGAACTGGTCACGGCCTAGCCGTGATGCCCATCACGACCGTGACATGTCAGCTTAACCAGACCCTCAACAGGCAGAACTGATCACGGACTAGCCGTGATGAGCATCACGGTCGTGACAGACCAAAAATTGAAGAAGCGCCCAAGGCATAATCCATCACGGCCGTGACGCGCATTACTTGGATCTGAAGCAACTGATTTGGATCTGATTTGTGTTTGATTGGGATTCAAACTTCCAAAATCTATAAATAAGGCATCAGGCAGAGACTTAAGAGATTTTTGGGCTGCTACCACTTAGGCTATTTTTTTTAGGATCTCTCTTCTTCTTCTTCCTCTCTTCTCTGATTTTTATTTTCATGTTGTTGTTGTTAACCAAGCTTGTCATCACCATGACAAGGCTTGAGTAGTAGTTTAATTTCTAGGGATTGGGGCTATGCCCAAGGTTTGTTTATGGCAATGAATTGATGTTTTATCTTTGTTAATTGTGATTTTGCTTTAGATCTGATTTCTAGTGTTTTAATTACTTGTAAATTTGGTACGCACTTATTTGCATGTCGTAGACATTCTAAGGAAGAACCTAGCAGTGAACTTAGGTGTCGGATCTATAGAGTCAGACTTAGGACTGAAATCACGAGAGTTAGAAGCCGTCCTTCGAGGATTAACGAATTGTCACAAAACGTAAAGGGTTCAATCTAAATTCGACTACCACGAGAGTAAGGGTTGGTTTAATTGGGCACGGTTTTTGTAACCCGGGAGGGAGCTTAAACTATTTGAGGATAAATTCGCCTTCAAGGCATTTTTGATAATTAACAAGGGTTAATCAATTTAGTAACATAAACGATCTTGTTGGTAACCCAAATTCCTAGGAATCCATTTAGATATGAAAAACCATAAACTGATTTACTTTCTGTTTTACTTGATTGCATTCCTTATTTGATTTTCTAAGTAATCTCTTATTTCAAATATCAAAAAACTTTTAAAAATCCTTTTTATAGTCCAGTTTTATCGATTTAATAATTAGTTGAGATTTGAGATCACGGTCTCTGTGGGATCAATATCTTTTTATTACTTAGCGACAATCCGGTACACTTGCCGAATCGCACGTGCACTCGCACGACATCAAGTTTTTGGCGCCGTTGTCGGGGACTGTGCTTTCTCGAATCTCAATTTAATTTTTAAATTGATTTTTATGGACCTTTTCTTTTTATTTAATTTTTATATTTGTTATAAAAAATTCTTTTTTCCTTCTAGAGTATCTATCTCTGTGTGTTGTTTTCTCTTTTATGCAAAGATCACTAAGTTTTGGAAACCTTAGTGAGGTTGACCCCGAAGTCGAAAGGACATTTCACAGACGTAGGAGACTACAAAGAGAGAGAGAGGTTGAGTCCCATTCCACTAATGGCGAATCAACCAGATACGAAACCTCTGAAGGACTGCGCAGCCCCAAATGCTAGGGGTTTACGAACTGGGAATGCTAGGCCAGAGATTGAGGCGGAAAACTACACTATACCGCCTATGCTCATTAACATGATTAGGCAACATCAATTCGGAGGATTGCCCTCGGAGGACCCGACTGACCACGTAGAGACATTCTTGGAGTTCACCGATGCAATTAGAATTCATGGCGCTCCCGTTGATGCTATCCGTTTGAGTTTGTTCCCCTCATCTCTCACTGGAAAGGCGAAAGCTTGGCTGAAGCAAATACCCGCTAACACCTTGTCGACTTGGGACCAACTGGAGCAGGCGTTCTTGGAGAAATTCTTCCCTCCATCCAAGACGGCCTACATACGAACCCAAATCACCGGCTTCTTCCAAAAAGATGGAGAATGCTTGTCAGAAACTTGGGATCGCTACAAGGGATTGCTGGAGTCTTGCCCACATCATGGACTCGAGAGGTGGTTATTGGTGCACACCTTCTACAACGGATTGGATTACTCTTCGAAGGTGTCACTTGATTTCGCAGCTGGTGGAGCCCTTATGAATAGGCCTCTGACTGAGGCATTCAACATCATCGAAAACGTGGCCACCAACTACCACTAATGGGGTTCAGAAAGAGGTAATAACCCGAAAAAGATTTCGGGGGGTACGTTTGAAATGAATAGCACTGATCTTATAATGTCTAAAATCAACTCACTTAATAAACGCTTTGATCAGTTTGAAAGAGCTAACGTGAGTTCAATAGGTGCTACTAACATTGTTTGTGAGATTTGTGGAATGCAGGGACATGACATAATGGAGTGCCCATGTGGTATTGCTCATGGATCTGGCGCTTTTGGGGAACAAGTGAACTCTTGTCACAACTTCTACGACACGAACCCGAAGTTACCAAATTATGCCCCTCCAAATGCTTACAACCAAGGAAGGAAGAACAGCCCTTACCTCTCGTACGGGAACTACAACAACACGCTAAACCATGAGTTCCAAGAAGGCCAAGGTAATAGGAAACCCACAACGGGGTATCCTCAGGTACAGAAATCTAAACTCGAGTCTTTATTGGAAAGTTTTGTTGAAACTCAAACAAAACAAAATGAAGAGTTTAGACAACAAGGTAGGGCAGTAAACGAGGCAATAAAAGAGCTAGCATCTAAGGTAGATAACTTAGCCATCCATAACAAGATGCTAGAAACTCAGATTGCCCAACAAGCCAGCACATACCCCAGACCTAAGGGTACGTTCCCGGGCCAACCCGAAGCTAATCCCAATGAACATTGTAATGCCATATACTTGAGGGATGATAAGCTTGGGGTGGTTGAAAAGGACGTGGAACCAGAGGAGGACATAAGCGAAGATGAAGAGCCAGAACCAAAGTATGTCCCTCCACCACCGTACCAACCCCCAATACCTTTCCCACAAAGGTTGGTCAAGAGAAAGCAAGTAGAGATAGAAACTAAAAGCTTAATTGAGGAGCACAATGTCAAGATAGAAGCTAATATGCCTCCTAAACTGAAAGACCCAGGTAGTTTATCTATAGCTTGCTCAATTGAAAAGGTACAAATAGACCAAGCCTTATGAGACTTAGGGGCTAGTGCGAGCTTGACGCCGCTCACTATCTTGGAAAGGTTGGGAACCAAAGAGTTGAGTCCATTCAAATTCTCCTTACAATTTGCGGATGGCTCAACCAGAACTCCTCTAGGCATACTAGAGATTGTTCCTGTAAAGGTAGGGAAATTTTTCATCCCTACCGATTTCCTGGTATTGGATATGAAAGGGAATTCTGAATTCCCCATCATTCTAGGAAGGCCATTCTTGGCCACCGCTGGAGCAATAATAGACGTAAGGAATGACAAACTCTCTCTAAATGTAGAGGAAGGTAGGGTAGATTATAATTTGACTAACTCATATAACAACCCTACTTTTGTGATCATGTGTGCAGGATCGATATAACATCTCCAGTGGTAAAGGAAGAGGTCAACATGGAAGCAACTCCGAAGATTTGCATGGCGAATGATGCACCCATTGGTGATAGAGTTGCTGATCATGTGGAAACAAAACTTCCGCCGGGAGGGAGCAAGGCCATGAAGCTCAAAGTGAAAAGAGCGAAGCGGAAGCACAATTGGCCATATGAGCAGAATATGCTCTTTGAAGGACTCCCATGGAAGAGAAGTGTTCCTGCACTTCTACACCCAACCGACCCCGGTTGACTGAAGGAAGTATGGTCAAGCTTAAGACCGTAAATAAGCACTTCTTGGGAGGCAACCCAAGTTTTCTTTACCTTTTCCATTTGTTTTTGAAATTAGCTCTTGAATAATTTGAGAAGATCAAGAGGAAAAAAATCATAAAATAATATATTTGTCAAGTGTTTTCAGGTTAAGAAGGAAGGAAGAGCAAAAAGGGCAGGGACAAATAAAGTCAGAAGTCATCACGCCCAGGCCGTGACAATCGTCACGACCGTGATGAGCTAACCAAGAAGACCAGAAAGGATCATGGCCCAGCCGTGATAAGCGTCACGGGCATGATGAGAAGGACCCTAAGATCAGAGAGTATCACGGCCTAGCCGTGATGCAGGTCACGACCGTGACAGGCCAGCTCCTGAAGACCAGAATTGATCACGGCTTGCCCGTGATGAGCCTCACGGCCGTGATACAATTTCCAACAAGTTTTTGACTAGGCATGTGAGCCAGCACCCGCTATCACCTCGGTGAGCTGTTACAATTTTTCTCCTCTCTCCGACTTGATTATTTACATTGGGGACAATGTAAATTTTTAAGCTTGGGGTAGGGGTATTTTTGAAATTTTTTTCATTTTTGCATTTTTCATGTTGCATTCATATAGGCATAGTTTTGCATGATCACATGATTAGATTGCCCTTTGCTTAGAGTTTGCATCCAATTGTGAGAACTTGGTGCCAGATAAATTGAGATAGTGAATTTTTGAACCCATTTTTTTTTATTCTTGTGATAAGGCTAAAAATAAAAATGCTTGAGATGATCTTTTGACAGTTGATAATTAGCATGTGGTTCCTTAGATTTGTGTTCCTCACTGATTTTTGAACTACTAAATGTAAGATTTTTGAACCAAAAAGGGGTACTCACTAAATCTACCCCATTCTTTATGATAGAGTGTTTAATTCCTCTTGGATTGTACTCTCTAGAACTTGACTTGAAACCGTTTTGAAACTTAAAAAATTTTGAAAACATTTTTGAAAATGATTGAGGCACTAGGTATTTTTCCGGCCTTCCGAGCTTCGATTGATTAGATGCTACCCCTTAGTTGCCTAATTTTGAGCCTAAGAGAATAAAATACTTTTATTGGTACCTTAAAATATTTTGATGAATAATGCTTGATATGACGCCTTTTAAAGTATTGCAAAAAGGGTAAAAAGGTAGTTTGAAAAATATAATTGTGGGATGAGAAAATTAGAAAAATATTTCTCTTGAATTAAAAATCTCCCATTCTCCAAATAAATAAAATAAAATATAAAAAAAAATATGGAGAAGGGGATGACAAAAAAAAAAGTGAGAAATAAAATAAAAAGAAGGAAAGAAAGGTGGAAAGATGAATCAAAGCCCAAAAAGGGTATTTTAGAAGGTGTCATGCTTTGCAATGTTTGATATTTTGTTTAACCCTTTTGAAATTTCCTTTCTTTGATTTCCCCACCTAACGATTAATCCCATGGCCCCATTACAACCAAAGTAAAAGACCTCTTGATTCTTTTGTGTTTTCATTAATAAAGTAGAGATTTTGTTAATATTCAAGCTTATGGTAGGATACTTTCTTTGAGGAAATTGAGCGAATTGTCATATACCCTTAAACACTTGAGTGATGTGAGAAAGAGTGTCCGAATCAGTGAGAATATGGATTTAGGAAACCTAAGCTTCTAATTGTACTTGAAATTGATTGTCTCTAGGTTTCTTATTTGAAAATGCCTATTACTTGGATTAGTTACTCGGGTTCTTGGTTCACTATCTACGCTCTAATTATTTATATCTTCTGGCCTTGGTGATTGCTTGAGGACAAGCAAAATCTTAAGCTTGGGGTGATTTGATGAGTGTGATTACACCTCATATTTCATTATCATTTTGCATGCATTTTCATATAGTTTAGGCATTTTTAATTTGATTTTTGTTGTACCCTGATGCAAATGAGGGACGGTGACAGGAGTGGTAGTGGCCACGATAACGTAAAGACATGGTGACAGAATTAGAAAGGTTACATTTAAATAACGTGTTAGATTACCTGAGAGTAAGGGTAGAGGATGATATATATTAACCTGAGGATGATTCGTTAGTTATGTGTGTTGATTGTCTGTGACAATTACTGTATAATTTTACTATGACTCTTTTCCGCTTTTTGATGATAGAACTGTTTCTTATCCCCTGTATATTTCTGTATGTTGTATTTTATCTCCTTGTGGAATTGTATGAGAAGACCCTGTTGATGAGCGTAACCAGGAGGCGTTGGATGGAACTCCCTACGAACCGGAGGCTGGAGGACGAGCTCTGACCCATGGTGATTAGGGTCTAGTTAGTTATGGCCAGTGCGTCTCGTGAGGCGTATTTTTATTATGTTTTCCGCTGTTTAACTTTTTGTCTAAGTATATGCCTGTGAGGGATCCTACTGATGGGATATCCTCAACAGTGTTTTGTAATATGCATAATATACTTATATTGTGATATGCCATTCTATATGAAGTTGTATACTTTATAAGTTAAGTTTTAATTTTTACGTATTTTCACGTTAAGAGTGCGATTAAGTAATTAAATAGTGAGGTTTTAATCTAATGACACAAAGAGGCACAACGGGGTGTCTCACTTGTGACCACCACCCACATGATGACTATTGAAATCACCGGTGGTTGTTTCCCTGTAAATAAATATGATGTTACCAAGTATATCAAAGGATGTCAACACCATATATGTATTTTTTTAATTCATTGAAAACTATTTAGTAGTATACACATGTAAACTAAGACACAGAGTACCTGACAGGTACTGGAGTTTGTGTTTGAGTTTCAAACTCCATGCCCAGATGAACTTCATCATGAACGTGTTCTTCTTGTTGTTCCATTCTGACTTGGAAAATGAAAAATGCAAGGTGGTTTACCGAAACTATTTCAAATGGTTTATGCCACGCAATCCTTTTGCGTACGTACACAATCTTGCCATCTGAATAGTGGTGAAATCACATTAAATGCAACGGTCGGCCACAAGTTAACTTTATGTGCGTCTCAGATGAAGTCTATTCATTTTAGCATGGTTTTCATAAAAATAATATTGTATTACTTAAAAATTCTAAATTGAAAAATACCAACCAAAAAGGCACCTATACATAAATAGTAAAGAAAAGATGTTAAATGGATTTTCACTCCAGAAAAGGCGTGTGGATTCAATGAATGTTAAAAAGTGTCATGAGCTGGTTGGATTACTTCAATCTCGTCGTAGTCAAATTATATATTATATTTTAAGTTATTTAATAATATCCAAAAAAATTATTCCACCTTTTGCATTGGGCCTCCTACTCTATTGATCATTTTTTGGGTAAACCAGTATGACTTGGCCATTCTAATCAGCATATGTAATATTTGTTGCCATTGTATTATGGGAGTCGACAGATAATTAGTTGATAATATAACAAGAAAAATTAAAACTGAACTACACGTTGGTTACACATGTTCCAGTGACATGTCACAAAACAAATTACTTGAACACTTAGAGTATTAATTCATCCACGTAAAGAAGCACTAACAAACAAGATAATGGAAAGTTCACGTAAAACCAACACACATACATGCTAGGCAACGTCAGACACAAGACATGATACATAACGAATACACTACCAAGCATATCCTCCCACCCATTTCGTTTACTTCTCACCTTTAACCTCATCAACTTCATTTCCTCATTAAGAATGGCAATCTCCATTTCCAAAATCACAGTCCTCCAATTTTTTATTAATTTATCTAACGGTCAAAACTACAAACACAAATACCGAAAATAAAAATAACGACTCTCTCACGTGAGCGAGATTCCTAACTCACTCACGCTAGTTTTCGCCTTGTTCGGATGTCAAACTTATTTTTTAAAAAAAAGTTTTTTTTTAAAAAAAAGGTTGTTTTGGTATAAGCTACTAGAGTGGGCTGTTTGATAATTACTATTACATTGGAATGACTATTTGCATTTCCCATGTGTACCAAATGGTTACTGTTTAAACATGACCCACTGTATGCGAGGTGACCAATGAACAAACACGTTTGTGTTATTATTATTCATATTGTTATGAATAATATTATTCATTAAACAAACATGACCCACTATATTGTTATGAATAATATATTTTTTATGTTAAAATCTTCTATATCATTCTATTAGAATTAGAATATATATATATATATATATTTTATTTAACTATTCTAAAAATAATATATTTTAACATGTTTTCCATAGTCATAAAAAATGTTATAAATTTTATTCAATTTTTTATATGAGAAATTTTTTGAAAATAAACAAGTTATAATGTTAAAAAGGCATTAAATATTATTAATATAAACAAATAACTTCATACTATTTTTCATAATTTGTTATGTAAAAGTGATTTTTTTACACCACCCAAATAAAACAGATTATCTTAAAATTGCTTTTCAGCAAAAAGACACAAACAAAAACAGATTTTGATTATAATGGATTATCATAATAATCGATTATACAAAATCGATTATCAGCATATATATATATATTTTTACAGCTTTCTCAAACAAAATCTAAGGGTAAATTTTGAATCGGTGGAAGGGAATGAAATGTAGTGTAACGAAATGTAATGAAATGAAATGAACGGTGATGAAAAAAGACTCTAAAATTTCGTTCCGTAACTATTTACTAGTATTCTAACATGATGAAAAAAGACTCTAAAATTTCTAAAATAATAAAAAGTTTGCCTTTTATATTCTCACCTTGAATTAAATATTACAATTACAAATATGTCACACGTTAAATAAAATAATAGCAAAGAAGAATTATTGAATCAAGCTTGTATAGATAAAACTGGATCATTCATAAGAATAAAAATAATAAGGTTAAAGTAATATTTTGGTTCCTATACTTAATATTGATTTTCAATTTAGTCCTTATACGTAAATATTTATCAAATCACGTATCCAAACACACCCTATCGTTAGCTCTAATTTTTAGTGTGTGTTTGAATGAGCATTTGATAAAAATGATTTTGAATGTAATTGATTTTATAAAATTGTTCTGGTTAGAATTGAGTTTGAACTAAAGTTACTTATGTTTGGATATTTTTTATTTTGAAAGTAAGTTTGATGTAAAACTTAATGTACATTTTTCAATTCAACTCAAAAGTTATTTTTTTGTTTGGAATCGCTTCTGGAGGCAAAATCAATTTTATCTGACAGTAACCAAACATCTATTTTTACTAAAATCACGTTTGATAGGGGTCAGAATCAATTCTGAATGTTTTCAACTTGAAATCAAACACACACGTAGTCTCCGCTTATGTTTGGATTGGTGAAAGGGGATGAAATAAAGTGTAATGAAACATGATGGAATGGTGCAGAACGGGATGAAATGAAATAAAAATTATATTCTATAGTTTGGATATTCATCTAGATAGTGGATACAATATAATGTGTAATAATATTTTTTAGAGTAAAGACTCAAATTGGTCCCAAAAAAATTAGAGGACCCACTTTTGGTCCCTGAAAAAAGTAAATTATCAATTTAGTCCCTCAAATTTATAAACGCGGGACATATTAGTCCCTCATTCCACTTCCAACGTCCATTTACTTGCCTATGTGTCCCGTTAACCATATTGCCTGACTCATTAGTTGTCCTGTGTGACCTATGACAAATTTCCACCGTGAAAAAAAGAACAAAAGTGAAAACAAAAACGTGCAAAATTGTAAAACCCTAATATCTGAAATTTGTGCATGTTTTTCACTTTTTATTTTTATTCGTTTTTCACTATGGAAATTTGTCATAAGCTATACAGGACTACTAACGAATTAGGCAAGATGGTTAACGTGACACATAGGCAAGCAAACGAACATTGGAAGTGGAAGAAGGAACTAATGTGTCTCGCGTTTGTAAATTTGAGGGACTAAATGTGTAATTTATTTTTTTCAGGCATCAAACGTGGGTCCTCTAAATTTTTTGGGACCGATTTGGGCCTTTATTTTTTTTTATTCCTTTATTACTCTAACTTTGATCCCTTTATTACTCTAACCAATTTGGGTCCCTTAAGCAAGTGGTTATGGGTTCGATCCCTGACTCTTGCATATGGAGAAAAACGCGGTTGGGAGATGTCATCCCTTAAATGTCGTCCAGTACCTCGAGGGATTAGTCTCCGCGGTTGCGCGCGAAGGATACCTCGAGAAACCAAAAAAATTCTAACAATTAAGCATGGTAACGAGACTCGAGCTTGCGGGTAACCATCCGAACCCGCCCCGACTTTGACGGAGTTTATCCGCTTTGACCGGGGGCGGGGATGGGGATACTGATACTTGCTCTGACCCAAACTCAAACCTGTTTTTGCAATTACAGTAATATCATCATATATTTATGTAGGGGTTTATATTTGTTTTAATTGAAAGGTTTCATTCTGTATTAAGAGGTACTTTTTTTTTTGAAAAATTACAAAACATTTTATTGTGCTTTTATTCTGGTGTTTTGATGCTATCAGTGTTATTTGAAGCACAACGAAGTGCTTCTAAAGCACTAATTTCATGGTTTAACCATTGAGTTAGTCTCTGAACTATTTAAGAATTTTCGAGTAGGTCATGAAACTCAATCTTTATTTCACGGTTGCATATCCTCCATTGAAATAACTTCGTTCAAAATAGCTCTCCTACTTGCAATTTACTACATCTCACTTTATCTTGTTTCACCTTGCTGCATCTTATTGTGACAATGTCTCAAGATTCATCATCCATCCATCCATCCATTACTGGCTGATGTGAGTGTCCGCTTGGATGGAATCAATAATATTTAGTCAAATTCGACGAATCACTAACTGATAATTATCCTTTAGAGTCTCAATCAAAAAATTTATATAAGTTCGGGGACGTGATTATAAACTTTTTTAGTTCAGGGGCCAAATTAAAAATCTTATATAAGTTAAAAGACTCAATTAAAAACTTTTTTAGTTTAGGATCTATATGTAAATTCCCAAATAATTTAGGGAGTAACTCAATAATTAAACCTTTTTAATGAATACTAATAACATTGGTTAATAAAATCCTTCTCTCTATATGTGAGTACTAATAATATGTCGAGAAACAGAGAAAAGATAATAAACCATTCTTAAAAGTGATGTAATTTTAATGAAAATTTAAACATGTGAACCATAAACCATTATTTTACACAAGTCAACAATCAAGTGAAGCGTATCATTAATGGATTTAGATCCTTTGCCATTTACATAAAACAGATCCTATTAAGTTGGAGAAAGAAAAAAAAAACAATTTTTTTAATATGTATCTAATGAACCTACAACAAATTATCATAGGTTTATCGGTTTATACATGTTAAAAATTGTGTCTTTTGGATATTTCAGGACTCATTTTCATCATTAATGATTTGTCCTGTTTTAGGAAGCTCTTAATCAGGATTTTGAGAATTTCTAATTTTTTTATACTCACCCTAATAATTTATTAGAATCGACTCAAAATATTCCATGACTTAGATATTTAGAATCCACTATAAAACTAATCTCTGACTCGTGTAATTAGTAAAACCTAACTAAAAATTATTATGTATCCAAAAGATCGAACTCGGTCCGAGGGTGTTAATCACTCCAGTCATCCAATTGGTTACAATTTCTAATTTCTTACTGCATCTAATGAGAGTGAGAGAAAGAGAGAGGGGAGCATTTGGCAGTACGTCCACCTGTCACTGCTACTGTGTATGTGCGCCTGCTCTCTCTGCTCAACGCAAATGGCATGTAATGCTTCTTCCTTCCATTTCCAATTCAAAACACCGTTTTCTCTCCTTTAATTAATGCTCCATGCTTCATTTCTCACTCATTGTTCACCATTCTACTACAGTAAGCTCCCTTTCTCTATCTGCTACTCATTCTTTCTCTTTTTTGTTCATTTTTTCAGTTTTACTTTCTTAGTTTTGATAAACTCCATTTTCCAAAATAAGGAGAATCAAAAGAATGAAAAGGAAACCACTGAGCCACTGATTTTTTAGCACTGTTGATGGATGAGAAAACCTCTTGATCCTCCCTCTTTCTATTTTCATCTTCTTCCGTTTCTGAAATTGAAGGTAACCACAAATAAACATTTCTTTTTTCTATTTCAGTTTTGGTTTCTTAGCTTTTTTATTTTTTTATTAAAAAAAGAAAAAGTTTTTATGGTTATTATTTATTATACAGGATGAAGTACTGCTCTGCTGTATTTCCATTACTTTTTCAGTGTTTATTACCATTTGTGGTAGAGTCGGATTGTAACAACTTCCTTTTTCTGAAGACTTTGTCTTTGATAATAATGTGAGTAAAGGCTGGACTTTTAGCCTTACCCCATCATCAAAAAATGTGCTTTTTTATAGCTTCTTCGTCTTCTTCCTCCTCTCATCTGTGTACCCTTTTTGGGTTTATCATTTTCTCGGGAAAGTTAGGTTTTCATGAAAGTTGTTTTTCTGTACCTCTCTCTCACCAAAACTTTCCCATGTACTAGCAAAATAGTAACCTAATCCACTGGTTTCCATTACATCTTAAAACTTTAGCACATGAGACATTAATTGTTACAACATTTTCATAGGGTCCATGAAGTAGCATTCAATATAAGTGTGTTTGGTTCCATTTTTGAAGACACCATAAGTGCTTCTGTACGTGTCAAAACGTGATTCTGGTAAAAAAAATAGGTGTTTGGTTACACGTTTGAGGATTCAATTTTGCATCCAAAATTGATTCTACCAAAAACAGCTTGGAGTAGCTTCTGCTTTTGGATTGAAAAATTACACTAAGTTTTATATCAAACTTGCATTCAAAGTAAAAACATTCAAACATAAATCACTTTACTTCAAACTCAATTGTATTGAAATCAATTCTACAAAATCAATTCCATCCAAAATCATGTTTGTCAAACGCTCGTCCATATACATATTAAATCATGTTGTTATTGTATTTTTGTTGGGGATCTAGATTGTTTGGTTTCAAGCATTTATGATTGAGAAGGTAGGTTGTTGAACTTTATTCTGTTGCTAACTTGCTACTGTTTTCTAATGTTGGAAGTTCTGGTCTGTCTATATTATTTATCATTTGTTGGGTCGTTGCTGTTGTGGGGTCTCATTCAATGACCGACTACTTCTGACATTGCATAAGCATTATTGGAATTGAAGCTTCCAATGTTGAAAAGGAAGCTTTGGTATGTAAAGAGAGAAAGCACATCACATCAGGAGTATTTTCAAGGGATTGTAGTACTTTCTGTTAATTCTATGAATGAATTGTAAAATGCCCTTGTAAATGTTAGTGAAGTTTAGATTTGGGAAATACTAGTAGAGCTAACCCTTCTGAGGAACTTAACTATATAGTGTCACATATGGACTGGGTGAAAGTTGGTGTGCATTTAAGATTTACCAGGGAAATAGTTAAATGAATAAATGTGTGGTAAATGGTGGGACTGCATGACCTCACCTTGAGAACTCATGGATGTGATTTGCAGAGCACGGTTGATTTGATGTTGTCTTTGAAAGATTAATCAATTTTTGCCTTTAGCAATTAAGGATAGTTGATTATTTGAAATTTGAGGCAATTTCACAATTTTTAGATGTCATACATATTCTTAATATGTGTCTTTATGATTTCTCTATTGAATTTATATAGCCATTCTTGGTGCCTTTTGCTTTAGGAAATCATTAATCCATTTCTGTGTGGTTTCTTTGACTTGTGAAATGTCTACAAGAGCATGCTTGATTTTTCATTTTTTCCTTGCTTATAGAGAAACTAAAACAGAAGCAATTTCATTTGAATTGTAGTCTGCAGGGTACAGATTTTCTGATCTCTTCTGATGGATTGGAATGCAAAATCTCCCTCACAATGGGACTGGGAGCACCCATTCTTCTTCAATGCAAAAGCAACAGAAAATTCCAAATCACAACCACCAAACTGGAATGGTGAAGCAAACCAAGAAATCAATGTTGGGTTGTTGGATACATCTGGCGGCAGTGGCTGTTCTGGGTCTGAGCTAATACATGCTTCTTCATCAAGGAGCTCAAAATCAGCTTCCATCAATTCATCATCAAATAGGGATTACAAAACATCTATGTTCACTTTTGAAAGTTCCCTAGATGATTCCGGTGGTAAAAGTGAATTGTCTAAAGATGAGACAGTTGAAATTTCTCATGCACTAGAGCCGTCTTCTGTCTCTGGTGAACCATTGCTCTCTCTGAAGCTTGGTAAACGGTTGTACTTTGAGGATATTTGCACAGAAAGTGATTCCAAGAACCCATCTTCCTCTGGGGCTCCTATGTCATCTGTGAGTACTGGAAAAAAATGCAAGTCCAATGGTCAGAATGCACAATTTCCATGCTGCCAGGTTGAGGGCTGTGGCCTTGACCTCTCATTAGCTAAAGAGTACCATCGTAAACTTAGAGTTTGTGAAAGTCATTCCAAATCCCCTAAGGTGGTTATAGCTGGATTGGAACGTCGATTTTGCCAGCAATGCAGCAGGTAAAGATTCTTAAGAAACATCTTATTGTTTGTATGAAAAATGACATTTTGAGTATTAATTCTCAATCACATATCATTAAATTGGTTAATCAATCAGATTCAGCTTCCTGTCTTTTTGGCTCATGCTGAATAAATTGGTTAAGTTTTATCACTTTGCTATGATGTTGAAGGTTCCATGGTCTGTCAGAGTTTGATGATAAAAAGAGAAGCTGCAGACGACGTCTTTCAGATCACAATGCAAGGCGCCGCAAACCTCATCCTGAAGCCGTCCAATTAAATCAATCAGCTTTGTCTTCATCACCCTATGGTATTTCTCTTCAAACTTTGTAATGTCCTCTTCCAATGGAAATTTTGTTAGTGTTGTCTTGGCCATTGACATAGTTTGCAGTTTTTCTTTTTAAAATTTCTGCAGCATCTTAGATTCTTAAAATGTTTTCTTCATAATCATTACTGGTTCCAGTTGGCAACAATGACTTGTGTTGCTTTGCAGTTTATCTCAATTTCTGCTTGCAATCTGTTTTTAGTCGTTTAAATTAAAACAAAAAACAAATAAAATAAATCTTGAAGTGTAATTCCAAGCTAGTCATGGCCTTAGTTGACTACTAATATTGCTGAATAAACAAATTTTGAAATGTTTAACATAACTTGTCTATGATGCCCTACTTTATGAGTTTACCTTCTTCTAGACATAAAAGTAATCTGATAGAACTTCTAAGGTGGTGTTATAATAGCCAATCTTAGTTGTTCTACTTACCAGGCAGACTGTCATTCATTTCATGATGATGTAAGTTTTCCCATACCCTTCTATCTTCTAATTTATCTTTATTCTGCAGATGGGAGGCAACGTATGAGCCCGTTCGCATATTCGAGGACTGCTACAAATTTAGCCTGGCAAGACACACACAGCAGCAAGCTCCCCCAGACAAAAGATTTCCTCATAAAGCCTGCAAGAGTCAACAATGAGATACCGAGTATTGTTGCAATGCTTTCTGATGATTCCAACACCCGTTTTACATCCAAAGGCATTGCAAACAAGAGTATTAATCCAGGTTGTTTCTCATCTTTCTCTATTATTTAGCCTCAAGATTTTGCCTTTAATTTAGATTGTTACATTTATCATGTAGACATAATATAATTCTTTCGACCATATTGATTCCTAATTATAGCAATCTGTTCCTTGCTGAAACGAAAAGTTCGATTTCGGTTTATAGAACTTTGGATAGGTCTACTTAAAAGAAAGGATTGAAGTATGTAATATCTTTTGCAATATTATTCACTTGGTAAAATACTTGTTGCAGGTATAGAAGACTCCACTACCTCCTCTGATCCAAATGTTACACAAGATTTTCACCGTGCTCTCTCTCTTCTGTCAACGAATTCCTGGGGTTCATATGAGGCGAAGTCCATTTCTGTAGAACACTCCAACAACACAACCAATACCATTCAGCCTCTAACACATGCAATGAGTCAGCGCTTACCTGTTGCTTCTCCAGAATATTGGAATACTGATCATCAACAACCAGTCAGTTCCAGCATGTGGATCTCCTACTCAAATTGTGACGTTCACGAGTTTCAACTGTTCAGAGAACCTTATGAGTCTGGTTTTCCTTATGACCAGTTGGATTAACAAGAGTGTTCTCATCCCAATAGTCTCAGCCTGATGAATTTACATACAAGGTCAGTTCCATCTCATGTTCCTTGTTTTCTTCTTTTGTTTTCAATTAGAAATGGGAATATTTTTGCATGCTGTTTGTCTCAAGTCTTAAACCTCTTCTTATTTCTTATGCCTTCTGTAGATCGTTGATATTATCACCCTTCCATCCACATAATCTCTAGCTCATTCATTGAAGGGATTCTATGCCTATTATTATTTGATAAAATCTTGATTCTCCACTGTCTAAAGTAGTTATTTTCCCTTGTGTACCTTCTTTCAAAATAACAATCTTGTTTTCTTTAGTTGTTGACTTCACTTTTACCTAACTCCATAACTGCTTTTTTAGTTGTTGACTTGACTTTTACCTAACTCCATCACTATTTTCGTACACGCCCTACCTCTATTTGGAAGTGTTTTTTGGTGTGCACCATTGGGCATTTTATCTGCCCCGCATATTCTATTTCTCTCCATTATATTTACTGTTTCCTTGAACTAGTTAATATTAATATTAACATAATATTTCTTACTCGTAATACTTTTTCTGATAAAGTGGATTTATAGTAATTCATTTTAACAATCCAAATTGTTGGTGGTCATTCTTGCAGGTTTATGGTTTGCAACTATCCGAAAATGCTAATTTACTTATTATTTTTTTTGGCGCTATTTTCCTCGTTATACACGCTGAGGATGAGATTGTTTTGAGGTGTTTCGTAGACATAAATGGTATGCGACAAACTTAATATGGTAAAATTTATTTGATACGTGTATTCTAACTCCTATTTACTTATGACAACTTTTCTATAATAGCAGTACAAATTGTTATTATTTTGTTGTCGGAAATCAATGAAATACTTGGTGATATTTAACTTTACCGAAATTATTAAGTATTATTTCAATTTATAAATTTATAAATATTAGTTATATTAGTCATTATATTTCATGAATTTATAATCGGTGGTGTTTGTTTCAGATTTATTTTAAAGATGAACTCAAATTTGTTTTTAAAAATGAAATCTTGGTGGCGTTTTTTAATAGGTTTAATTATTGAGTTGGTTCTTGAACTATTTGGGAATTTTCTATTAGGTCCCTAAACTAAAAAAAGATTGTAATTGGGTCCTCGAATTTTTATAAAATTTTCAATTAGGTCTCTAAAAAAAATTTAATTGCGTCCTTGAACTTATATAAAATTTTCAATTTGTTCTCTAAAGTAGAAAGATGATTATATAAAATAAAAAATAATAAAATGATAGATGAGGAAATTTAGAAGAAAAAAAACTATTTGACATAATAATAAAATGACAAAAGATGAATATGAGAGAAAAAATCACTATTTAAAATAATAACAATAATATTAAAATAAAAAATCAAACTTAGTGAGAAAAAATATTGGTTAACATAATAATTAAATTAAAATAGACAAATTTGAGAGACAAAATTTAGTTCTTGAAATGATTATAATGAAATATGAAATTGTGTTAGTAAAATCATGTTTATAATAAATTATTAAGAGATTAAACTGAGTCATTTATTTAACATTTGAAATAACATTAAAATAATAATAATAATAATAATAATAATAGACATAGCAAGCAAAAATATTATTTAAAAAATATTAAAATAATTTAAGATAAACCTCAATTAAAATTAATGAAATAAATTAAATAACTCAAAATAAAAATGACAATCAAAATAAGATGTGATATTCACTTAATTAGATTTTATTTTATTTACTATTTGAAACAATAACTTTGTTGTTAGATTATATTATATTTTATTTATTTATTATGAAATTTAGTAGAAGATGTTATTATTTGAAATAATTTTTATTCTAATATTATAACAAGATGAAACTGAGTAAAAAAATTCAATATTTAGAAAATAAAAATCATTATTTATTTTGTTTTTTATTTTAATTGAGGTTACCTTAAATTATTTAATATTTTTAAATAATATTTTTGCTTACTATGTCTATTATTGTTATTTTAATGTTATTTCAAATATTAAATAATTGACTCAATTTAATTTCTTAATAATTTGTTATAAAACATGAATTTTCTAGCACAATTTCATATTTCATTATTTTGTTATTATCATTTCAAGAACTAAATTTTGTCTCTCAAATTTATCTATTTTTATTTAATTATTATGTTAAACAATAATTTTTCCTACTAAGTTTTATTTTTTATTCTATTATTATTATTATTATTTATTTTATTATTATTATTTTAAATAGGGACCAAATTGAAAATTGTATAAGTTCAGGGACCCAATTAAATTTTTTTAGTTTAGGGACCCAATTACAATTTTTTTTAATTTAGGGACCTAATTGAAAATTTTCAAATAGTTCAGGGACTAACTCAATAATTAAACCTCTTTATATCATGAAATAATTTTTAGCTCATTTTACGAAAGTAAATACTTGTAACGAATATGAGTACTTTTTCTGACTTGAATTTAATCTTGGAATCACAGTTGCAAGAGTCAAATGTTATGCAATTTTAATTTTACTTAACAATATAGTCAATCACTACTAAAACAAATATAAAATATCATATTTAAAGAAATTATGTGAAGACAAATCTAATTTAGCCTCCATGAATGAGATTGTTATTCTTTTTATTGAGGAGTTAAGCTTATTAGATAACAAAATGGGAAATGAAAAAAAAAATACAGTTTTATTACACAAGCGAGTCTAAAATATTTTTTATAACCCAAAAAAAAAGTAATTGTGTAAAAATATTTATAAAATTTAAATCAATCTTTATAATTAACTAAAATTTTGGTTTGAATTTAATGATACAACTAATTTTTTTGCTCTTTAACTGAAATTTGAATGAAATTAAATTATACAAGTAATTTGAATTGAAATGAGCTACTGTTTTTATATGTATTTAATTTATTTTTCTTATAACTAACCTAAATTTCTTTATTTATATTGAATTCATAATTAATACAAAAGTGATTCAAGTAACAATCCTACTACGAGAAACACTTGAAAGAAAAATTTCACCATTTTCTTGACCAATTGTTGAAGGAAAACCTATAATTCTAAACACCATACAGATACAAATCATAGCATGTGATTCATGTTAATCAAAGGAAAGAGAAGAATTTCATACCTTGGAGATTCGCAGAATCCATCACAACAGATCAGAGGGTGAGAGGGAGATGAATAGTGGATCAGAATGTTGGAGAAGGTGAGAGGGTTACTCCTCTCTTTCTGGTTGGTTCAGTTCTGTGTTTCTATCTATTAGAATGCCTAATGGAGAGGCTATTCTTATAACCTACCAGCAGAGAGTAGGGACTTCTCAACGGGTTAACATTAGAATGACCCATCCCATCATAGGGTCGCTCTTTAGTAAATACCCAACAACAATTTCACCAATTGGTTACGTAATTAAGAATTAATTTTATAACTGATATATTAATAATTTAATTATAATTTAATAACCAATTAATGCTAATCCACATATTATACACATTAAAATTTAACATTCTCCCACTTGGATAGCATTAATCAATTATTAAAGAGAAATACCAGTTACGATCAAAGCACACGTTAACCAGCAGTATAAGAAATACAAGCTTTAACAATGCAGAAATAGTATCCGATAGGGAAGTAAATCATACATGCTAAAGACTCATATTTCACATAAAGATTGATGAATATAAAATTGCATATAATTAAAAAAGAGAAATATGCAATTCAAAAAAAATGGTCCAAGCATCTTAAAATGCTATAAGAGATATGAAACCAAGAATGACGTCAATTTACATATCTAAAAAAAAAACGATAATGGGCAAATAATGGTTTCAGACTCCCACTAATCCAATACATCAAAAGACTTAACTAAGCCCATATGAATTACATGATTCTGGAATATTCCAACAGTTAAGCCTTTGGTTAGTGGATCAGCAAGCATGTTTCCTGTATCAATATGCTCAATACGAGTCTGAAACTCCTGAATCTTCTCTCTAACGAACAAATATTTCACATCAAAATGCTTAGTGCGAGAAGAGCTTCTATTGTTATGAGAGAAGTTCACAAAGTAAATATATCACAAGTAAGATATGCTCTCAACAATATGAAAGCGGAAATCAAATTTTTCAGCACATGGCAAAATGCTTCATAGCAAGCAACATGGTAGAAGTAGTATCTATAGAGATGTAATGGGTAGCCTAAGGCCCGCCCATTGACCCATTGCTATTGGCGGGCCACCCCCTTGCCCGCCCGGGGCCGGGCGAGCCAAAACCGGGCCAAAAGTAAGCCTGGGGGGGCAGCCATGGGCCTTTTTTTGATAGTCTATTTATTTTATTTTTTTATACTTGACAAAAGAACAAAATTGTATCACGTTAACATTGGTAATAATTCATTTAACCTTGAAATTAACTATCAAATATGTATTAGTGCTATAGTTTTCTCAAAAAATTGAAGAGAAACCATTGTTTTATCTCTTTTCATCATTCCTTTATATGAAATGCATTATTAAGTAGATAATCGATATCAAATTTTGCAATAGATAATATTCATAAGGAAAACCATTCACTTGTTTAGTGGTTGTGCGGTTAGTGAAGGAAAAATTATAGCGTAATACATATTGAAATAGATAATTTCATAGGTTAAATGATATTATTATATAATGTTAGAGTGATTATAGTTGTTGTTTTTTGTCAAGTTTTATAAAATAAAAAAAGGTCCAAAATTATGGCCATGGGCGGTGGGCATTTTGGCTTTTGGCGTGACTTTTTTACTGGGCCCTAACCCATCGGCTAGGACTAAATGGGTTAGGACCTCAAGTTGACGCTTTTCAAGAAATAGCTCCTCCTTGCCATCATAAAGATAAAGCCAATTAGATTTTCTTTGGTCGTCGGGGGCAACCTGCGAAATCAGAATCAGTCATAACCAAGTGACCTGAAGTTGATCGGCCTTCTTATAGGTCAACATATAATCTTTGGTTCCCCTGCAAATATCTCATGACCTTTTTACGGCTTTCCAATGACCCAAACCTGGGTTGCTCAAGTATCTCCCTAAAGCATTTACAAAAAAAGCAATGTCGGGACGAGTACAAACTTGAGCATACATTAAACCGCCAACAATGGAAGCATATGGGACCTTTTCCATTTCATTTATTTCTACATCATTTTGAGGACATTGAGATTTAGAGAATTTTTCCTCACCCTTTTGAACAGTGCGGCACATGGGGAGCAAGAATGCATATTAAACCTTTTGAGGACCTTTTCAATATATCCTTTTTGAGACAATCCAAGAACACCACGTGACCTATCACGATAAATCTGGATGCCTAAAACAACAGAAGCATCACCAAGGTCTTTCATATCAAAGTGGCTACTCAACATGAGTTTTGTCTCGGTCAGGATTTTAACACAACTGCTAGCAAGAAGTATATCATCAACATATAGAACGAGAATGATGAATTCACCCTCACAAGTCTTCAAGTAAACGCACTGATCTGAGGCATTTTCTTTGAAGCCAAGAGAAGTGACAACCTGATCAAACTTCAAATACCATTGTCTGGAGGCCTGTTTCAGTCCATAAATAGACTTATTCAGCTTGCAAACCAAGTGCTCTTTGCCTGTTTCAGTAAAACCTTCAGGCTGAACCATGTAAACATCTTCAGTAAGGTCTCCATTCAGAAAGGCCGTCTTCACATCCATCTGGTGAAGTTCTAGATCAAAATGAGCTACCAAGGCCATGACAACTCGAAATGAATCTTTTGTAGAGACTGGTGAGAAAGTCTCCTTATAGTCAATGCCTTCTCTTTGGTTATAGCCTTTAGCTACTAGTCTGGCTTTGTACCTTTCAACTTTACCATCTGGAGTACGTTTGGTTTTGAAAACCCATTTGCATCCAACATGTTTACAACCAATTGGCAATTCCTCTAGACTCCAAACACCATTATGAGACATAGAAGACAACTCATCATGCATAGCATTCAGCCAATCAGAAGCATGAGAGCTAGAAATTGCCTCCTTAAAGGTAATAGGATCATCATCATCATTGAGGTCAAACTCATGTTCCTGAAGATATACAACATAATCATCTGGTATGGAAGGTCTGCGCACTCTTTGAGATCGTCTCAGTGGAATTTCATCAACAATAAGATCATGTTCTTGTTCATCTACAAGCGGTGCTGCCACACCATCTTCATGTTGAAGATTCTGATCAACATCATTAGCTGGAATCAAAACTTCTATAGGAAAAGGAACAGCTGGTATAGGAACAATGGTGCGATCTTCTTTAAGAGTAAATGGTCGTGGTATATCACTCCCACTATCCAAGTCATCCTCAAAGAAAACCGCTCGATCAGATTCGACGACTCACATAGAATGAGATGGACAATAGAATCTGCTACCTCTGGAACCCACACAATAGCCAATAAAGAAGCCACTAACAGTCTTAAGATCAAGCTTCTTAGACTGAGGATTATAAGGTCTAACTTCTGCCTTACAACCCCATACATGAAAATGTTTCAAACTCGGCTTCTTTCCACTCATGAGCTCATATGGAGTTTTTGGTACAGACTTGCTGGGTACTTGATTTAGAATATAGACAGCAGTTTTTAAGGCATCTCCCCAAAGAAAGTCTGGCAATGACGAATGGCTCAACATACATCTTACCATCTCCATAAGTGTGCGGTTACGCCTCTCTGCAACTCCATTTTGCTCAGGAGTACCAGGCATAGTGTATTGAGCTTCAATACCGCATTCCTCAAGAAATCTGGCAAAAGGTCCTGGGTTTCTACCCGTCTCATTATATCTACCATAGAATTCTCCACCTCTGTCAGATCTTACACATTTTATTTTCCTACCTGTTTTCAACTCAACAGCAGCCTTAAAGGATTTGAAAGCATCTAGGGAACTAGACTTTTCTTGAAGAATATCTATCCTTCCATATCTCGAGAAATCATCTATAAAGGTAATGAAATACCCATATCCACCCATGTCAGTGGGTGTAATAGGTCCACACAGGTCGGTGTGAATCAACTGTAGCACATCATCACACCTATTTGCTGCTTTATTCCTAACCTTGGCAGTAAATTTGCCCTTGATGCAATCAACACATGTATCAAAATCGGAGAAGTCTAGATCATGGAGAATACCTTCCTTGACTAGCCTCTCAATACGGGGCCTAGAGATATGCCCCAAACGTCGATGCCATAACATAGAAGAATGTTCATTAATCCTACTGCGTTTGTTTCCAACGAGCGGACTGTGAACATGTCATGTAGATCTAACATATAAAGGCCATCACGTAAAACTCCTGAACCAACGGAAATAGAATCTAAATAAACAAACAATTTTCCACTACCAAACTTAAAGGTGTAACCACATTTATCCAAAGCGAAATGAAAATCAAGTTCCTTCTCATAGAAGGTGCATACACAACATCTCTTAAAAGCAAATTATGTCCAGAAAGGCAAAAGTAAAGAAACAATTCCAATGTCAATAACAGAAACTCCAGCTCCATCTCCCATAATAATCTTAGACTCAAGCATCACTTGGTTTCCTCGGGCTTGTGAACCCTCGCAAGGAATTCACAACATGAATGGTTGCACTGAATCTAACCACCAAGTATTTGGAGGAACATCAATGACATTGGATTCAAAGCATGTTAAAGCCAGGAATGTACCTTGCTTCTCTTGTTTCTTTTTCAAGAAATAGCAATCCTCTACCTTGTGGCCATACTTCTTACAATATTTGCGATTACCCTTGAAGAAACTTTTCTTAGCCTTGTAGATGCTTGCTTTGCATTTTTCTTCTTTCCCTTTTGATCTTTCTTCACAAATCTTGAACCTGACTTAGAAGTTTGATTTGGATCGGATGCAACAAAATGAGCACTTTGTGAGATTTACCCTTTTTAATGGACTCTTCTTCTTGTGTAACAATGGCAATCATCTCATCCACTTGTCCATTCAGCCTTCATGTGTATTGTAAGAGGTCTTCATTACATCGAATTGTGAAGGAAGAGATTCAAGAACCCGGTAGATTAAAGTACTTTCACCAATTTCCACTTTAAGAGATCTCGGTTTGTTGTAATAGTGCATCGACTTCATGATTTGCTCACGCACACCACCGACCCCATCATATTTGGTCTTGTCAAACAAGGAAAGATACCGAGCTTTTCTCGAGCCTTCTCAAAAGTCATAAATTTCTCCCCAACAGACTTTACGATATTCTTTAGCATTATTGGTCTCTGTGATACTCTGCCGATGGATTTCTCCATAGTATACTTCATCACTTTCAGGCACACTCTATTAGAGTGTTCCCATTTCTCATAAGCAATCTTACATGCTGCAGTAGATTCATCTGTGAGAGCTGCTGGCTTGTCTTCCCTTAAGGCCAGATCCAAGTCAGCAATAGTTAAGTAGAGATCTAGAGACTCTTTCCAGTCCTCATAGTTTGTCCCATTTAGAGTTTTGACAGAATTTGGGAAGGAGGTGATATAAAACAGAGAGAATAAGGAATCATTAAGAATTGAAGGTAATATGATTCCATATATATATATATATATATATATATATATATATGATTATATATATATATATATATATATATATATATATATATGTTCAGCCAATCTTGCCCATAATACAAATTTCTTATTCATTATAATTCCGCCTAAGGGTCCCGAATCATAATAAATAAGAAATACAATAAGAAGAATAATACAATGTACAAAACTTACATCACCAAAATTTCTAATACCGATAGGGTACTTGAAACCATAATTGACATAAGCTTAAAACAATAGTACGATGTATAATAACGAATTACATTAATAATAGTACACCGATAGGGTATAATTATTATTAATATAATACAAATATAACACATTATAATAATTAATTGTTTAACAACACAAATTTTGTATAATTATACCCACGATAGGTGAGTTCATAACTATACAAAATATCAATAGTCATGCTACAATTATACATTAGAAAAATTATATTGTATAACAAATGCAGCATAGAACACACAACTTAATTCACATAAAATATTCGCGAGGCGAGAGGTATCTCGCGAGGCGAATCTTGTGAAAAGTCAGCAACGTTTGGTCTTCTCACGGGTACTCGCGAGGCGAGTCAAGTGTTCGCGAGGCGACCCAGAAACCTTTCATTTTCCTAGAACAGTCAACCTTCGGGGTCGCGAGGCGAGAAGCGTAGTCGCGGGGCGACCCAGAGACCTTTCATTTTCCTAGAACAGTTAGCCTTCGGGGTCGCGAGGCGAGAAACGTAATCGCGGGGCGACCCAGAGAGGATGACAATTTCACTGTTCACTGCGGCTTTCGAGTTCGCGAGGCGAGAATAATCTCGCGAGGCGAATCTGGAATTCCAACTTCTTTGATGCCCGAGAATCGCGAGGCGAGCAAAACTCGCGGGGCGATCGAACCAGTTTCACGCAAAAGGGAAACGAAAAAACATCGATTTCTCACGTTTTATTTGATGAAATCCAACGATTTTCGAGTATGTTACTCGAATAACATGTGGGAAGAAAAGCCCTCAAACAATTTCGAAATCATTGGCCAGAATCATAGTTTCGAATTTTGAAGAACAAGGCATGAAAAACGAAAGTTGCTGAAGGGAAAAAAAATTCTGGGCAAGCAGAATTTTTACAATATTGATATAACATGATATGAAAATCCCTAAAAAATTTTGTATCTTGATTGAAAAACATAAATTAGGGTTCATATAATTTTTCAGAATAGCTATAACATGTATCTATCCTTGGCTCTGATACCAATTGAAGGAAAACCTATAATTCTAAACACCATACAGATACAAATCATAGCATGTGATTCATGTTAATCAAAGGAAAGAGAAGAATTTCATACCTTGGAGATTCGCAGAATCCATCACAACAGATCAGAGGGTGAGAGGGAGATGAATAGTGGATCAGAATGTTGGAGAAGGTGAGAGGGTTACTCCTCTCTTTCTGGTTGGTTCAGTTCTGTGTTTCTATCTATTAGAATGCCTAATGGGGAGGCTATTCTTATAACCTACCAGCTGAGAGTAGGGACCTCTCAACGGGTTAACATTAGAATGACCCATCCCATCATAGGGTCACTCTTTAGTAAATACCCAACAACAATTTCACCAATTACGTAATTAAGAATTAATTTTATAATTGATATATTAATAATTTAATTATAATTTAATAACCAATTAATGCTAATCCACATATTATACACATTAAAATTTAACAATTGTGGCCTTCAAACGATTTGATTGCTTCAGGCAGAGGATGACATCTACCAATGACTATTATCAGCATGTTTGGATCCACATTTTTTTTTCAAGTGAACGTGCCTTAAATGTTGAGCTATCAAGAGTAGCTTTTACATCCGAGAATCCATTCTAGCTCTAATCAACACAATACTAAACACACACTATGCAGTTTACATCAAAATAAAACGTCGAGATACTTGTAGACTCCTTTTCGAGTAAGGAGGAGCTCCATAAGGCAGAGGGAAAGAAAACTATAAAGGAAATAAGGAATTTGTCTATAATTCTTCTATATCGAATTCTCCCTCTACTTGAAAACAGAAAAGGGACCTATAACCAAATCAAGATTTAACAACATTTAATCAGAATGAAATGACTCTTGCAATTGAGCATGTGCCACAAGGGTGGCTCATCATGTATAATCTGTCAACCAGTTAGGTGATTTCCTCTCTTTCTATCTTGGGTCGCAGCTTATTGGGCTTAGTTGAAGGCTCTAATCCATTATCTGTATTCGGTCCACTTCCCTCATTTAGCAACGTATCAGATACAATGTAATATAGTAGTTGCTGCTCAGTTTGAACGAGCAAAGAAAAGTTAATTAATATAAAAACGAAATCAGCCTATAATGAATTGATTATATTTTTTAAAAAATCGAATAATTTTCATATCGATTAAAATTTAGGTAGGCTGATTTCTCTTTAAATAATTGGACAAGAATTAAGACTAAAATTTTCTAAATAAAAAAGATAATTTACTGAAAAAAAATAACTTTCTTATATAACGGAATTTTTTTTATCACATTAAATAAGAAAAGTAACGAAATAGGTAAACATTAGTTACGATAAAAAAATATAAATTCAACAATAAATAAATACATTATATACTACTAAATTTATTTACGTCCTCTTGGTTGTTTCCAACAAAACAAAATTTGTGGGGTGAGGTGGGGGAATTGGCAGTAAAACAAAACGCATGGGCTCTATGACACTAGTTTAAACAGCGGATGGTGGCAAATAGAGCTGAATCGATGAAAGCCAACATCTTAAAATTTGATGTTAGATTTCAACAGCACCTACATTCTGGTGAATTTAATATTAGCATGCGGCATGGTTGTGATATTCTACAAGCATGGAATAGAACACGAACACATAAAAGACCGTCGATGAATAAAGATAGCAAAAAAAAAAACCCACAAAAGAACTCTAAAGCTAATAAGGAAACAATAGTAAGGGTTTCAAGAAAAAAAAAATCTTACGTTTTATTTGAGTAATTATAAGTTGAGTAATATTCACCTTTTTTATAAATATTTCTTTTATTTGATTTTGCATAAGTTTAAATATTCAGTTACTTAAATGAATAATATTTTTTAATATTTATATTTGAAGTAGGAGTGTTTAATTAGATTTCGTTATATGTATAAAATAAATTGTTTGGGTTTAAAAGTGAAACCTATTTGTTGTAGGAAAAAAAAAGTGAAACCTATTTAGAACATTGATTCTTTTACTAGTGGAAATAATGTAATATACGAGAACGTTTTACATCAGTTGACCATATGTTTGACGTTAAAAATGAGGCGGTGACAGTTTTGTAAATATTAAATCATTATTTGCGTCAGTTGTGTAATGAACTGACGTTAAAAGTGATTTGCAATAATTATTAACACTTTTAACGTCAGTTGTTTATACAACTGACGTTAAAAATATGATTTTTACTTCAGTTAAATAAATAACTGACGTAAATAATCCTATATTCCTATCTGAAACTCATTCCTATCTTTCTTTCGTTGTCATCTCCCTGTTGTCACTCTTAACGCAAATCACTCCATATATAGTGCAATTTATTTCTAATCTTTTTTTTAAACAAGTTTATTTTTAATCTTAATTAATTAGCTTGAATTAGTAAACAAATTCTTGTGCAAATTAAAATAAATAAACACTTAACATAAAACAAGTTATATGTGTAATCAAATCGTATCTTATTGAAGCGATTCATAAGTTACAATTACATGATTAAAAGATAAAAAATTTCTGCAACATAACCCTAAAATATAAAAAAGTTTCTGCTTCAACATCATTTTCTTCTCGGTCCTGTCCTCAGAAACTCCAATGGATGCATCCCCTCCCTCATTTGAAGTCCTTGATGCTCCATCTGAATCCACAATCACTTCCTGCCAAAGCGGAGTGAAGGGGATGAAATAAAGTGAGGGAATCGCATTATGTGATTCACTCAACCTTACCATCCATGTTATGTGATTTACTCAACCTCAGAAGTTTTTTGACCATTAAGACAGAAACCTTTAAGTCCGGGTATAAGAAGAAATAACAAAAGTCTCAAATATGATAGAGCCATATTGTGAAGGAATAGAAAACGCACGAAATATAGAGGAAAAGAAGAGGGTGTATTACAGACTGATACAGAAGAATGGTACTTTATATAGAGAAGAGAGACTACCTGATTTTCTTCAAAACTGATATATAAACTTAATGTTCATTAAGAGGATTAAGTTACAAGGTGCATGGGTAAGTACCACAGTAGTCAAAGGAATGAATGTTTTTGCAGAAACTTATACACTTTTAACGTCAGTTGTCTTCAACAACTGACGTTAAAAGTGTTTTTAAAATAACGTCAGTTGTATTAAACAACTGACGTAAATTGTTGTTTTATTTTTTATTATAACGTTTACACCCACGCGCCTTCTTCACTTCGCTCTGTACGTCTCTGTTCTTCTCTTTTCATCACGCTCACTCTCACTCTCACTCTCACTTTGCCCTAATCGCGAGCTCCTCTCCACTGCGAGGGCTTCTTCGCCACCATCGTGAGGTACACTCTTAACCTTAACTCTGTCTTTCCCGCTCATTCTTTGTAATAACTTGACATCTCTCTTTCCCCCTCCCGCGCACTAACTCTCCTTGTCCCTCTGCTCTCAGTAACCACATCGAACGTCGGCAACCACTCGAGCTCCCCTCCCCACCACCACGCGAGCACCTATTTCTGGTGAGTCTTTAGGGCACATTTTTTTATTTTTGGTTTTGAGTGTATGTTGAAACCGTAGTCTCTGTAGTTGAAACTTGAAACTGTGAGTTTGAGTTGTTTGGAATGTCTCTATTTCTGGTCGTGGGTTTTGTGTTTTCTTTTGTTTTTCTTCTGCTATCATGACCTATTATGGGTGCTAAAAGGTGACATTTGGAAACAAAAATTAACTACATAGTTAACTTTGGTGGAATTAGCATGTGATTAGTGGTACTATAAATTTAGTTATAGATGTTTTGTGATTTGTATAGGGTTTTGTCAAACTCTTTGGTAATAATAATATCGTTTACTTTTCCTGGATGAAGGGGGTTTAATATGGAATTGGGACCGATTTGGGTTATTTTGGTTTTTTTATTTTTTCTTCTCCTTCATACAGTTGGGTCTGGTCTGGTTTGGTTTTTCTCCCTAAAAGTGATCATTACCCCATCAGATAAATTTAAATATTGAGCTTTGCCATGATTGTCTTAGCTTTTGATTTGATCATACTCTGTAACTTACTTCTGGTTTTGTAAAAATTCAGAGTTCTTTGATTTGATCGTTCATTGTTTATCATTAAGCATGGGTCAACCCTAATTTCCACGGTATTTTCAAAACCTTGGTTTCCCTCCCATTTTGTTTTGTTGGGCTTTTAGGTTTCATTTTGTCTATAAACAAGGTGGTCTCCTTATTGGCTCAGTACTTGTCTTCAACTTATTTCGTTCTTCTCAAATTGTGATCATAATTTCCTTTTGCAATGGCTGCTAACTATGATAGGATGAGTTCTATAGTTTCCAATAGGGAGTGTATCGGGCTGTTGGTTAGGGTTGTTAGACTCTGGACTGTTCCATTGTTTAATAACCCGGCTCATACTAGCTCGTTGGAAATGCTTTTGATTGATGAACATGTAATAAAACCTTTGTTATACTCTTCTGCTCCATTATTCTATTGATATCTCTAACACAAATCATCTTTATTTTTACTTGAAACTGATTGTGTTTTTTTTGGTTTATTGGTTGTAAAGGGAGGAAGGATACAGGCTACTGTTAGAAAACCTTTGCTGCACAGATTCAGCTCTCTGTTGGAAGAGGGTTGTTGCTATAAATTTGTCTACTTTAATGTGGTGCCCAATAGTGGCGGTTATAGGGCTTCTACTCATGATTTCAAGCTGGTTTTTTTATTTAAAACTACTGTTGTGAGGAAAGAAGATCCTTCCATTCCCTTATTTGGACTTAACTGCATTCCCTTTGTTGAGGAACTTCCTCAATGGTGGCGGCAATATTCAGGTGGTGGTTGTTGTGCAGCTTGCTAGGGTGAAGTGTTTTAAAGGCATGTTTTTTTAATATTATTTAGTCTTTGATCCTTTTTTTATGTGAGTTTCTGTAATATAATGGTGTAGACCATGCCTAATTTGTTCTTCATTTTGTCTATTTACTTTGTAGGAAAAAATGTTATACAGAACAGCATGAATGCCACAAGACTGTTGTTTAACCCTGACATAGAAGAAGCGATTGTATTCAGAAACAGGTTCATGATTGTTGTTGATATTTTGTCTGCGTCATAAAAATTTTAGTTTCCATTATTATATTTTATACTAATCAGTTTTTTTACCCCTATTGCTTCAACTGATTGTTTAGTATTGCCGAACATGGATCCATTGATGTTGAGCCACTTGTTGTTGTACTGGACAGTTCTAGAGAAGGGCTTGAGGCTGACTTTATGAAGAACAATCCAAAAAAGACAGTTGCTCAGCTTACCAGTATAAATGAGGTTGTTAGTGTGCCTTAGATATATTTCCCCATGTAGTTTACTATTTTATATATGTATGTGTTGCTTTGATTATATTTTATATTTATTATTTATTATTACCAAAATATTTACTTTATCCTCTTTTAATTTGCAGGACGGAATGTTCATTGTGCTAGGAGAAATTGTTGATGTAGTGACTGATGCCTCCTGGTTTTACCTGGCATGCAAATGCAACAGGTCTGTCAGTGTTCAGTCGGGTGTCTATTTCTGTGAAACTTGTGGAATCCCTGTTTTACAAGTCCACCCAAGATAATATTTTAATATATTGGCTATATTTAATGTTGTAAAATATTTCCCTTTGTTTTCTAATATATGTGAATTAGTTATATATACTTTACTTTTATATTTATACTACTGTTTATTATTAGCAAACAACATCTAGTTATATTTGAAAGGTACAAAGTCAAAGTGAAAGTTGCTGACCAAATAGGAACTGCTGTGATGATTCTGTTTGATAGAGATGTCACTAAGCTTCTACAGAAAACTTGTGAAGATCCGCTGGGCCATCATTTTGAGGTTGTCTTCTTGCTAGTTTTAGTCATTGTTAATAATTATTAGATTATTAATAATGTATTGTCTTCGGTTTATAGTATTGTTTTTCCAGTGGGCAAAAAATGGTTCTTAGGTTTTAGTTAATGTTGATTACTGTTGCTTATTATAGCATGTTAATGGGATTGGATACCCAGACTTGATTAACTCTCTTATTGGAAGGAAATTACTGTTTAAGGTGGAGACTACATTGGAGCAGGCTTTTCAGTTTGATGGCACTTGTCCTGTGAGGAAAGTTTGCTATGATGAGGTTATCATTTCCATGTTTGAATTGATGGGAGCAAACAACACACCTATGAAGGTTTCTTAATAGGGGTTAATTTAAAGACACGCTTACCATAGCCCATGGGCTAATTATTTTATTTATGTGATGTTTTATTGTTTCCCCTATACTATGGAAATATATTTGGTATTTGGTCTTATTTAATTAGTGGCATTTTGATTTTAATTGAAGGCTATTTTTGCTCCTCCTTTCCCAAAGGTTGACACCAGTGTTAAGGATCTTGAAGAACAATATTCTGTGAGTTTCTTTTTCTTAGCTATTCTCTTATTTAGTTGTTCTGTTTTAAGGATAAAATAAAAGTTTGTTCTTAAATCTTTGGATGTTGGTTGTTGCAATAGGCTGATTGTGAGGTGATTGGGACTTCAATCTCAATAGGAGATACTAGAACTGGTCTTTTGGTTTTAAGTCTCCTCATTATTCCTTTGTATATTTATTTTCTTTTAGTTAATATTGAAATTTAAGGGTAGTGTTTGCAATTCTGTAATGTGTGTGATATTCTGTGTTACTGGGATATTTGCTGAATGCAGGGATAGCTGAGGGGAGTGATATTTTAAAACTGAATTTAAAAAAAAACTATTAACGTCAGTTGTATCAAACAACTGACGTTAATAATATTTTATAAAATATACATTATACTATTAATGTCAGTTGTATTAGGAAACTGACGTTAAAAATAAAATCTGTAACGTCAGTTCTTTAACAGAACTGACATTAGTTTGAACAACATTAATGTCAGTTGTGTTAAAGAACTGACGTTAATAGTTTTATATTTAACGTCAGTTGTTTAAACAACTGACGTTAAAATGTTAACTATTAATGTCAGTTGTATTTACGTTAGACAATATTCTGACGTATAAAATCAATTTTAACTGACGTAAAAAGCACTTATTGCACTAATGTTTAGTTGAGTTTTCCTTATAAAAACTTTTTATATCAGTAATTATAAGTCGAGTATCATTGCATAGTCTTAAAGATTTATCAATGTTTCTCAACAATATAACAGGAACACCAATTTTGAACTTTAAATCATGACTCAAAAGTCTCGGTGAATTTATTGTTGTTAAAAAACCTAGTTGTATGAACATTATCTCAGCAGGCTAATCATCAATTGAAATGAATATAAAATCTGGATAGTTGTTTCCAATTTTTTTTTTTTTTTGAATAGTTACTAATTAAATATGGAAGCAAATATTTGCCGTTTAAAAAAAATAAAATGATAATAGAGAAATGTGCTAAAGTTGGAAAAATTGTGCCGATGAATGCAAACCAATAAATAGTCATTGGTAATTTAGTGAGCTTTATATAAAAAAGTTAACATTTAGCTTGATATAAAATCATTCCTATATACCAACATGTTGTTGGTTCAGGTGGTAAGGGACTTGGACACCTTAAACAAGTGATTAAGAGTTCGAGTCCTGACTTTCGTGTATGAACAAAAAATCTGGTTGGGAGGGGAGAACCTACCTTGTGTGCCCAACAGTTTACCCGACGGAGAATTGGTCTTTGCTGACGGTTGTGGATATAATTATTGTTTGCTACTATGATGCAAAATATAAATTTTGAAGAAATGGATTACATATTTACCAATAATATAATTTAAATTCAGAAAAATACATATATGTAGCTCTTGATTGGAGTTTGAGATGATAATAACATGAAGTTTGGATAGCTAAAAAAATCCTGAAACATGTTGCTGAAACAAATTTCAAACATATCCTCGTTAATCTCCTCACACTCCTTTGTATCCTTAAGAAAACCATGATTAACCCCATACTTCCTTCCATGTTGAAATGCTCATCATAGATCACTGTCTTCATGGCCACATTCCTAGCACCATACAAATCAACAATCTCCTCAACGGTATCATATAAATCCTCAAAATCTGATTTGAACTTGTTTCTGCCGAGATCCGGCTTGCTGGAATCTCGCCGTAGAACGTTAAATCAAGAGTGAACAATGGGGGTTGTTTTAGATTATGGCTTGACAGAATATCGGATTCCGATCCTACGTATCCCGATGGGAATCAAAGCCAGACGTAGTTCTAGGTTCAACCCTTGATCATACGGTGATCTCGATCCCCTAATTTTGTATCTGAGGAATACCAGCGAGCAAGGACTCTTCAATAGTCTCTTGGTCGAGCTAGTTTTTCTAATACGCTTAAGGGAGAGTCACCGGGATTCAGTAAAAAGTGAGTTTCTCTCATAGGTTCTCCTCATTTTATAATAGGATTCCCATATCTCTTAGAGATCTGGATTTATCTCCTTTTATCTCTTCAATTTCTTTTGAGATGTGATTTCCTTAATTTAAGGGATATTGTCTCTTTTAACCAGATAAGGTTATTTCAGATAATATCAGGATTTAATTAAGGATAATATCAATATCCTATCCCTTAATTTAGGGGATATTATCTCTTTTAACCGGATACGGTTATTTCAGATAATATCAGGATAATTAAAGGTGATTTTAAATTATTATCCTTAATTTCCAGATTGGGCCGGGTAATCAAGCTCGGTGGCCGGGTTTTACTCTTCGGCCAGTACACAAGCCCCCCAAGCTTTGAGCTAATAAAGCGTAAAAGCTTTCATGACATTAGCCGAGCTTAGGAACTTGGTTTTACCTTTGGTCTTTCGGCTCGGTGAGGTGATTGGCCGAGCTTCATACTTCGGTATATATATATATATATATACATATCCTCCAACTCGGTGAGCAGCTAGGGCGACCGAGCTTGACGCTCCGAGGTACCGAGCTCTACGTCTCGGCTCATACACAAGCCCCCCAAGCTTTGAGCTGATTGCGTGGAAGCTTTTTTCGAAGGAGTCGAGGCTAGCCGAGGTGGAGGTGATCACCTGAGTTTCGTGTTGAGGCCATACTTTCTCGGTTCCCGAGATAAAAGAGACATTACTCTGTGTGACGCGTGGCCTTTATGGCATTATTTCCGAGACTTGTGCAGTAGTTGCGTGCTCCTGTTTTCCCTCGATGGCAGTGTACATTCTGACATTTCTGCCACATGTTTCCTTTCCATTAGTGTGCCGAATTCAGGAAGAATTGAAGGGACGTTTTCCTTGTTTCAGACGCCAACAACCATCATTAATTCGCCGAAAGGACGTTGCCCATTTTTCTATAAATTGGGACGAGCCCCTGGGACGGGGCTTCACCTTCCTTGAGCCCTAGTTTTTCTCCTCTTGAGTCCTTTCTAGTCCGAGCATTCATACTCCCTTCCTATTCGAGGTACGTCCTTCATCTCTTTCAAGCTCCCTTAGGTTTTATTCCAGTTTTTTTTATCTATGGAGTCTTCATTTGAGGTATCCCAACATGCCTCTTCCTGGGTTCAGATTGTAGAGACCAAAATCAATCGGATTGGGGGCTCTCCTTACCACTCCCCCTCTCCTTCTCATGGTGATGGATGTGACAAGGATTCTTCTTCTTCTTCTTCTGATGGGAGGAGTTCTGTCGCTCCAGACGCTATCGTTGTCCCCAAGCGTTGCAAACGTGCTTCTAGGATGCCCAGGGTTCCCTACCTAGATATTACCATTCCTGGGTAAAACCCGATGTTGTTGCATTCCACTCTAATTTTAGGGATTTTAATTCCCTTGAAGCTATAAAAAAACAAGGTTACAGCTACACGAGGACTCGTAGAGTGCCTTCCCTGTAGCGAGGATGATCATGTTTTCCTTTGCCCCTCTTCATCTGAGCCACATTTTACGTATGTATATAAGACCTTTTTTGAACAAATTGGACTCTCCATTCCCTTCAGCCCGTTTGAATGCGAGGTCTTGCGAGTTATGAACATTGCTCCTACCCAGCTTCACCTGAATAGCTAGGCATTTCTGAAAACCTTTAAAATTTTGTGTAGCCAGACAGGGATAGAGGCTACTGCTCCTAAGTTTCTGTACTTTTATCGAGTTCGGTTTGGGGACCGAGTTGGCTGGATCTCTCTGAGTGGGATTGAGCAGAGGGGGATCATCGGGCTCCATAAGAGCTCGTATAAGTTTTTCAAATCTGATTTCTTCAAAGTCCGGCCTCTAAAGGGTAATGAGTCTGTTTTTTTCGACTCGTCCGGGGACCCTAAATTTCCACTATATTGGCAACCACACCCTGTCAAATTTTCTGGCTATGACCTCGACTCTATGACCTCTCAGGAGCGAGCTGATGTCGAGGTCCTGATAGCCTCTGGCTCATCTAGTTTCCAGCTAGAAAAGGGGTAGATTTTGTGCCTAATTGAGCGAGTCAACCTCGCTAATCTCCCAAATTGGCCTTGTTTTGTTCCTAAGTTAGAATTTGATTCGTTTAATGCGTTTTTAGTAGTTTTTAGTTCATTTTGAGTAGAATTACGCTTTTCGTTTCCTTTTATTGTTTCAGGTTAAAGGTGAAGCTCTTAGAGTTAAGGAAAATGAAGGAAACAGTGGAAAAGCAATTCTGGAAGTTTCGCCTCGCGAAACAGGATCTCGCCTCGCGAGCCTGAAGACCATCCTGAACAGCAACAGTCACCCTTTCTGTCTCGCCTCACGAATCACAATCTCGCCTCGCGAGCCTGAAGACCTGACTGTGCCAGAGATGTCACCCTTTCTGTCTCGCCTCGCGAATCACCATCTTGCCTCGCGAGTATTCAAATCAAGATGGAGCCAAAACTGAATTTCGCCTCGCGGGGTGAGACCCAGAACCTCTATTTATAGGCTGTTTTAGGTCAGATTGGAAAACCCTTTTGTTCACCACTTGTTTTAGATCGTTTTTGAGAGACGAATCCTTATTCTCTGGAGCTGTGTCTCCCTATGTTCTTTTCCTATTTGACAATTATGATGAACTCCAATTGTTTGTGCGTTGTTACAAGCATGAGGAACTAATTCCCTTGTCTAAGGGATCAATGAAACCACCCATGACGGTGTAGCATTCAATGTGATGTATGTTTCCCTCATTTACCTCAATTTATGTTTTCCAATTCTGAATTTATTGCGTTGATCATAAGCATGCATGATTGACTAGTTAACGTGATGAGGCTTGATAGGCAATTCGTGTTTAGAACTTGAATTGGGATCACTGATTGAATATTGCAAGAGAGTGAGTAGGAGATCAGTGCAACCTTATAGGGAACAAGATTTAATAGAGTTTGATGATTGGGTTATGAGACCGTAGCAAGTAATTAACTCAATCGTTGAATACGTCCTATTGAGCACGATAGTGTCATTAGGAGAATTTTCCTGGTTGATATTGCAATTGAACTTAGGGAGGGGATCATCATCACTTGGGTACTATGCATGATTGGGTAGGTGGATTTGTGACCTTAGATGTTTAATCCAGATTTTAATTCTCATCTTATCTTATCGCTACCTACTTTATCTATAATTGGTTTGTTGATTTAAATTGCGATCCTATTTTCTCTCTCTTCTCAACCACTTGCTTTTACTTGGTCAAACGTATCGAATTTCTTGCACATTGGTAGAATTGGTAGCCCAATCCCTGTGTCCGACCTCGGTATTTACTTACCGTGTTTATTACTTACGACGACCCGATACACTTGCCGGTGACTCAACAAGTTTTTGGCGCCGTTGCCGGGGATTGGCACAACCAATTTTCCTAATTTTTGGGAAGTTTGATTATTTGGTTAAGCTGTTTTTATTTTTATTTTTATTTTCTGTTATTTATTTACTATTATTTCTCTCTACTTCTTTGATTTCACTTGGTCTTGCCTAGCTTTGTATGTGAGGTACCCTTTCACAAGAGGACTTGCTATTTGATTCGGAGATCACCAAGACCGAGAAGCGATTAAGGAAAGAAGCAAGAGAACGAAAGAGGCTTGAAGCAATTAATTTTGAGAGGATGGCCGAAGCAAACCCTCCTCCTCCTCCTCCTCCTCCTCCTTACAAGCCTCTCTTCGAGTACAATCTACCCAATTTGGATGATTGTGCTTCTTCTATCGTGAGGGGCAACCTCAATACAGATTCCTTCAGAGTGGAAGGATGTGTCACAGCCCATATCCGTGAGAATCAATTTGATGGGGGTGGCAAACAAGACCCTCATATACACATCACTCGCTTCCTTGAAGCTTGTGACATGCAGAAGACAAGAGGAGTTTCTTAAGATGAGTTTCGCTTGCGGCTATTCCCTCTCTCTCTTAGGGATACCGCTCGCGATTGGTTTGACAGCTTGGATCGCAACAGTATCACAACATGGGAGCAATTGGCCCAAAAGTTCCTCATTAAATATTTTCCTCCTCAGAAAGCGGCACAAGCAAGAGTAGCCATCACATCTTTCAGGCAGACAGAAGATGAATCTTATAATGAAGGTTGGGAGAGGTATAATGTGCTCTTGAGAAGATGTCCTTCGGCTTTCTTTGACCCGGTCTCCAAGGTTCAACATTTCTTTAACGGGTTAAGGGGGCGCTACCAGATGAATTGTGATGCCGCAGCGGGCGGTTCTTTTTCTTATTTATCAGCTGAGGATGGATGGGAGTTATTGGAGAAGATGTCGAACAATGATTACAACCGTGGTAGGGAAACCTCAAGTGGAGTCAGTTCTGCAACAATAGAAGCCATTCTAGAGCAAAATAAACTGTTGAAGATGCAAAATGCGGCATTGTCTGGGAACAAAAAGGTTAATGTGATACACGAAGGAATGCCTCAGAGTTGTGATAATTGTAATGGAGATCATGACATTCAGAGTTGTCCGTTCAACTTCTCTCAAGAACATGTGGACTCATGCCACAATTTCTATGACAGCGTGCCCCAGAACAACTATCAGAGGAATGCATGCAATGATTACAGTCAGAATCAGAATAGGGGTTATATGAGGAGAGACCATCCGGGTTTCGCTTGGAGTAATGCTAGTGGTGGTCTAGCCGGGCAACAACAACCTCAACATAATCAGAGGCCACACTATGGAATCTATCAACGCAATACTCAGCAGGCTTTTCCAGGGCCTAATCAATTGTAAACAACAGATGGTGGAAGGCAACCTTGGGAGTTGGCTATAGAAAAGACGAATGCGACAATTGAGAAGTTGTCAATCAATACAAGCACAACCATTGACAAGTTGGCAACTCATACAGGGTCGGCAATTCAGAATCTAGAGATGCAGATAGCTCAGCTCGCAAAGCAACTAAATGAGCGTCTCCCAGGCACTTTCCCAGGTGATACCGAGAACAACCCTAAGAACCAATGCAATGCCGTAGCAACTAGAAGCGGTAGGGTGTTGGGATCTAACAGGGGTGAAACTAGTTCTCAGGAAGCTGAGGCCTCGGAGCAACCACATGTCGAGGAAGAGCAACCTAAGAAAGGGGAGTTGGCAAGTGATAAGGCACCGGAGCAAGGGGGAAGGTTAAAACTTGTAGATGAAGAGTTCCGAAGAAAGAAGTGGGTTGAACCCAAAGACCTCCCGCCCTTTATGAAGGTACCCTATCCTGAAAGATTGAAGAAGCCTCTACAAGATAAACAGTTCAATAAATTCCTTGATGTCTTCCACAAACTTCAAATTAACATTCCATTTGCGGAAGCCCTGGAACAAATGCCATCTTATGCCCGTTTTATGAAGGAGCTTCTCTCCAAGAAGCGAAAAATAGTGGATGAGGAAACGGTTGCTTTGACCGAAGAGTGTAGTGCCATTCTTCAAAGAAACTACCTCCAAAGTTGAAGGATCCCGGTTCTTTTTCTATACCATGCACCATTGGGGAGATGACTCTAGGAAAGGCGTTGTGTGATCTAGGGGCAAGCATCAACTTGATGCCCCTCTCTATGATGAAGAAGTTGGGGATCAAAGAAGCCAAAGATACACGGATGTCACTCCAACTAGCTGATCGTTCTATAAAATATCCTTATGGGGTGGTCGAAGATTTGTTAGTGAAGGTGGACAAGTTCATATTTCCGGCGGATTTTGTGGTGCTTGATATGGATGAAGATGCCGAGATCCCTCTCATATTGGGTAGGCCCTTCTTGGCCACTAGGCGTGCTTTGATAGATGTCCAACAAGGGAAACTCACCCTAAGGGTGCAAGATAAGACTGTAGTCTTCAATGTCTTTGAAGCAATGAAGCACCCCGCTGAGAGGTCGGATGTGTATCGAGTGGATATGGTGGACTCAATTGTCAAGGCAAAGGCCACTAGAGAAGCCCATGGTTCTTCACTTGCACAAATGTTGGTAGAATCCCATGATGATGATGGTGAGGAAGAAGACCCTTTGGGGGATGAGGACTATCTTAAGTCTCTGGGGTGACTTGAGTCAGGCTCGGGACATTAAACAAGCACTACTTGGGAGGCAACCCAAGCTAGATATCCTTTATTTTTATTTTTAAAGTTTCTGTCATTTTCTCTCCTAAAAAATAAAAAACCAGATTCGCCCCGCGAATCCACAGTGGCCTCGCGAGACAGAAGCCCTGAATCTCAGAGGCTTGCTCACGCTTCTGTCTCGCGTCGCGAGAGACACTTTCGCCTCGCGAATCTGGGCATCATCAGCTGTTGGAATTCCAGATTCGCCTCGCGCGCTATTACTCGCCTCGCGATTCTCGAAAGTTAATGGGCAGCGCTCAAAGCTATTCCATGAGAGCTCGGTACCTGAGGATGCAAACATAGAAGAGCTTTCCTTGGAAGCGCCCACCTACACTACAACTTGATCAGGGAGCACCTTCTCCTTTCCCTCACTCTTATTTTATATTTATGTTCTTTCATTGAGGACAATGTATGCCTTAAGTGTGGGGGAGGGAACCAATTGCATTGCTTTGTTTTTGTTTTCTTTCCCTTTTTCCATTTATTTTTGAATTTCGCTCTTGAATAATTTGAGAAGATCAAGAGTATGTGTGTGAGTGTTGTGTCGGCAAGCTTGGTGGATTCTAATTAAATTTAGCATAGATTGACTGCATGAATTATGTTGACCATTGATGATTTCCCCCCTAGGTTCTGAAAATCAAAAATTTGATCCCCATGTGAAAAAATTGAAAATTGAACTTTGAGAAATTTTATTGTGATTGCTTGATTTGTGACAAGTTTGGGGTGAAGGGGTGCACACACTAGGAATTGTATCTCGGTCAAACAATTTGCAAAAATGTCCAGGTGAGAAATTTGAGCCTCCAACATGTTCTTAATTGTGTGAATCACTTTTAAGTTGCACCTTCTCGGATTTGCTTGAATCTGTGCATGGTTTGCATATTTATATGTTGCATCAAATGATCTAGGCAATTTTTCTTTAAAATAACTACTTGGCCATGAATTGAACCAACCGTGATGAATGATCCCTAGTTAGCCACATTGAGCCTTGAAGCCTATTGTTCTTGATGACCTTACATTACAAGCCATTAGCTCAGAAAAACCATGATTTTCCCCTATCCTAGGATTTAGGAGAGCATGGAATTTTAGCTTTGTGAGCGTTGTTGTGGAACTAAGTTTGGGGTGGCTACAAAGTTCATGAATCATAGTTGAGAAAAATAAAAGCAAAATTAAAGGCCGAAGGCTTGAGAAAAAAAAATGTGATGAAAAGTATTGAATATATGCCAAAAAGGGCAAGGTGAAAAAGTATAAAAAGGAAGAGGTTTGTAGCCACCCAATGCAGGGAATAGAATAATAATATGAGAGTAAATTCAATTGTTGCAATGCTAGTTTCATGCTCTCATTGATCCTAGGGACTAAGCCTCTATCCTTTGAATATCTTACCTTGAGCCAGGCCTCATTACAATCTATGAAAGACCTTTTGATGATGCATACATATTTTTCTAGGAACTTTGTTTAGATGAAAATCAAATCCATGGAAAGTGCTCTTGAATTGTGAGATAGAGTGAATGTTGCTAACATAGACAAATTGAGCGAATGAGTGAAATATTAAATGCCCTTGTGAGGAAGGCAATTGTTTGAATTTGGTGATCTCCCTTTTGTATGCCACTTGGATCCTCAACTCAGATTACTGATTGCATGAATGATGGAATTCTCAATTATTTAAAGTAAATGAATGTGGGGATTACATTGTTGCAAGGGGGGAAAACATTGAATAAAAATCGTTGTGTTAAATTGAATGAAATTTGTGCAAAAATTGATTGAATCCTTTAAGCTTGCCAAGTTTTGAGTCTTTTTGAGTTTTAGTTTGCTTGGGGACAAGCAAGGTTTAAGTTTGGGGTGTTTTGATAAGCCTCTGGCTCATCTAGTTTCCAGCTAGAAAAGGGGTAGATTTTGTGCCTAATTGAGCGAGTCAACCTCGCTAATCTCCCAAATTGGCCTTGTTTTGTTCCTAAGTTAGAATTTGATTCGTTTAATGCGTTTTTAGTAGTTTTTAGTTCATTTTGAGTAGAATTACGCTTTTCGTTTCCTTTTATTGTTTCAGGTTAAAGGTGAAGCTCTTAGAGTCAAGGAAAACGAAGGAAACAGTGGAAAAACAATTCTGGAAGTTTCGCCTCGCGAAACAGGATCTCGCCTCGCGAGCCTGAAGACCAGCCTGAACAGCAACAGCCACCCTTTCTGTCTCGCCTCGCGAATCACAATCTCGCCTCGCGAGCCTGAAGACCTGACTGTGCCAGAGATGTCACCCTTTCTGTCTCGCCTCGCGAATCACCATTTCACCTCGCGAGTATTCAAATCAAGATGGAGCCAAAACTGAATTTCGCCTCGCGAACCAGGTCTCACCCCGCGAGAGGGCGAGACCCAGAACCTCTATTTATAAGTTGTTTTAGGTCAGATTGGAAAACCCTTTGGTTCACCACTTGTTTTAGATCGTTTTTGAGAGACGAATCCTTATTCTCTAGAGCTGCGTCTCCCTATGTTCTTTTCCTATTTGACAATTATGATGAACTCCAATTGTTTGTGCGTTGTTACAAGCATGAGGAACTAATTCCCTTGTGTAAGGGATCAATGAAACAACCCATGACGGTGTAGCGTTCAATGTGACGTATGTTTCCCTCCTTTACCTTAATTCATGTTTTCCAATTCTGAATTTATTGCGTTGATCATAAGCATGCATGATTGACTAGTTAACGTGATGAGGCTTGATAGGCAATTCGCGTTTAGAACTTGAATTGGGATCACTGATTGAATATTGCACGAGAGTGAGTAGGAGATCAGTGCAACCTTATAGGGAACAAGATTTAATAGAGTTTGATGTTTGGGTTATGAGACCGTAGCAAGTAATTAACTCAATCGTTGAATACGTCCTATTGAGCATGATAGTGTCATTAGGAGAATTTGGGGGTCCTGGTTAACATTGCAATTGAACTTAGGGAGGGGATCATCATCACTTGGGTACTATGCATGATTGAGTAGGTGGATTTGTGACCTTAGATGTTTAATCCAGATTTTAATTCTCATCTTATCTTATCGCTACCTACTTTATCTCTAATTGGTTTGTTGATTTAAATTGCGATCCTATTTTCTCTCTCTTCTCAACCACTTGCTTTTACTTGGTCAAACGTATCAAATTTCTTGCACATTGGTAGAATTGGTAGCCCAATACCTGTGTCCGACCTCGGTAATTACTTACCGTGTTTATTACTTACGACGACCCGGTACACTTGCCGGTGACTCAACAGGTCCTGAAACTGTATCCTCGGCCATTGCCGTGTGGAAGGCTTTTAAAACTTAATGCCTCTTCCACTCGGCAAGCTGATTTTGAATGTAAGTAACTTTTTGTTGACAAGTGGTAATTTATCCTGTAGCATACTTATTTTATTTGACCAATTTCCTTTTTGTAGTGATAATGGGGAAGTTCAACTACAAGGCTCTGATGAAGAAGTCAGCTAATCAAGGAGCGGGTGGATCAGCTATGGCTTCGAATGTCAAAGGAAATAAGAAGAAGGTTGCTGAAGCTTCTGACCCGAACACCCGGCCACCGAAGAGGACTCGGGAAGACATGATGTCCGAGGTCCCGATTAGAAGTCCTTCTCCCCTGTTGCTGCTAAGAGGTCGGTCAATACTCCCATGGTGACCGATCTTACTACGGACACTAAATGGTACAATGGGAACTGCAACCCGGGGATTAGCTCGCTCTGGGGGAATGAGTTCGACCTTACAGGCCTGATTGATAGCCAAGTGCTGAAACCTTCTGATGCTCGGCTTTTGCTGGAGCAAGGGCCTGAGGAGAGTATGGAGGCTACCGCTGCCTATGCCCTCCAGATCGCCTCCATCACTCGTTTCTGGAGTCAACAGGTTATTGACAATGTCAAGAAGATGGAGGTAATGAGGGCCGATTTTTCCCGAGCCTTGAGGGTGAGGGACGAGCTTGCTCAAGCCGTGGCCAAGTGTGAAGAGTAAGCTCGGGTCATCGGTCAACTGAAGGCCCAAAAAATCGAGCTGGAAAAATACAAGACTGTCCTTCTGGCCGAGCTGGATCTAGAAAAAGCCCAGAGGCTGAATTTTCAGAAGATCGCTGAAGGACTTCAAGCCAAGAGGGAGGCCGGTCTTGAGTTGCGGAAGTTGCTTGAGACCGAGAAGGAGGAGAATTTGAGGCTCAGTTCTGATCTGGCTGAAGCCGAGGCTTCTATCATGAGGGAGCATGTTAATGGCTTCTCCCGAGCCGTGAAGCTACTCCAGCATTTCAATCCAAATACCGATTTTTCCAGTGCTGACGTGGACAAGGATTTCAACAGGTATGGCTTCCTAGTCCCGCTTTCCGAGCTGGAAGATGAAACAGAGGTAACTCAAGAGGAGGAGGCTGACGGAGAAGCGATTGAAGAGGAAGCTGGTGGTGAAGGGGGAATAAGCTTACCCGGACAATCTCCTCCGAGTGTCACGGATGAGCCCAACTTTGTTCCCGTTGAAGTCGTTGTGCATGGGGATGCCCATGAGTAGGGCATTTGGTTTTTTTATTTTGAATACTCATGTACTTTGGGCTTGGCCCATTTTTATTAATGGACCTACGTGCGAGTTACTCTTTAGAAAACGTTGCAACTATTTTTCTAAGTTAGTACTAGTTTAGTTTTGGCGTGTTACGCGATTAATTCGAAATAGTCGGAACTTGAAGTACCTGTAGGTTTTTACTTACCTTTTTAGGCATTGGTTAACTTTTTAGGTTTTTGCCGTTTGACCCTGGTTTGGTCAATTTTGGCTTGGATTACCTTTTCAGGTGTTAAGTTGTTATTTACCCTTATAGACTCGGCGTTTCGACTTCAACTCGGTCGATTTCAGCTCCGACAGTTTCTTTAGGTTATAAGTTGTTTTCCACCTTTATAGGCTCGGTATTTCGACCTTAACTAGGTCGATTTTAGCTCGGTCAGCATCTTTAGGCTTTAGTTGTTGTATACCTTTATAGGCTTGACATTTCGACCTCAACTCGGTCGACTTTAGCACGGACAGCCTCTTTAGGTTTTTAGATGTCTTTTACCTTTATAGACTCGGCATTTCGACCTCAACTCGGTCGATTTTAACTCAGACAACCTCTTTAGGTTTTTAGATGTTTTATACCTTGATAGGCTCGGCATTTCGACCTCAACTCGGTCGATTTTAGCTCGGACAGCCTCTTTAGGTTTTTTAGCTGTTTTAATTAACACACTATTCTAGCGCAATTGAAAATGATTCTACTTATTTATTTTTCCGGGTGTGCCTCATTAAAACCCTCTCGGCCAAAACCTTGTGGGAAAAAGACCGAGATAGGAAAAAGAGTGCATCACCTATAACCTTAACTAAAATAAAACTTAAGGTGGGAAGTGTTCCATGTTCTTGGAACAGTCTTTCCTGACAATTCTTCTCGCCTGTAGGCACCATTTCCCAGATTTTCAACTATCCTGAAGGGGCCAGACCAGTTTGCTGCAAGCTTACCCTCTCTGGGGTCTTTTCTTGCGTCGTTTTGCAGTCTCAGTACTAAGTCACCTTGCACAAATTCCCTTGGCTGCAACCTCGAGTTGTACTTCCGAGTTGCTTTTTGCTTGCACAGCTCGTCTCTGATTTTCGCCACATCTCGGACTTCTTCAACCATGTCAAGCTCAACTCTGAGTTCTTCTTCGTTTTTACTTTGATCGTGATGCTGCCTTCGGAAAGAGAGTTCGCCGAGCTCAACTGGGATCATTGCATCGGTTCCATAGGTTAGTTTGAACGGTGTTTCACCCGTTGAAGACTGTGGTGAGCAATGGTAAGCCCATGGGATGCTTGGTAATTGTTCAACCCAAGCCCCTTTTGATTGGCCTAACCTTCTTTTGAGCTCGTTTAAAATAACCTTATTGGCTGCCTCTGCTTGGCCATTTGTTTGTGGATGCTCAATCGAGGTCACTTTGTGTTTAATTCCGAGGTTGGAGTAAAACTCTCTAAGTTCTTTATCGGTGAATTGCTTTCCATTATCTGTGACAACTGCATAAGGGAGGTCGTGCCTGTATATGATGTTTTTCCATACAAAATTCTGAACCTTTTTGGCAGTTATCGTAGCTAATGGTTCTGCTTCAATCCACTTGGTGAAGTAGTCTACACCAACCAGCAGGAACTTGACTTGACCTTTGGCAACTGGGAAAGGACCGACTATATCCATCCCCCACATAGTAAAGGGCCACGGCGAGAACATGGAGTGGAGTTCTTCTCCTGGAACACGTGCTACACTGGCGAACTTCTGATAGGGCTCACACGTATTAGTCCAAGTACCACAATCCAGTCTCATGGTTGGCCAGTAAAACCCTGCTCGCAGGACCCGAGCTGCCAGAGATCGGCCACCTGAATGCATTCCACAGATTCCTCGGTGCATTTCATTCATTACGTACTCGGACTGCTCCTTTGTTATGCACTTCAGCAATGACCTGGAGAATCCTCTTCTGTACAGCTCACCGTCTAGGATGGTATAATGGCAAGATTTTAGACGAATTCGCCTCGCCTCCTTAGGATCATCAGGGAGTTTGTCCGAGGTTAAATACTCCCAAATCGGTGTCATCCAGCCACGATCATAGTGCTCGGTCATTATTACTTCGGCACTTTTTATGCTCAGTTTGAGAAGGTTTTCCTGAATGAAAGTTCTTAGCTGGCCAGCTTTCTTGGTGCTAGCCAATTTGGATAACAGATCTGCCCTGGAATTTTTGTTCCGGAGGTATATGCGCAATAGAGAAATGATCAAATTCAGAAACTAGGCTTTTAACCTTGCAGAGGTATCTAGTTAGTTGGGGGTCCTTTGTTTGATAATTACCCGAGACTTGTCCTGTTACAAGCTGTGAGTCACTTCGGCATTTTAATTCTTGGACCCCAACTTCTTTAGCTAACATTAGTCCTGCAATAAGGGCTTCATATTCTGCTTGGTTGTTTGAAGCAGTAAACCCAAACTTTAAAGATTGCTCCAGGATTAGGTCATCAGGCCCCTCGAGAATTATTCCAGCCCCGCTTCCCTTCAAGTTAGATGATCCGTCGACATATAGGAGCCAGATGAAGGATTCCGACCCCGATTTAGAAGAGAGCTCGGCAATGAAGTCGGAGAGGCATTGTGCTTTCATCGGCCCCCTCTGCTCATATTGTAAACCGAATTCCGACAATTCTACTGATCAAGCTATCATTCGTCCGGCTAGATCAGGTTTCCTGAGTACCTGCTTTATAGGGTGATCAGTTTTGACTATGACTTGGTGCGACTGGAAATAGGGCCGTAACCTCCGAGCTGCCATGACTAAGGCGAGGGCCAACTTTTCAATTACTTGATACCGCGTCTCTGCGCCTTTCAAGATCCTACTCACATAGTACACTGGCATCTGTTGCTCTTCCTCTTCCTGGATAATCACTGCACTGATTGCACAATCATTGACAGACAGGTACAAGTACAGATCCTGGCTGAGCTGAGGCCGAGTGAGTATTGGGGGAGATGCTAGGAAGAGTTTCAGATCTTCAAAGGCCTTCTCGCATTCTTCGGTCCAGATGAAATCCTTTGGTTTTTTCAAGAGCTGGAAGAAAGGTCTTGCTTTTTCTGCAGACTTCGGGAGAAAGCGGGATAGAGAGGCTAATCGGCCGGCTAGCCTCTGAATTTCTTTCACATTCCGAGGACTCCGCATTTCCATAACAGCTTTGTATTTATCCGGATTAGCTTTGATCCCCCGGTGTGTTAGCATATATCCTAAGAACTTTCCTCCTTGTACACCAAAGGAGCATTTTTCTGGATTTAACCTCATGTTGTATTTTCTGAGCTGGCTGAAAATTTCTTCGGGGTCGGCTGGATGTTGGCTTGGGTCATCGGATTTCACCACCATATCATCAACATATACTTCTAAGTTCTTTCCGATTTGGTTGGCGAAAACCTTGTCCATAAGCCTTTGATATGTTGCACCAGCATTTTTTAAGCCGAAAGGCATCACCCGATAACAGTAGTTTGCCCCATCAATCATAAATGCCGTTTTTTCTTCATCGGGTGGATACATCCTGATCTGGTTATAGCCTGAGTATGCGTCCAAGAAGGACAAAACTTTGTATCCTGAGGCCCCGTCCACCAGTCTATCAATGTTGGGAAGAGGATAAGAATCCTTTGGGCATGCCTTGTTGAGATCGGTGTAGTCAGGTCACATTCGCCATTTACCGTTGGCCTTTCTAACTAACACCACGTTGGCTAGTCAAGTAGTGTATTTCACCTCTTTGATGAAATTTGCTTTGACCAGTTTGGAAGTCTCCTCGGCTACTGCTCGGCGCCTTTCCTCGCCAAGTTTCCTTTTTCTTTGAGCTACAGGCTTGGCTTCGGGACATACGGACAGCCTATGGCACATAAAATTGGGGTCTATACCAGGCATATCCGATGTCTTACAAGCAAACATATCGGCATTCTTTCTTAGGACCGCATGAAGCCTTTGTTTGAGCGAGGGGTCAAGTTGACTACCGATTTGGGTGCATTGTTCGACTTGGGCTCCCAACTGGAAGCTTTCTAAAGACTCTGTTGGTTCGGCTCTGGATTCGTACATCTCCGTCCTTGGGTCTAGTTCAAACATGCTGACCGAGCTGGCTGAAGTTACTGAACTGACCGAGCTTACCACCTCTGCTTTATCATCCTCGACTTTCTTTGCGATATCCTGGTGGCTGGTAATCTTTAGGCTATCAACATAGCATTGCCTGGCTAGCCTTTGGTCAGCCCGGACTGCGACTATCTCTCCGGATTCGGTTGGGAATTTCATTGTCAAGTGCGGGGTAGAGACAATCGCCCCGAGTTCATTCAACGTCGGTCTTCCAATAAGGATGTTGTACGACGTGCTGGCATCTACAATAACGTACCTGACCGATACGGATTTGGAGAGTCTTCCTTCTCCAAACGTTGTTAAGAGGTCTATGTAACCTCGGGTTTTGACTTGCTCCCCGGCGAACCCTACTAGCTTGTCTTCCTGCTCTTTTATCAGCTTTTCTGGAATTCCGAGCTTCTTGAAGGTTGCCAGGTACAGGATGTCGGCCGAGCTCCCCTGGTCAATAAGTGTTCGTGTGACCGAGAAGTTGGCTAGTTCGACCGTTATCACCATTGGGTCGTCTTGATTTGGATCCACCCCTCGGAAATCATCATCCGTGAACGTTATTGGAGGTCTTGCTCTTGTAGGCCTTCCAGACACCGCGTTGACAGATCGGAGGGCTTTTACATGAGGCCGCCGAGCTGAGCTCATCGTTCCTCCTCCTACGAATCCTCCTGAGATTGTGTTGATGATCCCTCTGATTCCTCTTTCTGATTCTTCATTAGGAGTTCTTTGGTTATCTAATCGGTCTCTGCCCTGATTGTTTCCTTGCAGGTTTGAATCTTGGTTACGATTGTCGTAACCATGGCTTCGTCGTCTTCGACCGGGTTGTCCGCCTCCATTATCATCTCGGCGGACGAAACGATCAAGATGGCCTGCTTGTACCAAGTCCTCATTTTTTTCCTGGGTTGTTCTACAGTCTTCAGTGGAGTGACCATAGTTTTGATGCCACATGCATTCTTTGCTTCTGTCAGCATTGGCCGGTGTTTTGGACGGTCGAGGTAAGGTGAGTAACTCGGCGTTGCACACCTCCTGGAGGATGGCTGCCCGAGACCGGTTTAACGGGGTAAAAGACTGGTACCTGGGTCACCTCTCTGAGAATTCCCTTCATTGGTCTTTTGGGTCCTTTATGAATCAGACCCCCTGTTTTTCTCTTTGTTCGAGACCGAGCTCTTGTCCTCGAAGCCTCTTTCTCTCCTTTTGAATTCCACAATCTCTTCCGAGTTTATGAAACCTGTAGCCTTTTCTTGCAACTCTTCAAAATCTCTTGGTGGTTTTCGAGATAAATACTCAAAGAATGGTCCTGGATTCAGACCGCCCATGATGGTCTGAAGGCAGAGTTCTGAGCTCATGTTAGGTATTAAGATCTGTTTAGCATTAAAACGAGTCATGTAATCTCTGAGTGATTCATTCCTTTCCTGTTTAAAATTCACCAGCGAGACCAAGTGTCTTTTATGCCTTCGGCTTGCTGCGAATTGTGCGGTGAACTTAGTTACAAGCACATCAAAGGAATCAATTGACCGAGGTGGTAGATTCGTTAACCAGGTTAAAGCTGGGCCTTGAAAAGTGGTTGGAAAAACTTTGCACATGACGGCTTCCGAATCAGTCACCAAGTAAATAGAAGAAATAAAGGATTCCACGTGCTCGGTTGGGTCAGTGGTGCCATTGAATTTATCGATGTTAAGGGGCTTAAAATGGCTGGGCACGATTACTTCATCAATGTCATCCGTGAACGGCAACCTCGGACGTCGGTCCGATGTCCTTCCTTTTTGGCTAGTCCTTTCTGCACGAGACTTAGCTTCTGAAGCCTCAGGGGGAGGTTTGGTTTTGGAGGCTCGGTTAGTTTCCCGAGGAGAGGGTGCGTAAGAGGGATCTTTTTGGCCACCCTCGGGTGAGGATTGCTCTTCGTTAGAAGGTGTCGGAGACCTTTCTCTTTTCCGAATTCTTAAAAGCCTCTGATTTTGCGCACGTATCTCCTCGTTCTCCTTCCGTAGCTGCTTTAGTTGTTCCATAACTTCTCCTAGCCGAGGGGTTATCTTCATTGACGGGAGAGGAAAGACGATTGTCGTGGTTCTGGTCGTTTGAGGCCTCATGATCTTCATGATTTGTGCTGTTCGCCCCTCCCCGCGGACCATTCCGTGTGGTCACCATCAAGCTTTCTTGTGGAACTGGGGAAAGTTTTTCCTCGTCCCCACGGTGGGCGCCAAATGTTCCTGTCGAGATCCGTCTTGCTGGAATCTCTTCGTAGAACGTTAAATCAAGAGTGAACAATGGGGGTTGTTTTAGATTATGGCTTGACAGAATATCGGATTTCGGTCCTACGTATCCCGATGGGAATCAAAGCCAGACGTAGTTCTAGGTTCAACCCTTGATCATACGGTGATCTCGATCCCCTAATTTTGTATCTGAGAAATACCAACGAGCAAGGACTCTTCAATAGTCTCTTGATCGAGCTAGTTTCTCTAATACGCTTAAGGGAGAGTCACCGGGATTCAGTAAAAAGTGAGTTTGTCTCATGGGTTCTCCTCCTTTTGTAATAGGATTCCCATATCTCTTAGAGATCTAGATTTATCTCCTTTTATCTCTTCAATTTCTTTTGAGATGTGATTTCCTTAATTTAAGGGATATTGTCTCTTTTAACCAGATAATGTTATTTCAGATAATATCAGGATTTAATTAAGGATAATATCAATATCCTATCCCTTAATTTAGGGGATATTATCTCTTTTAACCGGATACGGTTATTCCAGATAATATCAGGATAATTAAATGTGATTTTAAATTATTATCCTTAATTTCCGGATTGGGCCGGGTAATCAAGCTCGATGGTCGGGTTTTACTCTTCGGCCAATACAAAACTCCTTATCATGCACATCATCATTCGGTCGCATGTGGAGCACATTCATCAACTCATCATTGTTTTTCATGATTCCCAGTAAATTGTCTCTGCAAAATCGCCTCGAGGATGGAAGAAAGCAAATGCTCGTCACTCTTGAAGTAATTCTCAATACATTAAATGAAATAATTAAATTGGTAAATTAAAACAAATTGAACATATCCATACCTGGTGAAAATGCACTAGTCATTAGTCATTGAGTAGTAAAAACGCCTCCTAACCTAAACACAAGACATGATTTTCCTATCAGCGGGATGTTCGATTTTTGGCTCAAATCGTGGTGCGTAACAAAGGTCCCTTTCCCATTTTTCATGCTGGACAAACTGTCACGGTTAACAATAACAGCTGTAACATAGTGTACCCAGTACCTTGTGTGTCATAGTTTCCTAGCAGCTGTAGCAGGCTTTGGATCAGAACCACATATGCAAAAGCTGTCAGGGACGTGTAATAGTTGCCTTGTTAATATCCTCCACTACATACTTACAGTGAGAGAGTTGGTAACGCTGTTAATGGGTGTTTGACTGACCTATAATTTTTTTTTTCCAGGTGTCACAATATTATTGGGGAACAGCACGAGGTACTGTACATAAGGACATTGCTTAAGGAATCCACAAATGGAGAAAATTGTATTGAAAAATCAAGTGTTATATTTTTCAAAATACTAACATTTTCCATATTTATATGGACTTTTCTATCATGTGCACAGGTTAAGAAACCCAAAATAGTAATTATGTATTGGAAAACTAAGCATTTCAGTTTTAAAAGTATAAAATACACAAATCTTCATATAAATTTACCCTTTTGAGTTTCTTAACAAGTGCATAATTGCACAGGTTAGAAAAACCGTATTTATATTATTGAATTTTGAACCCAACAGTCTATTGAGCACCCTCTTTTTTAATTTTGTTTGGACGTATCCATAGAATACCCACGGAGCATTCTTAATGCCAAAGTTTTAAACAACTCATTTTAAATTTTTAAGTGGGTTTGTAGGAATTCATGACACTCACTTAATTTTCACTATAAGGACAAAAAAAAAAATTTGGTAAACAAAAATTTATGTGAGTTATATTCCGATGGCTCAACAGGGTCAGGGTAAGTCTCACAGTTCAAAAAACGTTTACAGATATACTTATAAATTACCCACGATGAGATTCTTATATCAACATTGAGATCCGAACTCAGGATCTTATGAATTATGAGTCTTATGAATTATGAGTCTTATCCTCAACAACTGAGTCAACCTTCGTTGACTCTTTCTAAAGACGGTTTTTAATACTAATTCCTTAACTTTTCTCTTTAACCTCTCATATTCTCTCTCACACTTTTTCACTGTCAGATGTAAAAAATACTATTTAGATCCCTCCTTCACCATAGAATCCACTTTCACAAAAATCAAGTTAAAGATAATCATAACAGAATATAATGCTATTCTAACAAGTATAAGCTTGTTTGTTTTAAATTCTTTCTAATGCAAACAGAAAAACACGTTTTCCAATGTACTTTTTTACAAAGCTTCCTGATACATGCTTCCACCAGACGCAGGTTTCCATCCTCCCAACAATGAAACAGGCAGGCATTTCAGGATAATGTTCTTAACAAAAAACAAAGTAATAAATTCCTATAATAACACAAACTATTATGCTGCATTTCCAAAACCACGATTTAAACTCGAAAGCTCTGGTTAAGCTGAAAAGAACCCGTATCATCTCATCCCAACGTTCTTGGGTCATAATCATTCATTTATAAGATTATAAACATGTTATACACCCTTAATTTTTAATTAATTCCATTAATGAATGGTGACACTAATATATAATTATTTGCAACCACACTTTATTTAAAATTATATGACTATACATTTATAATTCATAATAAAGACCCAAATTAGTCCCCAAAAAATTTAGAGGATCCACTTTTGGTTCCTGAAAAAAATAAATTACTCATTTAGTCCCTCAAATTTATAAAAGCGGGACATATTAGTCCCTCTTCCACTTTCAACGTCTATTTACTTGCCTGTGTGTCCCGTTAACCATCCTGCCTAACTCGTTAGTGGGCATACGTGGCTTATGACAAATTTCCACCGTGAAAAAAAGAACAAAAATAAGAAAACATGCAAAATTTTAAAACCTTAATACTTGAAAATTGTGCATGTTTTCACTTTTATTCGTTTTTCACTATGGAAATTTTTCATAGGCTATACAGAACCACTAACAAATTAAACAGGGTGGTTAACATGACACATAGGCAAGTAAGCGGACGTTGGAAGCGGAATGAGGGATTAAAATGTCCCATATTTATAAATTTGAGGGGCTAAATGCGTAATTTATTTTTTTCTGGGACCGAAGTGAGTTCTCTAAATTTTTCGGGAACCAATTTGAATCTTTACCATATAATTTATACAGTGTAACTTAAATGTTCATTTTAAATGTTCATTTTGATTGAACGTATTTAAAGTATATTTGTTAGATTCTCAAAAAGGCTTTGAACCTAACCCTAACCTCTAGTGAGAATATAGTATATAATTAACAAAATGAAATATTTTAATGGAATGAAAATAAAATATTTGAAATTTTATTTTATGAAACAAATAAGTTAAAAGTGATTTTAATAGTTATTTTTTATTTTAGTGTAAAAAGAGGATGTTATTTGTTATTTTTTTTAATATAAAGGAAATTTTAATGATAAACCAAATACGATTTAAAATATTTTATGAATCAACAAATTGTACAATTAAATTGATTCATTATTGTAAACCCCTAATTTTATCCAGGTATCTTAACTTTTTAATTAATATTTTGAAAAAATAAAATTACAAAAAATAAAAAATATATATATATTTTCTTCGTGCTCTTAGGCCAATTACTTGATGAAACTAAACAAACTTTTGTTAAGTTATTTTATCCATCATCCAAGCCCATGTGAAAAAAATAAATGTAGCTGGCCTGCTCCTCTGCACCCCCGAGGGACAAAGCAGTTTGCTGTAGCAGAAGCAAAGGTTTTGCCTTGTGACTCACTCCACCGTTGCTCTCCGTCTCCCTCCCTTTTCAAGTATGATTCAGTTTTGCTTTCCTTCTTTTATCTTTTGTTTTTTGTGCTTTTTTTATCCAAAAGAAGAAGAGTACACTATACTCTGCACCATAGAGGGTTGATTCTCCCCACTGTACCAACCCCAATCACTACCGTGTACCGTCCTCTCCTAACAGCTGACTGAGAGTGAGAGATTTGTCATATAAGGAGGAAGAATTTTAATTTAACTTAATAAGAAAAAAGTCACTGAATAATAGCAATTCCCACGTAATGGCTTTTGTTTATAGTCTTTCATATCGTAATTTACAAAATTAATTAAGTCTACCTTTATTCCTTTTTATTATCTTAATAAAATTAAGTTATAAGTTTTTTAATAATTTTTTTTATACATCCATTTATTTTTATATATTTCTATAAATATTTATTATAATTTATTTATTTATTTTTATTAGTCATCTGGTTTAATCGATATTTAAATTAGTTTTTTTATTATTATCATGACATATATACGAAGTGTCATCGATTTCGATGATGACTAGCTAATCTCCACCAAAAAACCTGTTAGAATAGATGATCTTATCTTATCTCATCTCATCTTATCTTATCTTATCTTATCTTATAGTACATCATATCTTATAAGAGTATCTTGAATTATTTTATAGGATTATGTTGTTATCAGTTGGTTATTATCATAATTAGTTTCCCTTTTCAATTAGGATTAGGAGTCTTGTATCCCTATAAATAGGGGTTAGTGCTTAAGTTTTTTGTACAGCAAGATCATAATCAATCATAATCATATTTTGAGTGTTCATTCTTTTTCTTCTTTCTCTATCTAAACACATAACTTCAACATGATATCAGAGCTCATCCTCCGTGACTTGTCCCGTCATTATTTCGCCGCGGAGTTCCATTAAGTATGAAGGAACTCTAATCATCTTCTTAGCCGTACAATTTTTTTTTAACCATTTTTCCCTCCCCCGTTGTGTTTTCCTTTTCCGGTAACCTAAAGGAGGAGGATACCATCATTCTTCTTTCCGATCCTTGTTTTTGTCCCGTCAGTCACTGTCTGCTACCATCGTTTTCGGTCGCCGACCCCATCACTAGACTCGTCGACCGCCAATCTGTCCAACCATCCAGACCGCACCGTCGTTCGCCTCCCGACGCGCCGAACTCGCTGGCCTATGCTATTTTCGGATATGTTCTCACCTCCCTCTATGAACCACTTTTCAGCAACCATCTTGATGTGTTTGGTTCCCTTAGGTTTGTTTTGTTGTGTTCGAAAGCTCAAATCTTTCGTCTACTGGTTGCTTCTCCAGTGTTTGTCATGCAATTCTTATCCACTGATGGATCATACCAGTGGTTTTTCTTCCCACCGACGACCATTCCGGTGGTGACTCCTTTTCCCACGAATGAATTATATTAGTGGTGACTTCTATTTCCGTCAACAATTGACTTATGTTTGTTATAACTCGTACTAGCCCAACTTTTTGTCCCAGATGCTCTGGACTCGGCTCTTTGTCCTATATGCATTGTCATTGTCTTTGTCCCAAATGCACGAGTCATCATGATCGTTTGTCCCAGATGCACTAGCCTCATCTCAGTCCCGGAAGTAGTTGTCTACCTTAATTTCAATTTAAAATAATTTGGGTCTCTAATATTGTTGTTGAAGCTTCCAAATGCAGTTTTGAGAAGTTCGAACCTTGCTGCTAGATTGCTTGCTAATAAATTTCTGTTAGGCTGATGATCATTCCAGCTATCTTGCTAAGTTATCTTTCCAGCAACTCTCACGACCTCTCCAACATCTTTTCCCACTTAAGTTGGTTGTTTCGGTAGTCCCATCGTCTGACTATCGTCAAGGTTGAGCTGTCGGCACCAGTCATAGAAAACTTCGTGACCTGTCTCACTCTTAAATTGGTTGTTTCAGGCTAAGAACAACGTCTGGCCCAATATCATTTCAGTTTGGTTTGATTGATGTTCGTGAAAATCAGGAATGATTACTTCAATTGGTTGATTGGTGTTTTGTTATTGGGCACAAACATTATTAGTTGATGGTTCTGTTATTTCTCGGTTTATTCAAGATATCTTTATGGATCTGGTTACCTCTGGTTGTTAAATTTTCTCTTTTAAAGAGTATATTTGTAACAAGCTTAAAGCTTAATAAGCTTTAGCTCGAGGGGGAGTGTTAGAATAGATGATATTATCTTATCTCATCTTATCTTATCTCATAGTACATCATATCTTATAAAAATATCTTGAATTATCTCATAGGATTAGGTTGTTATCAGTTGGTTACTATCATAATTAGTTTTTCTTTTCAATTAGGATTAGGAGTCTTGTATCGCTATAAATAAGGGTTAGTGCTTAAGTTTTTCGTACCACGAGATCATAATCAATTATAATCATATTTTAATTATTCATTCTTTTTCTTCTTTTTCTTTATTTAAACCCATAACTTTAATAAAACCAGACTCGACACCTTTAATTGAATCAATTAAACCATATGGAAGTTCTTGTTGGTTCCATCTCCTATTCGAGTTTTAAAACATTAGACTTCACTATTATTAGCCATTAGCCACTGTACCAACCCCAACCACTCCCGTCAGGAAAGGCCGGGTTTTTTGAAAAACTGAAATCCCTGGATCCCATTTACTCAAACTTGATCCTGCTGCCATAATCTTCTGATCTCTAACTTTACGGAGGAAAAAGATATATAACTTTAGTTAATTTTAAGAGTGAAAAAGTTGAAAGAAAAATAAGAAATAAGTTCAGAAAAGATAATATAGAAAAGAAATACATAGAAAATCAAGTAATTTTTTATAAAAAAAATTAAAAGATTGGGTTCCATAATCAATTATCGTGCATGCTCTGGATCCAACAAAAATGAACCTGTGAATTTGTCCAAAAATGATACTCTTATTTATTTTATTTTTTTAAGGTTTCTACATATATATTAAAAAATTATTAATTTATATATATTTGTATCAAAATATCTTTATTTTTATTATTAATTGTTTACAAGTTTCAATGACATTTATCAATTTAAATAAATACTTTATACTCTATTAAGACATTCATAAAAGGTTTTGTATCTTTTTAAAACAAGTCAACTTAGTTTTATGTAAGAAAATATATTAAAAAAATTAATTAATTATACTTTAGATTTATAAAACATCCATTATTAAAGGAAAAAAAAAAACAAGGAAGTAAAAACACGAAAGAAAAAGTACAGAGCAAATAAAATCCAACGATGCACAACCACTTCCAAAAATGGATAGGGAAGCCGGGAAGCTCTAAACCTGCTCTTCTCCGTTTCTCCATCCCACTTGGGTCTCAAAACATATTACTCCTCCATCTTGATCATGGCAGAGGACAGAAAGATAATACTGATGACTAACACTCAGAACCCGGGGTATGTTTTCAGTGAGATCTTACGATACGTTGTTCAATACATTACTGCGTTGCTTCTCTATTTCTATCATCTCCATTCCATAATGGTATAGGATACCATGATGGAGAGATAGAAGTAGAGACCTATACGATGATGGAGAGATAGAAGTAGAGAAGCTACGCATCCAAGAAGACAAACGCGGATGATGAGAGAATCACCATCTGTAACTGTAAGTTATGAGATGTACGATACGTTGTTCAATACATGACTGCCCATTCACAACAGAGTACCCAGAACTTCTCGAAAGCCTTTCAAAGGCGGAGCTTTTTGAGTTAACTGAGGTCATTTCTCTTTCTTTTATTTGCCTTACTTTCTCGTTGTTCCATTGATTGTTGTATTTTTTTGCAGGCTGCTGCTGACCTGGGAATATCTGGTTTGCAAAGTTTAACAAGCCATTACATTTCCCATCAAATCAAGGATATGGAGGGGGGTTCTTCTGTTCCTCTTGATGAAGAGTTGATTCTGAAGGTAAAAAGCATGAGGCTCTTTGTCAGTTTCAATTAATTTAAGCCAATTCAGTGTAGTGATGTTAAATCTTTCTACCATAGTAAGCAAATAATCAAGAAATGGTAATCATAGCTTGGTTTGTTACTTATCAATTGATATTAGAGAAAGCTAAGGAGATGCAACAAATGTATATATGTATGATTGTATCCTAGAGATGAAAACGAGGCAGGTCTCAGTTATCCTGAAAAATATGGTCTACTCAGGTGTAGTGTACAAGATTTCTGGTTGAGATCATTTTATAACAGTGCACATGTATTTGTCTGTCACAATACTTATACCCTACTTTATGGCTGCATTGGAGTTTCTGCTGAATATTTTTCTGTATTTTTGCGGTGAAGCATTGGTAGAGGAAGAGGTTGGTGGCTGATATTATTCAAGCACTATAAGGAGGTCAGTTGGAAAGCACTATGTTTTCTGTTTACATATTCCTATTTATGATCAACATACATGTCTTGTATGTGTATTGCCAGGAAATATATGAATGTACCGGTGGAAGCCTTGGCACAGAGAATTGCAGCTGTAGGAACTAATTCTCGCCCCCTTCTACATTATGAAGCAGGAGATGCATACACACGGGTAAATTATTTCTTTTCCATGGTAGGAGTACTTTTGTTTATTAAGCATAATCTATTAATTACTAAGAATTTAAGTCACTACACTAATTGGGAGCAACTTGTTTTAATAGGAATTTGCATCAAAGTTATTTTTCCACTAAATATTTTGACCGTTTTGATGCGTTTGTCTGCTCTTTTTGAAGAGAGAAGTGAAGCACATAACAATGCCAGTGCCAGGGTCTCATTAGAAAGTATGGCTAAAAAACTCTCTGGTTTTGAAACAAAATTGTGAGTTTGTATTTATTCATATAGTCTCCTGGTGTGACTTCTTTCGCTTAATTTTTTAGTCCTAGGGTCTTTATCAAATAGTATTTCAATGTTTGTCCAAAGACAAAGCATTAAAAATCATGTTAGTGTATAGATGTTACCCCAACCTCCCCTGACGCTGTTGTGTTTTGTGCAGATGTAGCAGCAAAACTGGGTCAGAGAGATGTGTCTGATTTGTCTCCAACTGCTATTGCAATTGAGGTCTTCATCAATCTCTGCCCCCACTGAAATATTCCTCGGCGGTATAGTTGAATTTAAATTCTATATCACCGAGGCTTATGAGCTTATCTAATTTTTGGCTATGTATCTCACAGGCACTGAACAAATTGAAGGCTTTTTGAAGGGTGAGCATGGATGCTAGTACAAGATTTGATGCAAGCATTTTTTGATTTTTTTTTTTTTCTCAAGTTGCGATTTAAGGTTTTGTTGTTGTGCAGTCTCATTTTGTTTGGGAAAAAGGTAATGAATCATGGCACATGTTTATGCATAATGTGTTAGCTATTTTGCATAATCTGATAAGCAATAGCAACTGTATTTAATTTATAATATGATGTATATATACTGGTAGATGAGATGGTGGTTGTTATCCGACTTTGGTTGATCGGTTTATGTATACTTTCTATTATCTCTAGATCTAGTCAATGTTGAACTTGGGTTTTTCCCAATACACCCCCTCATGCCTAGGATTATTAGGCTTGGTGCGTGGATAATATGGTGGGTGACCAACAATGGATCTAGGATAGCTCTGATACCATATTAGATTTTGGGCCTAACTCAATCCCAAAAGCTGGCTCATAGGATGAGGATTGTCCACTCTAGTCAATTTTGGACTTGGGTTTTTCCCAATAGTCATCTCCCATGATAATGCTCTTATAGCCCCTATTTGTATTACTATGAGTCCTTCATTCTAATTTCTTACATGTGCCCTTCAAACATTGCAAGCTAGCACTTCAGAATCTCAGCTTTTATCGAACTTGTTCATATGTGGCAACTGGCAAGTATTCTTATAGAGAAGGAGTAGTTAGGCTTTTGTGCAGGGAACGGAGTTCTCCCAAACACTTCAATTAAATATGGCTTTATCAGCCATTGAGAGTTGCAAAGTTGAGGATCCGGTGGTGGTGGACACTGAGAAAAACACCCAGGAACATTCTGAAACGTCTCAGTGGGTGCTCAATGCTCCTGATCCCCCAAGTCTGTGGCATCAGCTTATGGTTTCTGCTAGGAACACCATTTCACACTATCAACAAAGATGCTCTTCTCTTAGAGGCCAACCCAGACCCAAAGTTGTGCTTTCATTCTTGCGTGGCATTTTGCCTATTCTTGATTGGGGCCAAAACTATACTGTAACCAAATTCAGAAACGATTTACTTGCAGGCCTAACTATTGCAAGTCTCTGCATTCCTCAGGTATAAGTATATAACTCTCTAACTGCACAATTAAAACATATTTATGTGTGTGTTTTTGTATGTAACTCAACTCACACAGTTTATGTTTCAATGCAGAGCATTGGGTATGCGACTTTTGCAAAGCTTATCCGGAATATGGCCTATGTAAGTCACTTTAATTTCCTTTTTTTTATTACATGTAATATTTTGAAATAGAGTTGAAATCAATCTTATGGTAAAAAAAAATTATTAGATACAAGTGTGGTGCCACCTCTTATCTATGCTTTAATGGGAACTTCGAGAGAAATAGCAATTGGACCCGTGGCAGTGGTATCGCTTCTTTTCCAAAACAATTGAACTCCATGACTATTTATGTACACGTCCTACCTCTATTTGGAAGTGTTTTTTGGTGTGCATTTGGCATTTTATCTGCCCCGCATATTCTATTTCTCTCCATTATACTTTTTCTGATAAGGTGGATTTATGCTAATTCATTATAACAATCCAAATTGTTGGTGGTCATGCTTGCAGGTTTATGGTTTGCAACCATCCGAAGATGCTAATTTACTTTTTTTTTTTTTGTGCTATTTTTCTCGTTATACACGTTGAGAATGAATTCCTGAACCTCACACTCCTTCAACTCCTTATACCCTTAACTCAAATCACTTGAGCTATCCGACCTCTTTGGTAAAATTTATTTGATACGTGTATTCTAACTCCTATTTACTTGTGACAACTTTTCTATAATAGCAATACAAATTATTATTATTTTGTTGTCGGAAATCGATGAAATACTTAGTTATTATATTTAAATTTACCAAAAATATTAAGTTTTATTTTAAATTTTTTTTACTGGAAGTTTTATTTTAATTTATAAAATTATGAATATTAGTTATATCAGTCATTATATTTTTAAAAAATATATATATTTTGTGAATTTATAATCGGTGGTGTTTGTTTCAGATTTATTCTAAAAATAAACTCAAATTTGTTTTAAAAATGAACTCTTAGAGCATTTGCGTTTGTTAATTTCATTAATAATTTTTAGTTCATTTTACGAAAGTAAATGTTTGTAATACGTTTTCTGACTTGAATTTAATCTCGGAATCACAGTTCCAAGAGTCAAATGTTAGGACATTTTAGTTTTACTTCTTAACAATATAGTCAATCACTAAAACAAATATTAAATATCATATTTACAGAAATTATGTGAAGACAAATCTAATTTAGCCTCTATGAATGAGTTTCTGTTATTCTTTTTTTTGAGGAGTTAAGCTTGTATAGATAACAAAATCGGAAATGAAATAAACAAAATGGCACATAGTTTTATTACACAAGTGAGTCTAAATAAAGTAATTAAGAGTGCTAAAATATTTATAAATTTTAACTTAATATTTATAATTAGCGAAAATTTTGATTTGAATTGAAACGAAGTACCATTTTTAGATGTATTTAATTTATTTTTCTTATAACTAACCTAAATTTCATTATTTGTATTGAATTCATAATTTTTTACTTTGATAAATGCTAGGACAATCTTATTTCACTCGCTGCGAGAGGCTTCAATTGTGATCGAGGTAACAATCCATTTTCTTGACCAATTGTGGCCTTCAAAAGAACTGATTGCTTCGGGCAGAGAATGGCATCTACCAATGACTATTATGCAATTTACATCAAAATACCACGCCGAGATACTGATGGGCATTGACTATATTTTCATTCATCAACAATGAGTTATTAATAGCTACAAAGCCTTTGGCTGATCAAGAGAAAAGTGGCGGAATCCTGCCTCTACACTTAAAACGAAAAATGAATCTATAACCGAATGAAGATTTAACATCTAATCACAATGGAAGGAAACTACCAACTGGGTTGGTGTGAGTGGTTAAAGGTCTCTAGTCCTTTAACCAATATCTCGGGTTCGAGCATTGGGTATGAAAAAAATCACAGCTGGGAGTAGAGGTCTTCATTAACCGATTCAAACTGTAAAAACCGAACCGAAAAATCAAAAACCGAACAAATCGAAAAACGAAAAAACCGAAAACCGAAAAAATCACGATTTTTTAGTGGATTGGAACGGATTTTGGATCCTATAGTGAAATCCAATCCAAACCGATCTATTATATACATATACCATTCTTTTTGAAATTATAGTATTACTCATACTTAAACATTATTCTTCATACTTTTATATCCCTCATTTTTTTTAATATTTTTGTTGGAATAACATATATAAGACTATTTAGAATAAATATTAATGTCTTGAAATTATATTTTACTAAAAGTTTTGATGCATAACATATATATATATTTGATTGAGTAATCATGAAAAATAGGAAAACAATTAAGTAAATTTGAAAAATAATAGGCTACAATTTATTTGTAGCCGATTCAAGGAAAAAAATATGATAAGTGGGAGTAGATATAGAAAATTAATATAAAAGAACGTGTTAAAAAATATCAATAATTTTTTTCTTCTCAAACTCCCAAATTAAAACAAAAATTATCTTTTACCACTATTAAATAAGTAGAAAGGATATTTGACATTAGAAAAAAAAAATAAAGTATGACAAAAACAGAATTATCCAATCCAATCCAAACCGCATTTGATTGGATCGGATCGGATCGGATCGAATTTTTTTAAGGAAGCAAACCGATCCAATCCAAACCGCACGATGATTTCATCATTGGATCGAATAACTTTTTAGCTCAAAACCGATCCAATCCAATCCACGAACACCCCTAGCTGGGAGGGATGTAATCCATCGAAGTGCCGAACAAACTCTGGCAGGAGATTAGTCTCCGTCTCAGGTTGACGGTAAAATACTCCTCGAAGTAGATCGAAAAAAAGAGTGAAACGAGACTCTTGCAATTGAGCATGTGCCACAAGGGTGACTCATCATGTATAATCTGTCACCAACCTAGGTGGTTTCCTCTCTCTTTCTCTTGGGTCGCAGCTTGTTGGGCTTAGTTGAAGACCCTGGTCCATTATCTGTATTCGCTCCACTTCCCTTACTTAGCAACGTATCACATACAATCCAGAGTAAATAGCCAATTTGATCATTGAAATTATGAAGTAGTACCTACCTCGTCTTTGAAATTATCGAAATTCCAAAAACATCCCTGAATAATAAGTTAGTATCAATTTGGTTCATCATTTTACTTACTTAATATCAATTAAGTCCCTGACACTGCTAACTTAAAATCAATTCAGTTCATACGATTTTCAACAGAAGGACTAAGTTGATTATCGTTTTACAACTTCAGGGACTAATTTGAAATCTTGATATTTTCAAGGATCAAATTAATACTACTTCACAATTTCAGGGATCGAATAGAGTGTTTACTCGTACAATCTAATACCAACCAAATAGTAGTAATTGCAGCTCAGTTTGAATCGAGCAAAGAAAAGTCGATTAATGAAATCAGCCTAGAATGAATTGATTATTTTTTAAAAAAAAAATCGAACCGTTTTCTTATCAATTAAAATTTAGGTGGACTGATTTAAATTATTGGACAAGAATCAAGACTAAAATTTACTGAAAAAAAAAACTTTCATATAACGGAAATATTTTTATCACATTAAATAAAAAATAAGAAATACGTAAACATTACTACATTAGTCATGATAAATAAAATTATAAATTCAATAATAAATAAAGAGATTATGTATTAATTTTTTTACGTCCTCTCGGCTGTATTCCAACAAACCAATATTTGTGAGGGGGTGGGGGGAATTGGCAGTAAAACAAAACGCATGGACCATATGACACTAGTTTCAACAGCGGATGGTGGCAATTAAAGCTGAATCTGAAAGCCAACATCTTAAAAGTTGATGTTAGATTTCAACGGCACCTACATTCTGGTGAATTTAATGGCAAATGTTTCTTGAACACAAAAAATATTATATGGTGTCCGTTTGATTTTTTTTATTTATTCTTGGGACATGTGTATATAAGAAGATAAAAAATAAGTAAAAAATAGATATAAATATATACGATATCATATACGATGTCCAAATTTTGTGTTCAAATAACGGCTGGAATTTAATATTGGCATGCGACATGGTTGTGATATTATACAAGCATGGAATAAACACCAAACACATAAAATACGGTGGATGAATAAATATAGTAAAAACAAAACAAATTTTCCCACAAAAGAACTCTACGTTAATAAGGGAATACTAGTTAGGGTTTCAAAAAAAAAATCTTACTACCTCTGGACTCAATTATAAGCAAAAAAAAAACTACCTACTCCCTTCGGTCCATATTATAAGCAAAAAATTAATACAACACACATATTAAGGTGGTTAATTAATCTCATTTAATTTGGTTAAAAAATCAGGTTTTTACCTAAATTACCCTTTATGGTAATGAGAAGTTACTTGTATTGTTGGGAATAGAATGAATCATTGAAAAACAAAATTTATATTAAATGAAGGGTATTTTAGGAATAATGTCATTAACTGAGTCATTGGAAAACAAAATTTACTTATATATTGAACCAAAAGATTTGAGATTTTTTTGCTTATAATATGGACCGGATAGAGTATATTTTATGGACTCAAATATAAGCAAAAATGTCAACCAATTCAACTCTATTTAATGTTGATGTTCCAAAAGTCAAGCCAATCAACCAATCCAACCAAATTTCCTTTTACTTTTCCAAAAACATTGCACACTCCCAAGAAAATTAAAAGGTAGTTTAGTAATTGTAACTCATTTTTCTACATAAATCAAGACAATTAAACTAAATTAACTAACTTCCTTAGTAAGCATGAAGTTAGTTAATTTTATTTATAATTTAGTCCGTAGGGAGTACGTTCTAATAACAAACTACTATTTTAAAAGACTGTCATAAATATTAGTATTTACTAAGGGTGACAAATGGATAGATTGAATAAATTTTTATTCGAATTCTAATGGATATATTAAAAACAATCCATTAATCCATTATGATCCATGAAAAACCCATTAAAAAAAATCAAATCCATCCTTAATCCATTTAAAAAAATTCATCCAATCCATCAATTAACAATTTCTCATACATGGATATCCAATCCATCCATAAAAATTATTTTAAAAAAATAAATATTTTTTATTACTTTTTTTCTCTTCCATCTCCCTCTCCCTCTTTCCTCTCTATCCTCTTTCTCCCTCTCTCTATCCTCTCTCCTCTCTCCCTCTCATTGAATTATTAAAAACGGAGATACTCTTGTGTACAAATGAGGAGGGGGAGTGAGATTAGTGATGAAGAGATGCTTCTAAATTATTAAGAATGTTGATGATAAGCATGGAGATTGCACAGTGTAACCAAAAAAGAGATTGCACCTTATCGTTTTGTGATCTCAACACTGAATAGCATGGATTTGGAGTTCAGTTGCACCTACGAGGCTACAAGGATCTCAAATCGGGCCACGTTTCCAGTTTTCACTTTTATCCAAATGGATTTTTTTTATTTCATAATAATATGATCCAACGGATTTAATAAAATAGTAGATGAATCACCATCCATCCATGAGATAAAATGATCTAATTTGATCCGGTCCATTAATGTTTTATTTTTTGTAATGGATGGATTTAACTTTGAATGTACTGGATGGATGGTAGACAAATGAATTTTTTTTCCACCCCTAGTATTTATTATTTAGTAATGACGGCCATATGCCACACCTGGTCCGCAAGCATGAGAATGCAACTTGGCATTTAAACCAACAAGCAGTCAGGCTCCAGCAAATGACTCCCGCGACTAATATTATCAACAGTGGTGCTATATTAAATGATCCTAAAAGAAATCTAAGATCAACCAAAAATAAATTACTTAAGGTAACTTAATGACCCAACATTAACCATTTGCGCTGGCACAAACACTGGCGGAAGAAAATGGCCTTGGCATGCATCCTAAAAGATAGACTAGTTAGCAGCAGGCACAAGACACTTTCAACTACCCAACACTAAAAATGTGACAAACAAAATTATCTAAGAACTTGAAATCTTCATATGCTTTTGAATCATCTAATCATATAAAGATACTTAAATCAGACAGTTAAGAACCAAAAGAAAACTAAACATGAACATGCAATAACCTTTTCTGCCACCGGTACCTCGTCTAAAGGCATGCGATAACAAAACTAGAGTAATGAGTTGATTTTGAGAGCACGGGGTACCTTGGTATCAATGAAATACCAGGACCAACCTGTAAAATAACATAACTAGAGTAATGAGTTGATTCTGAGAGTGCGTGTACCTATCTATGAAATACCAGGACCAACCTGTAAAATCTTTGCCAGGGTAAGATGGCTGACACATGCAACATAACGATTCAGAGACCAATACCATCTCAGTTAGTACAACTTGACACATATAATGAGAAAGTGAATGACTTGACAACTGCTGCAACATAGAGGACAACCAGACCGACAGTCAGACACCCAAATGGAGCAACGCTGGATGACAAATCTGGACCTTCTCAACGCTCAAACATGTCCTAGTACTCACTGGAAAAGTAAATGATTGCAAATTAAAGGATGCAATGGAGAAATATGAAAGAAATTAAAACAACATAGTTGTAAGTTGTACAAGGATTCAAATGAAAGGAAGCAAAAACAGAACTCTTCCAATGAAACAACTTAAACAGCTCTGGAACAGCTTGGATTTTTATGAGGTCCATTATGTATACAAATAGCTGAAAATTCAACAAAAGTTGCAACAAACAATGCAGGCTATTGAAATGAAAATACTTTACACAACAAACCTGATCACTTTGATCTGAAGCTAACGAAGGAGATTTACTTGACTCAGCTGGCTTGTCTGCACCACAATTCTGTCTGTTGCACTTGGTTCTGAATGGATAGTTTACATTATTACATTTTTCACACTTCCAGCTTCCCTCGGGCAGCTTTTGCTCTGAACGGCAAGTAGTAAAAAAGAAGCATAATTACCAACTGACACTATCAGATAAGACAATTGTATTAAATTAAGTGAAGAGATGGATATGCAATGCAACTTACTGGAATTTTTGTCAGACTTTGAGACCTGCAGCATAAAACTCACATCAAACAATGTTGAATATTAATGATAATATGCTCAAAAGATATAAAGGAAGCAAACCTGGGATCCAGGCTTCGGTGTGTTGCACTTTCTCATGTTGCAGACGGTTCTGAATGAGAAGTTGATATTGCCACATTTTGGACACTTCCAGTCATTGTCACGAGTTGTATCTAGACGGAATGTAAGAGTCAGGGTGTAACAACAAAGGGCCAAGAAACATCCATTTCAACCAAAAAGTGTATTAGCTAAATATGACATACCTGTGCCCTTTATCGGAGACCTCTCTTCAGGAAAAAATCCTGGCCTTAGGCCCTGCTCAGTAAAATATGAACTATTAACTTCAACCTTGGAATAAAATCCAGTAAATAATACAATTTTTGGCAGACTCTAGCTTCTTCTACTTGTTAAGGGATTGTATCCAAATCCAACTTTAAACAAGATGAGAATATGCATATCTATCGCTAATTAATGTCCTGTAATGGTGCAAAGATAAGGGCCTACAACTTTGCTTCTAGTTTCCTGTTTTCAAAAATAATTACAAATTTATCATCTTGTTTTCATCGTGTTTCCTGTTTTTAAATATTTATATAGGAAATACTGAAAACAAGTTTTTGTTGTTTTCACTGTTTCCATTACAAATCTTTGGAAATAGGAAACTAAAAATAAAGCAAATATGCCCTAAATGTATCTTGACATGGCTGTAGTGACACAACAGAGAAAGTATCTAGCATGTACTATACTTTAAGTTAACATGAACCAAACAAACTGCATAACATATTGATTGAGGATTCATCATGAGAAAACGTCAAAAAACAATAATACATTTGTGTGTGTGTGTGTGTTCAGCACTTGTCATCCTGAAGTTACAAGTTTGCAACAACTGAGTTTAATCTTGTAGATCATACCAGTGGTCCGGGTCCAATAGGAATACCCGAGCCAAACCGGTCCACTAGTTGGGGCAAGCCATACATCGCACCTATAAAGAATTCCAAAAAAAGTTATATTATCTGTGATAAGACTTAAGAGCATATCTACAAAAGATAATATTACAGAAGCATCACTTATTACAGCACTGAATGAAAAATAATCAACACAGGAAGAAGGCATTTTTAATTACGGTAATCTTTTCCTTATTTAGTTAAAAAAATGCCAATTTTTCATATAAGAATAGAAGATAAATGCACAACATACCATTTCCCATCATTGATCCACTTGAGTATGGTGTTGGACCAGGTAAAAGCAGGGGTCTATGAGGACTTCCAGCAGGAAGGTGACTTCCATAATCGTGAGGATATGCTAATCTTCCAGGAAATGCAACATCATAGGGAAGAATAGATGACCCACTGAAGAGGGAAGACCCATATGGTGGTACACCAAGATACATTGAAGAGGGGGCATTAGAACCTACATAAGATGCCGAGGATGAATATCCCTGTGGAGCTTGGAAAGGCTTGGTAGCAGATTTCTGGAAAGAGATATACAATACTTTGATATTTCATTATAAAAATAGCTTTAGAGGAAAGCACATGCTTACGCGTTGCGCCAATGCCCAAGCCCAGATAAAATGCATTAACCAAAATACATTGAGTATACAATACAATGGCAAAAAATAAAGAGTATGCAACATCGTATAGCCATAACTCGTAAGCAAGTACACGCAACTTCCTCATACATATGTTCAGCCTCTGTTATGCATACATAAACAATTCATTTCCACATCCTTTATGGAATGACTGTGGAGGCACAGGAATGAATAGGGAACATGTATATAAATAACACAGAACAAGAACAATAAAAAGGTGGATGACAAGGCTATTGAGTTTTGATAACACTTATTGACTAGATTATCGAGTTTTTGTATATCAGCTGCAAGATGAGGATCATATTGTAAGAAACAAGACAGCATTAGATTTAACATTTTACCAAATTATGATCTGCCGGCCTCGGTTGAGTGCAATTGCGCATATTGCAAGTTGTCCTGAAAGAGAAGTTGACATTTTTACAGCTAGGGCACGTCCAATCATCTTCCCTACGACTACCTACAAACAAAAACAAGCACAATTACTCAATTAGAATACAACACAGAACCATATGAAAAAAAAACATAATTTTAGGGATTTGTGCTTTGTTAATTAATTACCATCGGTTCTTGCACGTTTGGACGCTGAAGAGTTTCTGTTATCAACCTGCAAGCCAAAAATGAAGAAAGAAAATGTCATCGTCCTTGCATTCTTGCAATTGTATAGGGTGGCTATGACTATGATTGATTCAATTGGTATAATAGCACAATCAGAATAACAGCTGATTCAGAGCTAATCAAATTGATTTCGTAATAGTACATAAATTGAAATAAATGTTCCTGATGAGCATCGAAAGAGGGAATGAAATGAAATTGCAAATGAGGTGAGAATCGATAAAGTAAACCCTAACCATTGAAGAATTGAGATCGAAGTTTGAAGAACAAGGGTTAAATGAAGGAACGGGAGAGCGACGGCGTTTACCTGAGACATGAAGACAAGAGGAGCTGTGATTTGGTTATCGAATGCCCAAATCAAAAACTTCGGTGGCTGCGCCTATGAAACCAAACCAATCCAATCCAATCGAGGGTTCAACTTATTCGTTTGTTAGTACCGGTAACCAAACACGTCCTATCGTTAGCTCTAATTTCCACTTGACTAATTAAGATTATGTTTGGGTGGATTGAGTGGAATTGTTATTAACGGAGTGGAGTGGTGAAAAAGGATTAATCCATTGTTTGGATTCTTTCATTATGGGGTGGAATGGTTTTGGATTCTAACCCAAACCACTCAATCTCATCCAAACCCCAATCTTTATAATCTTCAAATCCAAATCGGGGTATTTGAGATTTGCTTATTAAACTTCCAAATAATAGGGTGATACATTTCCACTATCTACTCCCCATTATAAATCACTCCATTACTAATCACTCTATTTCATCCCCTTCAAAACTCCCAAACATAACCTAATGTGTTTGGTTCAAAGGATGAGAAAGATTTTAATGAAGGGAATGAGAGGGGAAATAACACTTTCATGTTTGGTTGATGATGGGAGGGGATGTATTTTAAAACAAATTTACTTTTAAAACTTATAATTATTTATTTTAAAATGGATAAGTGATGATATTTTAGTCAATACATGTGAAATGTTTTAAAATCCCTCTCATCCCCTCTCATCCCCCATTATTGGAGGGAGCCAAAACTCACTTAATGAGGGATTTTGCTCCCTTCCCCTCCAAAAGTTGAACCACACATAAAAGTTATAAAGAAGTCCCTCCCCTCCTCTTCATTCCCCTCCAACCATACATTACCTGAGGGTAGGTTTGGATCGGTGGAAGGGAAGGAATGAATTGTAACGGAATGTAATGGAATGGAACGAATAGTGATGAAAAAAGACTCTAAAATTTCGATGAATAATTATTTGCAAGTATTCTAACGAAGATGAAAAAAAGACTCTAAAATTTCAAAAATAATAAAAATTTTGTATTTTCTATTCCCACCTTGAATTAAATACACTACAATAAAATGTTAAAATATCGACGAAAACTTTCCGACGGCCACGGGTTTCGTCGGAAATTAAGAGATTACCAACGGATATTGCCGTCGGTAATGTAGAATACCAAAAGTTGTCAAAATTTCCGGCGGGAACTCTGTCGGTAACTTTACCGAGGGTTCTTCCGTCTGTAAGTCGATCGGAAAAACTGGCTGGAATCAAAAAAAATTGGCGCCAGTGTGTACCGACGGAAAATTCCATCCGTAAGTGTGACTACACTCAGCGACGGCTTGTCCGTCAGAAATTATTGGACAATTAGCGACGGAAATTCCCGTCGCTAAATCCATCGGAAACTCGTTAATAACACCACCCGACCCCCCCCCCCCCGGTTTTCCTTTCCTCTTCTATCTCGATCTTTCTTATCTCTCTTTGCCACCATCGGCCCACCTTCTTCAACCAGGCACCATCGCCCCCACCACCTTTCCTCTTCCTGCTCGACCTCCCTCCCTCCCTCCTCTATGCTCTCCCTTCGCGACTCCCCACCATCGCGAAAACCCTCCACCCTCTCCGTGTCTCCGTCGCCGCCGGCCACCCACCACCAGCGCCCCCCACCACCACTTGCTCTCTTCCTTCCCTCTCTCTGTTCCTCCTATAGTGTGCGAACGACCCTCCTTTTCACTATTCTGCCTCCACCAGACCGACTGGGACCACCGCGCCGCCCCCTACAGCTCTACTCCCTCGTCGGTTCTGCCACCTGCACCACCCATGTGAGCCACCTCCAACCCTCTTCCTCTCTACCTCCTCTTTATTGATTTTTATTTTTTATGCTTTGATTTAATTTTTTTTTTTTGGTTTATGCTATCGAGTCTGTTTGATTTGTGAAAACATTTCATTTTTTCATTTTCAATTTTCATTTCTAGCAACTCATTTTTTTTCTTATTTATATTTTTAATGAAAATATGAAAATATGTTTGGTTAATATATCTAAAAGTTTGCTATTTCTATTTTCAAACAGACTGTTAAGTTTGGAAATGTTGTGGGGTGGGTAGTTATTTGAAACAGGTTTGGTAATTTTCATTTGTAAGGTGCAGTAGTCGAATTGGGGATGGAGTTAGTGTTCGACTTTGTAGCTTGATATAGCTTTAGGTTGAAAATATACCACTTGGTCTTTTTCCAATTCTTGGTTGTAATTATCACTTGTGTAAATAGGTTGGAGTACCCTTCGTACTCAATTAATACAATCTTTGCTTATCAAAAAAAAAAAAGACTCTTAGGTTTTTGTATATGAGCGCATCATGCAGCAGATGGAGATCGACATTCTCTACTGTTATGACCGTTGTGCTCGATTTCCTTCCACCAGACAGGCGCAGCGCTCTGCAGGGGATCCTCCATGCCACCCAGCCTCAACCCTTCACTACTACTACTGATCCACCACCGCAGCCGCATGATGCTGGTCTGTCTTCTGAGCCGCGGCTTGATGGTCATGTGATGCCAGCAGGATCCCCCCAAGAGGACGACGATGACGGATATTATGGTGATATGTATTAGGATAGTTATATGTGTAGTAGAGTTTTGTAGATAGACGAATATTTTATTTATGGATTATATGTTGAGTTTATTTTTATTTTAAATTAATTTTAATTTAATTACTTATTAAATTTTATTTTTTATTTCAATTTTGTTTTGTGATTGATAATATAATAATATTTAATTAAAATAAAATATAATAATAATTAAATTATAATTAATTATAATGAAATATAAATAAATAAAAAATATATAATAATTAAATTATTATTAACAGAAATAAAATGTAATAAAAATTAATAAATAAAATATAATTAATTAAAATAAAATATAATAATAATTAATAAATAAAATAAAATATTGAATATATAAATTTTAATAAAAATAATTAATAATTAATTATTAATATAAACAAAATAAATAAAAAATAAATTTAAAAAATAAAAAAAAAACCTTGTTTCCGACGGATATTTTCGTCGGTAATTGTTGGTTACATCTTCCGACGGAATTTTTCGTCGGTAACTTTCACAGAGAGTTACCGACGGAATTTTCGTCGGTAATTAGGGGTTTTGTGTGGCAAGTTTTCCCACGGTTAAAGCCGACGGAAATCTCCGACAGACTAACAAGATCCGTCGGAAAGGCTTTCCTACGCGCCTGTTACCGACAGAATTGTGTCTGTCGGAAATTCCATCGATAATATCGTTTTCTGATGGAATTTCTTCATTTTCGATGGGTTTTTTCCATCGGTAATTCGTGTTTTTGTTGTAGTGATATTACAATAACAATTGTGTTGCACGTTAAATAAAATAAAATAATAGCATAGAGGAATTATTGAAATAAGCTTATATGGATAAAATTGTATCATTCATAAGAATAAAAATAGTAACGTTAAAGTAATATTTTGGTTCCTTTACTTAACATTGATTTTCAATTTAGTCCTTATACATAAATTTTTATCAATTCTATACCTACACGTGACAGTCATTTCCAATTTGGTCCTCGTTGTTAAGTGGTGTTATAACACCATTATTTGACAGGGTCCAAATTGAAAATGATTGTTATATATAGGGACTCAGTTGAAAATTATTGTCACGTGTAGGGACCGAATTCAAAAAAAAAATTCAATTCAGTCCCTACACGAGACAAGTATTTTCAATTTGGTCGATATACTTTAACTCCAATGAACCACGTTATAACACCACTTGATGACGAGGACTAAATTGAAAAAGATTGTCAAGTGTAGGGACTGATTGGATGAAATTTTTTGTATAAGAACTAAATTGTAAATCAGTATCACGTATAGGGACCAAAATAATAACTTAATCAAATAGTAATAAGCAAATCTATAAAAATAACTAAAACAGTGAATCACCAATGACACGAGCAACTTAAAAAAAGAGAAAGAAGGTACAGGAGTTCGTGACTCATGTAATTCATGCAAATAAAAAAATTAATTTAAAAAGAAAGAAAGATAAGCTTATAGAACTCTTTGGTACAAGCAAAGCTGTAGCGAAGATGATGATTGACGACTACAACAACGCTTCAGATGGAGGAGCGGTGATGGATGAGAGAGTGGTAGTAGGAGCAGCGATTGATGACTTGAAAGTGAACGGTAAGGAGTGATAAAGGAATGATAGCAATTTGAGGACATTTAACTATTTTGCAACAAAAAAAAAAGGCATCTGGACTTTCCAATGCCACAAAGTTTCTCCAACTAGGGTTTAACCCACGGTGAGCGCGATATTGCAGCTATGACTTTATCAATGTCATGACATATGACTTTCACGGTGAACGATTGTAATATCTCTGACTGCTCTGTTCTATAGATTGACGATTGTCCCTACAAATCAATACAGGTCTTTTTAGCGTGCTTTGTCCTCACTCACACGCTTCCTAGGAAATCTTTTCAGGAGGTCACCCATCTCATAATTGCTCTAAGTCAAACACGCTTAACTGTGGAGTTCTTAAGTGTTGGGCTCTCGAAAAAAAAGACACATCTTGTTGATATATGTAGTACCAATCAATTCATATAAGTCATCCTTAACTCTATAGTCCCTTACCTACACATAGAGGTGGGTATATGTACTCGGTCCGCGGACAGTCCGCTTAACCCGCAATCCTCACGGACTTGGACTAGGCAAAAAACGAGTCCATTTAAATGCTGGCTTTTTGGGTTCGGTCCGTTAAACCTGCGGGTTTAATGGACCCGGTCCGCGGACTCGTGAACTTTTAATAATTTTTAGTTTTTACCTATACTGGGCCACAAAACAAGATGTTAGGCCCAATGTTAGGGTGTGAAGTGAGTCCCTAACCCTAAAAAGTAACAATACCCTCACCGCCTCAGTCTCACGCACTCACGCCCTATACTGCCGGTTTCGTTCCTGCCAATCTGCCATGGCATTGTTGCGTTCGTTCTTCCATGCTTTCAGCTGTGTTCGTCCCTAAAGTTCGTCCCTGCCATTGTTGTGTTCGTCCCTCACTGCCTCAGTCTCACGCACTCCCACCTTTCCCTGTGTTGCTGTATTTGTCCCTCACTGCCTCAGCCTCACGCACTCACGCCTTTCCTTGCGTTGTTGTGTTCGTCCCTCACAAATCACAATCTAGTGAAAGTTTCTCTTTAATCTCAAAATCTTTGTAGCATTCAGTGTGATATCTAGTCCAAGTGATATCTTACCCTTTATTTCATTTATGTCACTTTAATAATATTGGCCGGTTGAGTCATGAATATTTTTAACAATGATTACCTTGATCTTAGCTAATTGATTCACATCCTTTATCTGTTCATTGTGTGCTTATTAATTTACAGATTTAGCTTATTTTTCTGTAAATGTGGTTTGACAATAAGCAAGTTGGAAAATCTTGTCTGTGAAGTTCATAATGTCCTCTAAATTTGTATGCTGAAATGTGTTGTGAGTATATTAATAGTGTGTCCCAAATAAGTTGATCATAATTTTCCATTTGGAACTAGGGATGGCAATTTTATCCGTACCCACAGATACCCGCGGATAAAATCCGCAACGGATACGGGGTGGGTAGTTAAACGAGTACCCGCGGGTAAAATAAACGGGCAATTCCAATACCCGTCTATAAACGGGGGGGGGGGCGGGGGCGGGTATCACACCATCCGTACCCGCGGATACCCGCACCCGTTACTTAATTACTATAATACCCTTTATTATATATATCAACTCTCAAAGTCCTTATATCATTTCCTAGATAATTTTCATCTATTGTGTTGTTTCATGGATATTTTAAGTATGATGTATTAATTTGTAGGTGTTATTTTGTTCAAATATCGGAAGATATTAATGTGGTGGTTTGTTTAAGTTTTCTGTGTATTTTTTTTAATTAAAATAACTACCCATGGATATCTGCGGATACCCGTGAAAACCCGCGAATCTGTTAAAAACCCGTTAAGCGGGTATCCGTACTGGTACGGGGCGGGTACGGGTAAATTTTTTATCCAACGGGGTGGGTAGCCAGTATCCGTGCCCGCCCCGCCCCTTTGACATCCCTATTTGGAACTGGTTCAGTCAGTTTGCAGAGTCCGGGGGACTGTCCGTTTTGTCCGCGGACTATGCGGACCGGACGCGGACTTTGTTTTTCAGAGTCCATTTATCATACGGATTATTAAGTCCGGTCCATTTAGTTGCGGACTTATGCGGACCGGACTTAAAAGGACAGGACAGGTCCGCATACTCAGCTCTACCTACACAGTCTCATGATCCCTCTCATTCTGGTGTGTAATCGGTTTATTCATGTGTCCCTCCGCCTATAAGTATGCCAGGTGTCGCTCCTTGTCCGTGCCTTCTTGCACCGGCAACCACTGAAGTGGGGGGTTGAATTGTGTTTCTTAACAGTTTTTCGAAAAGCCTTTTCTCAAATACTTTTACAAGCAAACCAATAAAAGCAACACACAAACAGGAAAACCTTTTTAAAGAGTCAATAAACTCAGATTCAAAAACCTCACGGTTAGTATAATAAAAAACTGTAAAAGATAAGGGTTAGAAGATCCACACAAGTATTTTATCATGTTTCACTCCCTTTAAACCAAGAGTTAAGTCCAGTCCCTTCTACCTAAAGGTTTTATTCCACTATTCTCCAAAATAGATTACAAGTATTCAACACCTCTTCATGCTACAAGTATTCTTTCTCTACCAAGCCTCTTCAGGCTTTAACTCTAACAAAGAGATTAACAAATTTGATCTAAGAACTCATTATGTGTGAGGATTTGAAAGTTTAAGATCTCAATAAAGTTTATGCACTTTGATATTAAAGCTTGTGTATATGTTGTTTTTTTCTGTTGAAGTTACTCAAGTATTTATAGATGAAGTGTTTCTCTGCCTCGATCTTCTTCGACGGTCTTCAAATTATATCCATTTAGACATAGCATTAAATGCTTGGATCCGTTGAGACTGATAACTTGATATGCTTCATGGAGAAGTGCTCTTGTTTATCAGAGGAATGCTCGAAGTAGATCTGTCACTTCCTTGTTGTACCGAAAGTTGCTTTCTAACTTTCCTTCTTTGTACTTGACTTGAGCTTTACAACAGTGTAGATGACAGAGTACAAAGGTTTATGTTTTCAATGGTACTATGTTCTTTTATCCAAGAGACAAAGAGTTAACAATAGAAGCAACAAGGATAAAAAGACATATATTCTTTTAAATTAAATAAGCAATCATTTGAAATAAATACGCTTAAGTCTAGACGGGTTCACGTTTTAAAACTTGTGGATGCGCAGGTCTTTGGACGTGCAAGATTAACTTAACAGTGAGATGGGCTCGTCTACTGATACTGCGTCTAGAGACTTTTATCTAGTTCCAAGTATTGGACTCGCGATACTCAATAGCTCGTCTACTGACGTGGCGTCTAGTGAGACTACTCGTCTATCAAGTCTTTGGACTTGTTATATTTTTGAAAATTATTTCATTGTCTCGTCTACTTGACTTTTCTTTTAGACTTAGATACTCGTCTATCCTAGTCAATTTTAAGTTCTCGTCTAGCATAAAATTAATAGACTCAGAATTTTACCAAGAGCTGCAGACTCGTCTAGAGGATCAAAATAGAATCTGATATGATTCCATACTTTATGTTAAGTTCCCTTGACTAGTATAATTCAAACAGTCCATGCACTCTTATAACAAACAAGTTAAATCTTTGACAACACTTTGCCATACAAATTTAACTTTTTTGTTAACATCAAAACTTAAGAGGTTATTTAATCCAAAACCACTTTGGTTCTAACAACCACTCCCTGTCCTCGTCAGCCCCGGGTGTCACAACAATATTGTAGCTAATAAAGGATACTCTTCTCCTAAGCTCAAATCCTTGAGTGAAACAGATCGTGATGCTCGGGTGAGGGTGGGTATAATTTGGAAACCACCAAGCTGCTCAGGGGCCTTGTCGCGGATCATTATTGACGACGGTGACGGAGCTTCCTTGTGACAGGTGGGAGCCATGGCTCCCCCTAACACTTCTAATTATCTATTTACACTATTTGATAATTAATTAAAATTTAAGCTTTTTTCTTAAAAAAAATATGATCAACAAGGAATATGGCAAAATAAATGAAAGTATTAATATTAACTGTATATGCGTATGTACCATTGCAACTAGAGCATGGTAAAGAGAGATGTCAATTGTTGTATCAAGAAAATATGTATCCATCAAATGAGTTTTTTTTATTTGACTTTATAAAAAATGAGTGAATGAGTTAAAAAAAAAAAATGTAAATAGCACATGGGTTGATGCATAATATTGAAACGCCGGTTTGTTTTTAATTTGACTCAAACCGTGGTTTGAACTCATTTCTTTCCTCTTATGACGCATTAAAAAATTATAATTTCTTAATAATCAAGAAATCTCTTCGAGCCTTAAATGTAACAGTATTTACATTCTTGCTTTACCCTTTTATATTTTGGCCTCCTCAATATTGTTCAGCAAGCTTCGCCGTTGATTGAAATTAGTTGCTTATGGGTCGTCGACGTGTATGACATAGTCACCGACGACGAGGTTAGTGTAGCGAGTTCGGCCACTCCGAAGATCAAACTACTCGGGCTCTCCCCCAAGAAGATCGGAGAAGACATTGCGAATGAGAGGGCAAAACTGTTAGGTAAAGGTGTTAGTGGTTCCGTCTACGGTGATGCTGGTCATCATCACCTCGAATGATCTGGAGCTAGATCGCAGAAGACCAAATTGTGAAAATGACCATGAGGACCAAAAAGTAATGTGCAATAATTTAAATTAAAAATTAATATTGAAAAAATTAGTGATGGCCTGTAATAACAAATAAAAAAATGGATGATTGGTCCCCTCTACTAGTATAGGAGAACTTTAGAATTGTTGTATTCCAACACTCAAGCATGATTAGAAGATTCAAACACTCAAAGTTTAATTAGAAGATTAGGTTCATGCCGGATTTGGCTGGGATATTGCTCTGCAATCCCCCAAGATCAAAGCTCATTCGAGCACTCGAGCATAGGAAAGTTGGGATCACATGAAGCTTATAGCTAGGACGATATTGTTGGAGCATATCGCACATGCCAAGGATCAAAGATGAGAACATACACAAAACACATCACAAAGAAAGTAATATAGCACATAATAATTTTATGGGTTCGACACCTCTTACCTACGTCCACTGAAATGCTCCAACAAAATGTGTATTATCTCAATCAAGATTTCAAGCTATGTAGAAACTTGCATGAAATATCACATCAAGTTGTGTGTCACCCTATAAATTAAACCAAGTATGTAACGCCCTTCATTACATTAGTAACCCAAAACAAATTGTATAAAACTCCTTTAATACATTTAATTAAAATATGTAAATCATAAAATTTTTATCCATTATATAAGTCTGGAAAATATCTCATATTAAATAAAATCGTAATAATGTATCAAAGTAATAAATAATAAATACATACGTCCAAATAAAACCCCAAGCCTCAAAACCGGGCGTCTACTAATAAACCCAACGATAAATAAATAAAAACGTCTAGCCACATACGGCTCCTTATTTAAGAAAACACTAACCAAGCTAGGAATAATAACTAAGAAAATTCGCTAGGTCTTCAATCCTCTCCAGTCCCAGTGATGTCGTCCTCGTGCTCTGAAAACAACACTTTTAATGAGATATAATCCCAGTGAATAAAAATAATCGTTTGATAAAAAGGTTCACAAATAGTGTTGTTTTCAGTCGGCGCGGTAACCGAAAAAATATTCATGGTACCCGCTAATTTTTAAAACAGTAGATATAGTAAACCTCAAAAATAATAAATATATATAAATAAAATTAATGTCAAGCATTCAAAGTACAAACTCATAATCTCAGCAACGGTCACATCTCATTGTATTTAATCACATTCACCATGCAAACTCTACACAATGCAATACAACTCCATGAACATGACTCGGTGATTCCCAGAATCACTGGACTTGACTCTTTGGTTCCCAGAACCGGTGTGAATCCCAGATCCACTAAGGTCTATGAGCTCATATCCATGCAATGGCGTCCCACTGCCTTTCCCATCCCAGATGGAGGTATCTAATAATATTCCATCCCAGATGTGAATATTTTAATCATCTGATATCCCATCCCAGATGGTGATATCTCCATCCTATTCCCGGAATAGAATGTAGAAACGTCATCCCTTCCCGGAAGGTGATAACCAACTCATATACACTATGCAATATGTCCTTCCAGATGACTACCAAAATTTTATCAAACTCCATGGCATCAATTTCATGAACACTGTAACTGATTTACAACACAACTATCATGACAAATTAATATTGAATTTAATATGTTTATTATAATACCAATATTCTAATGTAACCGACTTTTAAACACAAGAATCCAAGCATGCAACATGTGTTTCACCTGTTCACCACTACAACAACATTATTAACATAAGGTACAAAAAGTCTAGCGTGAAATTCAAAATAATTTGCATTCAAATGCATTTACAATTTTATAAAAAGTAGATTAGATAAGCCAAAAGGGCTAATTTAGTACATGATAGCTTAAACAGAAGCACATACAACATTGCCACACAAAACATATTCTTTGATAAAAAATCAATTATCAAAAGGTGAGATGTTTTAAGAATCTCAAAATCAAGAACTCTAACATATTCTAATATTTCATAAAAGACAAAGTTACATGTAGAAGCCTCAAATTAATTGTACCATGAAAGTGTGAGAAAAGTTATTTTTACTCACCTTTTGCAGACCTCCAATGTGCTCTAAAAATTACGTATGATAAGGATTTGCGCTTCCCTAAAATTTCCTCTCCCGTTTGGTGGCCTTCTTGGATCTGTGTTGTTACGATCGCACTGGCAAGGAAGGAAGGAACGCCTGAAATGCTACACTGTGCGGCGCCTTGTTCACGTTGCCAGGGAAGACGCGTTTGTATTTATATACTTTAAAAGCTATATGAATTGTTGTTTTCTTGGCAAAATCCAAAGTCACTAAAAGGCTACTGGGCCTTGTACGTCGTCTCCTTTTATATACATACATACATACATACATACATACATACATACATACATACATACATACATACATATATATATATATATATATATATATATAATATTCTTTTGAAATAATTAATTTCAATAAATCCTTATACTATTAGATTTTTTTACACTAAACCTCTCAATTATATTTTATTTGTACTATACATTTTAATAACCAACATTTTTTTTCCAACTTAATTATAATAAAATTTCTAGGATATTACATTTTCTCCCCTCTTTAAAGAATTTCGACCTCGAAATTCATCTCATACACATGCACCTACTGTAACACATGTTATATTCAAACGTAAGGTTACCATACCTTAGGTAATAAAATCTGGGTATTGACTAACGATGTCCTCCTCCATCTCCCAAGTGACTTCCTCAGGAGTCAATCCTTCCCATAACACTTTCACCAATGGAATTGTCTTGTTCCTCGGAGTCTTAGTGCTCTTGTCCAGGATTTGACCAGGCTTTGGCTTATAGATCAAATTATCCTTCAATTGTACAAACTCGGGAGCTATCACATAAGATTCATCACGCACATATTTTGAGTTGCGACACATGGAAAACATCATGAAGGTTTGCCAACTGTGGCGGGAGAGCCAGTTGGTAAGCAACAGGCCCGACTCTTTTAAGGATTTGGAAAGGTCCCATGAAACGAGGATTTAGCTTGCGGACTTTCATCGACCTCCCTACCCCCGTCATAGAAGTGACTCTCAAAAATACATGCTCACTTTCCTGGAATTCTAGAGGCTTCCTCCTTTTATCGGCATAGCTCTTTTGTCTACTTTGCGCCGTGCGCATCCTCTCCCTAATCATTTTGATTCTCTCAGAGGTTTCCTGGACCAATTCAGGTCCTATCAAGGTTTCCTCACCTACCTCAGACCAACATAAAGGGGACCTACACTTTCTCCCATATAGGGCCTCATAGGGTGCCATGCCTATACTAACGTGATAATTATTGTTATACGCAAACTCAATGAGAGGTAGGAATCTATCTGATCAGCCTCTGGATCATCTAGTTTTATAACTAGCATGACCATGGTTTTGTGCTAATTATATTTCGTTTTCGCCCAAATTAGACTTGATTGTCTTCAAGCAACATTTTGAGTCTATAGAGTATTTTTAGGCTAATTTAGCTGATTTGGAGTCGAATAAAGCACTTACTGCTATTTCTTGTTTTCAGGTAATAAAGAGAAGCAGTTCTGGAGTCTTCGCCCCGCGAGAGTCTACTCGCCTCGCGAACCTGACGCCTGACTGTGCCAAAAGTGTCATCCTCTATGTCTCGCCTCGCGAATCACTGTCTTGCCCCGCGAGTAATCCAACCCTGAAGGACAGAGACCATCACGGCTTACCCGTGTTGAAGGTCACGGCTATGACAGATTGGAATTTGAAGAGTCTCGCCTCGCGGATCATCGTCTCGCCTCGCGAGAGAGCCAAACACTGAAGACTATTCATAATATTCGCCTCGCGAGCGCGCGGAACCCAGAATCAGTATTTATATCTGTTTTAGGGCAGAACTGAGGATCTTCTCATCATCTTCTTTTCTTTTAGATTAGGACGACTGCGAATTTAGGTTTAGTATTTAGTGTTTCTTTTGTAATGGAGAACTAGTCTCCTTGATTGATCTACTATAACCGGTTCGCACTGCCACTAGAGGTTATGTAATTCCTGAACTCATTGCTATTCTCTTTCAATATTTGTTCTATATGTTCTGTTTGCTTAATTCAGGATTATATAGAATATGTGTTGATTTATTTTGATGATTCTGTGTTCCTAAACTTAATCGCGTTTGCTTAATTCGCGTGTGTTCAATTCGTGTTTGCTTAATTCACGAAGGGCTTAATCCGTTTGCTTAATTCGGAATTAGGAACATATGTCTCGTAGCGTTGGTTTCGCTTGTTAATTGATGTTACAATCGAAAAGAGAGTAGAATCTGCTTAGGGCATGGAATTGTATGAACCAATGATAGTGGGAAATCGAAAGCAGTAGATTGATCGTTTTTAGCTATTTGATAGTTATTTAGTTTGCATTGTTTTCTGCTTTGTTTTATTTATTTAATTTCAATCTAAAACCCCCCAAATCTGACTTTTGTGTTAATAATAATCCGAGAGTCCTTGTGAGACGATACTCGAGTTGTTGCTCCCTATCTACATGTTTTTGTAAATCGCTCGCTTTTTGACGCGTGCGCGACAGCGTGTCACTATCCCAACTCCCTCCTTCATCCAGGACACACGCCCTAAGCATGTCCTCAAGGGTCTGAATGGTCCGCTCTGACTGACCATCCGTTTGGGGATGATAGGCCATGCTAAGGTTCAACTTAGTCCCAAAAGCTTGCTGAAAAGCTCTCCAAAATCTAGAGGTAAACCTCGGGTCTCTATCCGACACTATAGATGTGGGTATCCCATGAAGCTTGACTATTTCCTTGATATAGAGGTATGCCAACTTGTCTAAGCTATAGGTTGCCTTAATTGGCAAGAAGTGGCAGACTTGGTCAACCTATGCACTATCACCCAAATGGCGTCTAAGCCCAAACGCGTCTTAGGTAACCCCATCACAAAGTCCATAGAAATTCTCTCCCACATCCATTCTGGAATCTCCAAGGACTGCAACAACCTCGAAGGCTTCTGATGTTCTATCTTAACCTTTTGGCACACTAAACACCTAGTTACGAAGCTAGCCACATCCTTTTTTATTCCTGGTCACCAATACATCCTCTTAAGGTCTTGGTACATCTTAGTTATTCCAGGATGTATGGTAAACTTTCCCTTATGAGCCTCCTCTAATATCTTCTCTCTAAGGCTCCCCTCCTTAGGAACAACGATCCTATTCTTAAACTTCACTAATCCATCAACAGACAACTCATAACCCTCTTGTCCCAACTGAGACTGCAACTCTTGGTCTAAAAGTTGTTCCCGCCTAACCTCATCTCTAAGGCCACTGTTAATTTCCAACCTATTCGGCTTCAAACTTAAGACATTCAAGGACACATCCAACACCTCCAGATTGATGTCCCTAAACTCCTCCATGAGGTTCAGCTCTTGCACTATCAAGCTCAACACGTGTAGGGACTTCCTACTCAACGCATCAGCCACCACATTGGCTTTTCCCGGATGGTACTTCAACTCAAAGTCATAGTCCTTAAGGAACTCCATCCACCTTCGTTGTCTCATGTTCAACTCCTTCTGATCGAACAGATATTTTAGGCTCTTATGGTCATTAAAAACTCCAAACTTTGCCCCATAAAGGTAATGCCTCCAAATCTTAAGGTCAAAAACCACAGCTGCTAGCTCTAGGTCATAGGTAGGGTAATTCCCCTCATGTGGCCTAAGCTGCCTAGAGGCATATGTTACCACCTTGCCCTCCTGCATTAAGACATATCCCAAGCCATTCTTAGATGCGTCGCAATATACCACAAAACTCACTAAGGGATCTGGTATAGTTAAGACTGGTGATGACTCCAATCTCCTCTTAAGCTCTTGGAATCCGTTCTCACACTCCTGGTCCCATACAAAAGGTTTCCCCTTCCTAGTCAACTGGGTCAAAGGTAAGGCTAATCTAGAGAACCCCTCTATGAACTTCATATAGTAACCAGCTAAGCATAAGAAACTTCTCACTTCAGTTACGGTCTTAGGTTGTTCCCATCCCAACACCGCATCAACCTTAGAGGAATCAACCGCTACACCATCCTTTGAGAAACTTTACCTCGTCTAGCCAAAACTCACACTTCTCCGGTTTGGCATAAAGACGCTCGTCCCTCAAGATCTGCAACACTAACCTTAAGTGTTCTCCATGTTCTTCTAGTGCCCTAGAGTATATTAAAATATCATCTATGAACACCACTACAAACCTGTCCAAAAAGGTCCTAAAGATCCGATTCATGTAGTCCATGAAAACGGATGGGGCGTTGGTCACACCAAAGGGCATTACTACATACTCATAGTGCCCATACCTTGTCCTGAAGGCTGTCTTAGGGATGCCCTCGCTTCTAACTCTAATTTGATGGTATCCCGATCTTAGATCTATTTTGGAAAACACTGACGCTCCCCTTAACTGATCTAAGAGATCCATTACAAAAAAAAACCTATTTAGCGACCGAAGATTTCAGTCGCTAAACATGATAATTCGGTTGCTATAATGGTTAGCGACCGAATTAAGGGGGTAGCAGAAACCCTTGTGGCTAAATGTTTAGCGACCGAACTTGTATTTCGGTCGCAAATTTGGGACCGATATTTCGGTCACAAAATTATATATTTCGGTCGCCGTATACACTACAAAAAAAAAACCTATTTAGCGACCGAAGATTTCGGTCGCTAAACATGATAATTCGGTCGCTATACAGTATAGCGACCGAATTAAGGGGGTAGCAGAAACCCTGGTCGCTAAATGTTTAGCGACCAAACTTATATTTTGGTCGCAAATCTGCGACCGATTTTTCGGTTGCAAAAGTATATATTTCGGTCGCCGTATAGTTGGTCGCATACCCAGCTCGCCTAATTTGGTGACCGATATTCGGTCGCTATTTCGGTCGCAAAATTTTGATTTTTTTTTCCCTGTAACGATCCTGCCGACCAAATATAGTTTTTCAACTATTACCCCATTGATTTTTAATTTCTGATATAAACAAAATACACCAATATTTTTTTTAAATAAATAGAAAACATAAATATGATGTACTAACGATCCAAAACACCACAGTCAATATGATCAAGAAAACATATACATTAATTAACGCAAGTTTAATAATGGTTTATAAAAAAAAGTTTAATAAGTACTAATTAACGATCAAAACATAAAAATACACCACAGTCAATAAGTACTAATCAAAATATCAAAACTCATCAATCTTCCAAAGGGATGAACATGTAGAAACGAGAACCCCCAAGGTACTTAAACTTTGCCAATGCACCAGTGGACAACAAATACAACTCCCTGATACCATTTGTATCTGTTGCAAAATATGGGCGATCCTCATGGATTACTATATTCCCATTGAACAGATTTCCGCTTTTGTCTTCAATAGTCACAACACGCGGTATTTGTTGTCCCCAACGACGGTAGAATGATCGCGGGATTGAAATCAAATCCTGCAAATACACAAGAACAATTTAGTAAATGATTAGTTTATGCCTTAACCATCATTACGTGAATCCGATCGTTATTCTTAAGTTGATGAGATACTGTACCTGGTCTATATGGATGGCTGTCTCAAAACATTTAGTCGGGTCCATTTTCTGATAAAACGATAAGGAAAACAAGTCATATGTCTAAACTTCATCAAGTGATAATAAGAAAAGATGGAAAGATCCATGTAGCATACTATCATGTTAAAATCACATGCAACTTTACATATTAGCAAACATAGTAGTTTTCAGGAAAGCAGATGCTTTTACGTCGTTTTGAAGGATGGTCATAGAGAGGACTTTTCCTGCCGGAAGTGCCTAGATAACCTAGTAAGGATGGTCATCAACAACTATTTTTGGAAAGCTCCATTTCCTAATGAAACAAATTAGTAAAAAACCAGAGTTGTTTTCATAATATTGTGTACAAAGCTGCTTTCTAATGTGAATAATGTTTTAATGATGACGGCACGTCATGCATGTGCCTGGCAAACTGTGCCTAGCCCTTCATTTTATCTAACCCTATACTTAATCCTTCATTATCTAATTAAGAGACTCGCTTTTGTTGGCTTCAAGAAGAGACTTTCTAATTAAGCTCATGGACTTTAAATTAGTAAATGAATATTAACAACAACAAAGTCATGCCATTTACGAACTAATAACACTTTATCAATTCATTCCAATGCTTATAATGTAAATATATAAAAATATGATTCCATAATCATTTCCAAACAAGTTATCAATAAATACATATCAAATTATTCTAATTACAGTGATTCATTGTTATTGAAAGATTTTTATTTTAAAGAGAATAAACTATTCTTCATAGCAATCCAAATGTATGAACATGCTCAGATATAAGTACCAGCCTTCAATAAATTTACATCATCAAACATAAAAGAGATAAGTAGAATTACCAAATGAATCCGATTCAAAATGAGTGAAAAGCTCTCTTGGAATTACAGGCTACAATAATGTTTTTAGATCATTTCATACTCCAACAAAGAATATTTTTTTGTTTACAAAGAAGTGAACAAGAACTTGAAATCCCTAAAACCCTCTTTTGAAATTTTTGAAACAGATTCAGACAAGAACCAACAAATTCATGGATTCCAAACGAATCAAAATACAATACAATCAGAATGCATACACGTACAATACGATATGAAATTATTCAAGTAAACAGCTGCATCACAGAGGCTATAGATCATACTATTGTGAGATATTCAAAGACATAAATTCAGCCAAGATATGGAAAGATAAACAGACCAGAAATTACAAGTTCCATATTTAATAGAAAACAAATCATTAACACAGGGACAATCTTGTTACTGGACATGTTAAACTAGATTGGTCTTCAAACAACTGCCTCAGTATTGGTCATTTGATTGAACTATAGCCATGAACTATCCATGTTTGAAATTGTAGACACTTAGCACAAAACAAATTGAAAATCCATAGCACACATCCTCACTAACCAATTTAGATGCATTTCACAAAGCAGAACTGAATCTAAATCAAAGACTAAGATGCTGAAATGGAAGGTAATTTCACAGCTAATTCAACAAGAAGCAAAAAAGAAGGGTTCTCAGATTAAATTTTCCCGTTAAATTGGTACGTCAATAATCAACAAAAAACCAAAACCTGTTTATGTTTCGCAGTCTCACAGGCAGCAGTGGCCATCGCAACCGAGATGTTGCGGCCGCATCACGTGATGCAGTCCACAATTTAAAACCTTGATCTTCACACTCATTCTCACTCTACCAATTTCCCAATACAAATATTAAAATTTATAAATCACAAAACTTTACTTGACAAATCCAACTTAAAAAAAACGTAATTGGCAAAGTAGCCACACTTACTCTCCTGTCAAAACTCTTTGCTCTCCCTGTAATTTTACCTTCTCTTAAGCAACCCGTATCATATTCTTAATTTTCTATTTCAAACAAATCTCACATATCTCATATCAAAACATATCTTCCACAAATCTCAGTATTAAATATAAGATATGAATCTATTAACAAGATTAATTACAAATTAATGTCTGTAATATCAGTCTCAATCTCTTTTATCCACAATTTCTTGCCATTATCTCTACATCTCTACAACACATCTCAATTAATGTCACCCCTTCATATATCTTTACCAATTCCCCCAAACAAGTATTTATAACCCATAAGAATTAAACTTGACAAGTAACCACTAACCACCATAATTTTTTTTATAAACAAGCAAGTCGTGTAAATAAGAGTACAAGAAGTGTTCTAACCCGATACTTCATTACACTTAACGGTCCATTCTATAATCAACATAAAATGGATTAAAACCAAAACCTGATTGCACTCATTATCATATACTTGGTTACTAATTGCTCTCCACACAATTAATCTTACTTTCTACAAGCAATCATTATCATATAGTTGGTTTCTTATTTTAAACAAATCTCACATCTCATATAATGACATCTATTATATGTATCTTAATATTCATTACATGATATAAATATATGAATGAAAATTGAAAACCACAGTAATTTTTAAATAGGAATTTACATCAAGATTAATCACAACTTACATTAGAAACAATGAAAAGGTGTTCTACTCAATCACAGTCACCTATATCACAACTCACAACTCACATGAAATACACAAGTAGCTCTTCTCAGTAGTAAGCAATAAAGCAAGCAATGAAACAATGAAGCAAAATAAAAAATGATACATAGAGAGTCCATGCATGGTTACCTCAAGGCAGAGCAGGGAATGCACAAAATGAGGAGAGAAGAGGGTAGGAGGAGCTCTGCGCGTACGTGGTGACCGGGAGAGGCTGCGTGACGTGTTGGTAGCCGGAGTATGGCGGCCTGAAACAGAGGGGGGGGGATTAAAAACAGAGCAGGAAGAGGGGAAAGGAAGAGAGGAGAGGAAGAGGGAAGAGATGGAAGAAGAGGAGGAGGAGGACGGAGGCTTACCGGAAACGGCGGTGGTGGCGGTGCGCACTGCACGGTGGTGGCGGCCTGAACGCGAGGGAGAAGATCGAAGATGGGTGAGGAAGGAAGAGATGGCAGAAATGAGGAAGAAGGGAAAGATTTCACGATTTTATGGATTTCTAATTTGGCGACCGAAATAATCGGTCGCCAATCACTTAAATAAAAAATGCTCGCTAAATTCGGTCGCGGGATGAGTTAATTTGAAATTTGAATTCATAAATTTAGCGACGGAGTACTTAATCGGTCGCTAACACGAGCGATTTTAATTTTTTTACGCGCCGTTTAGTGACCGAATTAAGATCGGTCGCAAATGTAAATAAAATTTAACCGTTGCATTTAATTCGGTCGCTATTTCGGTCGCTAAGAATACATAAAATTCTGACTTTCAACAGTTGCATTTAATTCGGTCGCTATTTCGGTCGCTAAGAAGGAATAAAATTACTGACTTTTAAGTTCCTTTATTTAGCGACGGAAATAGCGACCGATAACCCTGCTACGCTCTATTTCGGTCGCAGTATTATCTCTAATCACTACTTCATGTAGATCCTACAATCGGTCGCCAGTTCGGTCGCAAAAAGCAACCGAAAAATTCGGTCACTATTTTCGGTCGCTAAACAACCTTTTTTTTGTAGTGATAGTTGGTCGCATGCTCAGCTAACCTAATTTGATGACCGATATTCGGTTGCAAATTTTGAATTTTTTTTTATAAAAATTTTCCTGTAACTTAATCCTACCGACCAAATTTTGTTTTTCAAATATTACCCCATTGATTTTTAATTTCTGATATAAAAAAAATACACCAATATTTTTTTTGAATAAATACAAAACGTAAATATGATGTACTAACAATCCAAAACACCACAGTCAATATGATCAAGAAAACATATACATTAATTAACGCAAGTTTAATAATTGTTTATAAAAAAAAGTTTAATAATGTGTTAATTAACGATCAAAACATAAAAACACACCACAGTCAATAAGTACTAATCAAAATATCAAAACTCATCAATCTTCCAAAGGGATGAACATGTAGAAGCGAGAACCCCCAAGGTACTTAAACTTTGCCAATGCACCAGTGGACAACAAATACAACTCCCTGATACCATTTGTATCTTTTGCAAAATATGGGCGATCCTCATGGTTTACTATATTCCCATTGAACAGATTTCCGCTTTTGTCTTCAATAGTCACAACACGCGGTATTTCTTGTCCCCAACGACGGTAGAATGATCGCGGGATTGAAATCAAATCCTGCAAATACACAAGAACAATTTAGTAAATGATTAGTTTATGCCTTAACCATCATTACGTGAATCCGGTCGTTATTCTTAAGTTGATGAAATACTGTACCTGGTCCATATGGATGGCTGTCTCAAAACATTTAGTCGGATCCATTTTCTAATAAAACGATAAGGAAAACAAATCATATGTCTAAACTTCATCAAGTGATAATAAGAAAAGATGGAAAGATCCATGTAGCATACTAGCATGTTAAAATAGATCAAAGAAATGCAACTTCACATGCAACTTTACAGATTAGCAAACATAGTAGTTTTCAGGAAAGCAGATGCTTTTACGTCGTTTTGAAGGATGGTCATAGAGAGGACTTTTCCTACCGGAAGTGCCTAGATAACCTAGTAAGGATGGTCATCAACAACTATTTTTGGAAAGCTCCATTTCCTAGTGAAACAAATGAGTAGAAAACCAGATTTGCTTTCATAATATTGTGTACAGAGCTGCTTTCTAATGTGAATAATGTTTGAATGATGACGGCACGTCATGCATGTGCACAAACCAAACTGTGCCTAGCCCTTCATTTTATCTAACCCTATAGTTAATCCTTCATTATCTAAGAGACTCGCTTTTGTTGGCTTCAAGAAGAGACTTTCTTAAGCTTATGGACTTTAAATTAGTAAATGAATAATGATCTTATTAACAACAATACAAAGTCATGCCATTTACGAACTAATAACACTTTATCACTAATGTATGAACATGCTCATATATAAGTACTAGCCTTCAATAAATTTACATCATCAAACAGAAAAGAGATAAGTAGAATTACCAAATGAATCCGATTCAAAATGAGTGAAAAGCTCTCTTGGAATTACAGGCTACAATAATGTTTTTAGATCATTTCATACTCCAACAAAGAATATTTTTTTGTTTATAGAGAAGTGAACAAGAACATGAAATCCCTAAAACCCTCTGTTGAAATTTTTGAAACAGATTCAGACAAGAACCAACAAATTCATGGATTCCAAACGAATCAAAATACAATACAATCAGAATGCATACACAATACAATATGAAACTATTCACAGCAAGTAAACAGCTGCATCACAGAGGCTATAGATCATACTATTGTGAGATATTCCCTGAGGCAATATAACAGAACAATGAACAACCTTCAGCAAAGACATAAATTCAGCCAAGATATTAGTTAGATAAACATACCAGAAATTACAAGTGCCATATTTAATAGAAAACACGTCATTAACACAGGGACAATCTTGTTACTGGACATCTTAAACTAGAATGGTCTTCAAACAACTGCCTCAGTATTGGTTATTTGTTTGAACTATAGCCATGAACTATCCATGTTTGAAATTGTAGCCACCTAGCACAAAACAAATTGAAAATCCATAGCACACATCCTCACTAACCAATTTAGATGCATTTCACAAAGCAGAACTGAATCTAAATCAAAGACTAAGATGCTGAAATGAAAGGTAATTTCACAGCTAAATCAACAAGAAGCAAACCAGAAGGGTTCTCAGATTAAATTTGAAACATTAAATTGGTACAGTTACACTAATCCTAGTTCTCATTGTTATCTTTATCTCGTCACTTAAATATGCTAATGGATTCAAGTTTCACGGTCAATGCAGGTGGGTGCTTTGAGGCTTTAAAGTTTAAATTATACAACACATCAACAATCAACAAAAAACCAAAACCTGTTTATGTTTCGTATTCTCACAGGCAGCAATGGCATTCTGTGGCTCAAGTAAACATCAATTCTAATCTCACAGTCTTGACTTTTGATATTTCAATGCATTCAAAAAAAAGTTACAAAAACAGATTTCTCGTGCTTTCTCAATGAGAGCTTCCTAATCCTAATAGGAGTGATTAAATAATGACACATGAAAACAAATGATCATCGAAACTCACAACTCACATGAAATACATGGTCGCGCTGTCGCGCACGCGCCAAAAAGAACGAGCGGGTTTTAAAACTGTAGTTAGGGCGACAACTCAGATGTCGTCTCACAAGGACTCTTAAAGTGTTATTTTCACAAAAATCAGTTTTGGGGGGGGGGGGGGGGGGTTGGATTGGGATGCAAATAAGAAAACAAAGTAATAACAGAGCAATAAAACAAGGCAGTTCAAAGAGGTTATCAAATAGCTAAAAACGATTAATCTACTGTTCTTGATTTCACAACTATCATCGGTTCATGTAATCCCAAGCCCTAAGCAGATTCTATTCCCCTTTCAGTTGTAGTAACAATTAATCGCTACTACGGATGTATGTTCCTATTCCCTAATTAAACAAACGGGGTTAAGCCCTCATGGACTAAACGAACATGAATGAACACACGTGAATTAAACAAATGCGATTAAGTATAGGAACATAACATCACTGAAATGAATCAACACAACACTATACACTCCTGAATTAAACAAACAGAAATGTATAATATGGCATTGAAAAGGGAGAAACATACAAAACAGAGATTACAGAACCTCAAGTACGGTAGAAATCAATTACAATAGATTAATCTTTGAAATTTAGTTCTCCATGAAAACGAAATACACACAAAAATATGTAAACAGAGCAATGGAGAAGCAAAAGTCTTTCCAAGCTGTTCAGAATGGAAATTTATACTATTCAGAAATTAAGTCCACTCGCGAGGCGAGCACACCTTCGCGAGGTGAATATTGTGAAAAGTCAGCAACGTTTGGTCTTCTCGCGGGGCGAAGGACTACTCGCGAGGCGAGACTCTTCAAGTTCCAAACTGTCACAGCCGCGACCTTCAGCATGGTTAAACCGTGATAGCTTCTGGTCTTCCAGGGTTGGATTACTCGCGAGGCGAGTCAAGTGTTCGCGAGGCGACATAGAAACCTTGCATTTTCCTAGAACAGTCAGCCTTCGGGGTCGCGAGGCGAGAAGAGTAGTCGCGAGGCGAACCAGAGAGGATGACATTTTCACTGTTCTGCTGGCTTTCAGGTTCGCGAGGCGAAAATACTCTCGCGAGGCGAATCCCCTGTTTCTTTATTCTCTTGACTTCCAACTTAACCTGAAAACAAAGACACAGCTATAAGTGCATTATTTGACTCAAAACTGGCTAAATTAACCTAAAACTACTTTAGAGACTCAAAACTTGCTTGAGGACAATCTAATCTAATTTGGGTGAAAATAGGATATAATTTGCACAAAACCCTGGTCATACTAGCCATAAAACTAGATGAGCCAGAGGCTTATCAAAATACCCCAAACTTAGACTTTGCTTGTCCCCAAGCAAACTAGGACTCAAAAATAAAAAAGACTCAAGACCTGGCAAGCTTAAAAAGACTCAATCAACCTTGTACAAATTCAAGCAATACATCAAAACAGTTTTCTTCAATGTCCCCCCTTTCAAACAAAGCAATCCCCACAATCATTCATTCTAAACTATTGAGAATTTCATCATTCAAACATTCATTAATCTAAGCAGGGGATCCAAGTCACACACAAGAGGGAGATCACCAAATTCAAACAACTGCCTTCCTCACAAGGGCATTTAGTGTTCACTCAATCGCTCAGTTTGTGTCAGGCTATCAACATTGCACTCATTTTCACTTTTCAAGAACACTTCCCATAAATTTGATTTTCATCTCCAATTGATTCCCACAGAAAACATGCATGCAACATCCAAAGGTCTTTTATGGGTTGTAATGGGGCCTGACTAAGGGTAGGATATACAAAGGTACTAGGCTGAAGACCCTAGGAACTGAGAGAGCATGAAACACTTCAAAACATTGAAATTCCACTCATGTTCCTTTTCTCATTTTTCTTTATGCCTTGGGTGACTACAGCCTTTTTTTTTCTAATACTTTTTTTTTAAAACATTTTTACACTTTTCTTTTTTTTCTCTTTTTTTTTTCCATTTTTTTTTCTTTTACAAGCCTTTGGCTCCAACCTTTTTATTGTATTTTTTTTCTCAATCCCAAACAACATATTACACCTTGCAGCCACCCCAAACTTAGTTTCTTGCACCCATTCTCTTTCTAAGATTCCATGCTCTCCTAATCCTAAGATCGGGTTAACATGGTTTTCCAGATTTTTTTTTTTGGGCTTATAACATTAGGTTATCAAGAAATAATAGGCTAATCAGGCTCAATGGGGCTAACTAAGGAACATGCATTAGGAATTGGTTATTTTTAGGCTAAGTAGTTATTTACAAAGAAAACGCCTAAATCATCTGAAGCAAACACATAATCATGCAAACCAATAAGAGGTTCAAGCAAATTCAGGAAAGTGCAACTTGAAAGTGATTCTCACAGTCAAAAACATGTTGGAGGCTCAAAACCTCACCTGGACATTTTTGAAAATTATTTGACTGAGATTCAATCCCTAGTGTGTGCTCCCCTTCACCCCAAACTTATCATAAATCATGCCATCATAACAAAATCTCAAAGTTCAGTTTTCAATCACATGGGATCACTTTTCAAAAACAAAAATTTTTCCAACCTAGGGGGAATCATCACATATCAATCATGCAAGCAATCTGTGCAAAGTCAATCAAAATCAATCAAGCTCACCAACCGAAGACACACAATTTATTCAAGACCTAAAAGAAAGACAAGACAAACGAAACTACAACTAGTTCCCTCCCCCACACTTAAAATATACATTGTCCCCAATGAAACAACATAACTATAAAATCAGAGCGAGGGAAAGGAAAGGAAACTCCCTGATCAAGTGTCAGTGTAGGTGGGAGCTTCCAAGAAGAGCTCCTCCTCAACATTAGCATCGCCAGGAACACCGGCATCCACACCATGGAATGGCTTCAGCCTTTGCCCGTTAACCTTGAGGTCTTGTTGCTACCTGCATCTTTAATCTCTACTGCACCATAAGGAAACACATCAGTAACAACAAATGGTCCAATCCACCTGGACCTAAGTTTCCCAGCCATCAATTTCAAGCGGGAATTAAACAGTAAGACTTTTTGGCCCACAAAAAATTCTTTCCTAACAATCATCCTATCATGAAAAAGTTTTGTTTTCTCTTTATAAATCCTGGAGCTTTTATAGGCTTCTAGCCTAAGCTCCTCAAGTTGCTGCAGCTGTAGTTTCCTTTCAACACCAGATTTCTGCATGTCCATGTTACAACACTTTACTGCCCAATATGCACGGTGCTCAACTTCCACCGGGAGATGACATGCCTTACCAAATACAAGCCGAAAGGGGAACATTCATATAGGCGTCTTGAAAGCGGTCCTTTGAGCCCACAGTGCGTTTTCCAGACGGCGGCTCCATTCCTTTCTATTCGGTTGCACCATCTTCTCTAGAATCTGCTTGATCTCCCTGTTTGATATTTCAGCCTGGCCATTGGTGCAGGGATGGTAAGCGATGGAAACTCTATGTACAACCCCATACTTTCCGAGTAAGGCTTCCATGGTTCTCATTGCGAGTGTGAGTGCCACAGTCACTGATGATAGCCTTAGGTATGCCAAACCTGCAAAAAATGTTGGACCTAACAAATTTGGAAACAACTTTAGCATCGTTAGTCCTAGTGGGGATTGCTTCCTCCCACTTTGAAACATAGTCAACAACCAAAAGAATATACAGAAAACCAAAAGAAGGAGGGAAAGGACCCATGAAATCAATCCCCCACACATCAAAAACCTCACAAAAAAGCATTGGCTGCTGAGGCATCTCACTCTTACGAGTGATGGCAGAGCCTGTTGTTTGACATTCCTTACAATTCTTGTAGACCTCATAGGCATCTCTAAAAATTGTGGGCCAGTAGAACCCAGAATCCAGGACTTTTCTTGCCGTCTTCTGTGGTCCAAAATGTCCTCCAACTGGAGAGGCATGAGAAAAGTGCAGGATGGACTCTATCTCATGATCGGGGATACACCTCCGAATAACCTGATCACTGCAATACTTCCACAGGTAGGGATCATCCCACACATAGTACTTTGAGTCACTCTTGAGCTTGTGGAACTTGGATCTACTTGTACCTGCAGGGAACAATACCAAACAACAAGAAAGTTAACTATGTCAGCAAACCAGGGGTTACCCCATACAGATGTAGAAACCTCTCATCAGGGAAATCATCTTGGATGGGAGAAGGATCCTCATCCCTTGCTATTCGGCTCAAGTGATCAGCTACCAAATTTTCAGCTCCACTCTTGTCTTTTATCTCCATATTGAACTCTTGGAGCAAAAGCATCCACCGGATCAATCTTGGCTTAGCTTCTGGTTTCTTTAACAGATATTTCAGAGCTGCATGGTCAGTGAAAACAATAACCCTAGAACCTAGCAAATAAGACCTAAATTTATCAAGTGCAAACTCAACAACTAGCAGTTCTTTCTCAGTGGTGGTGTAATTTGATTGTGCAGCATCTAATGTCCTAGAAGCATAATGAATCACATGGGCAGCCTTGCCCACCCTTTGTGCCAGAACCGCTCCCACAGCAAAATTGGAAGCATCACACATAAGTTCAAAAGGGAGTGTCCAGTCAGGGGCTGGATGACAGGGGTAGATGTCAATGCTCTTTTCAGGTAGTCAAATGCCTTCTTGCAATTTTCATCAAAATGGAACACGGCATCATTCTTCAGCAGGTTTGACAATGGCAGTGCTATCTTGCTCAAGTCCTTAATAAAGCGCCTGTAGAAACCTGCATGGCCAAGAAAAGCACGGATCTCGCGTACGTAAGATGGGTAAGGCAATGAAGAAATCACATCAATTTTTGCAGGATCTACTAAAATACCCTCTTTAGAAATTACATGACCTAAAACTATCCCCTGTTCCACCATAAAGTGACACTTTTCATAGTTCAAAATCAGATCAGTCTCAATACATCTTTCTAAAACTAGACTCAGACTATGCAGACATGCATCAAATGAGGAGCCATATACAGTGAAGTCATCCATGAACACCTCCATGCAATTTTCAATGAATTCAGTAAAAATGCTAAGCATGCATCTTTGGAAGGTGCCAGGAGCATTACAAAGGCCAAATGGCATCCTCCTATAGGTAAACGTACCGAAGGGCACGTAAAAGTGGTCTTTTCCTGATCCTCAGGGGCAATATGGATCTGGAAATACCCGGAAAAGCCATCAAGAAAGCAATAATGAGATTTACCAGCCAGCCGATCCAGCATCTGATCTATGAACGGCAAAGGAAAGTGATCCTTTCTGGTGGTCTGGTTCAACTTCCTATAATCTATACAGACCCGCCAGCTATTCTGGACTCTAGTGGGTACAAGCTCATTAATATCATTCCTAACTACTGTGAGACCGGACTTTTTGGGTACAACTTGCACCGGACTTACCCAAGTACTATCAGAGATGGGGTATATAATACCTGCCTGCAGAAGTTTAGTCATTTCTTTCTTCACCACATCCAGAATCAATGGGTTTAGCCGCCTTTGGGCCTGCCTTACTGGTTTAGCTCCATCCTCCAATAGAATTCTGTGCATACATCTGGAGGGGCTAATTGCTGGAATGTCAGCTAAGGTCCACCCAATAGCCCTCTTGTGCTTCTTCAGAACCTCTAAAAGCTTAGCTTCCTGGTCAGAGTCAAGGCTGGAGGAAATGATGACTGGAAGTTTTTCATTCGTCTCCAGGTAGGCATACTTCAGGTTCCCAGGAAGTGGCTTGAGCTCTAGGGAGGGTGGCTGCTCAATGGATGGTACATTAGGAGTAGCCATGATGTCAAGGACTCCTGCAGAACAGACAGCTTCACTCTCACTATCACTATCACCCTGCAAAGTTGAATCAAGAAACTCAGCACAAACAGCACACGGGTTAGTGTCAGTACAGTTAGTACATGAATATAAATCATCAAACCCATAAATAAAAGGAAAATCAGAAACTAGGTCCTCATGGGTATCATCAATGATCTCAGAAAGCAACTCTAAGTGGAAAACAGAGTGCTCCTCCAGTGGGTGTTTCATAGCATCAAAGATATTGAACCTTGCCACAATATCACCAAACTCCATAGACATGGTACCATCATTCACATCAATTTTAGTCTTGGCTGTCTTCATGAATGGTCTGCCCAGGATTATTGGTGATCTACTAGTATTTGTCTCTCCTGCCATGTCTAGGATGTAGAAGTCAGCAGGGAAAATCAGCTCATCAACTTGCACTAGCACATCTTCTACCATTCCCATGGGTCGGGCACTGGTCCTGTTGGCCAACTGGATGGTGAGACCTGTATACTGCAAGGGACCAAGATCAAGGTTATTAAAGATGGAGGTAGGCATGACATTTATGGAGGCTCCCAAATCCAACATGCAGTTTTCAAATTTCCTGTCCCCAATAGTGCAAGGAATAGTAAATGTGCCCGGATCCTTGCACTTCTGTGGTAATGCCTGAGTAGGGGCTTCAGAAGCAACTCTTTATGGTGCAGGCTTGGACTGGATAAGAGCTGAAACATTTCTTCCCAAATCAACTCTCTCATTATTCTTCAACTTCCTCTTGTTGGTGCATAGATCCTTGAGAAATTTCGCATACTTGGGCACCTGCTTGATCACATCTAGGAGAGGAATATTTACAGCCACCTTTCTGAACACATCTAAAATCTCCCTTTCCTTGTCTTCACCACCAATCTTCTTATTTTTCTGTAATCTGTGTGGGAATGGGATTGGTGGTCTGTATACCTTCTCAACTTCAACTTCAACAATAGGCTCAGGAGTTACCTCAACAGTTGCTTCATCTTTTTCAGAGGTGGCCTCAACAACTTTTCCAGATCTCAGAGATATGACACTCACATTAGGGTTGGAGGCATTGGGATTTATCACTGGCTGTGCAGGCAGCTGGGTTGTTCTTTGAGCTTGCTGTATATTATTTATGGAGGAGGCCAGTTGTCCAACCTGTGTCTCTAAATTTTGAATGCTGACATCTGTTCGCTACTGAAACTATGCCTGTGAGGCCTGGAACTGTCCGACTTGCTGCTGGAAAAGTGTAGTCATTTGTGCATTCATTTGTGAAGTCAATTGTGAAGTCATTTGCTTGAACATGTCCTCCAGTGAAGGTCCAGAAGGTGCAGAAGTGGTCACTTGAGGCGGATTCTGAGGTGCTGCCATCGGTTGTTGTTGGGATGAGTTCCCATACTGCAGATTAGGATGATTCCTCCAGTTGGGATGGTACCTATTGGTGGAGAGGTCTGGAGTCTTGTCTGGACCGATTCTGACTGTTTCCTTGATTATAGGGATTTACTGCATAAGCTTGAGGCGCTTCACTGACGAACTCTTCTCTCTGGATAGGGCATGGATCATATGGGTGCTCAGGAGAATTGCATATGCCACATAACCTTGCAGACTGAACCCTGTCTATTGCCAATTGCCTTACAAAAGAAGTTAGCTCATCCATCCTATTCTCAAGGGCCTGTTTGGAAGAGGAACTATGGACTTCATGCACACCTCTTGTCTCAACTGAATTTCTTCTGGTAGTAAACTGCTGGGAATTCAGTGACATATTCTCAATGAGTTGCTTGACAGCAGCTGGGGTCTTATCAACAAGTGCTCCCCCACTAGCAGCATCCAAAAGATTCCTATCCATTGGCAGTAATCCTTCATAAAAGTACTGGATAAGGAGTTGTTCAGAAATCTGATGCTCGGGGCAACTGGATACCAAATGCTTGAATCTTTCCCAATATTCAGCTAGCGACTTATTCCCTTGCCTGATGCCACATATTTCTTTCCTTATTGACGCAGCTCTGGAAGCAGGAAAATATCTTTCTAGGAAAACCCTCTTCAAATCATTCCAAGTGGTAATAGAGTTCGGCTCAAGATATAACAGCCAGTCCTTTGCAGCTCCCTGGAGTGAGAACGGAAAGGCTTTCAACTTGATGCTATCCTCATTGAATCCCTCTGATCTCGAGGTTGTGGAGCATACAACTTGGAATTCCTTCAAGTGCTTGTGTGGATCCTCACCTGCAAGACCATTAAACTTTGGCAACAAGTGAATGAAACCAGATTTTAGTTCAAAAGGAGTATCAGCACCAGGATATGAAATACACAATCCATTATAATTTACATCAGGGGCAGCAAGTTGTCTTAATGTCCTCTGGTCACCCATGTTTTCAAAAACAGTTTTGGAATTAGAATCACTACTAGTGCTAGCCCGAAATTCTCTACGGAGTGTGTGCAGTGTTCTTTCAATTTCAGGATCAAAATCACACAAGTCAGGGCCATTAGACCTAGGAGCCAGTCCAATTTAAAACAAAAACGAAAATAAAAGAAAGAAAAGAAAAAAAAAATGCGAAAAATAACAACCAGAGTCCCCTGACAATGCGGCGCCAATTTTTGGTCGCTCAGTCACGCACGCGCCAAAAAGAACGAGCGGGTTTTAAAATTGTAGTTAGGGCGACAACTCGGATGTCGTCTCACAAGTACTCTTAAAGTGTTATTTTTCACAAAAATCAGTTTTTTTTTTTTTGGGGGTTGGATGGGGATGCAAATAAGAAAACAAAGTAATAACGGAGCAATAAAACAAGGCAGTTCAAAGAGGTTATCAAATAGCTAAAAACAATTAATCTACTGTTCTTGATTTCACAACTATCATCGGTTCATGTAATCCCAAGCCCTAAGCAGATTCTATTCCCCTTTCAGTTGTAGTAACAATTAACAAACGAAATCGCTACTACGGATGTATGTTCCTATTCCCGAATTAAACAAACGGGGTTAAGCCCTCATGAACTAAACGAACATGAATGAACACACGCGAATTAAACAAACGCGATTAAGTATAGGAACATAACATCACTGAAATGAATCAACACAACACTATACACTCTTGAATTAAACAAACAGAAATGTATAATATGGCATTGAAAAGGGAGAAACATACAAAACAGAGATTACAGACCCTCAAGTATGGTAGAAATCAATTACAATAGATTAATCTTTGAAATTTAGTTCTCCATGAAAACGAAATACACACAGAAAAATATGTAAACGGAATAATGGAGAAGCAAAAGTCTTTCCAAGCTGTTCAGAATGGCAATTTATACTATTCAGAAATTAAGTCCACTCGCGAGGCGAGCACACCTTCGCGAGGCGAATATTGTGAAAAGTCAGCAACGTTTGGTCTTCTCGCGGGGCGAAGGACTACTCGCGAGGCGAGACTCTTCAATGTCACAGCCGCGACTTTCAGCATGGTTAAACCGTGATAGCTTCTGGTCTTCCAGGGTTGGATTACTCGCGAGGCGAGTCAAGTGTTCGCGAGGCGACACAGAAACCTCGCATTTTCCTAGAACAGTCAGCCTTCGGGGTCGCGAGGCGAGAAGAGTAGTCGCGGGGCGAACCAGAGAGGATGACATTTTCACTGTTCTGCTGGCTTTCAGGTTCGCGAGGTGAAAATACTCTCGCGAGGCGAATCCCCTGTTTCTTTATTCTATTGACTTCCAACTTAACCTGAAAACAAAGACACAGCTATAAGTGCATTATTTGACTCAAAACTAGCTAAATTAACCTAAAACTACTTTAGAGACTCAAAACCTTGCTTGAGGACAATCTAATCTAATTTGGGTGAAAATAGGATATAATTTGAACAAAACCCTGGTCATACTAGCCATAAAACTAGATGAGCCAGAGGCTTATCAATACACAAGTAGCTCTTCTCAGTAGTAAGCAATAAAGCAATGAAATACATACAATCCACAAAATTTTTGAAATGAAACAATGAAGCAAAATAAAAAATGATACATAGAGAGTCCATGGTTACCTCAAGGCAGAGCAGGGAATGCACAAAATGAGGAGAGAAGAGGGTAGGAGGAGCTCTGCGCGTGGTGACCGGAGGGCTGCGTGTTGGTAGCCAGAGTATTGGTCGAAGCACTGAAACGGAGGGGAGGGGGGGGGGGGGGGGAATTAAAAAGAGAGCAGGAAGAGGGGAAAGGAAGAGAGGAGAGGAAGAGGGGAGGAAGAGATGGAAGAAGAGGAGGAGGAGGACAGAGGCTTACCGGAGATGGCGGTGGTGGTGTGCACTGCGGTGGTGGCGATGGTGACTGGCGGCCTGACGATGCGAGGGAGAGAAAAGGGGTGAGGGTGGAAGAGATGGCAGAAATGAGGAAGAAGGGAAATATTTCACGACTTTAGGGATTTATAATTTGACGACCGAAATAATCGGTTGCCAATCACTTAAATACAAAATTGGTCGCTATATTCGGTCGAGGAATCTCTGTTTCTGAATTTAGTTTACCGCTCTTTAGCGACCGAATTAATATCGATCGCTAAATGAGTTAATTTGAAATTTGAATTCATCAATTTAGCGACGGATTTTTTAATCGGTCGCTAAAACGCGTTGTTTTAATTTTTTTTACGCGCCGTTTAAAGACGGATTTTTAAATCGATCGCTAAAAAGGCATAAAATTTCTGACGTTTAATTTCCTTTATTTAGCGACTGAAATAGCGACCGATAACTCTGCTACGCTCTGTTTTGGTCGCAGTATTAACTCTAATCAGTCTTTCATGTAGATCCTACAATCAGTCGCCATTTCGGTCGCAAAAAGCAACCAAAAAATTCGGTCGCTAAACAACCTTTTTTTTTTAGTGATCATCTATCCTAAGCAAGGGGTATTTGTTCTTGATGGTTACCTTATTCAGTTGCCTATAATCAACACACAACCTCATACTCCCATCTTTTTTCTTCACTAGAGGTACTGGTGCTCCTCAAGGTGACACACTAGGCCTAATAAACCCCTCTTGTAACATATCCTCTATCTGTTTCTTGAGCTCGGTCAACTCTAGAGGTGTCATCCTATAGGGTGCTACTGATACAGGTCCACTCCCAGGTACTAGATCTATGGTAAACTCAATCTCTCTATCTAGAGGTAAACTAGAGACATCCTTAGGAAACTTAAGCACTTATGACATGAGGCAGCAGAGATAAGGTGTTTCGTCCTAGGAGAGTTAACAGACATGGACTGTGGAATGAAAGAAATAGTTCGACTAGCACAATCAATAATAGCATTGTTACGAGACAACCAACCCATGCCCAAAATAATATGTAGACCACACATAGGTAAACATATCAAATCAACAATATAAGTCAGGTCTTGAAACAATAAGGGACATCACAGGCAGACAGAAGAAGTAATCGATCTATCTTTAGCAGGAGTAGAAACACTCAAATCATATGATAGTTTAGTAACAGGTAAATCTAAGAATTGAGCACATTTAAATGAAATGAATGAATGTGTTGCTCCCTAATCGAACAATAGAGTAACTTTTCTCCCATACGAGTTGAAGAAATTCAGCCTCCTTCGGATTTAAGCTGCCTCGGAATCATGGCGGGTTGTTCTTCTTGAATTCGGAAAGTCCCACGTGCTAAGGGTCCTAGGTTGCCACCACTCCATTAGTGATTGGCCTCCATTCCCATTCAGTTGACGGAGAGTCTCACTTTGTGCTTGCATAACTCGGCTATACAATCCAAAGTCTGGTGCAAGTGCAACGTTCGTCCCTCGCCTATTAAGAGCCATAAATCTGCTCACTACCAATGAAATCTTTGGGTTGATCGGGTCCAATATCCCAAAGAATAGCATGCAGCATTTATAAGCATGCAGCATTTATAACTCTAACAAGCATCCTATGCGCCCAAGTTTTGTTTTTGAAAAAGCCCCACAACCACAGTTCGATTTAGAATCGAACTGCTCTGATACCATAAATGTAACGCCCTTCGTTACATTAGTAACCCAAAACAAATTGTATAAAACTCCTTTAATACATTTAATTAAAATATGTTAATCATAAAAATTTTATCAATTATATAAGTCTGGAAAATATCTCATATTAAACAAAAACGTAATAATGTATCAAAGTAATAAATAATAAATCCATACGTCCAAATAAAACCCCAAGCCTCAAAACCGGGCGTCTACTAATAAACCCAACGATAAATAAATAAAAACGTCTAGCCACATACGGCTCCTTATTTAAGAAAACACTAACCAAGCTAGGAATAATAACTAAGAAAATTCGCTAGGTCTTCAATCCTCTCCAGTACCAGTGATGTCGTCCTCGTGCTCTGAAAACAACACTTTTAATGAGATATAATCCCAGTGAATAAAAATAATCGTTTGATAAAAAGGTTCACAAATAGTGTTGTTTTCAGTAGTAGCGATAGCAATAAAAAAACATTCATGGTACCCGCTAATTTTTAAAATAGTAGATATAGTAAACCTCCAAAATAATAAATATATATAAATAAAATTAATGTCAAGCATTCAAAGTACAAACTCACAAGCTCAGCAACAGTCACATCTCATTGTATTTAATCACATTCACCATGCAAACTCTACATAATGCAATACAACTCCATGAACATGACTCGGTGATTCCCAGAATCACTTGACTTGACTCTTTGGTTCCTAGAACCGGTGTGAATCCCAGATCCACTAAGGTCTATGAGCTCATATCCATGCAATGGCGTCCCACTGCCTTTCCCATCCCAGATGGAGGTATCTAATAATATTCCATCCCAGATGTGAATATTTTAATCATCCGATATCACATCCCAGATGGTGATATCTCCATCCTATTCCCGGAATAGAATGTAGAACCGTCATCCCTTCCCGGAAGGTGATAACCAACTCATATACACTATGCAATATGTCATTCCAGATGACTACCAAAATTTTATCAAACTCCATGGCATCAATTTCATGAACACTGTAACAGATTTATAACACAAATACAAATTAATATTGAATTTAATATGTTTATTATAATACCAATATTCTAATGTAACCGGCTTTTAAACACAAGAATCCAAGCATGCAACAGGTGTTTCACCTGTTCACCACTACAACAACATTATTAACATAAGGTACAAAAAGTCTAGCTTGAAATTCAAAATAATTTGCATTCAAATGGAATTTACAATTTTATAAAAAGTAGATTAGATAAGCCAAAAGGACTAATTTAGTACATGATAGCTTAAACAGAAGCACATACAGCATTGCCACAAAACATATTCTTTGATAAAAAATCAATTATCAAAAGGTGAGATGTTTTAAGAATCTCAAAATCAAGAGCTCTAACATATTCTAATATTTTAGAAAAGACAAAGTTACATGTAGAAGCCTCAAATTAATTGTACCATGAAAGTGTGAGAAAAATTATTTTTACTCACCTTTTGCAAACCTCCAATGTTCTCTAAAAATCACGTATGATAAGGATTTGCGCTTCCCTAAAAATTCCTCTCCCGTTTGGTGGCCTTCTTGGATCTGTGTTGTTACGATCGCACTGGCAAGGAAGGAAGGAAGGAACGCCTGAAATGCTACACTGTGCGGCGCCTTGTTCACGTTGCCAGGGAAGACGCGTTTCCCCTTTTTTCCCTTTTTATTAGACACACACACACACACACATATATATATATATATATATATATATATATGTGTATTTATATACTTTAAAACCTATATGAATTATTGTTTTCTTGGCAAAATCCAAAGTCACTAAAAGGCTATTGGGCCTTGTATGCCGTCTCCTTATATATATATATATAAAAGACAAAATTACTTGATAAATTCAAATATGATTTTATCATTAAAACTGCTGAATATACCATCAAGGTAGATAAGACTCAAGAATCTTTAAATCTCTTGAATATATCTATGTTGAAGGAACATAAACAAAAATACAAATTTTTGCATATTGGTTTAATACAAGTTGCAATAAAACCTTTACACAGATTAGGCATAGATACACCTGTGTGTATGCCTAAGAGATACTCGTCCTGCAAAGTTCGAGGATCAGATTTTATCAATAATTGAGACCAATCTTCATGATGGTCCCACTTTCTTTAATAATTTTCCAAACTATACCATGTCTTTGGAAAGTCTTGGTAAAAACAAACATAATATAAAATTGGATATTAAAATAAAGGAAGGAATTTGGAATCCTAATTCCTATCCAATGGCTGTAATATATAAAATATATTACAAAACCATGAGAACAAATATTTCGCCAAAAGCATTAAATATATCTTCCAAAGAAGATACTTTGCTTTTGCAAGTGAATTTAAATAAATCAAACGCTGTTACACCAAGGAGATTGAATCACAATGAAGTCTCTAGAAATCTTGAATGGAATTTACAAGAGATTCTACCACCAGAAGAGCCAGAACCTTCTGTAATGAGTATACCCATTGAATATTCTTCAGGAAATGTTTCAATTAGTTTTGCTCATTTTAATAGAAGCAATTTAACAAGATCTTTTAGGACTTGTCTTGAGGGATCTAGGCAAACTAATTCAAACAATTCACGAAGATCAATGGATTCTTTCCATTCTTTGAGATTAGCAGGAGTAAGAGATCATCCTGTTATACCTCAACCAGAATATAGGGTTGAAACCCCTATTCCGATGCAACAAGAAGTTCAGAGAGAGTCCCCAACTCTATCTGAGATAAATCAAGCTTTTGAAACTACAAATCAAATTTTTGCTCTTACAAAATTTATTGTTGATAAACAAAAAATTCAAACAGATTTTTTAAAACATGAATATGAAGAAAAACGTAAATGGTTCTTTTCTTCATTTTCACAGTCTGAAATAAGACAATATCGTAAAAAATATTTGTCTTATTTGGAGGAGGTAGAGGACGACACTGTTCCCTACTTCGAATGGTTTCAAAATCACTGTTTTCAAAATTTAGAATTAAAAACTCTAAATTCTGCGAAGAAAATTTGGAAAACAGCTAAGGGTAAGGAAGTAATTTCTGTTATTCCACCTTTGGAAGAAATCACAATTCCAAATGTAGATAACGTTGAAATTACTGCATTTCCTTTCAAATCAATGAAAGAAGATGACAAAACTTTAACTGTTCAAAATCCGACAAGATATGACATAAAAAATATTCAACATCAGTTGAATTACACAAATCAACTGTTGTATCAAGTTGCCAGTACAACTGATGACTTTGATACACCTGTTAAAATTGAATCTTCTTCAAAATCAAGTTCAAAATTAAATAAACCTTTGATTACCCCATATAAATTATCTGATTCTGAAATTAAAGAAATTAAAATTGGAAATGAGTCTAATAATAATTTATTAGATGAAATAAATAAGCAATTGGCTTCATTAAAATTGTCTTCATCAAAAGTAAATGTAATTAAAAACGAAGATGTTTTAGAACTTGAAAAGCAATTCCAAGATTCTGATGTTGATGTTATCAATAAAATAAAAAGCACATCAAGATCTTATCCCACTTCTAGAAACTATTATCACAGGCCCACTTTGCCTGATATTCAATTTGAATATAATAGTTTAGATAATGCTTCACAGTACAATGGTGAAGGCATTGTCGAGTGAAATATTGATGGTTTTTCTGAACATCAAATCATGAGAAAATTGGAAGAAATGTCTATGGCTGCTACAGCCCATAGAGCAAGAAATAATAGTGTTGTTTCAACATGTAAAATTTTAATACAAGGTTTCACCGGTAGCCTGAAGGGTTGGTGGGACAATAATTAAAGAGAAAATGAAAGACAAGCTATTTTAAATTTTACAAAAACTGAAACAAGAAATGACGAGCATGGTCAACCTGTTGAATATCCTATTAATCAACAAGTTGAAGCTCTAATTTTTGCTATATCTCAAGCATTTGTTGGCGATACCAATACTTTTACTGACAGATCCCTTGAGATATTAAATAATTTATACTGTCCAACTCTTGGTGAGTTTAGATGGTATAAAGATAATTTTTTAACAAAAATTTATACTAGAACTGATTGTAGAGAAGCTTATTGGAAAGACAGATTTATATATGGCCTTCCCAAAAACTTTGCTACAAAAGTTCGCACTCAAATAAAATTGGAGTACCCTGGAACTCCTTTGGAAGATTTAACCTATGGAAGGTTAGTCTCTATAGTAAATAAAACTGGTTTACTATTTTGCACAGATATAAAAATGCATAGACAAGCAAAATTTGAAAGCAAAACAAATAAAGAATTAGGAAATTTTTGTGAACAATTTGGATAAGAGAAATTAACTCCTCCCTCTAAGCAGAGAAGAGTTAATACTCAAAAGTTTTGTAAAAAAGTTGAAGGTTATAAAAAATACAATAAAAAAGAAAAGGAAATTAAACCTTATAAGAAAACACAGAGAAAAACTTATAAAAAACCATATAATAAAGATTTTAAGAAAAATATAACTTGTTATAAGTGTGGTCGTGTTGGTCACATGGCTAAAGATTGTAGAGTTAAACAGAAAATTAAAGAACTTAAAATGGATGATGAAATTAAAGAACAAATTTCAAAAATTCTTCTTTATGAATCTAATTCTTCTGAAGATTCATCCTCTGATGATGATTCAGATGTCATATATCAGAATCAAGAAACATCTTCTGATTCTGATGCTGGCTGTTTAAGCTGTGGATGTTTAGGAGATAATTGTAATTGTAAATTTACAATTAATGTTATCTCTAAAGAAGCAAGAGTCCTCCTTGATTTGATTGGTCAAATCGAGGACCCACAAGTTAAATTAGCTTTGCTAGAAAAATATAAAGAATTAGAATCTCAAGAAATTGAAAAACAAGAATTTAAAGGTTATAGTTTAAAAGAAATTCTGAATCCTCGAAATGTTTCAGAAACCTCTTTTAACCAAGAACCTTTAAGTCTCTCTTTTTTGTATAAAGAAATAAAAATTTTAAAATCTGAAATTGATGATTTAAAACATAAAACTAAAATTTTGGAACAAATTTTTTTAAAAAACCCCGGGAAAGGTAAGGAGACTATTTCTGCCTCATCTTCTTCCCAAAGTTTTAAAAATGATAATCCTGAGTTCAGTGAAGAAGCTAATTTCTTCCTGAGAATCAAAACTTTACAGCAAAAATGGCATGTGAAAGTAAATTTGAAAATTAATAATTCTTTTCACAAACCATTTATTGCTCTTATTGATTCAGGAGCAGACCTAAATTGTATTCAAGAAGGTCTGATCCCTACTCAATATTATCAAAAAACTATTCAAAAATTATACACTGCAAACAATGAAAAACTTCAAGTAAAATATAAACTTGATGAAGCAAGTATTTGTAACAATGGAGTTTGTTTTAAAAATTCCTTTTTACTTGTGAAAAATATGTCAGAACAAATAATTCTTGGAACTCCTTTTATAACCCAGTTATATCCCTTTAGAGTTTCTGAAAATGGTCTTACAACAAAAAGAAATAATCAAGAAATTCTTTTCGAATTCTTGAATCCTGTTAAATCAAAAGATTTAAAAAACATAAATGAGAATCTTGAAGAAACAAATTTTCTTTCTATAATTAAGGGAAAACAAAATCAAATTAGTTTTCTTCAGAAAGAAATTCTTTATCAGAAAATTGAAAAACAACTTCAAGATCCTATAATAAAAGAAAAAATAATTTCTTTACAAAAAGAATTTGAAACAGAAGTCTGTTCTATTATTCCAAATGCCTTTTGGAATAGGAAAATTCATACGGTATCTTTACCATATGAAAAAGACTTCGATGAAAGAAACATTCCAACTAAAGCTCGACCTATTCAAATGAATAGTGAGACTTTAGAATTTTGTAAAAAAGATATACAAGATCTTTTGAATAAAAAATTGATCAGGCCAAGCAAATCCCCTTGGAGTTGCACTGCCTTCTATGTTAATAATAACTCTGAAATTGAACGTGGCGAACCAAGAATGGTTATAAATTATAAACCATTAAATAAAGTTTTACAATGGATTCGCTATCATGCTCCCAATAAAAAAGATCTTATCAAAAGACTGCATGATGCAGTTATTTTTTCAAAATTTGACTTAAAATCAGGTTATTACCAAATAGCCTTAAAAGAAGAAGATAAGTACAAAACTGCTTTCACTGTTCCTCTGGGCCATTACAAATGGAATGTAATGCCTTTAGGATTAAAAAATGCACCATCAGAATTTCAAAATATAATGGATGAAATATTAAAGCCTCATTCTGAGTTTGCTTTAATATACATCGATGATATTTTAATATTTTCCAATTCACTGGAACAACATTTTAAACATTTAAATATTTTCAAAGAAAATATAAAAAGAAATGGCATGGCTTTTTCGGCAAAGAAAACAAAATTGTGTTTGACAAAAATGAGATTTTTGGGCCATGAAATATTTCAAGGCACAATAACTCCAATCAGCAGAAGCATTGCCTTTGCTGATAATTTTCCAAATGAATTAAAAGATAAAACACAACTTCAAAGATTTTTGGGTTGTTTAAATTATGTGTCAGAATTTATCCCCAACATTAGGATAAAATGCAAGCCCCTATTATCTAGACTTAGAAAGACCAAAAATCCTGAACCTTGGTCAGATGAGTTGTCTAAGTTAGTGGCTGAAATTAAAAGGGATGTAAAGTCTTTACCGTGTCTTGGTATTCCTCATCCCGATGCTAGTCTTATTGTTCAGATTGATGCATCAGAAAAAGGATATGGTGGCATCCTGCTACAGATCCTTCCAGAGTAAAAAATTGAACAGATTGTGCGCTACCACTCTGGTCTTTGGATCTCTTCACGGGAAAAATATAGTACTATTAAAAAGGAGATTTTGTCCATAGTGCTATGTATCACAAAATTTCAAGATGATTTATTTAATAAAAAGTTTTTATTACGAATAGATTGCAAAGCTGCCAAAGATGTTTTGGAAAAAGATGTTAAAAATATAGTTTCTAAACATATTTTTGCCAGATGGCAAAGTCTTTTGAGTTGCTTTGATTTTGAAATAGAATTTTTAAAAGGTGAAAATAATTTTATCCCTGATTATCTAACCAGGGAATTTTTGCAGGTTTCATTAAAATAATGGCGAGCAAGGCCCGAGGTGGGTCAGTCAGAGGTGGGGCATCCCCTTCCTCTTCAAAATCAAAACAATTAACATTGGATACCTTTGCACCTAGTGCATCTCAAATTGCCAACTCCCCAATACAGGCCCAGCCCACTACAAAAAACCAAATTGAAATCTCCAATAAATTTGCCATATTGGGTAAACCTCAAAATATACCACCAAAAAGCCCACAAAATACCCAAATACTCGAAAGAGAACCCCTACAGCACAGTACAAAATCAGTTTGTCATCAACTGTTGGTGTTGGAGCCCGAAATGGGTGACCCAACAAAGAATGGAAGTGAACCATGGAATATATTAGCCCAATATTTTCAACAAGGTTTTGGTTGGATTAATACCTTTGGATCCAACAAAAATCTCAAATATTATCAATATGTGCTAATAGATTCTGGTTCTGTGGAAATTTGTGAAAATGAAAATAATAATGCACCTGGAATAGTGACTTATTCTCAGTGCAAGATTTTAAAAGTTTTGACTCTTACAGATTGGGGTCAAAACCCTTCAAAGCCTAAAATTTCCTAATTCTTTATTATTTGTTTTGCTTTCAAATTTTGCTTGTCTATGCATTTTTATATCTGTGCAAAATTGTATATATATATATATATATTTGAAATAATTAAGTAATTTCAATAAATCCTTATACTATTAGATTTTTTTACACTAAACCTCTCAATTATATTTTATTTGTACTATATATTTTAATAACCAACAATTTTTTTTCCAACTTAATTATAATAAAATTTCTAGGATGTTACAAAGTACCCCGCTCGAGTTACAAGGAATGACATCACTCACTCACGAGACTATCTTTATAAGCTATCACTCACACTTGTTCACGTGTCTTAGACTTGGATGCTTCAACTCTTCACAAATGGAAAGGCTTCATTCATGATTGAGAGAAGATATTAATTGTTTCTCATATTTTCAAGACCGTTGAAAATATCTACTCCTTATATATCACAAAGAGGAATGTGATTTACTTCTTAATAGTCAAAACTAATAATTCAAAGAATATAACAATTAACTTTGCTTTAAAATCATTATTTCAATTAATTGTTTCAGAATTTGAATTACTTTTGGCTTTGTTTGACACAAATAACTGATAAGTTATCTTATAACTGATAAGCTAGCAGATAATTGATAAGCTAATTTTTAGCTGATAGTTGAAAAATTAGTTTATTGAATTTGAAGTGTTTGATAAAATTAGCAATTGAACTAGCTTATAAATATAAAATGATATAAAAAGACATATTTATTACAGGCATGAGAAAGTGAGAATTACATTAAATGAATAGAGTAAAAATGAGAAAAGATTAATAAATTATAAGGTATAAGTCATAAGCTAAATAAGAGAAAGACTTGCCCAGGCACATACACAACAAGTCACATTTAGGCACAATCAATGATAATAGACAACTCATCAAATTTTAAAATATTTACTTTTTTGTTAAAAAAAACAAATAACAAAACTCCCTTCTCTCGCCTTGCTGCGTTCCTTTCTTTCCCCTCCACCTAAAAACTTCATTGTCAGTTTGTCATTCCATTGTTTACCACCATCACCTTCAGATTGAAAGAATAAAATTGACAAAATATTCCCATCAAACTCCACGTTCAAACTCTCCTCACTAACCTATTAAACTAAATCCTGAATAACCAAACTCCAAATTAAATTACATGATTAAAATCAAGAGAAGAGAATAGAAACATGGAGTTTCTGCGACATACCCCATCACATACGCCTTTGCATCAAATCTGCCACCATATAATATATATACATCCAATATTGAATTGATTATAAAGTTTAAATTTTTTTTTAATGGAAAGAGATGTTGCTAAGGACGGATCCAGAAAATTTGACTAGTAGGACCAAAATAATATATCATAAATATTTTATAAAAAAAAATATAAATATATAATCATCAAAATAATTACATCATTATTATCAGGTCGGAAATCGGAGATTATAAAAATTATATCGTTATATAGCTATAAAATTGAAGATGCCTCAACTCCTATAAATTTTATTTGTTATCTGCGTGTTTTCATACTTTAAGGTTGTTATATTTCTTTTCATTTTCAACACTATCAAAAATATTTCACTATATATGTGACCAAGTTTTACATAAAATATAAAAGATGTTATGTGAAGTAGGGTTGTAGAGCAATGAGAGTAAGATTTTTAGTGTTACTAGTATTTTTGCACTTAAGGTGATACACGGTCATCAATTACTATTATTATTGATAATATTGTTATCATTAATAACTTAATTGTGCCTCTATATCTACCAAACTTCTTTTTTTTGCTTTATCCTAAATTAAGTCCACTATGTCAAACATTTTCGTTACTTATTTCACATTTTGCTTTCAATATTTCCTTCTCACCCATAATGGTGATACTCATTCAACTCCAAGGCTTTTTATTTATAGACAGAAGTGATCAACAAAAACATTGAAATAATTTTATCTATAATTTGAGTGCAAAGAATTGAATATTATTTTTATTTTAAAATGATATTACAATACGTAATATAATACTATGTGTTAAGTGTTCCTCTTTGATTATTACTAATGATCAACTAATCCTCTTAAATCATGTGGTGCTGACACATGTCCCTTTATTAGAAAATCAGCAATTCCCCTTATAAATTAGTATAGATATAGATTTATTATTTAAAATAGAAAAAAAAACAAAGGCAAGGATGTAGAAAAAATAGATTAGAAAATATGAATAGCTCTGCCTAAATTTATGTCAATTTAGGGATTGTCAATTCAGAGATTGTCGTGTTTAACTCCAAAAACACTGTACCTTTACCGATTTGTAAATATTTTAAAACAAAAAAATTTATAAATTTAAGAAAATAAAAAAAATTGATAAAAAAATTTCATCACTTGACATGTGGCTTGTAACAGCCTGATTTTCATTATACTGTTTAATCAATTAAAATATAAGTAATTATATTTTAATATGAAAGTAGAAAATATTTTGTTTTAATAAAATAAAACCATATTCATAATCCACCTTATCATATGAAGTCATAGTAAAATTTTAAAAATTTTCGTTCAAAAATAAAAAATATTTTATAATTCGGGTGAACACGTCGGGAATATACGATCGGAACTGTAACCGGGTACGAAATGGAGTAGACTAGGGGACACAAAAGAGATGAGGTGACTTGTTAGGGAAAGGAGGCATGATTGTAGAAGCTTTATGTCACATCCATAAAAGTATCATCATTACTTTTTTTCAAAATTTACTATTTTATAATCAATTAAGCCATTCCTTTCAACTTTTGTCAACCAAACATGACATAACTCAAAACTTGGCCTCCAAGCACTCATTTCTCTCCCTCAAAACCGTGGCCCTCTCTCTCTCCCTATATATCACACTTTCATTTTCTTCAACTCACTTTTTCTTCTCCAAAATTACTATTTCTTCATCTTCTTCCTTTCTCTTCTAACTTCATACTCATAAAGCTTGCATTTTTATTCATCTTTTCAACTCAAGTTCTTCACAAAAGTTGATCCTTGTATCAAGGGTAATACTCTTATGCCAATCTTTTTGCAAGTTTCTTATTTTACCTTAGGGTTTACTCTACTTTTTCTTTAAGTGTTTTTAATGGGTTTTCAACTTCTATAATCTCTATAAAATTGTAGAAAAATCCTTTTGAATTGAAACCACTTTCTATAGTCTTGTATTAATTTTTATTTTCACATACTAAGAGCTTGTATGAAACAAAAATTTCTACCTCTTATTTCAAGGATGGCCGAAACCTATACATGGTGGCCTAGGAAGTTTTGTTTCAACTTTTTGAAAGATGATCATGTATTTGAGCTTCTAGATCCCTCTTGATCTTAAATCTAAAGTCTTGAAAGGTTTGAAAATCTCTAGCTTATTTATCCAAGGATGGCCAAACCTATATGGTTTTGGACCTAGGATACTTGAGTTCAACTTTCTAACTATGATCATGGATTTAGACCTCTTAATACTTTGTGGTGCCAAACCTAAGAGTTTTCATCAAACAAAAGGCTTTTCCTCATTCTCCTAGGCTAGGCCGAAACTCAATGTTTTGGAGCTAGGATGTTTGAGTTTTCATTTTCCAAAATGATCATGGACTTGAAGATCCTTAAGACATTAGGATGCTAAGTCTAAAAGATTGGAAAGTTTAGAGATTTATAACTTAGTTATCTTATGATGGTCGAACCTATGAGGTTTATGGACCTAGGATATTTTGTTTTCTTTTATTTTCAATATGATCATGGATTTGAGCTCCTAAATACATTGGGATGCAAAACCTAAGAGATTGGAAGGTTTAAAGTTTTCTAACCTATTTTACTATACAAGGCCGAAACCTAACCTAAGAGTTTGGATGATTTTATTCAATATTTTCAAGTTATAACAAATTATCTAAGTCACTTAGAACCTAAGAGTTAAGTATATAAAATCTTAGAGTGTGAAATGAAACCTAACTCTCATTAGATTTAAATGGCCGAACCTACCTAATGAGAACATAGATGATTTTATTTGATTTAGTTGTTTTTATGTTGTTTGGTTGAAGGTGGTGTTAACACCTCGTGGTCGGATAACGAGGAGCTGGGAATTCGAGCTTTCGGTGATAACTCGGTGGGGGAAAGAATCAACCTATCATCAGAATCGATAAGTAGTAGATTATGTAGTAATTATGTAGGGCGACCTAAACCTTACTAGAAGTCGAATAATCGACAAGACCATAATTGCTTTAAATTGCTTTTATAAAACATCCATAGTGATTCAGGGATTGTAGGTTGATCGATATTAGGTTGATGTTTATACTGTTGATAGTTGATTTGAGTTTTATTACCTTTATTGAACTGATTGAGTGCTATGTTGATGTTTTGAAATATCTTTGATTGACTTGATGTTATGCATGATCTGTGTGGTATTTACTCTATGCTTAGTGGATTAAGCGAAGATATATATATGGTCTAAGAGATGAGTTGTTTTGGGCGTGAGGATCATGATGATTTTTAGAGGTGCCCAACCTACATGAAATATGTTAAAGAGGTGTTGTGACATAGAGCATGTGTTGAGGTCTTGATGAGAGGTTAAGGCACTAGGTTATGACCATAGGAGTCTCATGAGGTTCATAAGTTGTGTTGTTCCTATAACCGTATGTGGGACACATACAAGACCCGAAGTCCTTGTGGGATCGTCCAAAGGGTAAACCTAACTTGTGCAGCTACGAGTGTCATTGCTTTGCATGAGCACCTCTGGGAGTGGACGAGGTGTGCACCGGATCATCGTCGGTACTGTGAGTGTCACGCTTTGCATGAGCGTTCTTACCATGGTGAAGGTGTGCACCGGGATAATCGTGCAACTATAGTGTCATTGCTTTTCATGAGCACCCACGGTCCGGGGTGTGCACCGGGTTTAATGTGCAGCTATAGTGTCATTGATTTGCATGAGCATTCTCACCATGACCAATGATGTGCACCGGGAATGGGACGTGTCGCTGACGATCGACCGATAACCATAACTATGATAGGGAAACCATAACCATTTTCAGTATCAAGTTTTAGTTGCAGGAGTGAGGGTAGGATGGATATAAGAATTTTATGGAAGATGGATGACTTGACTGATGTTGTGTTTGTGATAATTACTGTATAGTTTACTATGACTCTTTTCTGCTTTTGATGATAGAACTGTTTCTTATCCCCTGTATATTTTTGTATGTTGTATTTTGTCTCCTTGTGGAACCATACGAGAAGACCCTGTGGATGAACGTAACCAGGAGGAGTTGGATGAAACTCCCTACGAACCAGATGCCGGAGGACGACCCATGGTGATTAGGGTCTAGTTAGTTATGGCCAGTGCGTTTGTGTCGTGAAGCTTTATCTTTCCGCTTATGTTTTGTATAACTATGCACCAGTTCGGGATCCTATTGATGGGATGCCCTGAAACAGTGTTTTGATAACTCTGATGCTTTAAGTATGTTTAATATATTTATGTTTTCATATTCTGTTCTATATGAATCTATTTGCTTAAGAAATTAAGTTTCAATTTTTACGTAATTTTCATGTTAAGCGTGCGATTAAGTAATTAAATAATGAGGTTTTAAACTAAATGACATAAAGGGACACAACGGGGTGTCTCATGGCTTGCACCATTGTGCTACACTAAAACCAGCATTTTCCCTTATTAATTAGTATAAATATAGATTTATTATTTAAAATAGAAAAAAACAAAGGCAATGATGTAGCAAAAAAAAAATTACAAAATATGAATAGCTTTGCCTCTATTTATGTCAATACAGAGATTGCAGTGTTTGACCTCCAAAACAATGTACCTTTACCGATTTGTAAATATTTTAAAACAAAAAATATATAAATTTTAGAAAATAAATAAAATAATAATAAAAATATTCCATAATTTGACACGTGGCTTACATCAATGTGCTACACTAAAATCATAATTTCCCCTTATCATATAGATTTATTATTGGTTTGGTTTGATTCGGTTCGAACTGGAAAATAATAATAATAATATATATATATATATATAAATAAAAAATCTATAAATTTTAAATTTTAAACTATTAAATTATATACATTAAAATATAAGTATATAAAAATTAAAACATCGAGAACATGACAATTCTACTTTTATTGTTTGCCAATTTATGATATGTAAAAAAACTTTACACTGTCAGTATATACAAATAAATTCAAAAAAAAATTATATAAAATTTAACTAACAAAAATATTTATTTGGTGGGGGTAGCTGCCTCCTAACCCATGTACCCTGGACGTTGCTGATGGCAATGGTTAGGAGAGAGTGGTGGGGAGGAGGGAAAACAAGGACAATCATCCACTGTGCGTCGGCAAGAACGACGACGTCGATGACACCGGTTCCGTTGAGAAACCAGAGTTTGGGGTTGGAAGTATTGTCCTTCATCGGCTTCAATGAATTCAACAAAAGCATCCTCATTCATCAATTACCAATCAGACAAACAATAAGAAACAAAGAGTGGGGCAGTTGCATTCACGAAAGGGGTGGGCTGTAGGTGCGGTGGCTGTGGAGAAACTCAGAAACTAGATGAAAGGGAATATGAAGAGTCTGAGTTTGATGGTGGAGAGAGCAGAGCGAGAGTTGCATAGGGAGTGACGACACTAGCTGCGTGTTTTTTTGTCATTTTCCAACTTGGTTTTTTTTTTTTTTACTTTTATTTTATTTGTTATAATTTTGTGGTTTATTGTGCCAGAGAATGACTTGTTAGGTACGCGTACATCTAAGTATTTCTCGTTAAATAAAATAGCTTATAAAAAAAATTATAAATTAATGAGATAAATTTGTTTATCAAATATATCTATTTCAGTCAAATAAGTTTATAAGCTAGTCAAATAAGTTATAAGCTAACTTATTAGACTTGTGAAATAGAGTTAAAATCAAATTAAAAATATTTATCGTAATTTATGAGTCACACAAATTTCTCTCGATTTTATAAATTTTAAGAACCGGAGGAAATTATTTGTAGGTAAAAGTAATAATATGAACCTTAACCTTATCGTGCATCTGATCATAGCTATAAATTAAACATCCAACCAAAAAAAGAAACACAAAGCATATAAATGGAAAATAATGGAAGATTTATTGGAAGGGCTAGGTTGAGAGCTTTGACGAAGAAAATCCTTATTGCCAAGGTTGGTATAGACTCTGGTGCTTAATGCATATGCGCCATTATTTTACATGTTAATTTACTCCAACATCTACCTATATTAATGGGGAATGGAAAAGAGAGAGTTCATATAAAGGAAATTAAAGCAACAGGATAGCAAGGTCCAAAAATTCCAAACAACATAACAGGTCAAAGTTGCAAATCCATTCAATGCTGCAATCTGCAAAGTTCAACAAGCAACTACCTCACTAGCTTCATTAATTACGTACTGCTGTTAGATGGATCATCACTGAACCCATCCATCATGAGTAAATGCTGACAAATCATGTTGGAATCACTACGAGAATAATGGCCAAAGCCACCACCATTAGGTCTGCCATGAAAGGAGGTCTAAGCATGCTTCCATAGGATTCATTCTGGCTCTGTGAGGTCGTTGTTGTATTTGTTGCAGTTCCCAACGAAGCATTCGTGAAGATAGCAGCGTCTGGGGAGCTTGGAGATAGACCCAGAAGCTCTACCGAAAGAAAATTAATTAAATAAGCAAAGTTAATGCAAGTGGTAAATATGAAAACCTATGTTCCTTATTTTTCTTTTCCAGTATTATACCAAAGAAAAATCGTATTTGGATCGAATAAATCAAGGCTTCACCAAAAAGAAGGAAAAATAATAATTAAAATGATCGTATTTAGACAATTTTTAGATTCGTATATTGATATTTTGTTTTGAGAATGATTTGAACTAAATTTATTGTTACTACTAACAACAGGTGATTTTACAAATTAAAAAATTTCAAATAAAATACCAGATTTCCTATAAAATTGTACACTGTTATGAGCAATGAATATATATGGTGTTATTCTATACAAGTGGTGAACGTATACATGGTTGTAAATGGTTAAAGGGCGTTTGGAAAAGATTGTTTTTATGTATTTCAGCTGTTTTATAAACAATCACTCATGTTTGGTAACTCCATTAATTTTACAAAAAAAAAAAACTGTTTTAAAAACATCTCATATTAAGGATTCTTTCAACCGATTATAATCTGTTACTGTTCATCCTGCAGCTCCAACCACATATCACCAGAGACATTGTTCCTTTTCACCGTACAAAGTATCTATATAATAAAAAAAATTGAAATTTTTCCAAAAGGACATTATTCAACAAACAAGGTTAAAATGTTCTAAGAACAATTGGGACCAGTTCGTAGATTTACAACTCGAATAAAAAAAATAGTCAAAAATATTAATGATTAAAATAATAATAATAATAATAATAATAATATTATTATTATTATTAATAAGGATTTAATTGATATATTGACAGTGTAATTTTTTTTATACTGTCAACCAATCAGAAGTTAACATACCATTGTCAATCTTTAATTCTTATCCTAACCACCTCAAAAGTCATAAATTTATGATTTCTGGTTGGTTATCAGTATAAATTTTTTTACACACACTGACAATACATAGAAATTAAACTCTAATAATAATAATAAAATATAAAATTATGCTAGAAAGTTTATGATTGATAATAAAAAGTTAAGTGATTAAAACGAGTAAAAATCATATTAGCAACAAATAATAATTTTTTTTGAAAAAAAAGACATTATTAAAAAAAACATTATTCAAATAATTTCATACGCTTTTTTGTAATTTACTATGTAAAAGTAATTTTTTATGAATCACCCAAATGAAATAGATTATCTTAAAATCGTTTTTCAGCAAACATACCCAAACTTATAATCGATTATCACAATAATCGATTTTTTGAAAACAGATTATCATCATAATCTTTTTTTCCAGCTTTCCCAAACACACTCTTAGTTGTTATAACAATAACATAAAGCATAAAGCAAACAAATAATTAGAGTAATGATATTTGGACACAAAAATGGTATCCGTCACCGTATAAAAATACTCTCCAACACTTATTTATTATTTTCTTCTTTCTCATAATGTATTTTATTAATCTCATACGGTGTCCATATTATATAGTGCAAAAATTTATGTCGAAATATCATTGTTTGAATAATTATAACACTTTCCGCTGTATAAATTTCACTTTGGTCTTGAAGCAAAAGACAAAATCACATTTGGTCATATATGTGTTAAAAGCTAATTAATTACAGTTAGAAAATCTGGTCGTGATTAATAACTTGATGTTTTTTAATTGATACTACATTAAGCAACTATAAATAAAAAAAGCAGCAACTTTGTGAAGAGCAAAAGAAGAAGGGACTTACTGGGACAGTTGGTAATGCTGGCGTTCTTCAAGTTACAAGCAGTAGGGAGCTGAAGCAGCTTAGCCTCTTGAATACCCATGCTTTTCACCTCTGGGCTACCCTTGTGTGTCTGTTGTATTATGTAGCACAAGCACTCAGGAACACTCTCCTTTATTTTCTCCGACGCGTCGCAGCATTCCGCCGTCGGAACCGCCGCCTTCCCCGTCGCGAAGTTCAAACAGGGAATCACTTTTTGAACAACTTGGTTGCACTTCTCTGCCAAATCTGCTCCGTTGGCACAAAGCATCAACAGGAAGAAGCACAAGCACAAGGACTGAATTACTATCCTAAGTTTCTCCCGCTTCATCTTCTTCTTTGCTAGTTTCACGCAGTCGTAGCGGGTTTTGCTTGGTTAGGTTTTGGATTCTCAGAGTTGAAAGAGTGAATTGTTTTGCATTAGGTCGAGTCTCTTTAAGAATTAATATAGGTACAGCTGCATGTGGAAAAAGTTGGAAAGGTGTTCTTCTCTATTTAATGTTGAGATGATTCTAATCAAGTTAATGAAGTCTTGGATGGTGCCAAGATGGACTGACTTTAAATATGTGTGTATTTAATTTTCATAGATATATAGAACAAAAAATTTAATAACAACTAAAAAGTTCTTGTTTTTCAAATGGGGTTAAGTATATTGATTACCTTTTATTAAAAACCCTAAACAAAGAGTTTATAAAAAGGTGTTTAGTTCCGCTAAATATAATTATTTTTGGATTCACTTCAGGTTAATTTTTTATTCATTTTTACTCTTTACAAATATTTAAAATGGTGTGTTTCTTAGAGACTAAAAAGTACACTATTGTTTATAAAAGGATAATTAAAATCCAATAAAATCTTAATATAAATTAAATTAAACAAAAACATCATATTTATAAGAACTAAAAGTTTATTGAAGTGTTTTTTTAAAGACTATTTAAATTTACGACGATACTTGGAAATTTTTCTGTCTTCTTTATCTTTAATTATTAGACTATCCTTTATTTATACAACAAAAATATTATCTAGTTAAAATTGTCAAGATAAAGACACATGACTTTTTTGCCTTGATAAAATTGTTATATGAGATCTCCAAAAAATTAAAACACACAATTTTATTATATGTAAAAATTATATAAAAATTAATAATCAGGTGATTGGTTCATGTTATTGAATTTGAAAACATTAAGAGTGTGTTTGGTTTGTCAAATCCACTAATGTATAGCAGATAGCTTATAACGGATAGAAAAGTAGCCCCATTTGGTAATCATTTTTAAAATTAGCATATATAACATTTTTTCACTAACGTATAACGTTTTTCCCAGAGCTACTTGAAGAAAAGTTTGAGCTTATATATAACGTATACCTTATCATTTTTTCTTCCATTTTTATCCATACTATATTAATTAAATTACTCATTTATCCTTTGCTTATAAAATAAAACACTAATCATTTTGCATAGTATATAAATAAGAATTAATTTCACTATTTAGATTTATATTTAAGATTTTTGTCAAAAAAAAAATTATATTTAAAATAAAAAATGGAAAATATATTTTTATCTATAAAAGATAAAATTTATATAAAACTCATATTAGTATATAATTTTATTTTTATTATTCCATTTTATTTACTAAAAATAATTTAAACTAAATTAATATTAAAATTAAATTTTTTTAAATGATAAATAATTTAAATAAATTAAAATTTTAAAAGTGGTAATTATTTTGAAATGAATATATATATATATATATATATATATATATATATATATATAAAGATGCAAACATATCATTTTATGTCCTAGCTAGTTCAACTGATAGTTTTACCAAACACATCAAATACAATCCGCTAGCTAATCCATTATACGTTATCCACTATTCGCTATCCACTAACTTATCCTTTATACACCTAGTTTTTACTAAAGAGAGCCTAAATCCAAAACTCGAATCAATAGCGATAAGATTTAATCAGATTTTACCCATTTAGATCAATAAACTGAATCAAAACAAATTAATTTAATTAACTTGGTTTAGTTTTTCGAATTGATCGGTCAATCCAAATTGTCTTTTATATATATATATATATATATATATATATATATATATATATATATATATATAAACTAGATATCTATACTAATATAAAAATTGGATAGCCTTTTTTTACTGTAGTGGCAGCATATCATTTTTTTTGGAATGTTTTACTTTTAGTTTTTTATTTGTTTATTGTTATTTTATTATTTTCTTTACTTCATCTATAAGGCCTGGATTTATTAAGATTGTACATTTGACAATCATCAATGTGTTTGACTAAACTTTCTTTTCTCTTTTTATTTGGACTCTTGGCTTTTTCTCTTATCATCTATATCTATATAAATAAATAATAAATATTATATATATATATATATATATATATATATATTTTAATCAAAATAAAAATGATAAATTATCAAATATTTTTCTCCTACTTACATTGGTATCGAAGATTATCAATGATTTCCAATGTAATTAATTCACTTATTGTACATGAATTATGATAAACAAAGATTCCTAAATTATTATCAATAAAAGTTGCTATCATAACTTTATCTCATACAAAAAAAAAAAAATGGCACATATTTCAAATGTTATATTTTAAATCAAATAAAATAATTTTTTATATTTATAATTTTTTTGGTATAAATAATTATAAGACGTTTGTGGAAAATAAGACTATTTTATAGATATATCATATATGTTTTTTCCTTGATGTGAACTTTATAGATATATATTAAAATCCATGTTTGAGCTACTAATAAATCTATGTAATTAGAATATTTATACAATTATATATATTTTAAATCAAATAAATAATTTCAAGATGATGAATGATTTCCCAATATAATTTCCTCAAATCTTTGAGTTATTTCTTCTATATTCCCGATGTGAGTTTACTCTTTATCGAACCTAATAGAGGTACTATAAAAATGTAGACAATCAAATAAAACTATAAAATTCAATTAAGCATCCACTGAGAAAGTTTGTTCATCTATAGTTTGTTTTTCTATCTTCCACGCATGGCTATAACTAAATTTATTAGTGACATTTCAGTATTAAAAGATAAACGGGAAATCAAAGTTGAGTGCTATAAAAAATCATGGGTGGAAACTTTTGACACATGTCATCTTCAAAATTACTATAAAATTTAGATTCTTTTGACAGTTGTCGAAACTTTCCACTTTTAGGTAATATATATTTATATAAATTTTTTTTAATCAAAAGAAAAATTATAAATTATCAAATATTTCTTCTCCTACTGACAGTGGCATTGAAGATTATCAATCATTTCCTATTAGAACTAAAGTGATTTTGGATTAAAATAATCTCTTAAGTTTTGATGTTAACAAAAATGTTAAATTTGTATGGTAAAGTATTTGTCAAAGATCTAACTTGTTTGTTATAAGTATGTAGGGATTACTTGATTTTATGCGAGTAAGAGGAAATAAAATTTAAAGTATGGAATCTACATATTCTTGTTCAAACCTCTAGACCAGTCTACAACTCTTGGTAAAATTCTGAGTCTTTAGCTTTATGGTAGACGGGATTGTTAAAATAAGAATAGACGAGGTCTTAGAGTTAACTAAGGTAGTAGCGTTACTAAGTCTAAAGAAATATTAAGTAGACGAGACATTGAAATATAACAAGTCCAAAGACTTGATAGACGAAGTTGCTTCACTATACGCCACGTCAGCAGACGGAAGCAATTAGCTAAGAAAAAGAACTAAAACACTATGTAATCAAGTAGACAAGCTCCATATGCCACGCCATTGGACGGAGCTTCTCCTTAAGGACTTGGCAAGTCCAAAGACTTTAGTGGACGAGCGCTTATATCTCATTAGTAGACGAACACCTCTACCATATTAGTAGACAAGCGCTTCTGTCACTTGTGTGGACGAGCGTGCCTGTCACTTTAGTAGACGAGCGCTTCTGCCACTTTAGTGGACGAGCGCTTCTGCCACATCAGCAGACGAGTTCTTAAGTATAGCACGTCCATCTCTCTGGACTAGGGGGAAAGTATGTAGACGCATTATCAGTAGACGAGCCCGTCTCACTGATAAGTAAATCTTGCTTGTCCAAAGACCTGTGCGTTCACTAGTTTTAAGACGTGAACCAGTCTAAGCTTAAACGTATTTATTTCAAATGATTGCTTATTTAATTCAAAGAATATTTGTCTTTTACCTTGATGCTTCTTTTGTATAAAATCTTTATCTCTTGGATACAAGAACTTCGTACCATCGAAACCATAAACCTTTGTACTCTATAAAAATACATTGTTGTAAATATCAAGTCAAGTACAATGATGGTAAGTCAGAAAGCAATATTTGGTACAATAGAGAAGTGACAGTTCTACTTTGAGCATTCCTCTGTTAAACAAAAGCACTTCTCAGTGAAGCATATCAAGTTATCAGTCTCAATGGATCCAAACATTTAATGCTAAGTCTAAACTGATACAATTTGAAGATCATTGAAGAAGATCAAGATAGAGAAGCACTTCAGCTATATATATATATATATACTTGAAGAACTTCAAGGAGCAAAGAGATAGATTCAATATATAGATATACGCAGTAACACAAGTTCTGATATCATAGTGCAAAAGCTCTGTTGAAATTGTAACACAAGTTTACTTGTAAATCTTGTTGATCTTAAACTTTCAAATCCTCACACATAGTGAGTTCTTAGATCAAACCTTTAAATCTCTTTGTTAGAGTAAGTGCCTGAAGAGGCTTGGTAGAGAAAGAATACTTGTAGCCTGAAGAGGTGTTGAATACTTGTAAAGCTATTGGATTATAGTGGAGAAAAACCTTCAGGTAGAAGGGACTGGATGTAACTCTTGGTTGGAAGAGAGTGAACCAGGATAAAACACTTGCGTGAATCTTCTAAACCCTTATCTTTTACAGTTTTTGTTTATACTAACTGTGGGGTTCTGAACCTGAGTTTATTAACTCTTCAAAAACATTTTCTTGTTTGTGTGTTGTTTTTATTGTTTTGCTTGTAAAAGGTTTGAGAAAAGACTTTTTCAAAAATCTATTAAGAAACACAATTCAACCCCCTTCTTGTGTTTCCCTGTGTCAACTTCAGTTGGTACCAGAGCTCAGCCTCGAAATGGTTGAGCGTCTAGCAAGTGCTGAGGGATTACGATCCAACAAGCATGGATACAGAAGGACATGCAATCAACATACCTCCTCTCTCTTTGATGGTAGTGATTATGACTATTGGAAAAAGAGAATGATGGCTTTTCTTGATGCACAAAACGTGGACATCTGGGAGCTGATTGAAACTGGCTACACTGAGCCAAGAGGTGATGCTGGAGCTGCTATTCCTAGAGCTCAATGGACTCAAGAGTAGAAAAATCAACATCAACTCAATCTGAAAGCTAAGCACTATTTGATGTGTGCTATCACCAGATCTGAGCATGATAAAGTCCACAGCCGTAACACTGCTAAGGAAATATGGGATACTCTTGCCCTAGCTCATGAAGGGTCATCCCAAGTTAAGGAGTAAAAAATAAGCATGATGGTTCATCAGTATGAGTTATTTAAAATGGCTGAGCATGAAACTATAGATCAAATGTTTGGAAGATTCTAAACTATCACCAACAATCTTAGATCTCTTGGAAAAACCTATGAAAATAGAGATCATGTCAGAAATTTTTTGAGGAGCTTATATAAACAGTGGAGACCTAAGGTCACTGCTATTCAGGAAGCAAAGAACCTCAATACTCTCACTTTGGAGGAACTTCTTGGATCTTTACAAGTTCATGAGCTTGAGCTCAATGAAGAAGAAAGTTCCTGAAAAGGAAAATCTATTGCCTTAAAGGCAAAGAAGGCCAGCTCTTCCAAAGTTCTTAAAGCTGAGGAATCATCTAATGAAGCAGATCCCTCTGACAGTGATGAAGGATCTGATGAGGATGAACTGTCTTCCATCTCCAGAAAGATTCAACATATGTAGAGAAAGAAATGTGGTTTTAGAAGGAAGAAGTTCATAAAAAGTTCATCAAAGAAAAAGCAGACTCTAAGGAAAAAGGTCCACCTCTGTGCTTCGAGTGCAAAAAGCCTGGTTATTTCAAAGCCGACTGCCCAAAACTGAAGGACAAAAAGAAATTATTCAAAAAGAAGAAGGGTTTGATATCTACTTGGGAGGATCTGGATCTGTCTTCATCTGATGAAGAGAATGAAGCAGAGGAAGAGGCAAATATCTGTCTCATGGCTGGTATATCATCAGAAAGTGAATACACTGATGTTGAGGTAATGGATTCTAACCCTTCCATTCTTCAAGACGCTTTTGATGAATTATTGCATAACTCATCAATTCTGTCTTATGAATATATAAATCTTAAAAAGAAATTTTCAAAACTATCTAAAGAATTTGATAGGGTTTGCATGGAGAAAATAAGTCTTGTAAATGAAAATAACAAACTGAAATCAGAGAATGTCAGTCTAACTGACAAACTCAAGTGTGAGCCAACTGTCTCCTGTGAAGTTGTGAAACTGAAACAAGATGTAACATATCTGATAGATACTCTGTCTAAATTTGTAGGTGGCTCAGATAAGCTTAGTTTAATTTTAAGTTACTTTAGGTCACCACATGATAAGTCTGGCCTTGGTTATGACAAAGAAAAGCATGAAGCATCTTATAAAAAGTCAAAACCACATGTGCACAATAGAACCTCAAAAGCTCAAACACAACATGTCAAAATTAAACTATGCTCGTCCAACACTTACTGTAATGTGTGTGGAAAAAGTGGTCACATAACATCTAGATGCATACATTATAAGCATATTAAACATGCTAGTCCAGTGACTACTAACAAGAAAGGACCCAAGTTAATTTGGGTACCTAAAGATAAGATTGTACCTGTTGCAAACTTGCTTAACAACAGGAAAGAAACACACATCCTGGTACTTGGACGGTGGTTGCTCACGTCACATGACGGGAGAAGGGTGTATGTTCCAAGACTTTAAACATAGGGATGGTGACAGGAATACCTTTGGAGGTAATCAGAAAGGGAAGATCATTGGAGTAGAGCTTGATGAAGCTATTGCAGATTTGAATCTCAAGGACCCTGAAATTCAAGCAAATGTCAAACCTGATGTTCAAGTGGACGACCTTCAACAACATGAGTCAGAAGCTTCAACCTCTCAACAAGAAATTGTTCAGAGATCTTGGTACTTCATGAATTATCATCCACAAGATCAAATCATTAGGAATCCTAATGATAAGCTAAGAACCAGATCTACATTCGAAGAACAAGATGATTCTGCCTTAGTCTGAGTTAGAACCAAAGACAGTAGACGAGGTTCTATTAGACGAGGGTTGGATTCTTGCAATGCAGGAAGAACTGAACCAACTTAAGAGAAGTGAAGTGTGGACTCTTGTGCCTTTACCAAAAGATAAATCAGTTATTGGAACCAAATGGGTGTACAGAAACAAACTTGATGAAAATGGTAAGGTAGTAAGAAATAAAGTGAAACCTGTAGCACAAGGTTATCCTCAAGAAGAAGGTATAGACTATACTGAGACTTTTGTACCAGTTGCTAGATTAGAGGCTATTGGCATCTTATTATCATTTCTTGCACATCATAATATAATGTTATATCAAATGGATGTAAAAAGTGCCTTTCTAAACGGTGTTATTAGTGAGGAAGTATATGTTATGCAACCTCTGGGTTTTGAAAGTGAAACCCAACCTGAACATGTATATAAGCTAAAGAAAGCTTTATATGGTCTTAAACAAGCTCCTAGAGCTTGGTATGAAAGTTTAAGTTTATTCTTAATGGACAATGGATTTAGTAGAGGAAAGGTTGATACATCCTTATTTAGAAAATCCAATAAATCAAGTTTTATCGTTGTTCAAATATATGTTGATGACATAATCTTTGGTGCTACTAATGAATCTCTATGTAAAGAATTCTCTAAGTTTATGCAGAAAGAGTTTGAAATGAGTATGATGGGAGAACTCAAGTTCTTTCTTGGACTTCAAGTGAAGCAAACAGTGGACGAGGTGTACATCCATCAAACTAAGTATACAAAGAAATTATGAAAAAAATTCAAGATGGATGATTGCAAACCAATGAATACCCCTATGCATCTGACGTCCATACTGAACAAAGATGACAAAGATAAGAAGATAGACCAAAAGGTATATAGAGATTAGTTGGTTTTTGTGATGCTGACTATGCTGGAGATAGAATAGAAAGAAAAAGTACCAGTGAAGGATGCCACTTTATTGGAGCTAATCTAGTCTCATGGTCAAGCAAAAGACAAAGCACTATGGCCTTATCAACTGCTGAAATTGAGTATATTTCGACTGCTAATTGCTGCTCGCAACTTCCATGGATCAAACATCAATTGGAGGACTACAATGTGTTTGTAAGTAGTATTCCACTTATGTGTGATAATACTGTTGCAATAAATCTATCTAAGAATCCAATATTGCATAAGTGCGTCCAATGCATGTTGCATGCACGTCTATTGCATGAGTGCGTCCAATACATGTTGCATGCGCGTCCAGTGAGTATTGCGTATTTTGATTGTTTGCATGGTTTTATCAGACTCGTTTATGCTATCTATTGTTATCTTTGCATTAATTTATGTCCAAGACATATTTAATAATATCCTTATACTGAGTCAGTTATTTCCATCAATCCCATCTATAGATTTTTATGGTTTCATAAACCTGTGCCGCATCAGTACTCATTATTCATTTTCTCACACGTTTTTTTTAATTAATTTCTTTGGGAAATCTCTTCAAATTCGAAACCTTTTTAAGTAATATTCTTTCCATCTGAAAAACCTTTCACAATATTCTCTTTTGAACCCTCGAGTGTACTCTGTTTTCTTGCGTCCAAATCCCAGCTCTCAAACCTTCAACAATGGCTTCCTCTTCTGGTGGTTTCAATGTGGACAAGTTGAACCTTGCGTCTGAACATCATTTCAACTTTGAGATTATGCAAGAATACAACTTGGATGTAAGCAAGAATGTTAATGCTTCTGGCTGGGGAGGACTTTTCGTGGAGAAAGTCTCTATCTACCCTAACCTGATTAGGGAGTTCTGGGGAAACCTTCAAGTTTCAATGTCTGAGATTTCTACTGGAAGTTCTCGGAAAAAGGATAGTGGTCTCTGAAAAGACCATCTCTGATGCTATCAACTGCCCTCAAGAAGGAGTAATTTTCACTGATTCATGGGAGACAGACCTTGGTGGTTCTGAAGTAATAGCTGCCTTCCTAATGAGAGAAGACACAGTAAGAAATCATTCATGGAAGTCAGTGGAGATGAAGGATCATGTTCACATTCTTCATCAATTACTGAACAATGTGGTGTTGCACAAGAATGGATCGAAGGACAACTCGTCAGCTCTGCACAAGTTTTGTCTCTGCCATCTAATCACTGAGACTAAAATCAACCTGCCGAGAATTCTGTATAGAAGATTCAGGGATGCTGTTGTTCACAAGAAGAAGCTCTCTACAATCCCTTACTGTCATCTTCTGTCTAAGATTTCCAAGTCTCGGGGAATCTATGACTTTCTTACTGCTAAGTCCCTTGAAGAACAAGCAAGGATTCTACCTGAGAAGGGAATGTCTGCTGCTGATTTTGGCAAGATGAACATAGCCAATATTAATATCAGTACTTATGCTGCTGCTGCCTTGGCCAAAACAGAAGAATTGATGAACAACAAACAAGAACAATTTGAGCAGAACAATGCTGATGTTCTAAGGCTGAAAAGAACAGTGAGAAAGAAGACTACTGCTGTTAGGAAACCTTATGCAAGAAAGCCTGCAGCTGGAATTGTGATAAGGGAACCTGAAGCTGTTGCCCCTCAACCTGCTCCAACTCAGAAGAGAAAAGGAATGTGATCTTTTCTCATAATGAAGATGAGGATGATGAGGACAGTATCCCCATCAGTGCTGTTTTGAAGAAGCAGAGAATTGTTGCTGTTGCTACTAATGTTTCTGTTCCTACCAAGAGAAGGTGACCCTCAAGAAAAGATTAGTCCTTTGTGACTTATGTGGTAAATGTCTCTACTAGTGATCATGTTCAATTAGATGTAGATGCCTTGGTAGAGAGTTTAGAAAGTAGGGATGATACTGGTACTGCTGCCATGGTTGTTGACACTGATGTATACATACCCACACTACAACCTCACCTGAAAACTCACCTATAAAAACCTCACCAAATAGACCACACTTTCAACCCATAATTCCTGCAGATGATCCCTGGTTCAATCAACCAGATGAAGTAGGGATTAACCCAGGAGCCCCCTTTCCCAAAATACCTAGAACTAAATTTCCTTACAATCACCCTTCAGTTCCCTATGATGGCAAAGCTGAAAGCTGGGCCAATGTAAAAAGAGACTGGAAAATCCTCTACCATCAACATGAACCCAAACCTATTTCAACCAGACTTTTCTATCCTTTACCAGAATATGAGTATGAACTTGAGTCCATACAATACCCAGAATACATACCAATTCCATATGTGCCAAACCACAACAATCCTCTTCCATCCACTCTGCACAACCACATTGGACCTGCCCTTACTCATCTTCCACTACAAAATTCCCACCTAGAAAAATCTACCCAAACCTCATCAAATCCCCTCCTTTCAAACCTTTCACATATGGTGTCAACAGGCACATCACAACTGTGTGGGAAACTGACCATTGCAAAGCAAATGCTCCATCAATCATCCATAAAAGGTTAAGAACAGAAGGAATACATAAATTCATTCTAGACAAAATCTTCTTGGGAGACTTTCAGACATCCAAGTATTTATGACAGAGCTGTGAGTCTTGTGGACCACCTCATGTATGCCTTCCTGCAAAATGATTTTGAATTACCAAGATATGTCAGGGCTGCAAACTTTGTCCCTCCAACTTGGCTGTTTCACACCAAGAAGAAGACAAAGATTGGTGTCAGTCCCTATATGATTGCTCCAAGATTACCAATGATAGATCTGAACAAAGACAAGGATTTGAAGAAGTAGAGGAGCACTGCAAAGAAACTAGAAGACAGTTCCTGCTTTATCAATCCTGATACTGTTGAACCTTATGATCAAAATATGATTAATTTCTAGTTGTCACAGCCAGTTGAAGACATTGATCAAGATTCTGCTTTTGCCATTTGGGCAAATCACATGCTGGACTGTGCTTAGGAAGCTTCTTCTTCTGGTCTGAGGGATGAAGAGAAGATAAGAGAAGAGTTCCTAAAGTTAGAGGAAAATGTGGACTCTCAAATGCCATATTCTTCATTTACAAGGACACTCTTTGGATTCCTGTCATCAGTCCTGTCTATGAAGAAGACCCTGTCCACTGGGCTAAAAAGCTGCCTCCTCTTGTACTCACCTTTGCTTCACCACCACCACCATCACCTTCAGAGCACGCTGATGAGGAAATAATAATCGAAGACCTGCTATGGATGTTGACTCTGTTCAACCAGTTGCTGAGGTTGAGGAAGTTACTGAGTCTATTTCTAGACCAAACAATTTTGAGAAACACTCATCTCAGCCAATGGCTTTGACTGTCATTCATCCTAGTGAGCACACTCAAACTTCCAGAGCTCTAGACACTGTTCCAAGACAAGCACATTCTCAAGATAGTGTTGAAAGTTCAAGGCCCTCAATGCCTCCAAACTTTGAAGAGACAATTGGAAAAATTATAGAAGAGAGAGTAAAGGTTGAGGTCAAGGAACAAGTGAGAGAGCAAGTTGCAGAATCCCTGGCTCCAACGAATGTAATGATCAACCAGATGATGAGCATTGTGCAAAGTTTTTAACAGAGTCACAATCTGCCAACTCAATCTCATCCACCTCCACCAAACCATAACCCTCCTTCACCACCTCCACCCTCTTCTTATCCTTCTTTTATTCCTTTATACTGACAATGATGGTCCACTCCTGTTTTCTTTTTGTCTGATGACAAAAAAGGGGGAGAAAGTGAGACACCCCGTTGTGCCCCGGTGTTTTATTAGCTTAAAACCTTATTAATTAATTCCTTAAACGTGCTCTTAGTGTCAAAAGTGCATAAAAATTAAAACTTTATTTAAACAATCATATAACTTCTACAAATTAAACACACCAAGGTTGTAATATATAAATACACAATGGTTTATTACATTACCAAAACACCGTTGAGGGTATCCTTTCGATGGGATCCCTCACAGGCATAAACTTAAAATAAAAGCCATACTTAGCGGAGACATATAAAAAAATACTCCTTCTTAGACAAACTAGCCATACTATCTATACCCTAATCGCCCTGGATCATGGCTCGACCTCCAGCGTCTGGTTCGTAAGGAGTTCCATCCAACTCCTAAACAACCTCCGTTTCATACATAGCTCCATCCAGCCCCTCATCAACATAATCCTCCATCGGGTCTTCTAATGTAAGTAAAGTAACCCACAAGAATACAGAAACATAGGGGATAAGAAACAGTTCTATCATCAAAAGCGGAAAAGAGTAATAGTAAATTATACAGTAATTGTCACATACATAACATCATCCAAAACCTAACAAACAAAGCATCCTCAATTTAATGTATCATCCTCTACCCCAAACTCATACAACTAGACTTTCATACTGACTTTGCCACCACGGATTTCTTTCACGCATTCCTCTCGGGGAATGTCAGTCAATTGTTCAAGCGACAGGTTCCAAATTCCTGGTGCACATTCTCTTCCATGGTGAGAACGCTCATGCAAAGCATGACACTATAGCTTCACGATGCTCCCGGTGCACATCCCGTCCACTCCCGAGGGTGCTCAATGAAATTCAATGACACTATAGCTGCACAACTTATTTCTAAGGTGGAGCGATCTAGCGAGAACTCTTGACCTCGTGTAGTATATTACCAATACACGGTTGTGAACAACAATACCGACCTTGTGTATTATATTACCAATACACGTGAATCTCACCAACCCATTTTAACAACATCCTAGTGCCTTAACCTTCCACTAGAACTCAACACATATTCTAGGTCACCATACCGCATTAAAATACATCATCTAGGTTAGGCATCTCTAAGTCACCATTATTCTCACACCCACAACAAATAACTATCTCTCGAACAACATATATATCTTGGCTTAAAATCCACTAAGGACAATATTAACAACCGGGCAGATCATGCATAACATAACATCAGAAAATATTCCAACACCACAATATATCACATAAGCAATTCAATAACAATCATAAATTCAATCAACCTCAGATAAGATAAAATCATTCTAACGTCGATAAACCTACAATCCCCGAATCACCATTGGTTTAACAGAAAAGGTTTCCAATGTGATTTTGGTCTTGTCGATTACCCGACTACTAGTAGGGTTTAGGCCGCCCTACACAATTATCATATAATCTACTAATTATCGATTCCGATGATAGGTTGATGCTTTCCCCCACCTGAGTTAGCACTGGAATTCCGACTTCGACGATCCTCGTTATCACACCACAGTTTAACAGTTTCTCCTTAACCAAACAATACAACTATAATTAATCAACAAAATCACTCTTAACCTAACTAGCTAGGTCTCGGCCTCCTAATTCAAAATAGGGTTAGGATTCTTTTCTCATTCCAAGCTTTTGGATTCTAGTTCCTATAGTCTTAGATAGCTTAGATAAATTATCATAATTTGGAAATATTAACAAAATAATTTAATATCCCTTTTAATTAAGTTTCGGTCTTACTTAGTAAAACAGGCTAGGAAATTCATTTTAGTTCATGCTATTGGTTTTAGATTACATAGATACTTAAGAGTATTAAGCAATCATTAGAATTCATTAAATTAACAAAATCTATAAACTCCTAAACCCTAGATTTTCGGCCAACACCATAAAATTAGGATAGAAATATTTGTTGAAGTTAAGCTCTTAGATTATAACCATATAGGTATTAGAGAGCGTGATACAAGTGATAGAATTAAGTAATGACACAAAAACTTCACACTCACTTTCTCACCTAGGTTCGACCAAGAATGGTTAATAGGGAAGGAAAATGACTTTGATCACATGCTTTTGGATAATGAAGTAGGGATCATATCTAGATCATATAAATTGGTTTCACATTTTTATGATTTTTCTACAAATTTCTAGAATTATTACAAGTTCTAGATCTGGAAATGGAAAACTATGAAACATGAAGAACGAAAGCTTAAAAAAGAGATGAGATGATCATGTTACCTCAAGTTAGGAAAGTAGAAGAAGAATAGATGATGATCTTGGCAAGCTTTGTAATCGAATCACTTGGAGCTCTTGAAGAATGAAAATGGAGTTTAAGTGTTTTTGGTGAAGAAATGAAGAGGATGAAGAAGATGAGTGAAATGGTGAGGGAGGCCACGGTTTGGTGGGTATATTTAGGAGTAATCTTATGCCTTGTTTGGTTTTTTAAGCTTAGATTAATAGCTTTTAGGAATATTTAATTAATATAAGCTTAACCATAGTTAATAATTATCTTAACTAAGGTTACCTTGCTAACTAAGGTTAATTAATATGTGGCTCACATTTAGTGGAGGGTGTGGCTGATTTTGGACCACATAACCTAACCATGTTTCCTTGACCATGGTTAAAATCTAACTTAACCTTGGTTAGGTTAAGCTAAAAGGGTATTTTGGTCACTTCACCTAAATTTACATTTAATGCTTCATAAATGCTTGGTGAGTCATGGTGGTGACTCACCCCATGACTCAGCTCCTCCAGTGTCTAGTTTTGTCTCTGCACCTCTCTTCTCGACTCCGTCGGTTCCCCAATTAGGGTTTTACGCCCGTATAAAAGCGTAATATTTCGTTTTCAATTGAAAATTTTCAAACTAACCAAACTCATTGGAAATATGATTTAAATATAAACCATTTCGTTTACGAGTCAAAATTAGGTTTTCTGATATTAAAATCTTACTGTCAATGAAAATACCGACTGTTTTCCGTTCGAACTTTCGCCAAAATTCGCCCGAATACACATAATATTTTATTTCTGATCAAAAATTTGGAAAGTAGAATTCCCCACGATCAAAATATAAAAAATCTACAAATTTCAGTTTTCTAGTCAAATTAGGGTTTTCTGTCAGTTTAAAAATTATACTGTCAGTTAAAAACGCAGACCGGTTTCCGTCTGAGTTTTAAACCCAAATTTTAACAAGAGCTTTCTACCGTAGAGTAAGTTCTAGATATGATTTTGTTTTCTCCAAAATCATTTCCTAAGTCTCAAATAAAAATATAAATAAATATATTTTCACCTTAACTCGGGTCATCTCATAGTTACCCGTTTTTGGAAATAAAACGTAATTTACTGGTTGCTTTCGGAAAATAATGTTTTCTCAACATTTATCTTTTCAAAATATGGTGATAAATTTTTTTCTTCTTTTTAACCTCATAACAACAATAACGTAATCAAATCACACTTAAATACCTAATGTATATAAGTCATACAACTATACTGCCTCATATGTTCTCACACCTAGATTATTATCAGTTTAGTTTATTCTTAAAACATAATATAACATAACAGGACCTAAGCTGGTCGTAACTAACAGACGCTACAACCAATAGAAGCGGTAACAGCATGCCCCAAACTAGAGAGCCTTCTTCGTCTTGTAGAAATCATACCCTTTGTGCGGCTCTGATATGTTTGTAAGGGTGAGACGCCAATATATGGATTTAACACAATAAATAAATGAACGACACAAAAGAAGGCACATACATATATACATGTTTATAATAACATAAGCATCCATATTATAGCAGACAGTTTATCAATGGGTTCTGTGAACACCCATTTTTGTCCGTCTTCATTTTATTCTAATTTTTATGATATCATGTTTCAAGGAGACTAATAATAATAAGAGAGAAAGAAGAAAAAGAAAATAATGAAGAAATGAGGGGGTGTTCCAGTCCATTACCTTGGATTTAATGTTGGACGGGGTGATCCCTTCCAGTCCATTACATTTGCTGTTGGACGGGGAGGTCTCATCCATCACATTATTAACTTGCTGTTGGACACGGTCCAGGCCAGTCAATTGCATTGGGCTTGTTGTTGGACGCGGTACAAGATAGTCCCTTGCTTTGGACTTGCTGTTGGACACGGTCCAGTCCAGTCCATCGCACTTGCTGCTGGATGGGGTGGGAATAAACAAAATCATTCTTATTCTGCTCTCATTTGGTAACCCTTATTCTTTTCATTGATATTATTTATAAATTTCTCTTGACATTCTTATTTTTCTATGTCTCTGTTCACTGAATAAGTTAGTAAAACGTTTCACTTCTACGTTTCATTTCTCTCCTATTTTCAAGAGGCAAAATTATTTATTTTACATAAAAATAGAAGATGGTCACTTGATTGAAACAATCTATTTTCTGGGTTGCCCTATGACAAGTGTCATGTTCAACCCTTCTGATTTTGAGGTTGTCCTATGGACTTACGTGCCATGTTCAACCTCATTTAGTTTTAATAAAAAGATTCCCAACGGGTAAAACAAATATTTCAAAGTTACTAATAACTTACACAACTAATTTTGGGTAACCATTTATGGTTGTTCTAGGGTGCCGTGGGGTTAAGCCTCCATGCCTTCCCTAGACATAATCGACTCCCGAACCCAAAGCTTTTCTTAAAAGGTTTTCCAACTTCCTTGAAATAAAATAAAGTTGGTGGCGACTCCATGTTTTCTCTCTAAGAGAAAGAACAGGTCGCTACAGATGGCGACTCCATGTTTTCTCTCTAAGAGAAAAAACAGGTCGCTACAGATGGCGACTCCACTGGGGACTTCTTTTAAGAGAGTCAAGCCCGTAAAAATTGGTTTTGTAAATTTTTAGTAATATGTAGCTTATTTGTTTTACCTTTTACGATTATATCGTGCTGTTTTTCTCCTTACAATAATTAAATGACAAAACTAAAAAATGTTTTTATTTTAGTGATGTCTGTTTGGGTTGCCCTTTTGGTTGGGTTTTTCCTCTTATTTAAATGAGAAGATTTAGTTGTACGTATATTTTAACTCACGTTATTGTTATATATGCTTCACTAACAATGTTTTTGTTTCCTTCTCCTTTCTTTTCTATTTCCCATGTTTTAACAATAGGGTAGAGGACTTGTAACCATTTTATATATACCTATGTTTGTGTTTTGCAGGTTTTTTCTTGCCTTCTCTTTTTATTTTTACTTTTAAGTGTTATAGGTTTGTATGCCCCCTTCACACACATCACTATCACATATTGCACACACATTTAGCTCTATACCTGAGCTTGCTCAAAAACCCAAGGATTAGGCTGTGCTCTGATATTGTTATTGAAGAGGTCTTGTACCTCCCTGATACTTGTCAGTTCACCACTCCGATTGTACATGAGATCATGGAATAGTCATATTGAGAGTCTTTATCCCTACTTATGGCTAGATTCGTGAATCATATCCTTATGAGGGCAATCTGGGGACCATGACTTCTAGAGGTCTAGACCCGTCCCAACTTTCACTAATAAAGTAGACCTAGTGGCCAACCTGTTTAGAGTCCTAACCTTAGGGCGCGCCCATCCTTAGGTTTTACATGGCTTAGGACAAAAGGGGTCGCGCATCCCAACTTGTCATGCATGCTCATCGTGAATATTCACAAAACTAGCGGCGTCACATTGCTGCCCCAAACCTGAATGAAATATTCGAATATTATTGCACACCTAATAGGCTATATGTCATAATGAAGGTAATGCATACCCATCAGGGTGTTCAACCCCATTGGGTCCATGCAACATGAATCATGCAAGATATATTTGTTTCACTATACTCATTTTTTTGTTGTGTCTCTTTGTTGGAAGATTTTGGTATTCACCTTATAGCAAGAACATGGAAAAGTTTGGTTCAGAAAAGAGTACTAGCAACGCGAGTTGTCCCAAGAAAAATATCAAGATCGATGTGACACTCAATGACGTGAAGAGATTATGTGAACTCAGCCAGCAAATGCCAGAAAAAGCACGCTCAGACTTTGTCAGCAAGTATGGTAGAATATTAGACCTGTTGCGTGTTCCAGTGGAAGCTCCCGCTCTGAGTGCATTGGCCCAATATTGGAACTCAACTTTGAGGTGTTTTGAATTACCTAACTTGGACATCACTCCAACCATGGAAGAGTATGCTTATATGCTAAGACTGCCAATTCAAAAGAAGACTCGCTTCTACATGTATTATGGCCAACATGTAACAGATCGGAAAATAGTAAGTCTATTGAGCTTCAACCGGAACAGATAGAGAAAACAGAAAAGGGAACCACCAAAAGGTTGAAGAGGCGATTTTTGGAAGTGTGTCTCAACAAGCTGGGCCAGCAACAACGATGGGTTACTTTCAACAAAGTACTAGCCCTCATGATATATGGGTTGGTGCTCTTTCCTTTTGTACCAGATCTGATTGATCAGTCAGCCACAGATGTTTTCTATAGGGTCGAAGAATATGGTGTAAACCCGGTCCCTGCTATCTTAGCTGAAACTTTCCTCTCCCTAAAGGTTTGTCATCAGAATCAACAAGGGAATCTGCGATGTTGTGCGTCAATATTGTATGTCTGGATCATGACTCACTTGTACGCTCGTGATAAAATCGATAGAACAGATGACCCGCTGAAAGGGTTCACTCGCATGCAACTAAAGCCACGTAAGCTATATGAGTGGAAACAGGAGTTTGATCAAATCGACTTGCGGTCGTTTAGTTGGATGTACCCATGGTATAATGGAGATTCAGTTGTATTCAGCTGTGGAAGTTTGTCAAATGTTCCGTTGATGGGTCCCAGAGGTTGTGTATCATACTCACCAGCTTTGGTAATGCGTCAACTCAAGTGGACACAGGATGAACCCCCCAAAGAGCTGCTCAATGGGATATTCTTCCTATACCAAGAAGGTGAAGGCATCAAGAGTCAAACGATAGCAATAAGGTCAGCATGGAATGATATTCATATAAAAGGATCGGAAGAATTAGGAAGGCGAGTCATAGCTCACACAAAAAGATATGAAGTATGGAGAGAAGCATGAAGAGGTTTCCCTCCAAGACCCGCATCCCCTCTCCGTAAGGAAAATAATCCTCCAACCAAAGATCAAATGTTGAAAGAGATTGAAGTTTTAAAAGCTCAAATGAGGGTTTTTGATGAGATATACCAAGCTGCCGAAGTAACCGTTATCACGCTCCGAAGACAAGTGCAGAAGCTGAGTTTACAAATTGAGCATTTAAAGGATGAATGCGCCGATGCCCATGAAGCCCCGAATCGTATAAAAAGGGCAAGAAAAGACAAAGAAGCAGAAATTCAGGGGCTGCTGGCAAAAATAGGATGTCAAGAGAAGATGCTTGTCAAACTTCAGAAAAGGAAAGAAGAGCTCGAGACAAATATAGGGGTTCACGTTAAAACAATACATGTACTAGAAGAGAGGGTCGAATCCCTGCAGGAATCCTTAGCCCAAACAGAAGTGTACTCTGACCGAGGGTGGGACGAAGCAGCCAAGTATCGCGAGCTATTAGCGGAAGCCAACATGAGAGAAAGTTGGCTTAGAAACAAGATAAAAAACTCTGAAAGGGTTGAAGCTCAACCTCACGTAGAATGGGTAAAGGGATGGAAATTGGTGGTGAAAGATGTAATGAATGAAAAGGAAGCATGGAAGAGAAAATACGAGGACGTGATGGATAAGCTCCAATATCACACTTCCCAGCTGGTGGAGCGGTTTGAAGAAGCATTCGTCCACATGCGTATGAACCATTTCCTTCAGCTACCACCGAAGGTGACCGAGTTCTTCAATCATTTTGGGAAACTTGCCAGAGGGTTCAGGAAAAAGAAGATAAGGCTCTTAACATAGAACTTTGTAGACCTCGAAGAAGGATGGAAACCATCAATGTAGTTTTTTATTTTGATCGAAGACTCATGATTTGTATCGGAATATTTATAATGAAAGGGAATTTTTCAACCATATCTATCGAGGAGTGTATTCTCCCTTAGATATGTCATCAACTGTGTTTCTACCCTATAAACGACGTGTTTTCTGCGTAAAAATGAGGACGTTGCTAGCACGGGTGTGGTCCATCAAGGAGTAGATTCTCCCCTGGACTTAACACCAACTGCACTCAAACTAGAGGGAACCATACCACTAGATTTGATTGCAGGATGAGTTTTCTTGCTATAGGTGTATACGACAGTCTTCCTGAGAGTACTCTCACGATCGAATAAAGGATGATAACTTGCACATGCATGCATACACACACACAAAATTTTGGATTGACTAATGAGTTTTTCTTATTTGCTTCACAGAGTCGCATCCTTCTGAGGATTCAGGAACCATTGCGCGACCTAGGAAAGGTAATACCAACCAAACCCGAGTTTACGATATCAGATCTCGGACCAGGATGACTGCCAATGCGTCTGAGGAAGGAAGAAATCTAAGCTCTGAGATAGATGATGTGAGGGGAAGAATGAGCGAGATGGCCGAAACCCAAGCAAGATTAGAAGCCATACTACAAGATATGAGGGAATCTCTCAGCATGCTTAGTGCGAACAGAGATGCAATTGAACCGAGTAGGCAGCGAATTTCTTCTGTGGTAACAGCACCAATGTTTTCAAACATTAGCACGGGTCTCATTCAGGGAGTGTCTGGACCCGACCAGACACATCACACGGCACCAATAACACTTCCCATTGGAGAAGGATGTCCCCCTTTTGAGAATGCCTATCATGAGGTCCCGGGCTACACCGCGCCAACATGGGAGCAACCACATGTATCTATTCACAGCTAGTCAGCGGGAGTCCAGGCTGGTAAAGATAAGATGAGAGATGAATGGATGGAGAAAATGGAAGAACAGATAAAAGCGATAAAAGGCCCGAGTACCTACGACCCTCTCCAGATAGAAGAACTCTGCCCCGCCACAGATGTCGTGATCCCCAAGGACTTCAAGATTCCTGACTTCTCCAAATATGATGGAAGTGGGAACCCACGATTTCACCTCATTAGTTATGCCACCAAGATGGCAATCTGGTCCAAGGATGACAAATTCCTTATCAGCTTTTTTCACGAAAGTTTGACCGGCCTCGCCTTAGAATGGTACCTTCAATTGGACCATTCCAAGATCTTGCGATGGATAGAATTGACTGACTTATTTATGGACCAATACAAATTTAACCTGGATGCAGCCCCGAGTTGTGAACAATTGACTACACTACAGAAAAGAAGTGAGGAGCCCTTCAAGCAATATGCCCAAAGGTGGAGGAGTTTGGCCGCACAAGTTCAGCCACCGTTGACTTTATCTGAAATATGCTCATACTTTCTAGGAACCCTCGGAGCACCTTTCATAGGGGCCATGGCTGGGGCTGCCTACAAATATTTCTCTGACTTGATCGCCGTCGGTGAAAGGATTGAGTTTTTGGCAAGAGCTGGAAAGCTCCCCATGAATGATGGTGAAGGAAGTGCATCTCGGAAGGGATTTCAACCAAAGAAGAAGGAAGTTGAGGTGAATTATGTACAACACCAACGGAATTTTAATCCTCAGTACCAAGCACCCTATAACCCTAACCAACATATCCCATACCAGACACAAACCCCACTTTACCCATCCTCACAAACCAACACTTACCCGCAAAACCAAATCAGCAATATTCCTACCCTGCAACCATATAACCTTACCCGCCCATCATACACCCGTTACTCGTCTGCACCCCCACAAAACCGCCCAAACTACCCTTCGCCTCGCCCAAATTTCCCAAACCAAGGACGTTTCCAGAATCCAAATCTGCCACCCTTCCCGAAATTGTCCATCTCTAATGCGGATTTATTCCAACAATTGTTTGAACGCCACTTGATTGAGGGAAACCCTGTACGTCCCTTAGAACCACCATTTCCTGCTTGGTACATTCCAAATCAGACTTGCATGTATCATATGGATGTTACATGGCATTCTATTGAGGATTGCGAAGCCTTTAAGACAGCAGTGAGAAAGTTGATTGCTTGTGGAGACTAGGGTTCGAAGAAGAGGACGGGCCTAATATCGTTAGGAATCCCATCCCGAATCATAATGATGGAAATTGAGTAAACAATTTGGAGGTAATAGAGTCCCCAATCAGGAAGGTGCTGGAACTACGAGTGCCAATGCAGAAGATTTTCGAAGAACTGAAGAAGGTGGGATACAACATTGTTGCACCAGTGAGGTTTCCAAGAGAAGAAAGGGGGTACGCCAAGGATCTAAGGTGTGACTATCATCATGGGCAAATGGGGCACGATATCGAAACTTGTTGGGATTTCAAAGTCCAGGTTCAGAAGTTACTCACCTTGGGGGTAATTCAAGTCATACGAGGTGCTGCAGAGGAAGTCAATGTAGTTGAGAAAGTTGTACCCCGAGTACCACCCTTGAACAAACCTTCAGACCCAGAAAGAGTCATCGTAAGGGTGAGCAAGCCAACTCCTTTGCTTATGATGATACACATGCTGTACCATGGAATTATGAACAGAAAGTTGAACTAATTGGAGCTGCGGGGGAGACCTCGAAGGCCCAAGTTACTAATATTGTGAGAATTGGAGGCATTACAAGGAGCGGGCGATGCTACACCCCTGCTGAAGAAAAAATGATGAAGGAAGCCGAAGAAGACAAAACTATGGGTGAAAGAAAAGGGAAAGAAGAAGAAGAGTTTCTGAAGATCATGCAGCAAAGTGAATATGATGTGGTAGAACAATTGAAGAAAACTCCTGTAAGGATATCTCTTTTGTCGCTTGTCTTGACATCAGAATTGCATCGCAAGGCATTATTGAAGGTGTTGATTGAAGCGTATGTCAAGCCTGACGTCACTCCGAAAAATGTGGTAAGTATGGTGGACCCAATCAGGCATGTCAACATGATTACTTTCTCGGAAGATGAAGTGGCCTCGAAATCCCGCAGTAGTACCAAAGCCTTACACATCACCCTAAAGTGTAAGGGGTTTGTGATTGCAAAGGTGCTTGTGGATGGTGGTTCGGCGTTGAATGTGGTTCCAATGTCCACACTCGAGCAACTGAATATAAGCGTGGCGGATTTGACACCACAAGAAATAATTGTGCGAGCCTTTGATGGGACAGTAAGAGGAATCTTAGGAGAGATAACTCTGTCCCTTGAAATAGGGCCTAGTTCTTTCCCTGTCCTCTTTCAGGTCATGGAAATCCAACCAGCTTACACCATGCTTCTGGGGAGGCCTTGGATTCATGAAGCAGGAGTAGTCCCATCGACTTTGCATCAGTGGTTGAAGTATATCCAAGACGGATCCATTATTACTGTCCGTGGTGAAGAGGAAATCATGCTGACGAAGCCCACCATAGTACCTTATGTGGAAAGTGCAGAGCAGATGGAAGATGACTCACTGTGTAATTTTGAGGTATTGAAGTCAGAGAACAAGAAAAGGGAACCCCCAATGAAGAATGTGAATGAAGTAGTAGTCCGCATCATGGAAAAGAATGGGTATCAAAGAGGAAAAGGCCTAGGGCCTCAGCTGCAAGGGATCTCTCGGCCAATTGAAGAGGTTGTGAGAGAAGGAGGGCACGGATTGGGGTATCATCCCAAACTGACAGAAGGGATGAAATTCATGACTCTTGAGAACAAGGAAGAAGAAGAGCACGGGAAAAAGTATCTTCCCCTCCTGACGGAGACTTTCCCAGTAGCTGCTGAAGTTATCAGTCCCGCAAAGTCATTTTCCCCTCACTTCACTATCAGCACACTTGAAGAGGAGCTGGATGAGAACCATGTCATCTATCTCCCTGCTAGCAATGAAGTTCTCAACAATTGGCGGTCTGAATCATTTATTGATGTTATTTCCATAAAGTAATTATCGTATTGTACTTATTATGAACTGATGTTTACTTTCTTTGAGACATGAATGAAAATGTAACACTTTGTCCGGTGTTTTCCTTTTGATTCCATCGTTTCTTTTCTCTCTCTTTCATTTATTTATTTTGTCTAAGCTTTTTGTCATAAATAAGACCCTTGCCTATACTTCTCCTATTCCTGACTTTTTCTTCCAGGAATACTTCTCCCACTAAAGATTTACCTCGGGAAAGGAACTTTGAAAACTCATTTATTGATTCCCTCGCGGCCGCTGATGAATACGGCCTTGAATCCGAAGAGGAAGAAGATGACATTGAAGGATTCATGAAAGCAGTGAAACGGTCAGAGGAGGGGATGAGCTCGAATGATGAGGTTGTAGAAGTGATCAATATGGGAACCGAGGAAGACAAGAGGGATTTGAAAATAGTGGATAACCCAGAGCGAGAAGAAATGGTTGCACTATTCAAAGAGCATCTGGATGTTTTTGCATGGTCCTACAGAGATATGCCAGGTTTAGATCCTGAGATAGCATCGCATAAAATTCCCTTATACCCAGATGTGGCTCCATAGAAGAAAAAATTAAGGAGAATGCATCCTGAGATGTCGCTAAAGATCAAGGAAGAAGTGACCAAGCAGTTGGAGGCTGGCTTTCTGGAAGTAGCTAGACACCCGGAATGGGTAGCTAATATTGTTCCAGTACCAAAGAAGGATGGAAGGGTCAGAGTGTGCGTGGACTACCGAGACCTGAATAAAGCCAGTCCAAAGGATGATTTCCCCTACCTCATATTGATGTCCTTGTAGACAGTACAGCTAGAAGTCACAGGTTTTCTTTCATTGACGGGTATTCTGGGTACAATCAGATCCTCATGGACAATGACGATAAAGAAAATACAACTTTTATCACCCCTTGGGGAACTTTTTGTTACAAAATGATACCTTTTGGATTAAAAAATGCTGGGGCCACTTACCAACGTGCTATGGTAGCATTGTTCCATGATATGATGCATAAGGAGGTAGAGGTATATGTTGATGATATAGTGGCTAAGTCCAAGGAAGGAGAAAGCCATGTGGCAGTTTTGAGAAAGTTGGTCGAGCGGCTAAGAAAGTACAAGTTGCACCTCAACCCTGCAAAATGTACTTTCGATGCATCTGCAGGGAATTTACTTGGCTTTGTTGTCAGTAGAGAAGGAATAAAAGTGGACCCGACCAAGGTGGAAGCAATACGTGACATGCCAACACCTAAGAGCGAGCGAGAATAAGGGGTTTTCTTGGAAGATTGAACTATATTGCACGCTTCATTGCGAATCTGACTAGCACATGCGAACCAATCTTCAAACTCCTCAGGAAGAATAACCCAGGAAGATGGGATGATGACTGTCAAGAAGCCTTTGATAGGATAAAGGCATATCTACTGAATCCCCCAGTATTGGTACCACCTACCCGAGGTCGTCCATTGTTACTCTATCTCACCATACTGCCAACCTCAATGGGGGCAATGCTAGGACAATAAGATGAGTCTGGCAGGAAAGAGCAAGCAATTTACTATCTGAGTAAAAAGTTTAACGCCTGTGAGGCTTGTTATATGGCAATCGAGAGGACTTGTTGTGCACTGGCATGGACCTCCAGAAGACTCAGACAGTACATGTTATATCACACCACTTGGCTAATTTCTCGAATGGATCCTTTGAAGTATATCTTCGAAAGTCCTCATATCTCCTTAAGGGTTTCGAAGTGGCAAGTGATATTGTCAGAATTTGACATCAAATATGTGACTAGAAAGCCCGTCAAAGGAAGTGTGATTACTGACCATTTAGCGGAGAATCCTCTTGAGGATGGGTGGCCTGTCAATTCCGAGTTCCCAGATGGAGAGATAATGTCACTCGAGGAAGATGAGGAACATGAAGATGTGTGGAAAATGTATTTTGATGGAGCAGTCAATATGCATGGCAGCGGTATAGGGGCAATGGTTATCTCACCAAATGGCAAGCAATACCCGATGGCCGTAAAACTGAAATTCGAATGTACAAATAATATTGCAGAATACGAGGCACGTGCTGGTGGATTGCAAATGGCACTTGAACTGGGTATAAAGCCATTGAAAGTCTTCGGGGATTCAGCTTTAATCATTTACCAAGGCAATGGTGAATGGCAGACCAAGGACTCCAAGTTGATTTCGTATCAGAAATACTTGTCTCAGTTGATTGCAAAGTTCGACGAGATTACTTTCTCGCATTTAAGTCGAGACAAGAATCAATTTACTAATTCTTTAGCCACACTAGCTGCCATGACCAAGCTGGATATCCATATCAATGTCCAACCCATCCAAATTAGAGTGCAAGATGAACCGATGTACTGTGCTCATGTGGAAGGAGAACCTGATGGTAAGCCTTGGTATCATGATGTCAAGCGATATATTCAGACCAAGGAATACTCGGTAGAGGCGAGCGAAGTAAATAAAAGGACCATCCGAAGATTGGCTATGGCCTTTTTCTTAAACAAGGAAGTCTTGTACAAAAGAGGATATGATGGTACCCTACTCAGATGTGTGGATGCTCGCGAAGCTAAATGGATCATGATCGAAGTTCATGAAGGAATCTGTGGGACTCATGCCAATGGTCACATGATGGCTAGGAAGATCTTGAGAAGTGGCTATTATTGGTCTACTATGGAGTCATATTGTATGGAGCATGTTCGTAAATGCCATAAATGCCAGATGCATGCAGACCGGGTTAATGCACCTGCGTTTTCATTGCACATTTTAGCATCCCCATGGCCTTTTTCGATGTGGGGAATAGATGTCATCGGTCCCATTAATCCCAAGGCTTCCAATGATCATCGTTTCATTTTGGTGGCGATAGACTATTTCACTAAATGGGTAGAAGCTGCTTCATTAGCCAGCATAACTCAAAGGGTGTTTCTCAAATTCCTCAAAAAGGACATTGTCTGTAGATACGTGATCCCAGAGAGGATAATCACAGATAATGCTGCCAATCTTAATGGTACTGAGATTCAAAAGTTTTGCGATGGTTTCAAAATCAAACACCACAATTCGGCTCCTTATAGGCCTCAAATGAATGGTGCATTTGGAGCAGTAAACAAAAATGTCAAGAAGGTCGTTGCCAAGATGGTTGTAAACTACAAGGACTGGCACGAAATGCTGCCATATGCTCTACATGCTTATCGGACTAACGTACGATCGAGCACTGGGGCAACCCCCTTCTCTCTGGTGTACGGGATGGAGGCTGTCTCACCTATCAAAGTAGAACTCCCTTCGCAAAAAGTCTTGATGGAAGCAGACTTAGAAGAATCTGAGTGGGTGAAAACTCGATATGAGCAGTTGAACATGATAGAAGAGAAAAGGCTGGCAACTATCTGTCACGGGCAATTGTATCAAAACAGAATGGCAAGAGCTTTCAATAAAAAGGTTCATCCTAGAGAATTTCGTGCAGGAGACCCGGTCTTAAAGAAAATCCTCCCTAGTTAAGAGGATACCCGAGGAAAATGGGCACCAAATTATGAAGGTCCTTATATTGTCAAACAAGCGTTCTTGGGAGGTGCTTTGATTCTGCAAAACATGGATGGGGAAGAGCTACCAAGGCCAGTAAATTCTGATGCTGTGAAAAATTTCCACGCTTGAAGGCCCGCTAGGGTGAAAACCCGAAAAGGCAGCATAGGCAAAAGTTAGGGCAAAAGAACAATGAAAACAAAAGGAAAGCAAAGGCCCGCTAGGTTGAAAACCCGAAAGGGCAGCCTAGGCAAAAGTTAGGGCAAAAGAACAATAGAAAAGCAAAGGCTCGCTAGGTTGAAAACCCGAAAGGGCAACCTAGGCAAAAGTTAGGGCAAAGAAACCTTAGGCTGAAAACCTACAAGGGCATCCTAGGAGGAGGATAGGGTCCAACACTTCTGCAAGCACCCACCATACCGGGGCAATTTTATCCGGCTGAGTATACAGGGGCAAAATTATTAAGGAATGATCGAAGAAGGTGTGTTTGAGGAATCAGAAACAGGAGCCAAGATCCGTGTCATCAAAAGGCTGAGGGGAATCAATTAAATGAAAATCAAAGGACCAACACTGGGGCAAATTTTATTTGATTTTCGTAATTTTCTTTGCTTATCTTTGTTTTTTAATCTTCATGATCCCTTTTGTAACTTTGTCCTCATTGTTATTGTCTCTTAACAACCTAAATTCTCATATTAAGGCAAGAGGTTTTCTTCCACACTCCCATGTCGTGGTCACTCTCATGTCTCAATAAAAGTAAATATAATTTTAATGGTATGATTTGATAACTCTAATGGTAGCACCAATGAATGGTTTAAACCAAGAGGGCTCAATACTTCAGATTCAGTGGAAGATATAGCATGCACTGGACGATAAAAGAATGATGCAAATAAGCTTGAGAAGACAAACATAACATCCAGAGTTTATTAGATTCTTGGGTGACCAATGTTGTTAAAAGAATGAGTGATGCCTCTTCCCAGAGTGACCGGTGAACAAGGGTTTGGTTGGTCGAAGTTTTTCCAGGGAGAAATTGGTTCCGTTGTCCTCAAAAGGAAGGGATTCTCATTTGTTTTAGATCACTGATTATTTATCTTCGAGCTCTGAGGCTCACCGCACCTTTATTTTCAAGCTCTAAGGCTCATTGCATGTTCACTTTCTGTTGGACGAAGAGGTTCCGTCCATTGCATATTTATTTTCTGTTGGACGAGGAGGTTCCGTCCATTGCATGTTTATTTTATGTTGGATGAGGAGGTTCCGTCCATTACATTTAATTTTCTGTTGGACGAAGAGGTTCCGTCCACTGCATGTTTGTTTTCGAGCTGAGGCTCACTGCATTTTTATTCTCGAAGCTCTGAGGCTCACAACAAGTTTATTTTCGATCTCTGAGGCTCACTTCAATTATATTTTCGAGCTCTGAGGCTCACTGCAAGTTTATTCTCGAGCTCTGAGGCTCACAACAAGTTTATTTTCGAGCTCTGAGGCTCACTGCAAGTTTAATCTCGAGCTCTGAGGCTCACAACAAGTTTATTTTTGAGCTCTGAGGCTCACTGCAATTTTATTTTCGAGCTCCGAGGCTCACTGCAAGTTTATTTTCGAGCTCTGAGGCTCGCTGCAAGTTTATTTTCGAGCTCTGAGGCTCACTGCAAGTTTATTTTCGAGCTCTGAGGCTCACTGCAATTTTATTTTCGAGCTTTGAGGCTCGCTGCAAGTTTATTTTCGAGCTCTGAGGCTCGTTACAAGTTTATTTTCGAGCTTTGAGGCTCACTATATTTTTTTATTCTTGAGCCCTGAGGCTCACAACAAGTTTATTTTCGAGCTCTGAAGCTCATTACAATTTTATGTTCGAGCTCTAAGGCCCGCTGCATATTTACTCTCTTGTTGGACGAGGAGTTTCCGTCCACTGCAATTATGTTTTCAAACTGTAAGGTTTTATTCTGAGCTCCTCATGTTTTTTCGGACAAAATATATGTTCATTTTTCTTTACTTGTCCATTACTACAATACATGAAAAGTCACGACTAATCATGTCTTCTAGCATGCAATAAGTAAAGAGGGGCAACTGTGAACACCCATTTTTATCTGTCTTCATTTTATTCTAATTTTTATGATATCGTGTTTCAAGGAGACTAATAATAATAAGAGAGAAAGAAGAAAAAGAAAATAATGAAGAGAGGAAGGGGTGTTCCAATCCATTACCTTGGATTTGATGTTGGACGGGGTGATCCCTTCCAGTCCATTGCATTGGGCTTATTGTTGGATGCGGTCCAGGACAGTCCCTTGCTTTGGACTTGTTGTTGGACGCGGTCCAGTCCAGTCCATTGCACTTGCTGCTGGAGGGGATGGTCCCGTCCATTGCTTTGCACTTGCTGCTGGATGGGGTGGTCTCGTCCATTGATTTGCACTTGCTATTGGACGGGGAGGTCCCGTCCATTGCTTTGGACTGGTTGATGGACGGGGTGGTCCCGTCCATTGCTTTGCACTTGCTGCTGGATGGGGTGGTCCCGTCCATTGCTTTGAACTTGCTAGTGGACGGGGTCGTCCCGTCCATTGCTTTGCACTCGCTGTTGGACGGGGTGGTCCCGTCCATTGCTTTGCACTCGCTGTTGGACGGGGTGATCCCGTCCATTGCTTTGCACTTGCTGCTGGACGGGGTGGTCCCGTCCATTGCTTTGCACTCGCTGTTGGACGGGGTGGTCCTGTCCATTGGTTTGCACTTGCTGCTGGACGGGGTGGTCCCGTCCATTGCTTCGCACTTGCTGCTGGACGGGGTGGCCCCGTCCATTGCGTAAGACTTTTTGTTGGACGCGGCTCAGTCCAGTCCATTACACTTACTGCTGGACGGGGAGGTCCGTCCCGTGTATATCTACTTTTGCATATCTAAGTTTCTGTTGGATGAAGAGACTCCATCCACTTCCAATCAACAAAAAGGAAAGGAAACTGAGTTACACCTCCTACCCACTTTACATACCAAGCAAGACCCCTTTGCACCTCCTCTACCCATTGGTCTTTTCTTTTTTCCTCATCTCCTCCCTCGTCTTAACCTAGCAACCCTAATCCTAACCCTAAAAAGCCATCATACCCATCAGACAAAACCCCCCATCTCCTTCTCTTTTCAAACACGCAACCTTCAGGATAAATCACCTCATTTCTGCTACTCACGCCGCCCCATCTGGACACATGCTATTTCTGCTCAAAACCCCCCCATCTCTTTATCTTTTCAGGCGTGCAACCCTCACATCAAATCACCTCCTTTTTGCTACTCATGCCATCCCATCTGGACACACGCTATTTCTGCTCAGCACCCCCTTTGCACCTCCTCTACCCATTAGTCTTTTCTTTTTTTCCTCATCTCCTCCCCCATCCCCTTCTCTTTTCAAGCATGCAACCCTCACATCAAATCACTTCCTTTCCGCTGCTCAGAACCGCCCAAGCCTTGGGTTTCGTACAAACCAACCTTGAAGCCAATGGAGAAGAAGTAAGAAGCCCTCTCCTCCGTCTATAAAAGGAAAGGAAAAAGAGAAGAAAAAGGAGGACATTTTTTTGAGAGGGACTTATGATCTGATATTTTCTTAGTGAGAAAAGAGAAAAGAGAGAGGGATTTTTATTGTGAGGAAGAGAGATCAGAGATCTGAGTTTCCTTTTCTCTTCCCTATTATTAGAGTGGCTAAGAAGGAAGAGCTGAAGGAGCCAGTGATATTGAATGTAAAGACTTCGATCTTGAAATCTTACCACCGGGAATAAACAAAATCATTCTTATTATGCTCTCATTTGGTAACCCTTATTCTTTTCGTTGATATTATTTATAAATTTCTCTTGACATTCTTATTTTTCTATGTCTCTGTTCACTGAATAAGTTAGTAAAACGTTTCACTTCTACGTTTCATTTCTCTCCTATTTTCAAGAGGCAAAATGTTTATTTTACATAAAAATAGAAGATGGTCACTTGATTGAAACAATCTATTTTATGGGTTGCCCTATGAATAGTGTCATGTTCAACCCTTCGGATTTTGAGGTTGCCCTGTGGAATTACGTGCCATGTTCAACCTCATTTAGTTTTAATAAAAAGATTCCCAACGGGTAAAACAAATATTTCAAAGTTACTAATAACTTACACAACTAATTTTGGGTAACCATTTATGGATGTTCCAGGGTGCCGTGGGGTTAAGCCTCCATGCCTTCCCTAGACATAATCGACTCCCGAACCCAAAGCTTTTCTTAAAAGGTTTTCCAACTTCCTTGATATAAAATAAAGTTGGTGGCGACTCCATGTTTTCTCTCTAAGAGAAAGAACAGGTCGCTATAGGTTCCACACCCCAAACATCAACATTGAAAAATTATGCGTGAACACTTCAATACATCATCTAAACATTCACACCTGATCTCCAGAGACCCCCAACGTCATTTAAAATGAGCTGATCAAGCTCGATTGCTAAAAGAGGCACGTCGATTTTGCCAAAGAGGCACGTCGATTTTGCCAAAAGAGGCATGTCGATTTTACCATAGCCCACTGTCCGGCACAGTGAGAACGTCGATTTATAGTTTTTCATTGTACGTCGATTGCTCAAAGGCACAATGAATATGTCGATTACATGAATATCATAAACATACCATGATTAAAAAATACGTCGAGACATGAATACCATTAAGATACCATTGTTAACTCGGTAGGCACGTCAGCCAAATATGCATGTAAAACATTTTGTTCTCGTCATTTTTCTTTGTGTTCAATCTTTCCTTTGCCGAAGCTCAAAGCTTGCGACCAACAAAGTTTTAACATTTTAAAACTTTCATTAAGAACACAGGACTTCAAAGTCCGAGTGCTCAATCACGAAACCCCTAGACCGATGCACCAGTCTTAGGTTCGTGGTAATAGAAAACATTATTAATCTTTTACCGTCGTTTATTAAGTCGTGCAGTAGATACACTGTCTACTGACCATCAAGTCTATAACGTCATAAGAACACTAGTACCCCGACATCTCGGTTACTAGGTTCCATATCATCATTTACGTCATTTTTCGTCTGTGAAAAACAAATCCAAAATAAGATCTCTGCAACTTATCCAAGTTACCGGAAATACGTCATTGAGTAAAACTCATTTACAGAAAATCCTTTCTACTTGAAATTCTTTTGTCAAACGTTAAATAATAAAAAATCTATTTTCCTTTGGAAACTCATTTTTCCCGAAATAACGTCAAATCATCAAGAATTCTTTTACTGAAACTTCAACCCTAAAAAAATAAATCAATTGAGATTAAATCTCTTTTCAAAATAAGTACTGCTGTTTTTAAACTCTCACCGTAAATAACTTCGAAACTTGCCGTCGTTTAGCATTTTCAAATAAAACGTTTTTAATTCAAACTTTGACCTTTCTTCTAAAATAATTTTCTTATATAATAAATAAGTTATTTTCGAATATTAATTTCACAAAATAACTTTTTATAAATATTACGAAATTTCTTACGTAAAAATTAGCAGTACAAAAATAATTTCACGGTTACGCCCTCACCGTGACTCATAAATTACTTTTACACTAATAAAATTAAAATAATAATATTTCTCAAAACTCACTATTTTCCCAAAACAATATTTTCCACCACTATTATATTCCAACATTTCCCATAAATCATTGAATTTAATTTTCACAGCTTATTAAAGCTTTTATCTGATTAATCGGTTGTGCACTGACCACCGTCAGGCCTCTCAAACAACATTCAATAACATCATTAGAATTATATCACCAGGCAGATCATGCATCATAGCAATATAATATACTACTGCAGATAATTAAATAAATTAAAAGCAGATCAATCACCGATACACAGATAAACAACACAACGTAAACAACATAAACAAATAACCACAACCACATATAAATTATATAAACTACACTAAAAGCAAATGGTTATTGAGAAAAATCCCTCAGGTAAGCTCCCCTTACCTCTCGAAGAACTTAGCTTCCGATTTAAAACTTTGTCGTGAATCCGGAAACCGTCAACGCACGTACATGATAATCTAGCTTATCCTTCATTAAACATAACACTCAATCAACAAACAAACAACTAAATCAAGCCTAAAATCCTACATGTTGGTTTCGGCCAAGGGCTGAATTTGGGGTTAGAAATCTCTAAAATTTCTAAACCTTTGGATTAATGATTCCTAGTTACTTAAAACCCTAAATCAATGATCATTGTACAAATATTGAAATTAAATCTTCCAATCCTTCGACAAATGATTTTCGGCCATGATCATTAAAATGGTTTAGAGACTCTAATTTAACTCAAACAACATATATATACTACCTATATAACTTATAAGATTGAATCTTGTAAAGAAAATGAACAAAATCCCCCCCCCCCCCCCCCCCACCACACACACACAAAACCCTAGGTCCTGCCTCCTCAGGTTAAATAGGTTCTAAAATTTTGTTTGATGCAACCTTCTAGATCTAGAATATAGAGGTAATAATAGGATTATAGAAATTGGTTTCATATTTTTAGGATTTTTCTATGATTTATGGTGATTTTACAAATTTCTAGATCTAGAAACTTAAAAGTGATGAACATAGATGAAATAGACTATGAATCATGAAACTTATTGAAGAACATAGACATGATTAGGGAAGGAGAATAGGATTCACCTCTTGAATATCAAAAACAAGTGAAGATCCAAGGACTTGCTTCACAAAATCAAGCTATGTATTTTAGGAGTTTTAACGGAAAATGGCAAAGTTGATGAAGAATATGAAGATGGTCCTTTATAGAAGTGAAATGGGCTCACTTGGGAGGGTTTGGTCGTGGTTTTCAAGGGCATAAGGGTCCAAATATAAATTTTTAGGGACAAAGGAGTAATCTTACAAAATGACACTTTTGTGATAAAATCCAACATTAAGGACAAAATGGTAATTTCCAAAAAAGCCATCATGCCAAACATGTGGTGAGGAGTGGTTGGTGATGTGGCTGATTTGTGTCCACAATTTGTGGGGACAAAATTGACATTTCAATGAAAGTGCAAGGGTAAAATTGTCCAAGGGCAAAATAGTCTTTATACTATTTTAAAGAAATATCTAGATATTTTGTAAAAAGTAATCATGACATGGGTGACTCATCCATGTGACTAACCATCCTGGGTGGCAAGAGGTCTTGGCATCCGACGTCGGGTTTTGTCTCTGCACGTCCGTTCTCGACTCCGTCGATTACGCGATTTAGGGTTTTACGCTTGAATCGAGTAAAATAACTTATTTATTTTGAAAATTTTCAAAATAAACTTTATTGTTGGAAATGAGATATAAAATATATTCATTTCGTTCTCGGGTCAAAATTAGGTTTTTTGATCATTAAATTCTTACTGTCAGTGAAAACGCAGACCGGGTTCCGTTTGAATTTTCAACCAAAATTTCACCATATACTTAAAAAAATAAGTATGATATGAATATGACTTTGGTTTTCCCAAAATCATTTTCTAAGTTTCAGATAAAAATATAAACGTTTATTTATATTTATATTGATCTTAGAAAGCAGAAAAATCGGGGTGTTACATTTTTAGTATTAAAACAACATAATTAAAAATAGCCTGTTACATTACTACCCTTCTTAGAAAAAAAATTCCGTCCTCGGAATTTACATACCTCATAAAAGATGTGGATATCATTGTTGCATATCTGCTTCACATTCCCAAGTTGCATCTCCAGTAGTTTCATCCCATATGACCTTAACTAAAGGAATTTGTCTACCGCGAAGCTCCTTAATCTCTCTATCTGCCATTCTTACAGGTAGAGCCTCATACTCTAGATTCTCTCGCAGTGGTATAGACTCGGACTCAATAACATGTGAAGGATCAAGATAATATTTTCTCAACTGAGAAACGTGAAAGACGTCATGAAGGTTAGCAAGGTTAGGTGGTAAAGCAATATGATAAGCTACTGGACCAATCCTTCGAAGAATCTGGAAAGGTCCAATGAATCTAGGAGTAAGTTTTCTAGTTTTGATAGCCCTGCCAATTCCGGTCTTCGGAGTGACTCTCAAAAACACGTGATCACCCTCCTGAAATTCTAAAGGTCTCATCCTCTTGTTACTGTAGCTCCTTTGCCTATCCTGTGCTTCCTTCATCTTTTCCCTTATCTTCCTAACTTGTTCCGTAGTCTGTTACACCACATCTGGACCTAAGACTTGATTTTCACCAATCTCATACCAACATAACAGGGTCCTACACTTCCTACCATACAACGCCTCATATGGTGCCATTCCTATACTACTGTGAAAACTATTGTTGTAAGTAAATTCAATCAATGGCAAGAACTCATCCCATCTGCCAGTGTGTTCCAAAACACAAGTTCTTAAAAGATCCTCCAATGATTGAATCGTCCTTTCTGACCGTCCATTTTTTTGGGGATGATAAGCAGAACTCATCCTCAACTTGGTCCCTAAAGCATTATGCAACTGTTTCCAAAATCTAGATGTAAATCTAGGATCTCGGTCTGAGACAATGCTCGATGGCACACCATGCAACCTAACAACTTCTTTGATGTAAATTTGGGTCAACTTCTCCAAACTATAACTTTCACCCATAGGTAAGAAGTGAGCACACTTCGTCAACCCATCAATGATAACCCAAATTGCATCATGTCTCTTAGGAGTTCGTGGTAATCCCACCACAAAATCCATAGCTATGCTATCCCATTTCCATTCTGGGATATCTAAGGAATGCAATAAACCCTCCGGCTTTTGATGCTCCATCTTAGCGTTCTGACACACCAGGCAAGATAAAACATACTCTGCTACCTCTTTCTTCATCTTCGTCCACCAAAATAATTTCTTCAAATCCTGATACATTTTAGTGGATCCAGGATGAAAACTCAACTTACCCTTATGTGCTTCTTCTAAAATCACCATCCGGAGTTCTAAATTCTCTAGCACACATATTCTATCCCTAAACCTCGGTACACCATTTGTTCCTCTGCTAAACTCAGAAATCTTACCCTTATCTATACCTCTACTTATCTCCTATAGATATAGATCCTGAACCTGTTTATCTTTAAGATCTCTCATAAAATCACTACCAATAGTGATCACACCTAAGCATATTTTATCCTTAACCAACTCCATTCCTAAGTTCAAATCTCTGAACCGTTCCAGTAATTCGAACTCTTTAACCATCATAGAGGATACATGCAATGATTTCCTACTCAAGGCATCCGCTACAACATTCGCCTTCCCAGGATGGTATAGTAAATCAAACTCATAATCTTTGATGAACTCCATCCATCTCCGCTGTCTCATATTCAACTCCTTTTGGTCGAACAGATACTTCAGACTTTTATGGTCACTGTAAACATTAAATTTTGCTCCATACAGAAAGTGTCGCCATATCTTTAGTGCGAACACTATGGCTGCTAACTCCAAATCATGAGTCGGATAATTCCTCTCATGAATTCTTAACTGTCGGGAAGCATATGCCACAACTCTTCCCTCTTGCATTAATACACATCCCAAACCCCGGTATGACGCATCACAGTATACGTCAAATTGTCCTAAAGGATCAGGTAAGGTCAACACAGGTGATGTTATCGACCTATCCCTCAACTTTTGGAAACTTTGTTCACACTTATCTGTCCATACAAAAGCTGTATCTTTCCTTATTAACTGCGTCATAGGCAACGCAATTGATGGGACTCCGGCAAGTGTACCGGATTCGTCGTCAAGTAATAAAAAGATCGATCCCACAAAGACTGTGATCTCAAATAACAATTAATTATTAAATCAATTAAAATGGACTATATAAAAAGGATTTGAATAAGATTTGATTTTTGTAATAAGAATTAACTAGAAAATCAGATATTTAAGAACGCAATCAATTAAAATAGGAAAGTAAATCAATTAGGGGTTTTTCAAATCAAAAGAGATTCCTAGGAATTGGGTTACCAACAAGATTGTTCATGTTACCAAATTGACTACCCCTTGTTAATTATCAAAATTGCTTTGAAGGCGAATTTACCCTCAATAAGTTAATGCTCCCTCTCGGGTTACAAGAACCGTGCCCAATTAAACCAACCCATACTCTCGTGATAATTGAATTTAAATTGAACCCTTTAAGCTTTGTGACAATTCGTGAACCCTCGAAGGACCGCTTCTAACTCTCGTGATTTAAGTCCTAAGTTTGATTCCTATAGATCCAATACCTAAGTTCATCGCTAGGTTCCTCCTTAGAGTATTTATGACATGCAAATAAGTACGCACCAAATTCACAAGTAATTCAAGCGATAGAAACTAAATCGAAAGCGAAATCGAAATTAACAAAGGGAAAACATCAATTCATAACATAAAACATATCTTGGACATAGCCCCAATCCCTAGAAATAATACTACTACTCAAGCATTGCCATGTTAAGAGCAAGCTTGATTAAAAAAAACATGAATGAAAACCTAAGAGAGGAGAAGAAGGAGAAGAAGAGAAATCCTAATTTAGCCTAAGGTAGCAGCCCAAAAGTCCCCTATTTTCGAGCCTAAGTGCTCTATTTATAGATTAGGGTAACTTAAATCCCAATTAATCACAAATTCAGATCAAATCAGTTTCTAAAGATCCATATATTGCGCGTCACGACCGTAATGCCTGCCACGGCTAGGCCGTGACGGATTTTGTCTTGGAGATTGCTTCGTTGGTTGGTCTGTCACAGCCGTGACCAACATCACGGCTTAGCCGTGATCAATTCTGCCTGTGAGGGTCTGGTTCAGTTGGCATGTCACGACCGTGATGGACATCACGACCTGACCGTGACCAGCTCTGATTTTTCCATTCTATCTTTTCAGCTCTACTCGATCATGGCCGTGATAGCTGTCACGGCTAGGCCGTGATGGGCTCTGTTTGGCTCGTTTTCCTTACTTTTCAAGCTCCGTCTTCATGCAAGCTCCGTCATGGTTGATCCTGAGCATTTAATCCTTAATTCCTACACAACAACACCACAAAACCGCCTTACCCGTTCCAAGGTAAAAACTAACAAATATCAAATTAAATATGCCTAAGCTATATGAAAATTCATGCAAAATGATAATGAAATATGAGGTGAAATCACACTCATCAGCAATCTTTGAGAATCCCTCTATAAACCTTCAATAGTATCCAACTAATCCTAAAAAGCTTCGTACCTCACTTACTGTCTTAGATCATTCCCACTTAAGAACTGCCTCCACCTTAGCTGGATCTACGGCTATTCCTTCTTTATTGATCACATGACCTAAAAACTGAACTTCTTCCATCCAAAACTCACACTTCGAAAGTTGGCATAAAGCTGCCTATCCTTCAAAACTTGCAGTACCACTCTCAAATGCTCCTCATGATCTTCCCGTGTACGAGAATAGATAAGAATATCGTTGATGAACACAAACGACAAACTTATCGAGGAATGGTCTAAAGATTTGGTTCATATAATCCATGAACACTGCTGGAGCATTAGTCACACCAAAAGGCATAACAAAATACTCGTAATGTCCATACCTCGTCCTAAAAGCTGTTTTAAGTATATCTTCCTTTCTTACTCTAATCTGATGGTATCCAGACCGCAAATCAATCTTAGAAAACACTACTGCTCCTTTCAACTGATCCATCAAATCATCTATCCTAGGCAACATATACTTGTTTTTAATTGTCACCTTATTTAACTTCCTATAATCCGTGCACAACCTAGCACTTCCATCCTTCTTTTTAACAAACAACACCGGTGCTCCCCATGGCGAAACACTCGGTCTGATGAACTCGTTTCCCAACATGTCATCCAACTGTTTCTTTAACTCCGTCAATTCTATAGGTGACATCTGATAATGTGCCATAGATATAGGTCTTGTCCCTGGTACAAGATCTATGGTGAATTCCACTTCTCGTTCTGGTGGCAAACCTGGAACGTCGGGAGGGAAAACTTCAGGAAACTCTCTCACAATAGGCATAGAATCTATACTAGGAGTCTCATTAGTTTCCACTGCGAACAACATCACGTACTGCCAAGAATCGTCACTCCTCATGGATATTCCTTCATTGGCAGAGACTACACTAGAAGACTCAAGAAATGATAAAATCATTCTAACGTCGATAAACCTACAATCCCCGAATCACCATTGGTTTAACAGAAAAGGTTTCCAATGTGATTTTGGTCTTGTCGATTACTCGACTACTAGTAGGGTTTAGGTTACCCTACACAATTATCATATAATCTACTAATTATCGATTCCGATGATAGGTTGGTTCTTTCCCCCACCTGAGTTAGCACCGAAATTCCGACATCGACGATCCTCGTTATCACACCATAGTTTAACAGTTTCTCCTTCAACCAAACAATACAACTATAATTAATCAACAAAATCACTCTTAACCTAACTAGCTAGGTTTCATCCTCCTAATTCAAAATAGGGTTAGGATTCTTTTCTCATTCCAAGTGTTTGGATTCTAGTTCCTATAGTCTTAGATAGCTTAGATAAATTATCATAACTTGGAAATATTAACAAAATAATTTAATCTCACTTTTAATTAAGTTTCGGCCTTACTTAGTAAAACAGGCTAGGAAATTCATTTTGATTCAAGATATTGGTTTTAGATTACATAGATACTTAAGAGTATTAACCAATCATTAGAATTCATTAAATTAACAAAATCTATAAACTCCTAAACCCTAGATTTTCGGCCAATACCATAAAATTAGGGTATAAATCTTTTTTGAAGTTAAGCTCTTAGATTATAACCATATAGGTATTAGAGAGCATGATACAAGTGATAGAATTAAGTAATGACACAAAAACTTCACACTCACTTTCTCACCTAGGTTCGGCCAAGAATGGTTAATAGGGAAGGAAAATGACTTTGATCACATGCTTTTGGATAATGAAAGTAGGGATCATATCTAGATCATAGAAATTGGTTTCACCTTTTTATGATTTTTCTACAATTTTCTAGAATTATTACAAGTTCTAGATCTAGAAATGGAAAACTATGAAATATGAAGAACAAAAGCTTAAAAAAGAGTTGAGATGATCAGGTTAGCTCAAGTTAGGAAAGTAGAAGAAGAATAGATGATGATCTTGGCAAGCTTTGTAATGGAATCACTTGGAGTTATTGAAGAATGAAAATGAAGTTTAAGTGTTTTTGGTGAAGAAATGAAGAAGATGAATGAAGTGGTGAGGGATGCCACGGTTTTTGGGGGGGATATATATAGGAGTAATCTTATGCCTTGTTTGGTTTGTTGAGCTTAAATTAATAGCTTTTAGGAATATTTAATTAATATAAGCTTAATTATAGTTAATAATTAACTTAACTAAGGTTACCTTGCTAACTAAGGTTAATTAATATGTGGCTCACATTTAGTGGAGGGTGTGGCTGATTTTGGACCACATAACCTAACCATGGTTCCTTGACCATGGTTAAAATCTAACTTAACCTTGGTTAGGTTAAGCTAAAAGGGTATTTTGGTCATTTCATTTCACCTAAATTTACATTTAATGCTTCATAAATGCTTGGTGAGTCATGGTGGTGACTCACCCCATGACTCAGCTCCTCCGGTGTCCGATTTTGTCTCTGCACCTCCCTTCTCGACTCCGCCGGTTCCCCGATTAGGGCTTTTCGCCCGTATAAAATTGTAATATTTCGTTTTCGACTGAAAATTATCAAACTAACCAAACTCGTTGGAAATATGATTTAAATATTAACCATTTCGATCACGAGTCAAAACTAGGTTTTCTGATCATTAAAATCTTACTGTCACTGAAAATACTGACTGTTTTCCGTTTGAACTTTCGCCAAAATTCATCCGAATACACATAATATTTTATTTCTGATCAGAAATTTGGAAAGTATAATTCCCCACGAACAAAATATAAAAAATCTACAAATTTCAGTTTTTAGGTCAAATTAGGGTTTTCTGTCAGTATAAAAATTATACTGTCAGTTAAAAACACAACGGTTTCCGTCTGAGTTTTAAACCCAAATTTTAGCCAGAGCTTCCTACCGTAGAGTAAGTTCTAGATATGATTTTGTTTTCTCCAAAATCATTTCCTAAGTCTCAAATAAAAATATAAATAAATATATTTTTACTGTTAAAACAGCGTAATTAAAAACAGCCTGTTACAGAAAGGATATAGAAATTAAATTTTATATATAAAGTCAATTTTTGGTTATACATATATGTTTTCACATGCATGCTATTTTGCTGCATACTTGTGCTTAATATGATCTGATTTTGCTATATGTGTTTGGACTTATAAGCTCTGTTAAAATAGTTAACTCTGATACTATGTTTTCAACATGACTGATCTGATATGTTAAGACCGTTATATACTCCTGCTTATCTGTTTTACTCTTTAAGTTTGAATGTTTTGTCTTAGGGGGAGCTCTGTAGCTCTCTTAGACTTTGCTCACTCAAATTTAATGAGTTTTTGTCATCATCAAAAAGGGGGAGATTGTTAGAACTAGAGTGGTTTTGGATTAAAAGAATCTCTTAAGTTTTGATGTTAAAAAAAAGGTTAAATTTGTACGGCAAAGTATTTGTCAAAGATCTAACTTGTTTGTTATAAGTATGCAGGGATTACTTGATTTTATGCGAGTCAGGGGAACTAAAATTTAAAGTATGGAATCTACAGATTCTTGTTCAAACCTCTAGACCAGTCTACAACTCTTGGTAAAATTTTGAGTCTTTAGCTTTATGGTAGACGAGATCGTTAAAATAAGAATAGACGAGGTCTTAGAGTTAACTAAGGTAGAAGCGTTACTAAGTCTAAAGAAAGATTGAGTAGACGTGACATTGAAATATAACAGATCCAAAGACTTGATAGACGGAGTTGCTTCACTATACGCCACGTCAGTAGACGGAATCAATTAGCTAAGAAAAAGAACTAAAACACTAAGTAATCAAGTAGACGAGCTCCATATGCCACGCCATTGGACGAAACTTCTCATTAAGGACTTGGCAAGTCCAAAGACTTTAGTGGGCGAGCGCTTCTATCTCATTAGTAGACGAGCGCCTCTACCATATTAGTAGACGTGCGCTTCTGTCACTTATGTGGACTAGCGCGTCTGTCACTTTTGTAGACGAGCGCTTTTGCCATTTTAGTGCACGAGCGCTTCTACCACATCAGCAGACGTGCTCTTAAGTATAGCATGTCCATATCTCTAGACTAGGCGGAAAGTATGTAGATGCATTATCAGTAGACGAGCCCGTCTCACTGATAAGTAAATCTTGCTTGTCCAAAGACCTGCGCGTCCACTAGTTTTAAGACGTGAACCAGTCTAAGCTTAAACGTATTTATTTCAAATGATTGCTTATTTAATTCAAAGAATATATGTCTTTTACCTTGATGCTTCTTTTGTATAAAATATTTATCTCTTGGATAAAAGAACTTCGTACCATTGAAACCATAAACCTTTGTACTCTGTCAAAATACATTGTTGTAAAGATCAAGTCAAGTACAAAGATGGTAAGTCAGAAAGCAACCCTTGGTACAATAGAGACGTGACAGTTCTACTTTGAGCATTCCTCTGTTAAACAAAAGCACTTCTCAATGAAGCATATCAATTTGAAGACCGTTGAAGAAGATCAAGACAGAGAAGCACTTCAACTATATATATACTTGAAGAACTTCAAGGAGCAGAGAGACAGATTCAATATATAGATATACGCAGTAACACAAGCTCTGATATCATAGTGCAAAAACTCTGTTGAAATCGTAACACAAGTTTACTTGTAAATTTGTTGATCTTAAACTTTCAAATCCTCACACATAGTGAGTTCTTAGATCAAAGCTTTAAATCTCTTTGTTAGAGTAAGAGGCTGAAGAGGCTTGGTAGAGAAAGAATACTTGTAGCCTGAAGAGGTGTTGAATAATTGTAAAGCTATTGGATTATAGTGGAGAAAAACCTTCAGGTAGAAGGGACTGGACGTAATTCTTGGTTGGAAGAGAGTGAACCAGGATAAAACACTTGCGTGAATATTCTAAACCCTTATCTTTTAACGTTTTTGTTTATACTAACTGTGGGGTTTTGAATCTGAGTTTATTAACTCTTCAAAAAAAAAAATCATGTTTGTGTGTTGTTTTTATTGTTTTGCTTGTAAAATGTTTGAGAAAAGACTTTTTCGAAAATCTGTTAAGAAACACAATTCAACCCATATTCTTATGTTTCTCTGTGTCAACTTCAGTCATTTCCAATGTAATTAATTAAAGCAACTAAAAATTAATTGTTGTACATGAATTATGATAAATAAAGATTCCTAAATTACTATCAATAAAAGTTGTTATCGCAACTTTAACTCATACCATTAAAATACTGCACTTATTTCCAATGTTACATTTTAAAGGAAATGAAATAATTGTTGATATTTATAATTCTTTGGGATAAATAATTATAAGACGTTTGGGAAAAATAAGATTACTTTATAAATATATCATTTATGTTTTTTTCCTTTACATAAACTTTATAGATATATGTTAAAATTCATGTTTAAGCTAATTAATAAATCTACATAATTAGAATATTTATAGATTTATATAAATTTTCAAAGCAAATTAATAATTGCAAGATGATGAATGATTTCCCAATGTAATTTACTTAAATATTTGAGTTATTTCTCCTATATTCCCGATGTGAATTTACTCTTTATCCAACCTAATAGATGTTCTATAAAAATGTTGACAATCAAATGAAAATATAAAATTCAATTAAGCATCTCCTGAGAAAGTTTGTTTATCTAGAGTTTGTTTTTCTATCTTCCACTCATTGTTAAAACTAAATCTATTAGTGACATTTCACCATCAAAAGATAAATGGAAGATCAAAGTAGAGTGCTACGGCTTTGGAAACAACCAAATTTCTTACAACCTCAATTGGGAGATAATGTAGAGTTGGTGTTTTTAGATGAGAAAGTGTTATCTATAATTATTGCTTAATATTTTTTAACTATATGTTTTTTACAAATTCTTTTATGACTAATATTTGAACTTCTTGAACTTTTTTAATGTAGGGTGGGAGGATCCAAGCTAGTGCTAGAGGTACTCTTCAGGTTGATGATCTTTTGATTGAAGGCATGTCAATGATGTGAAATATTTAACTTTGAAGTGACCTTGAACACCCAACTATATAAAATAGTAACACATGCATACCAGTTTACCCTCAACTTAAGAACAACCATAACTTTTATACCAACATCAATCATTCCTATGTATGGATTTTCGTTTGACAATTTTGACAAAATTATAAATGAAATGAAGGAAGACATATATTTCTAAATAAAAAACAATAAATATTTGACAATAAATTTCTAACAAGAAATTATAGTTTATCCGTATAAGACCGATCCAATACAATAAATATTACCATAGCTTATGAAGTTTTCTATGCTCTCAAGAAGATGTTTAAATGTGTTGTGTGGATTTGAGAAAGATGTTTAAATACATTGGTTTCCAATGCATTTATAAAAAACAACAAAATAAAGATACGGAATGAGAAGGACACAAATGTTGCTTGGGAGAGCATTTAGTGAATTTGGGAAATTCAGTGAATTGCCTGATGCATTGGAAGAGGTAGATAAATAAATAAAGTAAATGAAAAGAACACAACTCTTGGAAATGGTTATTAATGTTATCAAATATGACACTCAAAGTTAGAGCCCAATGGCCTTACTGGAAATAAAGTTATGTTAAAATATTTGAATTGGGGGAGGAAGAAAAAGGATGATAAATTTGGAAGCAGACGAAAGAAATTATTCCCTAATAGCATTATTACTAATATGATTTCATGTTCTAATTTGAAGCATCTTACACGTGGTTGAAAATATTATATGAAAACATATTCATATGTATATCTAGATGAATATAATTATGTAAAATCTATAATATTTTATATTGAAGTTAATATTTTAAATGTGAAGATAATAATTTAAATATTTACAATCCACATGGCTAATTTTTTAAATTAGTATATGAATTTATAATATATTTTCACATGATTATTTTATATATATCTTCATTTTGATTTTGATTGGATCATATCAACTTGAGTTTGAGTAGAAAAACTGTGTTACTAAAACATATTTTAGTTGTGTGAATTTGATAAAGGTGTTTAAACACGTTGTGTTCCAATGCATTGAAAAAAATAAATAAATAACGATAGGGAATTGAAAGGACACAACTCTTGATTGAGAGAGCGTTAAGTGAATTTGGGAAATTAAATGAATTGTCTAAATACACTAGAAGAAACAAAAAAAAAAGCATGAAAATAACACAACTCTCAGGAATGATTGTTAATGTTCTCAATGTGACACTCAAAGGTAGATCCCAAAGGCCCTAATGAAAACAAAGTGGGCCTTGCTACCTACAATTTGACATCCACCCCCACACGCATCCCGGCATTTAAATACCGGACTCAAAAACTATGTTTCTGACATTTAATTGTCGAGAAATTCTTAAAATTTGAAAAAAAGTGTTTCCAGCAATTAGATGCCGAATTCAGAGTTTCTGAATCCGGCATTTAAATGCTGGAAGATGTCCGAGAATTAGATGCCGGAAACATAGATGACCAACAATATATAAAGACAGAATCCATTTTGCTACTGTAGATGACCAGCAAATGAGGAGTCGGCAAACTGTGGAAATTTTGAGATTTTTCATATTGAATACTAAAACAATTTTTAAATTAGTTATGTCCATCTAATGCATATGCCGCCGTCGTGTTTTCCATAGATGACCATCCCTCTATGAGGTGATTGCTGTCTGCTACCGAGAGTAGACAAAGTCCATCTTTGTAGTTTATTCTTCATATATCCATAATCTTAAATTCTTGAAGACGATTTCTTCATCAATCTCCATTTCTCTGTTTTAATTTCCCTCTTTATTATAATCTCAATTCCTCAAAATTCTGTCATTCTTCCTTAATATGTATTTACATGTTGATTATGAATTTATTTTCTCATCTTGAGTGATTTTTTCGATATCAAACTCTTATGATAGCTATAGGTACTTTAATTATCATTTTCCAAAACTAAAGTCTTTGATAATCATTATAAGTTTTCATATTCCACTCCATCGTATTCATGGCAATGATATTTTTTTTTATATATGATCTGATGGAGGATATGTGGACCGGTTATATAATTTAAGACGATTAGTTGATCATTGATAATAATCAATAAGAGATGCTTAATACATATTGTTACATTACATATTGTAATATCATTTTAAAATAATAATAAATCAATTTTTTTGTTCTCACATTATAGACAAATTGTTTTAAGGCTTTTGCTTATCACTTCTGTCTATAAATTAAAATCCTTTGAGACGAATGGGTATCAACAGTGTGGATGGGAAGAAGCCAATGTGTGAAGCAAGTAAAGAAAGGATTTGATACGTTGGAATTAATCTAGGATACAAAAAAAAAAAAAGGGTTTAGTAAATTTAAAGACACAATACAAATTATTAATGATAATACTATCAATAATAATAATAATAATTGATGATTCGAAAGACAAACCCCTAGCATATTCCAGAAGAATAGGAAAAAGATGCTGGGGAGAGGTATCTACTTCTACACATGTAAAAGGGCCATCATAACCAAGCCGAGCCATAAAGTCGGCTACTCTGTTAGCCTCCCTAAAAATGTGCTCAATAGAAAAACATCCCTCATTTTCTGCTTTCAAAGAAAGAACCTCTTCCAAAAGGGGTTTCATAAACAGGAACCTAGACATTTTCTTATTCACCATGGAGATAATAGCTTCGGAATCCAGCTCCACGTACACTCCGGGAAGGGCAAGTTTACAAGCCAACCGCATAGCAAGGACAAGCCCCCATAATTCTGCAGGCACCCAAGTTACAATGAAAACCTGCTACAAACTAGAACCATGCACATGGGAGCCATTAGTATTTAACTTAAAGAAGTTTGCAGGTGGTGGCTTCCAATTGACATGAGCTTCCACTTTATTACCAAAGCTCACCAGAGGAGTAGGATTTATGAGTTTCCCTTGAACACATTCAACCTGGCTTCTAATGACAAATAAAAGGTGATCAGGGTTTGAAGGGTTATCATAGATAGAACACCTTCTTGTTTCGATTCTGCCAGAGCATATTCATAGTGATTCCAAACATGGTTTGCCAATTCCATTGACCCATCCCAAAGTCTTCATACATTAGGTCAGCCTCAAGCCATTGCGAGAAACCAAGGTTAAAGAATCTTCTCCAACAAGGTTGTTCCAAACTTCAGCTACAAATTCACAATCTCTGAATGCATGCATGATATTGGTGACATAACGGGCAAGAATCTGAATCTGCTAACCCTCTTTTGACGCGCTCCACGTGGTTAGACGGAGAAATAACCGTCCTTGGAAAAGTTCCACACAGGAAAATCTTCAAATGCTGAGCAAGCTGGTTTTAAACTCTCTTATCTGTACAATATATAAACTAATCCTGGTTAGGAGAAAAGTTTGGAGAAGTGTCACGATGTTATGACTTCCTTTATAAACTTCTAAATCCATTTCATATTTAAAAATAAAATATTTTAAATTGATATAAAAAACAAAAATGAAAAATGAAAAACAGGAAATAATAATACATTTTTTTGTTATCTACTAAAAATAAATAATGTATATCTTTCCAATACTTAATCAATATTTTCAAAGCCCAACAATTAAAGAGACATTAAAAACACTTTAAGAATAGAGAGAAAGTTACAAATTTCAAAATATTAATTTTATTTTTGTTAAATAAAAATGAATAAAAATTCAAATATATAAAATTAACTGGGCTACCCAAGCCCGATGCGAGCTAGCCCGGTACGGGTTCGGGCTTCATAGGATCGGGCCAAAAAGGCCCAGAATTAAAATGGGCTCAAATTTGACTACAAAAACCTTATAATTCATCGGGCTTATTCGGGCTAGCCCGGTCGGGCCGGTCCATTTTACCGCCTTTATTTATTTATCATCTTTTCGTTGTTTAAGTTGACCATTTTTTTGTAATATATATAATTCTTAATCATATTATTATTATTCTTGTAGCAATCCTAAAAAAAAGGACTAGTTTTTCCTTTTAGGGAGAAAATATGGAGTCGTCACCAACTTTATTTAAATTCAGGGAAGTTGGAAAACCCTTTAAGAAAAAGCTTTGGGTTCGGGAGTCAATTATGTCTAAGGAAGGCATGGAGACTTAACCCCACGACACCCTAGAACATCCATAAAATGGTTACCCAAAATTAGTTGTGTAAATTATTAATAACTTTGAAAATATTTGTTTTACCCCAGAATCGCTTTCTTAAAAAAACATCTTTAGTTGTGAATTTTTTTTATTAAAACTAAATGAGGTTGAACATGGCACATAAGTCCACAGGGCAACCTCAAAATCTAAAGGGTTGAACATGACACTTGTTATAGGGCAACCCAGGAAATAAGATTGTTTTAATCAAGTGATCATCCTCTGTTTTTACGTGAAATAAATAATTTTACTTCTTAAAAAAGGGGGACAAAAATGAAACGTTTTACCAGCTTATTCAGTAAATAGAGACACAAAAGTAAGATGCCAAGAGAAACTTATGAATAATATCAACGAAGAGAATAAGGATTACCAAATGATAGCAGAACAAATATGATTTTGCTTTCTCCTAGTGGTAAAATTTCAAGATCAAAACCTTTACCTTTCGATCTCCAAGAATCTTTTAACTCTTCCTTCTTAACCACTCTAATAATAGAGAAGAGAAAAAACTCAGATCTCTAATCTCTCTTCTTTACAAAGGAAAATGTTAGATACAAATCTCTATCTTCTCTTTTTCCTCTCTTCTTCACAAAGAAAAATGTTAGATACAAATCTCTCTCTCCTCTTTTTCTTCTCTTCTATTTTTCGTCCCTTTTTCTCTCTTTTTCCTCTCCTTTTATAGACGGAGGGGAGGGCTTCTTGCTTCTTCTCCATTGGCTTCAAGACCGGTTTGTACGAAATCCAAAACTTGGGCGGTTCTGAGCAGTAATAGGGTGCGTTCAGATGGGGGCGGCGTAAGTAGTGGAAAGGAGGTGATTTGATGTGAAGGTTGCGTGTTTGAAAAGAGAAGGAGATGGGGGGTTTTATCTGATGTGTATGATGACTTTTTAGGGTTAGGAGTGGGGTTGTCAGGTTAAAATGAGGGAGGAAATGAGGAAGAAAAAAGAGGACCGATGGGTAGAGGAGGCGCAAGGGTGGTTCTGAGAAGAAATAGCGTGTGTTCAGATAGGGGCGGAATGAGCAGCAGAAAGGAGGTGATTTGATGTGAAGGTTGCGTGTTTGAAAAGAGAAGGAGATGGGGGGTTTTGTCTGATGCGTATGATGGCTTTTTAGGGTTAGGAGTAGGGTTGCTAGGTTAAAACGAGGGAGGAGATGAGGAAGAAAAAGGACCAATGGGTAGAGGAGGAAAAGAGGTCTTGCCTGATATGTAAAGTAGGTAGGAGATGTAACTCAATTTCCTTTCCTTTTCGTTGATTGTCTTTTTCTCCTTGTTTTCTTTGTCCTTTCTTCATTATCTTCTCCTTCTTCTTTCTTTATTCTTTAGTCTCCAGCCTGAAAACAAAATTGCAGTGGACGGAGTCTCTTCGTCCAACAGAAACTTAAATATGCAAAAGTAGATATACACTGGACGGACCTCCTCGTCCATCAAGAGTTTAAACAAGCAATGGACGGATCCTCCTTGTCCAATAGAAAATTAGATGCACAATGGACGGCCTACCCGTCCAACAGAAACTTAAATATGCAATGGATGGAACCTCCTCATCCAACTGAAAATTAAATGCAATGGACAGTACCTCCTCGTCCAACAGAAGATTAAATATGCAATGGAATGGACGCGTTCAACAGCAAATGCATCGTAAATGGACCAGACGCGTCTAACATAAAATACAATGCAATGGACTGGACGCGTTCAGAGGCAAATGCATTGGAATGGACGGAACCACCTCGTCCAACAGCAAGTCCAAGGTAGTGGACTGGACAGGACCACCCCATCCAACAGCAAGTGCAATGTAATGGATGGGACCACCCGTCCAACAAGTCCAATGTAATGGACGGGGCCACTCCGTCCAACAGCAAGTGCAATGGACTGGACTGCGTCCAACAGCAAGTCCAATGCAATGGACGGGACCACCCCGTCCAACAGCAAGTGCAAAGCAATGGACGGGACCACCCCGTCCAGCAAGTGCAATGGACTGGACTGCGTCCAACAGCAATTCCAATGCAATGGACGGGGCCACCCAGTCCAACAGCAAGTGCAATGGACTGGCCTGGACTGCGTCCAACAGCAAGTCCAATGCAATGGACGGGACCATCCCGTCCAACAGCAAGTCCAATGGACTGGACTGAACCGCGTACATCAGTAAGTGCAATGGACTGGACTGGACCGCGTCCAACAACAAGTCCAATGCAATGGACGGGACCACCCCGTCCAACAGCAAGTGCACTGGACTGTCCTGGACCGCGTCCAGCAGCAAGTGCAACGGACTGGACTGCGTCCAACAGCAAGTCCAATGCAATGGACGGGACCACTCTGTCCAATAGCAAGTAGCAGCAAGTCTAATGCAATGGACGAGACCACTCCGTCCAACAGCAAATTAATTATGAGCCCCCTCCTTTCTTTATTATTTTCTTTTTATTCTTTCTCTCTTCACTAATATTATTAGTATCCTTGAAGCACAATATCATGAAAATTAGAATAAAATATGGAAAAAAAGGGTGTTCACAGTTGCCCCTCTTTACTTGTTGCAAACTAGAAAACATGATTAGTCGTGACTTTTCATGTATTGTAGTAATGAACAAGTAAAGGAAAATGAACACATATTTTGTCCGAACACGAGGACCTTAGAAGAAACATTACAGTTTGAAAATAAAATTGCAGTGGACGGAACCTCCTCGTCCAACAGGAGAGAATTAAATGTACAATGGACGGAACCTCCTCGTCCATCAGAAAATTAAATGCCATGGACGGAACCTCCTCGTCCAACAGAAAAGTAAACATGTAATGGACAGAACCTCTTCGTCCAACAGAAAATTAAATGCAATGGATGGAACCTCCTCGTCCAACAGAAAAGTAAACATACAATGGATGGAACCTCTTCGTCCAACATAAAATTAAATGCAATGGACGGAACCTCCTCGTCCAACAGAAAAGTAAACATGCAATGGATGGAACCTCTTCGTCCAACAGAAAAGTAAATGCAATGGACGGAACCTCCTCGTCCAACAGAAAAGTAAACATGCAATGAGCCGTAGAGCTCGAAAATAAAGGTGTGGTGAGCCTTAGAGCTCAAAAATAAATAATCAGTGATCTGAAATAAATGAGAATCCCTTCCTTTTGAGGACAACGGAACCAATTGCTCCATGGAAAAACTTCCACCAACCAAACCCTCGTTCATCGGGCACTCTGGGACGAGGCATCACTCATTCTTTTAACAACATTGGTCACCCAAGAATCTGATAACTTATGAGGTGGATGTTATGTTTGTCCTCCCAAGCTTATTTGCATCATTATTTCGTCGTCCAGTGCATGCTACCTCTTCCATTGAATTTGAAGTATTGAGTCCTTTTGGTTCAAACCATTCATTGGTGCTTCCATTAGAATCATCAAATCATACCATTAAACTTATATTTACTTTTATTGAGACATGACCATAGTGATTGAACATGAGAATGAACACGACAGGGGAGTGTGAGAGAAAAGCCTCTTGCCTTATTACGAGAATTTAGTTTGTTAAGAGACAATAACAATGAGAACAAAATTACAACAGGGATCATGAAGATTAATAAAACAAAGATAAGCAAAGAAAATTACGAAGATCACATAAAATTTGCCCCAGTGTTGGTCCTTTGACTTTCATTTAATTGATTCCCCTCAGCCTTTTGATGACACGGATCTTGGCTTATGTTCACATCATCTTCAATCATTCCTTAACAATTTGGCCCCAATATACTCAGTCGGATAAAATTGCCCCAGTGTGGTGAGTGCTTGCAGAAGTGTTGGACCATATCCTCTTCCTAGGCTGCCTTTTGCAGGTTTTCAGCCTGAGGTTTCTTTGCCCTAACTTTTGCCTAGGTTACCCTTTTGGGTTTTCAACCTAGCGGGCCTTTGCTTTTCTTTTGTTTTTATTGTGTTTTGCCCTAACTTTTGCCTAGGCTTCCCTTTCGGGTTTTCAACCTAGCGGGACTTTTCTTTTCTTTTGTTTTCATTGTCCTTTGCCTTAACTTTTGCCTAAGTTGCCCTTTCGGGTTTTCAACCTAGCGGGCCATCAAGCGTAGAACTTTTTCATAGCATCAAAGTTTACTGGCCTTGGTAACTCTTCCCCATCCATGTTTTGCAGAATCAAAGCTCCTCCTGAGAATGCTTGTTTGACAATGTAAGGGCCTTCATAATTTGGTGCCCATTTTCCTCGGGCATCCTCCTGAATAGGGAGGATTTTCTTTAAAACCAGGTCTCCCGCATAAAATTCTCTAGGATGAACCTTTTTATTGAAAGCTCTTGCCATTCTGCTTTGATACAGTTGCCTGTGACAGATAGCTGCCAGTATTTTCTCTTCTATCATGTTCAACTGCTCATATCGAGCCTTCACCCACTCAGATTCTTCTAAATATGCTTCCATCAAGACTCTTAGCGAAGGGAGTTCTACTTCGATAGGTGAGACAACCTCCATCCCGTACACCAGAGAGAAAGGGGTTGCCCCAGTGCTTGATCGTATATTAGTCCGATAAGCATGTAGAGCATATGGTAGCATTTCGTGCCAGTCCTTATAGTTTACAACCATCTTGGCAACGATCTTTTTGACATTTTTGTTTGCTGCTTCAACTGCACCGTTCATTTGAGGCCTATAAGGAGCCGAATTGTTGTGTTTGACTTTGAAACCATCGCAAAACTTTTGAATCTCGGTACCATTGAGATTAGCAGCATTATCTGTGATTATCCTCTTTGGGATCCCATATCTACAGACGATGTCCTTCTTGAGGAATTTGAGAAACACCCTTTGAGTTATGCTGGCATATCAAGCAGCTTCTACCCATTTAGTGAAATTGTCTATCGCCACCAAAATGAAACGATGACCATTGGAAGCCTTGGGATTAATCGGACTGATGACATCTATTCCCCACATCGAAAAAGGCCACGGGGATGCTAAACTGTGCAGTGGAAACGCAGGTGCATTAACCCGGTCTGCATGCATCTGACATTTTTGGCATTTACGAACATGCTGTGTACAATCTGACTAAATAGTAGACCAATAATAACCACTTCTCAAGATCTTCCTAGCCATCATGTGACCATTGGCATGAGTCCCACAGATTCCTTCGTGAACTTCGATCATGATCAATTTAGCTTCGCGAGCATCCACACATCTGAGTAGGGTACCATCATATCCTCTTTTATACAAGACTTCCTTGTTTAAGAAAAAGTCCATAGCCAGTCTTCGGATGGCCTTTTTATTTACTTCGCTTGCCTCTACCGGGTATTCCTTGTTCTGAATATATTGCTTGATATCATGATAGCAAGGCTTACCATCAGGTTCTCCCTCCACATGAGCACAGTATGCCGGTTCATCTTGCACTCTAATTTGGATGGGTTGGACATTGATATGGATATCCAGCTTGGTCATGGCAGCTAGTGTGGCTAAAGCATCAACAAATTGATTCTTGTCTCGACTTAAATGCCAGAAAGTAATCTCGTCGAACTTTGCAATCAACCGAGTCAAGTATTTTTGATACGGAATCAACTTGGAGTCTTTGGTCTGCCATTCACCATTGACTTGGTAAATGATTAAAGCTGAATCCCCGAAGACTTTCAACTGCTTTATACCCAGTTCAAGTGCCATTTGCAATCCACCAGCACATGCCTCGTATTCTGCAATATTATTTGTACATTCAAATTTCAGTTTTACGGCCATCGGGTACTGCTTGCCATTTGGTGAGATAACCACTGCCCCTATACCGTTGCCATGCATATTGACTGCTCCATCAAAATACATTTTCCACACCTCTTCCTGTTCTTCATCTTCCTCGAGGGACATTATCTCTCCATCTGGGAACTCGGAATTGACAGGCCATCCATCCTCAAGCGGATTCTCTGCTAAATGGTCAGTAATCACACTTCCTTTAATGGACTTTTTGAGTCACATGTTTAATGTCAAATTCTGACAATATCACTTGCCACTTCGAAACTCTTAAGGAGATATGAGGACTTTCGAAGATATACTTCAAAGGATCCATTCGAGAAATCAGCCAAGTGGTGTGATATAACATGTACTGTCTGAGTCTTCTGGAGGTCCATACCAGTGCACAACAAGTCTTCTCGATTGCCATATAACGAGCCTCACAGGCGTTAAACTTCTTACTCAGATAGTCAATTGCTTGTTCCTTCCTGCCAGATTCATCTTGTTGTCCTAGCATTGCCCCCATTGAGGTTGGCAGTATGGTGAGATAGAGTAACAATGGACGGCCTTGGGTAGGTGGTACCAACACTGGGGGATTCAGTAAATATGCCTTTATCTTATCAAAGGCTTCTTGACAGTCATCATCCCATCTTCCTGGATTATTCTTCCCGAGGAGTTTGAAGATTGGTTCGCATGTGCTAGTCAGATTCGCAATGAAGTGTGCAATATAGTTCAATCTTCCAAGAAAACCCCTTACTTCTCGCTCGTTCTTAGGTGCTGGCATGTCACGTATTGCTTCCACCTTGTTAGGGTCCACCTTTATTCCTTCTCTACTAGCAACAAAGTCAAGTAAGTTCCCTGCGGATGCGCCGAAAGTACATTTTGCAGGGTTGAGGCATAACTTGTACTTCCTCAGCCGCTCGAACAACTTTCTCAAAACTGCCACAAGGCTTTCTCCTTCCTTGGACTTAGCCACTATATCATCAACGTATACCTCTACCTCCTTATGCATCATATCATGGAACAATGCTACCATATCACGTTGGTAAGTGGCCCCAGCATTCTTTAATCCAAAAGGCATCACTTTGTAACAAAAAGTTCCCCAAGGAGTGATAAAAGTTGTCTTTTCTTTATCGTCACTGTCCATGAGGATCTGATTGTACCCAGAATACCCATCCATGAAAGAAAACCTGTGACTTCTGGCTGTACTGTCTACAAGGACATCAATATGAGGTAGGGGGAAATCATCCTTTTGACTGGCTTTATTCAGGTCTCGGTAGTCCACGCACATTCTGACCCTTCCATCCTTCTTTGGTACCGGAACAATATTAGCTACCCATTCCGGGTGTCTAGCTACTTCCAGAAAGCCAGCTTCCAACTGCTTGGTCACTTCTTCCTTGATCTTCAGCGACATCTCAGGATGCATTCTCCTTAATTTTTGCTTCTTTGGAGCCACATCTGGGTATAAGGGAATTTTATGCGATGCTATCTCAGGATCTAATCCTGGCATATCTCTGTAGGACCAAGCAAAAACATCCAGATATTCTTTGAATAGTGCAACCATTTCTTCTCGCTCTGGGTTATACACTATTTTCAACTCCTTCTTGTCTTCCTCGGTTCCCATATTGATCACTTCTGCAACCTCATCATTCGGGCTAATCCCTTCCTCTGACCGCTTCACCACTTTTATGAATTCATCAATGTCTTCTTCCTCATCGGATTTAAGTTTGTATATCAGCGGCGGAGATGGAATCAATAGATGAGTTTTCAAAGTTCCTCTCCTGAGGTAAATCTTTAGTGGAAGAAGTATTCCTGGAAGAAAAGTCAGGAATAGAAGAATTATAGGCAAGGGTATTATTTATAACAAAAAAGCTTAAACAAAATAAATAAATGAAAGAGAGAGAAAAGAAACGATGGAATCAAAAGGAAAACACCAGACAGAGTGTTACATTTTCATTCATGTCTCAAAGAAAGTAAATATTAGTTCATAATTAGTACAATAAGATACTTAATTTATGGAAATAACATCAACAAATGATTCCGATTGCCAATTGTTGAGAATTTCATTGCTAGCAGGGAGATAGATGACATGGTTCTCGTCCAGCTCTTCTTCAAGTGTGCTGATGGTGAAGTGAGGGGAAAATGACTTTGCCGGACTGATAACTTCAGTAGCTACTGGGAAAGTCTTTTCCATAAGGGGACGATACTTTATCTCGCGCTCTTCTCCTTCCTTGTTCTCAAGAGTCATGAATTTCATCCCTTCTGTCAGGTAGGGCTGATACCCCAATCCGTGCCTTCCTTCTCTCATAGCTGCTTCAATTGGCCGAGAGATCCCTTGCAGCTGAGGCCCTAGGCCTTTTCCTCTTTGATACCCGTTCTTTTCCATGACGCGGACTACTACTCATTCACATTCTTCATTGGGGGCTCCCTTTTCTTGTTCTCTGACTTCAATACCTCGAAACTACGCAGCGAGTCATCTTCCATCTGCTCTGTACTTTCCGCATAAGGTACTGTGGTGGGCTTTGTCAGCATGATTTACTCTTCACCACGGACAGTAATAACGGATCCATCTTGGATATACTTCAAACACTGATGCAGAGTCGATGGGACCACTCCTGCTTCATGAATCCAAGGCCTCCCCAAAAGCATGGTGTAAGCTGGTTGGATTTCCATGACCTGAAAGAGGACAGGGAAAGAACTAGGCCCTATTTCAAGGGACAAAGTTATCTCTCCTAAGATTCCTCTTGCTGTCCCATCAAAGGCTCGTACAATCATTTCTTGTGGTATCAAATCCGCCATGCTTATATTTAGCTTCTTGAGGGTGGACATCGGAACCACATCCAACGCCGAACCACCATCTACAAACACTTTTGCAATCAAAAACCCCTTACACTTTAGGGTGATGTGTAAGGCTTTGGTGCTACTGGGGGATTTCGAGGCCACTTCATCTTCCAAGAAAGTAATCATGTTGACATACCTGATTGGGTCCACCATATTTACCACATTTTCCGGAGTGACGTCAGGTTTGACATACGCTTCATTCAACACCTTCAATAATGCCTTGCGATGAAACTCTGATGTCAAGACAAGCGACAAAAGAGATATCCTTGCCAGAGTTTTCTTCAACTGTTCCACCACATCATATTCACTTTGCTTCATGATCTTCAGAAACTCTTCTTCTTCTTTCCCTTTCCCTTCATCCATAGTTTCCTCTTCTTTGGAATCCTTCATCATTTTTTCTTCAGCAGGGGTGTAGCATCGCCCACTCCTTGTAATGCCTCCAATTTTCACAATATTAGTAATTTGGGCCTTCGAGGTCTCTCCCGCGGCTCCAGTTAGTTCAACCTTCTGTTCATAATTCCATGGTACAACATGTGTATCAACATAAGCAAAAGGAGTTGGCTTTTTCACCCTTACGACGACTCTTTCTGGGTCTGAAGGTTTGTTCATGGGTGGTACTCGGAGTACAACTTTTTCAACTACATTGACTTCCTCTGCAGCACCTCGTCTGGCCTGAATCACCCCCAAGGTGAGTAACCTCTGAACCTGGACTTTGAAATCCCAACAAGTTTCGATGTCGTGCCCCACTTGCCCACGATGATAGTCACACCTTAGATCCTTGGCGTACCCCCTTTCTTCTTTTGGGATTCTCACTGGTGCGACAATGTTGTATCCCACCTTCTTCAGTTCTTCGAAAATCTTCTGCATTGGCGCTCATAGTTCCAGTACCTTCCTGATTGGAGACCCTATTACCTCCAAATTGTTTACTCGATTTCCATCATTATGATTCGGGATTGGATTCTTAACGATATTAGGCCCGACCTATTCTTCGAACCCTAGCTTCCCACAAGCAATCAACTTTCTCACTGCCATCTTAAAAGCTTCGCAATCCTCAATAGAATGTCATGTGACATCCATATGACACTTGCAAGTCTGATTTGGATTGTACCAAGCAGGAAATCGTGGTTCTAAGGGACGTACAGGGTTTCCCGCAATCAAGTGGCCATCAAACAATTGTTGGAATAAATCCGCATTAGAGATGGACAATTTCGGGAAGGGTGGCAGATTTGGACTTTGGAAACGTCCTTGGTTTGGGAAATTTGGGCGAGGCGGAGGATAGTTTGGGCGGTTTTGTGGGGGTGCAGACGGGTAACAGGTGTATGATGGGCGAGCAAGGTTATATGGTTGGGGGGGGGGGGGGGGGGGGACGGAAAATTGCTGATTTGGTTTTGCGGGTAAGTGTTGGTTTGTGAGGATGATGGTAACGGGTAAAGCGGGGTTTGTGCCTGGTATGGGATATGTTGGTTAGGGTTATAGGGTGCTTGGTACTGTGGATTAAAGTTCCGTTGGCATTGTACATAATTCGCCTTAACTTCCTTCTTCTTTGGTTGAAATCCCTTCCGGGATGCACTTCCTTCACCATCATTCATGGGGAGCTTTCCAGCTCTTGCCAAAAATTCGATCCTTTCACCGGCGACGATCAAGTCGGAGAAATCTTTATAGGCGGCCTCAGCCATGGCCCCTATAAAAGGTGCTCCGAGGGTTCCTAGAAAGTATGAGCACATTTCAGATAAAGTCAACGGGGGCTGAACTTGTGCAGTCAAACTCCTTCACCTTTGAGCATATTGCTTGAAGGGCTCCTCACTTCTTTTCTGCAGTGTAGTCAATTGTTCACGACTCGGGGCTGCATCCAGGTTGAATTTGTACTGGTCCATGAATAAGTCAGCCAATTCCATCCATCGCGAGATCTTGGAATGGTCCAATTGGAGGTTGTAACACCCCGATTTTCGCTGCTTTGTAATATCGGTAATAAATATATAAATATATATTTTTATCCGAGACTTAGAAAATGATTTTGGATAAACCAAGGTCATTTCCTTGTTATACTTATTTTCATAAGGTTACGGGGAAGTTTTTGGTTGAAAATTCAGATGGAAGCCGGTCTCGTCGTTTTTACGTGTTTTTACGACAGTAAAAGTTTACTGCTCAGAAAACCAAATTTTAATTCGTGAACGAGATGAAAAATGTTGTTATCGTATTTGCTACCATGCAGGAAGTTTTGAAAAATTTAGTGTAAAAATTAAAATATTATTTTTGTTGCGGGCGTATACGTCGAGATTATCTCTAGGAAAAACCTGCGCCAGATGAAACCCGGAGTCGGCAATGTAGCTGAGATAATGGATTTGACCGACTTGATGAGCATTTATGACGAGCTTATCCGAGTTATAATGGCGCATTTATGACAAAGTGAATTTTTGCTTTGAAATGACCATTTTACCCTTGTCTTTTTATGACAATTACAAGTCATGCCATTGGAAAATTTGACCAAATCCAACCCAAAACTCACGGCTCTTTCCTCCATACAAATCACTTGGACATCACTTTTCCTAAGTCACAAATGACATTTATGTTAAGTGGATGAGTTATAAGGCAAAGTCATTCTCTCATCAAATCACCCGAAACTGCCACGAAATTCTGACCAGTTTACTCTCTGAATCTCGGAAAACCTTCAACATGAAAGTTGTTCATATTTCTCTCTTCTTTCCAACGACATAAAGATCATCCAAAACGGATAAGTATATTGAGAGATATACCCAAATTACTAAAATTGTTCTAAACCCTCATCATGTTCATCTTCTTCTCCAATGTTCTCAAATCTTCTCCAAGTTTCTTGATTCTTCTTAACCTATCTTTGACTCACAAAATCAGACAACTTTGGTCAAGATAAGCTTGCATTAAATGTGGCAAAATCATCATCATGACACTTTATTGACAATTTGCAAACTAGTCCTTCAACTTTTGGAATCTTTGCAAATTGGTCCCTAGAACTTAATTGCATTTGAATCCTTTAACATGACAACTCACCATCATCTAGAGTCTTCCTAATATGGCGCCACTCTCACTATAAATACCTTACTCTCACTTTTTATTTAGTTTCTTTTGTCATTTGCTTCCAAAACTCTAAAGTTTACAAGTTCCTTAGTTCTAAGTTGTAAAGCAAGTTCTTGGATTTCCTTTGTCATTGATTTTCAAGAGGTAAATCCTAATCTTCATTCTTAATCATACCTATGTTCTTTAACAAGTTTCTTGATTCAAGGCTTATATCATAGTTGTTCATCACTTTAAAGTTTCTAACCCTAGAACTTTGAAAAATCATAACTAATTCTAGAAAAATACTTTTGACATGAAATCAATTGCTATGATCTTATAATCATCTCTATTTTCATCATCTAGAAGCATAAGATCATGAGAAATTTCTTTCCTTAAAATCTGGACTGGGCCGAACCTAGGTTAAAGTTGTGTTCTTAGGTTTTGTTTCAATTTCATGTCTTGATTCATGATTCAATCCTTTTGTATCTTGCTAGTTCTTGTATTCAAGTATATAGAAGATCAAAAATCAAACTTGAGCCTATTTGTTTCTTCAAAAACCGAAACCCTAGGTTTGAGTACTTAATGGTTTTGTGATTCAAAAGTTGTTTGTAATCCTTGAATCCAACTCTAAACTTTGTATGTTGCTTAAATCCAAGAGTTGAGGAAATTTTAAAATTTCTAGCCTAAAAGTCTTGAGAAAACCGAACCCTAGTTCTTAGAACTAGATGAGTTTAATTCATGTTCTTGGTTCATAATCATGGTTTAAGTGATTAATCATGCTTAAGTAACTTATGGATCATTAATCCTTAAGTTAATCAAATTTTCAACTTCCTAACCTAGATAATTGGTTGAAGCCGAAACCCTAACCATAAAGGTTAGAGGATTTTGTTTCAAATTTTAGTTTTGTAATAAGTAATCTATGATAGTTAAGACTCTAGTAATTAGGATCCAGAAGATGACATTAAGAAGATAACCCTAAACCTATTTTCTAAGTCTTGGCCGAACCTAGCCCTAAAGTGTCATATATGGTTGTTAGTTGATTAATTATAGTTATGATTGTTTGAATGAAGGTGGTTGTGTTAACTCGTGGCGGGATAACAAGGATCGTCGTGTACGTGTTTCCGGTGCAAACTCAGGTGGGAGAAAGAACCATTCCATCGTCGGAACTGATAAGTAGTATATAATTTATAATAATGGTGTAGGGCGACCTAAACCCTACTAGTGGTCGAGTAATCGACAATACCAAAATCGTATTGGAAACTTTTCCGTAAAACCAATGACGATTTGGGAATTGTAGGTTTATCGCCTTAGGTTGATTATTCATATTTGAGGATGTTTGAATTATTTACTTTTGACTGTTTGTGATACGCTGGTTGAGGTATTCCATATGCATGTGACGTATTGTTTTGGTGTTTGAATATTATGATATTGAGGATGTTTGAATATTATGTTGATTAATGTGTTATGCATGAGCTGCCTGGGTTTAATTCTATGCTTAGATAATTTTAAGGAAAGATATATATTGCTCGGAGGTATTTTGTTTGGGTGAGAGTTTTGAATATGAATTAGAAGTGCCTCGCTATTATTTTATAGAAGTGATGTGATATAGAGTGTAAGTGGAGGTTATGAGGAAAAGCTTGAGGTACTAGGTTGTTATTGATAAAAGTCAGTGAGAATCATGTGTTGCATTGTTGTTCATAACCGTGTATTTGAGATACACGAGGTCCGAAGTTCTTGTAGAACGTTCCAAATTAGAATATAAGTTGTGCAACTATAGTGTCATTGCTTTGCATGAGCACCCTTGATAGAGTTGAGAGAGAGAACCAGGGTGTGCACCGGCGGTACAGTGCAGCTATAGTGTCATTGCTTTGCATGAGCATTCCTACCATGGATGAGAATGTGCACCGGCGTGGGGAACGTGTCACTTGGACGACTGACTGGCATCCCTAACGAGGGATGTGTGACAGGATTAGTAATGGCCACGTCAGCATAAAGGTTTAGTTGCATGAGTTGGAGGGTAGAGGATGATATAGTGAATTGAGGATGATTGTTGATTTTGAATGATGCGTGTCTGTGACTATTATTGTATTATATGCTATGAATCTTTTCCACTTATGATGATAGAACTGTTTCTTATCTCCCGATTTCTGTATTTTTGGTGTATGTCTACTTTGCTACGTTAGAAGACCATATGGACAACTATGTTACGGAGGAGATGGATGGAACCCCATACGAGACGGATATTGTTGAAGAGTTGAACGACGTTCCGTATGAAGTTGACGCTGAAGAACCATCTACTGATCCTGATAATGTAGCGTAGTAAGTTTAGGGCCAGTGAGTCACATAAGATGTTTTGTTTTCCGTAGTTATAAGCAAGTTGTGTAAATAAGTACCTGTGTGGGATCCTACTGAGAGGATACCCTAAACAGTGTTGTGTAAAATAAAGGATACTTATGTGTGTATTTATGTAAAATAGTTTGGTGTGTTGTATATTTGTAGAAGTTATCTGATTATTAATTAAGTTTCCAATTTTTACGTATTTTCAACGATAAGCGTGCGATTAAGTAAATAAATAATTAAGGATTTAATGTAATAATACAATGGGGCACAACGGGGTGTCTCAGAGGTACCATTCTAAGGCGAGGCCAGTCAAACTTTCGTGGAAAAAGCTGATAAGGAATTTGTCATCCTTGGACCAGATTGCCATCTTGGTGGCGTAACTAATGAGGTGGAATCGTGGGTTCCCACTTCCATCATATTTGGAAAAATCAGGAATCTTGAAGTCCTTGGGGATCACGACATCTGTGGCGGGACAGAGTTCCTCTATCTGGAGAAGGCCGTAGGTACTCGGGCCATTTATTGCTTTTATCTGCTCTTCCATTTTCTCCATCCATTCTTCTCTTATCTTATCCTTACCAGCCTGGACTCCCGTTGACTGACTGTGAGTAGATACATGTGGTTGCTCCCATGTTGGTGAGTTGTAGCCCGGAACTTCATGATAGGCATTTTCAAAAGGGGGGTATCCTTCTCCAATGGGAAGTGTTATTGGTGCCGTGTGATGTGCCTGGTTGGGGCCATATACTCCCTGAATGAGACCCGTGCTAATGTTTGAAAACATTGGTGCTGTTACCACAGAAGAAATCCGCTGCCCACCAGGTTCAATTATATCTCTGTTCGCGCTAAGCATGCTGAGAGATTCCCTCATATCCTGTAGTATGACTTCTAATCTTGCTTGGGTTTCAGCCATCTCGATCATTCTTCCCCTCACATCATATATCTCAGAGCATAGGTTTCTTCCTTCCTCAGATGCATTGGCAGCCATCCTGGTCCGAGATCTGGTATCGTAAACTCGGGTTTGGTTGGTGTTACCTTTCCTAGGTCGCGCAATGGTTCCTGAATCCTCAGAAGGATGTGACTCTGTAAAGCATTTAAAATCTCATCAGTCAATCCCAGAATTTTGTGTGCGTGTATGTATGCATGTGCAGGTTTGTTGGTGTAAGCCCTAGAGGCCAGTGTATTTCTTAGACTTACATTTGTATCTTGCCATTATATATATATATATGATATGAGGCATTCCAGTTTATTGTGTTACTTGTTTAAACATAATAAAGTCCTTAGAATACAAATTTCAGTTTAATAGAATATCAAGTACATGACTTGATCGTGAGACACTATTGAACAATGAAATCCTATTCTTAAATATCCGTAGTCAAGTATTTTATTAATAAGGAAAATAATAATACATTGAGACTATTATGTGTGCAGACTGATGACCATATCTCACGGGTCATGGATATGAGATATCGAGTCGCCACATAGGTACACATTAGAGTAATGATGTACTGGATTGACCCACCATGAGAACACTACATGGAGCGTTATGTGAGTGTCATAAGTAGTTCTCATAGTGACAATGGTGTATGCAATCCTTCGACTTGAAATCGCTACGATCCCTACATGAGGAGTCGTGTGCTTTAATATCGTCAAACGTCATCTATAATAGGATGATTATAAAGACGGTCATTGGGCATACCACGAGCCATGCATAGGGATGTGAGTGACCTAGATGGAATTTGTCCCTCCTACATAACAGGAGTAATATCTGTGGGCCCCCTGATAGAGTGAGACTGTGAAATGCATGGTCGTGCTGAAATGAGTCAATATGAGATATTGACCTCATTTGTTGTTAAGTCTACTCGGGTATCAGGGAACATGATATTGAACCATACAAGGGTGACACATTCTATGTCTTGTGTTCAATATAGATATATGGACAAAGGGATAATAATGCACATGAATATTTGTCACAGAAAGGTTTCGTCAAATCACTGACTTTCTCACTACTTAGGTGGCAGTGATGTATTACTAGATACCGCTCACTGTTTGTAATATTAAATGGGATTTAATATTACTACTAACATTTTGGGAACCTATGGGGTCACACACATAAGAGCAGATCAAAAGAAGCATTAAAAGGAGAGTTGGACTCTTCTATTGAGCCTAGCGCATAGTACATGGGGCTTAGGTCAAACGCTGCTCACTAACTCACTTAAGGAGGTGCTACTATAAGTAGACCACTTAAGCTATTGTGCCTACACGTTTTTTACCCTAGCCGCACATAGAGAGTGACAGTGAGCAGCAGGTCTCGGTTTTCGAAGCTAGCATTGTGAGGCAGAGACACTTCGAGTTCGTGACGTTGGACGTTCACAGGATCTGTTCGTGTGGATACCTTAGAGACATCGTTCGTGCGGTGTTCGTGATAGACGATTTCAATCAATTGTCATCGCTTCAAGAGGTAAATCTTCTAACCATGAATCATGACCATTCGCAAGGATCCTTCGATGGGATTTTTTTTTCCGCTGCGTTATTTTGTTTTATACGCAAATTCCCAACAGTGGTATCAGAGCCGCTTGCGAAACCATGATTCTGTTACGTGGTTTACCTGTTATGTATGATAACATGTTTATAATGTGAATCGTTTTTCTAAAAATTGTTTTCTGAAAATCGTTTGCATCCGTTTTTGCGAAACCTTGTTTCTGTAATTTTCGTATGTATATGATATATGCGTCTATAGCATGTTTATGTATATATGCAATATGTACATTGGTTCTGGAATCCTTAATATGTTCTGCGATGGCGTCAAGTGTTGATGTTAAACATGATCGGTTTCAGTTCTCTATTGGCGGCGTTAAGGGGTTTCAGACATGAAGAGTTCATGTTCTTGCGGGCCTTGCGGTTTTAGGGTTGAGAGGTTGAAGCCCTAGCCGCCAAGCTAGGAAGCGGGAACCCCGTACTACCTCTGCGTAGTGTGTTATTTCGAAATTCAATTTTTGAAATCTTTTATGTCACCATTTAATAATAACATCAATTACAATAAATGTGATTTATAGTAACATCAATTACAATAAATGTGATTTATAGTAACATCAATTACAATAAATGTGATTTATAGTAACATCCATTACAATAAATGTGATTTATAGTAACATCAATTACAATAAATGTGATTTATTATATATATGTTATGTTTTCAAAATTCAGATTTTGAAATCTCTAATTAATAAAAAAAAATAATAATAATAATAATAATAATAATAATTGTGTATTATTATTGGTTGATTATTTATTTGGTAATGTATGGTGAATGGTTATGGCCTTAGTCCTTTAATCTTTTGGTTTATATTTTGAAATACGGCCTGCGTGCCGTGCCTTTCTCTTATATTCCATATGTATATTCTTTTCTCATCTCACTCCTCTCATATGTAAAATGAGGTTTCTGTTTATGTAATGTAATGATGGAGACAAGAAGACGTTATCCTGTGGGCGATCATGCTTGGAGAAGCCTGGACGCTCCTAGGTTTCAGTTTAGATTCTCTCATTGGCTTGGAAGAATCAATGCGTTAGGGGCCATAACCATATCACATTTATTTGCCTTATATATGTATGAGATGCATGTATGTATATAGTATGTTAAAAGGGGTTTAACTAATATATGTATGAGATGCGTGTATGAAAATAGTAAGTTAAAGAGTTTAACAAATGATGAGATCAAATTTTAATCAAATCCCTCAAAAGGAAATATTAAGTCACATTTAAAGGCCTTCCAATGCATGGCACTCGTCAAGACTAGGATCGATTAAGTGTGGGTCCGCCAAAGCGGGGTACCTTTATCTATACTAGTAAGACGCGATGAGACAAATGTAATGTTCAACTGCTATCCATTGGGTCTGACTTAACTAAGCCAACTTCAATAGGATTGAAAGGCTTAGAGGCTTATAAGTTGGGCTTTGGTCCATGTGATGGATTAGAATAAGAGTTATTCACCCAACTGTACAAGAGTTGCATGAGATGCAATCGGAAAGTGTTTCCTACCTATATAACCGAATTTTGAGTGATCAGCCAAAGCTGACTTAAAGCTAGGTGAAATATGGATCTTGGCCCACTAGAAAATCTTCCAACGGGATTTTCCGAATCAATGATGAGGGTCATTGTTTTGAGTAAAATAGTGGGAGGCGTATTTAATTAAAGACCTTATTAAATAACTTCATGGCATGATACTTATATTTTGCATATTTATCTCTGTAGATTACCATGGCATCAAACACATCAAGTAACCTGTCATTGCAATCCGTCCTTGAGAAGGACAAACTATCCGGAACAATTTTTCTGGACTGGTACAGAAACTTGAGGATTGTCCTCAAACATGAGAAAAAGTTGTATGTTCTTGAGGAGCCTATTCCTGAGGAGCCACCGGCTTCAAGTGCTCATAGGGCTGACAGGGATGCTTATAAGAAGCATCAGGATGACGCCTTAGACGTCGGCTGTCTTATGCTTGCTACCATGACCTCTGAGCTGCAAAAGCAACATGAGACCATGGAGGCGTACGATATGATCGTGCACCTCAAGCTGCTCTACCAAGAGCAAGCAAGGCATGAGCGGTTCGAAGTTTCCAGAGCCCTTTTACAGTGTAAATTGGCAGAAGGAAGCCCTGTGAGTCCTCATGTACTCCAGATGATCGGGTACATTGAGAATCTCGAGAGACTAGGCTTTCCTTTAGGCCAAGAGTTGGCCACCGACTTAGTTCTGCAATCGTTGCCTGAGAGCTATAGTCAGTTTGTCATGAACTATAATATGAATGATCTTGACAAACCTTTGCCAGAATTGTTGAGCATTTTGAGAACTGCTGAACAAAATATTAACAAAGGAAAGGGGAAGGCCATTTTGATGGTCCAGGCTGGAGATAGCAAGAAGCAGCCCAAGAAGCCCACGCACAAACAAAAGGGCAAGGGCAAGGGCAAGGCCATCAACAAGATCAAGCCCAGTGCTTCTGGCTTGAAGCCTGTGGGTGGTGTGGCTAAGGAAGGCAATTGCTTCCACTGTGGTCTGACCGGACATTGGAAGAGGAACTTCCCAAAATACCTGGAAGAAATCAAGAAGAAGAAGGGAAGTGAGACTTCCACTTCAGGTGTGTTTGTTATAGAAGTCAATTTATCTACTTCTGCTTCATGGGTATTAGATACTGGATGTGGTTCTCACATTTGTACAAATGTGCAGGATCTAAACAGGAGTAGACCATTGGCAAAGGGCGAAGTAGACCTACGAGTTGGAAATGGAGCAAAGGTTGCTGCTTTAGCCGTAGGGACTTATGTATTGACTTTGCCCACCAGGCTTACTATTCAGTTAGAGAACTGTTATTTTGTGCCTGCTATTAGCAGGAATATCATTTCCGTTTCTTGTTTGGACAAGATTGGTTTTTCTTTTATAATAAAGAACAAAAGTTGTTCTATTTATTTGGATGATATTTTCTATGCTAGTGCACACATGAGTAATGGGCTTTTATGTCCTTGACCTCGAAATGCCCATCTATAACATAAATACTAAGAGGTTCAAACCAAATGAGTTGAACCCGTCTTATCTTTGGCACTGTCGTTTAGGCTATATAAATGAGAAGCGCATTTCGAAGCTCCACAAAGATGGACTCTTGGACTCATTTGATTATGAATCATATGAGATATGTGAGTCTTGTTTATTGGGAAAATTGACTAAAGCTCCATTCACCAGAAAAGGTGAAAGAGCTAACGATCTTTTGGGTCTTATACATAGCGATGTATGCGGACCCCTAAACACATTAGCTAGAGGTGGTTTTCAGTACTTCATCACATTCACTGATGATTTCAGTAGATATGGATTTGTGTATCTTATGAAACATAAATCGGAATCCTTTGAAAAGTTCAAGGAATTCAAAAATGAGGTACAAAACCAACTTGGTAAAATTATTAAACCTCTTCGATCAGATCGAGGTGGTGAATATTTGAGCCTAGAGTTTGATGATCATCTGAGAGAGTGTGGAATTTTATCTTAACTCACTCCACCTGGAACACCACAATGGAATGGTGTTTCTGAGAGGAGAAATCGAACCTTGTTGGACATGGTTCAGTCTATGATGAGTCATGCAAACCTTCCAAACTCTTTCTGGGGACATGCTCTATTAACAGCAGCTTTTACACTTAACCGTGTTCCATCCAAAGCGGTAGAAAAGACACCATATGAGATATGGACTGGTAGACGACCCAGCATGTCTTTTATGAAGATTTGGGGTTGTGAAGCATATGTAAAACGTCAAGTTTCTAATAAGCTTGATCCCAAATCTGATAAATGCTTCCTTGTGGGGTATCCCAAAGAAACCAAGGGGTACTATTTCTATAATCCTTCCGAAGGCAAAGTGTTTGTCGCACGGACTGGTGTATTCCTAGAAAAGGAGTTTATCTCCATAGGAACCAGTGGGAGGAAGATAGAACTTGAAGAAATTCAAGAATCACAGAGTAGTGACCTACCATTGGTGGAACAGGAGCAACCTTCACAAAATGTTGTGGAGGAACAACCTGCTCCAGTAGCACAAGACCAGCGTAGGTCTAACAGGATACGTCACCAGGCTGAGAGATATGGATTTCTCATGACTCCACAAGGTGATGTATTGCTCATGGATCAAGATGAGCCTGTGACCTACCAGGAGGCCATCACTGGCCCAGAATCTGAGAAGTGGCTTGAGGCTATGAAATCTGAGATGGATTCCATGTACACCAACCAGGTATGGACCTTGGTAGAGCCACCTGAAGGGGTGAAACCCATAGGGTGCAAGTGGGTTTTCAAAAAGAAAACTGACATGGATGGTAAGGTACACACCTTTAAGGTGCGATTGGTCGCTAAGGGTTTCAAGCAAATTCATGGTGTCGACTATGATGAGACCTTTTCGCCTGTTGCGATGCTTAAATCCGTCCGGATCTTACTTGCAATCACTGCATACCATGATTATGAGATATGGCAGATGGATGTCAAAACTGCTTTCCTTAATGGAAAGCTTCTTGAGGATGTGTACATGACACAACCTGAAGGCTTTGGCATTTCAGAGGATGCCGGAAAGGTATGTAAATTACAGCGATCAATCTATGGATTGAAGCAAGCTTCCAGAAGTTGGAACCTTCGTTTTGATGATCTTTGTAAGACGATGCGGATTCATCAAAAATGAAGATGAACCTTGTGTCTACAAGAAGGTTAGTGGGAGCATTGTTGTTTTTCTGGTGTTATATGTAGATGACATATTACTCATTGGAAATGACATCCCTACACTACAAAATGTAAAGACATGGTTAGGGAATTGCTTCTCTATGAAAGATTTGGGTGAAGCTACCTATGTATTGGGAATCAGGATCTATAGGGATAGATCGCTGAAATTGCTTGGCCTAAGTCAGAGTACATACATAGACAAAGTGTTGAGACGCTTTAACATGCATGAATCCAAGAAAGGACTCTTGCCTATGTCACATGGTATATGCCTATCAAAGGCACAATCCCCTTCCACTCAAGAAGAAAGGGATCGCATGAGTAAGATTCCATATGCATTCGCAATTGGATCTATCATGTATGCCATGTTATGTACTCGACCAGATGTATCGTATGCTTTAAGCATAACGAGCAGGTGTACGATCGATCCCGTGAAAGTCAGTGCTGCTTTGTCAAGAACATCCTTAAGTACTTGAGAAGAACTAAGGATTCGTTCTTGGTATATGGAGGCGAGGAAGAGCTTGCTGTAAAAGGTTACACCGATGCTAGCTTCCAAACCGATAAGGATGATTCAAGATCGCAATCTGGTTATGTGTTCTGCCTGAATGGCAGGGCGGTGAGCTGGAAGAGTTCAAAGCAAGAGACAGTCGCCGATTCTACTACAGAGGCTGAGTATATTACCGCCTCCAATGCATCAAAGGAGGCTGTTTGGATCAGGAAGTTCATTGCTGAGCTTGGTACAGTTCCTAGTATTGTGGACCCCATTGATCTCTATTGTGATAACAATGGGGCCATTGCACAAGCTAAGGAACCTAGATCTCATCAGCGATCCAAACATATACTTAGGCGCTTCCATCTCATTCGAGAGATTATCGATAGAGGAGATGTGAAAATATGCAGAGTACCAACACTTGATAACGTTGCTGACCCACTTACGAAACCTCTTGCTCAACAGAAGCACGAAGGTCACACTAGATCGATGGGCATTAGATTTATGCCTGATTGGTTCTAATGCTAGTGGGAGATTGTTGGTGTAAGCCCTAGAGGCCAGTGTATTTCTTATACTTACATTTGTATCTTGCCATTATATATATATATATATATATATATATATATATATATATATATATATGATATGAGGCATTCCAGCTTATTGTGTTACTTGTTTAAACATAATAAAGTCCTTAGAATAGAAATTCCAGTTTAATAGAATATCAAGTACATGACTTGATCGTGAGACACTATTGAACAATTAAATCCTATTCTTAAATATCCGTAGTCAAGTATTTTATTAATAAGGACAATAATAATACATTGAGACTATTATGTGTGCAGACTGATGACCATATCTCACGGGTCATGGATATGAGATATCCCTTTGTCCATATATCTATATTGAACACAAGGCATAGAATGTGTGTGACCCTATAGGTTCCCGAAACGTTAGTAGTAACATTAAATCCCATTTAATATTACAAACAGTGAGCGGTATCTAGCAATACATCGCTGCTACCTAAGTAGTGAGAAAGTCAGTGATTTGACGAAACCTTTCTGTGACAAATATTCATGTGCATTATTATCCATTTGTCCATATATCTATATTGAACACAAGGCATAGAATGTGTCACCCTTGTATGGTTCAATATCATGTTCCCTGATACCCGAGTAGACTTAATAACAAATGAGGTCAATATCTCATATTGACTCATTTCAGCACGGCCATGCATTTTACAGTCTCACTCTATCAGGGGCCCACAGATATTACTCATGTTATGTAGGAGGGACAAATTCCATCTAGGTCACTCACATCCCTCTGCATGGCTCGTGGTATGCCCAATGACCGTCTTTATAATCATCCTATTACAGATGACGTTTGACGATATTAAAGCACACGACTCCTCATATAGGGATCGTAGTGATTTCAGGTCGAAGGATTACATGCACCATTGTCACTATGAGAACTACTTATGACACTCGCATAACGCTCCATGTAGTGTTCTCATGGTGGGTCAATCCAATACATCATTACTCTAATGTGTACCTATGTGGCGACTCGATATCTCATATCGATGACCCGTGAGATATGGTCATCAGTCTGCACACATAATAGCCTCAATTGTATTATTATTGTCCTTATTAATAAAATACTTGACTACGGATATTTAAGAATAGGATTTCATTGTTCAATAGTGTCTCACGATCAAGTCATATACTTGATATTCTATTAAACTGAAATTTCTATTCTAAGGACTTTATTATGTTTAAACAAGTAACACAATAAACTGGAATGCCTCATATCATATATATATAATAGCAAGATACAAATGTAAGTCTAAAGAAATACATTGGCCTCTAGGGCTTACACCAACACGTTACTGGCCCAGCTAGTTGACATACGCTTCCAAAAATTGCCTCTTCAACCCTTTGGTGGTTCCCTTTTCTATTTTCTCTATCTGTTTCGGTTGAATCTCTAATAGACTTGCTATTTTCCGATCTGTTACATGTTGGCCATAATACATGTAGAAGCGAGTCTTCTTTTGAATTGGCAGTCTTAGAATATAAGCATACTCTTCCATGGTTGGAGTGATGTCTAAGTTAGGCAATTCAAAACACCTCAAAGTTGAGTTCCAATATTGGGCCAATGCACTCAGCGGGAGCTTCCACTGAGCGTGCTTTTTATGACATTTGCTGGCTGAGTTCACATAATCTCTTCACGTCATTGAGTGTCACATCGATCTTGATATTTTTGTTGGAACAGCTCGCGTTGCTAGTACTCTTTTCTGAACCAAACTTTTCCATTTTCTTGATATAAGTGTATACGAAAATCTTCCAACAAAGAGACAAAAAAAAAGAGTATGGTAAAACAAATGTATCTTGCATGATTCATGTTGCATGGGCCCCAATGGGGTTGAAAACCCTGATGGGTATGAAATACCTTCATTATGACATAGCGTCTATTACGTGTGCAATAATATTCGAATATGTCATTCAGGTTTGGGGCAACAATGTGACGGCCCTAGTTTTGTGAATATTCACAATGAGCACGCATGACAATTTATGCTTATGATGATAGAGAGAGGAAAGAAAAGTACACCCCCTTTTGTCCTAAGCCAGGTAAGACCTAAGGATGGACACGCCTTAAGGTTAGGACTCTAAACAGGTTGGCCACTAGGTCTGCTCTATTAGTGAAATTTGGGACGGGACTAGACCTCTAAAAGTAATGGTCCCCAAATTGCCCTCATATGGATATGACTCATGAATCTAGCCAAAAGTGTTAAGTCTCTAAAATGTTTGATATGCATTTACCCAAGTTTTGATGAAAACTAAACATTGATTAATGATTTAATTAACCTTCATATTGGTTGCTAACCTATCTATTGAGTGTGCAGATTAAGAAATAGAATCATCGGTCCAACACTATTTGAAGATTGAAGCTCTCGTCCATCGCAAATGTTTGAAGCGCATGTCCAAAACACAAGAGAAAGAAACCTGCGTCCAATAAAAATATCAGAAGGCCGCGTCCACTAAAAGTATCAGAAGGCCGCATCCACTAAAAGTATCAGAAGGCCGCGTCTACTAAAAGCAACAGAAGGCCGTATCTACTTAAAGTATCATAATAGCGCGTCCATCAAAGTATCAGAAAAGCCCGTCCAGTGAGGTATCAGAATTATCCATCCAATGACGTGGCACTTGGAGCTCATCCATTAAAGTATCGGAATAGCGCGTCCATTAAAGTATCAGAACAGCGCGTCCATTAAGATCAAATTGTATCCGTGTAATGACGTGGCAAGAGACTCTCATCCACTAGAGTAACTAAGACTCTCGTCCACCAAAGTAACTGAGACTCTCATCCACTAGAGTAACTGAGACTCTCGTCCACCAGACTAACTGAGGCTCTCGTCCAGTAAAGTAACAGAGGCTCTCGTCCGCTAAAGGTGACAGAAGCTCTCGTCCACTAGAGTAACAGAAGTGCTCGTTCACTAAAGGTGACAGAAGCGCTCGTCCACTAGTATTTGGACTTGCTGAGTCCTTAATATGGAGCTCGTCTACTAGCCCGAATGAAAACTCAAATGACTAGATAGATGTGATTATTTTCAAGATGGAAGCACTTATCTTATGAACGCAAATTCTCTAAGGATTATCAGAATCTTAGTTCAAGAATCAGAAAGACACTTGAAGACTTCTCTCCTACTCAGTTTCACGATTATCAAGAAAAGTCAGAAGCTACTCTCTCAAGCAACCTTGGATAATCAGAACCAAAGACCAGTTAAAGAATGCTTCCAACGTGCTTTATTCCCTAGTACCTCTGGTCCTTACACAAAACGGTATGTGTACTCATTAAATTAAAAAAAGCTCTCTGCACAACTTTGATATGGCTGTAGCACGATGAATAAAGCCATGATCCTTCATGTTAGAGTACAACCAACGACTCTATTGCATTAATGGCTGCCCAGAACGACTCTATTGCATTAATGACTACTCAGAACGACTCTATTGCAATTAATGAAGTTCTGCTTGAAGCCAACATTTGAGGGGATGTATTTAACGGATCCTAAATGCTTGAAGACCATAAATACAGAAGCCATTGAAGATGAAGAAAAAAAGAGAGAATACACATTGCATTAAAACACCATTACTCTGAGCATTTATTTCTTCATTCTTTTATTCTTTATTCTTCAATCATTTTGAAGTTATTACGCAGACTTTCCTGAGCCTTACATTTAAACCACTCTCTGAGTGTTAGTGAAAGATCTGCCTGTGAGAAATTGTATTTATTACAAACCCAATCTCTCAAACAAACCAGAGTGAGCCTGAAGAGGCTAGGTGTACAAATAATACTTGTCTTGAGCCCGAAGAGGCTGGGTGTGCAAATAATATTTATCTTGAGCCTGAAGAGGCTAGGTGTGCAAATAATACTTGAGTCTGTAACCTTATCAGTTATAGTGGATAAATCTTGGTGCTTCCAAGGACTGGACGTAGCTCTTTGATTTGAAGAGTGAACCGGGATAAATCACCGTGTCAATCTCTCTTCCCTTAAACTCTTTAATTGCTTTAGTTTTTCTTGCATCTGTCAAGTGGTGTGTGTGCAATAGTCACCCGTCCATCCTGTATTCTTCCACTCGTCCAAAGCTAGCTTTCTGTTTGCGAAAAGATTTCAGCTTTGCTTAAATTCTGATGAACACAATTCAACCCCCATTCTCGTGTTTATAGTTGTCTATTTCAGTTGGTATCAGAGCTCAGCCTCTGGGTTGAGCATCTAACAGTGTAGAGGTAAAAGGTCCTGAAGAATAGATATGACGGCTGGAACTAGTTCAGGTGGAAGTCATCAGACTGAAGGAGCTTCCCTAACCAGACCTCCTTACTTCAATGGAGAAAACTACAACTACTGGAAGGATAGATTTCAATGGTTCATTCTATCCACAAACTCTTATCTTTGGGATGTCATCACAGATGGTCCATTCATTCCCAAGAATGATGATAACACCGACACACCAAAAGCTCAGTGGACTGCTGCAGAAAAATCAAAATGGGAGCTGAACCACAAAGCCAGATACAACATCATTTGTGCTCTCAGTCCGGAGCAGTTTGAGAAGGTATGTGCCTGTGACTCTGCAAAAGAAATATGGGACACCTTAGCTGTCACACATGAAGCAACAACAAAAGTCAAAGAGTCAAAGATTGCCATACTTGTTAGAAAGTATGAACTGTTCATCATGGAGGAAGGAGAATCTGTTGCTCAGATGATAGGAAGATTTCAAACTATCATCAACAGTTTAAAATCTCTTGGCAAAGTCTATACCAATGCTGAGAAGGTTGGTAAGATTCTGAGAAGTCTACCTAAACAGTGGAGACCTTTGGTCACTGCTATCACCCAAGTCAAGGATCTCACTACCTTGACTATGGATGAACTTCTTGAAACACTCACTGTTCATGAGCAAGAACTTGGAGATGAAGCTACACCAAAGAAGGGTAGGTTGATCAGCCTCTGGCTAGTCTAGTTTTATAACTAGAAAAACCTTGGCTTTGTGCTAATTTTATCTCATTTTCACCCAAATTAGACTTGATTGTCTTTAAGCAGCATTTTGAGTCGTTAAAGTATTTTTAGGCTAATTTAGTTGATTTAGAGTCAAATAAAGCACTTATGCTATTTTCTGTTTTCAGGTTAATAAAAAGAAATAAATCTGGAGCTTTCGCCCTGCGAGGAGGCATTCGCCTCGCGAACCTGAAGGTGACTGTGCCAGAAAATTTGCAATCCTTTGTGTCGCCCCGCGAACATCTGACTCGCCTCGCGAGGTTGAAGACCAGAAGTCAGGACTTTTCCATTCCTCGCCACGCGATCCGTGCTTCGCCTCGCAAGAAGACCAAACGATGCAGACTGGTCATGATATTCGCGTCGCGAGACAGTGTTCGCCTCGCGAGACAGTGGAATCCAGAACGTGTATATAAGCTTGTTTGATGACAGATTGAAGGAGTTAGCTTTAGTCAGTCAGTAGTAGTAGTTTTCAGTAGTTTATTTTCTTTTCTTTTGTGTTTATTTCTGTAATGGAGAGCTAGTCTCCTAGATTAGTCTACTGTAATTGATTTCCATTACCACACTTGAGATTCTGTAATTCTTGTTTTATTTGTTTTTCTCTTTTCAATGCGATGCTATATGTTTCTGTTTGCTTAATTCAGGAGTGTGTACTGCTGTGTTGATTTGTTTCGGTGATGTTATGTTCCTATATATAATCGCGTTTGCTTAATTCGCGTGTGTTCAATTCGTGTTCGCTTAGTTCACGAAGGGCTTAACCCCGTTTGCTTAATTCGGGAATAGGGACATATATCTGTAGTAGTGGTTTCGCTTGTAAATTGTTGCTACAACCGGGAGGGGATTAGAATCTGCTTAGGGCTTGGAATTTGCATGAACCTATGATAGTGGGAAACCGAGAACAGTAGGTTAATCGCTTTAGTTTATTTGTTAATCTCTTTAAACTGCTCTGTTTTTATTGCTCTATTTTTCTGTTTTGTTTCTTTATTTTAATTTCAAACCCAAAACCCCCCAAATTCTGACTTTTTATGTTAACAACAACCCAAGAGTCCTTGTGAGACGATATCCGAGTTGTCGCTCCCTATCTACATTTTTACAAACCGCTCACTTTTTGGCGCGTGCGCGACAGCGCGTTCAAAAATTGGCGCCGTTGCCGGGGACTCTTATTTGTTATTAACAGAAAATTAAATTAAAAAATATTTAAAAAAAAAACATTTTGCTGAATTTGTCTGGTTATGGATCTTAGTACTGCTATGGATAATTTCCCAGACATTCGAGCCTTTTCTAATTCTGATTTTCCATTTGTTTCTGGCTTTGATGATATTTATTCATGTACTGACTGTACTGACACTAACCCGTGTGCTGTTTGTGCTGAGTTTCTTGATTCTACTTTGCAAGGTGATAGTGTGAGTGAAGCTGTTTGTTCAGCCGAAGTTCTTGACATCATGGCTACTCCAAATACACCATCCATTGAGCAGCCACCCTCCTTAGAGCTCAAGCCACTTCCAGACATTCAGACCTTTACTGATTCAGTTTCTTGTACTATATTTACTGATTGTACTAACTCTAACCTTTCTGTGGTGTGTGCTGAGATTTCTGCAGGTTTAACAGGTGATGAATCTGGTAAAACAATGGATGAAGATCGTGCAGAAATTGAAGCAACACCGGAGACCCCAGCTACCTGTTTGCCATCTCCCCCTGTGGAACAACCAGCAATGGAGTTCAAGCCCTTGGATTTTTCACCATGACCAGTCCAAGAGGCTGAACCCCACTTTTATTGGGAGGACTTTATGGACAAAGTTGAGAAAGAGGTCAATTGTGACCTGATAGGGAGTGAGAAGTCCGCCGCACTTGGCGGAGTTACCATGATTATCAGGCGCCCGCTCTTATACTTATGCTGTAGGCCATGGGATCCGGGAGGATCATACCGTACTTTGAGCATTCCGTGGCCACTGTATCACAGACAGTGGGATCCCGGTGGAACCACCTCTGAATGAGTTTTCTAACCCCTTTCTCTTTAGTTTACTTTCATTTTCTTGTTAGTTTCTGCTTTGCTCTATTTTTGTTTTCTTTTCTTTTAGCTCCTGAATAATTTGAGAAGATCAGTAGTATGTGTGTTGAGTCTTGTGTTGGCTAGCTTGCTGGATTTTAATTGATTTTGCATAGATTGATTGCATGTTAAGTGTTGATTGTTTTCCCCCTAGATTTTGAATTTGGAAAATTGATCCCCATGTGAAAAATCGAAAACTGAACTTTGAGATATTTTGTTATGATTGCATGATTTATGATAAGTTTGGGGTGAAGGGAAACACACACTAGGGATAGAATCTTGGTCAAACAATTTGCAAAAATGTCCAGGTGAGGATTTGAGCCTCCAACATGTTTTTTAACTGTGTGAAATCACTTTTGAGTTGCACTTTCCCGAATTTGCTTGAGTCTCTACTTGGTTTGCATGATTATGTGTTTGCTTCAGATGATTTAGGCATTTTCTTTGTAAATAGCTACTTAGCCTAAAATAACCAATTCCTAATGCATGTTCCTTAGTTAGCCCCATTGAGCCTGATTAGCCTGTTAATTCTTGATAACCTAATGTTATGAGCCCAAAAATCTGAAAAACCATGTTAACTCGATCTTAGGATTATGAGAGCATGGATGCTTAGCAAGAGAATGGTTGCAAGAAACTAAGTTTGGGGTGGCTACAAGGTGTAATGTGTTGTTTGGGATTGAGAAAAAGAAAAAGAAATACAATGAAAAGGTTGGAGCAAAGGGCCAAAAAGAAAAAAATAGAAAAAAAAATTAAAAAAAAATAAAAAAAATAAAAAAAAATAAAAAAAATTATTAGAAGAAATGACTGTAGTCACACAAAGCATAAAGAAGAATGAGGATAGGAACTTGAGTGGAATTTCAATGTTTTGAAGTGTTTCATGCTCTCTTAGTTCCTAGGGACTTCAGCCTAGTACCTTTGTATATCCTACCCTTAGTCAGGCCCCATTACAACCCATAAAAGACCTTTTGATGTTGCATGCATGTTTTCGTGGGAACCTTGTTAGAGATGAAAATCAAATTCATGGGAAGTGTTCTTGAAAAGTGATATTGAGTGAAATGTTGTTAGCCTAGACAAAAACTGAGCGATTGAGTGAACACTAAATGCCCTTGTGAGGAAGGCAGTTGTTTGAATTTGGTGATCTCCCTCTTGTGTGTAACTGGATCCCTTGCTTAGATTAATGATTGTTTGAATGATGAATTTCTCAATTGTTTAGAATAAATGATTGCGGGGATTGCTTTGTTTGAAAGGGGGGAACATTGAAGAAAACTGTTTTGATGAAATTGCTTGAATCTATGCAAATTTTATTGAATCTTTTAAGCTTGCCATGTCTTGAGTTTTTTTTTAAGTTTTTAAGTTTTAGTTTGCTTGGGGACAAGCAAAGTTTAAGTTTGGGGCATTTTGATCAGCCTCTGGCTAGTCTAGTTTTATAACTAGAAAAACCTTGGCTTTGTGCTAATTTTATCTCATTTTCACCCAAATTAGACTTGATTGTCTTTAAGCAGCATTTTGAGTCGTTAAAGTATTTTTAGGCTAATTTAGTTGATTTAGAGTCAAATAAAGCACTTATGCTATTTTCTGTTTTCAGGTTAATAAAAAGAAATAAATCCGGAGCTTTCGCCCCGCGAGGAGGCATTCACCTCGCGAACCTGAAGGTGACTGTGCCAGAAAATTTGCAATCCTTTCTGTGTCGCCCCGCGAACATCTGACTCGCCTCGCGAGGTTGAAGACCAGAAGTTAGGACTTTTCCATTCCTCGCCACGCGATCCGTGCTTCGTCTCGCGAGAAGACCAAACGATGCAGACTGTTCATGATATTCGCCTCGCGAGACAGTGTTCGCCTCGCGAGACAGCGGAATCCAGAACGTGTATATAAGCTTGTTTGATGACAGATTGAAGGAGTTAGCTTTAGTTAGTCAGTAGTAGTAGTTTTCAGTAGTTTATTTTCTTTTCTTTTGTGTTTATTTTTGTAATGGAGAGCTAGTCTCCTAGATTAGTCTACTGTAATTGATTTCCATTACCACACTTGAGATTCTGTAATTCCTGTTTTATTTGCTTTTCTCTTTTCAATGCGATGCTATATGTTTCTGTTTGCTTAACTCAGGAGTGTGTAGTGTTGTGTTGATTTGTTTTGGTGATGTTATGTTCCTATATATAATCGTGTTTGCTTAATTCGCGTGTGTTCAATTCGTGTTCGCTTAGTTCACGAAGCGCTTAACCCCGTTTGCTTAATTCGGGAATAGGGACATATATCTGTAGTAGTGGTTTCGCTTGTAAATTGTTGCTACAACCGGGAGGGGATTAGAATCTGCTTAGGGCTTGGAATTTGCATGAACCTATGATAGTGGGAAACCGAGAACAGTAGGTTAAAATCTTTTATTTGTTAATCTCTTTAAACTGCTCTGTTTTTATTGCTCTGTTTTTCTGTTTTGTTTCTTTATTTTAATTTCAAACCCAAAACCCCCCAAATTCTGACTTTTTCTGTTAACAACAACCCAAGAGTCCTTGTGAGACGATATCCGAGTTGTCGCTCCCTATCTACATTTTTACAAACCGCTCGCTTTTTGGCGCGTGCGCGACAGCGCGTTCATAAGTCAATTGCTCTGAAAGCTTATCAAAAGTCAGCAAAAGGTTCCAAGGCTCTGAAGGCAGATGAGTCATCCAGTGATGTTGACCTATCAGAACTCGAGGATTCTGAGAGTGATGAAGAGCTGTCTCTCCTGACTAGGAAGATAAAGCTTCTCCTACAAAAAAAGAAGTTCAGGAGGGATAGGCCATTCAGCAGGTCCAACAAGGTCAAGAACTTCAAAGAATCCACCTCAACAGACAAAAGTTCTATTGTTTGCTATGAGTGCAAAAAGCCCGGTCACTTCAAGGCTGAATGTCCTCAACTCAAGAAGGCCCCTTTTAAGAAATTCTTCAAGAAGAAGAAGAAAGGAATGATGGCTACTTGGGAGGATCTGGAGTCAACATCTTCTGATGAAGAAACTGAGGAAGAAGCCAATCTCTGTTTGATGGCCAACACTGAATCAGACTCTGATGATGAGGTACATCCTGACTATGAGGAATTAATTAATGCTTATGAGGAGTTGTTGGAGAAATCCAACTGCTTATCTAAAGCCTTCAAATCCCTCAAGAGAGAGTATGTAAAGCTCACCAGTGAGCATAAACAAAAATCTCAAGAGTGTGAGAACCTGGCTAAAGAGAACAGTGAGCTGAAGACTGAAAAGTCTAATGAAGCTAAGATCTCAAGTGAAACATCACCATCTGAAGAAGTTGAAAAAATTCAACAGAAAGTGGAATAGCTCACTTCTGATCTTGCCAAATTTGTTAATGGTAGAGACAATCTGACTAAGCTACTTGGCATTCAGAAGCATTCTCTTAACAAAGAAGGTATTGGATATGTCCATCAGACACATCATAAAGTATCAACTAAAGTTCCTACAGTATCTGTTAAGTCAACTGTAACTAAATCAACACCTATTTGTAACTTATGTGGAAAAACTGGGCATGTTATGTCTAAGTGTATCCATAAGAAGAGAAGGAAGTCTTTACAGACTCCTAGAACTAACAGAAAAGGACCCAGAAAAATATGGGTACCTAAAGATCAAATAATTTTTGTTGCAGATGTCCTCAACAGGACAAAGAAAACACCACTGCTAGTACCTGGACAGTGGCTGCTCGCGTTATATGATAGGAGAAAGGTCTATGTTCCTAGACCTCCAACTTAAGAAAGGAGGACACGTTGCCTTCGGAGGAAATCAGAAAGGGAAAGTTATAGGTATTGGTACTATTGGTGGTAAACCCCCTCTTCCCTCTATATCTAATGTTCTTATGGTTAAAGGATTAAGACACAATTTGCTTAGCATAAGTTAATTATGTGATAGTGGCTTTGATGTTTCCTTTACCAAGGATGTATGCATAGTTAAAGACTGCAGTGGCAAAACCTTCTTTTCAGCTAAAAGGCAATAAAATATTTATAAGATTGAACTGTCTGATCTCTTAGATCAAAGTGTAACCTGTCTGATGTCTAAAGAGGATGAGAGATGGTAATGGCATAAGAAACTAGGACATGCTAGTATGAAACTAATTTCTGAATTAAAAAGGAATAATCTCGTGAGAGGATTGCCTGATATTAGCTTTAAGAAAGATGTCTTGTGTGATGCATGTCAGAGAGGTAAACAGATAAAATCAAGTTTCAAATCTAAAAACCAAGTATCAACCTCTAGACCTCTTCAGTTGTTACACATGGATCTGTTTGGACCGGTTAGTGTTGCCATCCTGGCTGGAAGAAAATATGGATTTGTCATAGTTGATGACTATTCTAGATACACATGGGTACTTTTCCTAACACACAAGGATGAGTCTTTTAAGGCTTTCTCAGTATTCTGAAAAAGAGTACAAAATGAGCAGGGTTTCTATATTTCTACCCTTAGAAGTGATCATGGGGGAGAATTTCAAAATGAGCAGTTTAGACAGTTCTGTGAGGAGAATGGAATCTCTCACAATTTCTCTGCACCTAGAACTTCACAGCAAAATGGAGTGGTTGAGAGAAAGAACAGATCTCTGCAAGAGATGGCTAGATCTATGCTCAATGAAAATAATCTCCCAAAGTACTTCTAGGCAGAAGCTGTAAACACTGCTTGTTATGTACAAAATAGAATACTTATTAGGCCTTCTCTCAAAAGGACTCCTTATGAATTGTGGAAAGGAAAAAGCCCCAACATATCTTATTTTCATGCTTTTGGATGTGAATGTTTTATTCTGAATACCAAATATAATCTTGGAAAGTTTGATTCTAAGGTAGATAAAGGTATTTTCGTAAGTTATTCTGAAAAGTCCAAGGCTTTTAGAGTTTACAATTCAAGAACTTGTATTATTGAAGAATCTGTTTATGTTAAATTCAATGATGGTTTAAAGACTGAAAAAGAACTATCAGATCTAGAAGATGAACTTGCAGGTCTTGATATAAGCAAGCCAGAAAGTCAACAACCAGATCTAACCAAAACAGAACCTGTGCCTGAGACTGAAAGACATGTGGAACAGACCAGTCAGCAGATAAGTCAAGATCTTCGTGATGATCTCAAAAGGGATTGGAAGTTCAACACTCATCATCCTAAGGATCTTATTATTGGAAATCCTTCTGAAGGAGTAAGAACCAGATCCACATTAAGATAATCAAGCAATGTGGCCTTTATTTCAGATTTGGAGCCTAAACGCATTGAAGAAGCTCTTGAGGATGAAAGCTGGATTCTTGCTATGCAAGAAGAACTTAACCAGTTCACCAGAAATGATGTCTGGACTCTTGTCTCTGAGCCTAAAAACAAGTCAGTTATTGGAACAAGATGGGTCTTCAGAAACAAATTAGATGAAGATGGTAAAGTTGTCAGAAATAAGGCAAGGTTAGTAGCTCAAGGCTATAACCAACAAGAAGGTAGTGAGTATACTGAAACCTTTGCACCTGTAGCTAGAATAGCAGCCACACGTATTTTAATGTCATATGCTGCACAACACCAAATTACCCTGTTTCAAATGGATGTAAAAAGTGCTTTTCTAAATGGTATAATTGAAGAAGAAGTGTATGTTAAACAACCCCCTGGTTTTGAGGATACTGATAAACCAGATCACGTTTTCAAACTTGAAAAGGCATTATATGGTTTGAAACAAGCACCTAGAGCATGGTATGATAGACTCAGTTCTTTTCTCATGCATAATGGTTTTACTAGAGGACAAGTAGACACTACTCTATTCAAAAAATGCTCTAAAGAGAAATTTATTATAGTTCAAATATTTGTTGATGATATTATTTTTGGAGCAACTAATGAAAAGCTGTGCAAGGAATTTTCAAGTCTAATGCAAGCTGAATTTGAGATGAGCATGATGGGAGAATTGAAGTTCTTCCTTGGATGATAAATCAAGCAAACAAGTGATGGAATTTACATTCACCAACAAAAATATACCAAGGAGATACTCAAGAAATACAAAATGGTAAATGCAAAGCTCATGAAAACCCCTATGCAACCCAATGCAAAACTAACCAAAGATGATGAAGGTAAAAAGGTAGATCAAACTGTCTACAGAGGTATGATTGGCTCTCTACTGTACTTAACTTCAAGCAGACCTGTCATTCAATTTAGTGTCTGTATGTGTGATAGATTCCAATCTGATCCTAGAGAATCTCATCTTAAGGCTGTAAAAAGAATATTTAGATATTTGCTTGGAACTACTAATCTTGGTTTGCTGTATTTAAGATCAAAAGAATACAGATTAGCGGGATATTGTGATGTTGACTTTGCTGGAGACAGAATAGAAAGAAAAAGCACCAGTGGAGGATGTCACTTCATTGGAGCAAGTTTAGTCTCATGGTCAAGCAAGAGGCAGACAACCGTTGCCCTATCTACTGCTGAAGCAGAATACATCTCTGCTGCTAGTTTCTGCTCTCAACTCTTATGGGTAAAACATCAACTTGAGGATTACTCTATTTATGAACATAACATATCTGTATGGTGTGATAATTCCAGTGCTATATGCTTAACTAAAAATCCAATTCAGTATTCTAAGGCTAAGCATATTGAAATCAAACATCATTTCATTAGGGATTATGTTCAGAAAGGCATCTTCGATATTAAGTTTGTTAAAACTGAAAAACAATGGGCTGATATTTTCACTAAACCCCTCGCAGAAGAAAGGTTTTTATTTATTAGAGATAATCTAAACATGCATTGCATTGTTGAATGACATGTCTGAATGTTAAGTCATGCATGCTAAATCTGTCATTACTCCTATATACATGTTCTTTCAACTAAGCATTAGTTCAGGGGGTGTAATGATACAATAGTTTAAGTGGAGTATGTATAATATGCTTGCTGCATTACTATGATTTTCTTAACATGTTATCTTGCCCTTAACATATCACATAAATAAAACTTGATAACCCTTTTTGATGTTGACAAAAGGGGGAGAAAGAGAGAAATGAATAGGGAGAATGGTGGGAGAAATAGAATGGGAGAATGAATATGATATGACCTGTTCACTTAAGAAAATTTCAACATGTCTATATATGCTATTTTCTTTGTTGATATTTTGAGGTTCATTAAATCATCTCAATGTTTGTCATCATCAAAAAGGGGGAGATTGTTAAGTCTCTAAAATGTTTGATATGCATTTCCCTAAGTTTTGATGAAAACTAAACATTGGTTAACGATTTAATTAACCTTCATATTGGTTGCTAACCTATCTATTGAGTGTGCAGATTAAGAAATAGAATCATCCGTCCAACACTGTTTGAAGATTGAAGCTCTCGTCCATCACAAATGTTTGAAGCGCACGTCCAAAATACAAGAGAAAGAAACCCACGTCCAATAAAAATATCAGAGGGTTGCGTCCAATAAAAATATCAAAAGGCCGCGTCCACTAAAAGTATCAGAAGGCCGCGTCTACTAAAAGCAACAAAAGGCCGCATCCACTTAAAGTATCAGAATAGCGCGTCCATCAAAGTATCAGAAAAGCCCGTCCAGTGAGGTATCAAAATTATCCATCCAATGACGTGGCACTTGGAGCTCGTCCATCAAAGTATCAGAAAAGCCCATCCAGTGAGGTATCAGAATTATCCGTCCAATGACGTGGCACTTGGAGCTCGTCCATTAAAGTATCAGAATAGCGCGTCCATTAAAGTATCAGAACAGCGCGTCCATTAAGGTCAAATTGTATCCGTCCAATGACGTGGCAAGAGACTCTCATACACTAGAGTAACTAAGACTCTCATCCACCAGAGTAACTGAGACTCTCGTCCACTAGAGTAACTGAGACTCTCGTCCACTAGAATAACTGAGACTCTCGTCCACCAGACTAACTGAGGCTCTCGTCCAGTAAAGTAACAGAGGCTCTCGTCCGCTAAAGGTGACAGAAGCTCTCGTCCACTAGAGTAACAGAAGTGCTCGTCCACTAAAGGTGACAGAAGCGCCCGTCCACTAGTCTTTGGACTTGCTGAGTCCTTAATATGGAGCTCGTCCACTAGCCCGAATGAAAACTCAAATGACTAGATATACGTGATTATTTTCAAGATGGAAGCACTTATCTTATGAACGCAAATTCTCTAAGGATTATCAGAATCTTAGTTCAAGAATCAGAAAGAGACTTGAAGCCTTCTCTCCTACTCAGTTTCACGATTATCAAGAAAAGTCAGAAGCTACTCTCTCAAGCAACCTTGGATAATCAGAACCAAACACCAGTTAAAGAATGCTTCCAACGTGCTTTATTCCCTGCTACCTCTGGTCCTTACACAAAAAGGGAAGTGTACTCAGTAAAGTACAACAAGCTCTCTGCATAACTTTGATATGGCTGTAGCACGATGAATAAAGCCATGATCCTTCATGTTAGAGTACAACCAATGACTCTATTGCATTAATGGCTGCCCAGAACGACTCTATTGCATTAATGACTACTCAAAACGACTCTATTTCAATTAATGAAGTTCTGCTTGAAGCCAACATTTGAGGGGATGTCTCTAACGGGTCCTAAATGCTTGAAGACCATAAATACATAAGCCATTGAAGATGAAGAAAAAAAGAGAGAATACACATTGCATTAAAACTTCATTACTTTGAACATTTATTTCTTCATTCTTTTATTCTTTATTCTTCAATCATTTTGAAGTTATTACGCAGACTTTCCTGAGCCTTACATTTAAACAACTCTCTGAGTGTTAGTGAAAGATCTGCCTGTGAGAAATTGTATTTATTACAAACCCAATCTCTCAAACAAACCAGAGTGAGCCTGAAGAGTCTAGGTGTGCAAATAATACTTGTCTTGAGCCTGAAGAGGCTAGGTGTGCAAATAATACTTGTCTTGAGCCTGAAGAGGCTAGGTTTGCAAATAATACTTGAGTCTGTAACCTTATCAGTTATAGTGGATAAATCTTGGTGCTGCCAAGGACTGGACGTAGCTCTTTGATTTGAAGAGTGAACCGGGATAAATAACCGTGTCAATCTCTCTTCCCTTAAACTCTTTAATTGCTTTAGTTTTTCTTGCATCTGTCAAGTGGTGTGTGTGCAATAGTCACCCGTCCATCCTGTATTCTTCCACTCGTTCAAATCTTGCTTTCTGTTTGCGAAAAGATTTCAGCTTTGCTTAAATTCTGATAAACACAATTCAACCCCCATTCTCGTGTTTATAGTTGTCTATTTCAAAAAGTAGGGATAAACCCTCTACATATGACTATTCCATGATCTCATGTACAATCTGAGTGGTGAACTGACAAGTATCAGGGAGGTACAAGACCTCTTCAATAACAATGTCAGAATACTGCCTAATCCTTGGGTTTTTGAGCAAGCTCGGGTATATAGCTAAGCGTGTGTGCAATATGTGATAGTGATGTGTGTGAAGGGGGGCATACAAACCTGTAACACTTAAAAATAAAAAGAAAAAGAAAAGGCAAGAAAAACCTGCAAAACAAAAACATAGGTATATAAAAATGGTTATAAGTCCTCTAATCTATTGTTAAGACATGGGAAAAAGAAAAGAAAGGAGGAAGAAACAAAAACATTGTTAGTGAAACATAGATAACAATAACATGAGTTAAATGTATGTACAACTAATTCTTCTCACTTAACTAAAAGGGAAAACCCAACAAAAAGGACAACCCAAACAAACATCACTAAAAATAAAAAACATTTTTAGTTTTGTCATTTTTAATTATTGTAAGTAAAAAAAAACAGCAAGATATAGTCATAAAAGGTAAAACAAATAAGCTACAAGTTACTAAAGATTTGCAAAACCAATTTTTGTGGGCTTGACTCTCTTAAAAGAAATCCCCAGCGGAGTCGCCATCTGTAGCGATCCTAAAAAAAAGGGCTAGTTTTTCCTTTTAGGGAGAAAACATGGAGTCGCCACCAACTTTATTTATATTCAGGGAAGTTGGAAAACCCTTTAAGAAAAAGCTTTGGGTTCGGGAGTCGATTATGTCTAAGGAAGGCATGGAGACTTAACCCCGCGGCACCCTAGAACATCCATAAAATGGTTACCCAAAATTAGTTGTGTAAATTATTAATAACTTTGAAAATATTTGTTTTATCCCAGAATCGCTTTCTTAAAAAAAATCTTTAGTTGTGAATTTTTTTTATTAAAACTAAATGAGGTTGAACATGGAACATAAGTCCACAGGGCAACCTCAAAATCTAAAGGGTTGAACATGACACTTGTCATAGGGCAACCCACGAAACAAGATTGTTTTAATCAAGTGATCATCCTCTATTTTTATGTGAAATAAATAATTTTACTTCTTAAAAAAGGGGGACAGAAATGAAACGTTTTACTAGCTTATTCAGTAAATAGAGACACAGAAAAGTAAGATGCCAAGAGAAACTTATGAATAATATCAACGAAGAGAATAAGGATTACCAAATGAGAGCAGAACAACTATGATTTTGTTTTCACCTAGTGGTAAAATTTCAAGATCAAAACCTATACCTTTTGATCTCGCAGATTCTTTTAACTCTTCCTTCTTAACCACTCTTAATAATAGAGAAGAGAAAAAACTCAGATCTCTAATATATCTTCTTCACAAAGGAAAATGTTAGATACAAATCTCTCTATCCTCTTTTTCCTCTCTTCTTCATAAGGAAAAATGTTAGATACAAATCTCTCTCTCCTCTTTTTCTTCTCTTCTGTTTTTCGTCCCATTTTCTCTCTTTTACCTCTCCTTTTATAGACGGAGGGGAGGGCTTCTTGCTTCTTCTCCATTGGCTTCAAGGTCGGTTTGTACAAAATCCAAGGCTTGGGTGGTTCTGACAGCAATAGCGTGCGTTCAGATGGGGGCGGCGTAAGCAGTGGAAATGAGGTGATTTGATGTGAAGGTTGCATGTTTGAAAAGAGAAGGAGATGGGGGGTTTTATCTGATGTGTATGATGGCTTTTTAGGGTTAGGAGTGGGGTTGCCAGGTTAAAATGAGGGAGGAAATGAGGAAGAAAAAAAAGGACCAATGGGTAGAGGAGGCGCACGGGTGGTTCTGAGCAGAAATAGCGTGTGTTCAGATGGGGACGGCATGAGCAGCAGAAAGAAGGTGACTTGATGTGAAGGTTGCGTGTTTGAAAAGAGAAGGATATGGGGGTTTTGTCTGATGCGTATGTTTCCTTTTTAGGGTTAGGAGTAGGGTTGCTAGGTTAAAACGAGGGAGGAGATGAGGAAGAAGAAGGACCAATGGGTAGAGGAGGAAAAGAGGTCTTGCCTGATATGTAAAGTAGGTAGGAGACGTAACTCAATTTCCTTTCCTTTTTGTTGATTGTCTTTTTCTCCTTGTTTTCTTCGTCCTTTCTTCATTATCTTCTCCTTCTTCTTTCTTTATTCTTTAGTCTCCAGCCTGAAAACAAAATTACAGTGGACGGAGTCTCTTCGTTCAACAGAAACTTAGATATGCAAAAGTAGATATACACTGGACGGACCTCCTCGTCCTTCAAGAGTTTAAACAAGCAATGGAAGGATCCTCCTTGTCCAACAGAAAATTAGATGTGCAATGGACGGCCTACCCGTCCAACAGAAACTTAAATATGCAATGGATGGAACCTCCTCATCCAACAGAAAATTAAATGCAATGGACGGTACCTCCTCGTCCAACAGAAGATTAAATATGCAGTGGACTGGACGCGTTCAATAGCAAATGCATCGTAAATGGACCAGACGCGTCCAAACATAAAATACAATGCAATGGACTGGACGCGTTCAAAGGCAAATGCATTGGAATGGACGGAACCACCCCGTCCAACAGCAAGTCCAAGGTAGTGGACTGGACGGGACCACCCCGTCCAACAACAAGTGCAATGTAATGGACGGGACCACACCGTCCAACAAGTCCAATGTAATGGACGGGGTCACCCCGTCCAACAGCAAGTACAATGGACTGGACTGCATCCAACAACAAGTCCAATGCAATGGACGGGACCACCCCGTCCAACAGCAAGTGCAAAACAATGGACGGGACCACCCCGTCCAACAGCAAGTGCAATGGACTGGACTGCGTCCAACAGCAAGTCCAATGCAATGGACGGGGCCACCCCGTCCAACAACAAGTCCAATGCAATGGACGGGACCATCCCGTCCAACAGCAAGTCCAATGGACTGGACTGAACCGCGTCCATCATCAAGTGCAATGGACTGGACTGGACCGCGTCCAACAACAAGTCCAATGCAATGGACGGGACCACCCCATCCAACAACAAGTGCAATGGACTGGCCTGGACCGCGCCCAACAACAAGTGCAACGGATTGGACTGTGTCCAACAGCAAGTCCAATGCAATGGACGGGACCACTCCGTCCAACAACAAGTGCAAATGACTGGCCTGGACCGTGTCCAGCAGCAAGTCTAATGCAATGGACGAGACCACTCCGTCCAACAACAAATTAATTATAAGCCCCCTCCTTTCTTTATTATTTTCTTTTTCTTCTTTCTCTCTTCACTATTATTATTAGTCTCCTTGAAGCACAATATCATGAAAATTAGAATAAAATATAGAAAAAAAAGGGTGTTCACAATTCTTTTATCATAAAAATCAATTTGATTTATTTCTCCTCTTTTTCTTTGTAAGTTAATTTTTTTTAGAAAATATATTGCCCTACCATATTACTTTGTATTCTCTTTCGAAAATCTATTTGATTTGTTTTTTTTTTCATTTTCTTGTGTAAGTTAACAATTTATAGAAAACATATTTATCTAAAATCTAAAAATCTATAAAAGAACTTGTTATAATTTTTTCTTGCTTAAATAATTGTTCAATATCATACATTAAATCGAAAGTAAACACAAATCATGCAAATTATTATTTAATTATCTCTTATGGAATTGCAAACTTGATCTTTAATATTTCCAAACTTCAAAGTTTAATGCACGGGAATGACTTTGCTAAATGAGAAAATTAAAATATACGTGCTTTTGATATGTAAATTGAAAAAAAAGTAAATAAATAATTTTAGCTGAATATAAATAATAAGTACTATGTAACAAATTATTAACATAATGACCATTTTTAGAAAAAATATTTATCCATAATATTACTACAACCAATAAATTTCAACTACAACCAATAATAAAAAATTGTAGCAAAATCTATACAAAAAATAATAGGATGCGACCAAAAATGCAAAAGGTTGCTCATTAATATTTTAAATATATTTAGAAACACATCAGCTATTTGAAAACGAATCAAAACATAAACAACTAAAATAAGAAACCAAAAAAATTGTATTGTAATACATCATGATCAAACAACTCAAATATTCCTCTCTAGCTTCATTAGTACATATGCATCATCAAATCAAATAGACTAAAAAAATGAAAAAACCAATAAAATTACAATAAACAAATATTGAAAGTACAATTGAAAATTTGAATACAACATTATGATGATAGCTTCCAATCAAATAATCCAATAAAGAAAACTTCATTTGTATGTATTTATTGACACTATTTTTCCTTCATTCCATAATAGAGAACCTGCAAGCACAATACTCATAACCAATGAGGTGGTATATAAGATCATAGAATCAATCAAAATAAAATAAAGTAAAGCAAGGGGCTTCATTTAAATGAATAAATTTGAAGATAATGTAGGAAAATAAAAATTCCCCAAGAAAAGAGGAATACGATGAATTTGGATTGCAACTCAATCCGTTGATCCCTTTTGATTTTTTTCCATGAGATTGTGAAGTGAGTTTACTGATAAATAGCAGGAGGAGAAGATGCACATTCCAATAATAATAATAATAATAATATAGTTAACTTGGTCAGTTTTTTGAACGAATGTCATTTAAGGCATTTTAAAGGGACTATTAAATTAAAATAGAATCCCTATAGGCTAATGTAATTGGCAACGTTTTACATTTATTAATTTTTTGAGCAACGTCTTATATTTTTTATATTTTTAAAATTTGAATTTATAAGGATTCAAGTTCAACAGTTTATTACACTACAAATAAAAGGTCATTTAGCGACCGAATATAATAGTTGTTATTTATGACCGAAATTGCGATCGATTTTAGGATTTACAAGAACACTTGTTATAATTAATCTTGTGACCGAAATAGCGACCGAAAAGTAGGGTAGCAGAGCCGTCGGTCGCTATTTCGGTCGCTAACTGAAGCATATAAAAAGTCAGAAGTTGTTGACTTTTTGACGACTGAAATGGCGACCGATTTTAATCCAACGGTAAAATTTTATTTATTTTTGCGACTGATCTTAATTCGATCGCTACCCCGTTTGTAAAAACTATTAATGTAGAGCATTTTTACAACTGATTTTAATTCGATCGCTAACCTGGAGAATTAAAATTCCAAAATAACTCAACCAGCGACCCAATTTGCGACCGTTTTAAAAAAATTAATTACAGCGACCGAAATAGAGACCGAATTGTTCGGTCGCTAAAAATTAAATCCCTAAAAATTAGCAGATCCCCCTTTCTTCTCCATTTTCACTCGAACTCTCCTCTCTGTCTCACTCCACCCACTTCCCTGTTCTGGTCGTGCACCACCACCTCTCATCGTCTCGTTCTCCTCCGGCCACCACTTGGTAAGGTTCTCCTCTTATCCTTATCATTGTGTTTCTCCTTCTTTGTCTCTCACTCTCTCTTCCTCCTCCAAGCAGCACCGTGCCACCACCGCCACCACGACCACCACTCTAGCGCCTTGACCTCCTCCTTTGGTAAGGTCTCCTCTCCTCTCTCTATGTGTATCTCGCTCTCTCTCTCTCTCTCTTGCTCGATTCTCTTTGTCTCAGTTTCTCTCTATGTCTCTCTCAGGTGTTGTCTCTTCCTCCTCCGACCACCACCATCATCTCAAAGGGTTCTGTTTGCACGACCACCACCCCCATAGTCTCCTCTGATTAGTTCTGTCACAGGTTAGGGTTTAGGGAAGTTCTGTCAGTATGTGTATTTATGCTGTCAAATTAATCATTGATGTTGTTCTAGTGAAATCCAGAGTAGAGAAATGCTGACAGTAGGGGTATATTGATTTAAATAACTTATTGGATATTTAATATAAGTTAGCTTCCTCTTGATTCACTATCTCTAAGACTGTAATGCTTGGAAGTAGGACTACTATAAGTTTCATGGCCATCCCTGCATAATGAGACACCCCGTTGTGCGCCGGTGTTTTATTATCTTAAAACCTTATTAATTAATTCCTTAATCGCGTGCATAGCGTGAAAAGTACGTAAAAATTAAAACTTTATTTAAACAATCATATAACTTCTACAAATTAAACACACCAATGTTGTAATATATACATACACACCTATTTATTTATTACATTACCAAAACACTATTGAGGGAATCCTCTCAGTAGGATCCCTCACATGCATAAACTTAAAATAAAAGCCATACTTAGCAGAAACATATAAAAATACTCCTTCTTAGACACACTGGCCATACTATCTATACTCTACTCGTCATGGATCACAGCTCGACCTCCAGCGTCTGGTTCGTAAGGAGTTCCATCCAACTCCTCAGCAACCTCCATTCCATACAGAGCTCCGCCCGGCTCCTCAGCAACATAATCCTCCATCGGGTCTTCTAATGTAAGTAAAGTAACCCACAAGAATACAGAAACATAGGGGATAAGAAACAGTTCTATCATCATAAAGTGGAAAAGAGTCATAGTAAATCATACAGTAATTGTCACAGACAAACAACGCACATAACTAACAGATCACCCTCAAGTTAATATATCATCCTCTACCCCCAATCTCATTCTACTCAAAGACACCATAGTTGCACACCTATTTCCTAAGGTGGAAGTGGTCTCGCGAAAACTCTTGATTTTACGTGTATTATATTACAAATACACAAGTGTTTTACGTGTATTATATTATCAATACACGGTGTATTATATTACCAATACACAGAAGTGGTTTTACGTGTATTATATTACCAATACATGGTGTATTATATTACCAATACACAGATGTCATTGTGTATTATATTACCAATACACTTTCATCTTTGTGTATTATATTACCAATACACTTTTATCCTTGTGTATTATATTACCAATACACTTTTGTCCTTGTGTAGTATATTAACAATACACGGTTGTGGACAACAACACCTATACTTGAATCTCACCAACCTGTTTTAGCAACATCCTAGTGCCTTAACCTTCCATTAGAACTTGACACATATTCTATGCCATAACACCTCTTTAACATACATCATCTAGGTTAGGCACTTCTAAATCATCATTATCCTCATACCCAAAACAATCATCTCTTAGACAACATATATATCTTTGCTTAAAAACCACTAAGCAGAATAATACAAACCAGGCAGATCATTCATAACACAATATCAATCCAAATATTCCCATATCACCAATATAGCAAAAAATCAATTCAATAAAGGTAATAAAATCAAATCAACCATCAACATCTAAAATCAACCTAATATCGATAAACCTACAATCCCCGAATCGCCATTGATTTTTCAAAAAAGGTTTCTAATGTGATTTTGGTCTTGTCGATTACTCGACTGCTGGTAGGGTTTAGGTCCCCCTACACAATTATTATGTAATCTACTACTTATCCATTCCGACGATAGGTTGGTTCTTTCCCCCATCTGGGTTATCACCGGACTCCTGAACTCGAAGCTCCTCGTTGTCACACCACAAAGTATTAACTCCACCTTCTGTGAATGTAAGGAGATTAGATGCTCGAAGAGGTATACCACGAACGTCCTCGTTTCCTCCGTGATGGAAGTCTAAGGTTATGAACACAAAATCACAAGTTAAAATCAAACAAGAACACTAAACCACAAGGTATAGGTTCGGCCAAGACTAGTTCTTAGGGTTAGAGATTCCCGAAAATTATACAACTCATGGATTTATAATTCTTAAGTGTTAGGAGTTCATAAACAATGATCACTTAACAATGTTGAATTAAAATCCCACTAAGTTATAAACTTAGGGTATTCGGCCAAGGCTAGTAAAATAGGCTAGCATTCACTAAACTTTCCAATCTCTTGGGTTTAGCATCCATATGTATTAAGGAGCTCAAAATGATGATCATTTTAGAAAAATAAGAACAAAGTATCCTAGGTCCATAACCTTCTAGGTTCGGCATTCATGTGATTTATAGGTTAGAAATCTTTAAACTTTCCAATCTCTTAGACTTAGCATCCAAATATCTTATGGAGCTCAAGTCCATGATCATTTTGGAAAAAACTATCATAGGAAAAAACTATCAAAACTTCCAAGATTTAGAGATTTAAGATCAATGGATAGTTAGAAACTCAAACACATGATCATATTCTAAAAGTTGAAACAAAAACCTCCTAGGTCACAAATGCAAGCATTCAGCCTTCATTGGAAGAGATTTTTGTTTTACACAACCTCTTAGTATGTGAAAATATAAGTTAATACAAGACTGTAGAAAGTGGTTTCAACTCAAAATGAGTTTTCTACCATTTTAGAGAGATTTTAGAAGTTTAAAGCATATAAAGAACACATAAAGTAAACTAAGAAATAAAATATGAAACTTGCAAAAAGATTCATATGAGAGCATTACCCTTAGTATAAGGAAGAACTTTAATGAAGAACTTAAGTAGAAAAGATGAATAAAAACTAAAGCTTTAAGAGCTTGAACTTTTAGAAGAAATGAAAAAGATGAAGGTTTAATGGAGTTTGAAGAAGGAAGATGATGAAGTGAAAATGAGATGTGTATATATAGACAAGGGAGAGAGTGACACGAAATTGAGGAGAGAGGAATGAGCTTGGAGAGCAAGTTTTGACCTTGTGCCTTGTTTGGTTTGAGAAGAGAGAGAAAAATAGGTTTTTATTATACAATATGTTATAATTTGAAAAGTGTGATGATCGTAATTTTGGAGTGTGTCATAACCCATTTCCATTAAGTCCCATCAAATCACTTAACTTCTTTTGTGCTCCCTAATCTGCTCCATTTCGTACTCGATTGTATTTTCCGATCGTAATTCTTCCAACGTTTTCGCCCGAATAAAATATTATATTCTATTTTTGAAGGAAAAATTTCAAAATAACCAAAGTTTAAGGAAACATATTAAAAACACTAACCGTCTCATTTACGGGTCAAAATTAGGTTTTCTGCACAATAAACTTGTACCGGCAGTGAAAACGCAGATCGGCTTTCGTCTGAATTTTCAACCGAAAATTTTATCGTAACTCTCTACCATAAAGTAGACTATGAATATGAATTTATTTTAATCAAAAACACTTTTTAAATCTCAAATTAAAATATAATTTAATTATATTTTAACCGGTTGAACAACATAATTAAAATCAAGCTGTTACATTACTACCCCTCTTAAAAGAAAATTCCGTCCTCGGAATTTACATACCTTAGACAAGATGTGGATATTGTTGTTGCGTATCCTTCTCGTGTTTCCAAGTAGCATCTCCAGTAGTTTCATCCCATACGACCTTAACCAAAGGAATTTGTCTACCGCGAAGCTCCTTAATCCGTCTATCTGCGATCCTTACAGGTAAAGCCTCATGCTCTAGATTCTCTCGCAGTTGTATAGACTCAAACTCAATGACATGTGAAGGATTAGGATAATACTTTCTCAACTGAGAAACATGAAAGACATCATGAAGTTTGGAAAGATTGGGTGGTAAGGCAATTTGGTAAGCTACTGGACCAATTCGTCGAAGAATCTGAAAGGGTCCAATGAATCGAGGAGTAAGTTTTCTGGATTTGATAGCTCTACCAATTCCAGTTTTTTGAGTAACTCTCAAAAACACGTGATCGCCTTCCTGGAATTCTAATGGTCTCCTCCTCTTGTCACTGTAGCTCCTTTGCCTATCCTGTGCTTCCTTCATATTTTCCTGTATCTTCTTGACTTCCTCCATAGTTTGTTGCACCACATCTAGACCAAAAACTTGGTTTTCACCAGTCTCATACCAACACAGCGGGGTCCTACACTTTCTGCCATACAAAGCCTCATATGGTGCCATTACGATACTATTATGGAAACTATTGTTATAAGTAAATTCAACCAATGGTAAGAACTCATCCCAACTGCCAGTGTACTCCAACACACAAGCTCTCAATAGATCCTCCAATGATTGAATTGTCCTTTCTGACTGTCCATCAGTTTGGGGATGATAAGTAGAACTCATCCTCAACTTTGTTCCCAAGGCATTTTGCAATTGTCTCCAAAATCTAGATGTGAATCTAGGATCTCGGTCTGAGACAATGCTCGATGGAACACCATGCAGTCTAACAATTTCTTTGATGTAAATCTGCGTCAACCTTTCCAAATTATAACTTTCACCAATAGATAAGAAGTGAGTACACTTCGTCAACCTATCAATGATAACCCAAATTGCATCATGCTTCTTAAGATTTCATGGTAATCCAACCACAAAATCCATAGCTATACTATCCCATTTCCACTCTAGGATATCTAAAGATTATTGTAATCATGTTGGCTTCTGATGTTCAATCTTAGCTTTTTGACACACCAGACAAGATAAAACATACTCCGCTACTTCTTTCTTCATCCTTGTCCACCAAAATATTTTCTTCAAATCCTGATACATTTTTGTGGATCCAGGATGGAAACTCAACTTACTCTTATGTGCTTCCTCTAAAATCATCTTCCTAAGTTCTGCATCCGCTGGCACACATATTCTATCTCTAAACCTTAACACACCATCAGTTCCTCTATTAAACTCAGAAATTTTACCTTCATCGATTCCTCTACTTACTTCTTGGAGGTATAGATCCTGAACTTGTTTATCTTTAAGATCTTTCATAAAATCACTACTAATAGTGATCATACTTAAGAAAATCTTATTCTCAACCAATTCCATTCCTAAGTTCAAATCCCTGAAATGCTCAAGCAATTCTAACTCCTTAACCATCATCGCAGATACGTGCAAGGATTTCCTGCTTAAAGCATCCGCTACCACATTGGCCTTCCCGGGATGGTACAGTAATTCAAAGTCATAATCTTTTATAAACTCCATCCATCTTCGCTGTCTCATATTCAATTCTTTTTTATCGAATAGATACTTTAGGCTCTTGTGGTCACTAAAGACATTAAACTTTGCTCCATGCAAAAAGTGTCGCCATATCTTTAATGCGAACACTATTGCTGCTAACTCCAAATCATGAGTAGGATAATTTCTCTCATGAATTCTCAACTGTCGGGAAGCATAAGCCACGACTCTTCCCTCTTGCATCAGGACACAGCCTAAACCTTGGTATGACGCATGACAATATACGTCAAATTGTCCTAGTGGATCTGGTAAGATGAACACAGGTGATGTAGTCAACCTGTCCTTCAGCTTTTGAAAACTTTGTTCACACTTGTCCGTCCATACAAAAGCTATATTTTTCCTTGTTAACTGTGTCATAGGCAACACAATCTTCGAGAATCCCTCTATGAACCTCCGATAATATCCAGCTAGTCCTAGGAAACTCCGTACTTCACTTACTGACTTAGGCCATTCCCACTTAAGAACTGACTCAACCTTAGCTGGATCTACGGCTATTCCTTCTTTATTAATCACATGACCTAGGAATTGTACTTCTTCTAGCCAAAATTCACACTTGGAAAGTTTGGCATAAAGCTGCCTATCCTTCAAAACTCGCAACACCAAACTCAAATGTTCCTCATGCTCTTCCCGCGTACAAGAATAAATAAGAATATCGTCGATGAACACAACAACAAACTTATCGAGGAATGGTCTGAAAATTTTGTTCATATAATCCATGAACACGGCTGGCGCATTAGTTACACTGAAAGGCATAACTAAATACTCATAGTGCCCGTATCTCGTCCTAAAAGCCGTCTTGGGTATATCTTCCTTTCTTAATCTGATCTGATGGTACCCAGATCTTAAATAAATCTTAAAGAACACTACTGCTCCTTTCAACTGAGCCATCAAATCATCTATCCTAGGCAACGGATACTTATTCTTAATCGTTACCTTATTCAACTGCCTGTAATCCGTGCACAACCTCGCACTTCCATCCTTCTTCTTAACAAATAACACTGGTGCTCCACACGGTGAAACACTCAGTCTGATAAACTCTTTTCCTAACATGTCATCCAATTGTTCCTTCAACTTTGCCAACTCAACCGGTGACATCCGATAAGGTGCTATAGATATAGGCCATGTCCCTGGTACGAGATCTATAGTGAATTCCACTTCTCTTTCCGGTGGCAAACCTGGAACGTCTGGAGGGAAAACTTCAGGAAACTCTCTCACAATAGGCATGGAATCTATGATGGGAGTCTCATTAGCCTCCACTGCGAAAAGCATCACAAACTGTTGAGAGTTGTCACTCCTCGTAGAAACTCCTTCATTGGCAGATGCAACACTAAAAGGTTCAAGAAATGATAAAGTCTTGCTAGAACAATCTAGCACTACATGGTTAGCCGAAATCCAATCCATGCCAAGAATAACATCTATCTGTTGCATAGGCAAACAGATAAGATCTATAATAAATATCCTATTCTCAACAATGATAGGACACTGTAAACAAACAGACATAGTAGTCAAAGGATTACTGGTTGGAGTAGACATTGTGAGGGTATAAGGTAATTTCGAAACAGTTAAGTTCAAATGATCCACACACTCATGCGAAATAAAAGAATGTGTAGCGCCAAACAACACATACGAGAGTCTACCAGCTATCAAACACATACCTTGTATAAGATCAGCAGATTGAGAGGTTTCAGCTCCCCTCACGGTAAACACTCTTCCAGTGGCTTGAGGTTTGGTCACTTGTGGTCTTGCTGTGGGGACTCCTCTTCCATCTCCACCTCTATTGTCTCCAGTTCCTCTTTCGGCAGCTGTCGACTGTTGCATAACCCTTTGTCTGCAATCTCGTGCCACGTGACCTGGTTTCCCACAGTTGAAACAGCTAGGCCTATTTGTACAGTCTCTAGCATAATGCGATCCTCCACATCTGAAGCAAACTAAGCCTTGTGGTTGCTGACCCGTTCTAGGCATTGGTGCTGGTGCCGGTGTTTGCCCGGGTCAGCATATGGTCTCTGTCTCCACTGAAACCCACTTTCTCAGCGCTTCTGGAAACTTGATCGGTTAGGACCTCCACTCCTCAGTTGTTTCTGTTCATTGGCCATCCTTAGGTCTATACTTTCAATGGCATTGCATCTCTCGACTAGTTCTGGGAAATACTGTATGTCAAGAGACATTACAGCCCTCTGCAGCTCATCTCTGAGTCCTTCCTCAAATCTTCTACATTGCCAGTCCTCACTTGGAAACCTCTGATAGAATTCCGAAAACTTGATCAAAGCTTCAAAACGTGATGCATACTCACCAACAGACATGTTGCCTTGTTTGAGGTTTGTGAATTCCTTTTCCTTCTCGCGTCGAACTAGACGCGGGAAATATTTTTCGAAAAATCAATCAGTGAATAACTTCCATTTAATGTTCCTATCCTCATCTTCCAACAGTCTTTTCTTTCCCTTCCACCAAAATTATGCTCCTTCGGTTAACATGAAGGCAACATAGGTCACTTTCTTCTCCTCGCTGCAGCGCATAGTAGTAAATATCTTTTCGATCTCTTGTATCCACTATTCTGCCTTCTCTGGGTCATACTCTCCTCGGAATTGAGGTGGTTTTCCGTTCATAAAATTAGTCAATCCAGCATCTTCAACTGCTGTCGCCCTTCTCTGATTCTTAATTTCTAGCTGTTCTTTATTCATCTGCAGCATCTCAACATTATGCTGGGTTTACAGTAGCATAGCAGCAGCTAGGGTTTCCATTGCACTTGGAGTCAAAGATGATCCTCCTCTATTCTCAGTATTGTCGGCATTACCATTGACAGCTCCAATAATCCTTTCTGGAGTTTCGTCACCACTGTTAGTTGGACGTCCTCTTCCGCAAGCCATGATTATGTTAAAAGAAATCATCCGCTCTTATTAGTATGACATATAATACTACATAGAGAAGTATATAAATACCATATGACAAACTAATATTAACCTTTCACATCAGATTCGGACACACTACCCAACTTCTAAGCATAGTCAAAATCCGATGTGGATTCAACTAGACACTGCCAATAACAACATCCTAAACCTCGCAGTCCTTGATTCTGATCGGACATAATCCACAGTCCGTTTTAGAACCAAACTGCTCTGATACCAAAATGAGACACCACGTTGTGCCTTGGTGTTTTATTAAATTAAAACCTTATTAATTAATTCCTTAATCGTGCGCTTAGCATGAAAAGTACGAAAAAATTAAAATTTTATTTAAACAATCATATAACTTCTGTAAATTAAACACACCAAGGTTGTAATATATAAATACACACCTATTTATTTATTACATTACCAAAACACTGTTGAGGGAATCCTCTCAGTAGGATCCCTCACAGGCATAAACTTAAAATAAAAGCCATACTTAGAGAAAACATATAAAAATACTTCTTAGACACACTGGCCATACTATCTATACTCTACTCACCATGGATCACAGCTCAACCTCCAACGTCTGGTTCGTAAGGAGTTCCATCCAACTCCTCAGTAACCTCCGTTCCATACAGAGCCCTGCCCAGCTCCTCAGCAACATAATCCTCCATCGAGTCTTCTAATGTAAGTAAAGTAACCCACAAGAATACAGAAACATAGGGGATAAGAAACAGTTCTATCATCATAAAGCGGAAAAGAGTTATAGTAAATCATACAGTAATTGTCACAGACAAACAACGCACATAACTAATAGATCACCCTCAAGTTAATATATCATCCTCTACCCCCAATCTCATGCTACTCAAAGACATCATAGTTGCACACCTATTTCCTAAGGTGGAAGTGGTCTCGCGAGAACTCTTGATTTTACGTGTATTATATTACCAATACACAGAAGTGTTTTACGTGTATTATATTATCAATACACGGTGTATTATATTACCAATACACAGAAGTGGTTTTACGTGTATTATATTACCAATACACGGTGTATTATATTACCAATACACAGATGTCCTAGTGTATTATATTACTAATACACTTTCGTCTTTGTGTATTATATTACCAATACACTTTTGTCCTTGTATATTATATTACCAATACACTTTTGTCCTTGTGTATTATATTACCAATACACGGTTGTGGACAACAACACCTATACTTGAATCTCACCAACCGTTTTAGCAACATCCTGGTGCCTTAACCTTCCATTAGAACATGACACATATTCTATGACATAACACCTCTTTAACATACATCATCTAGGTTAGGCACTTCTAAATCATCATTATCCTCACACCCAAAACAATCATCTCTTAGACAACATATATATCTTTGCTCAACAACCACTAAGCATAATAATACAAACCAGGCAGATCATGCATAACACAATATCAATCCAAATATTCCCATATCACCAATATAGCATAAAATCAATTCAATAAAGGTAATAAAATCAAATCAACCATCAACAATCTAAAATCAACCTAATATCGATAAACCTACAATCCCCGAATCGCCATTGGTTTTTCAGAAAAAGGTTTCCAATGTGATTTTGGTCTTGTCGATTACTCGACTACTAGTAGGGTTTAGGTCGCCCTACACAATTATTATATAATCTACTACCTATCCATTCCGACGATAGATTGGTTCTTTCCCCCACCTGGGTTATCACCGGACTCCCGAACTCGAAGCTCCTCATTATCACACCACAAAGTACTAACTCCACCTTCTGTGAAGGTAAGGAGATTAGATGCTCGAAGAGGTATACCACGAACGTCCTCGTTTCCTCCGCGATGGAAGTCTAAGGTTATGAACACAAAATCACAAGTTAAAATCAAACAAGAACACTAAACCACAAGGTATAGGTTCATCCAAGACTAGTTCTTAGGGTTAGAGATTCCCGAAAATTATACAACTCATGGATTTATAATTCTTAAGTGTTAGGAGTTCATAAACAATGATCACTTAACAATGTTGAATTAAAATCCCACTAAGTTATAAACTTAGGGTATTCGGCCAAGGCTAGTAAAATAGGCTAGCATTCACTAAACTTTCCAATCTCTTAGGTTTAGTATCCATATGTATTAAGGAGCTCAAAACCATGATCATTTTGAAAAAATAAGAACAAAGTATCCTAGGTCCATAACCTTCTAGGTTCGGCCTTCATAGGATTTAAAGGTTAGAAATCTTTAAACTTTCCAATCTCTTAGACTTAGCATCCAAATATCTTATGGAGCTCAAGTCCATGATCATTTTGGAAAACAATGGAAACTTAAACATTCCAATCTCTTAGACTTAACATCCAAATATCTTATGGAGCTCTAGTCCATGATCATCTTGAAAAAATGAAAGTAATACATCCTAGCTTTAATAACATAGAATAAACAAGTTAGAAATCCTTAAACTTTCCAATCTCTTAGACTTAGCATCCAAATATCTTATGGAGCTCAAGTCCATGATCATTTTGGAAAACAATGGAAACTTAAACATTCCCATCTCTTAGACATAGCATCCAAATATCTTATGGAGCTTAAGTCCATGATCATTTTGGAAAAATAAAAACTCAAACATCCTAGAACCTAAACACTAAGTTTCGGCCAACATAGGATGATGAGGAAAATATTCTTTGTTTAACAATAACTCTTAGGTTTAGAATCACAAGGTATTGAGAGTTCTAAATCCATGGTCATACTTGGAAAGTTGAAACATAGTATCATAGGCTTACTTATTCATATTTTCAGCATCATAGGAACAAGCTATCAAAACTTCCAAGATTTCGAGATTTAAGATCAGTGGATAGTTAGAAACTCAAACACATGATCATATTCCAAAAGTTGAAACAAAAACCTCCTAGGTCACAAATGCAAGCATTCGGCCTTCATTGGAAGAGATAGGTAGAGATTTTTGTTTTACACAACCTCTTAGTATGTGAAAATATAAGTTAATACAAGACTATAGAAAGTGGTTTCAACTCAAAATGAGTTTTCTACCATTTTAGAGAGATTTTAGAAGTTTAAAGCATATAAAGAACACATAAATTAAACTAAGAAATAAAAGATGAAACTTGCAAAAAGATTCATATGAGAGCATTACCCTTAGTATAAGGAAGAACTTTAATGAAGAACTTAAGTAGAAAAGATGAATAAAAACTAAAGCTTTAAGAGCTTGAACTTTTAGAAGAAATGAAGAAGATGAAGGTTTAATGGAGCTTGAAGAAGGAAGATGATGAAGTGAAAATGAGATGTGTATATATAGACAAGGGAGAGAGTGGCACGAAATTGAGGAGAGAGGAATGAACTTGGAGAACAAGTTTTGACCTTGTGCCTTGTTTTGTTTGAGAAGAGAGAGAAAAATAGGTTTTTAGAATATAATATGTTATAATTTGAAAAGTGTGATGATCACACTTTTGGAGTGTGTCATAACCCATTTCAATCAAGTCCCATCAAGTCACTTCACTTCTTTTGTTCTCCCTAATCTGCTCCATTTCGTACCCGGTTGTATTTTCCGATCTTAAGTCTTCCAACGTTTTCGCCCGAATAAAATATTATATTCTATTTTGGAACGAAAATTTTCAAAATAACCAAGTTAAAGGAAACATATTAAAAACACTAACTGTCTCGTTCAGGGGTCAAAATTAGGTTTTCTGCACAGTAAACTTGTACCGGCAGTGAAAACGCAGACCAGCTTTCGTTTGAATTTTCAATCGAAAATTTTACCGTAACCCTCTACCATAAAGTAGACTATGAATATGATTTTATTTTAATCAAAAACACTTTTTAACTCTCAAATTAAAATATAATTTAATTATATTTTAACCGGTTGAACAACATAATTAAAATCAGACTGTTACACATGAAATAAGCAAATATGAAGTCAAGAATGTAATTAGCAAATTACAGGCACATTGTAACTAGTTATAAGAAAGACTATGTTAATATGAGTTTGAAGACCAAGTCAATGACAAATTGATAAGAAATTAGATATCAGAATAGATTATTATAAATATAAGTATTGACTTAGATGCTTGTGAGCTATAACTACAATAACAAGCATTCAAGGAACAAGCAGACACCTACCAACGACCAAATATTTGTCAGTTTGTTGAAATGTTAGTATTTGACATGTTAGTTGTTGGTAGGTAATCAAGCCACTATTTTTTGTATTAAATGGTTATAATCTGAAGCCTGATTATCAAACGGTTTGGACTTGAATGGTAAACTCTACATTGAACTTCTTTGATATATATTGTATTGTATAAACAAACCGACTTGCTAGGAAGTACGACTGTTTCACGAAGCCTTATGCTCCACACCCAAGTGGTATATACTTCACGACTTAAATATTATAAGTGGTGCATTAAGTCATTGATGATAGATTATTTTTTACATGGTTATCTAATTCCTTTCCATTCTATTCATGTCATGAATACATAAATAGATTCATTTGCATGAAGTTTGCTAAAGGTTCATTTAATCAATTGGTTTGCATTGTTTTCTGTACAACTCTCTCTCTGTTCAAATCTATTATTCATGTGTATATCCTTAAGAAATTCAAAGAGTTCAAGACCCAATATAGCAATGATTTAAAAAACACAAAGAGAGGAAAAAAGTAAAAGGCCTAATGGCTTTCAACAAACTCTTAAATGTTAATTTCTAAAATGTTAGTATTTGATGCAATTAATTTTATTTATGCATTATTTGTCATTGCTCTATTTCTCGTGAGTTGAAACCGAGTCCCTTCGTCCCCTCTCCATCTCCACAGGTAATCAATTGGTCGTAATGGCAATTTGTTGAACTTTTATATTACTAACTTGAATACAATTAAGTTGGCTCTAAGGATATTAATTTGCTTTCATATTGTCTTATTATATTTATCAGTTCCTGATCTTCTTGTCTGCGGCTCCTCCCCTTATCCTTACTTGTTTTTGAATTTTGTCGCATAGGTAAGTTCTCTCAATACTCTCTTTTAAGGTTCTTCTTTGTCTAAAAGGTTCTGATTGTGTGGTGCTTGTAATGTGTTATGTGAATTATATATCTTGTTGTTTGTTAGTGGAGAGCTGAGCTCAATAGGAAGGTATCCTGCTTGAAAGGCAAGATGCTGACTGTGTGCTGATAATTTAATATTTATGCATGTATTTGCAATTATGTGTTGTTTGTTATTGGAGAGCAGAGATCAATAGGATGTGATCCTGTCAAAAAGACGGGATGCTTGTTGTGTGCTGCTAATTTAGAAGTTATGCATATGTTTGACAATTATGTGTTACTTGTTAGTGGAGAGCGGAGCTCAATAGGATGTTTGCTACTATATTTTATCTAAGTTTGTATTGAATTATGCTTCAATATATATTTGTTGAAGTATGCTGCAATCCTTATAAGTCAATGGTTTTATTTTCTTCTAGAGTTAATTATTAAGCTACGAAAGCCTTAGTTTCCTATTTGAGATTCAATATTAATGAGCATGCGTACATTCTCAGGGTATGCATGCTTATTGTATTGAATCTTGAATGGTCCAAGTGGGACAGTTTGGGAAAAAAACCTTTTTCACACTCGTAAAATAGTCATTTCTATGTTCAAATGCCTTATATACTTGTTGAAATCTCGGTCTAATGCATTTCCTTTAGTTCTTCTGGTGCATACTTGATCGCGGTGATTCTCACCGTGCTCGAGTCGTGTACTTGGAGACCGATGGGAAATGCTGCCGAAATTTTGTTAAGTATAAGGTATTTGAATAAGGAAATAACTATTATTAACCGAGTGTGGTAATGGTTTCCTCTCAAATGGGATAGGTTCATACCTTGTCATAAGAACGAGATTGATGGAGTTATTGGAATGCACCGTAATATATAAGTGTTATTGTAGGGTTGGTCAGGTTATTTAATTGGCAGCAATGGATATTCTGGAGAATCGGAAATGGATGTATCGTAGGTTGGATCGGAAAAAACGTCTTAGGGAAGAGTATAGAGTTGGAATGGGTGAGTTTATAGAGTTTGTTGTTAGCCAGGAGAGATTTATACGGCTAGGCGGTGATCATTTGAGGTGTCCTTGCAAAATATGCTAGTGTCAATCTTTCAAAAGCATGGATGGAGTTGTAGCCGATCTTTATGAGAAGGGCTTCATGCCTGATTACTATTGGTGGAGTAACCATGGTGAGACGTTGCTTGATTTAAACCCGGTTGTTTTTGAAGGTTCGTACTATGGAAGTGGTGACCGGAGGGAAGAATTGAATCCATACGAGCAGATGATAATGGATCATGTCGGACCATCGGTTGGTGTTGCGCTAGAAGAAGATGGGGGAGAAGATGGTGGAATGGGTTCCCAATACATAGAGGAGAATCCGAATCCCAAAGCTCAAAGATTCTATGATATGCTAAGTGCTACACGATCTCCATTGTGGGAAGGATGTCGGGAGTACACGGTGTTGTCGATGTGTATGGAATGGCTAAGTATCAAATCTGACTACAATATGCAAGAAGGTTGTTTTAATCGCCTCACCATTTCAGTGTCCAAGGCGTTGCCGGAAGACAATCGGATGCCTACTAGTTTTTATCATTCTAAGAAGTCTGTGGAAAATTTGGGTCTGGGGTGTTTGAAAATTGATTGTTGCCCGAATGGATGTATGTTGTACTATAAGGATGATTCAGCGGGGAGCATAACATGTTGTCGATTTTGTGGTGTGGATGGGTATAAGACAACCACTAGGATGGGCATTGAGAAGAAGAGGTCGCTAAAAAAGATGTGGTACTTTCTGCTCGTGCCAAGACTTACAAGATTGTACTCTTCGATGGCTACTGCAGCTCACATGAGGTGGCATAGTGAGCATGAGAGGGAGCAAGATGTCTTGTGTCATCCATCGGATGGAGAAGCTTGGAAGCATTTTGATAGGGTTCATATAGCATTTTCGCAGGACCCTCGGAACGTCCGATTGGGGTTATCTACAGATGGATTTAATCTTTTCGGGCAGTCTGGAAAAGCATACTGTTGTTGACCGATCATCCTGACTCCGTACAATCTTCCCCCGGGGATGTGCATGAAGCGGGAGTTTGTTCCTAACAGTCATAATTCCGGGTCCGTTCAATCCAAAAGGTAAGATTGATGTGTACTTGCAGTCGCTGATAGATGAGTTGACGATGCTGTGGAATGATGGTGTGCTGACATATGACATATCTTTGAGGTAGAATTTCATGATGAAAACAGCTTTGATGTGGACGATCAACTACTTTCCTGCCTATGGGATGATGTCGGGTTGGATGACCGCGGGGAAACTTAGTTGCCCAATATGTATGGAGCGATCGAAGGCATTCACGCTTAAAAACAGTTGAAAGATCTCATATTTTGATTGTCATCGCTGATTCCTTCTAGAAGATCATCCTTATAGGTGGAACAAGAATGCGTTCAAGAAGCGTTGTGCAGAGACAACACCGCCTCCACCACATTTGTTTGGTCCTAATGTATGGCGGAGAGTACAGTACTTACCGCTCGTCCATGAATCCCAAGGAGAATATATTCTTGATTATGACGTCAACCATAATTGGACAAAACAAAGTATATTTTGGAGGTTGCCGTATTGGAGGATGCAGCTACTCCATCACAACATTGATGTCATGCATACTGAGAGGAATGTGTTTCTGAATATGTTTGACACTGTGATGGACATCAAGGGGAGGACAAAGGATACAAATAAAGCCCGATTGGATCTGGATGAAATTTGTAATCAGAAGGAGCTTGAGTTGCAGGACGGTGGTCGTGGCAGACTTATCAAACCGAAGGCAAGTTATACACTAAGCAAAACACAGAAATTGGTCGTCTGTAAGTGGGTTAAAGAACTAAAGTTACCATATGGGTATGCTTCCAATCTAGGTTAATGTGTTGACATTAAGGAAGCAAAGTTACATGGAATGAAGAGTCATGATTGCCACGTGTTCATGCAACGGTTACTTCCAATTGCGTTCAACGCATTACCAAAACCAATTTGGAACCCACTTGTTGAGCTTAGCCACTTTTTCAGGGAGCTTACATCGACAACACTAAATATGAATCAATTAAAGGATATGGAAGTCAAGATACTCGTTTTGTTATGTAAGATGGAGCAAATCTTCCCGCTGAGTTTCTGTAACATCCCTGGCTGCTTTATGGATTGACGACTGCCCCACAAACCAACACTGGTCTTGTCAGTGTGCTTTGTCCTCACTCACACACTTATTGGGAAAACTTCCCAGGAGGTCACCCATCCCAAAATTGCTCCAAGTCAAGCACGCTTAACTGTGGAGTTCTTAAGTGATGGGATACCGAAAAGAAGATGCATCTTGTTAGTATAGGTAGTATCAATCAATTCATATAAGCCTTCCTCAACTATATAGTCCCATACCTACATAGTCTCAGGATCCCTCTCATTCGGGTGTGTAATCGGTTCATTCATGTGTCCCTCCGCCTAGAAGCCTGCCAGGAGCCGCTCCTTGTCCATGCCTTCTTGCACCGGCGACCACTCCCCGCCCTCGTCGGCACCCGAGTGTTACATGCCCACCAGCTTCTGCTTGGTTCGTCCCCGAACCACACCGTACTGGGAGAGGTGCCACTCTGATACCATTTGTAACATCCCTGGCTGCTGACGACTGCCCCCACAAACCAACACGGGTCTTTTCAACGTGTTTTGTCCTCACTCACACGCTTCCTGGGAAAACTTCCCAGGAGGTCACCCATCCCAAAATTGCTCCAAGTCAAGCATGCTTAACTGTGGAGTTCTTAAGTGATGGGCTACCGAACACAAGATGCATCTTCTTTTCGGTAGCACATCACTTAAGAAATCCACAGTTAAGCGTGCTTGACTTGGAGCAATTCTAGGATGGCTGACCTCCTGGGAAGTTTTCCCAGGAAGCTTGTGAGTGAGGACAAAGCACGCTGAAAAGATCCGTGTTGGTCTGTGAGGACAGTCGTCAATCCATAGAGCAGCCAGGGATGTTACAGTTTCTTTGATTCAATGGAACACCTTCCAGTTCATCTACCTTACGAAGCAAGAGTTGGTGGCCCAGTCCAATACCGCTGGATGTATCCATTTGAGAGGTAAAAAACATCAACTATTTTACTTAATACATATGAAATTCACGATCACGAAATCGTAGTTTAGCTTTCCCTAAAACTAGTAATTATTTTTATGCATCCCTCTTTAATAGGTTCCTGCACTCCCTTAAACACAAAGTCAAGAACAAGGCACGAGTGGAGGGTTCCATTTGTGAAGCATACTTAGTAGAGGATACTTCCACTTTTGCCTCTTATTACTATTCGGACGAAGTTAACATGAAAAGGACAAGGATGCCTAGAAATGTTGATTCGGGCGAAGGAAGTTCAACTAGTCCTCCTATATCAATATTCAACTATCCGGGCAGATTTAGTGGCAAACCAAAAGGATATTTCTTGGAGCAGCGTGACATTAATGCTGCTCATCTGTATATCCTTCAAAATTGTGAAGAGGTGGTGCCATATTTAGAGTAAGTTTCTACAATGTCTTTTATAAGTTCAATTGATATTTATGATTATTAATCGTCCTACTGTTAATCTCCCATATGTAGGATGTACGACAATTTTCTAAGGGATCTCCAGCCTGACATTTCAAACGATCAGGTTGATCAAGAAATTACTTCTCACTTTGCTACGTGGTTCAGTAAATATATAGGTTAAGCATCTTCATTCGTTGCAATACATTTTATCTCCATAAATATATAGCATGTATAAGAATAATATAATATTCGATTTTTTAGGTACTAGATCCAGAAAACAATGTTCAAAATCCATTGTTGACAAATTTGGCATGGGGGCCTAACAGATGGGTTACATCATGGAATACTTACATTGAAAATGGATATAAATTTAACACAAAAACATGGAATGAAGGAATGCAGTCATGTAACTATGGTGTTTGTGTGCAAGCCACTGATGGCAATGTAGAGGATGATTTATATGGGGTTCTAACTAACATCCTTGAACTCGATTATACCAGTTTCCCCGTGATGAAGTTAGTTATCTTCAAGTGTGATTGGTTTGACCCTACTCTTGACGTAGGGACAAAAATCGATAAAAATATGGTATTGTTCAAGTTAGGCTGTCTTGTAGGTATAATAAGGCGTACGACCCATTCATTTTTTTCACAACAGGCAGATCAGGTTTATTATTCGTCATATCCCGAAGGTCATCAAGGCTGGTTGGGTGTTATTAAGATAAAGGCTCGCAGTATAATTACTAATAACATAATCAACCAGCCTGACAAAAATGCTCCGTACCAAGATGATTAGTTTTCAAGACCCCACGTACCGTTGCAAATTACGCCGGACATTATTGTTAATTCTCTGGCGGACATTTCCGGAAATGGGGAAGAAGTTGAAATAGAGTTAATGGATCAATCTGAGTTGGACGCATCTAGCGAAGGCACATTCCGATCAAGTGAGACTGATGAGAGTGAGGGTGAATTTAGTGACGGAGATTCTACTTAGGTAATTTGTTTATGTCATAATTCATTTTGTAAATGTCATTCTACTTAGGTGATTTATTTTTGTATTATTTACACTGTTGTGTAATCATCTTTTCATTTTTTACACAGATGGCAGATTCCTCTAGAGGTAGGGGTCGTCGTGGAGGTCGTGGCAGAGGTCGTTCTGCCTGCGAGAGTCCCTCCACCGGCCGACCCACAACCTTCAGATCGAGACCACCCTACCAGCACCTCTGTGGACGGGACACATCAGGGTGATGGAGATGCACCCCCTACCCAGCCTTATGTGGTCGGGACACAGGCTGCACCGTCATCATCCACACCTATGATAGGACCATCATCATCATCGGGACAGGAGAGCCGTGGTCCATCCGACAGGAGGATTCTTCTTATCCCCAAGGGGATAACGAGTAAGCTAATTTAATTTTTTAATATATATAAAGTATCGTTAATTTCTATTTACCTGTTTTTTTTATTTATTTATAACATTTATTAATGCTTTGATTTTGCTGTAGCTTTCTGCCCGCGAAGGGCCCTTCTGATTCGATATCGAAGATCCTGCGACGCAAGTTTGATGGTCCATGGCCTACATGGAAGGCCATCTCAGGGGGCCATAGGGATCAGTTGTTTAAAGAGTTTAAGGTAACAATTTATTAAGTTATTTAAATTAAATTTACATTATATATATATATATATACACACACACGCACACACGAATTTCCTAACAACTGTAAGTTGCAGAAAGAGTATAGGTGGGACGCAGCTTTAGAGGGTCTCGTCAGGGACATATTTGAGCATAAAGGCTCACTGGTCATGAAGAATCTGACGAACAAGCTGAGGAAGGGTAAGAATAAAGGGAAGTGGGTGGATCCTGAGATCAGGAGGCAGCTGGACCAGTACTGGGCTATTTAGAAGTTCCAGGAGATCCAGGTCACAACTCGGCGTAATCGAGCTTCTGATGGTGGCGCATGTGCTTGGACCGGCGGGTCTAAATCAGTCGCCGCCCACTACGACGAGCCGGTAAAACTTAAAACTTTTGACTTAGTATACTATTTAATGAGTTTTCATTTTTAAATATTCTTATGAATTTAAGATTATATTTTTTTGGGCAGAAAGCACAGAAACAGCGGGGGCCCACTGCTATGGAGTTGGTGGAGAGGACGAAGAAGTTGAAGTCGGGGACATGGGTCAACGACAAGGCCCGTAACTATGCTGTAAGCAAAAAAATAATTTAGTCTTTACTTGTAATTTATTATAATTGATTTGTTAATATTGATTATAATTTTAACTAAATCTCTTTATCTATACTTTGCAGGTGGGCTTCAACGAGAAGAAGGACGATGCCATATCACGTGCCTCACAGTCACAAGATGAGGCCTTGACTGGTGATGGGCCCAACTCTCCTATCTCCATCGATGATAATACCATTTATTTGGAGGTCGTCGGGGGCAGGAACAAGAAGGGGCACTTGTATGGCCTCGGACACCTAGGAGGCGAGTTTATCACTTCATCATCTGGCACGCCTGCTCCTTCCTACGTCGATACCATCCCTCAGGAGCAGTTCAACCAAATGCAGGACACCATCACGCAGCTGAACGCGGAGCTTCGGGAGAAGAGTGAGAGAGAGCAGCAGATGGCGAACAAGATTGCACAGTTGACTCAGGCACACCAGCAGTTGATGCAGACGAGCATCGAGTAGGGCCAGCCACTGTGGCTGGTGTTGGAGCAGATGAGGATCCAGACTCCAGTTGCTCAGGGTGATGCTTTTGTGCCGCTTGCTGCCGCACCTCCAGTTCCGCCGCCAGCTACTGATGCTGCTACTCCAGAGGACGATTAGATAACAGACGTCGGCGACACGGACGTTGCGGATGATTGGGTTCCTCCACCTCCCCCTCATCATGACTTTTTTTTTTCTTCAGTTTTTTGATTTTAAACAATTCTTATACGACACTTTGGATTTATATATATATATATATATTCATTATTTCTTATGATTGTATATTTCATTAGTAATTTGGTGTGTTTTATTAGTAATTTTGCTAAACTTTAAAGTAAAACAAAAAAAAATTAAAAATTAAATTTAAAAAAAATTAATAAAATCCAGTTTAGCGATCGAATTAGCAACCAATAATTCAGTCGCTAAACTTTAGTTAACATTAAAAAATTGTGGTCTAGCGACCAAATATCGATCGCTAATATAGGTTAACAGTAACCAAAGTTAGCGACCGAACTAGCAACCGATTATCGGTCGCTAAAAATGGTTATCCAAACAACGCAACCAACCGTGTAGCGACCGTTTTTTATTATTTAGCGACCGAAAATACGATCGCCATTTAGCGACCGAATTTATATTTAAGTCTCTAAAATCTTAGCGACCAAGTTATCGGCCACCACCATGAATCGATCGTTAATTCGATGGCTAAATTAAATAGCGACCTAATTAGCAAGTTTAGCGACCGAATATGCCGGTCGCTAAACAGTTGATTTTTTGTAGTGTTAAAAAAAGTTCAACAATTTTATGTACTAACCAAACTCCTCCTTGAGTTTCTTTTTGTGATCCAAAGTCAAATAAAAATTTGAACATGAAGTGAATGGACGACCTGACCAACAAAGAAGTTTATTTGAGCATGGATCATTAAAAATCAAGATAACCAGAATTGTTAACCATTATAATAATACCTATTCAAGGGATGAATACAATTTCAAAAACTAAGAATGGCCATCATCCAAAGAAAATAGTCACTGTTAATGGTCTTCCTATTCTCTCTTACACTTATCAAAGGCCTGACACACCTTCAATAACCAACTAACACGCCTTTTCAAAAACTCATCCAACATGTCAGTCATACTTAGTTTTATTGTCTCATAGTGTATATTCTTTTTTTATTTTGATCCCTCTCCTGAAATTCGAAAAATCCAGAAATCAAAACAAAACCAAAATGAGATATTTATGAAGCGTCATACCTTATCAATGAAGCAGCGAAAATTTTATAGTAATAGGAAAGAATCGGTTCTGAAGCAGTTATACCAAAATGGGAAGAAAAAAAATTAGGGATTTCAAGGGATTAATAAAAAGAACCCCAAAGCAAAACACCTAAACCCCAAATCAAAAACCAGTCGAAAATATTAAATCTTAAAACAAAAAACAACCATTGATAAATGGAGAAATATGAAGGAAAAAAAATATGAAGAAGAATAAAGATCAAGAATGTTGCTTATATAATGTTGAATGTTGAATCCTTGTGATGAAGTGAAGAAAAGAAAGGGTGCTTGGAAAAGAGAGAAGTGCACATTCCCACATACAACAATTAATATTTGATTTATTTTACAAATTTAGCTTCAGTTTCTATAAAGATATAAAGATTACATTTGAATACATTGAATTTAAAATTTAAAATTCAAATATAAAATTAGTGAATGAAATCATTTTGAAATTCGTAAATTTCTCTCTATTCTCAAAGTGATTTTAATGTCTCTTTAATTGTTGGGCTTTGAAAAGATTGAATAAGTATTGGAAAGATACACATCACTTATTTTCAGCGGATAACAATAAAATGTATTAATATTTCCTATTTTCGTTTTTATTTTCATTTTTATATAAATTTAAAATATTTTTTATTTCTAAATATGGAATGGATTTATAAGCTTACAGAGGAAGTCATTTCATGACATCGTGACACCTGTCCAAGCTTTCCTCCTAATGGGGATTAGATTATATACATTTGAATTTGAATACATTGAATTTAAATTTAAAATTCAAATATAAAAAAAATTAACTTGCAAAGAAAAATAGGAGAAATAAATCAAATTGATTTGTATGATAAAGGAATAATAATAATATGATAAAGAATTATATATATTACAAAAAAATGGTTAACTTAAACAACGAAAAGATGATAAATAAATAGAGGCGGCAAAATGGACCGGCCCGACCGGGCTAGCCCGAATAAGTCCGATGAATTATAGGGTTTTGATAGTCAAATTTGAGCCCATTTTAATTCTAGGCCTTTTTGGCCCGACCCTATGAAGCCCGAACCCGCACCGGGCTAGCCCGTATCGGGATCGGATAGCCCAGTTAATTTTTTATACTTGAATTTTTATTCATTTTTATTTAACTAAAAACATAAAAATTTGAAAATTTTAAAAAAAAATCATAACAAAATATATTTTTTATTCTAGATTATGAAAATGAAGATGCTGATGAACAAGAGACCATCAATTTTGAAGGTGTAAAACTTTCTCTAGGAGACTTAAATGCCAATGTTGATGTCAAAGCATATGATTTTACTGTTGGACTTTCATTATGATTTGTGAAGTTTGTTTTTGTTGGACTTTTTCATTGTTTCTATTGTTAGACACTTAGACTTTTTCATTATTGGATATTTTCATTGTTTCAGTTGTTGGATTTTCTCTTTTTTTTTTTTTATGTTCTCATTTTTTCATTGTTTCAATTGTTAGACTTTGACTTAATTAACATAGTTTTGGAAGAATAGTTAGCATATTTGAAGTTACAAGGATTAAGTGTTAATGTCAATATACATAACATAGTTGGATAAAGTAGTGATAACCTTTTTAAAAAAAACACCATAACATCTCTGTAATTAACATCTTTGTTTAAGACACTTAAGCGTTTTTTTTTATAAAAAAAATACTAGGGCTGGGCTTGAGCACCTATTTTGTAGCCCATATTGATTCTGGGTTTTTTTTGACCTGAAACTATAAAGCTCGAACCCGCATCGGGCTAGCCAGTGGTGGGCCAGGTAGCCCGTTTTGCCACCTCTATAAATAAATCAAATAGATTCTTAAAAGAGAATAATAAATTTATCAAAATAAATGTATTTCATAGAACTTATTAACTTGCATGCAAAGAGAGGAGAAACAAATCAAATAGATTTTGAAGTAAAAAAAAAATTATATGATTGATAATATATTTTCTATTTTTTTAAAGTTTTTAACGGAAAAGGAAAAATAAAATCTAATATATTTTAACGAGAGAAGACAAAAACAATATGAAAGATAATTATATTTTCTCAAAATTATTAACTTGCACGAAGAAAAAAGAAGAAACAAATAAAAAATCAAAATAGAATAAATAGTTATATCATAGATAAATATATATTTTAAGAATGGTTAACTTTCACGGGAAAAAGAGGTAAAGTAAATTAAATAGATTTTCAACAGAGAATAAAAATAGTAATATGATAGATAAATATATTTACTAAAAATCGCTAATTTGCATGGGAAAACTGTTGGTAGTGGCTACGATCTCAAGAGGGGGGGTGAATTGAGATATTGAAAACTTTTTCAACAATTTAAAGCAAAACAGTGTTTTTTTAAATAAAATTGGTTTTCACTCAATTTTAATTCCCAAGAATCAGGTTATGGAACAAGTGATGATGTTAAGAAGAATTATAAGAAGTAATAACAAGTTTAACACAGATTGTAGATCAAAGATTCAAGTTAACAAGTATTCTTAAAACTCATTCACAACACACAAGTGCATATAACAAGTATATGGAGTTTAGAGATGAGAAGAACACGCAAACTGATTTATCCTGGTTTGGCTACCTCCTCTGGTAAGCCTACATCCAATCCCACACCTCTGTGGTTTTCCCCACTATATCAGCAATTACAAAATTCCAATTACAGCAACACAAGGATAACCTCCTTGCTCAAGAATTCACCAGAAAGCACACTTGATTTTCTATACCCAAGGATCCCTTCTATCCTTGTTCAAGCCTAAGAGATACCCTCTCTTAATCACACTAATTCACGAAAAGAATTGAGTAGAAGAAAGACTCTAAAAGTCTGATTATACAAATTGAAGTTCTAACTAATATCACACTTTTCTCAGAGATGAAGCACTTTTGGATATTTCGGAGTTTCACAATCAGAATGAGTTAGGTTCATGAAAAGTGTTCCTTTGATCCCTCTTTATATAGAAGACAAATTATAGTCGTTGGGATCATTTAAAACAGATTTGGATCTGATTTAACAAAATTTGTTTTCTTGATTCTTGTTCTTGAAATGAGATTCTGTTGATTCTTGTAAAGTTTGCATCCTTCTCGAAAAATAACCGTTTCCATCTGAAATGATAGCCAAGTCTAATTGAAGAGTAAAATATATGTTTCTATCTGAAAGAATAGCAAATAGCCGCGTCCATTTTGCCACGTCAGTAGACGGGAGTGCTAACACAAGTTATTGGATGTGCTTCAAATGGTAGACGAGCTTCATATGCCATGTTAGTGGACGGAGCTTCTCATTAAGATCTTAGTAAGTCCAAAGCATGTATCATTAGTAGACGAGCTCCATTTGCCACTTTTAGTAGACGAGCTCCCCTTTTTAATTCAGTAGATGCGATATTCTGTTACTTTCAGTAGACGAGCTCCATGTGCCACGTCAGCAGACGAGCTCTTCTGTTATACTTCAGTGGACGCGCTCTTCTTGTTGGAGGAGCTATATGTGCCACGTCAGCAGACGAGCTCTTTCTGTTATACTTTAGTGGACGCGCTCTTCTTGTTGGACGAGCTATATGTGCCACGTCAGCAGACGAGCTCTTCTGTTATACTTCAGTGGATGCTCTCTTCTTGTTGGACGAGCTATATGTGTCATGTTAGCAGACGAGCTCTTCTGTTACTTTCAGTGGACGCGCTCTTCTTGTTAGACGAGCTCTTTTTGTTGGACGAGCTCTTCTTGTTGTACTTTAGTGGACGCCAGCTTTTTATCCCTTCGTCTGCTTGTTTTACTTGGTTAGACGTCAGCTTGTTTTGCTTTGTTGGACGTCAGCTTCTTTGTTCATGAGTGATCTTGCATGCAACTTAACACGTAATGAGTACATAGTCAAAATAAAAAATCTTATGCAAAATACACTTTGTTTATCATACATCAAAACATGAATGAGGGCTTAGTCTTACAAAAACAAGTGAGATAAATCAAATAAAAATGATAGATAATATATTTGGGAGGACTAAATAAAAATGATTATCTCACGCTACCATTGCATTTATAAATGTCTAAATTATTCTTTAGATGATATTATTATCCTTGAATTAAATCCTGATGTATGTAGTCAATATTATAAAACAATTTTGAAGGATACATAATGAAGGGTTGAGCACAATTTGAATGATACATAACAAATGGTTGGGTACAATTTTGCTAGAAAAACAAGTTGTATAAGATGAGCAACATTGAACTGAAAGCAGTGGATGTCGCAAATCATGAAACAATATATGCGTAGATTAAAGATGTTTAGAGCCTTTTTATCAAAATCAAGACTACTATTGTTTTAAATGATCTTAAACTTTTTGGATATGTAAACCTTTATACAAATTACCAATTCAACTATTTTGTTAATTGTTTTTATCAAACAATTTTCTCTACTATATTTTTTAGATTATTAAACTTTAAATGATTAGATATTAAATTATTAACTTTTCATATATATATATATATATATCATTCATATTTATATTATGTAAACTTTTTTCCTGTATCATACACAAGTGTATATACTAGTTTCTGATATGGGCTGGAAAAATAGGAGGAAAGCAGTCCCACTTCCATTCATTACTAGCTGCATAGGAGGAGACCATAAAGTTCCATTCATGATCAACAATACTATCCACACGTTCGCACAGTGGACCAAACCCCGGAACCCAAGCAACTTGCAAGAACCCAACTGATTGGCCATTGCGATGAACCCATGAGATATTTTTCTCCACCAAGTGCCATGAAGTCACAATTCCTTTCCACAAGTGTGACTAGAATTCAGTGATGGAATAGGTCAAACAAGATTAATGTTTTCAAAATTTCAGGAGTTATTGATTTCAAAATATATATTTTGAAATTTTATAAATAAGATTAATTGATGGGATTGGTTAATTGAGAGTGATACAATTTAGTTTTCTATATTTTGAGAGTTATTAATTTTAAATATTAATTTTGAAATTTTCAAAATATAATTTATTGTTGAAGTGAGTCAAGCAAGATTAATATGGTGTACCTTTCAGAATTTTCAAAATAAAATTTGTTGATTGAATGGATCAAACGAGATTAATACATTGTAGTTTTCAATATCAAAGCATTATTAATTTCAAATATTAATTTTGAAATTTTCAAAATTAAATTCTTTGATGGAGTGGATTAAACGAGATTAATACAATGTAATTTTTGATATTTTAAGAGTTATTATATTTAAAATTTTAATTTTGAAATTTTCAAAATTCATTGGTATAATGGGTTGAACTAATACAAACTAATTTTTCAAACCAATACAATAGAGAGTATGGTTCCAATGCATTTTTAAATATTAAATATAGTTTCGATGATTTTTAAATTTATTTTTATAAGATGATTTATTTTCATTACCTTGAAAATATATTTCAATAAATATGTTAAATAAACATTTTTAATATTTATATTATTGTAATATCAAAGGTATCACATTGTGATTTGAAGATAACAATGAAAGTCATATTTCGAACTCCATTTCAAATATGTTTTACAGTGAAGTTTTTCAAAATTTAATTTACATGAGTTACAAACAAAATTTTACTTTTATTTTATATCTTTTTCATATATCTTTCTCGTTATTTTCTCTATATTTTTTAGAAACTCTGCAATTTTTTTTGGATTTAAATTTATTGATATTATAAATTAAATTTTGAAAATTTTGTTATGTCATGATTAATTTTTTAACCCTTTATATTATAATAAAAGTATTATATTTTTTCAAATAATATACGAGAGTTTAATTTGTATGTATTGTTAATATAAAGATTTTTACACTGATAATCAATCAAAAATCATGAATTAATGACTTTTAAAATGATTAGTATAAAAATCAAACATTTATAATAATATATCAATTTTTGATTAATTAACCATATAAAAAAAACTTTACAATTTCGATATATATTAATTAAATCCAATATATAATTATATTTAAGACATGTCTCCGGACTCCGGTGGTATTCTATGCTCGTGTTCCTTCCTACGTTGAGCAGTGATTACCGTTTGTCAGGATCACGTGGTGCTGCGCAAATGGCCAACCTTTCCAAAATATCTCATGACAAAAGGCTTGTCAATCACAACACCACATTTTGAATTTCAAAAAGAAAAAAGCTAGATGCCGGTGGAAAAAATTAGTCCCGTGTCCCATAATCAGGTTAACTAGTTTTTTTTTTTTTCTCTTTTTCTTTTTGTTTCTGGGTTTGAATTTTAGAATTTTGATTTGGAATTTAACTTTCTTATTGTCCTGAGTTTTTGAAAAAAATTATAAATTATTTCATTATATAAATTTATAGGATAAATTTATTAAAATAAATAAATAAAAATATCTACTTAAGTCCATCCGATAAACTAAATTAAATAAGTTTTTACTAACCTCTTCCAGACGTCAATCAACATATTTTGTGCTAGGTTTTGCTTATATTGTGACCTTTCTCAAATCGAGCCAGTTTCATATGTCATTCAATTTTTTTTTAATATTAAGTATAAATAATAACGTCAGTAATAATATTTTAAAAATTAATAAGATTTATAAGTAATAAGATTTGTTGACAAACGATTGATAATTTTTATATAACATGCCTTTATATGTATATTATTTGCTATAAAATAAGGTTTAATTGATACAAACTGTTTTTTTTTTTTACTAAGATTGATACAAACTGTTAGTATAAAAGAAGAGAAATACTAACAACACATTCTTCGACACACACTAAAATTTATGTGGATCCTACAAATTCAAGTGGGACCCACATAAATTAATAAAAGCTACATAAATTTCAATCAATAAAAAAGAATATGATAAAAAATATGTGTTAAAGCGTTGCTAACACTCCTCTTAAAAGAAATTATACTGTCAAAACCTATGTTTACATTATATTGAGCTGACGATCGCATTCAGATATGATAAGATTATAGTCGGGTCGTATTCATGTTCAAACAATTGCCTTTATTAAAATGTCGAGCAAGATCCGAATCTAGGCATATCCCTCATTGTCTATGCCATAAATACACATACGCGCGAACGACATAACCTTAAATTATAAACTTTAAACCTTGATTAGTTTTAAAAATAAGAAAGGTAAAATTACATTTTTGGTCCCTTAAATTAATTGTTTTGTTTAAATTGGTCTCTTAAATTTTTTTGTGACAAACATCCTTAAGTTAAGTTCGAGTGACAAAATGTGATTTTTTTACCATTCCACGGACACGAGCCTAGCTGGCACACTTATGACAATTAAAATAAAGAATTAATAATTTTAAAAATAATAATTAATTAATTAATAGATTTTTTTTAATCTTATATTCTCCTTCTTCTTCAACACTCCATCTTCTTCAGCAAACAAGCCACTGCATATCTTCTCTGGCTGCGGCAACCAAGAGGAGGCGGCGACAACGGGTGGGAAGCGACTGGGAGGTCTTCTCTGATGGCCTTCTCTCGTCTTCTTCAACGAAGCCACCGGCAAGGTCTTCTCCGATAGCGGCACGACGACGACAATGGTCTTCTCCAGTGGTTATGCGACGATGACAATGGTCTTCTCCGACGCTCGTTCACATATTTGCAACCTAGACAATGGTTCTTGATTTCTTTCTCAACTCCTCCCTATTATTCAAACAACCCCACCTCCACTCCCACCATTACCATAAAAACTTATCATCACGTGTGGTGTAGTGTCGCAACCACACTGTAATTTTCAGAGCGAGCAAAGCAAAAGCATGCTAAGAGTGCTTGCACTCTGTGGAGGTGCTCAATGCTTTCACATATCTTCCTCTCTCTCCAATTCCAAACCTCCTCCTTCTTCTCTTTCCGATCATTTGCCGCCATGACCGAATAAGAACAATTAGTCAAAGGCACCATTCATCCAAACGGCATCGATGTCATCACCCTCGATCGCCCCAAAGCCCTCAACGCCATGAACCTAGGTTTTTAGTTTCCCTTTTCCTTTTTCTCAATTTTGAAGATAATGATAATTATGGATATTGATTATTCAACATACAATGAGAAAAATAAAAATCTAGGACTATTGATCTTTTCCCCCTTTTAATTTTTTCCCTTTTTGCTGAAGAAGATGGAGGGTGTTGAAGAAGAAAGAGAAAAGAAGACTAAAAAAATTATTTATTATTTAATTATTATTTTTAAATTATTATTTTTTATTTTAATTGTCAAAAGCGTGCAAGCTAGGCTCAGGTCTAAAGAATGGTAAAAAAAAGTCACATTTTCTCACCCGAAGTTCTAGTTTGTCACAAAAAAAATCAGGGACCAATTCGAATAAAACATTTAACTTAAGAGACTAAAAGTGTAATTTTGCCAAACAAGAAACTATCAATTTACACCCATGTAAGCCTTATAATTTTAACTCACTCAATATCTTTTTATATAATATATTTTTTATCAATTTAACAATTAAATTGTAACTATCTATCTTCTTATCTTTTGTTCAAATTTTGAAAATTTCCAATATCAATATATATATATATATATATATATATATATGAAATTTCAAAGATTGACATAATTTTTTTAATGAAATTTATTCCTTATAAAGTTTTTCATAGAATCATAAACATATTTTTTTTGCTATTTTGGCGCTTTATTCATGAATATCTTAACTGTTGGAACCAAAGTTATTGGGATTTAATTAATATCTAAGTTTTGATGTTAACAAAAAAGTTAAATTTGCTTGAAAAAGTGTTAGTTGATATCTAACAAGGTTATTCAGTTCTTGTAGGATTATTTGAAATCACATAAGTTATATCTTGTATGAAGTTCTGCTTGGAATGAGTAAGTGAATTCGCGTCCAATCGTGTAAATGAGCTAGCCAAAAACGTGTGGTAATTTTACTCTCTATTTAAGAGTAGACAAGAGTTCGAGTAGACGAGCCTTAAAATTCTGAGTAGACGTGTCTACATTGCCACGTCAGCAGACGGGGATAATTATTAGAATTGAATAAACGGAAAAATAAAATAATAAAGTAGATGAGCTTTAAGTGCCATGTCACCAGACGGAGTTCATGATAACTCTCTGAGGTATAGCAAGTCCAAAGACTTGATAGACGAGAGGATATGTCATGTCATCAGACAAGCTATATGAAAGAGTGAACAGACTTAGTCTCACATATAACTGAGTAGACGGAGTTTTTGAGTAGACGAGTTCTATCTCTGATGTGAATAAATGCAATCAGGTTCTCTTGAATTTATTTCAAATGATTGAATTTATTTCAATAGAATATTTGTTCTTCATAGTTGTTTTATCTGCTTTAATGTTTTGCCTTCTTGCAAAAGAAATATAGTACCATCAAAGAAATGTAAAAAGTAGAATAGTACCGTGAGAAATTGCAACACAATCTGTACGATGACAACTTTATAGTTGGAAAAAGCTGGATGGTACATAAAGGCGGAAAAACTTTTTTCAACCTGCAATGCTCAGAGCAGTGAGCCTCCATTCCGTGCCACCTTGATAACCAAGAGTAGATTTCGGCATTGCCACAATCAAACCTTCAGTCACAATGGATGTTATACTCTCTCTAAACGGAAAATTCAAAATGACTGTTGAAGCTGTTCAAGAGAAGGAGAAGGTCACTATAAACAGAAGACCTCTTATACTGAAGAACAACTTTTGCAAGTGAAACTTCTGCTAATACAATATTTGCGAGAACAAGCTCTTATTCTTTCATTCTTTCAAAAGCAAAAGTTTGTAATCACTTAGTTTGAATATTATGAAAATATTCAACAGATCTTAAACTTTCATATCCTCACACATAGTGAGTTAAGAAGATCATAAGTTAAATCTCTTTGTTAGAGTTAGAGCCTGAAGAGGCTTGGTAAGAAAGGAATACTTGTAAGCCTGGAGAGGTGTTGAATACTTGGTTGTAATCTATTTGGAGAAATAGTAGATAATTCTTCAAGTCGAAGGGACTAGACGTAGCTCTTGGTTAGAAGAGAGTGAACCAGGATAAAATCTCTTGTGTGAATCTTCTATCCCTAAACTCTTACAGTTTTATTTGTTTATACTGACTGTGGAGTTTGGATATTGTTTTTGTTAATAAGAGATCTATTTATGTGTGCTTATTTCTGTTTTAATCTTTTTGTGTGAGAAAACTGTTTTGAAAAATGTTGTTTTAAAAAATTATTAACAAACACAATTCAACCCCCCACCCCACCCCTCCCCTTCTTATGTTTGTCTGTGTCAACTTCAGTTGGTATCAGAGCTCAGCCTCGAAAGGGTTGAGCATCTAACAAGTGCTGAGGGAGTACGATCCAACAACCATGGATACAGAAGGGCAAGCTATCAACAGACCTCCTCTCTTTGATGGAACATATTATGACTACTGGAAGAAGAGGATGATGGCCTTCTTGGATGCACAAAATGTAGATATTTGGGAGCTGATTGAAACTAGCTACATAGAGTCAAGAACTAAAGTTGGAGCTGTTGTTCCTAGAGCCCAATGGACTCAAGAGCAGAAAAATCAACATCAGCTGAATCTGAAAGCTAAGCACTATCTCATGTTTGCTATTACCAGATTCGAACATGACAAAGTTCATAGCTGCAACACTGCTAAAGAAATTTGAGATACTCTTACCCTAGCTCATGAGGGTTCATCACAAGTGGAGGAATAAAAAATAAGCATGTTGGTTGATGAGTGTGATTTCACCTCATATTTCATTGATATTTTGCATGCATTTTCATATAGCTTAGGCATATTTAATTTTATTTTTGTTAGTTTTTACCTTGGAACCGGTAAGGCAGTTTTGTGGTGTTGTTGTACAGGAATCAAGGATCAAAATGCTCAAGATTAGCCATGATGGAGCTTGCATGAAGATGGGGCTTGAAAAGTGAAGAAAATGAGCCAAACAGAGCCCATCACGGCCTAGCCGTGACAACCATCACGACCGTGATCGAGCATAGCTTAAAAGAAAGAATGGAAAAGTTAGAACTGGTCACGGCCAACCCGTGATGACCATCACGGCCATGACATGTCAGCTGAACAAGACCCTCACAAGCAGAACTGATCACAGTCTAGCCGTGATGAGCATCACAGCCGTGACAGACCAACCAACGAAGACTAAAGAGACTTTTGGGGGCTGCTACACTTAGGCAAAATTAGGATTCTCTCCTTCTTCTTCTTCTCTTCTCTTAGGTTTTATTTTTATTTCATGTTTTTGTTAACCAAGCTTGTCATCACCATGGCAATGCTTGAGTAGTAGCTTTATTTCTAGGGATTGGGGCTATGCCCAAGATAGGATTTATGTTATAAATTGATGTTTTACCTTTGTTAATTTCGATTTTGCTTTAGATCTGATTTCTATTGTTTTAATTACTCGTAAATTCGGTGGCCACTTATTTGCGTGTCGTAGATGCTCTAAGGAGGAACCTAGCGGTGAACTTAGGTATCATCTATAGAATCAGACTTAGGACTTAAATCACGAGAGTTAGAAGCGGTCCTTCGAGGATTAACGAATTATCACAAGGCTTGAAGGGTTCGATCTAAATTCAACTACCACGAGAGTAGGGGTTGGTTTAATTGGGCACGGTTTTTGTAACCCGAGAGGAAGCATTAACTAATTTAGGATAAATTCACCTTCAAAGTAATTTAGATAATTAACAAGGGGTAGTCAATTTAGTAACATAAACAATCTTGTTGGTAACCCAATTCCTAGGAATTCCCTTTAGAATTAAAAAACCCCAAATTGACTTACTTCTCTGTTTTAATTGATTGCAATTTTAAATTTGATTGTTACTTGATTCTAAATTCGAAAACCAAAACCTTTTCAAAATTCTCTTTATATAGTCCAGTTTAATTGATTTGATAATTAGTTGTGATTTGAGATCACGGTCTCTGTGGGATCGATATCTTTTTATTACTTGACGACGAATCTGGTACACTTGCCGGAATCCTAGCACATCAAGTTTTTGATGCTGGTTCACCAGTATGAACTATTTAAAATGGTTGATCGTGAAACAATAGATCAGATGTTTGGGAGATTTCAGACTATCACCAACAGTCTCAGTTCTCTTGGAAAAACATATGAAAATAGAGACCATGTCAGAAAAATTCCGAGGAGCTTATCCAAGCAATGGAGACCTAAAGTTATTGCTATTCAGGAAGCTAAAAACATGAATACACTCTCTCTGAAAGAGCTTCTTGGATTTCTCAAAGTTCATGAACTTGAACTAAATGAAGAGGAAAATTCCAGAAAAATCTATTGCCCTAAAGGCAAAGAAAGCAAGTTCATCAAAGGCTCTCAAAGCTGTTAAATCATCAGATGAATCTGGACCTTCTGATAATGATGAAGGGTTAGATGAGGATGAAATGTCTTTCATCTCCAGGAAGACTCAACATATGTGGAGAAAGAAAGGTGGTTTCAGAAGGAAGCAACTCAATAAAAAATTTTCCAAGGAAAAGTCAGACTCCAAGGAAAAAGGCCCACCCTTGTACTTTGAATGCAAGAAACCTGGTCATTTCAAAGCTGATTGCCCAGAGCTGAAGGATAAAAAGAAATTCTTCAAAAAGAAGAAAGGTTTGATGGCTACATGGGAGGAACTTTATCTGTCTTCTTCAGATGAAGAATATGAAGCTGAGGAAGAGGCAAATATCTGTCTCATGGCTAACACATCATCAGAAAGTGAATACACTGATGCTGAGGTAATGGATTCTGACCCGTCCACTCTTCAAAATGCATTTGATGAATTGTTGCATGAGTCGTCCATATTGTCTCATGAGTATAAAAAAGAAGTTCACGAAGCTATCAAAAGAATATGATAAAGTTTGTATGGAAAAACAAGACCTTAGAAAATGACAAACTAAAATCAGAGAATGTCAGTCTAACTGGCATACCTGAGTGTGAACCTGACATGTCTTGTGAAGTTGCAAAACTGAATCAAGATGTAACATATTTGACAAACACTCTGTCAAATTTTGTAGGTGGCTTAGATAAGCTCAGTCTCATTTTAAGGTACTCTAAGTCACCTCAAGATAAGTCTGGCCTTGGTTATGACAAAGAGAAGCAAGAAGCATCTCACAAAAAGTCAAAACCACATACTCTGTATAGAGCTTCAAAAGCTCCAGATAAACATGCTAAAGTTAAGTCTAGCCCGTCAAACACCTTTTGCAAAGTGTGTGGAAAAGGTGGACATATTACATCTAGATGCATACATAATAAACATGCTAAGCATACTCGCCCAGTGACCACTAACAAGAAAGGACCCAAGTCAGTTTGGGTACCTAAAGATAAGATAATACCTATTGCTGATTTGCTTAACAATAGGAAAGAAACAAACATCTTGATACTTGGACAGTGGGTGCTCACGTCACATGACGGGAGAAAGATGTATGTTCCAAGACCTTAGACACAAAGATGGTGGCTGGGTTACGTTTGGAGGAAATCTGAAAGGAAAGATCATTGGTATAGGTAAAATTGGTAAACACCCTTTTCCTTCCACTGATAATGTTCTTTTGGTAAGTGGCTTAAAACATAATCTGCTGAGCATAAGTCAATTATTTGACAGTGGATATGTTGTTTCTTTTGATAAGAACATGTGTAATGTCAAGAAAGATGATAGATCACTTTTATTCACTGCTAAAAGGCAAAACAATCTTTATAAGATTGACTTGGGGGACCTCTAAAATCAAAGTGTCTCATGTCTAGTGTCCATTGAAGATGGGCGATGGATTTGGCACAAAAGGCTAGGTCATGCAAGCTTGAAATTAATTTCAAAGCTAAATAAGCATAACCTCGTGAGAGGACTACCAAACCTTAAGTTCAAATATGATACTCTCTGTGATGCATGTCAAAAGGGAAAACATGTCAAAGGTTCTTTTGAATCTAAGAATGTTGTTAGTACCAATAGAACACTAGAATTGCGACACCTTGATCTTTTTGGTCGAACAAGGACTGCTTCTGTCAGTGGTAAGAAATATGGTTTAGTCATTGTAGACGACTACACTAGATGGACATGGGTTATGTTCCTAACTCACAAGGATGAGTCTTTCAAGGTCTTTTCTGTATTCTGCAAGCATGTACAGAATGAAAAAGGCATGTGTATCACTTCAATCAGAAGTGATCATGGGGGAGAGTTTGAAAATGAGTTATTTCATAAGTTCTGTGAATAAAGTGGTATCCTTCACAACTTCTCAATACCTTTAACACCACAGCATAATAGTGTGGTAGAGAGAAAAAACAGATCTCTTCAAGAGATGGTTAGGACTATGCTCAATGACTGAAGCTGTTAATACTACCTGTTATATTCATAACAAAATATACATTATACCTATCTTGAACAAGACTCCTTATGAATTGTGGAAAGGACGAAAACCCAACATATCTTATTTTCACCCTTTTGGTTGTAAATGCTATATACTAAACACTAAAGATCAACTTGGTAAGTTTGATGCAAAAGTAGATAATGGAATCTTGTTAGGATATTCTGAAACTTCAAAAGGCTTTAGAGTTTACAATTCTAGGACTCTGATAGTAGAGGAAAGCATTCATGTCAAGTTTGATGACAAACAGCCTGATAAGAAATTATCAGAGCTGGATGAAGCTTTTGCAGATCTTGATCTAAACATCTCAGGAGACACACCAGAGATAAAAGCTGATGATCAAGTAGACGACCCCACTCAACAACCAGAAACCTCCATTTCTCAACATGATGCAGTTCAAAAATCTTGGTACTTCAGGAACTATCATCCACAAGATCAAATCATTGGAAACCCCAATGACAGGCTAAGAACCATATCAACCTTTAGAGAGCAAGAAGACTCCGCATTAGTCTCTGAGTTGGAACCATAGACAGTAGACGAGGCTCTGCTGAACAATGGTTGGATTCTAGCTATGCAAGAAGAACTGAATCAGTTTGAAAGAAGCAATGTCTGGACTCCGGTACCCTTGCCCAAAGACAAATCAGTGATCGGAACAAAGTGGGTTTACAGAAACAAACTTGATGAAAATGGTAAGGTAATAAGAAACAAGGCAAGACTTGTTGCTCAAGGTTATTATTAGGAAGAAGGTATAGATTATACTGAAACTTTTGCACCTGTTGCTAGATTAGAAGCAATTAGAATTTTACTTTCATTTGCTGCACATCATAGTATTATGCTTTTTCAAATGGATGTTAAAAGTGCTTTTCTAAATGGCTTCATTAATGAAGAAGTTTATGTTATGCAACCTCTGGGTTTTGAGAGTGAAACCCATCCTGAACATGTATATAAGTCTAAGAAAGCTTTATACGGTCTTAAACAAGCCCCTAGAGCTTGGTATGATAGACTAAGTTCCTTTCTTATGGAAATGGATTTAATAGAGTAAAGGTTGACATAACCTTATTTAGAAAGTCAATTAAGTCTAATTTCATAATTGTGCAAATATATGTTGATGATATTATATTTGGTGCTACTAATGAATCTCTACGCAAAGAATTCTCTAAGTTAATGCAGAAAGAGTTTGAAATGAGCATGATGGGAGAACTCAAATTCTTCCTTGGACTTCAAGTTAAACAAACTATGGACGAGGTGCTCATCCATCAAACCAAGTATACAAAGGAACTCCTGAAGAAGTTCAAAATGGATGATTGCAAACCAATGAACACCCCAATGCATCCCACGTCTATACTGAACAAAGATGATAAAGAGGAAAAGGTAGACCAAAAGGTATATAAAGGTATGATAGGATCTCCTTTATATCTTACCGCGTCCAGAACTGATATTATGTTCAGTGTACATTTGTGTGCTCGTTTTCAATATGATCCTAGAGAGTCTCACTTACCAGCAGTTAAAAGAATATTTAGATATTTAAAAGGTACTACTAACCTGGGTTTGTGTTTTAAGAAATGTAAAGATTATAAATTAGTTGGTTTCTGTGATACTGACTATGTTGGAGATAGAATTGAAAAAAAAAAGTACCAGTGGAGGATGTCACTTCATTGGAACTAATCTTGTCTCATGGTCAAGAAAAAGACAAAGTATCATTGCCTTATCAACTACTGAAGCTTAGTATATTTCAGCTGCTAGTTGCTGCTCACAACTTCTTTGGATCAAACATCAATTGGAGGACTACAATGTGTTTGTAAGTAGTATTCCACTTATGTGTGACATTACTGCTGCAATTAATTTATCTAAGAATACAATATTGCATTCTAGAGCTAAGCATATAGAAATCAAACATCATTTCATTAGGGATTATGTGCAAAAAGGTGTGTTTGATATACAATTTATGGATACTAACCATCAATGGGCAGACATCTTTACTAAACCTCTTGCTGAGGACATATTTATTTTCATTAGGAAGCATCTTAATATGTTATGTGTTGATTGATTAAGGCGTCTAGCCTAGAGAATCTTTGTTGAGGTATGTGTGTCTAAAGCATTTCAAGTCCATTGTATGATTAATATACGCGTCCATTGTATTTGTGTGCGGCGTCCACTGCATGTCGCGTCTATGCTTGATTGTAATTTGCTTGAACCCATCCATACTTGCTTATGCTTGAACCCGTCGATGCATATATTTATTAATTACATGACAAATTTATCCTTTATTCTCTTTACCGAGTCAGTACTTCCATCCATCCCATCAAAACCTTTTTATAGTTCCAATATACCAACGTCGTTTTATCCTTAATGACATGTCTTATCAAAGTTTTTTTTATATATATTCGTTTTGAAAAACCTTTGGGATTCAAAACCTTTTTAAAGAAATCTCTTCCCTCTGAGAAATATTTACACTTCCTTGAAACTCTCTAGCTCCCCTATTTTCTGCTTTCAAACCCTAAGTCTCAGATCATCAAAAAATGGCTTCTTCTTCAACCTTCAACGCGGACAAGCTCAACATAGCCATTGAGCATCGCTTCAACTTTGGAGTTTTGCAAGACTACAACTTGGACATAAGCAAGTATGTAAATGCTGCTGGATTGGGGATGACTCTTCACTGAGAAAGTCTGTCTTTCCCAACCTGGTTAGGGATTTCTGGAGGAATGTTCAAGTGACTAATACTGACTTCTCCTCTGTTGTGTTAAGAAAGAGGATTGTAGTCTCAGAGAAGACTATTGCTGATGCCATTTTCTATGCTCGGGAAGGATTGGTTCCTACTGAGACATGGGAGGCTGATTTAGGCAGCTCTGAGACCATCGAAGTCTGTTTAATGAGAGAAGACACGGTCAGAACTCACTTATGGAAGGCTGTTGAAATGAAGGACATTGTTCGCATCCTTCATCAACTACTAAATAAGGTGGTTCTTCATAAGGTTGGACCAAGGACAACCTATCTTCTCTGCATAAATTCTGCCTCTGCTACCTCCAAACTGAAACGAAGATTAATCGTACGGAAGATTAAGAGATGCAGTGATCAACAAGAAGAAACTTTCAGCATTCCCCTATTGCCATCTTCTTTCCAAGGTCTTCAAAGCTCAAGGAATCTATGGAATTATTGCTCTAAGGATTCCTAACTGAGGAATTGATGAAAATTAAAGAAGAAACGGTGGAACTAAACAATGCTGAGGCTGTGGAGCCAAAGAAGAATGTCAAGAAGAAGACCACTGCTGCTAGAAGACCTATGCCAAAGAGGCCTACTGGCGGAATTGTCATCAGGGAGCCTACAGCTACTGCTCCTCAACCCACACCTTCACATAAAAGGACAAGAAGTCTGATCTTGTCATATGATGATGATGAGGATAGGATTCCCATCAGTTCTATTCTGAAGAAGCAGAAAAGTGTTGCTACCTCTGTTGTTGCTGATTCCCCCTGTACCATTCCAACTAGGAGAAGTCAACCACAGAGGAAAGCCAAAGTTGTATTTGAAACTGAGGTAACCCTACCTTCTAATGACTCTGTTAAGTTAGTAGTAGATGCCCTAGTTTCTAGCTTTGAGCATAGGGTAGATAATTCTGGATCTACTGTGAATGATGATGTGTACATTCCCACACCCCTCTCACCACAAACAAACCTTCAAAACCTACTGAAAATAGCCTTACCCCCTAGACCAACTTTCCAACCCATTATCCCTGCTGATGATCCCTGGTTCAACCAACCAAGATGATGGTATTTACCCTGGTACCCCTTTTCCTAAAATCAAGAAAATTAGGTTTCCCTATACTGATCCACCGGTTCTGTATGAGGGAAGGCTAAAAATTGGGCTAAAGTTAAGAGAGACTAGAAAATCTTAATCCACACCCACCATTCTGAACCCGAACCTATTCTAACCAGATGGTATCTAAACTTTGCTTGTCCCCAAGAAAACTAAAACTCAAAAATGCTCAAACTTGGCAAGTTTAAAAGATTCAATCGAATTCGCACAAATTTCATGCAACTTCAACAAAACAATTTTTCTTCAATGGTTTCCCCCTTTTCAACAATGCAATCCCCACATTCATTTACTTTAAACAATTGAGAATTCCATATTCATGCAATCATTAATCTAAGTTGAGGATCCAAGTTACACACAAAAGGGAGATCACCAAATTCAAACAATCGCCTTCCTCACAAGGGCATTTAGTGTTTCAATCATTCGCTCAGTTTGTCTAGGCTATCAACATTTCACTCAATTTCACTTTTAAGAGCACTTCCCATGAATTTGATTTTCATCTCAAACAGGGTTCCCACGAAAACATGCATGCAACATCAAAAGGTCTTTTAAGGTTGTAATGGGGCCTGGCTAAGGGTAGTATATTCAAAGGTACTAGGCTTAAGTCCCTAGGAACTAAGAGAGCATGAGCATTTTGACGCATTGAATTTCCACTCGAAGTCCTTTTTCCATTTTTCTTTATGCTTTGGGTGACTACAACCTTTTCTTCGAATACCCCTTTTTTGACATTTTTGTTCTTCTTTTTTTTTCTTTTTTTTTTTTCTTTTGCCTTTGGCTCCAACCTTTATTTTTCTTTTTCTCAACCCAGAATGACATATTGTATCCATGTAGCCACCCCAAACTTAGTTTCTTGCAACCATTCTCTTGCTAAGCTTCCATGCTCTCCTAATCCTAAGATCGGGTTAACATGGTTTTTCCAGATTTTGGCTTATAATACAGGGTCATCAAGAAACAATAGGCTAATTAGGCTCAATATGGCTAACTAGGGAACATGCATTAGGGATGGCTCTTTTCAGGCCAAGTAGCTATATTCAAAGAAAGTTGCCTAAATCATTTGATGCAAGCACATAAACATGCAAACCATGAAGAGATTCAAGTAAAATCGGGAAAGTGCAACTTGAAAATGATTCACACAATTAAAAACATGTTGGAGGCTCAAATCCTCACCTGGACATTTTTGCAAATTGTTTGACCGATATTCAATCCCTAGTGTGTGCATCCCTTTCACCCCAAACTTATCATAAATCATGCAATCACAATAGAATATCTCAAAGCTTAATTTTCAATTTTTCAAATGGGGATCAAGTTTTCAAATTTCAAGACCTAGGGGGAAAATCATCAATAGTCAACACATATCATGTGATGAGTGTGATTTCACCTCATCTTTGCTTATCATTTTGCATGCATTTTCATATAGTTTAGGCATATTTAATTTGATTTTTGGTTAATTTTACTTTGGAATGGGTAAGGCGGTTTTTGTGGTGTTGTTTTACAGAAATTAAAGATTAAATGCTCGGGATCAACCATGATGGAGCTCGGATGAAGATGGAGCTTGAAAAGTGAAGAAAATGAGCCAAACAGAGCCCATCACGACCTAGCCGTGATGACCATCACGGCCATGATCGAGCAAAACTGAAAAAGAAAGAAGATCAAAGTCGAATCAACATCCTTGCCCGGCGTGATGACCATCACGGCCGTGACCTGTCAGTTGAGCCAGACCCCCACAAGTCAGAATCTATCACGTCCTAGCCGTGATGAGCATCACGGCCGTGACAGACCAATTACTGAAGAAGCACCCAAGGCAGAAGCCGTCACGGCCTGGCCGTGATGGCCATCACGGCCGTGACGCGCGTTACTTGGATCAGAAGCAACTTATTTGGATCTAATTTGGGGTTAGATTGGGATTCAAACTTCCCAAATCTATAAATATGGCATTAAGTCAGAGGCTTTGGGGGACCTTTTTGGGGCTGCTACTTAGGCTATTATTTGGGATCTCTCTTCTTCTTCCTCCTCTCTTTTCTGATTTTTATTTTCATGTTATTTGTAATCAAGCTTGTCGTCGCCATGACAAAGCTTGAGTAGTAGTTTAATTTCTAGGGATTGGGGCTATGCCCAAGGTAGTTTCATGTTGTTAATTTGATGTTATATCTTTGTTAATTGCGATTTTGTTTTAGATCTGATTTCTAGTGTTTGAATTACTCGTAAATTCGGTGGTCACTTGTTTGCGTGTCATATACATTCTAAGGAGGAACCTAGCGGTGAACTTAGGTGTCGGATCTATAGAATCAGACTTAGGACTGAAATCACGAGAGTTAGAAGCCGTCCTTCGAGGATCAACGAATTGTCACAAAACGCAAAGGGTCCAATCTAAATTCGACTACCACGAGAGTAGGGGTTGGTTTAATTAGGCACGATTTTTGTAACCCGAGAGGGAGCTTAAACTATTTGAGGATAAATTCGCCTTCAAGGCAATTTTGGTAATTAACAAGGGTTGATCATTTTAGTAACATAAAACGATCTTGTTGGTAACCCAAATCCCTAGGAATCCATTTAGATCTGAAAAACCAAAAACTGTTTACTTTCTGTTTTACTTGATTTTGATTGCATTTTATCTATTAATTCAAATATCAAATCCTTTTCAAAATCTTTTTATGCAGTCCAGCTTTATCATTTAACAATAAGTTGCTATTTGAGATCACGGTCTCTATGGGATCGATATCTTTTATTACTTGGCGACAATCGGGTACACTTGCCGGATCGCACGTGCGCTCGCACGACATCATCATGCAATCAATCTATGCTAATTCAATTAAAATCCATCAAGCTCACCGACACAAGACTCACACACATACTCTTGATCTTCTCAAATTATTCAAAAGCTAAAAGAAAACAAAACAAAAACAAAGCAAGGATAATTAAAGAGGAAAAGGTTTAGAGAAAACTCATGGAGGCGGTTCCACCGAGATCCCACTGTCTGTGATACAGCGGCCAAGGAATGCCCAAAATACAATATGATCCTCCTGGATCCCATGGCATGCAGCATAGGGCCCAAGTGATAGACAAAGGACGAAAGCTCATTCCATGGTCTCATAACTTGCAGCCTTGATATGGAAGTGGGCACTTGACAATTATGGTGACCTCGCCAAGTGCGGCGGACTTTTCACTCCCTCTTGGGTCAAAGATGACCTCTTTATCTACAAAGTATTCCCAATAAAAATGGGGTCCAACCTCTTGGACTGTCCATGGTGCCTTCATAGCTAAAGATTCAAAATCCAGTTTTTCAGGCAGAGGTTTGAACTCAATCGCTGGTTGTTCCATAGTGGAAGGCGGCAAACAGGTAGAGAGGATCTTTGGTGCTGCTTCAACTTCTGCACGATTTTCACTCGCTGCACTAACAGATCCATCGCCTGCTATACATGCAGAAATCTCAGCACACACAACACAAAAGTTAGTGTTAGCACAATCAGCACATGCATAAGAATCAATAGAATCATCTAATTCCAAAAGTTCTTCATCATCCTCAAGCACGATGAAGTAGATGTCCTCCTGATCCTCATTTTCTATATTTATTGGCCGACAGGACCCTCAACCTCATGTGTCTCATGTTCCATATGGACGTTTTGCTCCTCATACCCTAAAAAAAATGAGCTTTCAACACATGCTACACATGAAGCAAATTCATTACAATCAACACATGAAGTATAATAGATAGAACCAGGAAGGGTGTGAATATCTGGAGATTCAACACACAGTTCATCAATAGAAGTATTCTTGACATCATTATCAAAATTATGCTCAAAAGAAGTATTGTCAAGAACAACTATTTGTGAATCTGTATATTCTTCGAGGAGATGTTGAGTCTGCAGTGTAGCCGAGGTGGAGGCAATGTGAGCAATTTGAGTGGCCAACTTCTGAAAACCGGCTTCTATCCTCTGTTGGGATTGAAGATTGTCCTGAAGACTTGCCTCTGTCATTTGTTGGAGTTTAAGATTGTTTTCTCTCATCTGTTGCACCATAGAAGCTAACGCATCCAAGATGCCCTGTCTTCCACTATGTTGGCTAGAATAGGGAGGTTGCACCTCATTCACTCCAATCATGCCAAAATCATTACTAAACTCATAACTCCCAGCAGAGTTAGGATAATATATGCATGGTGGTTCATAATTAACATTAGGCATATAACCTTGCACATAATTATCCATGGGAAGATTCACAATCAAACCTAGTAGCCAAACCAATTCAGCAATATATATTTTTTTTTCCATTAATAACAAGAGTCCCCGGCAACGGCGCCAATTTTTGACACGCTATCGCGCGCGCGTCAAAAAGAACGAGTGGTTTGTAAAAACTGCAGTTAGGGCGCGACAACTCGAGTATCGTCTCACAAGGACTCTTGGGTTGTTATTATCAGAAAAAATCAGTTTGGGGGGGGGGGGGTTGGATTTGAGATTAAATTAAGAAAACAGTTAAGAAAACAATGCAAATAGGTGATTGTCAATAATTGAAACGACTAATCTACTGCTCTCGGTTTCCCACTATCATTGATTCATATACATTCCAAGCCCTAAGCGGATTCTAATCCCTTTTCGATTGTAGCGACAATTAACAAGCGAAACCGGCAATACGAGACGTATGTTCCTAATTCCGAATTAAGCAAACGGGCGAAGCTCTCGTGAATTAAGCAAACACGAATGAACACACGCGAATTAAGCAAACGCGATTAAGTATAGGAACACACAATCATCGAAACAAATCAATACACATTCTATACAATCCTGAATTAAGCAAACAGAACATATAGAACAATATTAAAAGAGAATAGCAAATAAAATGGGAATTACGGAACCTCAAGTGGCCATGGAAACCGATTACAGTAGATCAATCCAAGGGAGTTAGTTCTCCATTACAAATATGACAAAAACCTAATTCGCAGCCGTCTAATCTAAAAGGAAAAGAAGATCTCCTGGTTTCTGCCCTAAAACAACAATTTATAACCTTCAGGATCTGCGCCCGCTCGCGAGGCGAGTAGCCTCTCGCGAGGTGAATCTTATGAGTGGCGCGAATTCAAAATTGAGTTCTCGCGAGGCGAGACAGTGATTCGCGGGGCAAGACTTCAAATTCCAATCTGTCACGGCCGTGACCTTTATCACGGCTAGGCCGTGATGGTCTCTGTCCTTCAGGGTTTTGATTTCTCGCGAGGCGAGGCGGTGATTCGCGTGGCGAGACAGAGAGGATGACATTTCTGGCACAGTAAGGCTTCATGATCGCGAGGCGAGTAGCCTCTCGCGGGGCGAATAATTCCAGAATTGCTTCTCTTTATTAACCTGAAAACAAGAAATAGCAGTAAGTGCTTTATTCAACTCAAAATCAACTAAATTAACCTACAAATACATAAGAGACTCAAAATGTTGCTTGAGGGCAATTACATCCAAATTTGGGCTAAAACGAGATTAAACTCGAATAAAACCTATGGTCTTACTAGTTAAAAACTAGTCGAGCCAGAGGCTGGGAAAACGAGATTAAACTCGAATAAAACCTATGGTCTTACTAGTTAAAAACTAGGCGAGCCAGAGGCTGATCAGTATCCTCTGCCAGAATATGAGTATGAACCTGAAAACATCTACTCATATTGGGTTAACCCTGAACTACACACACCTACTGGACCATTTCCATCTGAATTATTCAATTCCCTTGGACTTCTTCTCACCCATTTACCACAAAAGAGATCCCCCCCCCCCCCCCCCCCCCAAAGAAAAATTTACCCCAACTTAATCAAATTTCCACCCTTCAAACCCTTCACTGAAAGAGTTCAAAGGCACATCATCTCAGACTGGCACACAAACCCTACCAAGAAGGATCTCTCTGATGACACCTAAAAGAGATCTAGATCATACAGACATGTCCCCTTCATCATGGATAGAAACACTGGCTGGGAAACATTTAAGCACCCCGGTGTGAATGGCAGAGCTACAGACTTTGTTGATCAATTGATGTACAATATACTGAAATGGGAATTTGAGCATTTCAGGATTGCGAGGTCTGCAAACTTTGTCCCTCTAACTTGGCTAAGACATTCATCGATAACCAATATTGGGATCGAGCCATACGTGATTGCTCTAAGACTGCCAATGCTAGATCTCAACAAAGACAAAGACAAGAAGAGAAGATTTTTCAAAGGCACGAAGCCAGCAAATGAGCCAATAATGCTGGATCTCAACTCAAAACCTTTTAACTACACTCTGTCGCGACCGAAAAGAAAAAACTTGCATTTCCTTTAAAGTATAAGCATGGAGTCGCTACCAACTTTATTTAATTTTGGGAAAGTTGGAAAACCCTTTAAGAAAAAGCTTTGGGTTCGGGAGTCGATTACGTCTAGGGAAGGCATGGAGACTTATCCCCACGGCACCCTAGAACATCCATAAAAATGGTTACCCAAAATTAGTTGTGTAAATTATTAATAACTTTGAAAATATTTGTTTTACCCCGAATTTTTTTTTGTTTTAGAAAAACATCTTTAGTTGTGAAATTTTTTATTAAACCTAAATGAGGTTCAACATGGCACGTGGGTCTACAGGGAAACCTCAAAATCTAAAGGGTTGAACTTGACACTTGTCATAGGGCAACCCAAGAAATAAGATTGTTTTAATTAAGTGATCATATTCTATTTTTATGTAAAATAAATAATTTTACCTCTTGGAAATAGAACAGAAATGAAACGTAGAAATGAAATGGTTTACTAGCTTATTCAGTAAACAGAGACACAGAAACATCATAGTAAATAGAGACAAAGATGAAACATTTTGCTCATTCATTCAGTTTACCCAAAAATGAAACATAGCACTCATCATACCAACTCATTCGGTTTCAATATCCATGGATTCTCCTTTCATCATAAACAGAGATACATAAAAATAAGAATGTCAAGAGAAATTTATGAAAAATATCAACAAAGAGAACAAGGATTTCAAAATGAGAGCAGAATAATAATGATTTTGTTTTCTCCCAGTGGTAAGATTTCAAGATCAAAACCCTTACATTTCAATTTCACCGACTCGTTTAACTCTTCCTTCTTCTGAAAATTTGGAACCACACTAATGACAGAAGAGAAAAACAACTCAAATACCTAATCTCTTTTCTTCACAAAGAAAATATCAGATAAAAATCTCCCCCCCCCCCTGTCTCTGTCCACTTCTTTCGTATCTCTCCTCCCTTTTTATAGATAGAGGAGAGGGCTTCGTGCTTCTTCTTACCCAGCGGCTTCAAGGTCGGTCTTCACGAAATTCGGGGCTTGGGTGGTTCTGAGCAGAAATAGCATGTGTCCAGACGGGGGCGACGCGAGCAGCAGAAAGTAGGTGATTTGGTGTGAAGGTTGCATGTTTGAAGAGAGAAGAAGGTGGGGGTTCTGTCTGATATGTAAGATGGGTTTTTTAAGATTAGGAGTGGGGCTGGTAGGTTAAAATGAGGGAGGAGATGAGGAAGAAGAAGAACCAACGGGTAGAGGGGGCGCAGAGGCGGTTGGAGAGTGGGAGGAGGAAAAGAGGTCTTGTCTGATATGTAAAATATGGTTTTTTAGGGTTAGGAGAACTAACTCAATCTCCATTCTTCTTTTCGTTGATTGTTGTTTTCTCATTCTTTTCTTCGTTTGTTCTTCATTATCTTCTTTTTCTTCTTTCTTTATTCTTTAGCCTTCAGCCTGAAAATAAAATTATAGTGGATGGAACCTCCCTGTCCAACAGAAAGTTAGATATGTAAAATTAGGTATGCACTGGACGGACCTCCTTGTCCAACAGAAGTTTAAACATACGATGGACGAAACCTCCTCATCCAACATAAAATTAGATATACAATGGACGGAACCTCCTCGTCCAGCAGAAAATTAAAAATGCAAAGGAAGACCCACTCGTCCAACAACAAGTTAAAAATGCAATGGAATGGATTGGACCTCGCCGTCCAACAGCAAATGCAATGGACGGGACCTCCCGTCCAACAGCAAATGCAATGGACGGGACATCCCCGTCCAATCAGCAAGTGCAATGTAATGGACTGGACCTCGCCGTCCAACAGCAAATGCAATGGACGGGACCTCCCGTCCAACAACAAATGCAATGGACGGAACCTCCCCGTCCAATCAGCAAGTGCAATGGAATGGACTGGACTTCCCCGTCCAACAGCAAATGCAATGGACGGGACCTCCCCGTCCAACAGCAAGTGCAATGTAATGGACTGGACCTCGCCGTCCAACAGCAAATGCAATGGATGGGACCTCCCCATCCAACAGCAAGTGCAATGTAACGGACGGGACCTCCCGTCCAACAGAAAATGCAATGGATCGGACCTCCCCATCCAACAGCAAGTGCAATGTAATGGACGGGACCTCCCCATCCAATAGCAAATTAGTTACGAGCATCCTCATTTCTTCATTATTTTCTTTTTCTTCTTTCTTTCTATCTCATTATTTTCTAGTCTCCCTGAAATATAAAAAATCATGACAATAAAATGAAGACGGACAAAAATGGGTGTTCACAGTTGCCCCTCTTTACTTGTTGCATACTAGAAGACATGATTACTCGTGACTTTTCATGTATTGTAGTAATGAACAAGTAAAGAAATTGAACACGTATTTTGTCCGTCAAAACATGAGGAGCTCAAAATAAAACCTCACAGTTTGAAAATGAAATTGCAGTGAGCCTCAGAGCTCAAAAATAAAATTGCAGTGATCTTCAGAGCTCGAAAATAAAATTACAGTGGACGGAACCTCTTCGTCCAACAGGGAAGTAATATGCAGCGAGCCTTAGAGCTCAAAAATAAACTTGCCAAGAGCCTCAGAGCTCGAAAATAAAATTGCAGTGGACGGAACATACCGTCCAACAGGAAAGTAAACATGCAACAAGCCTCAGAGCTAGAAAATAAAATTGCAGTGAGCCTCAGAGCTCGAAAATAAAATTGCAGTGGACGGAACCTCCTCGTCCAACAGGAAAGTCAGTATGCAGTGAGCCTCAGAGCTCGAAAATAAAATTGCAGTGAGCCTCGGAGCTCGAAAATTAAATTGCAGTGAGCCTCAGAGCTCAACAAAACTCAATCCGTAATTTGACACTAATGAGAACCCCTTCCTTTTGAGGACAACAAAACCAAATGCTCCATGGGAAAAACTTCCACCAACCAAACCCTTGTTCGCCGACCACTCTGAGTCGAGGCATCATTCATTCTTTTAACATGGGTCACCCAAGAATCCGAATCATATGAGGTGGATGTTATGTTTATTCTCCCCAGCTTATCTGCATCATTCTTTTGTTGTCCAGTGCATGCCATCTCCTCCATTGAATTTGAAATATTGAGTCCTTTTGGTTCAAACCATTCATTGGTGCTACCATTTAGAATTATCAAATCATACCATTAAACTTATATTTACTTTTGGTGAGACATGACCATGATGAGAGTGAACACGTCAGGGGAGTATGAAGGAAAAGCCTCTTGCTTTAATATGAGAATTTAGTTTGTTAATAGAAAATAACAACATAAGAACAAAATTATAAAAACATCGTGAAGATTAAAAGCAAAGATAAGCAAATAAAATTACGAGAATCACATAAAATTTGCCCCAGTGTTGGTCCTTTGATTTTCATTTAATTTATTCCCCTCAGCCTTTTGATGACACAGATATTGGCTTCTATTTTTGATTCCTCAAACACACCTTCTTCAATCATTCCTTAACGATTTTTCCCCAGTATACTCAGTTGGATAAAATTGCCCCAGTGTGGTGAGTGCTTGCAGAAATGTTGGACCATATCTTCCACCTAGGCTGCCTTTGCAAGTGGTATGGTTCCCTCTAGTTTGAATGCAGTTGGTGTCAAGTATATGGGAGAATCCACTCCTCGATAGATGACACCCGTACTAGTAATGTCCTTATTTTTATGCAAAAAACATGTCGTTTTTAGGGTAAAAATATAGTCGATGACGTCTCTAAGGGAGAATGCACTCCTCGATAGATATCATCTAAAGAATGCTCGACAGACATTGATGAAAACTTCCATTCCCTTATAAATATTTTAGTACAAAACATGAGTCTTTGATCAAAATAAAAGAAGTACATTTTCCATCTTTCTCCGAGGTCTACAAAGTACTATGTTAAGAGTCACATCTTCTTTTTCCTGAACCCTTTGGCAAGTTTCCCAAAATGATTGAAGAACTCGGTCACCTATGGTGGTAGCTGAAGGAAATGGTTCATACTAATGTCGATGGATGCTTCTTCAAATCGCTCCACCAGCTGGGAAGTGTGATATTGGAGCTTATCCATCATGTCCTCGTAGCTTCTTTTCCATGCTTCCTTTTCATTCATTACACCCTTCACTACCAATTTCCATCCTTTTACACATTATCCGTGACGTTGAGCTTCAACCCTTTCAAAGTCTTTTATTTTGGTTCTGAGCCAATTTTCTCTCATGTTGGCTTCTACTAGTAGCTCGCGATACTTGGCTGCTTCATTCCATCCTGGATCAGAGTACAGTTATGTTTGGGCCAAGGATTCTTGCAGGGATTCAACTCTTTTTTCTAGTATATGTATTTTTCAACATGAACTCCTACATTTGTCTCGAACTCTTTTTTCTTCCTTTGAAGCTTGACAAGCATCTTCTCTTGATATTCTATCTTTGCCAACAACTCTTGAATTTCTGCTTCTTTATCTTTTCTTGCCCTTTTTGCGCAACTCGGGGCTTCGTGGGCATTAGCGCATTCGTCTTTCAAATGCTCAATCTGTAAACTCAACTTCTGCACTTGGCTTCGGAGCGCGACAATAGTTACTTCGGCAGCTTGGTTCTTCCCATCCAAAACCCTCATCTGAGCTTTTAAAATTTTGGTTCCTTTCCACATTTGGTTTTTGGTAAGAGGATTATTTTCCCTATAGAGAGGGGATGCAGGTCTTGGAGGGGAACCTCTTCTTGCTTCTCTCCATACTTTATATCTTTTTGTGTGAGCTATGATTCGCCTTCCTAATTCCTCCGGTCCTTTTATACGAACATCATTCCATGCTGACCTTACTGCTATTGTTTGACTCTTGATGCTTTCACTTTCTTGGTATAGGAAGAACATCCCAACGAGTAGCTCTTTGGGGGGTTCATCCTGTGTCCACTTGAGCTGACGCATCACCAAAGCTGGTGAATAAGATACACAACCTCTGGGACCCATCAATGGAACATTTGAAAAACTTCCACAACTGAATACAACTGAATCTCCATTGTACCATGGACACATCCAGCTAAATGATCGCGGGTCGATCTAATCAAACTCTTGTTTCCATTCATATAGCTTGTGTGGCTTCAGTTGCATGCGAGTGAATCATTTCAGCGGGTCATCTGTTCTATCAATTTTATCACTAGCGTACAAGTGAGTCATGATCCAAACATACAATATTGATGCACAACATCGCAGTTTCCCTTGTTGATTATGATGACAAACCTGTAGGGAGAGGAAAGTTTCAGCTAAGATAGCAGGGACCGGGTTCACACCATATTCTTCAACCCTATAGAAAACATCCATGGCTGACTGATCAATCAGATCTGGTACAAAAGGAAAGAGCACCAACCCATATATCATGAGGGCTAGTACTTTGTTGAAAGTGACCCATCGTTGTTGCTGGGCCAGCTTGTTGAGATACACTTCCAAAAATCACCTCTTCAATCCTTTGGTAGTTCCTTTTTCCGCTTTCTCTAGCTGTTCGGGTTGGAGCTCCAATAGACTTGCTATCTACCAATCTGTTACATATTGGCCATAATACATGTAGACGCGGGTCCTCTTTTGAATTGGCAGTCTTAGCATATAAGCATACTCTTCCATGGTCGGAGTGATGTCTAAGTTAGGCAATTCAAAACACCTCAAAGTTGAATTCCAATATTGGGCCAATGCACTCAGAGTGGGAGCTTCCACTGGAACACGCAATAGGTCCAATATTCTACCATACTTACTGACAAAGTCTGAGCATGCTTTTTCTGGCATTTGCTGGCTGAGTTCACATAAACCCTTCATGTCATTGAGTGTCACATCGATCTTGATACTTTTCATGGAACAGCTTGCATTGCTAGTACTCTTTTCGGAACCAAACTTTTCCATTTTCTTGCTATAAGGAGAATACCAAAGTCTTCCAACAAAGAGGCACAAGCGAAAAAAACAAAAAAAATGCGTATAGTGAAGCAAATATATCTTGCATGATTCATGTTGTATGAGACCCAATGGGGTTGAAAACCCTGATGGGCATGCTACCAATGCATCACCTTCATTATTACATAGCGCCTATTAGATGTGCAATAATATTCGAATATGTCATTCAGGTTTGAGGCGGCAATGTGACGCCCCTAGTTTTGTTAATATTCACAATGAACATGCATGACAATTTATAATGATAGAGAGATGAAAGAAAAGTATGCCCCCCTTTGTCCTAAGACAGGTAAAACCTAAGGACGGACACACCCTAAGTCAGGACTCTAAATAGGTCGGTCACTAGGTTTGCTCTATTAGTGAAAATTGGGATGGGTCTAGACCTCTAAAAGTCATGGTCCCCAGATTGCCCTTGTAAGGATCTGATTCATGAATCTAGCCACAAGTGGGGATAAACCCTCTCAATATGACTATTCCATGATCTCATGTACAATCTGAGTGGTGAACCGATAAGTATCAGGGAGGTACAAGACCTCTTCAATGACAATGTCGGAGCCCCGCCTAATCCTTGGGTTTTTGAGCAAGCTCGGGTATAGAGCTAAGAGTGTGTGCAATATGTGATAGTGATGTGTGTGAAGGGGGCATACAAACCTATAACACTTAAAAATAAAAAGAAAAGAAAAGACAAGAAAAACCTGCAAAACAAACACATAGGTATATAAAAATGTTTATAAGTCCACTACCCTTATGTTAAAATCTAGGAAAGAAGAAAAGAAAGGAGGAGGAAACAAAATATTGTTAGTGAAACATATACAAGAATAACATGAGTTAAAAAGTATGTACAACTAATTTTTCTGTAAGGAAAAAAACAGCAAGATATAGAAATAAAAGGTAAAACAAATAAGCTACAAGTTACTAAAAATTTGTAAAAGCAATTTTTACGGGCTTGACTCTCTTAAAAGCTCCCCAGTGGAGTCGCCATCTGTCGCAGCCGAAAAGAAGAAAACTTGCATTTCCTTTAGAGTATAAACATGGAGTCGCTACCAACTTTATTTAATTTTGGGAAAGTTGGAAAACCCTTTAAGAAAAAGCTTTGGGTTCAGGAGTCGATTACGTCTAGGGAAGGCATGGAGACTTATCCCCACGGCACCCTAGAACATCCATAAAAATGGTTACCCAAAATTAGTTGTGTAAATTATTAATAACTTTGAAAATATTTGTTTTATCCCGAAAATTGTTTTTTTTTTTTAAAAAAACATCTTTAGTTGTGAAATTTTTTATTAAACCTAAATGAGGTTGAACATGGCACGTAGGTCTACAGGGAAACCTCAAAATCTAAAGGGTTGAACTTGACACTTGTCATAGGGCAACCCAAGAAATAAGATTGTTTTAATTAAGTGATCATATTCTATTTTTATGTAAAATAAATAATTTTATCTCTTGGAAATAGAACAGAAATGAAACGTTTTACTAGCTTATTCAGTAAACAGGGACACAGAAACATCATAGTAAACAGAGACAAAGATGAAACATTTTGCTAATTCATTCAGTTTACCCAAAAACGAAACATATAGCACTCATCATACCAACTCATTCGGTTTCAATATCCATGGATTCTCCTTTCATCATAAACAAAGATATAGAAAAATAAGAATGTCAAGAGAAATTTATGAATAATATCAACAAAGAGAACAAGGATTACCAAATGAGAGCATAATAACAATGATTTTGATTTCTCCCAGTAGTAAGATTTCAAGATCAAAACCCTTACATTTCAATTTCACTGACTCTTTTAACTCTTCCTTCTTATGAAAATTTGGAACCATTCTAATGACAGAGAAGAGAAAAAAAACACAAATCCCTAATCTCTTTCCTTTACAAAGAAAATATCAGATAAAAATCTCTCCCCCCCCCCCCTGTCCCTGTCCCCTTCCTTTGTATCTCTCCTCCTTTTTTATAGATGGAGGAGAGGGCTTCATGCTTCTTCTTACCCAGCGGCTTCAAGGTTGGTCTTCACAAAATCCGGGTCTTGGGTGGTTCTGAGCAGAAATAGTGTGTGTCCAGACGGGGGTGGTGCGAGCAGCGGAAAGGAGGTGATTTGATGTGAAGGTTGCGTGTTTGAAGAAAGAAGGAGGTGGGGGTTTTGTCTGATATGTAAGATGGGTTTCTTAGGATTAGGAGTGGGGCTGCTAGGTTAAAATGAGGGAGGAGATGAGGAGGAAGAAGAACCAATGGGTAGAGGAGGCGCAGAGGCGGATGGAGAGTGGGAGGTAGAAAAGAGGTCTTGTCTGATATGTAAAATAGGGTGTTTTAGGGTTAGGAGAAATAACTCAATCACTTTTCTTCTTTTCGCTGATTGTCCTTTTCTCCTTCTTTTCTTCGTCTGTTCTTCATTATCTTCCTTTTCTTCTTTATTTATTCTTTAGCCTTCAGCCTGAAAATAAAATTGTAATTGATGCAACCTCCCTGTCAAACAGAAAGTTAGATATGTAAAATTAGGTATGCACTGGACGGACCTCCTCGTCCAACAGAAGTTTAAACATGCGATGGACGAAACCTCCTCGTCCAACAGAAAATTAGATATGCAATGGACGGAACCTCCTCGTCCAGCAAAAAATTAAAAATGCAATGGAAGACCCACTCGTCCAACAGCAAGGAATGGACTGGACCTCGTCGTCCAACAGCAAATGCAATGGACGAGACCTCCCCGTCCAATCAGCAAGTGCAATGTAATGGACTGGACCTCGTCGTCCAACAATGAATGCAATGGACGGGACCTCCCGTCCAACAACAAATACAATGGACGGGACCTCCCCGTCCAATCAGCAAGTGCAATGGAATGGACTGGACCACACCGTCCAACAACAAATGCAATGTAATGGACTGGACCTCACCGTCCAACAGCAAATGCAATGGACGGGACCTCCCCGTCCAACAGCAAGTGCAATGTAACGGACGAGACCTCCCGTCTAACAGCAAATGCAATGGATGGGACCTCCCCTTCCAACAGCAAGTGCAATGTAATGGACGGGACCTCCCCATTCAATAGCAAATTAGTTATGAGCCTCCTCCTTTCTTCATTATTTTCTTTTTATTCTTTCTTTCTTTCTCATTATTTTATAGCCTCCCTGAAATATAAAAAATCATGATAATAAAATGAAGACGGGCAAAAATGGGTGTTCACACACTCTACTGGAGTTTTGGTAATATCTCTCAATTGAGGATGTTTATGAAAAGGAACCTGCAACAGACTTCTGGAAATCACATGTAATTTACTGCACAAGAGAAGCCTCCACTTCAGGATTGACTCAAGAAGAGAAGAAAGTCATTCCAACTGTCAGAGGAAAGTGTGGCATTTCAGATTGCAGATTCATAATCATTAATGATATCTTTGGGCTTCCTGACACTAATCTCCATCTTGAAAATGAAGACACCATTCAAGGGTTCAAGGAAGTACTTGAACCAGTACTTCAGTATGCTACCTCACCTCCTCCAACACCTTCGTCAAAGCACACAGAAGAAGAAATCATTATTGAAGATCCTGTAGTAGAGCATGAAGTTGTTAAATTGATAATTGAGCATGAGGAAGTTACTAAGTCTACTCCCAAACCAAGCACTTCAGAAAAGCACTCATCTCAACCTTTATCTCTCACAATCATTCACCCCCAGGATCAACCTCAACACTCAAGAGCATTGGACACCCTGCCTAGTCATGCACATGCTCAAGACAGTGCTGAAAGCTCTAAGCCATCACTCTCTCTTCCTCCAAACTTTGAAGAGATGATTGGAAAGATTATTGAGGAAAGAGTCAAAATTGAAGTGAAGGAGCAAGTAAAAGAACAGGTTGCAGAAGCCCTGGTTCCAACAAATCTGATGATGAACCAAATGATGAGCATCATGCTCAACTTTCAGCAAAGCCATAATTTACCAACTCAGATCCCTGCTCCTACTCCAAACCCAAACCAAAACCAAAACCAAGACCCTCTTCCTCCACCTCCACCTTCCTCTTAGTTTATTTCTTTTTACTGACAATGATGTTCCACTCTTTTACCTTTTTGTCTGATGACAAAAAAGGGGGAGAAAGGAAAAGAATTAAATTCATAAGAAAAGTCTACCTTTTGAAAAGCATATATCTGTTTGCACATGCATGTCTCTGCCTATGCTTTAAATTATTCTATATATGTTGTCTTGAATGCTCCGATATTGTTTACTATGATTTTTTTATTGCAATGATATATCCTAAGTCTACATACTCTAACTCTGTCTGATATGATATAAAATATTTGCTCTGAATTTATCTATAAGCTTGATTAAATCTATAATGCTCTGATATGTAATTGCTCTGATACCATCATGATCTGATGAGTTATATACATGTGTTGTTAAATGTTTGAATGCTTTGTCTTAGAGGGAGCTTTGTAAGCTCTTTTAGACTTTGCTACTCAAATTTAATTAGTTTTTGTCATCACCAAAAAGATGGAGATTGTCGGAACCAAGGTGATTTGAATTTAATTAATCTCTAAGTTTTGATGTTAACAAAAGAACTAAATTTGCTTGGCAAAGTGTTAGTTGATATCTAACAAGGTTATTTAGTTCTTGCAGGATTATTTGAAATCACATAAGTTATATCTTGTATGAAGTTCTGCTTGGATTGAGTAAGTGAATTCGCGTCCAATCGTGTAGACGAGCTAGCCAAAAACGTGTGGTAATTTTACTCTCTATTTAAATGAGTAGACAAGAGTTTGAATAGACGAGCCTTAAAATTCTGAGTAGACGTGTCTAGCTTGCCACGTCAGCAGACAGGAATAATTATTAGAATTGAATAAATGGAAAAATAAAATAATAAAGTAGATGAGCTTTAAGTGCCACGTCACCAGGTGGAGTTCATGATAACTCTTTGAGGTATAGAAAGTCCAAAGACTTGATAGACGAGAGGATATGCCAGGTCATCAGACGAGCTATATGAAAGAGTGAACAACCTTAGTCTCACATCTAACCGAGTAGACGGAGATTTTGAGTAGACGAGTTCTATCTCTGATGTGAATAAATGCAATCAGGTTCTTTTGAATTTATTTCAAATAATTGAATTTATTTCAATAGAATATTTTTTCTTAATAGTTGTTTTATCTGCTTTAATGTTTTGCCTTCTTGCAAAAGAAACATAGTATCATCAAAGAAATGCAAAAAGCATAATAGTACCAAGAGAAATTGCAACACAATTTGTATGATGACAACTTTATAGCTGGAAAAAGCTGGATGGAACATAAAGGAGGAAAAAGGTTTTTTCAAGCTGCAATGCTCAGAGCAGTGAGCCTCCATTTCATGCTACCTTGATAACCAAGGGTACATTTCAGCATTGCCACGATCAAACCTTCAGTCACAACAGATATTATACTCTCTCTAAACGGAAAATTCTAAATGACCGTTGAAGCTATTCAAGAGAAGGAGAATGTCACTATTAATAGAAGACCTCTTATACTGAAGAACAACTTTTGCAAGCGAAACTTCTGCCAACACAATATTTGTGAGAACAAGCTCTTATTCTTTCATTCTTTCAAAAGCAAAAGTCTGTAATCTCTTTGTTTGAATATTGTGAAAATATTCAACAGATCTTAAACTTTCATATCCTCACACATAGTGAGTTAAGAAGATCATAAGTTAAATCTATTTGTTAGAGTTAGAGCCTGAAGAGGCTTGGTAAGAAAGGAATACTTGTAACCCTAGAGAGGTGTTGAATACTTGGTTGTAATCGATTTGGAGAAATAGTGGATAAATCCTTCAAGTCGAAGGGACTGGACTTAGAGCTTGGTTGGAAGAGAGTGAACCAGGATAAAATCTCTTGTGTGAATCTTCTATCCCTAAACTCTTACAGTTTTATTTGTTTATACTGACTGTGGGATTTTGATATTGCTTTCGTTAAGTTTCTAAGAGATCTATTTATGTGTGCTTATTTCTGTTTTAATCTTTCTGTGTGAGAAAATGATAACTCATAGAAATAAGAGTAATTACTATCCTTGTAGCTTTATCATTGTTCTTGTTTTGATCAATTTTGGAAAAAAAAATTCAAGTTTTGCCTTATGTAGTAAATATCTGTGTTGAATTGTTAAAATGTTGAAAAAGCTGTGAAATCTGGATTGTTTGCTGAAGGTTTGTTTGAGTTTTGAGCAGGATTTAGAAGTGAAATTACTACAGGAGTTACTCTGGAATGTTATGGAATGCTGCAACGTCTGGAAAGAGGATCACTACAAGACAAAAGAATTGTCAACTCAGCAAACCTTCACTACAGGACAAGGAACTTGCTGCGCTGTCCCTAAACGAGGAAATAGGAAATGCAAGGTAGCAGTTGTGTGTACTTGGGAATTGGTACAAGGACTATTTTATTCTTTGAATTTTTGTAAGCCCAAAAAGTGAGGCAAGAGAGAGAGTGTAACCCTACTTTTGGGAGCTGGTACAAATAGGATTGTGACCTTGCCTTAGCCAGCCTCGTACAACAGCAGCTGGGTATTGTAGCAGCCGTCAGCTCATTGTCCTCTTAGTAATTTGCATTTACACATTATGCCTTTATTTTCCATTTCTCTTGTTGGTTTTGTCTTTAATATCATTATGAGATAAATTCTCTTAGCTAGGACTCTACGAATTTGTAATTGATACTTAAGGGTGATTTATGCAAATGGATGTTATTCATTTTCTTCTTCTCTGTTTGAAAGCTCAATTTCATTTTAGATTGATCAACTAATTTGGAATACTATCTAGTTGGGTTTGGAAAAACTTAATTAGTGGACTTGTTTAGAAGATAAAGATAGAACAATTAATTGGAAAATTAATTGTGTTGATGAGCTACGAATAGCCTTCAAGTCTTTAAGTAGCTAGATGCAATTATCTGACAATTGAGGGAAATTAATATGAACTTAGGAATAAGAAGCTTTTAATGAACTCAGTTTTTACTGCTGGAAAGCAAAATTCAATTCCTGGACTAAATGCTGTAGCATCTTGAAGCATCGATTACCCCGAAGTTAAGATTACAAAGGATTAGAATCCTAGCTATTTTCATCTCTATTCTAAACACACCCATTTATTGTTTCTATTAATTACTTGCATTTATTACTTACTGTTCTCACACCCAAGTACTCCATTTAATTTACATGCTTAAAGTTACATTTTATTTTGTTAAGCTAAATAAGGAAGGTTAATTCTAGAATTTATATTCAATACATTTAAATCCTCGTGGGAACGATCTTTACTTACTCTTTATTACTTGTTACGATTGTGTACACTTACACATCACATTTATCCAAGCAACAATTTTTTGGCGTCGTTGCCGGGGATTTACAATGGTGTTGAATATTTAAATTCTTTTGTCAACTCTTTCTAATTAGCTCGTACTTAAAGCTCTGTGTGCTCTGCTCAGCTACAGGAACATTTATATGCGCAGCAAGGGTACACCTGAGTTCCAATTAGATTTATAAATTGAAAAAACCGCAAAGAAGCTAAGGAAGAGAACTAAAGAACAGAGAGCACGAGAACAACACTCTGACTTAGGCTTCATGGCTCACTTTCTTAGAGATGAAGAAGAGGATCAGCCGGGCATGATTGAAATGGCAAATGATAGAGATAGGTCTGGTCGTGCTGTCGCCACGCGCCAAAAAGAACGAGCGTTTACAAAAATAATGTAGATAGGGAAGCGACAACTCGAGTATCGTCTCTCAAGGACTCTTAGGCGTTGTTATTATTAACAGAAAATTAGTTCTGGGGGTTTTGGAGTGAATGCTAATAAAATAAAGAAAACAAAACAATAAAAACAGAGCAGTTAAAAGATTAACAAATATGCTAAGAAACGATCAACCTACTGTTCTTGGTTTCCCACTATCATTGGTTCATATAAATCCAAGCCCTAAGCAGATTCTAATCCCCTCCCGGTTGTAGCAACAATTTACAAGCGAAACCACTACTACAGATATATGTTCCTATTCCCGAATTAAGCAAACGGGGTTAAGCCCTCATGAACTAAGCGAACATGAATGAACACACGTGAATTAAGCAAACGTGATTATACATAGGAACATAACATCACCGAAACAAAACAACACAACACTATACATTCCTGAATTAAGCAAACAGAAACATATAGCATCATATTGAAAAGAGAAAAGTAAGTGAAAACAGGAATTACAGAACCTCAAATGTAAATGGAAACCAATCACAGTAGATTAATCAAGGAGACTAGTTCTCCATTACAAAAGCAAGCAATAAACTAAGGAGAAAATAAAAGACTAACTAATGACTCCTATTCTGACTAAAACTAGCCAGCTTACTAGCCTAAAAGCTAGCCAACCCTTCAGTTCTGTCTAAAACTGACATATATACAAGTTCTGGAATCAGCTTTCTCGCGAGGCAAGCACACATTCGCGAGGTGAATCTTGTAGCGTTTGGTATTCTCGCGAGGCGAAGCACGGCTCGCGTGGCGAGGAATGGAAAGTCCATGACTTCTGGGCTTCACTCTCGCGAGGCGAGGATTGTATTCGCGAGGCTAATTCTTCAAATTCCAAACTGTAACGCCCGTGACCTTTCACACGGGTAAACCGTGATGCCTTCTGACTTCCAAGGTTGGATTACTCGCGAGGTGAGTCAAGTCTTCGCGGGGCGAGACAGAATGGATGGCAAATTTCTGGAACAGTCACCTTCTGGTTCGCGAGCCGAATGCCTGCTCGCCGGGCGAAAGACTCCAGATTTATTTCCTTTTATTAACCTGAAAACAGAAAATAGCATAAGTGATTTATTTAACTCTAAATCAACTAAATTAACCTAAAAATACTTTACAGACTCAAAATACTACTTAAGGACAATCAAGTCTATTTTGGGTGAAAATGATATAAAATTAGCACAAAGCCAAGGTTTTTATTAGTTATAAAACAAGTCAACCAGAGGCTCATCAAAATACCCCAAACTTAAACTTTGCTTGTCCCCAAGCAAACTAAAACTTAAAAACTTAAAAAGACTCAAGACCTGGCAAGCTCAAAAGATTCAATCAACTTCCGCACAGATTTCAAGCAATTTATCAAAATATTTTTCAATGTTCCCCCCTTTACAAACAAAGCAATCCCCACATTCATTTATTCTAAACAATTGAGAATTTCATCATTCAAACAATTATTAATCTAAGCAGGGGATCCAAGTTACACACAAAAGGGAGATCACCAAATTCAAACAACTGCCTTCCTCACAAGGGAAATTTGTGTTTCACTCAATTGCTCAGTTTGTGTCAGGTTATCAACAATTCACTCAATTTCACTTTTAAGAGCACTTCCCATAAATTTGGTTTTCATCTCAAAATGATTCCCACAGACAACATGCATGCAACATCAAAAGGTCTTTTATGGGTTGTAATGGGGCCTGGCTAAGGGTAGGATATACAAAGGTACTAGGCTGAAGACCCTAGGAACTAAGAGAGCATGAAACACTTCAAAACATTGAAATTCTACTCAAGTTCCTTTCCTCATTCATCTTTTCATTTGCATTGGGTGACTACAGCCATTTATTCTAATACTCTTTTTTTTTTTGTCATTTTTTTTACATTTAAAATTTTTACACTTTCTTTTTCTTTTTCTTTTTCTTTTTTTTTTTCCAATCCCATACAACACATCACCTTGCAGCCACCCCAAACTTAGTTTCTTGCAACCATTCTCTTGCTAAGATTCCATGCTCTCCTAATCCTAAGATCGGGTTAACATGGTTTTTCAGATATTATGCTCATAACATAAGGTTAACAAGAATTAACAGGCTAATTAGGCTCAATGGGCTAACTAGGGAACATGCATTAGGGATGGTTATTTTAGGCTAAGTAGCTATTTACAAAGAAAATGCCTAAATCATTTGAAGCAAAAACATAATCATGCAAATCATAAAGAGATTCAAGCAAATTCAGGAAAGTGCAACTTGAGAAGTGATTTTCACACAATTAAAAACATGTTGGAGGCTCAAATCCTCACCTGGACATTTTTTTGCAAATTGTTTGACAGAGATTCTATCCCTAGTGTGTGCTTCCTATCACCCCAAACTTATCATAAATCATGCCATCATAACAAAATCTCAAAGTTCAGTTTTCAATCATATGGGGATCAAATTTCAAAAATTTTCATATCCTAGGGGGAAAACAGTCAACACTATCATGCAATCCATCTATGCAAAATCAATAAAATCCCATCAACTTGCCAATACCAGACTCAACACAACTCCTGAGCTTCTCAAATTATTCATGAGCTTTATTGGAAACAAAACAGAAATAAAGCAAGCAAAGAAAATTAAAAGAGCAAGGTTAAGAAAAACCCATTGGAGGGCGGTTCCATCGGGATCCCATTGCTTGTAACATAAGGCCCAAGTGATGGACAAAGAGCGGGAGTTCATTCCATGCTTCCCTAACTCGCAGCCTTGATGTGGGAGTGAGCACTTGACAATTACAGTGACCTCACCCAGTGCGGCGGACTTCTCACTTCCTCTTGGGGTCAAAGATGACCACTTTCTCAACAAAATCCTCCCAATAAAATTGGGGTTCAACCTCTTGAAATGGCCACAGTGACAAATCCAAAGGCTGGAACTCCATCACCGGTGGCTCCTCAGGGGGAGGTGGCAAACAGTTAGCTGGGGTTACTGGTGCTGCTTCATTTTCTGCACTTTCTTCATTCACTGCACTAACAAAGTTATCACCTGCTATACATGCAGAAATTTCAGCACACACCACACAAAGGTTAGAGTTAGTAGAATTAATACATATATCACAATAAACTGAATTAGTAAAATTCTGAATGTCTGGAAATTCTGCAATCAATTCATCCACCCCATCACTCTCAACACATGCATTTGATTTAATTGAATCATCTACTTCCAAAGGTTCTTCATTATCCTCAAGCACGGGGAAGCAGATGTCATCCTGATCCTCCTGATCCTCATTTTCTATGTTTCCTGAACAGAATAAAGCTGCATAACAGTCTATACACAAAGCAGTGCCAGAACAATAACAATCAGCACATGTATTAGAATCAGGGGATTCAACACACAGTTCATCAACAGAAACATTATCACAATCATCATCAGAAGAATCTTCAAGAATAACTTGTGACTCTGTATGTTCTTCAAGGGGCTGTGGAGTTAGCAGTGCAGCCGAGTTGGCGACTATTTGATTAATGAGAATGGACAACTTCTGAGATTCAGCTTGGCTCCTCTGATATTCAAGATTACTTGCCTCCATCCTCTGTTGGAATTCGAGATTTTGTTGTGCCATCCGTTGATTGTTCTCTTCCATTTGTTGTAGCATTGAAGCAATTTCATCCAAGGTGCTCTGTGAAGGTTCGGAAGGTGCAGAGGTGGTCACTTGGCTAGGATAGTATCTAAACAGGAAGGCTTCCTTCAAATCAAACCAGCTTGAGATGGAATTCTCATCAAGACAATACAGCCAATCCCTTGCAGCACCTTCAAGTGAGAACTGGAAAGCTTCCATCTTGATGTGGTCTTCTGTTATTCCTGCAGGTCTCAGCATTATAGAACAAACAGCCTGGAATTCCCTCAGATGCTCCCATGGATTCTCACCTGCAAGACCACTAAACCTTGGCAACCAGTGCGATAAACCATAAAAATCAGGAAAATATATGCATGGTGGTGGTTCATAGTAAACATTAGGCATGTAACCATATATGTGATTATCCATGGGGGGTGCTAAAATTCACAACCAGACAAAACAGACAAAATTAATTAAGCAAAGAGATTTTTTTTATTTTTTTTTATTTTTTTTTATTTTATGCTAATAACAACAAACAAGAGTTCTCCAGCAACGGCGCCAATTTTTGGTCGCGCTGTCGCCACGCGCCAAAAAGAACGAGCGTTTACAAAAATAATGTAGATAGGGAAGCGACAACTCGAGTATCGTCTCTCAAGGACTCTTAGGCGTTGTTATTATTAACAGAAAATTAGTTCTGGGGGTTTTGGAGTGAATGCTAATAAAATAAAGAAAACAAAACAATAAAAACAGAGCAGTTAAAAGATTAACAAATATGCTAAGAAACGATCAACCTACTATTCTTGGTTTCCCACTATCATTGGTTCATATAAATCCAAGCCCTAAGCAGATTCTAATCCCCTCCCGGTTGTAGCAACAATTTACAAGCGAAACCACTACTACAGATATATGTTCCTATTCCCGAATTAAGCAAACGGGGTTAAGCCCTCATGAACTAAGCGAACATGAATGAACACACGCGAATTAAGCAAACGCGATTATATATAGGAACATAACATCACCGAAACAAAACAACACAACACTATACATTCCTGAATTAAGCAAACAGAAACATATAGCATCGTATTGAAAAGAGAAAAGTAAGTGAAAACAGGAATCACTGAACCTCAAATGTAAATGGAAACCAATCACAACAGATTAATCAAGGAGACTAGTTCTCCATTACAAAAGCAAGCAATAAACTAAGGAGAAAATAAAAGACTAACTACTGACTCCTATTCTGACTAAAACTAGCCAGCTTACTAGCCTAAAAGCTAGCCAACCCTTCAGTTCTGTCTAAAACTGACTTATATACAAGTTCTGGAATCAGCTTTCTCGCGAGGCGAGCACACATTCGCGAGGTGAATCTTGCAGCGTTTGGTATTCTCGCGAGGCGAAGCACGGCTCGCGTGGAGAGGAATGGAAAGGCCATGACTTCTGGGCTTCACTCTCGCGAGGCGAGGATTGTATTCGTGAGGCTAACTCTTCAAATTCCAAACTGTAACGCCCGTGACCTTTCACACGGGTAAACCGTGATGCCTTCTAACTTCCAAGGTTGGATTACTCGCGAGGCGAGTCAAGTCTTCGCGGGGCGAGACAGAATGGATGGCAAATTTCTGGAACAATCACCTTCTGGTTCGCGGGCCGAATGCCTGCTCACGGGGCGAAAGACTCCAGATTTATTTCCTTTTATTAACCTGAAAACAGAAAATAGCATAAGTGATTTATTTAACTCTAAATCAACTAAATTAACCTAAAAATACTTTACAGACTCAAAATACTACTTAAGGACAATCAAGTCTATTTTGGGTGAAAATGATATAAAATTAGCACAAAGCCAAGGTTTTTATTAGTTATAAAACCAGTCAACCAAAGGCTCATCAAGGTCCATCAGGGACTATGCTGTCTTTGATCCCCAAACCATGAATGCTGGGATTGTGAGACCAGAAATAACTACCCAGCAGTTTGAGTTCAAACCAATGATGTTTCAAATGCTGCAAACTGTCGGGCAGTTTGGTGGTACCCCTACTGAAGATCCACACTTGCATCTGAGACAATTCCTGGAAGTGGCAAGCAATTTCAAGATCCCTGGAGTAAGTGATGATGCTTTCAAGTTAAGGCTCTTTCCTTATTCCTTGAGGGACAAAGCCAAGGCCTGGTTAAACTCATTGGAGGCCAACTCCATTACTTCATGGAATGGCCTAGCTGAAAAATTCTTGACTGAGTACTTCCCTCCTACAAAAAACTCACGAATGAGGAGTGACATAACTTCATTCAAGCAAAATGATGAGGAATCTCTGTATGACTCGTGGGAAAGGTTCAAGGAGCTATTGAGAAGATGTCCTCATCACAACATCCCTGTATGCATCCAAATGGAAACCTTCTACAATGGACTCCTACCTCCTTCAAGATTGATGTTAGATGCTTCATCTGGAGGGACATTCTTAACAAAATCATATAATGAACCTTATGCATTGGTTGAGAGCATAGCTGCAAACAGCTATCAATGGCCAACCATGAGGGCCAATTCGGCTAAAACTTCTGCTGGAATACTTGAAGTGAAGGAAGCAACTGCCCTTTCTGCTCAGCTTGATTCCATTACTAACATGCTGAAAAATCTGATTGCTACTAATGACAGTAAAGAACCTGCTATGGCAGAACCTGTGGTGGCTCAACTGAGTTCTATTTCATGTGTCTTCTGTGGAGGGGGGCATTTATTTGAAGAGTGTCCCAGCATCCTAGTCTCAGTGATTTATGTGGGTAATAGAGGAAATAATGTATACTCTAATACTTATAACCCGGGTTGGAAGCAACATCCAAACTCCAGCTATGAGAATTACAACAACACACTGAATTCCTCAGTTGGAAATACTCCACCACAATACCTACAATAGGGACAAAACAGTCAGCAGCAGCAGACCCAAGCCCGAGCTAAGAAACCTTCTCTGGAAGCCATGCTGAAAGCCTTTATGACTGAAACCAGGCCCCAAATTCAGAATCAAGGTGTAGCTGTGGCGAACCTGGAGAATCAGGTAGGTCAGTTGGCTATTGCCCTAAAAAATAGGCCAAATGGAACCCTGCCTTCATCCATAGAAAGTCCATCAACTTTTGCTGACATAGGGAAGGAACAAGTTAAAGCTATAAATCTGAGAAGTGGTAAAGAGCTGCAGGATACGATAACATTTAAGCAACCAGCAGCAAGAAATTCTGATACAGTTGAACCAGAACAGGAAATTCCTAAAGTCACTCCAAGAGAAGAAGAACCAGAGCAAGAAATTTCCAAGCAGAAAGAGGCCAAGTTAATTCCGGAAAGGCCACCTCTTCCTTTCCTACAAAGACTAAGGAAATCATCTCAAGAAAAACAGTTCAACAAATTCCTAGAAATCCTAAAGCAACTGCATATTAACATACCTCTGGTTGAAGCCTTACAGCAGATGCCCAACTACACCAAATTTATGAAAGATATTATTACAAGGAGAAAGAGGTTGGGAGAGTTTGAAACTGTGGCCATGACCAAGGAATGCAGTCAGATCTTGCAAAATAAGGTCCCTTAGAAAATGAAAGATCCAGGGAGTTTTACAATTCCATGCTCAATAGGGAAAACTTACTACGGAAAATCTTTGTGTGACCTTGGAGCTAGCATAAATCTGATGCCAATGTCTATTTTCAAGCAACTGCAGATTGGATAAGCTAGACCAACCAATGTTACTTTGCAGCTCGCTGACTGATCCATTGCGTACCCAGAAGGAAAGATTGAAGATGTTCTAATAAAGGTGGACAAATTTGTATTTCTAGTGGATTTCATTATTCTGGATTTTGAGGCTGACAAGGAAGTTCCTATCATTCTTGGAAGACCCTTTCTTGCCACCGGAAGAACATTGATAGATGTGCAAAAAGGATAGCTCACCATGAGGGTGAATGATCAACAAGTAGCCCTCAATGTCTTTAATGCATTACACTATCCTAATGAAGAGATGGAGAGTTGTTCTTATCTTACTGATATGGAAGCTCTGGTACAAGAGCACATGATAGCATCCGAAAGAAAATGGGAGCAAGAATTTGAATTGAATGAGGAGATTATTCCTGAAAATGAAGAACTGAAACAGATAGTAGAAGGGAGTGTAGCATACAGATCCTGGATTAGAAAGTATGAATCATTGGATGTATCTTCAAACATCTTCAAAGAAAATGTACCCTCCATTGAAAGACCTCCCACCCTTGAATTGAAGCAGCTACCTTCCCATTTGAAGTATGCTTACCTTGGGGATAAAGAAACTCTTCCTATTATCATTTCTTCTCTCTTAACTTCTGAGTAAGAAAATAGCTTAATTTCAGTTTTGAAGAGGCACAAGAAAGTCATCGGGTGGCAAATGGCAGACATTAGAGGAATCAGTCCTAGTTTTTGTATGCACAAGATTTTGCTAGAGGAGGATGCTACAAACAATATCGAGGGCCAACGAAGATTGAATCCAATAATGAAAGAGGTTGTAAAGAAGGAGATCATTAAATGGCTTGATGCAGGAATTATTTATCCCATTTCAGACAGTGTATGGGTGAGTCATGTGCAATGTGTTCCAAAGAAGGGAGGAGTGACTGTGGTGAAGAACGAAAAGAATGAGCTCACTCCTACAAGAACAGTTACCGGGTGGAGGATATGCATGGATCACAGAAAGCTGAACAGAGCTACAAGGAATGATCATTTTCCACTACCATTCATTGATCAAATACTCAATAGATTATCTGGGAGAGAATTTTATTGCTTCTTGGATGGTTATTCGGGCTACAATCAAATTGCAGTGGCAGCAGAAGATCAGCAGAAGACCACATTCACTTGTCCATATGGTACATTTGCTTTCAGAAGAATGCCATTTGGGCTTTGCAATGCTCCTGCGACATTCCAGAGATGTATGATGTCTATCTTCTCTGATTTCATTGAGAAGACCATGGAGATATTCATGGATGATTTTTCAGTGTTTGGAAACTCATTCATGGGATGTTTGAATACCTTAGAACAAGTGTTGTACAGGTGTGAGGAAACTAATCTAGTGCTGAACTGGGAAAAGTGTCACTTTATGGTAAAATAGGGCATTGTGTTGGGCCACAAGGTATCAAACAAAGGTTTGGAGGTGGATAAATCTAAGATAGAAGTGATTGAAAAGCTCCCTCCTCCTAATTCTGTGAAGGGCATCAGAAGTTTCCTAGGTCATGCGGGCTTTTATAGAAGATTCATCAAAGATTTCTCTAAAATATCCAAGCCACTATGCAAATTGTTGGACCATGATAGTGCGTTTGAGTTTACAGATGAGTGCTTATCAGCTTTTGAAACTCTAAAGAAAGCTTTAATCATTGCACCTGTGATAGTAGCTCCTGATTGGGAGAAACCATTTGAGTTGATGTGCGATGCAAGTGATTTCGCAGTGGGAGCGGTGTTGGGGCAGAGGCATAAAAAGATGTTTCACACAATCTACTATGCTAGCAAAACTCTCATTGATGCCTAGATTAATTACACCACCACATAAAAGGAGTTATTAGCAGTAGTATTTGATTTTGACAAGTTCGGACCCTATCTGGTGGGAACCAAGGTAGTGGTATACACAGACCATGCAGCCATCAAGTACCTCATTGACAAAAAGGATGCAAAACCTAGGCTTATTAGATGGGTTCTTTTCCTACAACAATTTGATCTGGAAATCAAAGAGAAAAAAGAAATCGAAAATCAGGTGGCTGATCATCTTTCCAGAATTGCTGAAGAAAGGGGTGCCAAGCCTCAAGGAGAAATCAAGCAGCATTTTCCTGATGAACACCTTCTAATGCTGGAAGATGCTGCAGCACCATGGTATGCAGATGTTGTAAACTTCCTGGTTAGTGGAGTGACTCCAGCAGATCAAGACTATTGCAGCTGAATGAACTTGAAGAGTTCAGGCTTTTTGCCTATGAAAATGCTGAAACATACAAGAGCAAGGTGAAGGCCTGGCATGATCAGAAAATTCAACCCAGAGAACTAGTTGAGGGCATGCAAGTGCTCCTATTCAATTACAGGCTGAAACTATTCCCTGGGAAACTGAAATCGAGGTGGTCAGGGCCTTTCAAATTGAACAAAGTTTATCCTCATGGAGCTGTGGATTTGAGAGATGAAAACTCTATGAGGGAATTCAAAGTTAATGGTCAAAGGGTGAAACAATATTGGGGTGAGCCTTATGCAAGGATGAAGGCCACCACCCAACTCAGAGACCCTTAACCACGAGTGTGAGGTCAGGCTGAAGGGCAGTAAACCAAGCGCTCCTGGGAGGCAACCCAGTTTTATATCCTTTAAATAGTTAGTTTATTTTAGATTTTAGTTTTATTTAGTTTTAATTTAATTTCAAATAAATATATGTTGTTAATGTAGGCTGTAGCATTATAGTTGTTGGGATGTGCTAGGGGTTGGATCAATTCAGTTTCAGCCCATTGTTCAGGTGCTGGGGGTTGTGGCAGTTGGATAGCTCCAAGGCCCAAGTTCAACTGCAAGCATTTTGAAATTCTAATTCAGAAAGCTGAAAGGTTTTGGGGATAAAAATACAGGAAAACGTGGGGAGTGTATTTTGGCATTAACTACCCATTAATTACCACCCTCTCTCTTCACCACTCACACCCATCCTCAACCTCTCACCTCAGCTCACTATTCCCTATTAAAGCTACTGCGCCTATTACCTAAACCCCACTCGCTCTTTCTGCATCACTTGTCTCTGTCTATCACTATCAACTGAATCCCACCACCACAATATACAATGGGTAAAACTCCAGCTCAGCCTTCCAAAAAACCGGTCACCGCCATTTCCCTCTCTTCCGAAGAAGAATCCGAACAGTGTTTTGTGGATGCAGAAGGGAGACTGAAGTATGAAAAAGAAATCAAGAAGCGGAACTTCCACTTAGAAAAGGGTTTCTTCCTTTGACTCCACTCATTACGGGCTCACGGAGGAAATTGCTGAGCTCATAGACAATCACAACTGGAAGAAGTTTGTGGCTCATCCAACAGACCCTATAATCCCTTTTGTGCGCGAGTTTTATGCCAATCTGACCTCACCCCAGCAAAAGCATGTTATGGTTAGGGGTTCAAAGGTAACGTTCTCTGCAGCTATGTTGAACAAGAGGTGGGGCTTGAAAGATGTTGAGGATGAATACTCAGATCTGTTAAAGACTACTGAGGAGACAGAGCTAAATGACATGATGAAAGAAGTCACAGTGGAAGGAGCAGCATGGATACAGACGGATGAGAACTGGAAAATAGCAAGGCCTGATCTTACCCCATTGGTTAAGGTGTGGTACCATATCATCATAACCAAAAATCTTCCTACCGCGCACTTAGAAACAATGAACAAAGAGAGGTTAGTTCTTTTGTTTTGCATTTTGAAGAAGAAGAGAGTAGATGTGGGGCAACTGATTGAAAGGGAAATTATTACTTGTGCATTCAAGAAGAAAGGATTGTTGTTCTTCTCATCATTAATCACTTCTTTATGTCTGAAAAGTGGAGTGAAGACTTTGCCTGAAGATGAGATCAAGGAAAACAAGGGGGCCATCGATTGGTGGGCTGTTAAGCATTTTGGAGCATCAGCATCAAAGGTACAAGGGTCAGTTCCTCCAGTTGAGCAGCAGGAACACCCAGATGATTTGAACACCAAGGTGGAGATGTGCTGTCAAATGTTACAGCATAACATGCAGCAACAACAGCTCTTCTGGGAGTTTTCCAAGGAGCAACATTTGTGGTTGTAAAGAACCCTAGGAATCAACAAGTTGAGACTAGGCAGTTCCCCTCCCCGGTTCCCTGAAGCATTGTTTGAACCCTTCCAGTACCAAGCCCCTGAACCCGTGTAAAAAGATGTTCCTGACATCCCCAAGGTACCCGACCCTATTCGTGACAATCCATCCGCGCCATATCACAATACTCAAGTTCCCCCTGCAAATCCCACAGCAAGTGAGCACTCTGAACAATAATGAAGTGAGTTCTGATTGGACACCACCACCACCACCAAGGGATCCCACCCCACCTCCAGCTCAACCAAGCAGCAAAGACAAAGGCAAGATGAAGGTGACTGAAGCTGAGCCTGAAGGTCCTCCTCCAACCAAAAAGGGCAAAATCAAGCACACAGCTCCCCCTAGGCCAAGAAAAACAAAGGCAGAATTGGTGGCTGAAGTATATTCTAACTCTAGTGAAGAATCGGAGGATAACATACCTCTGAGTAAGAAAATTTCAAAAAGGGCCAAAGCTAAAGCAAAGACTGGTGGAGGGGATGTGATGGAGATGTAAGCCCGAAGGTGGCCATTACGAGAGAAACTCCAGCAACAAGCAAACCCATCATGAGGAAGATGGCAAGAGGAGGAGGCACGAGGACCAGTGGCAAATTAGCTCAGTCTTGAGCAGAAGTTCCAACCCAAGGTGTTGCAGCTTCCTGCAACACCAGATGAACTGGACCCTTTTCAAACTTCTCTTTAGTGTTATTAGTTTTCGTTTTTCATTTGTTATTGGTTGCAATAGTTTATTTTTGTAGTTGTTTGAAGTTTGCAATGCCTCCACTCTTTCAAAAGAATTGTGATTAATGGAAAGTGGGGGCCTTTTTGAAAGAAAAAGTAAATGAATGAATGAATGGTTTAGCTGTCCATGTGCTTCCGATGAAGACTCTTTGTTTGTGTATGCTGTGTTGCATTTATAATACATGAATACCCAGAATTAATCCTTTCTCAGCACACTTATTCCCTAACTCAAAATGGACTTAAAAGAAGAACTTCATACAAAGTCATCATTCAATCTGGGAATTGGGTTGCAAGGACCTTTGTCCAAGGAAGAGAATGTGAGGTTTACATTAGATTTCAACCTAATTTTGGGGATGTGTGAGATTAAATGAGATGCTGTAGCACTCTATAGTATAAATCATGTGAGCTCTTGGGCTTGTACCAATTCTTTCATCATGCATTCCATTCATGTATTTTCTCTGCAGAACTTGCCTTATTTCTGTGATTGATTGCACATTTCACTGCTACACACAAATTGGATTGAGGCACTTTTGTTGATTTAGATACTGAACCTTAAAATGCCAACCCGCAAGTATTACCCTTTGTGAATCCCTTTGAGCTTGGGCCCCTCTTTCTGTTTTAAACCACATTACAAACCAATTTCCATGAAAAAACAATGTAATACCCTTTTAGGTGGGGTTTGAGAATGTTGGTAAAATATTTTGAAATGTGTGTCGTTACCAAAATGGTTGAGGACAACCATTAATATAAGTTTTGGGGGGGGGTACATATGCAAAAAAGGAGAAAAAGGAAAGGCACCAAAAGAATAATGTGAAATCTGTAAACTGCAAAGTGTGTTACACTCAATTTGCCTTGCCTTTCCTTCCTATATTCTGATTTTTTTAAAAAAAAAAGAGATAAAACAAAAAAAAAAAGTACCCCTCATTGTCATTAGAAATGTGGGCAGAAATACATAAATGCCTAAGTTTGGGGTGGGTGATTTGGACAAGAGGTCTTGAACTCCACCTAAGTTAACTACTTTCCAAAAATTCCACACCTTAACCTTAGCCCCATTACAACCCATTAAAGTCCTCTTGATGTATGCAATTTGTGTTTGTGCTTTTCATTGTTAGAAATTTGGCAAGCCTATGATAGAGTTGCATATGAATGAAGATTGAGTGAAACACCAACACAGAACATATAGTAGAGTGAATTGAGTGATATGACAAATCCAATAATGTGTTAAGCCCCGATAATTAGGAAGATAATCTGGTGAGTCTTCACCTTTGCATCCAAATGATATTTGGAAAATGCACCTAAGACTCTATTGAGAGGTGGTTTGGCTAGAGTCTTTTTGATAAAGCTGAATTGAGAAAAAAGGGAAATCACACACATGCTTTGGAAGGTGATTAAGAAAGGGTGTTTTGTGTTGAGCATGTCTTTGAAAAATGCATCTGAAGACTGCCATGGACTTTGCTTATGCTGTTCTGAGTTTGTTCTTAGTTTGCTCATGCTTTTGAGTGTCATTACTTGAGGACAAGCAATGGTTCAAGTTTGGGGGGGGGGGGGGGGGTGATAACTCATAGAAATAAGAGTTATTACAATCCTTTTAGCTTTATCATTGTTCTTGTTTTGATCAATTTTGGAAAAGAAATTCAAGTTTTGCCTTATTTAGTAAATATCTGTGTTGAATTGTTAAAATGCTGGAAAAGCTGTGAAATCTGAATTGTTTGCTGAAGGTTTGTTTGAGTTTTGAGCAGGATTTAGAAGTGAAATTACTGCAGGAGTTGCTGTGGAATGTTATGGAATGTTGCTGGAAAGAGGATCACTACAAGACAAAAGAATTGTCAACTCAGCACACCTTCACTACAGACAAGGAACTTGCTGCGCTGTCCCAAAACGAGGAAAGAGGAAATGCAAGGCAGCAGCTGTGTGTACTTGGGAATTGGGCCAAGGACTATTTTATTCTTTGAATTTTTGTAAGCCCAAAAAGTGAGGCAAGAGAGAGAGTATAACCCTAATTTTGGGAGCTAGTACAAATAGGATTGTGACCTTGCCTTAGCCGGCCTCGTACAACAGCAGCTGGGTACTGTAGTAGCCATCAGCTCATTGTCCTCTCAGTAATTTGCATTTACGCATTATGCCTTTATTTTCCATTTCTCTTGTTGGTTTTGTCTTTAAGCTCGTTATGAGCTAAATTCTCTTAGCTAGGACTCTATGAATTTGTAATTTATACTTAAGGGTGATTTGTGCAAATGGATGTTATTCATTTTTCTTCTTCTCTATTTGAAAGCTCAATTTCATTTTAGGTTGATCAACTAATTTGGAATACTAGCTAGCTGGGTTTGGAAAAACTTAATTAGTAGACTTGTTTAGAAGATGAAGATAGAACAATTAATTGGAAAATTAATTGTGTTGAATGAGCTACGAATAGCCTTCAAGTCTTTAAGTAGCTGGATACAATTATCTGACAATTGAGGGAAATTAATATGAACTTAGGAATAAGAAGCTTTTAATGAACTCGGTTTTTACTGCTGGAAAGCAAACTTCAATTCCTGGACTAAATGTTGTAGCATCCTGAAGCATCGATTACCCTGAAGTTAAGATTACAAAGGATTATAATCCCAGTTGTTTCCATCTCTGTTCTAAACACCCATTTATTGTTTCTATTAATTCCTTGCATTTATTATTTACTGTTCTGACACCCAATTACTCCATTTAATTTACATGCTTAAAGTTACGTTTTATTTTGCTAAGCTAAATAGGGAAGGTTAATTCTAGAATTTATATTCAATACATTTAAATCCTTGTGGTAACGATCTTTACTTACTCATTATTACTTGTTACGATTGTGTACACTTGCACATCACATTTATCCAAGCAACATAAAACTGTTTTGAAAAAGGTTGTTTTCGAAAATTATTAACAAACACAATTCAACCCCCCTTCTTGTGTTTGCCTGTGCCAACTTCATTAACTCACACCAATGCATAAAATCTCCTCAAATCTAAACCTTACTTAATTGATAAAAATTAAAATTTTAAAGTAATATGTATAATGTGTAGAGCTTTTTGACCAAATCGGTGTAGTTTTAAAAACTGATTACTAGTTTAGCATCCTTTTTAAACTAACTTGAATATAAAAACTGAATACTTTACTTGTATTAATAATGAATAGGAGTACAAGATATATATACAATTGACTCTAGACTTGATTCCTAGAACAATAAAAGTCTATACTAAGTCCTAGGAGAAATATACAATGAATCATAAGAATACAATGGATGGGACTCCACCGTCCATATATTAATTATATTCAATACTCCCCCTCAAGTTGGAGCATATATGTCTGATGCAATCAGCTTGTCACATATGTATGCTATTCTAGGACCCCGTAAAGACTTAGTCATCATATCTGCAAGTTGATCTCTAGTACCCACAAAGGAAGTCTTAATGATGTCCGAGAGGATCTTTTCCCGGATGAAGTGACAATCAACTTCTATATGCTTGGTTCTTCAACTCTTTGAGCAAATATTTTAGCCATAGGAGTTCACAAGTAGTATTAGCCATAGCACGATACTCTGCTTCTGTGCTTGATCTTGCAACAACATTCTGCTTCTTACTTTTCCATGAAATCATATTACCTCCAATAAGCACACAATAGCCTGAAGTAGACCTCCTATCACTAGCATCGCCTTCCCAATCTGCATCTGTATACCCTATGATATTAGTATGACCCATGTCCATATAAACAATCCCTTTTACCAGGTGATCCCTTGATATATCTTAGGATCCGAACAACAGCATTCCAATGACTGTCACATGGTGAGTTGAGTAACTGACTTACAACACTAACGGGAAAAGCAAGGTTTGGTCGAGTCATGGTGAGATAATTTAACTTTCTAACTAATCTTCTATATCTGCCTGGGTCAGGATAGGGCTCCCCCTCATTAGGTAGAAGCTTTACATTTGGGTCCATAGGAGTATCAACAGGTTTACGATCTAGCACCCATGTTTCTTCAAGAATGTCAAGGGCATATTTCCTCTGAGAAATGGCAACACCTGTTCTTGATTGGGCTACTTAAATCCCAAGAAAATACCGCAATTGTCCAAGATCTTTGGTTTGAAAAAGTTTAAACAAGTGTTGCTTCAATTCCTTAATGCCTTCTTGATCATCACCTGTAATAACAATATCATCCACATACACCATTAGATAAATACGTTTATTTAAGGATGAGCATTTAAAGAATACAGAATGGTCTACCTCACAACGAATCATGCCAAACTGCTGGATGACGTTACTGAACTTCCCAAACCAAGCGCGAGGTGACTGTTTTAAGACATACAAGGACTTCTGTAACCTACAAACAAGATCTAACTCCCCCTGAGCAACAAACCCAGGTGGTTGCTCCATATAGATTTCCTCCTCCAGATCACCATGTAAGAATGCATTTTTAATATCCAGCTTTTATAATGGCCAGTGTCTCATAGTGGCCATCGACAAGAACATGCGAACAAATGCCATCTTAGCAACGGGAGTAAAAGTATCACCGTAATCCAGACCATAGATCTGAGTGTACCCCTTTACGACCAGTCAGGCTTTCAAGCAATCCACCTGCCAATTAGGACCAACTTTAACTGTAAATACCCATCGACAACCAACTACTGATTTCCCAGCAGGAGGGGAAACAAGGGTCCATGTATGATTTGATTCCAAAGTCGTCATCTCATCAATCATTTCCTGTCGCCATCCTGGATGAGATAGTGCTTCCTGAACATTCTTGGGAATGGTAACAGATGACAAGGCAGATACAAAGACATAATGGGAAGGAGATAATCGATGATAACTAAGGAAATTGTAAATGGGATGGGGATTAAGAGTAGAACGATTACCTTTACGAAGGGCAATTGTTAAGTCAGCGGAAGTGACTGGTTGGACCGCAGTCGGAGAAGCGATTGGAGCGGGAGCTGAATCAGGAGAATCAATACTTGGTGTGATCTTAGGAACTTTAAGAGCCCGACGCTCATAAAAAATACCATATCGATGAAACGAGTGGTCATCATGTGGCTGTGCAAGTTGAGAAATGGAAAGTACCTGAGATGGAGTAGAGTCGGAAGTAGCTGATGTGACAAAGTAGGGGGTATCTTCAAAAAATGTAACATCTGCAGATACATAAAAGCGATGTGTAGTGCGACAATAACATCGATATCCCTTTTGCACTCCAGAATCCCCAAGAAAGACACATTTAACAGCCCGTGCAGACAACTTATCACGACCAGGAGAAAGATCATGGACAAAACAGGTAGAACCAAACACACGAGGGGGAACAATATAAAGAGAATCGTTAGGAAATAAAATAGAGTGAGAGATTTTATTACCCAAAACAGAGGATGACATTCGGTTTACCAAATAACAGGCCGTAAGAACAGCGTCACCCCAAAACTTCAAGGGTGCATTGGCATTTATTAAAAGAGTCCGAGCTGTATCAACAAGATGACGATGTTTGCGTTCATCAACACCACTTTTTTGTGGTGTGTGAGGACAACTGGACTGATGTATGATGCCATGAGAACTCAAAAAGGATTTAAAAGATGCAGAAAAATATTCTTTTGCATTATCACTGCTCAAAATATGAATTGTTTTTCCAAACTGATTCTTTATTTGTGAGCAAAATGTTTGAAAGACATCAAATAACTCGGGACGATTTTTCATTAAAAATAACCAAGTGCATCTTGAGAAATCATCAATGAAAGTAACATAATACCTATATCCTCTAACAGAAGGAATACGACTAGGACCCCAAACATCAGAGTGGATAATATCAAAAGGAGACATAGTTCGACTACTGGCACTACTAGGAAAAGATACTCTAACATGTTTTCCAAGTTGACATGACTCACAGTTCAAGGTCTTCAAATGTGAAAGATGAGGGACCATATGCTTTAATTTGTCTAGACTTGGATGACCCAAACGACGACGTAAGAGATCAACAGACTCTGAAACAGCACATACGGTGGATGAGGAAGATCGAAGGTAGTGGAGGCCCTATGATTCAGATTCAGATCCAGATCCAATCGTTTGTCCCGTACTCTGGTCCTGTATAACAAAGGAATCAGAATTAAAGGCTATGGAACAATTTAGAGTGCGAGTAATTTGGCTAATTGAAATTAAATTATAGGGACAATCCGGTACAAACAAGACTGAATTTATAAAGGTAAGGATGGAAGAGGTGAAGCTTGACCAATACCAGCGGCTTGTGATTTAGACCCATCGGCAAGAGTAATACTATGAGATGTTTTAGGGAATGACAATTTAGAGAAAAGAGAAGGAAAAGAGAAGGATTACCAGCTAGGTGATCAGAAGCACCAGAGTCTAAAATCCAAGATCCAACAGATGTAGATTGAGAGAGACAAACTTTAGAGTTACCAGTGTGAGCAATGGTGGCCGAAGGAAAAGCCTGTTGAGTGGCTTTAAATTGAAGATACTCCTTATACTCACTTACCGAAAGTAGATGAACTTCGTCTGACTTGGTAGTAATGGTGGGTGACCCAGAAATCAAACAGGGGCTCAAGCTGTTCTTCTCTGCCATGGAAGAAGGGCAACAATATACAAACAACCTCAAGATTCAAAGAAGGGGTAGCACAACGACAGACCCACAAACCAAACAGGGGCAGAACAGAACCGGGAGGAGACGGCGAACACGGCGGTGCAAGCCGCGGCGAAAAAGACGGCCGGGAAGGTGGCGTGTGGATCACACGCGCCGGAGAGTGTAGATTTTGGCGGTGGCGCGTGAGGGAACGTGGAGGCAAATATGGAGGCGGCGCTCGGTGGGACTTCCGGTAGCGACTTCTAAGGTGGTTGCCGGTGTTACTCTGGTCACCGGACAACTAAAATACGATGGGTTAGCACTGTAGCTGAAACCCAAACAACACTAACCAGGAACGAAGAGAGCTCTAGTACCAACTCGAATATGAAAACTGAATACTTTACTTGTATTAATAATGAATAGGAGTACAAGATATATACACACTTTACTCTAGACTTGATTCCTAAAACAATAAAAATCTATACTAAGTCCTAGGAGAAATATACAATGAATCATAAGAATACAATGGATGGGACTCCACCGTCCACATAAATCCGCCGTCCATATATTAATTATATTCAACAGAAACTAATTACCAATGGATTGTCATTTTTGTCATGCTGACATTTTTTTATTATAAACCATCTGACACCAAAGGCGTCAGTCCAATTAACACTTGTGCCTTTAGAGGCGTTTGTCCGACTGGCATCTTCACTTTTACAGTGCCACATGCTTAACATATTAGACAATTGTTTTTTAATTTAAATGCACAAAACGACAAAAAAAAGCCCTCTGCTGTCCTATCAAACGAAGATCAGAAGTTTGGGAAAAAAAACTGCAATGTGCACCCAATGCACAATGTGTCGCAACCCCAACGAACGCACCACTACGTCTGGTACCACTAAAGGTGCATGTTGCAGGTACGCCTTCCCCACATTGCGCCACGTGCCGCACACGAGTGTCCCCCTCCCACCCACCCCATTTACCCCTACACGCCCTTAATAATAATAATAATAATAATAATAATAATAATAATAATAATAATAATAATAATAATAATAAAAGTATACCACCCTGTTTGGCATGGAACAAAATCATCGTGGATTGCCGATGAAACTGGAGAAGCAGCAATTACCGATGAGGCCAATGCATACGGAACTATATTGGAACCAAATCCTGCCTTGTCCTGAGTGTTGGATGAACCACTACTTGGTATATCATCTTCATCTGAATCGACCTCCATTTCACTGGCCTAATCTTCATCTTCGTCATCTCCAAATGGCCAAAGGTTTATCGCCACATTTTATTTCTCAAAGTTGCTACCCAATGATAATAATAATAATAAATAACAATTGCAATAATAGCATAATATTATAATAAATACAGTGACTTTAGAAAAGTTAATATAACAACATTATTAATGAAAATTTAAAATAAAAGTTAGTAAATGATTTATAGGAGAAATATGAGAGAGATTAAGAAAATGTGTAGCGTATTTGTGAATTAGGATATATGGATATTTATAGTGTTAGGGTTGGGGTTTGAGTGGGTGAATGATGACCATAGGTGAGGGTTGGGTTGAGTGTAATAGTGTGTTTGTGGTATGTTAGATTAGAAGTCATGTGAGTTTGGAGAAGCAACTTTATAGTAGCTTCCATGTCAACTGTAAAATTTGTTACAAAACTGACATTGTTACCGTGCTTTTAGAGACACCAACGTAGATCCAAACGTATGCTAAGTAGGAGGAAGCCATCTCTGCACATGGCGCGATGCGGTGGGATGTGTCACTAGAGGTGTTAGTTGCAATGACGTCTTCAACCGCGTCACACCATGTTTTGACAGGTTGTCTCTCTTTTTTTTTTCTTTGGCTAGATTACTCTTTTGGTTTTCAAATTGTTTTAAAATGTTCAATTTGGTCCTCAAGTTTTTAAAATATTCATTTTGGTCCCTTAATTCCTAAAACTTATTCAAATAGTCAATTCCGTCAAGTTGACTAACGACGACGTCCTACCTAATGCCACGTGGCAATTTCGAGATTTTTTTTTAATTTTCAATTTTTTTTGGCTAAATTACTCTTTTGATCACCAAATTGTTTTAAAATGTTCAATTCGATCCTCAAGTTTTTTAAATGTTCATTTTGATCTTTTAGTCAACTTGACGTCGCCGTTAATAAACTTGATGGAAGATCTTATTTGAATAAGTTTTAGGAATTAATGGACTAACGTAAACATTTGGACCAAATTAAACATTTTAAAATAATTTAAGGATCAAAATAGTAATTTAACCTTTTTCTTTCTAAAAAATTAAAAAAAATGTGATTTATATTTTTGTCTTACACCTTATCAGTTCGGTTTGGTTGGCAAATAAAATAAGCAATTCAGCCAATTAGAACGTGACAGGAGGCCGATTTGGGCAACGATCCAACAATGTGCCGCCCATTTAACAAGGGAACTAAATAAAGAAAGACTATAGTCAAAACACACAATGTATTACTTTTCTTTAATTAATATTAAATTATATATTTAATTCAAGCAGACGTGAGCACCCATTATAATCTGCCAGTTGGCAAACACATCCTCTACTCCCAAATTCATCCTTCATCGCTTACCTCGCGGTCGCGGCCCTCCCATTTCACAAAACCAGTCCATTGCGTTGAAATAACTACACATATCTAGAATCTCTGTTTAAAAGCACTTAGTATTACTCTCCCATCAATCTATCTACACAGAAAGATCAATATGCAAGTGAAGGAAAAAAGATGGTTCAGGGTTTTGTTATCCATAGTGGGCGTCATAGGCGCATCACTCTTCATAGCGAGCTTGATCCAAACCCCAAACACCTCCTCCTTCTTATGCTCCGTCACAAAAACCCGATTCTCCGAATATTCCAACACCGACAACCCGAACCCGATTCAGCTTAAAGCAATACTCCACTACGCAACCTCAACCATTGTCCCTCAACAATCCCTCTCCGAAATCACAGTTACCCTCGACGTCTTGAAATCCCTAAATCGCCCCTGCAACTTCCTCGTCTTCGGGTTGGGCCTCGATTCTCTCATGTGGGCCGGCTTCAACCCACGTGGCACCACGCTATTCCTCGAGGAAGACCCTAGCTGGTTCCAGAAGGTTCTCAAGGACTCGCCGGAGCTCCACGCCCATAACGTCAAGTACCGCACGCAGCTCCGTGAGGCCGACGCGCTCCTCTCATCGTACCGCTCCGAACCGCGGTGTTCTCCGGCGAGGGCAGCGCCGTTGCGCGGCAACGAGCGGTGCAAGCTGGCGCTTCACAACCTTCCCGATGAGGTGTACGAGAAGGAGTGGGATGTTATTATGATAGACGCGCCGAAAGGGTATTTTGCGGAGGCGCCGGGGAGGATGGCGGCGATATTCTCGGCGGCGGTAATGGGGAGGAATAGGAAGGGTTCCGGTGTGACGCACGTGTTTTTGCACGATGTGGATCGGAAGGTGGAGAAGGTTTACGCGGAGGAGTTCTTGTGTAGGAAGAACTTGGTGAAAGGTGTTGGGAGGCTTTGGCATTTCGAGATACCTCCTAAGGGTAATAAAACTCGTGATGGTGATGATTCTCGTTTCTGCTAGAACTAGGTTTCTATGATTTCTTTTCAGAATAATGTTGTTGTTTGAAGGTTCGTTCACATTTACTGTTGTCTTTTTTTTTTGTTCATTTTGTTTTCTTTATTTCTTTCTTCCTCACATCGATTATCATCTATATCAAGCGGCGCTGATAGAAGTAGGGTTGTAGTGAATAGTGAATAGTGACCGTATATTACTGCTTGGTTTTTTTTTTTTTTTGGTTCAACGAGGTTGAAAGTGGTGATGCTGTTGTTGCACTGTTCTCTTAAATATCTTTGCCGACACGAGCATCTTGTAGTTTTTTTTTTTTTTAACTTTGACCTTTTAATAGCAGGCTGCCATTTTGCAAGGGATTTGGCTTGTCTCCGACGATCCATCAACTTTTTTCCTCTTTCAAAGCTATCCGGCTATCCAAAGCTATCGGGCCTGATAGCGTGATAGCGTTTGTGTGTATTTTGAGGCTGCTTGATCGTCCGGCGGTTGAAGAGAAGCCAAATTCTTTTGCAAGTGGTTTTCACTTACTCTGTTTTCGGATGTAGGGTGGGATGATTGGTAATAAAGTAGAGTAATCTTAAAGGGTTGGTATAGTGGAGCATGACAAGATCTTGCATCCGACAGGTTGCAGGTTCGAGTCCCTACTAGTTTTCTTGAGATGAGGTAAATGGAAATTCTTTTGTAAGTGCTCATATAACCCGAAAGTTTTTCCTTGGATCGGGGCACCACCTCCTCACCCTAAATTTTTTCTCATAAAGAAAAGAGAATAATAAAGAAGAGTGGTGTAAGTGAGTTTCTTTATTACCGGAGTTGGAAGATTTAGGATGATAATCCAAATTATTTTACTCAATCCAAGCTCCCTCATTTTCATACTCTCCAAGTTGGGGTGTGATTTTTGTTGATGTCCCTCATTAAACTTCCAAACAATGAAGTTGTTTGCTTCTTCATTTTTACTTTACTTCATTACTAACCATTAAATTATTAATCATTTTATTCCATCCTTGGTAGCCTTGGGAGCAACTAGGGCTGTTGATATTCTCATTATTAATATTTGTCGAAAAATTTAAATATGTTTAAAAATATACATCCTTGCAGTATAGACTATTTTAACTGTGCTCTAGGGTCAACCAAAATTGAAAGAGAAAGGGTATTTTTTTTCCAAGGGAAGGTTCATAAGAAGACATAAAAGGGGAAGGGAATAAAGGAATGTGATAGATGTGAATCGTGATTTGAATTTAAGCACTCTCCACAACCAATTAAGCTAATTTACGGGTCAATTCTAGATTTTCTATACCTGGAAATTTAGTGGAGTAAGTCAGTAATATCTAGGCGGCAGATGCTTAATTCTTATTTATTTTCTTAAGATTATACAAATAGATAAAACAAAATGGTACGAAAGATTTTGTAAAACAGGATAAAGGCATAAAGCCAAAACATAGTCGTTTTCTTTTGCCTTGTCAGATAATTGTTTTGTGAAATTAAAGACTGTTAGACAAAAGAAAACCCTAATCAAGGATTATTATGACTAGACAAGATTTACGATTTTACTTGTGAGGGTTTTGATCTAAGATGATTATTATAAATAAAGATTTTTAACCAAACTATATGATCGATTATTCAAAAATAGAAATAAAAGAAAAACAAAACCAGTTTTAGTACCATTTCAGTAGTTCATTTTTCTTTTTTTTTAGACAAGCAGTAGTTCATTTTTCTGAAAAATATAAAACTTGGCCGGTGATTTCGTTTGGAACTGAATTTGGTGGTTTGTTTTTCCCCCTCTAAAATGGGGCAATTTGTGAGGTATTTTACCAAAACGGTGCAAAGTCAAACAAAATTATCACTACGGGGCGTTGTTGTAAATGGCGACTTCATGTTTTTCGTTGAAAAAAATAAAAATACAAGAAATCGTCAATAAAAATTGCAACATCTATTTTTTTATTAATAAAAATCAAAATCATAGTTACTAATTACCTATGTTTTAAAGATCGGCTCAATCAAATTGGTTTAACCATTTGGATCGTGGATCGGTGGCCTCATGCCATCACTAGTCCTGTTTGGACTAGAGAATTGAAAAAGTGGTTTGATCATGCAAAAATCAATTAAATAAGTGTAAAAGCGGTTAAACTATCATAAAACCGATTTACTTGCGGTTAAAACATGTTGCAGTTAATGTAGTTCAGTATTAAAATTATAACAATTAGTTATTGAATCTGCATATAAATATTTTAGACTTGATATGAAGAGTTGAAACTAACATTAAAATTTGATTTGTTGATTGTTTTCTTTTATTAATGTAACTACTCTTCAAGGAGCAGCACCGTTCTAAACTAAAGAGGGAGGGTAGGGGAGGAAGAAGGAGGTCATGTGTCTTTTTAATTTAACTATATGATATGATCCGTTAATTCCTTTTAATTGTGATCTAATCGTTCTTATTGATAGTTCTTATTTCTCATATTAAGGAGAAGTCCTCGCTAGATACAATACATATATATATATATTCATCTCAGTTTGATCATCGACTAAATCTGTTGAATCAGTTAAACCTTGAACCGTTGCCTTTTTAGTCCTCAGGTTGGATAATTTTTAAAACATTGGTAATTATAACTCCTTAAAGTGGGTATCATCACGTAATTAAATCTGCAGTCCTCTGGTTGTATATTTCTTCATGTTTTATGCCCAATTGTGCAAGTTTTCTTTTACCCTTGTAGAATTATCTAATTGTAGTGGAACATACGTAACCGTAACCATAAATAATAATAATATTTTGAGTGGCAAGTCGCAAATGGAGTAAGCAACTTCTTCTTTTTACAAAAAAAAAATGTTTAAAAAAAAAAGAGTTGTCATTTGCATTGGCGACTTCTAACTTACTTTAAAAAAGTGGGGTCATGATTAGCAACTACAATTCATCTTTTCAAAATAAAAAATTGAAGTTGTCATTAAAATTAATGACTTCCAACTTTAAAATAAAAAACTACAATTCATCTTTTCAAAATAAAAAATTGAAGTTGTCATTAAAATTAATGACTTCCAACTTTAAAATAAAAAGAAGTCGTGATTAGTAATTGTGATTCCATTGACAACTTCAAAACTTGCGGTAAAATTTGATAAGTACATTAGTTGTTATTTCCAAATGACAATAGGATAAGTATAACAGCTTATCACCGGTTATATATATCATATTGTCATTGGGAAACATCACTTATTGTACCTATAAAATTATATCTAACTTTTGTCAATTATCTTTTTTACCTAAATTCGCATGATTCTAAGTTAACTCACATTTTGACAATCATGATAATGATAAGTTTATAATAAAAATAACATGTCTTAGTTTTATTTTTGTAGTTCTAAGAGGATTTCCAATAGGAGTTGATTATGGAGTTCTTAAATCTATGTGGAAAATAGGGAATCATTGTTTATTTTTTTCTCCATTAGAGTTTATCTATGTGGCAATATGAGTTGCTTAAAAATAAGGCATGGTTGCTTATTTAAGCAACCCCAAGGATGGGTTGCTTATAAGTAAAAAATTAATTTTTCTTTTAAATTTCAAGGATGAGTTGCTATTTTAAATTAAAACAAAATTGAGTGTAAATAAATAAAATATAAAAATGTGGGTGTCTTAAGGGTTGCTTAAATAGGTACCATTGGAGTAAAAATATGATGGATTGCTTAAATATGATGTGGTATAGTGGGACTCACTTAATGAGAGATAAGCAACCCAAAGTGGCTTGCTTAAATTTACCCATCGGAGATGAAATAGACAACTATAAACACGAGAATGGGGGGTTGAATAGTGTTTATCGGAATTTAAACGAAGTTGAAATCTTTTGGCAAACAGAAGCTTAGTTCAAAGACAAGCACACCACTTGAAAAACGGATAAGAAAACTAAGGCAAAGAGCTACGTCCAGTCCTTGGCAGCACCAAGATTTATCCATGATAACTGATCAGGTTACAGACTCTAAGTATTGTTTGTACACCTAGCCTCTTCAGGCTCCAAGACAAGTATTCTTTGCACACCTAGCCTCTTCAGGCTCAAGACAAGTATTCTTTGCACACTTAGCCTCTTATGGCTCACTTGGGTTTGTTTGAGAGATTTGGTTTGTAATAAATACAACTTCAGATAAACAGATCTTTCACTAACATTCAGAGAGTGATTTAAATGTGAAGCTTAGGAAAGTCTGCGTAATAACTTCAAATGATTAAAGAATAAAGAATGAAAGAATGAAGATATTAATGCGCAGAGTAATGACTCTTTAATGCTTTGTGTATTCTCTATTCTCTATGCTTCATCTTCAATGACTTCTGTATTTATAGTCTTCAAGCATTTAGGATCCGTTAGAGACATTCCCTCAGATGTTGGCTTCAAGCAGAACTTCATTAAATGCAATAGAGTCGTTAAGGCGATCATTAATGCAATAGGAACGTTGGTTGTACTCTAACATGAAGGATCATGGCTTTATGCATCGTGATACAGCCATATCAGAGTTGTGCAGAGAGCTTTTTGTACTTTGCTGAGTACAATTCCTTTTTCGTGTAAGGACCAGAGGTACTAGGGAATAAAGTATGTTGGAAGCATTCTTTAACTGGTCTTTGGTTCTGATAGCCGAGGTTGGTTGAGAGAGTAACTTCTGACTTTTCTTGATTTTGGTTCTTGAAATAAGATTCTAATAATTCTTATAGAATTCGCGTTCATAAGATAAACGCGTCCATCTTGAAAATAACCGCGTCCATCTAGCCATTTAAGATTTGACATTCGGACGGGTTAATAGACGAGCTCCATTTGCCACATCATTGGACGGATACTCCTTTAACTGGTTGAACGTAACCTAGTAGACGAGCTCCATATGCCACGTCATTGGACGGATACTCCTTTAACTGGTTGAACGTAACCTAGTAGACGAGCTCCATATGCCACGTCATTGGACGGAGCTTCTCATTAAGGACTTAGCAAGTCCAAAGACTTGTGTGGACGAGCGCTTTTGTTACCTTAGTGGACGAGCACTTCTATCACTTCAGTGGATGAGCGCTTCTGTTACTTTAGTGAACGAGCGCCTCTGTCACTTAAGTGAACGAGCTCTTCTGTTACTTAAGTGGGCGAGCTCTTCTGTTACTTAAGTGGACGAGCTCTTCTGTTACTTAAGTGGACGAGCTCTTCTGTTTACTTAAGTGGACGAGCTTGTATTACTTCATTGGATGGATGATTCTTACAGTTTTAATCTACACATTAGATAGACAGGTTAGCAACCAATATGAAGGTTAATTAAATCATTAACCAATGTTTATTTCTCATCAAAACTTAGGGAAATGCACATCAGACATTTTAGAAACTTAACAATCTCCCCCTTTTTTATGATGACAAACATTGAGATGATTTAATGAACCTCAGAAAATATCAACAAAGAAAATAGCATATAACAAACTGGTTGAAATTTTATTAAGCGGATAGGTCATGCAGATGCTTGATCAGACATTAAGATTAATTATATAATCCGTTTAACATAGTCACACATAAGTTTGACTTGTTTTACTTTGAAATTATTATCAGAGCAATCTTACTTAAGATTTATCTGAGCAATTATAGCAACTATCAGAACATACTCGTGTCCATGTATTATTTAAGATTCATATCATATTCATTCATATTCATTCTTCTATAACACATTTCTATCACATTTCTCATTTCTCCTATTCTCCCCCTTTTGTCAATATCAAAAAGGGTTATCAAGTTTTATTTAAGAGATATGTTAAGGGCAAGATAACATGTTAAGAAAATCATAGTAATGTAGCAAGCATATGAGACATACTCCACTTAAACTATTGTATCATCACTCCCCCTGAACTAATGCTTAGTTAAAATAACATGTATATAGGAGTAAAGACAGATTTAGCATAGACAGGTTAACATTCAGACATGTCATTCAACAATGCAATGCATGTTTAGGTTATCTCTAATAAATAAAAACCTTTCTTCTGCGAGGGGTTTAGTGAAAATATCAGCCCATTGATTTTCAATTTTAACAAACTTAATATCAAAGATGCCTTTCTGAACATAACCCCTAATAAAATGATGTTTGATTTCAATATGCTTAGCCTTAGAATGCTGAATTGGATTTTTAGTTAAGCATATTGATCAGCCTCTGGTTGACTAGTTTTATAACTAGTAAGACCATGGCTTTTGCACTAATTACTCGAGTTTCAATCTCGTTTTAGCCCAAATTTGGTTTTAGTTATCCTCAAGCAACATTTTGAGTTTCTTAAGTAATTTTAGTTAATTAAGGGTCAAATAAAGCATTTACTGCTATTTCATGTTTTCAGGTTTATAAGAAGAGCAAAAAGGGAAGGACAGCCGAAGCAGAGGCCATCAAACCCAGGCCGTGACACTGGTCACGGCCGTGATGATCTACCCATGGAAGACAGAAAGGATCACGACCCAGCCGTGATACCCATCACGGGCGTAATAAGAAGAACCTGAAAGTCAGAATTGATCACGGCCCAGCCGTGATGGAGGTCACGACCGTGACAGATCAGCACCCAAGGTCAGAAGCGATCACGGCCTGGCCGTGATAGGAATCACGGTCGTGACGGACCAGAATTTGATGTGCGCCCTTGACAGAAGCGGTCACGGCCTGGCCGTGACGGCCATCACGGCCGTGACGCGCGGCCTCTCTATAAAACAGGAGCGCAGCAGACACAGAAAGATCCAGTTTTTACATTTACTGAATACTTTTTAGGTTTTCATTACGTTTGTAATGGAGAACTAATCTCCTTGGATTGATCTGATGTAATCGGGTTCCACTGACACTTGAAGTTCTGTAATTCCAAATCTTATTGCTATTCTCTTTCAATATTGTTCTATATGTTCTGTTTGCTTAATTCCGGATTGTATAGAATAAGTGTTGATTTGTTTCGATGATTTTATGTTCTTGTACCTAATCGCGTTTGCTTAATTCGCGTGTGTTCAATCGTGTTTGCTTAATTCACGAGGGCATCACCCCGTTTGCTTAATTCGGGAATTAGGAACATACATCTCGTAATGCCAATTTCGCTTGTTAATTGTCGCTACAATCGAAAAGGGATTAGAATCCGCTTAGGGCGTGGAATTATGTGAATCAATGATAGTGGGGAACCGAAAACAGTAGATTAATCGTTTTAGCTTATTGACAATTATTTAGTTTGCATTGTTTTCTGTTTTGTTTTCTTGATTGAATTTCAAACCAACCCCCCCCCAAAAAAACTGATTTTTCTGTGAATAACGATCCAAGAGTCCTTGTGAGACGACATTCGAGTTGTCGCGCCCTAACTACTGTTTTTACAGACCACTCGTTTTTTGACGTGTGAGCGACAGCGTGTCAAAATTGGCGCCGTTACCGGGGACTCTTGTTGTCTGGTTGTGAACCTTAGTATGGATAATTATATGCAAAATTATATGCCCAATGTGTATTATGAGCCATCATGCATATATTATCCTGGCTTCACTGGTGGTTATGAGTTTAGCAATGATTCTAGCATGTTTGGAATGAATGATTATTCTGGCCAACATGGTGGAGATCAAGGCAGCCTGGATGAGATTGCCTCCTTGGTACAAAAAATGGCACAAGACACTCTTGAATACCAACGGAGGACAGAAGCAAGTCTTCAGGATTTGGCCACTCAAATTGGTCAGATTGCCTCCGCCTTGACCACACTGCAAACTCAACGTCTCCTTGAAGAACATACAGATTCACAAATAGTTGTTCTTGACAATACTTCTTTTGAACATGATTTTGATAATGATGTCAAGAACACTATTATTGATGAACTGTGTGTTGAATTTCCAGACATTCAAGCCTTTTCTGATTCTGCCTATTGTACTATATGTGCTGACTGTACTAACACTAACCTTTGTGTGGTGTGTGCTGAGATTTTTGCATGTATAGCAGGTGATGGATTTGTTAGTACAGTGAGTGAAAATCGTGCAGAAGTTGAAGCAGCACCAGAGATCCTCTCTACCTGTTTGCCACCTCCCACTGTGGAACAACCAGCGATGGAGTTCAAGCCTCTGCCTGAAAAAATGGATTTTGAATCTTTAGCTTTTAAGGCACCATGACCAGTCCAAGAGGTTGAATCCCATTTTTATTGGGAAGACTTTGTTGACAAGGAGGTCATCTTCAACCCGAGAGGGAGTGAGAAGTCCGCCGCACTTGGCGGAGTAACCATAATTGACAAGCGCTCACTTCCATACTTATGCTGCATGCCATGGGATCCGGGAGGATCATATTGCACTTTGAGCATTCATTGGCCGCTGTATCACAGGCAGTGGGATCCCTGTGGAACCGCCTTCATGAGTTTTTCTAAACTTTCTTCTTTTTTTTAATTATCCTTTCTTTGTTTTTGTTTTGTTTTGTTTTGTTTTCTTTTAGCTCTTGAATAATTTGAGAAGATCAAGAGTTTGTGTGTGAGTCTTGTGTCGGTGAGCTTGAATGGATTTTATTAATTTTTGCATAGATTGATTGCATGATACATGTTGACTGTTGATGATTTCCCCCTAGCTTTTGAAAATTGGAAATTTGATCCCCATGTGAAAAATTGAAAATTGAACTTTGAGATAGTCTATTGTGGTTGCATGATTTATGATAAATTTGGGGTGAAGGGATGCACACACTAGGGATTGAATTTCAGTCAGACAATTTGCAAAAATGTCCAGGTGAGTATTTGAGCCTCCAACATGTTTTTAATCGTGTGAATCACTTTTAAGTTGTACTTTCCCGAATTTGCTTGAATCTCTTCTTGGTTTGCATGCTTATGTGTTGCATCAAATGATTTAGGAAATTTTCTTTGAATTAACTACTCGGCCTAAAAAGAACCATCCCTAATGCATGTTCCCTAGTTACCCCCTTTGAACCTAATTAGCCTATTATTTCTTGATGACCCTACGTTACAAGCCAAAAATCTGAAAAACCATGTTAACCCAATATTAGGATTAAGAGAGCATGGAAACTTAGCAAGAGAAAGGGTTGCAAGAAACTAAGTTTGGGGTGGCTACACGGATGCAATATGTCATTCTGGGTTGAGAAAAAGAAAAAAAATAAAGGTTGGAGCCAAAGGCAAAGTAAAAAGAAAAAAAGAGAAAAGAAGAAAAGAACAAAAATGTCAAAAAAAAAGGGTATTGAAAGAAAAAGGTTGTAGTCACTCAAAGCAAAAAGAAAAAAAATTGAAAAAGGAATTTGAGTGGAAACTCAATGTGTCAAAATGCTCATGCTCTCTTAGTTCCTAGGGACTTAAGCCTAGTACCTTTGAATATCCTACCTCTAGCCAGGCCCCATTACAACCTTTAAAAGACCTTTTGATGTTGCATGCATATTTTCGTGGGAACTTTGTTTGAGATGGAAATCAAATTCATGGGAAGTGCTCTTGAAATGTGAACTTGAGTGAAAAAGTTGATAGCCTAGACAAATTGATCGAATGAGTGAAATATTACATGCCCTTGTGAGGAAGGCAATTGTTTGAAATTGGTGATCTCCCTTTTGTGTGTAACTTGGATCCCTTGCTTAGATTACTGATTGCATGAATGATGGAATTCTCAATTGTTTAAAGTAAATGAATGTGGGGATTACATTGTTGCAAGGGGGGAAACGTTGAAGAAAATTTGTTTTGTTAAGATTGCATGAAATCTGTGCGAAATTGATTGAATCCTTTGAGCTTGCCAAGTTTGAGTCTTTTTGAGTTTTAGTTTGCTTGGGGACAAACAAAGTTTAAGTTTGGGGTATTTTGATCAGCCTCTGGTTGAATAGTTTTATAACTAGTAAGACCATGGCTTTTGCACTAATTACTCGAGTTTCAATCCCGTTTTAGCCCAAATTTGGATTTAGTTGTCCTCAAGCAACATTTTGAGTTTCTTAAGTAATTTTAGTTAATTAAGGGTCAAATAAAGCATTTACTGTTATTTCATGTTTTCAGGTTTCTAAGAAGAGCAAAAAGGGAAGGACACCCGAAGCAGAGGCTATCACGCCCAGGCCGTGACACTGGTCATGGCCGTGATGAGCTACCCATGGAAGACAGAAAGGATCACGGCCCAGCTGTGATACCCATCACGGGCGTAATAAGAAGAACCTAAAAGTCAGAATTGATCACGGCCCAGCCGTGATGGAGGTCACGGTCGTGACAGATCAGCACCCAAGGTCAGAAGCGATCACGGCCTGGCCATGATAGGAATCATGGCCGTGACGGACCAGAATTTGAATGCGCGCCCTTGACAGAAGCGGTCACGGCCTAGCCGTGATGGCCATCACGGCCATGACGCGCGGCCTCTCTATAAAACAGGAGCGCAGCAGACACAGAAATATCCAGTTTTTACATTTTACAGAATACTTTTTAGGTTTTCATTACGTTTGTAATGGAGAACTAATCTCCTTGGATTGATCTGCTGTAATCGGGTTCCGTTGACACTTGGGGTGCGTTTGATTTGCAAAAATTCAGGGGACTGGACAGCACAAAAAATTTTGTGCCTTGTTTGATTTGAAAAGTGGTTAGGGGACAGGACAAAAAAGGTGGTGAGGGACAGGACAAAAACCCAAAATTTTGTCCCCCACCAAACCATGGGATAAAAAGTTGTCCCATGGACAGACTAACAAAAGACAAAATTATTCTTACATCTCTCTCTCCTCTCTTCTCTCTCTCTCCCTCTCTCTCTCCCTCTCTCATCTCCCTCCCTCTCTCTCCTCTCTCTTTCTTTCCTCTTTCTCCCTCCCTCTCTCTCCCTCCCTCCCTCTCTCTCCACTCTCTCTCTCCTCTCTATCTCTTTCTCTCTCCTCTATGTCCTCTCTCTCTACATAATTATACAAAATTATATATTGTATATTTATATATTAAATAATATATATTATAAAGGGTATTCCGGTAAATTTAATATTATTTTGTCTGTGTTGTCCATTATCCATCAAACAATGTACAAGACAAAGAATTGTCCTGTAACTCAAGGATTTGTCCTGTGCTGTCCTGTCTGTCATGTGCTGTCCATATACCTTTTGCAAATCAAACGCACCCTTGAGGTTCTGTAATTCCCAATCTTATTGCTATTCTCTTTCAATATTGTTCTATATAAGTTGTTTGCTTAATTCAGGATTGTATAGAACAAGTGTTGATTTGTTTCGATGATTTTATTTTCCTGTACCTAATCACGTTTGCTTAATTCACGTGTGTTCAATCGTGTTTGCTTAATTCACGAGGGCTTCACCCCGTTTGCTTAATTCGGGAATTAGGAACATACATCTCGTAGTGCCAATTTCGCTTGTTAATTGTCGCTACAATCGAAAAGGGATTAGAATCCGCTTAGGGCATGGAATTATGTGAATCAATGATAGTGGGGAACCGAAAACAGTAGATTAATCGTTTTAGCTTATTGACAATTATTTAGTTTGCATTGTTTTCTTGATTGACTTTCAAACCAGCCCCCCCCAAAAAAAACTGATTTTTCTGTGAATAACAATCCAAGAGTCCTTGTGAGACGACACTCGAGTTGTCGCGCCCTAACTACAGTTTTTACAAACCACTCGCTTTTTGACGTGTGAGCGACAGCGTGTCACATATAGCACTGGAATTATCACACCATACAGATATGTTATGTTCATAAATAGAGTAATCCTTAAGTTGATGTTTTACCCATAAGAGTTGAGAGCAGCAACTAGCAGCAGAGATATATTCTGCTTCAGCAGCAGACAGGGCAATGGTTGTCTACCTCTTGCTTGACCGTGAGACTAAACTTGCTCCAATGAAGTGACATCCTTCACTGGTGATTTTTCTTTATATTCTGTCTCCAGCAAAATCAGCATCACAATATCCCACTGATATGTATTCTTCTGATCTTAAATACAGCAAACCAAGACTAGTAGTTCCAAACAAATATCTAAATATTCTTTTAACAGCCTCAAGATGAGATTCTCTAGGATCAGATTGGAATCTAGCACACATACAGACACTAAATTGAATGTCAGGTCTGCTTGAAGTTAAGTACAGTAGAGAGTCGGTCATACATCTGTAGACAGTTTGATATACCTTTTTACCTTCATCATCTTTGCTTAGTTTTGCATTGGGTTGCATATGGGTTTTCATGAGCTTTGCATATTCCATTTTATATTTGTTGAGTATCTCCTTGATATGTTTTTGTTGATGAATGTAAATTCCATCACTTGTCTACTTGATTTGTAATCCAAGGAAGAACTTCAATTATCCCATCATGCTCATCTCAAATTCAGCTTGCATTAGATTTGAAAATTCCTTGCACAGCTTTTCATTAGTTGCTCCAAAAATAATATCATCGACATATATTTGAACTATAATAAAGTCCTTTTTAGAGCATTTCTTGAACAGAGTAGTGTCTACTTGTCCTCTAGTAAAACCATTATGCATGAGAAAAGAACTGAGTCTATCATATCATGCTCTAGGTGCTTGTTTCAAACCATATAATGCCTTTTTAGGTTTGAAAACGTGATCTGGTTTATCAGTATCCTCAAAATCATGGGGTTGTTTAACATACACTTCTTCTTCAATTATACCATTTAGAAAAGCACTTTTTGCATTCATTTGAAATAGGGTAATTTGGTGTTGTGCAGCATATGACATTAAAATGCGTATGGCTTCTATTCTAGCTACAGGTGCAAAGGTTTCAGTATAATCAATACCTTCTTGTTGGTTATAGCCTTGAGCTACTAACCTTGCCTTATTTCTGACAACTTTACCATCTTCATCCAATTTGTTTCTGAAGACCCATCTTGTTCTAATAACCGACTTGTTTTTAGGCTCAGAGACAAGAGTCCAGACATCATTTCTGGTGATCTGGTTAAGTTCTTCTTGCATATTAAGAATCCAGCTTTCATCCTCAAGAGCATCTTCAATGCGTTTAGGCTCCAAATCTGAAATAAAGGCCACATTGCTTGATTCTCTAAATGTGGATCTGGTTCTTACTCCTTCAGAAGGATTTCCAATAATAAAATCCTTAGGGTGATGAGTGTTAAACTTCCAATCCCTTTTGAGATCATCATGAAGATCTTGACTTGTCTGCTCACTCGTTTATTCCACTTGTCTGTCAGCCTCACGCACAGGTTTTGTTTTGGTTAGATCAGGTTGTTGACTTTCTGGCTTGTTTATATCAAGATCACCAATAGTACCAATTCCTATAACTTTCCCTTTCCGATTCCCTCCGAAGGCAACGTGTCCTCCTGTCTTAAGTTGGAGGTCTAGGAACATAGATCCTTCTCCTGTCATATGACGCGAGCAGCCACTGTCCAAGTACCAGCAGTGGTGTTTTATTTGTTCTATTGAGGACATCTGTAACAAAAATTATTGGATCTTTAGGTACTCATATTTTTCTCGGTCCTTTTCTGTTAGTTCTAGGAGTCTGTGAAGACTTCCTTCTCTTCTTATGGACACACTTAGACATAACATGTCCAGTTTTTCCACAGAAGTTATAGATAGGTGTAGATTTGGTTACAATTGACTTTAGAGATACTGAGAAGCCTCTGGCGTATCTAGTTTTATAACTAGATAGACTGTGGTTTATGTGCTAATTATTCGAGTCCAATCTCGTTTTCGCCCAAATTTGGATTGATTTATCCTCAAGCAACATTTTGAGTCTTTTGAGTAATTTTAGGATATTTTAGTTAATTTTGAGTCAAATAAAGCATTTACTGCTATTGTATAGTTTCAGGTTAAGGGGAAGCACTTCGAGTCAAGAAAACAATGGAAATTGCCATTCTGGAGACACTCGCCACGCGAGCCTGAAGACTAGCTTAGCAGCAACAGTCATCCTTTTTGTCTCGCCTCCCGAGAGGATGCTCGCCTCGCGAATCCTGAAGACCCTGGAGGACAAAGACCATCACGACCTAGCCGTGATGAAGGTCACGGCTGTGACAAACTAGAGTTTGAAGTCTCGCCTCGCGAACATCATCTCGCCTCGCAAAAGTCCAATTTTGAAAGCACGCCATATTTAATATTCGCGTCGCGAGAGGCTACTCGCCTCGCGAGCGCGCGCAGAATCTGAACTCTATATATTGTTGTTTTAGGGCAGAAACGAAAGCTTTTGGTTCTCCACTTGTTTTGTAGCGTTTTCTGGACGAATTCTTGTACTTCTGGAGCTACATCTCCTAGTTTCTTTTTCTTTTGTACAATGGTGATTATGTCCGATTGTTTGTGCGTTGTCACGGGCATGAGGAACTAATCCCCTCGTCTAAGGGATCAATGAAACCACCCATGGCGGTGTAGCGATTCAATGTGATGTATGTTTCTCTCCCTTTTCTCAATTAATGTTTTCCAATTCTGAATGTATTGCGTTGATCATATGCTTGCGTGATTGACTAGTTAAACGTGTTGAGGCTTAGGAGGCAATTCGCGTTTTAGAACTTGAATTGGGAACATCGATCGATTATTGTACGAGAGTGAATAGGAGATCGGTGCAATCTTGTAGGAACCAGATTTAATAGAGTTTGATGATTGGGTTATGAGACCTAGTAAGTAATTAATTCAATCGTTGAATACGTCCTATTGAGCACGACAGTGGATTTAGGAGAATTCGGGGGTCCTGGTTGACATTGTAATTGAACTTAGGGAGGAATTCATCATCACTTGGGTACTATGCATGATTGGGTAGGTGGATTTGAGACCTTAGATATTTTAATTTCTGATTTTAATACTTTAGCTCTATTAGATTTGTTAATTTAGATTGCGATCCTATATTCTCTCTCCCTTCAACCTCTTGATTTTGCTTGACCGAACGTATCGAATTTCCTGCGAATTGGTAGAATTGGTAGCCCAATCCCTGAGTTCGACCTTGGTAAATTCTTACCGTGTTTTTATTACTTACGATGACCCGGTACACTTGCCGGTGACTCAACAAGTTTTTGGCGCCGTTGCCGGGGATTGGCACAACCAATTTTCCTAATTTTTAGGGATTTTGATTATTTGGTTAAGCTGATTTTATTTTTATTTTTATGTTGTTTATTTATTTTTATTTCTCTCTACTTCTTTGATTCCACTTGGTCTTGCCTTGTTTTTGTATGCGAGGTACCCTCTCACAAGAGGACTTGCTATTTGATTCGGAGATCACCAAGACAGAGAAGTGCTTAAGGGAAGGAGCCAGAGAGCGAAAGAGGCTTGAAGCAATTGAATTTGAAAGGATGGCCGAAGAAAACCCTCCTCGTCCTCCTCCTCGTTACAAGCCTCTCTTCGAGTATAGTCTACCCAACTTGGGTGATTGTGATTCTTCCATCGTGAGAGGCAACCTCAATACAGACTCCTTCAGAGTGGAAGGATGTGTCACAGCCTATATCCGTGAGAATCAGTTTGATGGGAGTGGCAGACAAGACCCTCACAGGCACATCACCCACTTCCTTGAAGCTTGTGACTTGCAGAGGACAAGAGGTGTTTCTCAAGATGAGTTTCGCTTGCGGCTTTTCCCTCTCTCTCTTAGGGATGTCGCTCGCGATTGGTTTGATAGCTTGGATCGGAACAGTATCAGAACTTGGGAGCAAATGGCACAAAAGTTCCTTACCAAGTATTTCCTCCTCAGAAGGCGGCACAAGCAAGAGTTGCCGTCACATCTTTCAGGCAAACAGAAGATGAAACTTATAATGAAGCTTGGGAGAGGTATAATGTGCTCTTGAGAAGATGTCCCTCGGCTTTCTTTGACCCGGTCTCCAAGGTTCAACATTTCTTTAACGGGTTAAGGGGACACTGCCATATGAATTGTGATGCCGCAGCTGGCGGGTCTTTCTCCTATTTATCAGCTGAGGATGGATGGGCATTATTGGAGAAGATGTTGTACAATGATTACAACCGTGGTAGGGAAACCTCAAGTGGAGTCAGTTCTGCAACAATGGAAGCCATTCTAGAGCAAATTAAACTGTTGAAGATGCAAATGGCGGCTTTGTCTGTGAACAAGAAGGTTAATGTGATACACAAGGGAATGCCTCCGGGTTGTGAAAATTGTAATGGAGATCATGACACTCAGAGCTATTCGTTCTACTTCTCTCAAGAACATGTGGACTCATGCCATAATTTCTATGACAGCGTGCCCCAGAACAACTATCAGAGGAACGCATGTAATGATTACAAATCGAGAATCAGAATAGGGGTTATATGAGGAGAGACCATCCGGGTTTCGCTTGGAGTAATGCTAGTGGTGGTCTAGCCGGGCAACCACAACCTCAACAGAATTGGCAACAACCTCAACAGGGTCAGAGGCCAAATTATGGAATCCATCAGCGTAATACTCAGCAGGCATTCCCAGGGACTAATCAGTTGTAATTAACAGATGGTGGAAGGCAACCTTGGGAGTTGGCTTTTGAGAAGATGAGCGCGGCAGTCGAGAAGTTGTCAATCAATACAGGCACAATCGTTGACAAGTTGGCAACTCATACAGGGGCGGCAATTCAGAATCTAGAGACGCAGATAGCTTAGCTTGCAAAGCAACTAAATGAGCGTCTCCCAGGCACTTTCCCAGGTGATACCGAGAACAACCCTAAGAACCAATGCAATGCCGTAACAACTAGAAGCGGTAGGGTGTTGGGACAACAGGGGTGCAACTAGTTCTCAGGAAGACAAGGCCCCGGAACAATCACATGTTGAGGAAGAGCAACCTGAGAAAGAGGAGTTGGCAAGTGACAAGGCACCGGAGCAAGGGGGAAGGTTAAAACTTATAGATGAAGAGTTCCGAAAAAAGAAGTGGGTTGAACCCTAGGATCCCCCGCCCTACATGAAGGAACCGTATCCTGAAAGATTGAAGGAGCCTCAATAAGATAAACAGTTCAATAAATTCCTTGATGTCTTCCGCAAACTTCAAATTAACATTCCATTTGCGGATGCCTTGGAACAAATGCCATCTTATGCCCGGTTTATGAAGGAGCTTCTCTCCAAGAAGCGGAAAATAGTGGATGAGGAAATGGTTGCTTTGACCGAGGAGTGTAGTGCCATTCTTCAAAGAAAACTACCTCCGAAGTTGAAGGATCCCGGTTCTTTTTCTATACCATGCACCATTGGGGAGATGACTCTAGGAAAGGCGTTATGTGATCTAAGGGCAAGCATCAACTTGATGCCCCTCTCTATGATGAAGAAGTTAGGGATCAAAGAAGTCAAGGATACACGGATGTCACTCCAACTAGCCGATCGTTCTATAAAATATCCTTATTGGGTGGTCGAATATTTGTTAGTGAAGGTGGACAAGTTCATATTTCCGATGGACTTTGTGGTGCTTGATATGGATGAAGACGCCGAGATCCCTCTCATATTGGGTAGGCCCTTCTTGGCCACTGGGCGTGCCTTGATAGATGTGCAACAAGGGAAACTCACTCTAAGGGTGCAAGATGAGAATGTAATCTTCAATGTCTTTGAAGCGATGAAGCACCCCACTGAGAGGTCGGATGTGTATCGAGTGGATATGGTGGACTCGATTGTCAAGGCAAAGGCCACTAGAGAAGCCCATGGTTCTTCACTTGCACAAGTGTTGGTAAAATCCCATGATGATGATAGTGAGGAAGAAGACCCTTTGGGGGATGAGGACTATCTTGAGTGCTTGAAACACATGGAAGCCTTACCGAGTCTCCCAAGGGATGAATGTGCAATGGAAAAGCTCAACAAGGAAGGAATGGAAGAAGATAACAAGGCACCGGAGTTGAAGCAACTCCCAACCCACTTAAGGTATGCATTCCTGGGGGAGAAGGGACAACATCCGATAATCATTAGCAATGCCTTGAAAAATGATGAAGAAGAGAAGCTATTGAGAGTTCTTAGGGAACACAAATCTGCCACTGGGTGGAAGATTTCGGACCTAAAAGGTATAAGCCCTTCCCTATGCATGCATAAGATTTTGATGGAGGATGATGTTGAGTCACCGGCAAGTGTACCGGGTCATCGCAAGTAATAAAATAAACACGGTAAGTAATTACCGAGGTCGAACACAAGGATTGGTCTACCAATTCGACTAATCCGCGAGAAATTCGATAATTTGGTCAAGTAACAGCAGATGGTTGAGAGAGAAAATATGATCTCAAATTAAATTAACAAATCTAATAGAACTAAGGTATTAAGATCTGAAATTAAAATATCTAAGGTCTCAAATCCACCTACCCAATCATGCATAGTACCCAAGTGATGATGATTCTTTCCTAAGTTCAATTACATTGTCAACCAGGACCCCCAAATTCTCCTATATCCACTGTCGTGCTCAATAAGACGTATTCAACGATTGGATTAATTACTTACTAGGTTTCATAACCCTAATCATCAAACTCTATTAAACCTGGTTCCTATAAGGTTGCACCGATCTCCTACTCACTCTCGTGCAATATTCGATCGATGATCCCAATTCAAGTTCTAAAACGCGAATTGCCTCCTAAGCCTCATCACGTTTAACTAGTCAATCACGCATGCATATGATCAACGCAATCAAATCAGAATTGGAAAACATTAATTGAAAGAAGGGAGAAAAACATACATCACATCGAATTCTACACCGCTATGGGTGGTTCCATTGATCCCTCAGACAAGGGGATCAGTTCCTCATGCTCATAAAGACAGACAAGCAATCGGACATCACCACCATAGTAAAATAAGAAAAAGAAAAGAGGAGACGCAGCTCCAGAGAACAAGCAATTCGGCCAAAAACGCTACTCTAAACAGTGGAGAATCAAAAGCTCCCAAATTCTTCCCTAAAACAGCAATATATAGAGTTCAAGATCTGCGCTCGCTCGCGAGGCGAGCAAGCTCTCGCAAGGCGAATATTAAAATTGGCGCGCATTCAAATTGGCCTCTCGCGAGGCGACACGGAGAGGATGACAATTCTGGCACAGTCAAGCCTTCAGGCTCGCGAGGCGAGTGGTATCTTCGCGGGGCGAGACAGAAAGGATGACTGTTGCTGCTTCAGCTGGTCTTCAGGATCGCGAGGGGAGCATACTCTCGCGAGGCGAGTATCTCCAGAATGGCAATTTCCACTGTTTTCTTCATTCCCTTGACTCGAAGTGCTTCCCCTTTTAACATGAAAAAATAAAAAGAAACAAAAAGTGTAATTCTATTCAAAATAGACTAAAAACTACTAAAAATTCCTAAAACGAGTCAAAGTCTAACTTAAGAACAAAACAAGTCCAATTTGGGCGAAATCGAGATTGAACTCAAATAATTAGCACATAAACCACAATCTTACTAGTTATAAAACTAGATAAGCCAGATGCTTATCAAAACACCCCAAACTTAAACCTTGCTTGTCCCCAAGCAAGCTAAATTTCAAAAAGACTCAAGACTTGGCAAGCTTAAAGGATTCAATCAATTTCGCACAAATTTCATGCAATCTTACAAAACAGTTTTTCTTCAATGTTTCCCCCTTTACATCAATGTAATCCCCACATTCATTTACTTTAAACAATTGAGAACTTCATAATTCATGCAATCATTAATCTAAGTTGAGGATCCAAGTTACACACAAAAGGGAGATCACCAAATTCAAACAATTGCCTTCCTCACAAGGGCATTTAGTCATTCACTCATTCACTCAATTTGTCTAGGCTATCAACTTTTCACTCAACTTCACATTCCAAGAGCACTTCCCATGAACTTGATTTTCATCTCAAAAATAGTTCCCACGAAAACATGTATGCAACATCAGAAGGTCTTTTAAAGGTTGAAATGGGGCCTGGCTAAGGGTAGGATATTCAAGGATACTAGTCTTAAGTCCCTAGGAACTAAGAGAGCATGAGCATTTGACACATATTCCACTCAAATTCCTTTTTCCATTTTTCTTTTTGCCTCGGGTGACTACAGCTTTTTCCTTGCTATTTTTTTTGTTTTGCCCCTTTTCTTTTGGCAATATTTTTCTTTTTCTTTCCTTTTTTTTTTTGCCTTGGGTTTCAACCTTTATTTTTCTTTTTCTCAACCCAAAATGACCCCAAACTTAGTTTCTCACAACCCTTCTCTTGCTAAGCTTCCATGCTATCCTAATCCTAAGATTGGGTTAACATGGTTTTTCAGATTTTTGGCTTATAATATAGGGTCATCAAGAAACAATAGGCTAATTAGGCTCAATGTGGCTAACTAGGGAACATGCATCAGGGATTATTCTTTTTAGGCCAAGTAGCTATTTCAAAGAAAATTGCCTAAATCATTTGATGCAACACATAAACATGCAAACCATGAAGAGATTCAAGCAAATTCGGGAAAGTGCAACTTGAAAGTGATCCACACAATCAAAAAACAAAGTTGAAGGCTCAAATCCTCACTTGGACATTTTTGCAAATTGTTTGACCGAGATACAATTCCTAGTGTGTGCACCCTTTCACCCCAAACTTGTCATAAATCAAGCAATCACAATAAAGCTTCTCAAAGTTCAATTTTCAATTTTTCCCATGGGGATCAACTTTTCTATTTTCAGGACCTAGGGGGAAATCATCAATGGTCAAAATAATTCATGCAATCAATCTATGCTAAATTTAATTAAAATCCAACAAGCCTGCCGACACAACACTCATACACAAACTCTTGATCTTCTCAAATTATTCAAGAGTGACAAACAAAAACAAAAACAAAAACAAAAACAAAAACAAAGCAATTGGTTCCCTCCCCCACACTTAAAGCATACATTGTCCTCAATGAAAGAACACAGATATAAAATAAGAGTGAGGAAATGAGAGGGTGCTCCCTGATCAAGTTGTAGTGGCCGCTTCCACGCAAACTCTTCTATGGTTGCATCCTCATCCAATTGGTCTCTCGGGCACCCCTCTGCTGCGCCAAAGGCCTCTCCTGGAAGACATCCTGCAAATCAAAAACTTAATTGCAGATTCGCGAGGCGAATCTGGAAAATTGTTCTTCACACTTTCCAGAATCTCGAGGCTAGTAGTATCTCGCGAGGCGAATCTGGAATTCCAACAGATGCTGATGCCCAGAATCACGAGGCGAAAGTAGTCCTCACGACGCGAGACAGAAGCGTGAGCAAGCCTCTGAGATTCAGGGCTTCTGTCTCGCGTGGCCATTGTGGATTCGCGTGGCGAATCAAGATTTATATATATATATATATATATATATATATATATATATATATATATATATGTATATATATATATATAGGAAAATGACAGAAAAATAAAGAATACCTAGTTTGGGTTGCCTCCCAATAAGCGCTTCTTTATCGTCACTAGCTTGACTTATTAAGAAGCATCCACCTAGAACCCATAGCCTGTGGCGTAAGGGCCAAGAGATGCTCATCATGTGAGATCGTCCACCCGGATCCCATGGTTTGTGAAATGGCACTTGCAGAAGCAATACGATTTTTTCCACAATTCCACCTAGCACGTGTGTGAAAACTCCAGTGACCTCTACAATTATGAACTCACTTCCTCTCGGGTCAAATGGTGTTTTCACGAGGAAGTGTGCCAGACAAGTGGGAGGGACTAACTTACCAGTGTCCACACATGCATGCAAGCCAACATATTTGTCTAATGCAGCAATTTCAGGTTGCTTGGAAAGCATGGTGAAATCCACTACCACATCATCTGCACTTTGATCCATCCCCCCTTGCTCCGGTACCTTGTCACTTGTCAGTTCCTCTTTCTCAGGTTGCTCTTCCTCAACATGTGGTTGTTTGGGGCCTTGTCTTCCTCAATTTCCTGAGAACTAGTTGCACCCCTGTTAGATCCCAACACCCTTCCGCTTCTAGTTGTTATGGCATTGCATTGGTTCTTAGGGTTGTTCTCGGTATCACCTGGGAAAGTGCCTGGGAGACGCTCATTTAGTTGCTTCACGAGCTTAGCAATCTGCGTTTCTAGATTCTGAATTGCCGCCCCTGTATGAGTTGCCAACTTGTCAACTGCCGCATTCACCTTCTCTAATGTTGTGCCTGTATTGATTGACAACTTCTCAACTGCTGCGCTCATCTTCTCAATAGCCAACTCCCAAGGTTGCCTTCCACCATCAGTTATTTGCAATTGATTGGGCCCCGGAAGAGCCTGCTGGGTACTGTGTTGATGGATCCCATAGTTAGGCCTCTGACCCTGTTGAGGTTGTTGTTGTCAGGCTAGACCACCACTAGCGTTACTCCAAGCGAAACCCGGATGGTCTCTCCTCATATAACCCCTATTCTGATTCTGACTGTTCCTCTGATAGATGTTCTGGGGCACGCTGTCATAGAAATTATGGCATGAGTCCACATGTTCTTGAGAGAAGTAGAACGAACAGCTCTGAGTGTCATGGTCTTCATTACAATTTTCACAACCCGGAGGCATTCCCTCGTGTACCTCGCATACAAAACAAGGCAAGACCAAGTGGAATCAAAGAAGCAGATGGAAATAATATAAAATAAAAATAAAAATAGTAAAAAATAAAAATAAAATTAACTTAACCAAATAATCAACCTTCCCAAAAATTAGGAAAACTGGTTGTGCCAATCCCCGGCAACGGCGCCAAAAATTTGTTGAGTCACCGGCAAGTGTATCGGGTCGTCGCAAGTAATAAAATAAACACGGTAAGTAATTACCGAGGTCGAACACAAGGATTGGGCTACCAATTCGACTAATCTGCGAGAAATTCGATAAGTTGGTCAAGTAACAGCAGATGGTTGAGAGAGAAGATATGATCGCAAATTAAATTAACAAATCTAATAGAACTAAGGTATTAAGATCTGAAATTAAAATATCTAAGGTCTCAAATCCACCTACCCAATCATGCATAGTACCTAAGTGATGATGATTCTTTCCTAAGTTCAATTACAATGTCAACCAGGACCCCCAAATTCTCCTATATCCACTGTCGTGCTCAATAGGACGTATTCAACGATTGGATTAATTACTTACTAGGTCTCATAACCCTAATCATCAAACTCTGTTAAACCTGGTTCCTATAAGGTTGCACCGATCTCCTACTCACTCTCGTGCAATATTCGATCGATGATCCCAATTCAAGTTCTAAAACGCGAATTGCCTCCTAAGCCTCATCACGTTTAACTAGTCAATCACGCATGCATATGATCAACGCAATCAAATCAGAATTGGAAAACATTAATTGAAAGAAGGGAGAAAAACATACATCACATCGAATTCTACACCGCCATGGGCGGTTTCATTGATACCTCAGACGAGGGGATCAGTTCCTCATGCTCGTAAAGACAGACAAGCAATCGGACATAGCCACCATAGTAAAATAAGAAAAAGAAAAGAGGAGACGCGACTCCAGAGAACAAGTAATTCGGCCAAAAACGCTACTCTAAACAGTGGAGAATCAAAAGCTCCCAAATTCTGCCCTAAAACAGCAATATATAGAGTTCAGGATCTGCGCTCGCTCGCGAGGCGAGCAAGCTCTCGCGAGGCGAATATTAAAATTGACGCGCTTTCAAATTGGACTCTCGCGAGGCGATCATCCTCTCGCGAGGTGACACAGAGAGGATGACAATTCTGGCACAGTCAGGTCTTCAGGCTCGCGAGGCGAGTGGTATCTTCGCGGGGCGAGACATAAAGGATGACTGTTGATGCTTCAGCCGGTCTTCAGGATCGCGAGGCGAGCATACTCTCGCTAGGCGAGTATCTCCAGAATGGCAATTTCCACTGTCTTCTTCATTCCCTTGACTCGAAGTGCTTCCCCTTTTAACTTGAAACAATAAAAAGAAACAAAAAGCATAATTCTATTCAAAATAGACTAAAAACTACTAAAAATGCCTAAAACGAGTCAAAGTCTAACTTAAGAACAAAACAAGGCCAATTTGGGCGAAATCGAGATTGAACTCGAATAATTAGCACATAAACCACAGTCTTACTAGTTATAAAACTAGATAAACCAGAGGCTTATCAGATGATCATAAGACGATGGTTCAACCACAAAGACGGTTAAATCCCATCATGAAATAAGATGTGCGTAAGGAAGTGATTAAACTTTTGGATGTCGGAATCATCTATCCAATATCGGATAGCAATTGGGTTAGTCCAATTCATGTGGTCCCAAAGAAAGGTGGCACAACAGTGGTGGTCAATGAAAGCAATGAATTGATCCCAACAAGGACCATCACGGGGTGGAGAGTATGTATCGACTATAGAAAGCTAAATGAGGCCACAAGGAAAGATCACTTCCCTCTTCCCTTCATTGATCAAATGCTAGAAAGGTTAGCCAGACATGAGTACTATTGTTTTTTGGATGGTTACTCCGGCTATAATCAAATTGTGGTGGATCCTCAAGATCAAGAGAAGACGGCCTTCACTTGTCCCTATGGAGTCTTTGCCTATAGGAGGATGCCCTTTGGATTGTGCAACGCTCCTGCTACTTTCCAAAGGTGCATGCTTTCTATTTTCTCGGACATGGTGGAGAAATGCATTGAGGTGTTCATGGATGACTTCTCGGTCTTTGGGACCTCATATGACAATTGCTTGAAGAATTTGACTTTGGTGCTTAAAAGGTGCCAAGAGACTAACCTTGTACTCAATTGGGAGAAATGTCACTTCATGGTCAAGGAAGGTATAGTCTTGGGGCACAAAATCTCCCAAAGGGGGATTGAAGTTGATAAAGCAAAGATTGAGTTGATTGAGAAGCTTCCCCCACCAACCAATGTAAAGGGGGTGAGGAGTTTTTTTGGCCATGCCGGGTTCTACCGGAGATTCATCAAGGACTTCTCCAAAATCGCAAAGCCGCTTTGTGACCTTCTTGTGAAGGATGTATCCTTTGAGTTTAATGCTTCTCGTTTAAATGCCTTCACTATTTTGAAAAATATGCTTGTCACCGCACCCATAATCACTGCACCTAATTGGAATTTACCTTTTGAAATCATGTGTGATGCTAGTGATTATGCGGTGGGGGCTGTTTTGGGACAAAGGGTGGAAAAATTAGCTCATGTCATTTATTATGCAAGTAAAGTTTTGAATGAGGCACAAGCTAATTATTCCACCACTAAAAAAGAACTACTTGTTGTGGTTTTTGCTCTAGATAAGTTTAGATCCTACATTGTGGAGTCTAAGATTGTTGTTTTCACTGATCATGCGGCCATAAAACACTTGATGACAACACAAGAGGCCAAACCTAGATTAATTCTACGGATTCTTCTTTTGCAGGAATTTGATCTGGAGATTAAGGACAAGAAGGGATCCGACAATGGTGTGGCGGATCACTTATCTCGGTTGGTCAATCCCGACACCGAGGAGGAATTGTTAGACATCAAGGAAGAATTTCCTGATGAAAAACTACTTGCACTCATTGAAAATTCCCCTCCTTGGTTCGCGGACATGGCCAACTTGAAATCTTCAAATGTGGTTCCGAAAGGTTGGACTAGTCAACAAAGGAAGAAGTTCTTCTCGGATGCAAGGTACTATGTGTGGGAGGACCCCTATCTTTTCAAGATATGCTCCGATGGGATCCTAAGAAGGTGCATTCCCTATGACCAAATCGGAAACGTGTTGTGGCATTGTCATAGCTCGGATTATGGTGGGCATTTGGGGGAAAGAAGACAGCAGAGAAAATCCTCCAAAGCGGGTTTTATTGGCCAACACTTTTCAAGGATGCCCACACCTTTGCTGAGAACTGTGATCGTTGCCAAAGAGCTGGCAACATCTCCAAGCGGCATGAGCTCCCCTTGAATAGCATGCTTGAAGTAGAGCTCTTTGATGTGTGGGGGATAGATTTCATGGGACCATTCCCACCATCTTTCTCCTATCAATACATTTTGGTTGCTGTGGACTACGTGTTAAAGTGGGTAGAGGCAATCCCAACAACCACGGATGATGCGCGGGTAGTCATGGAATTCCTAAGGCGCAATATCTTCTCGAGGTTTGGGGTTCCTAGAGTGTTGATTAGTGATGGGGGATCCCACTTTTGCAACAATCAAATGCACAAGCTTCTTGAGAAGTATGGGGTCAAGCATAGAGTCTCTACTCCTTATCATCCCCAGACCAATGGGCAAGCGGAGGTATCCAACCGTGAGTTGAAGCGTATTCTTGAGAAAACCGTCAACTCTTCACGGAAGGATTGGTCAAAAAGGTTAGATGATGCCTTATGGGCTTATAGGACTGCCTTCAAGACTCCAATTGGAAGGTCTCCTTACAATTTGGTGTTTGGAAAGGCATGCCACATGCCGGTGGAATTGGAGGAAAAGTCTTATTGGGCAATTCGAGAACTCAACTTTGATTTGATGAAGGCCGGTGAGAAAAGGCTTTTGGACTTAAATAAGTTGTCCGAGATCCGCATGCAAGCATATGAAAATGCAAGAATCTACAAAGAGCGGACTAAGGCATGGCATGACAAGCACATCTTGCCTAGGAGGTTTGAGCCCGGACAAATGGTGCTTCTTTATAACTCAAGGCTGAGACTCTTTCCTGGGAAGCTGAAATCAAGGTGGTCAGGACCATTCAAGGTCCTCCAAGTTTTCCCACACGGAGTAGTAGAATTAGAAGGGGTCTTTGGCAATTTCAAGGTAAATAGGCAAAGGCTAAAGCATTATCATGGGGAACCAATCCCAAATGGCAAGCAAGTGCTTCTTCTGAGTTAACCCTTATGGGTGACTTGAGTCAGGCTCGGGACGTTAAACAAGCGTTACTTGGGAAGCAACCCAAGCTAGGTATCCTTTATTTTTCTGTCATTTTCCCTTATATATAAAAAAAAGAGAGAAGAGATTCACCACGCGAATACACTGGCCACGCGAGACAGAAGCCCTGAATCTCAGAGGCTTGCTCATGCTTCTGTCTCGCGTCGCGAGAGTTACTTTCGCCTCGCGATTCTGGGCACCATCAGCTGTTGGAATTCCAGATTCGCCTAGCGAGATACTACTCGCCTCGCGATTCTGGAAAGTGTGAAGAACAATTTTTCCAGATTCGCCTCGCGAGTGATATCTCGCCTCGCGAATCTGCAATTGAGGTTTTAATTTGCAGGAGTTCTTCCAGGATGCTTTGCAACAGGGGGTGCCCGAGGGACCAATTGGATGAGGATGCAACCGTAGAAGAGCTTTCTGTGGAAGCGGCCACCTACACTACAAATTGATCAGGGAGCACCCTCTCCTTTCCTCACTCTTATTTTATATCTGTGTTCTTTCATTGAGGACAATGTATGCTTTAAATGTGGGGGAGGGAACCAATTGTTTTATTGCTTTGTTTTTTATTTTGTTTTTGTTTTTGTTTTTGAATGTCGCTCTTGAATAATTTGAGAAGATCAAGAGTATGTGTATGAATGTTGTGTCGGCAAGCTTGTTGGATTTTAATTAAATTTAGCATAGATTGATTGCATGAACTATGTTGCCCATTGATGATTTCCCCCTAGGTTCTGAAAATAGAAAAGTTGACCCCCATGTGAAAAATTGAAAATTGAACTTTGAGAAACTTTGTTGTGATTGCTTGATTTATGACAAGTTTGGGGTGAGGGGGTGCACACACTAGGAATTGTATCTTGGTCAAACAATTTGCAAAAAATGTCCAGGTGAGGATTTGAGCCTCCAACTTTGTTTTTGATTGTGTGGATCACTTTCTCGAATTTGCTTGAATCTCTTCATGGTTTGCATGTTTATGTGCTGCATCAAATGATTTAGGAAATTTTCTTTGAATAGCTACTTGGCCTAAAAAAGAACCATCCCTAATGCATGTTCCCTAGTTAGCCACATTGAGCCTAATTGGCCTATTGTTTCTTGATGACCTTATGTTATAAGCCAAAAAGCTGAAAAAACCATGTTAACCCAATCTTAGGATTAGGAGAGCATGGAAGCTTAGAAAGAGAAGGGTTGTAAGAAACTAAGTTTGGGGTGGCTACAAGGTTTGATATGTCATTATGGGTTGAGAAAAAGAAGAAAAAATAAAGGTTGAAACCCAAGGCAAAAAGAAAAAAAAAGAGAAGAAAAAAAAATTTGCCAAAAGAAAAGGGGCAAAACAAGAAGCTTAGCAAGGAAAGGGTTGTAGTCACCCGAGGCAAAAAGAAAAATGGAAAAAGGAATTTGAGTGGAAGATGTGTCAAAATGCTCATGCTCTCTTAGTTCCTAGGGACTTAAGCCTAGTATCCTTGAATATCCTACCCTCAGCCAGGCCCCACTACAACCTTTAAAAGACCTTTTGATGTTGCATGCATGTTTTCGTGGGAACTATTCTTGAGATGAAAATCAAATTCATGGGAAGTGCTTTTGAAACGTGAAATTGAGTGAAAAGTTGATAGCCTAGACAAATTGAGCGAATGAGTGAAATATTACATGCCCTTGTGAGGAAGGCAATTGTTTGAAATTGGTGATCTCCCTTTTGTGTGTAACTTTGATCCTCAACTTAGATTAATGATTGCATGAATGATGAAGTTCTCAATTGTTTAAAGTAAATGAATGTGGGGATTACATTGAAGCAATGGGGGAAATCATTGAAGAAAAACTGTTTTGTTAAGATTGCGTGAAATTTGTGCGAAATCGATTGAATCCTTTAAGCTTGCCAAGTCTTGAGTCTTTTTTTGAGTTTTAGCTTGCTCGGGGACAAGCAAGGTTTAAGTTTGGGGTGTTTTGATAAGCCTCTGGCTTATCTAGTTTTATAACTAGATAGATTGTGGTTTATGTGCTAATTATTCGAGTTCAATATCGTTTTCGCCCAAATTTGGATTGATTTGTCCTCAAGCAACATTTTGAGTCTTTTGAGTAATTTTAGGATATTTTAGTTAATTTTGAGTCAAATAAAGCATTTACTGCTATTGTATAGTTTCAGGTTAAGGGGAAGCACTTTGAGTCAAGAAAACAGTGGAAATTGCCATTCTGGAGACACTCGCCACGCGAGCCTGAAGACCAGCTTAGCAGCAACAACCATCCTTTCTGTCTCGCCTCGCGAATCCTGAAGACCCTGAAGGACAGAGACCATCACGGCCTAGCCGTGATGAAGGTCACGGCTGTGACAGACTAGAGTTTGAAGTCTCGCCACACGAACATCATCTCGCCTCGCGAAAGTCCAATTTTGAAAGCGCGCCATTTACAATATTAGTGTCGCGAGCGCGTGCAGAATCTGAACTCTATATATTGCTGTTTTAGGGCAGAAACGAAAGCTTTTGGTTCTCCACTGGTTTTGTAGCGTTTTCTGGACGAATTCTTGTACTTCTGGAGCTGCGTCTCCCAGTTTCTTTTTCTTTTGTACAATGGTGATTATGTCTGATTGTTTGTGCGTTGTCACGGGCATGAGGAACTAATCCCCTCGTCTAAGGGATCAATGAAACCACCCATGGCGGTGTAGCAATTCAATGTGATGTATGTTTCTCTCCCTTTTCTCAATTAATGTTTGATAATTCTGAATGTATTGCGTTGATCATATGCTTGCGTGATTGACTAGTTAAACGTGTTGAGGCTTAGGAGGCAATTCGCGTTTTAGAACTTGAATTGGGAACATCGACCGATTATTGCACGAGAGTGAATAGGAGATCGGTGCAATCTTGTAGGAACCAGATTTAATAGAGTTTGATGATTGGGTTATGAGACCTAGTAAGTAATTAATTCAATCGTTGAATACGTCCTATTGAGCACGACAGTGGATTTAGGAGAATTTGGGGGTCCTGGTTGACATTGTAATTGAACTTAGGGAGGAATTCATCATCACTTGGGTACTATGCATGATTGGGTAGGTGGATTTGAGACCTTAGATATTTTAATTTCTGATTTTAATAATTTAGCTCTACTAGATTTGTTAATTTAGATTGCGATCCTATATTCTCTCTCCCTTCAACCTCTTGATTTTGCTTGATCGAACGTATCGAATTTCCTGCGAATTGGTAGAATTGGTAGCCCAATCCCTGAGTTCGACCTTGGTAAATTCTTACCGTGTTTTTATTACTTACGACGACCCGATACACTTGCCGGTGACTCAACAGATACTTTAGAAGCTTTAGTTGATACTTTATGATGTGTCTGATGGACATATCCAATACCTTCTTTGTTAAGAGAGTGCCTCTGACAGCCAATCAGCTTAGTCAGATTATCTCTACCATTAACAAATTTGGCAAGATCAGAAGTGAGCTCTTCCACTTTCTGTTGAAGTTTTTCAACTTCTTCAGATGGTGATGTTTCACTTGAGATCTTAGCTTCATTAGACTTTTCAATCTTTAGCTCACTGTTCTCTTTAGCCAGCTTCTCACACTCTTGAGATTTCTGTTTATGCTCACTGGTGAGCTTTACATACTCTCTCTTGAGGGATTTGAAGGCCTTTGATAAGCCGTTGGATTCCTCTAGCAACTTCTCATAGGCATCAAGTAATTCCTCATAGTCAGGATGTACCTCATCGTCTGAGTCTGAGTCAGTGTTGGACATCAAATAGAGATTGACTTCTTCCTCTGTTTCTTCATCAGAAGATGTTGACTCCAGATCCTCCCAAGTAGCTATCATTGTTGACGAATCTAGGCAAGTATACCTAGTCGTACAAGTAATACGGTGGTGAGACCGATATCGTTCCCACGAGGATCAGTTGCCAATTACCAATTCACAAGTCAACAACTATCTAGACTAAACGTTGGCATGAAAGAAAATATCAAAACATAAAATAAAGAAACAAAAGCAATAAAATATTTTTGGTCTTTTAGGAACTTTTATCAAACACTTGGAGTGCAGAAAGAGGTGTTGGGATTAAACTTCACCAAACCTTAGCCTCATGCAATACCAAGACCACCAATCCAGTTTATGCTTCAAATATTAAAATCAATCCACTAGATTACTCAAACCCTAATTCCTTAGGTGGAATGAGCCTAAGTCCACTAATTAAACCCTAATTCCTTATGTGGCCTAATTAGGAATTTGCATTAAGAGTAAGGATTACACGATTAATAATAAACCAAAATCCACTCCTAGATGCAAGGTTTATTAGGTGATTAATTCCAGATCAAGAATTGATAAGAACGTCCCCATTGCAAATCAAATCTCAAAATCAATTCATGCATGGCCAAGCCACAAAAAGCATTAAGCGAAGGAATTAAACACTAATAGAGAAGGCATAAACATGGATTAATAAATCAACGCGATTACATGTTATTCAGTTTAGCTACATCTAATCCCAACAAAAAGGGAATTTAGCTACTCATGTTCATAGAAACTACAAAAGAGAAAGGGAGAAGAGAATAAGAAAACTCCATGAAGAATCCTCCAATCTTCTTCCAGTCCAAGAGCAGAGAAAAACCACCTTTTAGGGTTCAGATCCTTCCCCCAGCCGCAAGCCTCCAAGTCCTCCTAGGGTAAAAGTGCTCCTAGGGTAAAATTCCACCAGAGAAGATCCCTTCTGTTCTGCCCAAAGGCCCTATTTATAGATTAGGCACGCGTCACGGTTCTGATGGCCATCACGGCCAGGCCGTGACGTGTTCTGCTTGGCGCGCTTTCAAATTTTGGTCTGTCACGGCGGTGACACTCATCACGGGCAGGCCGTGATCGGTTCTGTCTGGTTCAACTAGCATGTCACGGCCGTGATGGGCATCACGACTAGGCCGTGACAGCTTCTGACTTTTGCCTTCTGCTCTGCTTGATCATGGTCGTGATGGTCATCACGGCCAGGCTGTGATGGGCTCTGTTTGGCTCATTTTCTTCACCTTTCAAGCTCTATCTTCATCCAAGCTCCATCATGGTTGATTTTGAGCATTTTATCTTTAATTTCTGCAAAACAACATCACAACACCGCCTTACCCTTTCCAAGATAAAAACTAATAAAAATCAAACTAAATATGCCTAAACTATATGAAAATGCATGCAAAAATGTACATGAATTATGATGTGAAATCACACTATCAATCATTCCTTTCTTCTTCTTCTTGAAGAATTTCTTAAAATGGGCCTTCTTGAGTTGAGGACATTCAGCCTTGATGTGACTAGGCTTATTGTACTCATAGCAGACAATTGGACTTTGGTCTATTGAAGTGGATTCTTTGAAGTTCTTGTCCTTGTTGAACCTTCTGAATGGCTTATCCCTCTTGAACTTCTTTTTCTGTAGGAGAAGCTTTATCTTCTTGGTCGGGAGAGACAGTTCTTCATCACTCTCAGAATCCTCGTGTTCAGACAGATCGGCATCACTAGATGACTCGTCTACCTTGAGAGCCTTGGAAACTTTTGCTGACTTTTGATCAGCTTTCAGAGCAATTGACTTGCCCTTCTTTGGTGCAACTTCATCTCCAAGTTCTTGCTCATGAACAGTGAGTGTTCCAAGAAGTTCATCCATAGTCAAGGCGGTGAGATCCTTTGCTTGAGAGATAGTAGTGACCAAAGGTCTCCACTGTTTAGGTAGACTTCTCAGAATCTTTCCAACCTTCTCAGCATTGGTATAGACTTTGCCAAGATATTTTAAACTGTTGAATATAGTTTGAAATCTTCCTATCATTTGAGCAACAGATTCTCCTTCCTCCATGACAAATAGTTCATACTTTATGACAAGTATGACAATCTTTGACTCTTTGACTTTGGTTGTTCCTTCATGTGTGACAGCTAAAGTGTCTCATATTTCTTTGGCAGAGTCACAAGCACATACCTTCTCAAACTCCTCAGGACTGAGAGCACAAATGATGTTATATCTAGCTTTGTGGTTCAACTCTCATTTTGTCTTTTCTGCAGTAGTCCACTGAGCTTTTGGTTTGTCAGTGTTATCATCATTCTTGGGAATGAATGGACCATCTGTAATGACATCCCAAAGATCAGAGTTTGTAGATAGAATGAACCATTGAACATCTTTTCTGTAGGAGAAGCTTTATCTTCTTGGCCGGGAGAGACAGTTCTTCATCACTCTCAGAATCCTCGTGTTCAGACAGGTCGGCATCACTGGATGACTCGTCTACCTTGAGAGCCTTGGAAACTTTTGCTGACTTTTGATCAGCTTTCAGAGCAATTGACTTGCCCTTCTTTGGTGCAACTTCATCTCCAAGTTCTTGCTCATGAGCAGTGGGTGTTCCAAGAAGTTCATCCATAGTCAAGGTGGTGAGATCCTTTGCTTGAGAGATAGCAGTGACCAAAGGTCTCCACTGTTTAGGTAGACTTCTCAGAATCTTTCCAACCTTCTCAGCATTGGTATAGACTTTGCCAAGATAATTTAAACTGTTGAATATAGTTTGAAATCTTCCTATCATTTGAGCAACAGATTCTCCTTCCTCCATGACAAATAGTTCATACTTTATGACAAGTATGACAATCTTTGACTCTTTGACTTTGGTTGTTCCTTCATGTGTGACAGCTAAAGTGTCTCATATTTCTTTGGCAGAGTCACAAGCACATACCTTCTCAAACTCCTCATGACTGAGAGCACAAATGATGTTATATCTAGCTTTGTGGTTCAACTCTCATTTTGTCTTTTCTGCAGTAGTCCACTGAGCTTTTGGTTTGTCAGTGTTATCATCATTCTTGGGAATGAATGGACCATCTGTAATGACATCCCAAAGATCAGAGTTTGTAGATAGAATGAACCATTGAAATCTATCTTTCCAATAGTTGTAGTTTTCTGCATTGAAGTAAGGAGGTCTGGTTAGGGAAGCTCCTTCAGTCTGGTGACTTCCACTTGAACTAGCTCCAACAATCATGTCTATTCTTCAGGACCTTTTACCTCAACACTGTTAGATGCTCAACCCAGAGGCTGAGCTCTAATACCAACTGAAATAGACAACTATAAACACGAGAAGGGGGGTTGAATTGTGTTTATCAGAATTTTAACAAAGTTGAAATCTTTTCGCAAACAGAAGCTTAGTTCAGAGACAAGCACACCACTTGAAAAACGGATAAGAAAACTAAGGCAACTAAAGAGTTTAAGGAAAGAGAGACACACAGTTATTTATCCTGGTTCACTCTTCAAAGCAAGGAGCTACGTCCAGTCCTTGGCAGCACCAAGATTTATCTACTATAACTGATCAGGTTACAGACTCTAAGTATTGTTTGCACACCTAGCCTCTTCAGGCTCCAAGACAAGTGTTCTTTGCACACCTAGCCTCTTCAGGATCAAGACAAGTATTCTTTGCACACTTAGCCTCTTTAGGCTCACTCAGGTTTGTTTGAGAGATTTGGTTTGTAATAAATACAACTTCATATAAACAGATCTATCACTAACACTCAATGGTTTAAATGTAAAGCTTAGAATGCGTAATAACTTCAAATGATTGAAGAATACAGAATGAAAGAATGAAGATATTAATGCGCAGAGTAATGGCTCTTTAATGCTTTGTGTATTCTCTATTCCCTATGCTTCATCTTCAATGACTTCTGTATTTATTGTCTTCAAGCATTTAGTATCCGTTAGAGACATTTCCTCAGATGTTGGCTTCAAGCAGAACTTCATTAAATGCAATAGAGTTGTTCTGGGCAGCCATTAATGCAATAGGAACGTTGGTTGTACTCTAACATGAAGGATCATGGCTTTATGCATCGTGATACAGCCATATCAGAGTTGTGCAGAGAGATTTTTGTACTTTGCTGATTACAATTCCTTTTTCGTGTAAGGACCAGAGGTACTAGGGAATAAATTGGAAGCATTCTTTAACTGGTCTTTGGTTCTGATAACTGAGGTTACTTGAGAGAGTAACTTCTGACTTTTCTTGATTCTGGTTCTTGAAATAAGATTCTGATAATTCTTATAGAATTCGCGTTCATAAGATAAGCGCACCCATCTTGAAAATAACCGCGTCCATCTAGCCATTTAAGATTTTACATTCGGACGAGCTAGTAGACGAGCTCCATATGCCACGTCATTGGACGAATACTCCTTTAACTGGTTGAACGTAACCTAGTAGACGAGCTCCATATGTCACGTCATTGGATGAATACTCCTTTAACTGGTTGAACGTAACCTAGTAGGTGAGCTCCATATGTCATGCCATTGGACGGAGCTTTTCATTAAGGACTTAACAAGTCCAAAGACTTGTGTGGACGAACACTTCTGTTACCTTAGTGGACGAGCACTTCTATCACTTCAGTGGACGAGCACTTCTATCATTTCAGTAGACGATCGCTTCTGTTACTTTAGTAGACAAGCGCCTCTGTTACTTAAGAGGACGAGCTCTTCTGTTGCTTAAGTGGACGAGCTCTTCTGTTTACTTAAGCGGACGAGCTTTTCTGTTACTTAAGTGAACGAGCGCTTGTATTACTTCATTGGATGGATGATTCTTATAGTTTTAATCTGCACACTAGATAAACAGATTAGCAACCAATATGAAGTTTAGTTAAATCATTAACCAATGTTTATTTCTCATCAAAACTTAGGGAAATGCACATCAGACATTTTAGAGACTTAACATGAGATGCTCGAAAGTTTATAATTTAATTTTGCATAATATCAAAATTTATATGTCTTCTCTAAGTATTGGGTCAACTTAGTTCCAACTTGATCATTAGTTAGGTCATATCAAAGTCATACTTTTGTTTTGGGGGGGTTTTTTTTGGTGGGTGGGGGGGGGGGGGGGGGGAAAAAAAAATTAAATTATGTTTATAAGTTAAGACGTGACAATCACTCACTTAAAATAAAAAATTACATATATCCATGCTCGATGAATAATGGTTGTTGCCCATCATATAGTCAACATTAAATTATGTTTATAAGTCAAGACGTGGCAATCACTCACTTAAAATAAAAAATTACATACATCCATACTCGATGAATAATGGTTGTTGCCCATCATATACTATTTCATAGCTCTCATATTTGTTAAGATGATAGAATCATTATATGCTAAAATGAAATAAAAACTGTGTAAATATAAAAGATGGCGATTAGAGGGTCGCTAACATTACTTTCCCCCTCATGTCAAAAAAAAAAAAAATACTTCCCCCTCTACATGCAACATAACTTATCGATAGTAAGGAAAAATTAAAGGACAAGAATTACTTCAACTCATGAACAAAAGAAATAGACGTAGACAATACGTTATAAAACAGTATCAGAGGCGCTTGAAGAATTACACCTGCCCAAAACCAAATCCATCTAAAAGAAATAGAGAATTTGAGCACTCCACGAAGCAAAGGAAGCCGATCAAGCAAAGCAACACTGTCCAAAATCTCTGGTGGCTACTCCATACAGCCAATAGAGAAAATCAAAATTGAGAAAAATTTGACAAAAAAACATCTTCACTAAACTCCAAACACCCACCCCATCTTCTATCAGCCACCAAAACACAAAGGCGTCTACGTGTACAATTCCACAACCACTTTTATCATTATATTTTCACTTATTCAAAACCAATCACAAATTCACAATAACACACACACACCACAATATAACCCTCATAGCAAAAAAATCCCACTCTTCTCTCTCTCTGCATCTTCTAGCAATGGGTCCGATCGTGTTAACCCAGTTGGCCACTGGTCTGAGCGTCCTGGCCGGAGCGGTTCTGGTGAAGTCAGTCATGGACCGGAACCCCATGGCCGGACCCTTCCCCCGCTGCCCAACGTGCAACGGAACCGGTCGAGTCACGTGCCTGTGTTCGCGTTGGTCTGACGGTGACATCGGGTGCAGAACATGTGCCGGTTCGGGCCGCATGGCTTGCAGCAATTGCGGCGGAACCGGAACCGGTCGGCCCATGCCCGTTAAAATTGCAATTCGGTCGCCGAACCGCCCTTCCTAGTTAGACCGGTTTGGTTGTTCTTTCTTAAAAGTCTCTTCTATTAGCGTTAGATTCCAATTCCCAACCCTCTCTTCACCTGAGATAAGATTTTTATAGTTTTTTTTTTCCTCATCCCAAATCAATCTAATATGTTATTGTTAATGTAATATATTTGCATGATGGATGATAATTGTAACAGAGACGGGAGATTATTGGTTTGTATTCACAACACTGTAATTAGATTCTTATAAAATTATAGAATTTTACAGCGATGGGAATATGTTGTAGAATAATACTTATTACGCGTTATGCTTGGATGTGCAAATGTATTAGTGACTTGCTGCAATCACATGCCGAAAATTAATACAAAATGGAAGACAGTTTTCTAGTGTATGTATGTAGTGTAGGATCTCATTAACAAAGGCCCTAACTGAGTTTATTTTGCTTCCATCCTCGAGAAAGTTATTCACCTGATGAACTAACAAATTATGGATTGATATGCTAACCATGAACTGAAGAGGGTGAGTAAGTAATTAATGTCCCTTTAAAGGGAGTTTTGTTTATGAAATAAGACACTAAAAGTGTATCAACCGTTAATTTAATAAAGTTTAGGGATCTTAACTCACCAAGTGTCTGTTTGTTTTAATTTTTTTCCACTGCAAACGGTGGAATTCCGCATTCCAATGCACTTATGTAGGAAGCTCGATTTTGTCACTTTCTATGAACGCAGTTTATAACGCTAGTTGGTGTTGAAAAGAATTTTAAACCAACAGGCACTAAATAAGATATATCTTTATATCTTTATTTTTGTTGTTTTTGATAGGATATCCTCGTAGACATAGCTCATAACTAGGGGTAGCGATGGGTATGGGTAGACCCGCGAACCCGGTCAACCCAACCCAACCCAACTCAATCTCACACATATTTGTGGGTTGGTTAAGATGATTGGGTCTGGTTGGGGAAAAACACAAAACCCATAAAATATGGGTTGGATATTGGGTTTCAGAATTTCAAACCAACTGAACCCAATCCACGTTACTTAGTTTTGTGTTGGTGATTGTTGAGTGTTGATGACTTTTACTCTTTCGTTGTAATAATTTAGACTTTTAGATGATGATTGTTAATGATGTTAGACTTCTAGTTCATGATTGTTGATGTAATTTAAAGTTTTAAACATGTATATTTGTGTTTTTTGTCATTTTGTCATGTTTTATGCCCGGACAAACCCATAGACCCTACCCAACCCGACCAAAAAAGTAACATCTGTGTTTTCTTATTAGACCCGAAGACCCACCCAACCCAACCCATAAATAGTCGGGTTGGTTCGAGTTTCATGATTTTTTTCGACAAACCCAGCCCAACTCACTCACCTTTGGATGGATTGGGTGCCAAAATCTATTAAACCCAACCCGATCCATGGTCACCCCTACTCATAATCGTGAGACTAATCCTTAGGCCAGTTGTGGTGATTAAGAGTCCGTTTGTTTTAGATTTTGATAGAATTGATTTTGGTATAATTGATTTTGGAAGAATTGATTTTGAAAAAATCAAGGTTAAAAAAATTGATTTGTGTTTGATAACAATATTTTAAAAGTAAATCTAGAAGAATTGATTTCGTTTGGATGATAAAGTAAAATCACTTTTGAAGCGTAAATATGTAGAATTTTGTGGGTCCTACGTCTAGGAACAATTATTTCCAACGGAAAAGCTAAAATTTTTTGCTTCCACAAAACTCAGTTTTGCCACCAGAATCAATTATTTCAAATCAATTTTACACACAAACCCTTCAGTTACTGTAGCAACTGGGGTTTGGGTGCTCAAACGACGTTTCAATAGCTAACCAAACATGCACTAAGTAAAGATCTCCTTAAAGTGATGATTTCAGGCTTCGAACTCTTGACCTCACAAGTAAATTTTGCCTTAAATCACAATCCAATTTCACCGCGACCAACCACCCTTACGTAGATATATCATACACCTTTATTTACTCACATATACATATATTTTTTTTATTTTGATCATATCTACATAACCTTATTTTTTAAACACGTACACTTTAACTATCCTCCATGAGCATATGTGAATTATGTGGGTTATCAACTAGTGAGGAATTGTTTGTCAGGAAGCATTTTCCTATTCCTAGTAACTTGCAATACTCGAAAATGAGTGTTTTGCCTTGCTTAGGGATAACAATGGGGTGGGTTGGGTATGGGTAGTAGTTCCTCCCACTCGCCCTGCTGGATGGAAATCCGTCACATATCCGCCTCATATCTACACGAGTATTCATGAGTTGGGTTTGAACGAATTTTATGACTATACGTGGACATTCACATATATCTATGGATGTTAATAAATTACAAAAGGTACTACATATTTTCAGAATTAAAAATGAAGACAATATATATGTAATAATAGTGCTAATACCTACCAACCCATATGTATAGTATATTATTTTAACTAGAACAAACAAAATAATCATAGCATAAATGTTAGTAAATCTCAAATCATCGTATAGAAATTTTAGTATCTATGATGTATATTTAAGTAATTTCAATATCGGATACGAATGCCCGTGAGAACGAGCACCTTAGTACTTGCACCCGCTCCATTCATAAGCGGGCAAAGAAAATATTAATTTATTCTACCTGTGGGTATCCATTAAACTACCTACCTCGAGCCTGTTGCGGATTTTATTCGTGGGAATGGATAAAATTGTCATCTCTGCCCTTGCCCCCACCTCTCAATATTCCATGTCATTTACATCAAAGACCAAACTAATGCAACATGTTTGGTTTGAGTTATGATATTTGACCATCCAATTTCAGACACCGTATGTATTTATCTCTATCTCTTACTTATGTTTTTATCTTCTTTATATACACGCATCCCAAAAATACTCCAAAAAACCAAAGTTGATGTTCAAATATAATTTCTCTTTGGTTTAGATTAACATGAACGCGAAGGCATGTTTTTATCGTTTCGAGGCAACTTTTTTAGCTTTTGATCGAAGCTCCAATTTGGATTTAAACGACTATTGGTGTTGATTTTCTTTTACCAACATTTTTTGTATCTATGAGTCTGGATTCTCTCCCGCTGAAGCCTCTACAACGCCTCTCCATCGATTTGATCTGGGCCGTCCATTCAGATCCGATGGTCCAGATTAAATACCATTTTATAAAAATATAAATAAATAATTCCCAGATCTGTTCTCCAACATTAAATATCCTGTTTGGTACTTGAAATTATTAGTAGTATCAACTTGGTCATTGAAATCATCGAAATTCCAAATTAGTTCCTAAAATTATAAAACCATAATCAACTTTGTCCCTCTGTTAAAAATCGTATGAATTATGTTGACTTTAAATTTACTATATCAGATACTTAGGGTGCGTTTGGGTAAACAACTTAATTAAGAGCTTATCACATAAGATCTTATCGCATAAGAGTTTATGCCATAAGTGCTTAAAGAAAGAAAAAGAAAGAAAGGGGCATGAGAGGATTCAAATAGTGAAAAACACGGAGAGGATGTTTAGTGCATAAGCTCTTACGATAATTTCATGTTTTCTCCAAGTGACTTATGAAAATAAGTCAAAAACTCCTTATGGGATGACATAAGTTATAAGCTCTGCCATATAAGAGCTTATGTCCTCATATAAATCAAAATAAACTTAAATAAACTCTTCCAAACACCACCTTAATTGATATTAAGTCAGTAAATTAAATAATCAAAATGATACTAACTTACCATTAAAGAGTCCTCTTGAAATTTTGATAATTTCAAATTTCAAATTTCAAATACCAAACATTTTCAGGGGGTGTTTACTCGCTCTCCAATTTCGAACCCTTCTCCCTCGACGTACACCCACCACCGCTCCCACGTTGGACAGCGCCGCCACTCACCTTCGCCGCCATCCATCCCGCCTCCGTCGTGTTGGAGACATCAATCGTGGTCCCGGTTCCTTCTCTCTCACCGTCGAGTAGCTCTCCGCTGTGGTTCCTTCATCGCCGCCTCGCCGTGCACCGAGACGTCCACCACGTTTGCCACTGCGCCTTTGCCATTCATTGTTCAGGTTAGGGTCCCTCTGTTCTTCTCATTTCTGTTGGATTTTTCTTGTTCTTTCTCTTAATGTCTAGATCTGGATTTTGCCATTCTTTGTTCGTTGTTCATTGTCCATTGTTTTTCTCCATTCACTATGTTTCCTGATGTAGCTCAATCTTCCCACTTGGTAAACTGTGTATTTGAGTTGGGAAGATTGGGACTGTTACTGTGTATTTGAGTTTTGAAGATTGAGCTACTTGTAATTAGCTGTTTTGAGTTGTGAAGATTGGGACTGTTACTGTTTCTGTAATATTTTTTTGACAAAACGTGGATGAAGCTCTTGATTTGTGCTTTCCCTTATCCTTTTCCATTTTTACTTTGTTTTTCGGGTAATTTTTTTCTTTCTATGGTTTATCTGCAAGCTAGACGGACGCGGGCCAGCTAATAGTGGCCAATATGGCCCGGCCTGGCATCTTTCCAACCCCGCCACAATCGTCCCTTTTCTTTAGGCTATGTTTGGGAGTTTTGAATGGGATGTAGTGGATTGGTTAGTAATGGAATTGTTAGTAATAGAGTGGAGTGGGAAGGTTAAATCATACCAATCCATTGTTCCGAAGTTTAATAATGGAATGGAAGAAAATCTCAACCCCCAATTTGGAGGATATGAAAATGGGAGGTTTTGAGTAGGATGGAGTGGTTTGGGTAACCATCCTCAACCATCCCACTACATTAATGAAAGAACTCCCAAACAATGGGTTAACTTCTTTTCACCACCCCACTCCATTACTAACCATTCCACTCTATCCTCCCAAACATATCAGAATAAGATCCCGTCGTTCTCACTATCTCTTCCCCTCTCGCAAGGAGCACAACCCAAAGATCCACCGCGGTAACCTCTCTGCGCCTAACTCCACCATCGTGCCACCCGCCACCTAAGCGCACCAACTCCAGCCTCCTTTTCACCGCACGGGATTACGCCACTTGAGCGACCTTTTCCTCTCGAGCCATTCAGGTTTTGCGGTCTGTGAGGTAGAGTAATTACTTGATGGGTACTTTCTAGAATCGTAGAAGCTTTTTCTATTGCCGACGTTGCTTCACTGTGCTATATTTTGAGTCTCTGTCTCGCTCGCTCCCACATTTTCCACTCTCACTGATCTCAGCTGCTGGTTTTATTTTTCCCTCTAACTGGCCATTACCCACTAATCTATGAAGCACCGACTCCGACACGGACACCTTGACACGACACCGACACCGGGAAGCGGCTAATGTCCAAAACATAGGACACTGGGACACCGCTTATATATATATATATATATATATATATATATATATAATTCTTAAATTTGGGTTTGGGCCTAACTCAACCCCAAAAGCTAGCTTGTAAGGTGAGGATTGCCCAAGCTTTATAAGCACTACTTAGGTCATATCTCTAGGCGATGTGGGACAAACACACCCCTCATACTCAGCACAATGAAGGTGCTGGTGTGGCTGCAATGAAGGCAGCACAAAGTTGTCGCAATTAAGGCGACTAGGGGCAGATCGCAATTAAGGCGGATTTCCAACACACCCCCTCATGCCCAGACCCAATGGGCCTGGAGCGTGGATGATGCGGGCAATCCAACAACGGATCTAGGATAGGCTCTGATACCATCTTATAATTTGGATTTGGGCCTAACTCAACCCCAAAAGCTAGCTTGTAAGGTGAGGATTGCCCAAGCTTTATAAGCACTACTTAGGCCATATCTCTAGGCGATGTGGGACTAAACACACCCCTCATACCCTAGACAATGAAGGTGCTTTGGTGGTCGCAATGAAGGCAACACAAAGTTGTCGCAATTAAGGCGACTAGGGGCATCATAATTAAGACGGATTTCCAATAATAATATTTAAATATAAACAATTGAACACCATAAGATTTGAATATTCATTTCAAAAGATAACTTTGAAGCATTACTACATCACATCTTTCCAATGATAATGAGTCTCACAAAAAATAATAAGAGACATCATTATACAATTTAAGCACTTTGTGTCTTAGCAAAAAGATTCCTACATATGATCAAACATATCTTTCACCTTTAAGCTATACAAAAAAACTAAGAAATGATCTAATCTATTTAAGGTCCTTCACCCCCTTCTTGATCAACATCATTGAAGAAAACAACCTCAAGGTCCGGTTCATCTAGAGACAGATTGGCAACTTCAAGAATTCCACAATCATCAAGTGCTCCAAAATCATCTCCTCCAATGTCCCACATTTTAGTTTCATCATTAAGATATTGTGGAGAATTTCTTGAAAGGAGTCGAAGATTGCTATGAACAAATACTAAATCTTCCGCCCTATGTGGTGTCATCGTGTTTCTCTTTAAAGAAAGGATGAAGGAGTATGTACTCCAATTCCTTTCACAACATGAAGACGAACTAGGTTGCGCAAGTAGCTTAAGGGCAACCTTTTGAAGGATTGGAGCAAAAGTACCATGAGTTAGCCACCAAGTCTTTGCATCCATTTTGCCTCTATCACTTAGAGAATCAAGATCATCAAAACCTTGTCTTCCGTCCGAGAAGTTGGCAAACTCTACATTCACTTGTCTTCTTACATCATCATCGATAAAGTACCTTTTGAAGCATTTCACTCTTTCACGAGTGAGTTCTATGTCTTGATGTGGAGGAATTCTATTAATCTCTTCACTTAGCCATTCATGATTATAACACCTACAATTAAAAAAATACACACATATTTATATATAAACTTGTTGCATAATCCTAAAAAATATGTAACTAAAAAAGTATCGAGTTAATCACCTTGGATTTAGAGAATGAGCTAAACAATGTAGAGGAGTGCTACTCTTTGTCCACTGATCTAGTAAAATGGAGTGCACTACTTCATAAAAAGTTGATCCTTCACCCTCCTCCTTTTGTTCATGTCGATATATGACCTTCTTCACTTTTTCAATCATTGAATCCCACATTTCATACACTAGGTGGAGAGATGAAGCATCCGTATCAGCTTTTCTAAGAACATCATAGATAGGGTCGGTGAAGGAAAGAATGTAATCAACCTTATCCCACCAAATATCATCTAACAATGTATCCATCACAAGTTTAGATTTCCCAACATCATCTTCCTTGTAAGAAGACCATTGATCACTAATGACCATCTCTTGGAGTCCTTTCTTCAATTGTTTAAACCTCTTGAGCATAACTATAGTCGAGGCAAATCGTGTTGGAGCAATGGAAAGCAACTTCAATGAATTGAATGAATTGAAAATGGATAATCTCATAGAGTGGCCCATGATGAAGTTTTTGATGAGCATGGCATCTTCTGCAATTTGAGTGATCCAAGAACATTCATGATAAGCAACATTGTTTTTTTTTTTTTCTGTATTCTTGGCTGCACATATATTCTTCAAAGCAAGATTTAGTGTATGCACAACACCAGGAGTCCAATAAATATAAGGAAATTCAGCCTCAATTAATAAACCAGCCGCCTTACAAACAGGTGCATTATCTGTCACTACTTGAACCACATTTGAGGGCCTAACCTCATTACATCTCTCATTTGCTTGGCAATGAAATCCTTGTCTTTTACCTCATTTGAACAATCAAAAGCCTTTAGAAACATTGGCCTATTCTCACTAACAGCCATGAAATTAATAAGAGGCCTTCTTTGGGGGTCACTCCATCCATCACTAACAATGCTCACACCCTTTTGAGGCCATGTATCTTTAATTGGCTTCAATAACTTCTCCACATGTCTTCGCTCATTCATAAGCAATGTTGTCCTTAGTTTATTATATCCTGGAGGTTTGTAACCACTGACACAGTGGTTGGCCGCATAGGAAAATGCTTCCCTATAATGAGGGTTTCTTGCTAGATGAAATGGAAGCCCCGAAGAGTAAAACATCCTCGCAATCTCAACATCAAGTGTCTCTCTAGCATACATATTGAAAGCCTTTTCTATAGGAGATGATGTCTTTCTCTTTTTTGGATCAATTGAGGATGGATCAGAAACTGGAGGCAATGAAACAGATCTTGATTTTGATTTCTCTACCTTCAACGTAGCCTCATTGTCTATCTTCTTCAAATCAACAAGTTTGGCACTTGTTATTTTTTGACATGCTCTGACTCCTTTTCCTGTAATCTTCAATAAGTGTCCCCTTACTCTAGTGTAAGAGCCATTGAAAATCAAATCACAGAGATTACATTTGAGTTCATAGTTTCCTCCACCACCACCTACACCTTTTATCTTAGTAACATAACTCCATAGAGGTTTGGTGTCATCTTCTTGCTTTTTGGCTTGACTAGAACTAGAAGCACTCATATCTACAACTATTGAATTTAAAAAAAAAAAAATACAACTAATGGAACACATCAAAAATCAAAATAATAACAAAGATCCAATCACCCAATTAACAAAGATCTGAAAGAAGTTAGGGCAGTGTTCCGGGTCTTCAACACGGATAAAAGACACCAAAATAGTAACAAAGACACCAATACAACAACAAAGACACTAATAATAAGAAGAAAATGCCCATGTGTAGCAATAAAATGCAAAGTAACTAAGAGTGTAAGACTAACCTAGGGCAAGAAACTTCAAATCGATTGAGGAGAAGCCACAAAATAGTAGGACTGTCTCAGGAGCAGCACCTGCCATGGAGGACATATGACGTGTGAACAGAAGCAAAAAACAGAGGTGTGGGAGCCTAGAAAACAGGGCGAAGTAAAAGAACAAAAGAAGGAATGTGTTTCGTACCTATGCCGGGATGGAGAAGACGGTGGTGCGACTTGCCGTGCGGGACAAGGGACGAAGGACGAAGAAGGATGGCGGTGCCGTAACAGAGAAGGCGGCGAACTTTGTTGTGCGAGAGCGAGACGCAGTTACTGGGTCGTGTCGTATAAGAGAAGAAGGCGGCGAACTTGCTGCATGTGGGAGAGAGACGACGGCGGTCTTGCGGGACGGGAGGACAGCGATGAACTCTCCTTGCTGTGCGGGACCGTCGGGAGAGAGGAAAGAATGGCGATGCAGAGATCAAAGAGAGGAAAGAAGAACGAAGACAGAATAAGGCAAGAAGCGTATCGAGTAAGCTTAACGTTTCAATTCCTTTTATTATTTTTTTTTAAAAAATCGATTTTTTTTAAAAATTGGCCCAGCAATGTCCAAAACGTGTCGAGCCAAATATTAGTGTCGACGGCTTCATTTTCCAGTCGTGTCGAAGCCGTGTCGGAGTCGAAAAAAAATGATTTAAAAATTGGACGCCTGCTGAGGGGTGTCGGACGCGTGTTGTACGGGTGTCCGATGAGTGTCCGTGTCGTACGGGTGTTCGACACCCCGACACTGCATAAGGGAGCAGTGTCCGTGCTTCGGACTAATTCTCATTAACTTTAATTTTTTTAATTGTTGTATTATTATTCTTTCTATTCCGGTTTTGATAGTGTTCGAGAGTTAAAAAAAAGTTCGTGGAATTTTGTGCTACTTTTCAGGTCATAACGCTTCCAAAATTCCGCCCTTCGGCTTAAGACCGGTGAGTTGCTTCTTCACATTTTCAGTTTTATACTATTTTTCTTTTTGATGTGATGATTTTTATTTATTTTCTTTTCTTATGAATATGTTGCATATGTTGTTTTTTATAAATTTTGTTTTGCCTCTTAAACTATCCATTTTTCCTCAATAAAGTGATTGAATTTCTTGATTTAGTTTAAGTGGGTAAACAGATTTTGTGTAATTGTGTTTTTACTTGTTTGAACCGTTCTGAATTTACGGAGTTTTTGAATTATTGAGTCACCGGCAAGTGTACCGGGTCGTCGCAAGTAATAAAATAAACACGGTAAGAATTTACCGAGGTCGAACACAAGGATTGGGCTACCAATTCGACTAATTCGCGAGAATGTAGATACGTTTGGTCAAGCGAGGAAAGTGGCTGAGGGGAGAGAGAGTATAGGATCACAATTCAAATTAACGAATCTAATAAAAATCAAGAATTAAAATTCTAAGGTCACAATTCCACCTACCCAATCATGCATAGTACCCAAGTGATGATGTTTTCCTCCCTAAGTTCAATTACAATGTCAACCAGGACCCCCAAATTCTCCTAAATCCACTGTCGTGCTCAATATGACGTATTTAATGATTGAGTTAATTACTTACTAGGTCTTATAACCCTAATCATCAAACTCTATTAAATCTGGTTCCTATAAGGTTGCACCGATCTCCTATTCACTCTCCTGCAATATTCGATCGATGATCCCAATCCAAGTTCTAAAACGCGAATTGCCTCCTAAGCCTCAACACGTTTAACTAGTCAATCACGCATGCATATGATCAACACAATATAATCAGAATTGGAAAACACAAATTGAGAAAAGGGAGAGAAACATACATCACATCGAATCACTACACCGTCATGGGTGGTTTCATTGATCCCTCAGACGAGGGGATTAGTTCCTCATGCTCGTAACCACGCACAAACAATCGGACATAACCACCATTGTAAAATAAGAAAATAAAAGGAGACGCAGCTCCAGAAAACGCTACTAAACAGTGGAGAACCAAAAGCTCCCTAATTCTGCCCTAAAACAACAATATATAGGATTCAGGATCTGCGCGCTCTCACGAGGCGAGCCGACTCTCGCGAGGCGATTATTAAAAATGGCGCGCTTTCAAATTGTACTCTCGCGAGGCGAGAGGATGTTTCGCGAGGCGAGACTTCAATTTCGATCTGTCACACACTGTGACCTTCGTCCACAACTAGGGCCGTGATGGTCTCTCGTCCTCCGTGTCTTCATGATTCGCGAGGCGAGACAGAAAGGATGACCGTTCTTGCGCTTAGCCGTCTTGAGCTTGCGAGGTGAGCTCCCTCTCGTGGGGCGAGTATCTCCAGAATGGCAATTTCCACTGTTTTCTTGACTCGAAGTGCTTCCTTGACTCTAGGAGCTTCACTTCTAACCTGAAACAATAAAAAGAAACAAAAAGTGTAAGTCTACTCAAAATAGACTAAAAACTACAAAAATGTCTAGAACGAGTCAAAGTCTAACTTAGGAACAAAACAAGGCCAAATTTGGGCGAAAAACGAGATTGAACTCGAATAATTAGCACATAAACCACAATCTTACTAGTTATAAAACTAGATAAGCCGAGGCTTATCGAACACCCCAAACTTAAACCTTGCTTGTCCCCAAGCATGCTAAAACTCAAAAAGACTCAAGACTTGGCAAGCTTGAAGGACTCAATCAATTTCGCACAAATTTCATGCAATTTTAACAATACAGTTTCTTCAATGATTTCCCCCCTTGCATCAATGTAATCCCCACATTCATTTACTTTAAACAATTGAGAACTTCATCATTCATGCAATCATTAATCTAAGTCGAGGATCCAAGTTACACACAAGGGAGATCACCAATCTCAAACAATTGCCTTCCTCACAAGGGCATGAAATGTTTCACTCATTCGCTCACTTTGTCTAAGCTATCAACTTTTCACTCAATTTCACATTTCAAGAGCACTTTCAATGAACTTGATTTTCATCTCAAAAATAGTTCCCACGAAAACATGCATGCAACATCAAAAGGTCTTTTAAAGGTTGTAATGGGGCCTGGCTAAGGGTAGGATATTCAAGGATACTAGGCTTAAGTCCCTAGGAACTAAGAGAGCATGAGCATTTGACACATATTCTACTCAAATTCCTTTTTCCATTTTTCTTTTTGCCTCGGGTGACTACAGCTTTTTCCTTGCTAATCTTTTTGTTTTGCCCATTTTCTTTTGGCAAATTTTTTTTTTTGCCTTGGGTTTCAACCTTTATTTTTCTTTTTCTCAACCCAAAATGACATATCACCTTGTAGTCACCCCAAACTTAGTTTCTCACAACCCTTCTCTTGCTAAGCTTCCATGCTCTCCTAATCCTAAGATTGGGTTAACATGGTTTTTTCCAGATGTTGGCTTATAGTATAGGGTCATCAAGAAACCATAGGCTAATTAGGCTCAATGTGGCTAATTAGGGAACATGCATTAGGGATGGTTCTTTTTAGGCCAAGTAGCTATTCAAAGAAAACTGCTCAAATCATTTGATGCAACACATAGACATGCAAACCATGAAGAGATTCAAGCAAATTCGGGAAAGTGCAACTTAAAAGTGATCCACACAATCAAAAACAAAGTTGGAGGCTCAAATCCTCACCTGGACATTTTCGCAAATTGTTTGACCGAGATACAATTCCTAGTGTGTGCACCCCCTCACCCCAAACTTGTCATAAATCAAGCAATCACAATAAAATTCTCAAAGTTCAGTTTTCAATTTTTCACATGGGGATCAGTTTTCTATTTTCAGAACCTAGGGGGAAATCATCAATGGTCAAAATAATTCATGCAATCAATCTATGCTAAATTTTATTAAAATCCAACAAGTTTGCCGACACACATTCATACACATACTCTTGATCTTCTCAAATTATTCAAGAGCGACAAATAAAAACAAAAACACAAACAAAAACAAAAACAAAGAACAAGGCAATTGGTTCCCTCCCCCACACTTAAAGCATACATTGTCCTCAATAAAAGAACACAGATATAAAATAAGAGTGAGGAAAGGAGAGGGTGCTCCCTGATCAAGTTGTAGTGGCCGCTTCCATGCAAAGCTCTTCTATGGTTGCATCCTCATCCAATTGGTCTCTTGGGCACCCCTCTGCTGGGCCAAAGGCCTCTCCTGGAAGAAATCCTGCAAATCAAAAACTTAATTGCAGATTTGCGAGGCGAGAGATCACTTGCGAGGCGAATCTGGAATTCCAACAGATGATGATGCCCAGAATCGTGAGGCTCGCGACGTGAGACAGAAGCGTGAGCAAGCCTCTGAGATTTAGGGCTTCTGTCTCGCGTGGCCATTGTGGATTCGCGTGGCGAATCAAGCTTTTTTTTTTTTTTATATATATATATAAATGAAAATGACAAAAATAAAGAATACCTAGTTTAGGTTGCCTCCCAATAAGCGCTTCTTTAACGTCACTAGCTTGACTTATTAAGAAGCATCCACCTGGATCCCATAGCCTGTGGCATAAGGGCCAAGAGATGCTCATCATGTGAGATCCTCCACCCGGATCCCATGGTTTGTGAAGTGGCACTTGCAGAAGCAATACGACTTTATCCACAATTCCACCTAGCCCATGTGTGAAAACTCCATTGACCTTTACAATTGTGAACTCACTTTCTCCGAGGTCAAATGGTATTTTCACAAGGAAAATTAACAGACGAGTGGAAGGGGCTAACTTTCCAGTGTCCACACATGCATTTAAGCCAACATATTTATCTAATGCGGCAATTTCAGGTTGCTTGGCAAGCATGGTGAAATCCACTACCACATCATCTGCACTTTGATCCATCCCCCCAACCATATTCTGCTCAAACAATGCTTCATGTGGGTATTGTACTAGCCGTTTGCAAATCTCCCCCACTTGCTCCGGTGCCTTGTCACTTGTCAACTCCTCTTTCTCGGGTTGCTCTTCCTCAACATGTGGTTGTTCCGGGGCCTTGTCTTCAATTTCCTGAGAACTAGTTGCACCCCTGTTAGATCCCAACATCCTACCGCTTCTAGTTGTTATGGCATTGCGTTGGTTCTTAGGGTTGTTCTCGGTATCACCTGGGAAAGTGCCTGGGAGACGCTCATTTAGTTGCTTTGCGGGAATGAGCAACTCGCGTCTCTAGATTCTGAATTGCCGCCCCTGTATGAGTTGCCAACTTGTCAATGGCTGTGCTTGTATTGATTGACAACTTCTCAACTGCTGCACTCATCTTCTCAAAAGCCAACTCCCAAGGTTGCCTTCCACCATCAGTTATTTGCAATTGATTAGTCCCTGGAAAAGCCTGCTGAGTGTTGCGTTGATGGATCCCATAGTTTGGCCTCTGACCCTGTTGAGGTTGTTGTTGCCAATTCTGTTGAGGCTGTTACCCGGCTAGACCACCACTAGCATTACTCCAAGCGAAACCCGGATGGTCTCTCCTCATATAACCCCTATTTTGATTCTGGCTGTTCCTCTGATAGTTGTTCTAGGGCACGCTGTCATAGAAATTGTGGCATGAGTCCACATGTTCTCGAGAGAAGTTGAACGGACAGCTCTGAATGTCATGATTTCCATTACAATTATCACAACCCGGAGGCATTCCCTCGTGTATCGCATTAACCTTCTTGTTCTCAGACAAAGCCGCCATTTGCATCTTCAACAGTTTATTTTGCTCCAGAATGGCTTCTATTGCTGCAGAACTGAATCCACTTGAGGTTTCCCTACCACGGTTGTAATCATTGTACGACATCTTCTCCAATAATGCCCATCCATCCTCAGCTGATAAATAAGAAAAGGAACCGCCAGCTGCGGCATCACAATTCATCTGGTAGCGCCCCCTTAACCCGTTAAAGAAATGTTGAACCTTGGAGACCGGGTCAAAGAAAGCTGAGGGCCATCTCCTCAAGATCAATTGCTTCAAGCCTCTTTCGCTCTCTGGCTTCTTTCCTTAAGCGCATCTTGGTCTTGGTGATCTCCGAATCAAATAGCAAGTCCTCTTGTGAGAGGGTACCTCGCATACAAAAACAAGGCAAGACCAAGTGGAATCAAAGAAGTAGAGAGAAATAACAGTGAATAAGTAAAAAATAGTAAAAAATAAGAATAAAAAAAAAAAAAAACTTAACCAAATAATTAGACTCCCCAAAAATTAGAAAATTGGTTGTGCCAATCCCCACTTCTGCGCCAAAAACTTGTTGAGTCACCGGCAAGTGTACCGGGTCGTCACAAGTAATAAAATAAACACGGTAAGAATTTACCGAGGTCGAACACAAGGATTGGGCTACCAATTCGACTAATTCGCGAGAAAGTAGATACGTTTGGTCAAGCGAGGAAAGTGGTTGAGGGGAGAGAGAGTATAGGATCACAATTCAAATTAACGAATCTAATAAAAATCAAGAATTAAAATCTGGAATTAAAATTCTAAGGTCACAATTCCACCTACCCAATCATGCATAGTACCCAAGTGATGGTGTTTTCCTCCCTAAGTTCAATTACAATGTCAACCAGGACCCCCAAATTCTCCTAAATCCACTTTTCGTGCTCAATAGGGCGTATTTAATGATTGAGTTAATTACTTACTAGGTCTCATAACCCTAATCATCAAACTCTATTAAATCTGGTTCCTATAAGGTTGCACCGATCTCCTATTCACTCGTGCAATATTCGATCGATGATCCCAATCCAAGTTCTAAAACGCGAATTGCCTCCTAAGCCTCAACACATTTAACTAGTCAATCACGCATGCATATGATCAACACAATATAATCAGAATTGGAAAACACAAATTGAGAAAAGGGAGAGAAACATACATTACATCGAATCACTACACCGTCATGGGTGGTTTCATTGATCCCTCAGACGAGGGGATTAGTTCCTCATGCTCGTAACCACGCACAAACAATCGGACATAACCACCATTGTAAAATAAGAAAATAAAAGGAGACGCAGCTCCAGAAAACGCTACTAAACAGTGGAGAACCAAAAGCTCCCTAATTCTGCCCTAAAACAGCAATATATAGGATTCAGGATCTGCGCGCTCTCACGAGGCGAGCAGACTCTCGCGAGGCGAATATTAAAAATGGCGTGCTTTCAAATTGTACTCTCGCGAGGCGATAGGATGTTTCGCTATGCGATAGTTCAATTTCCATTGTGTCACAACCGTGACCTTCGTCACGGCTAGTCAGTGATGGTATCTGTCCTCCTGGTCTTCATGATTCGCGAGGCGAGTAGCCTCTCGCGAGGCGAGACAAAAAGGATGACTGTTGCTGCTTAGCTGGTCTTCAGGCTTGCGAGGCGAGCTACCTCTCGCGGGCGAGTATCTCCAGAATGGCAATTTCCACTGTTTTCTTGACTCGAAGTGCTTCCTTGACTCTAGGAGCTTCACTTCTAACCTGAAACAATAAAAAGAAACAAAAAGCGTAATTCTACTCAAAATAGACTAAAAACTACAAAAATTGCCTAGAACGAGTCAAAGTCTAACTTAGGAACAAAACAAGGCCAAATTTGGGCGAAAACGAGATTGAACTCGAATAATTAGCACATAAACCACAGTCTTGCTAGTTATAAAACTAGATAAGCCAGAGGCTTATCATAGAGCCATACAGAAAATTTATTTTATATAGATAGGGGAAGGAAATTTATCTTACAACATTGTGTAACGTAGTTTGCTTTAGATTTATTCACACATTAGTTGCAGCAATATTTCATGTCATATCACCACTTTTGTATATAAGTGGTGTGTGGTTTATAGCTATTAGTTCTGATTTACAACTTTGCTGGTTTCAGATTGCACTGCACATCCAAAAGAATTGGTTGTGCAGTCATTGTTTTGAGACGCCATCTTTAAGATTCTGTCGGCTTTTGAGTTCTATTATGGCCAGTGATTCTTTTGTAATTTCCAATGGCAATGGCAATCTCAACCCACTGCCTAATCCGCAGAGGACATACCAAGTGGTAGTGGCTGCAACCCAAGATATGGGCATTGGTAAGGATGGAAAATTACCTTGGAGATTACCTTCCGATCTCAAATTTTTTAGGAGATCACTACAGCAACATCTGATCCTGGAAAGAAGAATGCTATCGTAATGGGTAGAAAAACATGGGAGAGTATCCCTCTTCAGTATAGGCCTCTTTCAGGTCGCCTTAATGTTGTTCTGACCCGCTCTGGTAGTTTTGACATTACAACCACAGAGAATGTTGTTATATGTGGAAGTATGTCTTCTGCTTTGGAACTCTTAGCTGCATCTCCTTACTGTCTGTCAATTGAGAAGGTATTTGTTATAGGAGGTGGTCAGATATTTAGGTATATATCTTTTTCTTTTTTTTTTTAGGAAATCTTTTTCCCGCCTCCGCCACTTCCCTTTCATATGAAGCTCTTTATCTGTGATAGGCTGATAGCTGAGAATTTTCATATACAGAGACGCTCTTAATGCACCTGGATGTGAAGCTATCCACATCACGGAAATTCAGACAAGCATTGAGTGTGATACTTTTATGCCTCCAGTTGATTCCACTGTATTTCAGCCATGGTACTCATCTTTGCCTAAGGTGGAAAACAACATCCGCTATTCTTTCACCACTTATGTGCGTGTAAGGAGTTCTGCAGCAGAGTCCCTGGGTCAGAATGCTGATTTAGTTTTTGATAATAATTCAGATGCCATAAAACTTGAGGTCCAGGAATTTTCTTTTCTTCCTAAAGTGGTTTTTGAGAGACATGAGGAGTACATGTATCTTAGGCTGGTTCAAGAAATCATTTCTGAAGGTACAACTAAGGGTGATAGGACAGGGACTGGTACCTTGTCAAAATTTGGTTGCCAGGTAACATTTTGATTGATAATTTATATCGAGTGTTGCTGTAATCTATATGTTGACTTCATCTCTATATTTCCACAGATGAGGTTCGATCTGCGCAGAAGCTTCCCTCTTCTAACAACTAAGGCATGTAGCAGAGAGATTATGGTTTAAGATAAGATGTTTAATATACTGTGCAAAATAATGTCATTCTTGTGATTTTTACTTTTTCATGTGTTTTTATTTAATTATTTTTTGTTTATTACTTGGGATGTTTAAGGGGTCTAATTGCAAGGTATGGGACTTAAGTCTCACATTGGAAATATGGGATTCCGGTGTGGGGCTTATATGGCCTTGGGGCTTGGGCTCTCAAACCACGACGATTAGCTTTTGTGGTGTGGTTCTCCCATAGTTCATATCGAATATCTATTATTACATTTTAACAGAGAAGTTGACATGGTTTCTTCATTTGATTCCCAGAAAGTATTTTGGCGAGGGGTTGTTGAAGAGCTTCTTTGGTTTATTAGTGGGTCAACAAATGCCAAGGTGATGATATATTTTACCTACCTTTTCCACACGCATGAATGCTCATCTTTCATCCCAAACAACTAAGGCATGTAGTAGAAAGATTAGTTAGGTCTCAAACAAGCTGACATGAGGTTGGTGTACTTTATATTATTTGAGCTTTGGTTTGAAACTTTGAATAGAGGTAGACTCGTAGGATTGCTCAGGAACTTCATGCCAACTCACATTCCCAACATCATTTGTTTTTAAAATCTGTTCAACTTATAAATTTATAATTAACTTCAATCACAATGCTTTATTTGTTTGAGGTATTTATTTTTTTAGTTCTCGAAGATTTTTTGTTAGTATAGTAGATATGATTATTATGTACTAAATTCTGAAAACATGCTATGTTTACAGGTGCTTCAGGAAAAAGGCATTCATATATGGGATGGCAATGCATCCAGAGAGTATCTTGATAGGCAAGTGTGACTATCAATTGTTTTAAGTACAAATTGTACACTTACTGACTTTACATTTTATATTACAGTATTGGTTTGACAGACAGGGAGGAGGGTGACTTGGGACCTGTTTATGGGTTTCAGTGGAGACACTTTGGGGCCAAGTAAGGTGGATTATTCCTTTCCCGCATTAGCTCAACAGTCTGTATTATGTAGGTTGCTCAACCCTTTATTCCCCGTCTTACATTTTGTAGGTATACTAACATGCATGATGACTACTCCGGCCAAGGATTTGATCAGCTTTTTAGATGTTATTAACAAGATAAAGCATAATCCAGATGATCGACGGATCATTCTTTCTGCATGGAATCCAGCTGATCTTAAATTGATGGCTCTTCCACCCTGCCACATGTTTGCACAGGTCTGCAGCTTTTCTTGAGTTTCTCCTTGAAAACTCTCTCTCCGTTTCCCTCCTTTTATTTTTTTTTAATGTTTTCTCTATTTTTTCCAGTTTTATGTAGCAAATGGGGAGCTATCTTGTCAATTGTATCAGCGATCTGCTGACATGGGCCTGGGTGTGCCATTTAATATCGCATCTTATGCCCTCCTGACATGCATGATTGCCCATGTTTGTGGTATGCAAATTAATGAAGCATTTGTTAGACTTAAATATGTATTCTACTATATGTGCACATCTTAGAAAATTATCACGATAAATGTACAGCTCAAAAAGTAATTTAAAAATAAACTAACCAATCTTTGTATTATTATTGTCAGAACTTGTCCCAGGTGATTTTATCCATGTTATTGGGGATGCACATATTTACCGGAACCATGTGAGGCCTTTGCAGGAGCAGCTGCAGAACCTGCCAAAACCTTTCCCAGTATGTGTGATGTTCAAGGAAACCAGTTGGCTACAAATATGTTACCTTTTAGCATGACTTTATATTTTTGTCTTTTCCTTGTTGATACCTTGACTTCAATGCAGACTTTGAAGATAAATCCAAAGAAGAAAGATATAGATTCATTTGGGGCTACCGATTTCAAACTCATAGGCTATGATCCTCATAAGAAGATTGATATGAAGATGGCGGTTTAAAATCTAGGAGATTCTCAGTCCCTTCTTCAGGTTGTTCTGCATTTTGAAATGAGGCAAGTATGCAATTTAGTTGTTCCCAGGGAGGGAGGGGGAGAGAACTTTGATGGATACTCTTCTACTATTAATATTATTATTATTATATATTATTTATGTAAAAGAGATTTATAGAATGTGGTTTGGTGCTTTCTTACTGTCTATGAGCCACAGAACCATGGTATGTATGCTGAAATTTGCAAGGCAGCTGCTAATTTATTATAAACTTTTCGGCTTGGGGGACTGTATAGAAAACTAGAATGACAGGTTTAGAACTGTTTAGGTTTAATAATTAGTTTCATAAATCAAGATAAATTTGAATTGATTTGAAACAATTCTGAAGTTGTATAAAATTTGGTCTTTAACTACTGTAGTGTCATTTATTATTAGAGTTTCAAAATAACTTTATTTTGGATTTATTTTCAAAACACTAATTTAGCAAGACCTGACTTTTCAAGATTTGAATAGCTACCAAACGTGATAGATTTGAAAACCAATTTCGTTTTACCTAGTTATTTTGGTTAAGTTTTACTAACATCCCCTTAAAATACATTATTAATGTTTCCACTTTTAATATAATTCCATATGAGAATGCTTAGTTATATATGGTTGCTCTTTTTTTTTTTAGTAGATACGTATGCACTTGAGACAGAACTATTGGAGGAATATGTTGGACATAATTCAAGCTTTGCACATGTTGCCAGTGGGAATCCTTTAGGTCCACGTGTTGTGGCTCTATGGTGATTTAGGTTAACTACATTTTGTTTTCTTTCCATTGTAGACGCTCTACTATACTTTTTGAGCGTGTCGCAACCAAAAATTATGGTAGGGACGGCGATAAAAAGATATTTTAAGAAAAATATAGAGTCGCCACCAATTTTATTTAATTTAGGAAAAATTGGAAAACCTAAAAAAATGATCTTTGAAACCAAGCCGAGTTCTGAGCTCGGTTATGAGTAGGGAAGGTGTTAAGCACCCTACATCGCCCATCCTACAAATGGTACCTTGAATTAATCGTGCAAAATTAAATTATTTATTTGTTTACCCCAAAAATATTTGGAAGGAAGGATTTGTTTATTTATTAATATTTTATTTATTTTTATGTTTCTTTATTGGTTTTTTTATTTAATTTTTTTAAAAAGAGAAATATTATTGATAAATCCTAAATGAGGTTGAACACGGCACGTAAGTTCATGGCAACCTTAAAGCTAGGGGATTGAGCATGACACTTGTTATAGAGCAATCCAAATACATTAAATGAATTACTAATTAATTATTCACATTAAATAAATTTAAAAAGAACAAAAATAAAGGAAAAATTAATTTTGGCTCGACGAGATGATTGATCCCGCTCCTACGTATTCCCTGCTTCGATGGGAAATTCAAAGCCACGTAGTTCTTGTAGAAAATATTTTATTTGTTGGTTAATTTTAATTTTTATGGAAAAATAATAATAATAATAATAATAATATTTATTTAAAATGATTTTTTTGTTTTTTTATTTAAAAAAAAGGGTTTTTGATATATTTCGTTTTTTTATATTCTTTTTATTGAAAACTCCAAAATGAGATAGAATATGGCATATACATCCACAGAGCTATCCCGCATCTAAGAAATTGAGTAGGAAACCTCTCACAAAGAAAATCCCAATTTTTTTTTTGTGTGTGTAAGACCTCACCTCCGCACTTGGTATTTATTCAGTTCCGTGCTCGGACTGCAGCTTAATAATCCTAATACATGTTTTCTGACAATGGCCAATTCTCATAGTTATGCAGTAACTTTATGTGATTGCATCTGCTGCTCAATTACATAAAATACCACTAACATAGTTGTTTAAGCCCTTCCCGATGCAAAAACACAACCATCATATAGCTTACCAAAAAATCAAATGGCTCGGCTAGTTTGCTTCCTGTGTAGGCATATGAAACAAAGCAAGAAGGAGAGAATATAGATAAAACACTCAAGACTCAACTACCCCATACTGGTAATACTGGATAACTTTGCATGTTTACCAGAGATGCTTTTCGTCTGGTACATTTTTATTCTAAGGACTCTGTTTATTAATGATTTCTTCAATAAGATCTGTAGCTTCTTGAACAGTTGTGATGCTCTGTGCACTATCCCCTCAACGGTGATACCAAACTCCTCCTCGAGCCCCATCACAATCTCAACCGTGTCAAGAGAGAGGAATGGAATTTTGAGAGAGATGAGGGGAATGATGTTTTGAGAGGGATGAGAGGAAGAAGAAGTGTCTGACATGAAAAAAAATGAAAGCCAAGAAAGAATAACCAAAAAAATGGGGAAGAACGTGATTTTTCTGTAACTAGAAGAAAGGGAAGAACTTTTTCCCGCCCTCTCATTTTTTCGTTGCCCTCTATTTTGGTATTGATTGTGATTTTTTATAATGTCAATTCCCTCCGATCTGGATCCTAAATTTCCGCCAAGATTAAGATTGAAATCTGATTCTGATCCTAAAAACAGGCCAAGATTAAGATTTCTATCTCTGATTTGAAATCAAAATCTACCAAGCCTCATCTACAAAAATTAAATTCTAATTCAAAATAAAATGGTTGCTAGGGTTTGTTGGGATGATGAAATGGGTTAAAATAAAAAATCATTTTATTATTTTTATTTTCTTTGCAAATTTTTTATTTTATTATTTTTTGAAATTTTTAGTGAACCCGGTCAAAATGAGGTGTTCACAGTTGCCCCTCTTTACTTGTTCATTACTAGAATACATGAAAAAAGAACGATTTTTCATGTGAGAGTAGTAAGGAACTAGTAAAGAAAATGAACTCACATTTTAACCGGGATGGGAAACAGGCTGGAGAAAATTAGAGCTTTGGAAAATAAAAACGACTGTGGGCCTCAGATCCCAAATTAGCATTGAGTCTCAGAGCTCGAAAAATAAATTGCAGCGGGCCTCATATCCAAAAAATAAAATGCAATGAGCCTCATAGCTCGAAAAATAAATTGCAGCGGGCCTCAGGTCCCAAAAATAAATTTGCAGTGAGCTTCAGAGCTCGAAAAGTAAATTGCAGCGGGCCTCAGATCCCAAAAATAAATTTGCAGTGAGCCTCAGAGCTCGAAAAATAAATTGCAAGCGGGCCTCGGATCCCAAAAATAAATTTGCAGTGAGCATCGAGGCTCGAAAAATACGAAAAATAAATTGCAAGTGGGTCTCGGATCCCAAAAATAATTTTGCAGTGAGCCTCAGAGCTCGAAAAATAATTGCAGCGGGGCCTCGAATCCCAAAAATAAATTTGCAGTGAGCCTCGCAGCTCGAAAAATAATTGCAAAGGCCTCGGATCCCAAAAATAAATTTGCAGTGAGCCTCGGAGCTCGAAAAATAAATTGCAGTGGGCCTCAGATCCCAAAAAATAATTTTGCGGTGAGCCTCATAGCTCGAAAAATAAATTGCAGCGGGCCTCAGATCCCAAAAATAAATTTGCAGTGAGCCTCAGAGCTCGGATCCCAAATATAAAATTAGTAGTGAGCCTTAGAGCTCGAAAAAATAAAATGCAGTGGGCCTCAGATCCCAAAAATAAATTTGCAGTGAGCCTTAGAGCTCGAAAAATAAACAAAATTCCAGTGAGCCTCAGAGCTCGAAAAATAAATTACAGCGGACCTCAGATCCCAAATATAAAACTAGTAGTGAGCCTCAGAGCTCGAAAAATAAATTTGCAGCGGGCCTCAGATCCCAAAAGTAAATTTCCAGTGAGCCTCAGCTCGAAAAATAAATTGCAGTGGGTCTCAGATCCCAGAAATAAAAACGCAGTGAGCCTCAGGGCTCGAAAAATAAATTACAGCGGGCCTCAGATCCCAGAAATAAAAACGCAATGAGCCTCAGAGCTCCAAAAATAAAATGCAATGCTCCTTGAGTCAAAATATGCGAGCCTGGAGCCAAAACAAGTAAGCCATGAGCCTTAAAAATAGACCATTGAGTCAAAAAAATTTATGATTGGGCCATGACCCGAGAATTTTATGCAGTGGACAAGTGAGCCATGAGCCTTAAAAATAGACCATTGAGTTAGAAAAAATTTTATGGTTGGGCCATGACCCGAGAATGCAATGGACAAGTGAGCCATAAGCCTTAAAAATAGACCATTGAGTCAGAAAAAATTTTATGATTGGGCCATGACCCGAGAAATTTATTGAAAACTGCCTTTTTAGAAAATGTGGAACCAAATGCTTCTCAGAAAAGCTTTCATTAATCAAACTCATATTCAAATGGAACCTTTTGCAAAATTGGTCTTGCCTATATCCCTTTTCACTTGATAATGCCTCCTTAGGCTTGCTACTTCCGGAATATCCCTTTCTACCTCTCAATCTTTATTGTCCATAAGGATGTCATTTCCTTGATTTACCTAAACTTCAAAGTTCTTTTGGTTGACTGTTCATCAAAAGATTACCATTAGATGGTTAAATTATACTATGATGTCTAGGTTCATCTTTCTTGAAACATAATGTAACAGATATGCATTGATTTAGAAGTGTGATGAAAAAGGATTTGATTGACTCGATAACTTTGACTTGTGCGTTTGACTTCACAAGATACGGAAAACAAGGAAAGGGACACAAAGGATGGTAGGGATTTCAAAGTTTTTTTTTTTAATCTGGATTGTTCTGATCTTAATGAGATTGACCTTTTCTCAACAAGTGGATATCACGATCGAAATTTGCCCCAGTGTAAGGTATTCCAAAACAAAAACTCAAACATGGGTAAACCTTTCAAGAATAAAATTGCCCCAGTGTAAGGCGTTCTAGAATAAACACAACCAAGGATACACCTTTTAAGAACGAAATTGCCCCCAAAAAAATTGCCCCAATTTATGGTTTTGAGGATAAAGTTATCCTCATTCAAGCCAAATCTCGCCCTAACTTTTGCTTAGACCGCCCTTTCGAGTTTTCAGTTTAACGGGCTTTTTTTTTCTTCTTCTTCTTTTTTTTAAGAGTAAAGTGCTTGGAAAAGAAAGTGTGGATACCTTGTCTCACGATTAATATTTTATGAAAATAAGAGTAATTCCTCATTGATCAGAATGAACTTTTAAAGCTTGTAACGTGGCCATGGTTTAAGGGTTAAGAAACAAAAGGTATAAAAGGCTCAAACCAGTGTTTAGGGGTGAATGAGACAAAGGATCTTACATCATCAAGAGAATTGCTTGCTTTAACTTGCACACACGACTTTTTTATTTTTTCATTTCATTTTTCTCCTTCTCATCCTTTTTTTCAATTCAATTACATTGCCATCTCTTTTTGCTTTCAGCATCACATTTTCCTTCTTTTTCTTTTTCTTTTTCTTTTGTTTCCTTTTTTCTTTCATTTAGCATCTCCTTCAGATCCTTCTTCCTTTTTCCTTCACTTATTGTGGTTGCAATCGATCTTTTATACGAGCCCCCTTTTGCTGGGGTGATCCTTGTCCAAGGTTATTTTGAAAGAATTTATAAGGCTCAACAGGGGTAACAAAGGATAATGATTTTTTTTAATGAAGGATAGAGAAAGATGGGCAATCTTCATTTCAAATTAGGATTACTCATTTTTCATAAAGAATTAAACTTGATACATGGTAAAAAAACACACCTTCATTCATTTACTCTTTTTTTTTCTTTTTTCTGTTCCTTTTTTTTTATTTCCCTGGGGCAAATAGGACATGCGCAAAGGGTTTCATCAAGAAAGAAAAAAAAAATCCAAGGGCTGGATACCCACATAGTTCCAATGTCAAAGAAGAAACCAACAAGAAAGATAGAGGTAAATGAAGAAGCTAAACTATGATGGAATCCATGCAAATTTATTATATTAATGCTTCAAGAAGGATGACAAAAACTTAGATGTCAACAGATTCTAATCACTAAACACAACAAATAGTTAAACCATCATCATGACAATCTATTGATGAACAAAACAAAATGTCAAATATTGTATTTCCTCAACCATTGTTACAAGAATCATTTGTAATGATAAGCTCTTCCCCTTGAACACTGACTAGTCCAGATGCTAACAGCTTTCTCACAGTGGTCTTGAAATCTTCACAATTATCAATAGAGTGACCACCTACCCCCATGTGAAACTTACAAGTGACATTTGAGTCATACCATGCCGGAAATGGGGGTTCCCTTGGGCGCACAGGCTTATCCGAAATCATATGGACATCAAATAATCGTTGGAATAACTCATCCTTGGAAATGGATAGCCTTGGGAAAGGTGGTAGGGTTGATGGAGGGCGAAAGGTTCTTCTCATTTGTGGGTTCACTTTGGGTTGGAATTGGCTAGGGTGATTTGGTGGGGAAACAGTGGGATATGATGAGTGTGGTTATGTGTATGGACAAGGTGATGATGGCGCTTGGAAAACATTTGTGGGATGGAAGATCTGGTGAGGTGGGTATATGAATGTAGGTGTCTGGTATAGAAAGTAAGAATTACGATCATATGGTGGTGAGTTCGATTAGTGACTTCTTTTCTGGGACGCGCAATGATTCAACTTTTCTTCTGTGAGAAAGTCATTCTTGGGATTAAAATAGATAAAATCATCGTCCCTACTTTTCCTTAGATGCAAAACTTATGTTGAGGTGAGACGCATATATATACATATATTTTTTGCTTGAAATGAATCCTTTTTTTCTCAAAATATTTTCAATTAAGTTTCTTTTTTTTGAATTTTTTTTAAGAAATAACAAGAATAAAAATAATGCATGGCATGCTTGGAAAGAAAAATACAAGTTTGTGCATGTGGTGAGTTTTTTTTTATTTGAAGTTTAAAAATGCATGAGATATATGAAACAAGTTTTTTTATGAAGGGGAAATTTAAGGGGAAAAAAAGAGAAACATGAAATCAATTTTTTTTTTAAAAAGTTGACCGTACATTTTTTTCTTATAGGTGCAAGAACATGTAGGATAGAGGGAAAAAATGCTCTGTGTCCTAAAATGGTCCATTTTGCCGTAAAGGGTCAGAACTCAAAGGGGATTGGCCACTAAGTCAATTTAGGAGTATAAACTTTAGGACGTGTCTAGACTTCTAAAGGTCATGGTCCCCAGATTGCCCTTGTCAAGGACCTAGTTCATGAACCTAATCACAAGTAGGGATAAACCCTCCAGGATGATTAGTCCATGACACTAGTAACAATCCAAGTGGTGAGTCAACAAATATCAGAGAGGCACTAGGCCTTCAATGACAATGCCGAGTCACCGCCTAATCCTTAAGGTCCCACAAGCTCGGGTATAAAGCTGAAAGTGTGTGAAAATGAGTGTCGGTGTTGTGTGTGCTGGAGGCATACAAACCTGTACAATCCTAAAACAAAACTACTTGAACCTGAAAGACAAGCAAACAACAAATACCATGGTCTTCTATCCTAGTGTAAAAATAATTATTAAAGCAAAAAGGAATCAAATATATATAAAAAATAAAAATAAAAATAAAATAAAAGAAAACAATAAAAAGGGGTAAACAATAAATACCAAAATGCGCAACTCATTACTTAGGCTTGACTCTCGAAAAGTCCCTAGTGGAGTCGCCATCTGTCGCAACCAAAAATTACGTCAGAGACGGCGATAAAAAGATATTTTAAGAAAAATGTAGAGTCGCCACAAATTTTATTTAATTTAGGAAAAATTGGAAAACCTAAAAAAATGATCTTTGAAACCAAGCCGAGTTCGGGAGTCGGTTACAAATAGGGAAGGTGTTAAGCACCCTACATCACCCATCCTACAAATGGTACCTTGAATTAATCGTGCAAAATTAAATTATTTATTTGTTTACCCCAACAATATTTGCAAGGAAGGATTTGTTTATTTATTAATATTTTCTTTATTTTTATGTTTCTTTATTGGTTTTTTTATTTAATTTTTTTTAAAAAGAGAAATATTATTGATAAATCCTAAATGAGGTTGAACACGGCACGTAAGTCCATAGGGCAACCTTAAAACTAGGGGATTGAGCATGACACTTGTCATAGAGCAATCCAAATACATTAAATGAATTACTAATTAATTATCCATATTAAATAAATTAAAAAAGAACAAAAATAAAGGAAAAATTAATTTTGGCTCGACGAGATGATTGATCCCGCTCCTACGTATTCCCTGCTTCGATGGGAAACTCAAAGCCACGTAGTTCTTGTAGAAAATATTTTATTTGTTGGTTAATTTTAATTTTTATGGAAAAATAATAATAATAATAATAATATTTATTTAAAATGATTTTTTTGTTTTTTTATTTAAAAAAAGGGTTTTTGATATATTTCGTTTTTTTATATTCTTTTTATTGAAAACTCCAAAATGAGATAGAATATGGCATATACATCCACAGAGCTATCCCGCATCTAAGAAATTGAGTAGGAAACCTCTCACAAAGAAAATCCCAATTTTTTTTTTGTGTGTGTAAGACCTCACCTCTGCACTTGGTATTTATTCAGTTCCGTGCTCGGACTGCAGCTTAATAATCCTAATACATGTTTTCTGACAATGGCCAATTCTCATAGTTATGCAGTAACTTTATGTGATTGCATCTGCTGCTCAATTACATAAAATACCACTAACATAGTTGTTTAAGCCCTTCCCGATGCAAAAACACAACCATCATATAGCTTACCAAAAAATCAAATGGCTCTTGCTAGTTTGCTTCCTCGTGTAGGCATATGAAACAAAGCAAAGAGTGAGTAATATAGATAAAACACTCAAGACTCAACTACCCCATACTGTAATACGGATAACTTTGCATGTTTACCAGAGATGCTTTTCGTCTGGTACATTTTTATTCTAAGGACTCTGTTTATTAATGATTTCTTCAATAAGATCTGTAGCTTCTTGAACAGTTGTGATGCTCTGTGCACTATCCCCTCAACGGTGATACCAAACTCCTCCTCGAGCCCCATCACAATCTCAACCGTGTCAAGAGAGAGGAATGGAATTTTGAGAGAGATGAGAGGAATGGAGTTTTGAGAGGGATGAGAGGAAGATGTGTCTGACAGGAAAAAAAAAAATGAAAGCCAAGAAAGAATAATAAAAAAATGGGGAACAACGTGATTTTTCTGTAACCAGGAAGAAAGGGAAGAACTTTTTCCTGCTCTCTCATTTTTTCGCTGCCCTCTGTTGTGGTATTGATTGTGATTTTTTATAATGTCAATTCCCTCCGATCTGGATCCTAAAATTCCGCCAAGATTAAGACTGAAATATGATCCTGATCCTAAAAACAGGGCAAGATTAAGATTTCTATCTCTGATTTGAAATCAAAATCTACCAAGCCTCATCTACAAAAATTAAATTTTAATTCAAAATAAAGTGGTTGCTAGAGTTTGTTGAGAGGATGAAATGGGTTAAAATAAAAAATCATTTTATTATTTTTATTTTCTTTGCAAATTTTTTATTTTATTATTTTTTGAAATTTTTAATGAACCCAATCAAAATGGGATGTTCACGTAGCGGTCTGAAAGTTTAAGATAGCGGTCTATTATGTTGGCTATTTGGTTGTGTCTGTCCTCCGGCCTCAACCTGACAAGAGAAAAAAAGAAAGGGAGGAGGAGAGTGGGGGTGGGTTGATCGTTCAATGACTATTGGAAGTTGCTTTGTGTTATCATTTGATCCTGTTGGTGTGCCTGTATATACTTGTATCATGGTCGGATTTGGTAGATCACCAAGTGAAAACAATTGGGTGTAAAGCCAGTGGGGAAAAAAAATATAAGCATTAGCCGTGTGGATGTGTGCTAGAAACAACAAAATCATGGTGTTGCAACATTATTTTTGGTTATTCAGTAAACCAAAATAATTAAGGATGGTATAAATATGTGAATGATTTTTCTATCTTATCAATGGGTAGTTAGATGCTAATGTTTATTTTTTTTTCTTCCTTTTGAGCTCTATTGCGTTGTTGTCTTTTTTTTTTGTCTTGTTGAGGCAGGGGGAGGTATTTAGAGGCCATTGGGTTATGTGATTATTTGGAGGTGTTTGAGGGAGCGAAAAGAGCACAAGACCGAATGTCTGGTAGGAGGAAAATAAAGCCCAATGTATCAAACAACACTTACCTGAGTTGCCTCAACCCAATAGGAGAAGTATTAGTATTACTAGGCTCCATTTTGGTTTCTTTTGTACTAATTAATATAGAAAAATTTATGATTTTTATGTTTAAAATATGTAAACTTATTTTTTTTTGAAAATACAAAAAGTACACATTTTAATGTATAAATGTTACAAATTCATCAACTTTGTGATTTAGAATACTCGGTGTCAAAAAGCGACCGCACATCAATGCATCGTATTCGAATGTTAAGGGAATGCCGTAAATATTTGCCACAACTTCATTCTTATCTTCATGTCTGAGGGAAAATCATGACCCCCACTTCCCTCATTCTAAAGTGGATAAAAAGCCAGACCCATAGCCACATATTCCATGCTCTTCTCTGTTCATTGGGCCACAAACACTAGAGAATCTAATTCAACTTACCCTCTCTACTGTGCAAAATGACAAACCTCACAAATCCGAATCAATGGTTGTTACCCCTCTCTTCTACCCCTACGAACGTAGCAACAAAAATATTCCTTCACTTTTACTCAAGTAATTTTAAGATCACTTAATTTTTAGAATTAATATTAATTTCCTTACCGGATAATTAGAAACTTTTCTTGTGGTCCTATTCCCTTAATTGTTAAATTATAATTTTAACGCCAGAGTATAAGTAAGGCTATAAATTACCTGTTCTTTATTAACATATAAAACTTTTATATGAGGAGATTTATTAGTGATAAAAATTATTTTAGAACATTTTTAATAGATTATGATCATAAGATGATTTATATTTCTTAACAGTATAAAGTTTGTGTGGCTTATAATTGAATATATCTGAAATGACAAAAGTTTGACAAATAATGTACAGGATTTTTATTAGGAGTTTCCACCGATTGATTTGAACTGTAATCCACAAATTGCTTCAAGAAGCAAAGCACCGACCAGCGGACCCAAGGTCTAGTTTGGTAGAAACTAGCCCTTTTAAGGAAGCAAGTGGTAGTTAGCAATGATAGATATCTATTGCAATTAGTAGATATTTGAGGTCTACCTACAATATCAAAGCATTATTGATAATGCACAGGATTTAGCTAGCATTCCTTATAAAGAGATTGTGTTATAAAGAGATCATGCAAGCATGTGCTAGCAATTAGTGCTGCTATTATGGATAAATTGAAATTATGCTATATATGGCCCTGAAACAATCTCCTAATTATGTCTCTTTTAGAATCATAAAGTTGAGTACTCTTGCAGCATTATAGCGTAAGTTTGAGAATCTGATAATCACATTATTTCAAATAAAGTTAGCCATATATGTGGAGACGTGGGATCTCTGGGATTTTGTTTTTTGAGGGTTATTTCAAGGTAACTTTTTTGGCTCTCTAAATTACTTTTTAAAATGATTTTAAGAACAAACATGTCATATTGTTTTAACATACTTGAGATAATGAATTCCTTCAAATGATGGTACAAATTTTAGTAACCATGTTTTTTTTTATAAGCAAAAATATATTGAAATGAATACAATGACAGTAACCATGTTAATAAACAAAACTGAAGGGTTCATATAGAGGTGAACGAGCATGTGATATATGGGTAGACTTATAGTCGTATGTTCAAAGTTTTATTTATGTTTATTTCTTGGGTTCAAGCAAAAATGAATATTTTCTGAATTCCCTAATCTTAATATAGATGACCTATCTTTGAACAAATATATAGGAGATATAGAATATGCAAGAGACATACAATTTGTCCTAGAGACAACCTTTGTTTCCATTATTTAAAAAAATGTAATTAAAAATATATTAAACCTCTTTAACCAATAAGAAAAGTCACTTGATTTTTGTTCATTTGCCGCATACATATCCGTTCAATTTATGCATTGCATGGTCCTCTTCGTTTCCTTTGTTAGTTGCGGAGTCAACAAGCAAAGATGCAGTCCTTGGCAATGGGCATCATTGACTTGTGTGGGAGAAAGAACAACACTCTTCCGTGACCAGTGAGTCCTTGTTCTGAATACTAAATTATGCAACATTTTGGTTGATATTATGTTCTACGCTTTGCCAAACCTCTAAAAAGCTGAGATTATTTTGTCGGCTTCTTGGTAAGTTGACCCAAAAAAACTATCATTTTGTTTATGTTTTTTCAGTTTGTATCACAACATTCCTTTCACGGTCACATGCTGATAGGGGCAATTTTGCTTCTAAAGATTAATGAGATTTCTAGCTTTTATTAAGATGCGGCAAATCCAGTGCTAATAATTGACAAGTTTAAAGTTTGTGAGTGTAACGCAAGAATGTCAAAAATTGGATAATAAAGATTTTGCAATTTGATCTTCAATATTTGGTCACAATGTCAAATACTCTAGTTTAATAGGCATAACCCCGACCATACCTAACTGTCAGCATAGTAGGGCAACTCCAATGTTTCTTTACATCAGGCATTCTGGCTAAAAGGAATAATTTCTAGGATTTAATATCTGGTTAAGAATTTTCCTAAAAAAAATAAAAAAAATCTGGTTAAGAATGTCAAATTGAAGTTCATCTTGTACTAGCGTTGTATACCCGTGCGTAACGCACGGGTCAATTATCCGGTTAAATCAATTCAATTAATGATTTATTGATGGGTAAATGGTTTTAAGGGGACAATTCCCTCATTAATTGGCACAAACTAAATAGGAGCAGAGGAATGAACCTATCTTAAGCTCATAATGGACGAACGACGGAATAATTTAAATTTATAAATAAATGAGTTGTACTTTACATGTATGATAAATAGAGGACATATATAGTTACTTGCCACCAAAATATTGAAGGCAACAAATCCATGATTGAAGATTGTAATGGTTCATACAATGTAAGTAAACTATATTAGTACATGATCATAAAATAATTACAAATTGTATGGATTGGATCATATTTTTTGGAAGACTTCATTATAAACTACATTTTTAACAACAGAGCATGCATCACCATTATCATCACAACATAAAATTTTCAAACCACCCCTAGATTTTACCCTAGAGATAGCAACATATAACTGACCATATGAGAAAACTGGACGTGACAAATATAAACCAACATGAGATAACGTTTGGCCTTGGCTCTTATTTATGGTCATCGCAAAACTTAAAATCAATGGAAACTGGCGCCTTTGGAATTGAAACGGAATTCCAGGATCAGAAGGGATTAAATTCATCCTAGGAATGAAAACTTTGTCTCCAATATGATATCCAATGACAACTTTAGCACCGATGACATTCGTCCCCAACTCACTAACAATCAATCTTGTCCCATTACACAATCCTCAAGATTGGTCTATATTTCTCATCAACATAACATGAACTCCAACTTTCAATATCATCTTATGGTTAGGCAGACCTGAACACTTAATTTGGTTAAGAAACTCAGTAGTTAAGCATTCAGAATTAACCCCTTAAACTCAAGTGTTAACATGATATATTGTTGAAAGTTGATCTAGTATACCATTTGAATGACACTTGGGCTAACAGAGAAGTTGGATAATGTTCTGCAGAACAATGAAGATTAAACACAATTAAGCATGTAACTATAAAGACAAATTATGATAATCTCATTGGCATTAGGATGAAATTTACTGTTGTACATGTTCCAGAAAAGTACTTCAAGAAGATGGACACATGTCATGCTATCCTCAATTGAAAGCTTCGACATCTGCAGAGCAGCTTTTCAGATATATATAAAAAAAACCCTGGGAAATGCAAATAACAAATTTAGTCAAAGTAATCACCATGGATATTGACAAAAGCGAAGATCCATTTTCTGACACCAAAGACCATATTTTTTCCTTTACCAATGTTTCCTCTGGGAAAATAAGCATATTAGCAAAGCAAAAATTCAGGCAAAAGACATCAAAATCTAACAAATTACAAAACTCAGCTACAGCTGTAAGTTTGAGTGCATAAAGGCTCCATTAACACAAACAACCGAAGGAATATATGCAAATTTAAATGAGACAAACACATATCAGCAATTTCCTAAAATTGTAACAGAGAAAATACAATTTACACATCTAATAGAGAATATGAATGTGTCAGACCCACCAAAAGATAATCAAACGAATAAAAAAAGATAACATGACCACAATATACTAAAACCAAACTACTCAATGCATGTCTGGAACTGTGTTGCTTTGAGTGAGAATCACGTTTGGACGTGGTTTTTCATAAGCTCCCATGCGTAGCTTTTGCTACATAAACATGCTTCCCATTGTCAAGAATTAGTTTTGGTTTAGATGAATAGGTTTGGTTTAGATGAATAGGCATTAATGTGGGCAATTTAGAAAGAAATCCCCTAGGAAATGTTCTTTTGGCAAGATATATAAAAAACAAAAAAATTGGTGTGCCCTTAAAAACAATTAAGACAATATCAACATGAGTTAAAGAAAAATTAAGTACCATTTCTCCCAATAGATGAGAAATATATTTTAATTTGCATCAAGCTCCTTTTTTTTAACATTTTTCCTCCAGATAAACAAAACTAAGTAATAAGCACTTTCACTAAATAAACAGGAAAATACAAACATAAAAAATATCATCATTAAAAGAAAAACTTACATCAAGTAGTAGATCAATATATTTCAATTTCCATCAAGCTCATTTTTTTAACATTTTTCCTCCTGGATAAACAAAACTAAGTAATAAGCACTTTCACTAAATAAACAGGAAAATAAAAACATAATAAATATTAACATTAAAAGAAAAACTTACATCAAGTAGTAGATCCAAACCCTCTAAGATGAGTGTTTGCAAACCCTCTTCAGATTCTTCAAATCAACTTAAATAAAAGTTAAGCTTCCATTATGAAAGATCATTCACTATCACATTAAGGCAAATTTAACAAAGAAATCACCCAATTGTCATGTAACATATCATCAGCTAGTTTTTGATATCACATATTGATCATCTTGACACCAAAGGTAAACAAATATGGAACGATAAAAAATAATCCTTAGGGTACAGTACACAAATGGGTTGCTTATATAAATAAAATCCATACATCTTTTGGCCATACTTTTTCTTCTCTTCACTCAAATGGTCTTTGCCAGGCAAGGAATTTGGTGTGCCCTTAAAAACAATTAAAACAATATCAACATGAGTTAAAGAAAAAATTAAGTATGATTTCTCCCAATAAATGAGAAATATATTTCAATTTGCATCAAGCTCCTTTTGTTTAACATTTTTCCTCCGTATAAACAAAACTAAGTAATAAGCACTTTCACTAAATAAACAGGAAAATACAAACATAAAAATATCAACATTAAAAGAAAAACTTACATCAAGTAGTAGATCAATATATTTCAATTTCCATCAAGCTCCTTTTGTTTAACATTTTTCCTCCGTATAGACAAAACTAAGTAATAAGCACTTTGACTAAATAAACAGGAAAATACAAACATAAAAATATTAACATTAAAAGAAAAACTTACATCAAGTAGTAGTTCCAAACCCTCTCAGATGAATGTTTGCAAACCCTCTTCAGATTCTTCAAATCAACTTAAATAAAAGTTAAGCTTCCATTAGGTAAGATCATTCACTATCACATTAAGGTAAATTTAACAAAGAAGTCACCCAATTGTCATGTAATGCATCATCAGCTAGTTTTTGATATCACATATTGATCATCTTGACACCAAAGGTAAACAAATATGGAACGATAAAAAACAATCCTTAGGGTACAGTACACAAATGGGTTGCTTATATAAATAAAATGCATACATCTTTTGGCCATACTTTTTCTTCTCTTCACTCAAATGGTCTTTGCCAGGCAAGGAATTTGGTGTTCCCTTAAAAACAATTAAAACAATATCGACATGACTTAAAGAAAAATTAAGTACAATTTCTCCCAATAGATGAGAAATATATTTCAATTTGCATCAAGCTCCTTTTGTTTAACATTTTTCCTCCAGATAAACAAAACTAAGTAATAAGCACTTTCACTAAATAAACAGGAAAATACAAACATAAAAAATATCAACATTAAAAGAAAAACTTACATCAAGTAGTAGATCAATATATTTCAATTTCCATCAAGCTCCTTTTGTTTAACATTTTTCCTCCAGATAGACAAAACTAAGTAATAAGCACTTTGACTAAATAAACAGGAAAATACAAACATAAAAAATATTAACATTAAAAGAAAAACTTACATCAAGTACTAGATCCAAACCCTCTCTGATGAATGTTTGCAAACCCTCTTCAGATTCTTCAAATCAACTTAAATAAAAGTTAAGCTTCCATTAGGTAAGATCATTCACTATCACATTAAGGCAAATTTAACAAAGAAGTCACCCAATTGTCATGTAATGATCATCGCCTAGTTTTTGATATCACATATTGATCATCTTGACACCAAAGGTAAACAAATATGGAACGATAAAAAATAATCCTTAGGATACAGTACACAAATGGGTTGCTTATATAAATAAAATGCATACATCTTTTGGCCATACTTTTTCTTCTCTTCACTCAAATGGTCTTTGCCAGGCAAGGATTTTGGTGTGCCCTTAAAAACAATTAAAACAATATCAACATGAGTTAAAGAAAAAATTAAGTACAATTTCTCCCAATAGATGAGAAATATATTTCAATTAGCATCAAGCTCCTTTTGTTTAACATTTTTCCTCCGTATAAACAAAACTAAGTAATAAGCACTCTCACTAAATAAACAGAAAATACAAACATAAAAATATCAACATTAAAAGAAAAACTTACATCAAGTAGTAGATCAATATATTTCAATTTCCATCAAGCTCCTTTTGTTTAACATTTTTCCTCCAGATAAACAAAACTAAGTAATAAGCACTTTCACTAAATAAAGAGGAAAATACAAGCATAAAAAATGTTAACATTAAAAGAAAAACTTACATCAAGTAGTAGATCCAAACCCTCTCAGATGAATGTTTGCAAACCCTCTTCAGATTCTTCAAATCAACTTAAATAAAAGTTAAGCTTCCATTAGGTAAGATCATTCACTATCACATTAAAGCAAATTTAACAAAGAAGTCACCCAATTGTCATGTAACAGATCATCAGCTAGTTTTTGATATCACATATTGATCATCTTGACACCAAAGGTAAACAAATATGGAACGATAAAAAATAATCCTTAGGGTACAGTACACAAATGGGTTGCTTATATAAATAAAATGCATACATCTTTTGGCCATACTTTTTCTTCTCTTCACTCAAATGGTCTTTGCTAGGCAAGGAATTTGGTGGCTTCATGAACATAAACAACCACTCAATAACTGGAAAAAGAGGAAAAAGAGACATAACAAAAATTACCTTAGTGGGATCAATTTAGCTTCATCACCGTTGACAGTATTCTAAATAATGTTTCTAAATAAGCTTAAAAAAAAGTGTAACATTATTATTTTCAAGAGAGAAAAAATGAATATGAAAACTGGACAACAACCTACACATACAACAACCCTTCACCGTACCAGGAACTCCCTTCACCGTACCTCCGTTCAGTATCCGAACCGCCGTGCCGTGCCGAGACCTCCGCCATCCTGGACCCCCAAACTGCACCAGACGTCGCAGTGCCGTCTCTCCGCCGTGAGCCCCACAAGTCAGGTATGTGCCTAAGCTCCGTTCAGCCACACGAACCGCCGCTCCGCTCCACTGTCGCCGCTACGACGCACGCCCACCGTCGCTACGCCTTTGACCGCGAACCACCGCAGCGCCACCCAGATCTGGTTCCTCGGCCGCACCTCGCCCACGACGCCGCCGTCCTCCGCTGCTCGTGCCGCCGCCATCCACCTGGGCCGCGAATCACCTTGCCGTGACCCAAAGAGAAGAAAGGAGAAGAGAAATGGGGAGAGAGAAAAGAGAGAGAGAGAGACGCAGAAAAGGGTGGAAATGGCAAAAGACAATACCTCTGCTGGCTCTGCAGCAGCCTCCGCATAAGCTCATCTTCTGCAGCAAGAAAGGCCTTAAAAGTCAAAAGAAAAGTAATCATAGTTGACCACCAACCACTCTGTCAATGTCTTATCTCATTAATGTTTGGCTTGCTGGGTAAGGAACCCAAAACATCAGACAATTATTTAATTAATAAAAAATCCCTAAAAAACAGTTTATTTTTTAAAATGAAAATGACCCAAAATAATTAAGGGACCGACATGTGTCTATGAACAGTAAAAATGGATCAAGGATTATTACATGTATTAATTCTCCAAGATCCCTTTCTTTCCTTTACACATCAATCAAATTAAACAAAAAAAAAATCTCGCAAAAGAAAAAAGAAAAGAAAGTTGACATATAACATCTCCAAACAATTATTAATACAATTCCTTATACGGCCTACCAAAAATTTACCCACATTGATTCATCTGTGTTATTATGACAAGAGAAATTCATATCTAATTGTTCCGGATATATGGTATTTGAACACCTATATTTGGACATCTAAGTGACACCTCACTCATAATTACATACTATACATATATTCTATCCTAAAATGTTATACATTTTTATTTCATCCATACTCATATCAATCTATAATATCTATACGGATGTCCAAATTCAGGTGTTTAAATAACATAACTCTTGCACTAGTGCAATAAGTGCTTTTTACGTCAGTTAAAATTGATTTTTTACGTCAGAAAACTGACTGACGTAAATACAGCTGACGTTAAAAGTTAAACTTTTAACGCCAGTTGAGAACTGACGTTAAATATAACAATATTAACGTCGGTTCTTTAACACAACTGACGTTAATTTTGTCAAAATTAACGTCAGTTCTTTAACAAAACCGACGTAAATTTTGTTAAAACTAACGTCAATTGTTATCAAGAACTGACGTTAAAGGTCTTAATTTTAACGTCAGTTGTAATAAAAACTCGACGTTAATAGTGGATCAGATATTTTTATAAAATACTTTTAACGCCGGCTTGTATGATACAACCGACGCTAATAGTATTTTTTTTTTAAATTCATTTTTAATATATCACTCCCCTAAGCCATCCCCGCATTCAAGAAATATCCCAATAACACGTAATAACACACACATTACAGAATTGCAAAGGAAAAATGGAACAATGATCCATATGTATGCCTGTTCAAAACAATATATATTTATTAACATAGGTTATAAATGTATACTAAGTTTAAACTACCTATATCAATATCCCTTCGTGATGATCATCACGAGTGGCATGTACATCGTCCACCTGTGTCTCCTCGATTATAGTAGGCATGTTTGTTGAAAAAGAAGGAGTCTCAGGAATATCAAGATTTGAATCTTTATTTTCATCACTACCATTATACATGCTTTTTCCTTGGAGAACCACGGACAACATTTTGTTAGAAGGATCGGTGATGTAGAACACTTGTTTTGCTTGGGAAGCCATTATGAAAGGCTCATTTATATGACCTAACTTGTTGAGGTCTACCAATGTGAACCCCAATTCGTCGGTTTGTACACCACCGTTACTATCAACCCACTTACATTTAAATACCGGCACCGTAAGCTTAGTGTAATCGAGCACCCAAATATCTTCAATATACCCAAAGTAAGGTGTCGGTGCTTTAACGGGTTTTGTATCCTTTGCACTAGAGAAGTGCATTGCTTCGGCCACGATCATAACCCCACTATTTTGCATGGTACTCTTGTTATCTTGTTCCTTTGTATAAAAGGAAAAGTTATTTATGTCGTATCCGCTCCAACATATGACGTTGAAGTTAGGCCCACGTGCTAGCCATTTTACGTCATCGTATAAAGATCTACCATCCTTAAGCATTTCTTCCTTGAACCATGGTAAGAAAGTCTTGTTATGCTTGTTCAACAACCACCTTTCGCTTATTCGAGGGTTTTCTTGATTGACTTTTCTTTTATGTTCAAATAAGAAAGGCTGAACACATTCGATGTTGTTCAATACATACAAATGTGCTTGAAGCACTTCCTCCCGATCCTTCCTATTAATTCTTAAGCCATGTGTACCCTTACCTTGACATCTGATCTCCTCATGCCGAGGCTTAGGAACCCCTATAGGATCCGTGTTATGAAGGTAGTCCGAACAAAACTCAATAGCTTCTTCTGCAACATACCTTTGAACAATAGATGCTTCCGGACGATGAGGATTCTTCACGTACCCTTTCAAGATCTTCATGTAGCGCTCAACTGGGTACATCCATCTCAGAAAAACCGGCCCACATAATCTAATCTCCCTAACCAAATGAACAATTAAGTGAACCATTATGTTGAAAAAGGAAGGAGGAAAATACATCTCCAATTGGCACAAGATTGTAGCAGCCTCAACTTCCAAGTCATCCAACATACGGGGGTCAACGACTTTGCTACATATAGAATTGAAGAATGAGCACAACCGAGTAATGGCATGTCTCACATTTTTTGGAGCAATACCACGAATAGCAACGGGCAGAAGTTGTTGCATCAAGATGTGACAATCATGAGACTTCAAGCCAACCAATTTAAGATCACTAGAGACAAGCCTCTTCATATTTGAAGAGTAACCATGTGGAACTTTGATGCCCCAAGACACCCGCAAAAACTTTCTCTCTCTTTTTTTGACAAAGTATGACATGTCGGGCGGCAAATAAGTCCGCTTACCATCCTCAACAATCGGGAGCTAACTCGCTCTCGTATACCCATAGCAACGAGGTCGAATCGAGCATTCACACCATCCTTTGTCTTGCCCTCGAATGTTGAGAAGCGTCCCGATCACACTATCACACACATTTTTCTCCCACATGCATCACATCAATGCAAAGAATCGACATCAAGCTTGCGCCAAAGATGGAAGATCAAAGAATATCGACCCCTTCTTCCATATGTTTTTCTCAACAGCTTTACCTTTCTTTTTGGACTTGCCGAATATAACATCGATGTCCTTTACCCTCTGATAAACCTGCTCTCCAATTAAGGCCGCCGGCGCTTCTTCTGTCTCTTGGCATCCATTAAAAGCTTTTTTCATCTTACGATATGGGTGATCACGTCTAAGAAATATCCGATGCCCAAGGTAAACCGTCTTCTTTCCATGATGCAACTAAGTGTAGCATGTGCCTTCTTCACATATAGGGCATGCTTTATGCCCCTTGACACTGCATCTTTGGACAAGTTACCGTATGCTGGAAAGTAGTTGATGGTGCAAAATAACATGGCACGAAGCTTGAAAGTCTCATGAGAATACCCATCAACTACATCAACACCTTCCACCCACAACGTTTTCAAGTCTTCGATCAAGGGACCTAGATAAACATCTAAGTCATTTCCCGGTTGCTTTGGGCCCGAAATCATCATAGACAACATCATGTATTTGCGCTTCATGCACAACCAAGGGGGTATGTTGTAAATTACCAACAGAACAGGCCATGAACTATGAATACTACTCATGTTACCATAAGGATTCATTCCATCCGTAGCAAGTCCAAGCCTTAGGTTTCTTGGCTCATCGGTGAAATCCGAAAACAGTATCGATATTCTTCCATTGAATAGAATCAGCAGGATGACGAACCTTTCCATCACGTTTCCTCTCATCATTATGCCATCTAAGATTCTTCGCATCTTTCGCATTGGCAAACAATCGCTTGAACCTTGGAATTATTGGAAGATACCACAACACCTTCGCAGGAGGACCCTTTTTTCTCACATCATCAAGATCATCATCATCATCACCACCCTTCACTTTGTATCGTGATAACCCACATTTGGGGCAATCGTGATTGTCTTCATGAACACCGGTGTACAATATGCAATCATTGGGGCATGCGTGTATCTTCTTATACTCCATACCCATAGGACACAATACCTTCTTGGCCTCATAGTTACTGGGCCATGCAATGTGTTGTCCTCCTAAAGCAAGTCTTTCAACACTTCAAGCAATTCCGTGAAGCTTTTATCGGTCCAACCATTTCTCGCCTTCACACAAACCAATTTTAGCACCGCCGACAACCGTGTATGAGTAGTACACCCTGGATATAAAGGCTTATCCGCATCACCGCACAACCTATCATACACATGCGCTCGATGAAAATATTCTTGTCCAATATCACGGATCATGTCCTCTACTCGATCATCCTCCATATCTACGTCAACGTCCTCACTTTGGGAGACACTCGCCGTATTACTACTCAACAACATATCACCATGCCATATCCATCTTGTATAACTCAAGCAAATCCCTTCACAAATCAAATGAGTACGTATATCCTTCACCGTACATTTCCTCGTATTCAAACACTTGACACAAGGACAACTGAAACATTCCATTACTATTAGGAACATTCCTTTGAGCAAATTCTATAAATTCTCCCACCCCCTTCAAATACTCAAAGACTAGTACGCTTACAAACCATCCAACTACGATCCATAACTAGATAGGTCCTGTAGATATACAAAACATATATATATCCAATATAAGGACAATACGGGAGATTGAAAACTATAGTTTTTAAAGATTAATTGCTAAGCATCGGTCACGGCCTGGCAAAGGATGTCCATCACGGCCGTAACGTACAACCGAATAGACCATGCCATCACAGGAAGAACTGATCACGCCTAGCCGTGATTAGCATCACGGCCGTGACAGATCAACCAAAGAGAGCAACATGCACTCAAAACCAAAAACAGAGACGTACATTCCAAACAACTCAAACTCACGGTTTCAAGTTTCAACTACTGAGACTACAGCTTCAACATACACTCAAAACCAAAAATACAAAAATGTGCCCTAAATACTCACCGGAAAATAGGTGCTCGCGTGGTGGTGGGGAGGGGAGCTCGAGTGGTGGCCAACGTTCGATGTGGTTACCGAGAGCAAGAGGGACAAGGAGAGAGTTAGTGCGCGGGAAGGGAAAGAGAGATGTACGTCAAGTTATTGCAAAGAATGAATGGAAAGACAGAGTTAGGGTTAATAGTGTACCTCACTGTGGTGGCGAAGAAGCCCTCGCGGTGGTTGCGGTGGAGATGAGCTCGCGATTAGGGTTCTCGTGGTCAGTGAGAGTGAGAGTGAGGGTTGAGAGTGATTTAGGGTTGAGTGTGAGGAAAAGAGAAAAGAGACGTACGTACGGAGCGAAGTGCAGAAGGCGCAGGTGTAAACGCTTTATAAAACAACATTTAAAGTCAGTTGTATTAAACAATCGACGTTATAATTAATTTTTTAACGCTCGGTTTTATTAACAAACCGACGTTAAATATTAATATTTTTAAAAAACACTTTTAACGTCCGTTGTTGAATACAATCGACGTTAAAAGTGTTGTGTAAAAATCATTCTCTATATAAAGTAACATTCTTCTGTATCGGTCAGTACACGCTTCTTCTTTTCCTCTATATTTCTATTCCTTTACAAAATGGCTCGAGACTCGTGTTAATTGAGTGACAACGGGGCATTTCGGATAGGGATATAGGATTATTTACGCCGCCTATTTATTTAATCAAGTAAAAATCACACTTTTAACGCCAATTGTATAAACAATGACGTTAAAAATAAATATTTTTTTTTTAAAAACACTTTTAACTTCGGCTTTATTCAACAACCGACGTTACAAAGTGTATAAGTTTCTGCAAAAACATTCATTCCTTTGACTACTCTGGTACTTACCCATTGACTTGTGTTAAGAAGTGACAACAGGTCATTTCGTATAGGGATATAGGATTATTTACGCCACTGCTTATTTAATCAAGTAAAAATCACACTTTTAACGCCGCTTGTATAAACAACTGACGTTAAAAATAAATATTTTTTATTTTAAAAACACTTAAAGGTCTATTATTTCTTCCTAATCCTTCGGGGCGTTTTCTTTTCTGCACGTTTATAATATATGACTGCCAACTCCCAATGCGCCTTGGAACCTAATGCTCTTAATGATCAATTTAATTTTTAGCAACTTACGACGCCTAATAACTTCATCCCCTACTCCTATAAATAGCTTCCTTCCAACCTTTAATTTTTCTGCTTCACAATATGGCTCTGCCATGGAGATTAACTTCATCACTCTTTCTTTCTATACCTAGACTTAAAGGTCTCCGTCCTAATGGTCAAACAACTTCTGAGGTTGTGTAAATCGCATTACATGAGTGATAAGGGTGTGTAAATCGCATTATGTGAATTGCACACACCATCATCCTTCGGGAGAATCAGCAGCTACAGTTCCAAAACCTCAGCTTTGGAACCAAGTGGCTGTTCCAAGAATATTGCTGAAACAGATCGAGTGCACCCTTCACTCTACCACGGCTCCAAAGTGACTGTGGATCAGATGGAGCATCAAGGACTTCAAATGAGGGAGGGGATGCATTCAATGTTGGAGTTTCTGAGGACAGGACTGAGAAGAAAATGATGTTGAAGTAGAAACTTTTTTATATTTTAGTGCTATCTTGTGGAAATTTTTTATCTTTTAATCATGTAATTGTATCTTATGAATCGCTTCAATGAGATACGATTTGATTATACATATATAACTTGTTTTATGTTAAGTGTTTATTTATTTTAATTTGCACAAGAATTTGTTAATTTACTAATTCAAGCTAATTAATTAAGATTAAAAATAAACTTTAAAAAAAAAAAGATTAGAAATAAACTTCACTATATGGAGTGATGATCTGCGTTAAGAGTGACAACAGGGAGATGACAACGAAAGAAAGATATGAATGAGTTGATTATTTACGTCAGTTATTTATTTAAATGAAGTAAAAATCACACTTCTAACGTCAGTTTTATAAACAACTGACGTTAAAAGTGTTAATAATTTTTTGCAAAACACTTTATCGTCAGTTCATTAAACAACTGATGCAAATAGTGATTTTATATTTACAAAACTGCCACCGCCTCACTTTTAACGTCAGTCCTTAAAACAACTGACGTTAACAGTGAATTAATGAAGTCTGATATTTACAAAACTGTCACCGCTCCTTTTTAACGCTCTAATTTTTGGTTAACTGATGTAAACCTTTACCGTCTAATGTATATTTTCTACTAGTGTTGTTTTGTTCTATTAATATATATGATTTTAGTTACAGATTTATTAGAAAACAGCTGTGCAATTATAGGGAAGTGGGGTTTTAAGCTAAGCTACATCAATGACTGCTACAAAAAGATTCTCAATAATACATAATCAAAAGGGAATATGTACTGCCACAAGGGAGAAGCAAGTATAGACAGACGTCATGATGTATGTACATACGGCGTCTGATTGATATTGTAGAACATTTTTAATTACAGCTATCATATTTGAATACAAAATTTTAACCTCATATGTGATATCGTTTATAATTATTTTTATCTCTTACTTATTTTTTATCTTCTTTTATATACGCATTCCAAAAAAACACAATAAAAACAAAAGAACACCATATTTATATCCATCTTATATGTTCAAATATCAATTTTCTTCTCATTATGAGGAGCAGCAAATTGGATACAGCATTATAACCCAAATCACATAAATGATGCATTTATCATGAATTCCTAATGAATAAGAGATAATGTTAACTGAACTATTTAAACTAACAATCAATTGCATTAGAAATGGTACTTTGATTACAAGTTATAATCCGTAAATCTCTTTCGTTTCTATCATCTTTTCTAATTTTTAATTAGTATTAATATTGTTGATTTTTGTTTTTTTTTCTTTTAGAGCCTGTTTGTTATTATTTATTTTACTAAAAAAATCACTTTTTTAATCATAAAATCATTTTTTTAAAATTTTCAGTATGTTTATTTTTGTTTTTGGAAATAATCAGAAGCAGAAAAAAAAAATCATTTTTTGGCTTAAAATGAAAAGCAACTTTCACTTACTTTTGGGAAAAAAATCAATTTTTATAACTAACTATTTTTAAAAAAATGATTTTTTATGATTGTAAACAAACAAAAATCTGTTTCTGTTTTTTTTAAATCTCAAAAAATAATTACTAAATTATCATAATCACTTATTTTTTAATCTTAAAAAAACGGGCTCTTATAGTTTATAGAGTGAAAGGTAGCCTTTCAGCACTTGTGCATACGATGAGAGTTTGTACCCTACACATTGAGTATCTGCAAAAATTACCCACGATTTATAGGATAATTACCCGCACAATGGGTAAGGGTCTGAGTACTGTGGTACTCACCCCGCAACCGCACATATGTATTTGTACATATAATTATTTATTTATTTATATTACTAATATATATCATTTTAACTATAATGTAAATTTTAAAACCACGATTAATCAAATGATTTTTAACTTTATAAACCTAGTTGCATTTATAATTCCATTTTAGATGTTTTATTTATGTAGATTTAAAAGACATTTGAATCGTTTTTAATTGTTATAACGTTTTTCTGTTATCTATTGCTTTTTCACAGTTAAAGTATGGGTAACGGGTGCGGGTACGGGTACTTAGGTACCCAGATGGTCCGTCCGGGTACGAGTAGTTTTTTCAAACACGGATACGAGTCCGTGTACAGGTACTTTTTTCAAACGCAAGTACAGAGACAGACATTATAGTACCCTATCCAGACCCTATCCATTACCATCCCTACTTGTGAAGGAGTCCCCCATCCCCAGTCACATACCTCTTTGGGTCACGCACCGAAGGAAGTTTGGCATATATACCTTTAGTTATTGATAATTAATTTGCTAAATTATCAATTTTATTGTACCATTTTTTTGGTATAAATTTTTTCATAAACCATCATAATTAGGATCTTTGACTCCCCAGAGACATTTTGAGGTATCTGCACAAGTTTCGACCATTTGGACCGACTTTGAGATGAATCTACCATCACCTGTTTAGAGTAGAGAATTAATCATTAATTTTCACAACTTTCCAACTATAGTATGTGCTTACCATGCATTAGTTGCATTAGAGAAAAAAGCAGGCAGATTGATAATGTGGTTAAATTGGCAAACAAATCAGGGGGTACTTGTTTGAGACCGCGCAAAGCTTTTCAAAGATGACATACTTTGTTTGGTGGATAAGTGTAACTAAGAGGTGGACACAAGCCCAGGGTAGGTGCTGAGCATGGGCGAGGTGGGCGATCGTTCAGGGTCCCATTTTTTTGGGACACCGGATAGTAGGTAAAATATTATTATATAGTATACATAGATATTAAATAAAAAAATTTATATAATTATTTTTTACCAAGAAAAATAATTATTCCAAAAAAAAATATAAAAGAGTGACAAAAAATAATATGGCAAATGTATATGCATATATTAGAATATCTTTTTAATGTACTATAATTTAAAATTTGATACACTCCTAATTTATTTACTATTTAGACTTTCTTTTCACTAATTGTTTCCTTATCTTGCTTTGATCGTATAATCTTGTTTTGATTTTTATCGAAAGTGACTTTTTAAAGAACCTTGATTATGAACGAATTATTAATGATTTTGCAGCAAAAAATACAAGAAGGACAATTTTCAAATGATTACGAGGGCAACAAAAATCTCAGGACCGGCCTGTTGGTGTAAGCCCTAGTGGCCAATCTATTTTGAATAGATCATTATTTGTATCATGAATTTGATCATATATTTGATATATGAATAATGCATTAATTTATTAAGTTATTAGTTTATAACATAATAAAGTCCTTTGAATAGGTAGTTCATTCAATAAGATATTAAGTATGTGACTTAATCGTGAGACCTCATTGAATAACAGAACACTATTCTTAAATATCCGTAGTCGAGTATTATTGTTAATTAGGACGACAATAATATATAGAGACTATTGTGCGAGTAGACTGATGGCCACACCTCACGGGTCTTGGATATGTGATATCAAGTCGGCACACATGTATAAATATTAGGAGTAATATTTATATCGGATGACTCACTATGAGAATACTTCATAATAGTTATGTAAGTGTCATAAGTATTCTCATGGCTACCAAAGTGAGGTAGTCCTTCGACTTGAAGTCACTACGATTCCTACATGAGGAGTTGTAGGCTTTAATGCTATCAAACATCAAGCGTAACAGGGTGATCATAAAGGTAGTTATTGGGTCTGCAATAAATCATGTTGATGAGTGTGAGTGATATTGATATGACTCGTCCCTCCTACATAACAGGGGTAATGTCTTGGGCCCCTCGATAGAGTGAGACGTGAAATATGTGTGGCAACACGAAAATGGACCAATATGTGATATTGTGCCCATTTATGATTACACATCTACTCGGGGATCGAGGAATAAATAATTGAACATAACAAGGATGACACTCTTATGCCTTGTGTTCAATTAAGACATATGGACGAAATGATATTTACTATACGGTAAATTTTGGTCGCTGTAAGGCTAAAATTGGATCACCGATACTCTCGCTAATTGGGTAGTAATGATGCATTGCTAGATGCGGTCATTATTTATAATATTTAATATTATAATTAATATTTTATATTATTATAATATTTAATATTATTACCAACTTAGTGAGAGCCTACAGGTTCACACGCATAGAGCAAATGCGGAGCGGGACAATTAATTAAATATTATTTAATTAATATAAATGTTTTTGGGCTTGTAGCGTACAAGACCCAATAAGTAAGCAGATATGTCTAGAGGAGCCCATGGCTTATAAATAGACTATTAGTCTTACCCTAAACCTGGTCTTGCTTGCCGTGCCTCCCTATAGCCGTCAGCTAGCCCAAGACTCAGCTCTGACGTCGTTTGGTCGCGTGGACTGAGTAGAGCTGTTGCAACTTCGTGGCACTCGTGATCGAAAAGAAAGCACGCTTCAACAGGTAAACACAATAACTATTTACGTGATTTATGTTTGTAATGCGAGATCCACGTGATTCCGCCTTGAGATATGATTTTAGAAGAGGATTATCTCATGAAAAACCAACACGGCCATGCACAAGACATTGTCTTCCAAATTAAATATTATAATTGAGAAAAACATTCTTGACATCCATATGATTAAATGTCCATTTTGAGTAGTTGTGATAGTAACTGTGCGATAAGAGGTGATAAAGCTACTAGAATAAATGTCTCATCATAGTCAATACCATATTTCAGAATTAAAACCTTAGAAACCATATGCACTTTGTAGCGCTACATAGAACCATCAAAATGTATCTTGATCTTGTGAATCCATTCACAACCTACAAGTTTCTTACTAAAGAGAGGATCAATAAGGTCCCACATGTAGGTCCTCTAATTAAAGCCCAAGGTTCACTGTGAGAAAGCATGATGTAAAAACAATGATAATCACGAAGATGGATAGGGGGATTTCTTACTCTAGTGGGATAGATAAGGGAAGATGGGATAGCAGTATTTGAAGTGGGATTTGAAGGCATGGCAACCTCATCAAAATCAATGGTGGGAACTTCAAAAGGTACTGCAAGCTCGCTGAAGGACCTGCAATAGAATTACTAGGAAAAAGATAAACAAAAGGGTAATAAGCAGAAGTGTCAAGGTGGAGGAGAAATCATATCATATAAAAAATAAATACTTAATCAAATCATGCCGCATGGTTATCTTTTTATTTATTACATGTATTTTTTAATGTTCTAAAAATAAAAATCTATATCCATACTATTCTAAATGTAATTTCCTCATTTAGTTACAATTTTTTTTTCCAATACACCTATATAAGTTTCTTTTTTGTCTAAATTACTCTTTTGGTCCATTTTTTTTTAGGTTTCATTTTGGTCCCTCGTTTTTTTTGTCCCGTTTTAGTCTTATCTTATAAACGTTAGCCCATTTTGGTCATTTCCATTAATGTCACACAAACGGTATTATATTGTTGTCGGATTTCGTCTCCAGTCGTCGGATTCTAGAAAAAAGTCACCGAAAAATTGTCTCTCTTCCTCTCAATGCAACCCAATCCTAAATCAGCCCCTACACCTCAAGAACAATACCCAACACAACTTCCTCAAGCTCATCGCAGAACCCTAGCCCCTAAACCAACCCTGTTGTAGAAAACCCCCAAAATAATGATCAAAGGGAAAAATGGGCGGTGGGGCTCATAGGACACGCCTAGAACCAATGACGTTTGCATATGGGCAATTTGCTCTCGTGGCGGCAGTTTTGTACAGGGTGGTGGCGTGGTGAGCTACTAAACAAAGGCTCGTGGTGGATCTAAACCGTGTGGGTCAGATCGAAGTCATGTCTGGTGGGATGCAGCGAGGCAGGCAGAGCTGTGACAAACAGTGTGGCTGAGCCAGATTAGAGTTTACTATTTGTCTCTCTCTCTCTCTCTCTATCTATCTATATATATATATATATATATATATATATATATATATATATATATATATATATTAATTTTTGGGTTTTTAGTTAGGATTAGTGTTAACCACTTTCTCATTTATTGACTCAACCAAGATAAGATTAGTTTTCTTTGACTAAGTCTTTCCTCTTTTTCTGTTTTTTATATAGGTGTTATATAAAAACACCTTCTCTGTACAATTCGTATTCATTCAATAGAATTCATACATTCAATATTCAAATATGATTTCATATTCTTCTTCTCCGCAAAACCAAGATGGTATCAGAGCTCAAATTTGAGCTCTGGTTTCCATATCCTCGCTTGGAGTTTTACTCAAATCTTTTCCCTTTCTTCAATTGTCTCGAAGATGGCAAACCAGAAATATGACGATTTCACGACTAATCCTCTAAACCCTTACTATTTTCTTGCCAATGAGAGTCCCTCTATGGTTCTTGTAAATCCCGTTCTCGATGGGAAGAATTATCACACTTGGGCTAGGTCAATAAAGGTTGTTCTGGAAACCAAGAACAAAATGAAGTTTCTTGATGGCACTATTGCACAACCTAAAGAGGGGGATGCATTATACGAGCCGTGGTTTTGCTGTAACAACATCATTTTGTGATGGATTCAACATGCAATATCTCCAACTATCCTGAAATCAATTCTTTGGATGAACAAGGCCTCAGATGTTTGGAAGAATCTTCAAAATCGCTTTGCACAAGACGATATTTTCAGAATTTCAGATATTCAAGATATCTGCAAATTGCATCAAGGTAACTTAGATGTTTCTGAATATTTTACTGAAATGCAAACCATGTGGGATGAGCTTGATAATTACAAGCCTCTCCCAACATGTAATTGTTCCACTCCTTGTGCCTGTAAAGGTGAATTTGACAAAATTAAAGGGTATAGAGACCAAGACTATACCATTTGTTTCTTGAAAGGTCTTAATGATCAATATTCCCATGTCAAATCCCAAATTATGTTAATGAATCCTTTACCTGATGTTACTAAAGCCTTTTCTTTGGTTACACAACAAGAAAGACAAATTTGTATGCCTATATAGAAGACAACATCACTTATTCGAAAGCCCTTTCCTTCAATACCAATCAATTCAATGGAGGATCAAAGAAAGGGGGTTTCTCCAACAAAGGAAAAGGTAGAGGGAATTCTGGTAAAGGAGGAGGACCAAACTCAAAGTATTGCACTAACTACACAAAAACAAATCATACTATAGAAACCTGTTGTTTCCTACACGGGTTCCCTCCTGGATATCAGACAAGAAATAAATCTGCCAACACTGCTGCTGTGAACCCTGCTGCTGCAACTGATCAACAAGAAAGGTAAATTCAAGTTGCTGAATCTTCAAAAACAGGATTTAGCCTCACTCAAGATCAATATCAATGCCTTCTTGAAATGCTACAAACCAGAAATTCAAATAATCCAAGCACACACAAGGCCAACTCCATCTTGACAGGTCCTCTAACCTTCACCAACAATTCTAATAAACCTGTCATCGGTAAGTCTCATTATCTATGGATTCTAGACACAGGAGCTACTGACCATATTACTTTTAATCTACAAAATTTGATAGATTTCCATAATATACCTCCTGTGTACATTACATTACCTGATGGAAACCAAGTCATATCCACAATAACAGGAAAAATTTCTCTCTGTCCTTCTTTAACTTTGCATAATGTCCTTTATGTGCCAAACTTCCATGTAAATCTGATTTTTATCATAAAACTTCTTAGACAAAATCATTGCAAATTAATTCTTGAACCCGATTCTTGCCTTATTTTGCAGAATTACCCCAGGAAAATGTTTGGTATAGCTAGATTTCAAAATGGACTATATGTCCTTCAACACTCAGCTTCAAAAGGATCTTCTACTCACAATCTTGCTCCTAAGTGTTTTTCTGCAACTAGGACACAAAATGATTCTCTTCTTTGGCACCTTAGATTAGGACATTTATCAAAGAATAGACATAAGTGTATATCTGCACATTTTCCTTTTATTCCTTATGATAATAAATATTTGCCATGTGACATTTGTCATTATGCTAAGCAAAGGAAATTACCTTTTGTAAATAGTTTTACACAATCTGCTGCTATCTTTGATATTTTACATGCTGACATTTGGGGCCCTTATTCTCATACTTCTGTTTCAGGTCACAAATACTTCCTAACTTTACTTGATGATTTCAGCAGGTTCACTTGGGTTATTCTTATGAAATCTAAGGCAGAAGCCAGAAACCATATCACTAACTTCATTGCATATATTGAAACTCAATTTCATACTAAATTGAAGTGTTTGAGAAGTGATAATGGTTTAGAGTTTATTATGCCTGATTTATTTTTAAGCAAAGGGATTATCCATCAAAGAACTTGTGTGGAAACCCCACAACAAAATGGTGTGGTTGAAAGAAAACACCAACATATTTTAAATGTTGCTAGAGCTCTTTCTTTTCAGGCAAATTTACCTGCAAAATTTTGGCATTTCTCCATACTGCATGCTATTCATATCATTAATAGAATACCAAGCCCTCTACTTCAAGGAAAAATGCCCTTATGAGCTTTTATACAAAAAGCCACCTAATTTGGTCCACCTTAAAGCTTTTGGTTGCCTTTGTTATGCTTCTTCTTTGCAAGATCATAGAACAAAATTTCAATCTGGGGCCATAAAGGGTATTTTTCTTGGCTACAGAGAAGGCACAAAAGGATATCTCTTGTATGATATTAAAAACCATAATTTTCTGGTTTCAAGGAATGTGATTTTCTATGAAACTACTTTTCCTTTTCATACTTCAAATTCAAATTATTCAACTAATATTGATATCTTTGTTGAACCTACTGTTTCTACTAATCTTGATCTTCCTTTTGATCCACAAGATGGTCAGTTTTTTGAACAAACCCTTTTTGAAGAAGACCATATGGCTGCACCCGAGACACATCAAGAAGATGTTCTAGAACCTGCAGTGAATGCAGAACCTGTGAGGCAGTCTGAAAGGATTAGAACAAGGCCTAGTTATTTACAAGACTATCATTGAAGCCTATTCTCAACTGTTGGTAATCCTGTACTCTCAAGTTCATCATCTTTTCCCCTTTCTTCTGTTCTTACATATGAAAAATGTTCTTCTTCATACAAAAAATTGTGCTTAAATACTGTAAGTCATTCTGAACCACAAACATATGCTCAATCATCTAAATTGGGTTGTTGGCAGAAAGCAATGAATTCTGAACTAGAAGCTCTTAAACTTAACAAAACTTGGTCCATTGTTGATTTGCCAACTAACAAAAATCCAATAGGATGTAAGTGGGTATATAAGACTAAACACAATTCAAATGGTTCCATTGAAAGATACAAAGCCAGATTAGTGGCTAAAGGCTACAACCAAATGGAAGGAGTGGACTATTTTGACACTTTTTCCCCTGTTGAGAAACTAACAACAATAAGAACTGTTCTTGCCTTAGCTGCCACTAAATCTTGGTTCCTTGAACAATGTGATGATAACAATGCTTTTCTCCATGGAGATTTACATGAGGAAGTGTATATGACACTTCCTCCAGGTTATGATCCTGACCCTTCCTCTTCTACAACAAAAGTTTGTAAGTTGCACAAATCCATTTATGGCCTTAAACAATCCAGTCGACAGTGGTATGAAAAACTATCATATGCTTTAATTTCCATTGGTTATACTCAATCCATTGCTGTTCATTCATTATTTGTTAAGCATGCTCCTTCTACAATTTCTGTTTTATTAGTATATGTGGATGATATTATCCTTGCAGGTAATTCTCTTTCTGAAATTCGATATGTAAAGGACTCCCTTCATACTACATTCAGAATCAAAGACCTCGGATCTCTTAGATTTTTCTTAGGACTGGAAATTGCACGATCTTCATAAGGAATAATGGTTAACCAAAGGAAATATGCTTCGGAACTCCTTGAGGATAATGGCTTTTTAACAGCCAAGCCTGTCACTACTCCTTTCACACCTTCTACTAAACTCCAAAGCGATTCAGGAAAACCTTTTCCTGATGAAACAGCCTATAGAAGGCTCATAGGCAGGTTGCTATATCTTACCACAACCAGGCCGGATATTGTATTTGCTGTCCAACAGCTTAGTCAATATGTTTATAAGCCTTTAGAACCTCATTTTCAGACAGCAACTCATGTCCTGAGATATATAAAGGCTTCTCCTTCAAAAGGCATTTTCTATCGTGTTTTAAATACTAACACTTTAACTGGTTTTGTAGATTCTGACTGGGCTTGTCGTGTTGATACTAGGCGTTCTATCACTGGCTATTGTGTTTCCTTTGGCTCCTCCATCATCTCCTGGAAATCAAAGAAACAAAACACTGTATCCCGTTCATCAACAGAAGCAGAATACCGAGAACTCGCCAGTCTTACATGTGAGATTCAATGGATTCATTATCTCTTCAAGGATCTTCACATTGAATTTCCAAAGCCTACATCCATTTACTGTGATAACAAATCTGCAATTTACCTGGCTCATAACCCAACATTTCATGAAAGATCCAAAATATCGAGATTGATTGCCATGTAATTCGAGAAAAGATTCAACCTGGGCTCATCCACTTGCTGCCTATTCCTTCATCATCACAAATCGCAGATGCATTCACCAATCCACCGCATTCAAGCTTTTTTAACAACTTCATCTCCAAGCTGGGACTTTGAGACATGCTTCGTCCACCTTGAGGGGGCCTATTAGAGTTTAGTATATATATATATATATATCTTTTGGGATTTTAGTTAGGATTAGTGTTAACCACTTTCTGTTATTGACTCAATCAAGATAAGATTAGTTTTCTTTGACTAAGTCTTTCCCCCTTTTCTGTTTTTGATATAGGTGTTATATAAAAACACATTCTCTGTACAATTCGTATTCATTCAATAGAATTCATACATTCAATATTCAAAAATGATTTCATATTCCTCTTCTCCGCAAAACCAAGACTTCGCTAAGACGACAATTCATAGTGGTTCAGCGTGGTGGCTGTCGTGGACGGATCTACGTGTCGCGGCGGAGGATCTGTGGTGATGATGGGCGGAGCAGTCACGGGTCAACTGGAGAAGTGACGAATGATGGTGTTCTCGAATGTGACTGGTCCAAGGGCAACGAGGGGTCGAAGATGGTTGCCTGAGTGCGGCGAGGTAGCCAACGGTGGAGCCCGTGCTCTTTCTTTCTCTTTTTTTTAAAGGATGTGATTGGTTATACTAGCAGGAGGAACAAAAGAGCGGGGAGTGAGGGTTTTCCGGTGACTTTTCCAGAATCCGGCAACCGGAAAAGTTTTTTGTATAACAGTGTTAGTGACAATTAATGGAAATGATCAAAATAAGCTAACGTTTGTAAGGTAGGTGACCAAAACGGGATAAAAAATAAATGAGGGACCAAAATGAAACTTAAAATAAAGAAAAGGAACAAAAGAGTAATTTTACCATCTTTTTACTATCACCTGTGTATTTCTAAATTTTACTTCCAAAAAAAAAAAAACGGATTGATGGGCACTGTTTATGCATCAACAGCTAGTATATATAAAATCAAGATAAGGTACCGACCAAGCATCATAGTTTTGTTTATATGAACCTAAACGATTCAACTATTTGTTTGCCAATAAAACCTAATCTGCCTATTTACATAAAAGAAAGAACTAATCTGCCTAATTCTACCTTAAATTAAGGGTGGTACAGGTATGTTGATCTTCGGGACGGCCAGATATATAAGTCTTCTTTCTTATTATTATCACTAACCAGCAATGCTTATGCAGATGTCGCAAGATCATATTTTATTTCATAATGACAAATCATGTAGAGGCGTAGTTAGATAGAAAGCAAGTCTCAATGATGACGTATAATTAAGTTGTTATATGTCAAGATGCATGCATATATACGGTACAATTGAAGCCACAACTCAACAAATAAAATTTATAGACAACTATAAGACATGCCCGTCTTTTATATTATGATAACTTGATAAGGATGCGATGAAAATGAAAAGGTCTCGATGTTTTTTTAGTTTTGTGAGGCCTGGCTTTTATTTAATTATTATTTTCGTTGTTAAGGTTGGAAAGTATGTATGCTGCATCATTCTTTTCTTTTTTTCATGCTTTATTTTTATTTATATAGTGACGTGGGTTTCCATGCTGCCTTGAAAATTACTATATACGAAAAACTTTTTTTTTTGATAAAACTATATACGAAAAACTAAACTATATATATATATATATATATATATATATATATATACACATATAATTTTCCACAAGTGAGAAATTTACATAAAAGAAAAGTATAATAAGTAAACATCCATCTTAATTATGGATACCAATTAGTTATCCCAAATTCTCTATCTCGCTTGTGTCTCACCACTCATATTTTGCCACATAAACCATCACTATTTCATTTTTAACCGGAGAACATAACTTATTTTTCTCTATCTTAGTTGTCACATTTTAATTGGATGACGGGAATTGAGACAAGAATTTGGGATATAGGATTTGTATGCCCTAAACTCGTTTTTTTTTTTGTTCGCAACCCACCCTAATTAATCCTTTGGGTCGAATGGGTTCACCAGAGTATCCTCACGGCTTAAACCCTTTGGGTCCGCTATGAAACTAATCTCCTGGTTGGTGATTAAAATGGTTTTACCCCTTGGTTCTCAGCCTCCTCCTAATGGGGTGACTCCATGATGATTTGAACTCGGGTTCCCCAGGTTCTCCACCTTTTGGTGGCTAGTTGCTTCCATTAGACCAACACCCCATTGATTGCCTTAAACTCTTTAAATATATGAGAATGTTAACCAATGTTCTAAAAATAAGGATGAGATTGTCATTATCACTCCTAAAAATTAGTTAAAAACTTTTGTGAGCAATAATGTAGAGAAACAATTTTTATCCCACCCTAGAGTAATTAGCTCGTGTCCATCTAACAACTATAGTAAAAGCATCTTCAATTATGTAATTTATTGGAGTTTTTAACTCTACTTTTTTTTTATCCTATCATGTCACCTTAAACTTTTTTAATCTTATTTTAAGCAACTCTCCACTTCAATGGTGTAATTCTAAAATGTTTACCAAATGGATCCCACAAGTTACCCTTATCTTCATTCAAATCTATTGTTATTGCAACTTCCCGATGAATTAGGGGTGATTGTGGGACGAGTTATACTTGTCCCTTGCCCGACTCTAAACTTTGATGGAGTCAACTCTCTGAACCCGAATCCGTCCCTAAACTCGAAAGAACCCGATTATATGCGGGTTGGTTTAAGATCGGGCCGAAATGGGAAAGGACCGGATTGACCCGAAATAAAATAGATCCTTTGTAAAATAATTTTTTTGTGAGTGAGAAAAAATATTTTCACATTTTAAAATAAAACAATTTATTCTCCAAACATATTATGTTTTCAATGGTCTATCTTCCAACCTCACGTGTACCTTATTCAATTATATTCATAGTTCACAATTAAGCAATCTATAAGATATATGAACATGCAAAAAACGAAAGAGAAACAGTGAAACTAAAAAGCTATTGCAGTAAAACCAAAACTAAATAACATCGGAACATTGAAGGGGTTACTGTGTAGTGAAATAACGGGTAAGTGAATGGTGAAAAAAATTAATCTTCCCATTTCCTCTTAAGTTTCTCATACACATGAGATGAGAGAGTAAAAGTAAAAGAAGAGTTTAGACTTCTTTAGTTCTTTCTTAGTGATAGTGCGTTAAACATAAGTTAGGATGGATAAAGGTAAAATAAGATTTTTATTATATTGGGACGGGTTGGGTAACCCGAAGGTCAACTCGGACCCGTCCCTAACCCGATGCCGGGTCACTTAATGGGACGCGAGTTCGTCACTTTTCTTCTACGGATTAGGTTTTGACCCGGCCCAGACACTACGGGTTCGGACATGTTTAAGGGCCACTAGTGGAAATAATGTAATATACGGGAACGTTTTACGTCAATTGACCATATTTTTGACGTTAAAAATGAGGCGGTGGCAGTTTTGTAAATATCAGACTTCATTAATTCAATTTTAACATCAGTTATTGTAAGGACTGACGTTAAAAGTGAAGTGACTCACTTTTAACGTCGGTTCAATAAACAACTGACGTTAAAAGTGAACCTTTTAACGTCAGTTCTTCATTGAACTTACGTTAAAAGTGAGTCACTTCACTTTTAACTTCTGTTCTTTCATCAACAGACGTTAAAGGTTATTTTAATAATTTTTTTTATCTAGTATACGTACACTTCCGCATTGCCTTCCTCGAAGTTTCAGTTTCACAATTGCTTTGATGTTTTGTGTTTCTGTTTTGAAAACTAAAATATATGTACGAAGTATCAGTTGAATCAATAACCTAAACCGGATCTCATTCATGAAGTGTAATACAGACTGATACAGAAGATTGAAAGGGTTTAAAATCCTATAAAAAGTTACATTGAAAGGGTTTAAAATCCTAAACATTTGTTGAGGCTTCGTTGCCTTCACGGGTGAGCAAGAGAGGAGAGTCGAGCGACTGAGTTTTACAGAGCGGCTGAGCAAGGGTGCACCCGATCTGTTTCAGCAATGGTCTTGGAACAGTCATTTGCTTCCAAAGCTGCTGATTCTCCGAAAAGATGATAAGGTGAGCAACTCACATTATGTGATTTACACAACCTTATCACCCATGTTATGTGATTTACACAACCTCAGAAGTTGTTTGACCATTAAGACAAAGATCTTTGAGTCTAGGAATAGGAAGAAAGAGTGATGAAGTTAATCTCCATGACAGAGCCATATTGTGAAGCAGAAAATTAAAAGGATGGAAGGAAGCTATTTATAGGAGCAGGGGATGAAGTTACTAAGCTATTCTGATTTTCTTGAAAACTTATCTACAAACTTAATGCTCATTAAGAGGATTAAGTTACAAGGTGCATGGGTAAGTAGCACAGTAGTCAAAGGAATGAATGTTGTTGCAGAAACTTATACACCTTTAACGTCAGTTGTTTAATACAACTGACGTTAAAAGTGTTTTTAAAATAAAAAACATTTATTTTTAATGTCAGTTTTTTATACAACTGACGTTAAAAGTGTGATTTTTACTTCAGTATAATAAATAGCTGACGTAAATAATCCTATATATTATAAACATGCAGAATGAATATTGGAAATAATGTAATATACGAGAACTTGGCAGTCATAAATTAAGTTGACGTTAAAAATGAGGTGGTGGCAGTTTGTAAATATTAAATCACTATTTACGTCAGTTGTGTAAAGAACTTGTGTAAATATTAAACAAGTTTATTTTTAATCTTCATTAATTAGCTTGAATTAGTAAACATATTCTTGTGAAAATTAAAATAAATAAACACTTAACATAAAAGTGTTATATGTATAATCAAATCGTATCTCATTGAAGTGATTCATAAGTTACAATTACATGATTAAAAGATAAAAAATTTCTGCAACATAGCACTAAAATATTAAAAAGTTTCTGCTTCAACATCAATTTCTTCTCAGTTTTGTCCTCAGAAACTCCAATGGATGCATCGATCCCCTCCCTCATTTGAAGTCCTTGATGCTCCATCCGTGCTTTATCCACAGTCACTTGGGGAGGAGATGGAATAAAGTGAGGGAGTCATATTATGTGATTTACTCAACCTCAAGTTTTTTGACCATTAAGACAGAGACCTTTAAGTCTAGGTATAGGAAGAAATAACAAAAGTCTCAAATGTGATAGAACCATATTGTGAAGGAATAGAAAACGCAGGAAATATAGAGGAAAAGAAGAGGGTGTATTTACAGACTGATACAGAAGAATGGTACTTTATATAGAGAATAGAGTCTCTATGATTTTCTTGAAAACTTATCTATAAACTTAATGCTCATTAAGAGGATTAAGTTACAAGGTGCATGGGTTACCACAGTAGTCAAAGGAATGAATTTTTTTGCAGAAACTTATACACTTTTAACGTCAGTTGTCTTTAACAACTGACGTTAAAAGTGCTTTTAAAATAAAAAATATTTATTTTTAACGTCGGTTGTGTAATACAACTGACGTTAAAATTTTGATTTTTACTTCAATTAAATAAATAGTCAAAGAAATTAATGTTTTTGGATAAACGTCTACACTTTTAACGTCAGTTTCTTAAGACAACTGACGTTAAATATATGACCTTTAACGTCAATTTTTACAAACAACTAACGTCAAATGTTGTTTTATTTTGGTTTACACCCGCGCGCCTTCTGCACTTCGCTCTGTACGTCTCTTTTCTCTTTTCATCACGCTCAACCCTCACTCTCACTCTGCCCTAATCGCGAGCTCATCTCCACCGCAACCACCGCGAGGGCTTCTTCGCCACCACCGTGAGGTACACTATTAACCCTAACTCTGTCTTTCCATTCATTCTTTGCAATAACTTGACGTACATCTCTTTTTCCCCTTCCCACGCACTAACTCTCTCCTTGTCCCTCTGCTCTCAGTAACCACATCGAACGTTGGCCACCACTCGAGCTCCCCTCCCCACCACCACGCGAGCACCTATTTCTGGTGAGTATTTAGGGCACATTTTTGTATTTTTGGTTTTGAGTGTATGTTGAAACTGTAGTCTCAGTAGTTGAAACTTGAAACCGTGAGTTTGAGTTGTTTGGAATGTACGTCTCTGTTTTTGGTTTTGAGTGCATGTTGCTCTGCTGGTTGATCTGTCACGGCCGTGATGCTAATCACGGCTAGGCCGTGATCAGTTCTGCCTGTGATGGCATGGTTCTGCTTCGGTTGGCACGTTACGTAGTGATGGACATCACTGCCAGGCCGTGACCAGTGCTTGGCAATTAATCTTTAAAAACTATAGTTTTCAATCTCTCGTATTGTCCTTATATTGGATATATATATATGTTTTGTATATCTACAGGACCTATCTAGTTATGGATCGTAGTTGGATGGTTTGTAAGCGTACTAGTGCTGAGTATTTGAAGGGGGTGGGAGAATTTATAGAATTTGCTCAAAGGAATGTTCCTAATAGTAATGGAATGTTCTGTTGTCCTTGTGTCAAGTGTTTGAATACGAGGAAATGTACGGTGAAGGATATACGTACTCATTTGATTTGTGAAGGGATTTGCTTGAGTTATACAAGATGGATATGGCATGGTGATATGTTGTTGAGTAGTAATACGGCGAGTGTCTCCCAAAGTGAGGACGTTGACGTAGATATGGAGGATGATCGAGTAGAGGACATGATCCGTGATATTGGACAAGAATCTTTTTGATGAGCCTCTGTTTGACTGGTTTTATAACTAGTAAAGACCTTGGCTTTGTGCTAATTTTATATCATTTTCACCCAAATTAGACTTGATTGTCCTTAAGTAGTATTTTGAGTCTGTAAAGTGTTTTTAAGTTAATTTAGTTGATTTAGAGTGAATAAAGTATTTACTTTTATTTTCTATTTTCAGGTTAATAAAAAAGAATAAATCTGGAGCTTTCGCCCCGCGAGAGGGCTGCTCGCCCCGCGAACCAGAAGGCGACTGTGCCAGAGAAATTGCATCCTTTCTGTCTCGCCCCGCGAAGACTGGACTCGCCTCGCGAGTAATGCTACCTTGGAAAAGTCAGAGACGATCACGGTTTGGGCATGTTGGAGGTCACGGGCGTTGCAGTTTGGGAATTTGAAGAGTTCGCCTCGCGAATTATATGCTCGCCTCGCGAGAAGACCAAGAGTTGCAGACCTTTCGCATAATTCGCCTCGCGAGCAGTGCTTCGCCTCGCGAGGACTTGGATTCCAGAAACTTGTATATAAAACAGTCTTAGGCAGAACTGAAGGTGTGGTCAGAATTAGCCAGTTTTGGCTAGTTTCTGAGCTTGTTAGTCTTTTGTTTTTCTCTTAGTTTATTGTTTTCTTTTGTAATGGAGATCTAGTCTCCTAGGATTAATCTACTGTAATTGGTTTCCATTACCACACTTGAGGTTCTGTGATTCTTCTTTCATTTGCTTTTCTCTTTTCAATGCAATGATGTATGTTTCTGTTTGTTATTTCAGGAATATATAGTGTGGTATTGTTTCATTTCGGTGATGTTATGTTCCTATATATAATCGCGTTTGTTATTTCGCGTGTGTTCATTCATGTTCGTTTGTTCATGAGAGCTTAACCCCGTTTGTTATTTCGGGAATAGGAGCATACATCTGTAGTAGCGGTTTTCGTTTGTTAATTGTTGCTACAACCGGGAGGGGATTAGTATCTGCTTAGTAGAATATGCATAAACCGATGATAGTGGGGAAACCGAGAACAGTAGGTTAATCGTCTTTAGTTTATTTGTTAATCTCTTTTCTTACTCTGTTTTTATTTTGTTTCCTTTATTTTATTTTAATCTCAAAACCCCCATTTTTAACTTTTACTAATTTTCTGTTAATAATAACAACAACTAAAGAGTTCTTGAGAGACGATACTCGAGTTGTCGCACTATACTACATTATTTTAATAATCGCTCGTTCTTTTTGGCTCGTGGCGACAGCGCGGTCACTTTTCATCGAGCGCATGTGTATGATAGGTTGTGCGGTGATGCGGATAAGCCTTTATATCCAGGGTGTACTACTCATACACGGTTGTTGGCGGTGCTAAAATTGGTTTGTATGAAGGCGAGAAATGGTTGGACCGATAAAAGCTTCACGGAATTGCTTGAAGTGTTGAAAGACTTGCTTCCGGAGGACAACACATTGCCTGACCGTAACTATGAGGCCAAGAAGGTATTGTGTCCTATGGGTATGAAGTATAAGAAGATACACGCATGCCCCAATGATTGCATATTGTACACCGGTGTTCATGAAGACAATCACGATTGCCCCAAATGTGGGTTATCACGATACAAAGTGAAGGGTGGTGATGATGATGATGATCTTGATGATGTGAGAAAAAAGGGTCCTCCTGCGAAGGTGTTGTGGTATCTTCCAATAATTCCAAGGTTCAAGCGATTGTTTGCCAATGCGAAAGATGTGAAGAATCTTAGATGGCATAATGATGAGAGGAAACGTGATGGAAAGGTTCATCATCCTGCTAATTCTATTCAATGGAAGAATATCGATACTATGTTTCCGGATTTCGCCGATGAGCCAAGAAACCTAAGGCTTGGACTTGCTACGGATGGAATGAATCCTTATGGTAACATGAGTAGTATTCATAGTTCATGGCCTGTTCTGTTGGTAATTTACAACATGCCCCCTTGGTTGTGCATGAAGCGCAAATACATGATGTTGTCTATGATGATTTCGGGCCCAAAGCAACCGGGAAATGACTTAGATGTTTATCTAGGTCCCTTGATCGAAGACTTGAAAACGTTGTGGGTGGAAGGTGTTGATGTAGTTGATGGGTATTCTCATGAGACTTTCAAGCTTCGTGCCATGTTATTTTGCACCATCAACGACTTTCCAAAGATACGGTAACTTGTCCAGATGCATGTGTCAAGGGGCATAAAGCATGCCCTATATGTGAAGAAGGCACATGCTACACTCAGTTGCATCATGGAAAGAAGACGGTTTACCTTGGGCATCGGATATTTCTTAGACGTGATCACCCATATCGTAAGATGAAAAAAGCTTTTAATGGATGCCAAGAGACAGAAGAAGCGCCGGCGGCCTTAATTGGAGAGCAGGTTTATCAGAGGGTAAAGGACATCGATGTTATATTCGGCAAGTCCAAAAAGAAAGGTAAAGCTGTTGAGAAAAACATATGGAAGAAGGGGTCGATATTCTTTGATCTTCCATACTGGCGCAAGCTTGATGTCAGACACTGCATTGATGTGATGCATGTGGAGAAAAATGTGTGTGATAGTGTGATCGGGACGCTTCTCAACATTCAGGGCAAGACAAAGGATGGTGTGAATGCTCGTCTCGACCTCGTTGCTATGGGTATACGAGAGCAGTTAGCTCCAGTTGTTGAGGATGGTAAGCGGACTTATTTGCCGCCAGCATGTCATACTTTGTCAAAAAAAGAGAGAGAAAGTTTTTGCGGGTGTCTTCAGGGCATCAAAGTTCCACATGGTTACTCTTCAAATATGAAGAGGCTTGTCTCTAGTGATCTTAAATTGGTTGGCTTGAAGTCTCATGATTGTCATATCTTGATGCAACAACTTCTGCCCGTTGCTATTCGTGGTATTGCTCCAAAAAATGTGAGACATGTCATTACTCGGTTGTGCTCATTCTTCAATTCTATATGTAGCAAAGTCGTTGACCCCCGTATGTTGGATGACTTGGAAGTTGAGGCTGCTACAATCTTGTGCCAATTGGAGATGTATTTTCCTCCTTCCTTTTTTGACATAAAGGTTCACTTAATTGTTCATTTGGTGAGGGAGATTAGATTATGTGGGCCGGTTTTTCTGAGATGGATGTACCCAGTTGAGCGCTACATGAAGATCTCGAAAGGGTACGTGAAGAATCTTCATCGTCCGGAAGCATCTATTGTTGAAAGGTATGTTGCAGAAGAAGCTATTGAGTTTTGTTCGGACTACCTTCATAACACGGATCCTATAGGGGTTCCTAAGCCTCGGCATGATGAGATCAGATGTCAAGGTAAGGGTACACATGGCTTAAGAATTAATAGCAAGGATCGGGAGGAAGTGCTTCAAGCACATTTGTATGTATTGAACAACATCTAATGTGTTCAGCCTTTCTTATTTGAACATAAAAGAAAAGTCAATCAAGAAAACCCTCGAATGAGCGAAAGGTGGTTGTTGAACAAGCATAACAAGACTTTCTTACCATGGTTCAAGGAAGAAGTGCTTAAGGATGGTAGTACTGCTTCTGATGACGTAAGATGGCTAGCACGTGGGCCTAGCTTCAACATCATATCTTGGAGCGGATACGACATAAATAACTTTTCCTTTTATACAAAGGAACAAGATAACAAGAGTACCATGCAAAATAGTGGGGTTATGATCGTGGCCGAAACAATGCACTTCTCTAGTGCAAAGGACACAAAACCCGTTAAAGCACCGACACCTTACTTTGGGTATATTGAAGATATTTGGGTGCTCGATTACACTAAGCTCACGGTGCCGGTTTTAAAATGTAAGTGGGTTGATAGTAACGGTGGTGTACAAACCGACGAATTGGGGTTCACATTGGTAGACCTCAACAAGTTAGGTCATATAAATGAGCCTTTCATAATGGCTTCCCAAGCAAAACAAGTGTTCTACATCACTGATCCTTCTAACAAAAGGTTGTCCGTGGTTCTCCAAGGAAAAAGCATGTATAATGGTAGTGATGAAAATCAAGATTCAAATCTTGATATTCCTGAAACTCCTTCTTTTTCAACAAACATGCCTACTATAATCTAGGAGACACAGGTGGACGATGTACATGCCACTCGTGATGATCATCACGAAGGGATATTGATATAGGTAGTTTAAACTTAGTATACATTTATTTTTATTTATATTTCTGTATTTATTTTGAGTTATAACCTATGTTAATAAATATATATTGTTTCTGAACAGGCATACATATGGATCATTGTTCCATTTTTCCTTTGCAATTTTGTAATGTGTGTGATATTCTGTGTTACTGGGATATTTACTGAATGCAGGGATAGCTGAGGGGAGTGATATTTTAAAACTGAATTTAAAAAAAAATCTATTAACGTCAGTTGTATCAAATAACTGACGTTAATAGTATTTTATAAAATATACAGTACACTATTAACGTCAGTTGTGTAAAACAACTGACATTAAAATTAAAACCTTTAACGTCAGTTTCGTTATAACAACTGACGTTAGTTTAACAAAGTTAACGTCCGTTGTCTTAAAGAACTGACGTTAATAGTTTTATGTTTAACGTCAGTTGTTTAAACAACTGACGTTAATTTTGACAAAATTAACGTCAGTTGTGTTAAAGAACCGACGTTAATAGTTTTATATTTAACGTCAGTTCTCAACTGACACTAAAATTTTAACTTTTAACGTTAGCTGTATTTACGTCAGTCAGTATTCTGACGTAAAAAAATCAATTTTAACTGATGTAAAAAGCACTTATTGCACTAGTGGGCCGGGCCGGGTTTTGCTCACCCCTAGGAGGAATTTAGCCAATACATTATCTATATTTTTCTCTCTACTTTTCTTATTGATGTTTCTTATATAAGAAACAAATTGCTTATAGAAGCAACTCTTACAAGCAACTCATATCCACCTAAGCTTATTCCAATGATACAACTATGTAAGTAACGATAACTATATGCAACCCTTAAGCAACTCCCATTGGAGATGCTCTGTGGTGGAAATAAATAATCATAAAAAAAAAGGTGGAAAGAAATAGAGATCTCTTTCCTGTATATATGTTTAGAATAACTTATTTGGATTTATGAGAATAATTTATGAAAATAAATTTATGTAAATAATTTATGAAAATATATTGTGATCTTCCTACTAACTCTTTTTATCTTATTTCAATAAGTTTGTCAGATAAATTTACAAAAATAAGTTAATTTTGACTTATTTTAAAAAAACTTATTGAATAAACGTTTAATTAAACCATTTATCCTACCGTATCAATATTATTATTATTTTGTTATTAACAAAAACAATAAGCTAAATATATCGATTCTATGCAACAGAAAAATGTTATTTGAACATCAAAATAGGATAATAAAATTCGAGAACAATTTTCATGAGTGATTCAGTTTTAAAACAATTAATAAGATGTTGAGTTTGTTTGATGAGTATATCAAGGTGTCGCAACTCATTAACTATGCACGGAATGTCATTAACCACAATTTTCAGATGTTCAAATATATTTGAACACTTAAGAATTATGATTAATGATGTTCAGAATTGTGGTTAATGAAGTTCATTGGATGATTATTGAGTTGCTGCACCTTGTTATACTCATTAATCAAACTTAACATTTCATTAACTACATTTTTAAACAACATTCACCATCAAAACTGTTGTCAATTTTTTTTTTAGTAAAATTATTGTCAAATTTATTGTCTCGTTTAAATATTCAAAAAACATACAATAAGCATATGCATATAGGTTTTTTTTTAAACACAGCCTATACATATAGTTAAATAAGTAAATCGTATTCACAAGGGTTAATAATGTGTCCGCCTATAAGCAATACTTATCCATAGATCAGATATTTCAATCTGGTTTTGATAAGCCCAAATGTGAACCTAAATTGTCCCTCGGCAGAAGCACTTTCCACTGAAAAGATGTCGAAAAAGTCGTTTAGATAATAACACTGACCGTGGTAATATCATTTCTCTTACCTGTAAATGTGAACCACAAAAATCATATTGAAAAAACAGCTGTTAACACTTGCATAATAAGATAGTTGAAACAGGGTTAACTTCACTTACCATTCACGTAAAGGGCGTCCCAAGAATTGCCAGCAATCACAATAGTTTCTCACTGTGAACACTGCCAAAGTTTTGTCCTATCCTTGTGGAAATTAGTTGACGCCTCTGAATCAATAGTAGAAGCGAAATTCAAATTGGCATGCTTTTACCCTTCATTATCATTTCTTTCTTTACCAAGTTTACTCGACTCTGAAATTATTCTCTATTGACTATGAATGATGACAGTTAAAAAGAGAAGCATTAGAGGGTGTTGGTAGCCACAATCCAACTTTCCCTATTTGACTTTTGACCAACTCTTGCGCAACTCTTATAGCTCTTACAGATGTATTTAGGGTACTCGTCACGAAGATCTTGAATCCTTATAGTATAAAGAGTCTTGTTAATCAATGTTTATTGGTTAAAAAATTCAATAAAAAGAGGTTTTTGTTGAAAAATAATAAATAAGAGGACTTAAAAAACCTTAAATACATCATTTTCAATGAAAACTTTCTACATTTGATTCCTTAATCAATACCTTAAGGATACTAGTTAACATTCTCCATAATATAATAAGTAAAATGCTAACAAGTATTATAAGGGCATTATTTAAGGAATCCAATTTTTTTTTTTATGGGAAGTGATATAATCAATATATTTGAAAGATATATACTTAGTTTTTCAATACATAATTTACATATTTGAATTTCTTAAACAATATCCTTAGGATACTTGTTAGCAAGATCAATATAATAATAATAATTACGATTTTTTTAACATGTGCAACCTTGGACATGTTAAAGAATACAAAAATAGAAATATTATATTGAAAATAACATCTTTTAGACTTTCAAAAAATTGATTGCACAACTCTCAATACAATATTTATACATTTGATTTCTTAACATGTGCAATATTACATAAGTTAGAAAATTCTTAAGAATTACTCTCTCTGTTCCTTTTCATGGGTAATTTAAGGTTTCTACCTATAGATTAAGAACATTAATGTATTTATATTTATACCAAAATATCCTTATTTCTACCATTAATTATTTATAAATTCCAACTACATTTATTTCATACTCTACTAGTCATTTATGTACTTGGAAGGTTTTGTGTATTTTCAAGTCATTTCAATTTAATTCTATTATAAGGATATACATGAGAAAAAAGGGTCAAATATGTCTTGGGTTTATAAAACACCAATTATTTTGGAACAAAACCAGATAACTAAAATTATCAAACAAAAAGAACGGTGGAGTAATTCTTACAAACGAAAGTAATAAATAGAGACAAATCTGGTGTCTCAAAAGATGATGTTTCGATATCTCCTACTAATTAAAAACTAATAATATATATAAATATTAATGAGTTATGATTTTATTTTATTAAATTATAAATTATAATTGATGGAGAATGACGAATGTGATAGAAAAATAGAACAGAGGATCTCCGTCCATAAGGAATGTTGGTGGCTTCAAAGTTACTCAAAACACTGGCTGGCCAGCACGTGTAGGGGCTTAGTGGGATATTTTACTCGATTTACGAGGAGGGAAGGGACCCAAAGCAAAAGCTTAATGCGTTAAGCAACATTTTAACTCATTATCTTGTGACGAGTATTCTAAAGATATTGATTAAGGAACATATAAAATAAAAATTCGTATTAAAAAATTGAGTGTCACATTCTTCAAAATATTAAATACACAATTTTTTATACAGATTTTCTTTTTTTATTTCTTAAACAATACCTTAAGAATATTTATTAGCATTCTCCTCAAACATGAAACATTGGTTCCCTCTCCTTAATCCCATTTATGGTTCGTTACGCTAAAATCTCACAAATCCCAATTACTTACTTCCTGTTTGTTTACCAACGCAAACGGCAGTTTGAAATCCAAAATTGTATTTGCACTGATTCAAATCGATTTTGAGTATTGTTTATGTGTTTGGTTACAAAATTGCGGTGGATAAAATTGATTTTGAAGTGGCTAGAATTGATTTTGGTGGAAGCAAGAATTCCTAGCTTTTTCGTTGAGTAAAATTGATTCTAGGTGTGGGACTCACAAAATTCTTTATTTTTACGCATCAAAAGTGATTCTACTTATATCATCCAAACGAAATCAATTCTTTTCAACCCACTTTTGAAACATCATTACCAAGCACAAATCAATTTTTTCAAAATCAATTCTATCAGAATCAATTCCTCTAAAATCAATTATTCAAAATCAGTTCCATCAAAATCTAAACCAAAGAGATTCTTATCGGTAGTAACTAGTAAGAGCATATTCAGGAATGAGAATGACAGGAATTTACGCTAACTGGAGCAGCCAGCCATCACGTTTTATTTTAACCATTAATTTTTTCCTTAATTAATTAATAACAGGCCAGGGGAATTACACAAACTTCTTTCAATTAAAATTTGTTTAATTATTTCTGATATTTTATATTTCAAAAATCACAGTAACCTTTTTGGAGGTTTTGTCACCATTACACTTACATTCCTTCGAGAGATTAACATTATATATTGACCTCTCATACAATAAAGCAAGTGTATATTGAAACAAGTAATATGTTTAAGTGTAATAAAAAATTAGTGTGATTTATCCTATTATTAAACTAATCATGTTGGTCACTAGCTTAATTATAGATATTCTCACATATATATTGTTTCTTGCTTTTCCCTTTAGCTGTAATGTTTTGGATTGAATCCAAGTATATAATTACTAATAATTTTGTTTTTTTTGACAATGAGGGGGCCAGATCCGGACAATAGAAACATACAAAAATAACAATACAGGGAGTAAACTCCATTACATCTTATAATAAAATCTCCGACAGTGGCAAAAGCAGTTGTCCATTAATAACTACAGCGAGAATGCTGAACTCTAACACACCGGTTAATAGTTTCGTTGCATTGTTTCTAATTGTTTTAGGATGTTTTCTACTTTTCATAACTTTAGGGTAAAATTTATTAGGATGGAGGCAAGTAAATAGAGTTGCTCATGCCTTAGCAAGGGAAGCTCTATCTCATCCTAGTTCCCACTTCTATCTTTTTACCCTCATTTATATTGATGTTTTGATTACTAGTAAAATGAAGTAAGTTAATTTCTGTCCAAAAAAAAAACATGGCAGTTTTTTTTTGAACCAAAAATAAAAAACATTGGTTAAGGAATAAAAAATAATAATATAAAAATATGATGTATTTAATAAATTAAAATGTGTTATACTTAATTTTTTAATATAATAACCTTTTTTATTAATGACACTAATAACAAGATCCATGTTGATTCAAACGGTTAAAGGATTAATTAAAGTGTGGGCTCGGATGACTTTATTAAATAAACTGATGTTAAAGCTTAAAATAAATAAGTAGAAATTTGGATAATCAGACAAACAAAAGTTAGGGCTTATAGAGATGACAACATGAATTAGAAGTATGGCCTTTTCTTCCCATTGAAACACGAGTTTGGACTTTAAATATGCGGATGGCGTGGAATCGACCATACACTAAAGTATAAAATTCATTATTAACAGCAGAAAAAAAAAAAACCCAAACCAATAGAAGTTGCATTTTGTTTCAAAATTTAAAAATAAAATTAATTAGAAGTTGCATTTATAATGCCATGCCAATCCCGTGATCTTTGGTAAGGGTTAGTCACCGACTATACATTGCGAAACATTTCAAGCACATATCGTCAAACTTAATTTACTCGATGAGTATAATCCATTAATTAAAGAATAATGATAAATGAACATATTTTTTATATCTAACATCGTATATATATACATATTTACATATATTTATTATTTTTTTCTCTCTCATAACGTGTGTTTAACATTTGAATACCACCCACCACATGTCTATATTAGATATCTAAAAAATGTGTTCTTTTTATCATTACTCTTAATAAAACCTGTTGTACCTGTATAATGCGTGGAACTTTAGTTTTTGTTTGTATCGCTAAAACCAGCTTTGCCAAATCGAATCCCACATGGTTGTCATGTCTACCGCGTCGTCAATTTTATTATTTTCCAAAACTGAAACTTTTCTTACATCCCTCTGGGCTATAGTTTAATTACCTGTTTTGCCACTATAATTAATATGGGGGTATTTGAGACTTGGAAAAGTGTATTTTATGCACACACTTGTGTAGTCATGTATGTTTTTTACTTGTTAACTTTTTCTTTTTGTGACATACTTGGCCTAAGGCTACATAATATTAATATTCCCCACCACTCACCATGCACTGGCTTGTGTGTGGATGAGAGATCTGATTTACAATGATTGTGTTCCACCCACTTGCCATCTTAACCTTATCTATTTTCTTCCGCTTAAATTTATTAACCCGTTAACATAATTTTCAAAGATAGAAAATGGTACTACTTCGCTTCAACTACAAAATTGTAAGATTCAAAGTTCAAACCCGAGGTTCATATGCTTCTACGTGGCTTTAAAGAATTGGCTCACACGGTCAAACAGTACTATTTGGCCCTTTAAAAAGTAAAGCGTAAAAGTTGTGGGAACATATATAATGACTAGGGTCGCATTGGTTAGCGGCCACCAGGTTCCAACTTTCATGTTCACTCATGCCTCCTTTTTTTTTTTTTTTTTTTTGGTTATTTTTAACAAATACCGTTTAAGGAATTCAAACAAAGTAGGTATTGGTTGAAAAATTAAATATATTTATTTTCAATATATTGATTGCACACACTTCCCATAAAAATTTACCTATTTAAATCCTTAAACAATGTCCTTAAGACATTCATTAGTATTTGACTTATTATTATGAGTCTTGCTAACGAGTGTCCTAAGGGCATTGATTAAAGAAACTATAAAATAAAAGTTTGTGTTGGAAAACTAAGTTTATCACTTTTCAATATATTGAATGAGTTATTTTTTCATATAAACTTTCTTATTTTGATTTCTTAACAAATATCTTAAGAACTCTGTACCATTTTTTTATTATTATTATCTGTTTTTTGGGGGTTACTTCTTTTGCCTGCGTGTGTTTGTAGTTAAAATTGGTGAAGTTCACTTACCATGCACGTAAAGTTGAAGGGAAGCAGGGTATAGTAGTTTGTCCCATGACTGGGAGGCAAAAAGCAACCTACTCCTTGCTTGCACGGCCAAGCAGTGAGAATTGATCAATTCAGCTGAATTGGCAAGAAAAACACAATTTCTTTATACTTTGTAGTGTAGTGTATCCATTTTCAGTATTCAGATTCGCTTATTGATAACATGATTTCTGATTCCCCCACCAGGTGACTCTAATAGGGTACAAAATAATGAACGGGACAAAAAAACAAATCTTTTACCACTTTACTGCCAATGAGTTGTTTTTCAGTAAAGACGACGAATGCAAAATTAAATGCCAAGAAGGTAAGTTTCACATGCTGTAAGTTTTCCCTTTTGACTCATATCTATGTGGGAAGAGAAAGTAAATTTTAGCTCACAAATACAGTCGAGTGGGTCACGGGTTTAGAACTATTCAGAAATATGACAATAGTAGGAGAAAGTTGAGAAAAAAAAGTAACGAGAGAACAAAAAATATAAATTGAATAAACGAGAAATAGAAAAAAAAAGTCAATTATGTATATTATGTTAGGTTTACCATTGTAAACGTGTTTTGTATACTTTATATAGAAATATAGTAAATGGATATATGTGTCTCAGTGTCTGGTCACTATGATTCACGAACTTGGAAAGACACATCTCTATGCAGCACAATGTACGTACGTCATACGTAGCCAGGGTTAAATTACGGGGTGTATATAAACTATAAAGACCAATACGGCTTGCTTTAAGAGCAAACAGCATATATCCACACACACAAAAACAGAGCAAACAGCTTGTTTTTTTTCAAAGTAATAACTATTTTTTATGAGACGAAGCTATCAGTAATTTTCTTTTGGGGACTTGAACGGGGCCTAAAAGCCCAAAAGTTTAAATTGTCTATATTTACACTCTAATAAAAAAGAATGATAGATAATAGAGAGTACCAGTAATCTCACCTATTTTATCTTGATTTATATGTTATATATTTATTTTAATTTTATATATAATATCATATAATAACATTTTTTTTTTGTTTGACACCCTCAATATCCAAAAATCACATTGAATTTCGACTATCCGATTTAAGCCGGGACGACCATTTAAGGGGGTGAAGCTCTCCCAATCTCCTTTTATTTTTGTTTGACATCCTCAATATCCAAGAATCACATTGAATTTTGACTATCCATTTGAGCCGGGACGATCATTTAAGGGATGAAACTCTCCCAATCTCATTTTTATTTTTTATTCACAAGATTTGAATTCGAGACATTGCTTAAAAGGGAACCAAGCCACTTGGCCCACCGGTTGGTAATACTACTTTAAATATACTCACATCACATAATAGACCCAACAGATTATAATTAGTTATTGGTTGACAATGTAAAAAACTTTACACTAACATTAAATATCACCTAATTCTTTTTATTTCACTAGTGCAATAAGTGCTTTTTACGTCAGTTAAAATTGATTTTTTACGTCAGAAAACTGACTGACGTAAATACAGTGGCGAAAAGTTTATTTGTCGTTGAAGGCGATATACTTTCGCTATGGTAGATTTTTTGTGGTTGAGATTTTTCTTGGGTTTTTTCGTTCGCGAATGGAGCGTTAATAGTTACTATTTTAACGCCGGTTGAGAATCGACGTTAAATATAACACTATTAACGTCAGTTCCTTAACAAAACCGACGTTAAAATAAAACTATTAACGTCAGTTCTTTAATACAACGGACGTTGATTTTGTTAAAACTAACGTCAGTTGTTATAAAGAACTGACGTTAAAGGTTTAATTTTAACGTCAGTTGTAATAAACAACTGGCGTTAATATAGTACTGTATATTTTATAAAATACTATTAACGTCAGTTGTTTAATACAACTGACGTTAATAAGTTTTTTTTTTTTAAATTCAGTTTTAAAATATCACTCCTCGCCTATCCCCTGCATTCAGTCCCAAGAATACGTAATATCACACACATTACAGAATTGCAAAGGAAAATTGAACAATGGGAGACTTAAAACCAAAACCCATGTATATATATAAATAAATTTTAGTTCCAATGTCTAAAAAACAAAACTATCTAAGGATATATATATACATGTTATTAATTAGTTTCTAAAGTCTAACAAAAAAACTATTTATCTTAGTAGTGCGGAGGTATGTTGGCAATTCCTTTTTCAGCCGCATACTTGAAGAAGAATTCGGCGAAGCGCATCCTCAAGTCTCTTAACTCATCTTGTTCAATAGGCGATTGGTCGATAAATGCCTAGACACGTTCAAATAATAACAATAACATCAATGCAAGTCATCTTCAAAACTATAATATATAATTTAACAAGTTGTTTAAATATTACCTTCTTCCATCCTTCCGTAATAGATGGGGAGACTATGTTCAGCATATGAAGCATCACATAATAGCCGCACGACCAACCACAAAGGTTGAAATCGAGACTACCAACAAAATTAATTTCAACGTCAGTTGAATATACACATAAATTAGTAATTATAATAATAATTATTTGATAAATAAACTATCAAACCTTGAGGATGTTCCATGCAGGATTTGCTTTAGCCTTAGAAGTCCTACTTCTCCCGTTGGCGCAACTTATGCTACTCGCCTTCAGCGCGCTATCATAAACAAATAATCATGTCGATCAATTAACAAACTCATTTATCATGTGCGTAATAAACTAAAAACAACCGATATTAAAACTTAAATTTAATTTAAGATTAGTTACTTACATATTTACAGCTTCCACCACCTTCGGTGGCGGATCATGGTAGAGAGAGCAGAAGAATATGACAGTATGCCTAGACGGGTGAAGTACCAACAACTGCCAATGGTCATTCATACAGTAGGGAGCCAGATATAATTCTTTCGGATTGTCTCCCAACACCTTCCCTATGTATTTACTCAATGCATCGCCAAAGAAAGAACTCGGGCAGAAGGATTGACGGATCTAAGAAACCGTAAACTGATGCAACGCCCTTATCAAGCTGAAGACGATGGAGATACCTAAGATATGAAAAGGGTGTGGATGTTAATTACATAATATATATATTGAAATTAAAATAAATTATTAAATGGAAAAATACCAAAAATAAATAAGTTATAAAATTAAAATTAACTTACGTGCACCAGAGACTGATGACATTGCTGTTCATCCAGACGTTATTTCTGCAGGCGTTCCCGAGATCGTCACCAACGAAGGAAAATATCCTATCTTGATTTGGGCGTGCCACCCATCTATCGTGCTCCAATGGACATTCAAAAATCTCATACGAATAATCCTCACCAAGTGAGAACAAACGAGTGATAGGTGACAGCGGCACCGACGTCGACTTGACCTTCAGTTTAGGAAAATAAAATATATAAGTTTTTGATAATTAAAAAAACACAAGTAATTATTTAACTATTTTGGACATTAATAATGAATAAATACCTTTGCTAACATTTCGAGCTCACGTCGTTTGGAGTCCAACTCAAGCTCACGCCTTTTCATTTCCAACTCATGCTCATGGCGCTGGACTTCCAACTCCCGCTCCCTAGCTGCCAACTCATCGTCCTCCACATGTGCCATACTAAAACTCTCTTTTGTGCTCACATGTGAAGCGTTGGCAAGCCTTGCGGTGTCCTGGGATGTACCGACGGAGGAAAGCTCTCTGGCAAGCGCCTGCTTGAATTCTGGGTTGGCTATTAAGCCTTGCATCAGATGTGATGTAATATCTGTGTTGGTCATGAGGTGCTGAGTAATGTCAGCCAAAATTGATGCTTCATTGACCACCCGCTTTCGTGAAGCAGACTTGCCATAATATTGTTTGATGGTCACGTTCCCAGGAACACCGAGAACCCGACCAGGACGGTCTTTCTTGCCTAGAGCAGTCATCAAGACGTCCCCGTCGGAAAGGGGGACGAATGCGCCCTGGGAGGATTTTGCTTTAAGATCCATCTACAATGAAAAAAAATGAAAAAACGTGCAAGTGAAAAGTGTTGCAAGTATCTATACAAATATCAATTGAAATCAAGTTAATTATTTACTTACAATCTTATCTGCCACTTCGCGAGTGGCATCAGCTTTAAAAGATCCTGCCTTTGTCATGCGGCCGGCTAACCAGACATCCTCGCGGTCGATGTCCGACGGAGGACTTGATGGTGTGCCCTCAGGCACCTCTCCTCTTTCAATCCTAGCAGAGTGCTCTTCGTGCTTCGCCCTCAGCCTATCCGCCATCATCTGCTGGATCCGAGTATGGTACCCACCTTGAGATATGGTGTGGCGGTGGACGTTCTTTGCCTGATTCTGCCGACCCTTATTTGCCTTAGCCTATTCAAACAAAAACACATAATTAAATATAGTTAAATGATCTATAATAAGCATACAAAATTAACTTAATCAACCAACCTGAAATTCTTCATCCTGTCGACTCCTGGCAAACATATCCCAAGTATCCTGATCAATCCAGGGATAATCCGAGAACATTTTATCAAGCCGCTTCTTCCCAGATAGATAGTACCTGGTAAGATCATGCTTGAACCCATTCCAACGCTTTGATGCCATTTTCATACATTTATGACGATGATCCTCGTCATTTGGCACAGTCCAAGCTACCTACACATTAGATACATATATAACAACTGGATGGATTATAACTTGGATAATTATCTGATAATGTAAATCAAACGAATGTAAAGGTAAAATACCGTGATAGCCTCCCAAATCTGATCCTTAACGTTACGTGGAACGTCATTCCGATGGTTGTAGTTGATGCTTACGTCTTGCTTCGCTTGTAGAAACACCCACTTATTAAATTCTTTAGCACGGGGTCCCTAGGCATTTAGATTAGCATCGAAGGACACCTCAAGCTTCGTCCGCTCTGCCCTGTCCTTCTCTAGTTTCTTCAACGAGGTGGCTCCTCTACCCCGTTTCCTATGAGCCTGTGATGTCCGTATGGACAAAAAAAATTGATAAAATAGAGGGTTGTAACATTATAAACTTACATTAACAAGAAGGACTAAAGACAAGTATATAACATGCATGTAAACTTACACTAGAATCGGCGGGCGTGGCGTGATCGGGTCTGCGAAACCCCAACAAGTGTCCTCCCGTGCATGTGGGCTATCCGACTGATCCATATGTATGCCTGTTCAAAAACAATATATATGTATTAACATAGGTTATAACTCAAAATAAATACAGAAGTATAAATAAAAATAACTAGATAGGTCCTGTAGATATACAAAACATCTATATATCCAATATAAGGACAATACGGGAGATTGAAAACTATAGTTTTTGAACATTGCCAACCACTGGTCACGGCCTGGCCGTGATGTCCATCACGGCCGTAACGTGCCAACTGAATCAGACCCTCATAGGCAGAACTGATCACGGCCTAGCCGTGATGAGCATCACGGCCGTGACAGATCAACCAGCAGAGCAACATGCACTCAAAACCAAAAATAGAGACATTCCAAACAACTCAAACTCACGGTTTAAAGTTACAACTACTGAGACTACAGTTTCAACATACACTCAAAACCAAAAATAGAGACATTCCAAACAACTCAAACTCACAGTTTTCAAGTTTCAACTACTGAGACTACAGTTTCAAACCAGCAGAGCAACATGCATGCACTCAAAACCGTGAATAAAAAAATGTGCCCTAATTAAAGACTTGCCAGAAATAGGCGCTCGCGTGGTGGTGGGGGGGAAGCTCGAGTGGTGGCCAACGTTCGATGTGGTTACTGAGAGCAGAGGGATAAGGAGAGTTAGTGCGCGGGAAGGCCAGGGGAAAGAGAGATGTCAAGTTATTGCAAAGAAGGAGCGGGAAAGACAGAGTTAGGGGTTAAGAGTGTATCTCACGGTGGTGGCGAAGAAGCCCTCGCGGTGGTTGCGGTGGAGATGAGCGCGCGATTAGGGCAGAGTGAGAGCGAGAGTGAGGGTTGAGCGTGATGAAAAGAGAAAAGACGTAGTGAAGTGGAGAAGGCGCGCGGGGGTAAACGTTATAATTAAAATAAAACAATATTTTACGTCAGTTTTTGGTAAAACCTGACGTTGAAGATCATATATTTAACGTCAGTTGTCTCAATAAACTGACGTTAAAAACTCTCACACTTATTACGTCAGTTGTTAGTAATAACTGACGTTAAATGTCATATATTTAACGTAAGTTGTATTAAGAAACCGACGTTAAAAACACTCACAACTTCTTACGTCAGTTGTATTACACAACGGACGTTAAAGGTTTATTAGTTTCTGCAGAAACATTCATTCCCTTGACTACTGTGCTACTTACCCATTCACCTTTGTACCTAATCCTCTTAATGAGCATTAAGTTTATAGATAAGTTTTCAAGAAAATCGAATAACTTAGTAACTTCATCCACTTTGCTCCTATAAATAGCTTCCTAGCTTCCATCTCCTTTTAATTAATTTTCTGCTTCACAATATGGCTCTGCCCTGGAGATTAACTTCATCACTCTTTCTTCCTATTCCTAGACTCAAAGGTCTTTGTCTTAATGGTCAAACAACTTCTGAGTTTGAGTAAATTACATTGCATGGATATTAAGGTTGGGTGAATCACGTAATGTGATTCTCTCACTTTATTTCATCCCCGTCATCCCTTTCACTTTGCTTTGGAAGCAAGTGATTGTGGATTCAAGATGATGCATCAAGGAACTCCACTGAAGAAGAAAGATGCAAAGATCCATTTCACTTTGCTTTCGCTGCTAGTGACTGAGGATTTACTTTGCATCTTGGAATTCAAGTGAGGGAGGTGATGCATCCATTGGAGTTTCTGATGACAAGACTGAGAAGAAAATGATGTTGATGCAGCAACTTTTTTATATTTTAGGGCTATGTTGCAGAATTTTTTTATCTTTTAATCATGTAATTTAACTTATGAATCGCTTCAATTAATGTCATACGATTTGATTATACATATAACTTGTTTTATGTTGAGTGTTTATTTATTTTAATTTGCACAATAATTTGTTTACTAATTCAAGCTAATTAATAAAAATTAAAAATAAACTTGTATAAAAAAAAAGGTTTAGAAATAAACTGCAGTACTATATGGAGTGATCTGCGTTAAGAGGGACAACAGGGACATGACAACCAATGAATAATTATTTACGTCAGTTATTTATAGAACTGACGCAAATAGTTTACCCACCACCTCATTTTTAACGTCAACTTATTTGATGACTGCCAAGTTCCCGTATAATAATTACATTATTTCCAATATTCATTCTGCACGTGTATAATATATAGGATTATTTACGCTCACTATTTATTTAATCGAAGTAAAAAATCAAACTTTTAACTTCAGTTGTATAAAAACCTAACTTTAACAATTAATATTTTTTATTAAAAACACTTTTAACGTCGGTTTTTTAAAAATACTGACGTTAAAAGTGTATAGATATCTGCAAAAACATTCATTCCTTTGACGCATCTTGTGCTACTTACCCATGCACCTTGTAACTCAATCCTCTTAATGAGCATTAAGTTTATAGGTAAGTTTTCAACAAAATCGAGAATAGCTTAGTAACTTCATCCCCTGCTCCTATAAATAGCTTCCTTCCATCCTTTTAATTTTCTCGCTTCACAATATGGATCTGTAGTGGAGATTAACTTCATCACTCTTTCTTCCTATTCCTAGACTCAAAGGTCTTTGTCTTAATGGTCAAACAACTTCTGAGTTTGAGTAAATTACATTGCATGGGTGATAAGTCTGAGTAAATTACATTGTGTGAGTTGCTCACCTTATCACCTTCCGGAGAATCAGCTGCTGGAGGGCTAATCAGGTGCTCGGGGGTCACAGTTCCAAAACCTCAGCTTTGGCAGGCAAGTGACCGTCTTGGAAGTCTCTGGAATCACTACCTTTGCTTGAAACGGATCTGGTGCACCTGTTTTTGCCTCTCTCTTGAGCTCTCTCATGCCCCCCAGTTTTCTGAGGTCTTTGGAGTATATATAGTTTTCCCTTTGGCATATTTCATAAAACTCTCTGATGGGATGTAGCTTTAATGTTTAGGATTTTAAACCCTTTCAATGTAACTTTTTATAGGATTTAAAACCCTTTCAATGTAACTTTTTATAGGATTTTAAACCCTTTCAATCTTCTGTATCGATCAGTCTATATCACACTTCATGAATGAGATCCGGTTTGGGTTATTGATTCAACTTATACTTCGCACATATATTTTAGTTTTCAAAGCAGAAACACAAAACATCAAAGCAATTCATGTGAAACTGAAACTTTGAGGAAGGCAATGCGGAAGGATTCGTATACTAGATAAAAAAAATTATTAAAATAACTTTTAACGTCTGTTGATGTAGGGACTGACGTTAAAAGTGAAGAGACTTACTTATAACGTCAGTTCTTTATCGAACTGACGTTAAAATGTTCACTTTTAACGTCAGTTCTTTATTGAACTGACGTTATAAGTAAGTCTCTTCACTTTTAACGTCAGTCCTTAAAACAACTGACGTTAAAATTGAATTAATGAAGCCTGATATTTACAAAACTGCCACCGCCTCCTTTTTAATGTCTAGCTTTTGGTTAACTGACGTAAACCTTTACCGTCTAATGTATATTTTCCACTAGTGAACGTCAGTTGTATGATACAACTGACGTTAATAGTATTTTTTTTAAAATTCAGTTTTAAAATATCACTCCCCTAAGCCATCCCTGCATTCAGTAAATATCCCAGTAACACAGAATATCACACACATTACAGAATTGCAAAGGAAAAATGGAACAATGATCCATATGTATGCCTGTTCAAAACAATATATATTTATTAACATAGGTTATAAATGTATACTAAGTTTAAACTACCTATATCAATATCCCTTCGTGATGATCATCACGAGTGGCATGTACATCGTCCACCTGTGTCTCCTCGATTATAGTAGGCATGTTTGTTGAAAAAGAAGGAGTCTCAGGAATATCAAGATTTGAATCTTCATTTTCATCACTACCATTATTCATGCTTTTTCCTTGGAGAACCACGGACAACCTTTTGTTAGAAGGATCAGTGATGTAGAACACTTGTTTTGCTTGGGAAGCCATTATGAAAGGCTCATTTATATGACCTAACTTGTTGAGGTCTACCAATGTGAACCCCAATTCGTCGGTTTGTACACCACCGTTACTATCAACCCACTTACATTTAAATACCTAAGCACCGTAAGCTTAGTGTAATCGAGCACCCAAATATCTTCAATATATCCAAAGTAAGGTGTCGGTGCTGTAACGGGTTTTATGTCCTTTGCACTAGAGAAGTGCATTGCTTCGGCCACGATCATAACCCCACTATTTTGCATGGTACTCTTGTTATCTTGTTCCTTTGTATAAAAGGAAAAGTTATTTATGTCGTATCCGCTCCAACATATGACGTTGAAGTTAGGCCCACGTGCTAGCCATTTTACGTCATCGAAGCGAAGACTACCATCCTTAAGCATTTCTTCCTTGAACCATGGTAAGAAAGTCTTGTTATGCTTGTTCAACAACCACCTTTCGCTCATTCGAGGGTTTTCTTGATTGACTTTTCTTTTATGTTCAAATAAGAAAGGCTGAACACATTCGATGTTGTTCAATACATACAAATGTGCTTGAAGCACTTCCTCCCGATCCTTCCTATTAATTCTTAAGCCATGTGTACCCTTACCTTGACATCTGATCTCATCATACCGAGGCTTAGGAACCCCTATAGGATCCGTGTTATGAAGGTAGTCTGAACAAAACTCAATAGCTTCTTCTGCAACATACCTTTGAGCAATAGATGCTTCCGGACGATGAGGATTCTTCACGTACCCTTTCAAGATCTTCATGTAGCGCTCAACTGGGTACATCCATCTCAGAAAAACCGGCCCACATAATCTAATATCCCTCACCAAATGAACAATTAAGTGAACCATTATGTCGAAAAAGGAAGGAGGAAAATACATCTCCAATTGGCACAAGATTATAGCAGCCTCAACTTCCAAGTCATCCAACATACGGGGGTCAACGACTTTGCTACATATAGAATTGAAGAATGAGCACAACCGAGTAATGGCATGTCTCACATTTTTTGTAGCAATACCACGAATAGCAACGGGCAGAAGTTGTTGCATCAAGATGTTACAATCATGAGACTTCAAGCCAACCAATTTAAGATCACTAGAGACAAGCCTCTTCATATTTGAAGAGTAACCATGTGGAACTTTGATGCCCTGAAGACACCCGCAGAAACTTTGTCTCTCTTTTTTTGACAAAGTATGACATGCTGGCGGCAAATAAGTCCGCTTACCATCCTCAACAACTGGAGCTAACTGCTCTCGTATACCCATAGCAACGAGGTCGAGACGAGCATTCACACCATCCTTTGTCTTGCCCTGAATGTTGAGAAGCGTCCCGATCACACTATCACACACATTTTTTCTCCACATGCATCACATCAGTGCAGTGTCTGACATCAAGCTTGTGCCAGTATGGAAGATCAAAGAATATCGACCTCTTCTTCCATATGTTTTTCTCAACAGCTTTACCTTTCTTTTTGGACTTGCCGAATATAACATCGATGTCCTTTACCCTCTGATAAACCTGCTCTCCAATTAAGGTCGCCGGCACTTCTTCTGTCTCTTGGCATCCATTAAAAGCTTTTTTCATCTTACGATATGGGTGATCACGTATAAGAAATCTCCGATGCCCAAGGTAAACCGTCTTCTTTCCATGATGCAACTGAGTGTAGCATGTGCCTTCTTCACATATAGGGCATGCTTTATGCCCCTTGACACTGTACCCGGACAAGTTACCGTATCTTTGGAAAGTCGTTGATGGTGCAAAATAACATGGCACGAAGCTTGAAAGTCTCATGAGAATACCCATCAACTACATCAACACCTTCCACCCACAACGTTTTCAAGTCTTCAATCAAGGGACCTAGATAAACATCTAAGTCATTTCCCGGTTGCTTTGGGCCCGAAATCATCATAGACAACATCATGTATTTGCGCTTCATGCACAACCAAGGGGGCATGTTGTAAATCACCAACAGAACAGGCCATGAACTATGAATACTACTCATGTTACCATAAGGATTCATTCCATCCGTAGCAAGTCCAAGCCTTAGGTTTCTTGGCTCATCGGCGAAATCCGGAAACATAGTATCGATATTCTTCCATTGAATAGAATCAGCAGGATGACGAACCTTTCCATCACGTTTCCTCTCATCATTATGCCATCTAAGATTCTTCGCATCTTTCGCATTGGCAAACAATCGCTTGAACCTTGGAATTATTGGAAGATACCACAACACCTTCGCAGGAGGACCCTTTTTCTCACATCATCATCATCATCACCACCCTTCACTTTGTATCGTGATAACCCACATTTGGGGCAATCGTGTTTGTCTTCATGAACACCGGTGTACAATATGCAATCATTGGGGCATGCGTGTATCTTCTTATACTCCATACCCATAGGACACAATACCTTCTTGGCCTCATAGTTATGGTCAGGCAATGTGTTGTCCTCCGGAAGCAAGTCTTTCAACACTTCAAGCAATTCCGTGAAGCTTTTATCGCTCCAACCATTTCTCGCCTTCACACAAACCAATTTTAGCACCGCCGACAACCGTGTATGAGTAGTACACACTGGATATAAAGGCTTATCCGCATCACCGCACAACCTATCATACATATGCGCTCGATGAAAAGATTCTTGTCCAATATCACGGATCATGTCCTCTACTCGATCATCCTCCATATCTACGTCAACGTCCTCACTTTGGGAGACACTCGCCGTATTACTACTCAACAACATATCACCATGCCATATCCATCTTGTATAACTCAAGCAAATCCCTTCACAAATCAAATGAGTACGTATATCCTTCACCGTACATTTCCTCGTATTCAAATACTTGACACAAGGACAACAGAACATTCCATTACTATTAGGAACATTCCTTTGAGCAAATTCTATAAATTCTCCCACCCCCTTTAAATACTCAGCACTAGTACGCTTACAAACAATCCAACTACGATCCATAACTAGATAGGTCCTGTAGATATACAAAACATATATATATCCAATATAAGGACAATACGGGAGATTGAAAACTATAGTTTTTAAAGATTAATTGCCAAGCACTGGTCACGACCTGGCAGTGATGTCCATCACGGCCGTAACGTGCCAACTGAACAGACCAAGTCATCACAGGCAGAACTGATCACGGCCTAGCCGTGATTAGCATCACGGCCTAGCCGTGATTAGCATCACGGTCGTGACAGATCAACCAGCAGAGCAACATGCACTCAAAACCAAAAACAGAGACGTAGATTCCAAACAACTCAAACTCACGGTTTCAAGTTTCAACTACTGAGACTACAGTTTCAACATACACTCAAAACCAAAAATACAAAAATGTGCCATAAATACTCACCAGAAATAGGTGCTCGCGTGGTGGTGGGGAGGGGAGCTCGAGTGGTGGCCAACGTTCGATGTGGTTACTGAGAGCAGAGGGACAAGGAGAGTTAGTGCGCGGGAAGGGGAAAGAGAGTTGTACGTCAAGTTATTGCAAAGAATGAATGGAAAGGCAGAGTTAGGGTTAATAGTGTACCTCACGGTGGTGGCGAAGAAGCCCTCGCGGTGGTTGCGGTGGAGATGAGCTCGCGATTAGGGTTCTGTGCTGGGTGAGAGTGAGAGTGAGGGTTGAGAGTGATTTAGGGTTGAGCGTGATGAAAAGAGAAAAGAGACGTACGTACAGAGCGAAGTGCAGAAGGCGTGCGGGTGTAAACGTTATATAAAACAACATTTAACGTCAGTTTTATTAAACAACTGACGTTACAATTAATTTTTTAACATCAGTGTTCTTAACAAACTGACGTTAAATATTAATATTTTTTTAAAAAAAAACACTTTTAACGTCCGTTGTTGAATACAACTGACGTTAAAAGTGTTAAAGTAACTTTCTTCTGTAACAGTCTGTAATATTGCCTCTTCTTTTCCTCTATATTTCTATTCCTTCACAAAATGGCTCTGAGACCTGTGTTAATTGAGTGACAACAGGGCATTTCAGATAGCTAGGGATATAGGATTATTTACGTCAGCCATTTATTTAACTGAAGTAAAAATCACACTTTTAACGTCAATTGTATAAACAACAGACGTTAAAAATAAATATTTTTTATTTTAAAAACACTTTTAACTTCAGTTTTATTCAACAACTGACGTTAACAGACCTGTGTTAAGAGTGACAACAGGGCATTTCAGATAGGGATATAAGATTATTTACGTCACTTTGTTTATTTAATCAAGTAAAAATCACACTTTTAACGTCAGTTGTTTATACAACTGACGTTAAAAATAAATATTTTTTATTTTAAAAACACTTTTAACTTCAGTTTTATTCAACAACTGACGTTAAAAGTGTATAAGTTTCTTCCTATTCCTTCGAGCGTTTTCTTTTCTGCACGTTTATATATAATATATGACTGCCAACTTCCAATGCGCCTTGGAACCTAATGCTCTTAATGATCAATTTAATTTTTTAGCAACTTACGACGCCTAGTAACTTCATCCCCTACTCCTATAAATAGCTTCTTTCCTTCCTTTAATTTTTCTGCTTCACAATATGGCTCTGCCATGGAGATTTATAACTTCATCACTCTTTCTTCCTATACCTAGACTTAAAGGTCTCTATCTTAATGGTCAAACAACTTCTGAGGTTGTGTAAATCGCATTACATGGGTGATAAGGGTGTGTAAATCGCATTATGTGAATTGCACACACCATCATCCTTCTGGAGAATCGCGACTACGGTTCCAAAACCTCGACTTTGGAACCAAGTGGTCTGTTCCAAGAATATTCTTGAAAACAGATCGAGTGCACCCTTCACTCTGCCACGGCTCCAAAGTGACTGTGGATTCAGATGGAGCATCGACTTCAAATGAGGGAGGGGATGCATTCAATGTTGGAGATTCTGAGGACAGGACTGAGAAGAAAATGAAGTTGAAGCAGAAACTTTTTTATATTTTAGTGCTATCTTGCGGAAATTTTTATCTTTTAAACATGTAATTGTAACTTATGAATCGCTTCAATGAGATACAATTTGATTATACATATATAACTTGTTTTATGTTAAGTGTTTATTTATTTTAATTTGCACAAGAATTTGTTAATTTACTAATTCAAGCTAATTAATTAAGATTAAAAATAAACTTTTATAAAAAAAAATATTAGAAATAAACTGCACTATATGGAGTGATGATCTGCGTTAAGAGTGACAACAGGGAGATGACAACGAAAGAAAGATAGGAATGAGTTGATTATTTACGTCAGTTATTTATTTAACTGAAGTAAAAAATCACACTTCTAACGTCGATTTATAAACAATCGACGTTAAAAGTTTTAATAATTTCTTGCAAAACACTTTTAACGCCGATTTCATTAAACAAGCGACGCCAAATAGTGATTTCATATTTACAAAACTGCCACCGCCTCACTTTTAACGTCAGTCCTTAAAACAACTGACGTTAACAGTGAATTAATGAAGTCTGATATTTACAAAACTGCCACCGCCCCCTTTTTAACGTCTAGTTTTTTGTTAACTGACGTAAACCTTTGCCGTCTAATGTATATTTTCCACTAGTGTTTACTATAATCGGAGGATAAATAAAAGGAAGATATAATATAGAGTTTTGCTAAACGAACACAGAACTTTGAACACTTACGGTGACACTGTATATAGTATAATACTATTACAAAAATAATGTTTTAATAATGAATAGAGTCTTAACGATAAAACAAAGCATTAACGAGTTAAGAAAATACTTAAAAATACTAGAAAAAATAGAACAAAATAACCATGTTATTCACCAACAAGAATTAGTTAGAAAAAGAATAAAAAGATTAAAACAAGAATTAGAAAAATACATAGGATAATGGGACTATCCGAAGAAATAGAATCAGGATTCAAAGAATTAGAAAAACTAATGAAAGAGATAAATAGAAATATTATTCAACTAATTGAAAATACAGATAAAATTGCAAATTACACTAGCAATAGAATACAAAAAGGACAAGATGAAATAAAAAATATTAAAGATACATTATATAATATAAGCAGGGGAAAAGAAATTGATGAAAATAAAGACATTATGAGAATAAAAATTATTCTAGAACAACTAGAAAACCTTTTAAATTATGAAGAAAATAATAGATGTATAACAAAAAGGGAATTAGAAGAAATTTTAGAGACAAAGGATTTAAGTAAAATAATAATTAAGCAAGAATCATCAAGAATACCTATACCTGTATCTTCATGGAGAGGATAAAGGACGAATACATGGAAACATTAAGAAACTCAAATGATTTAGAAGAAATTCGACAATTACAAGAACAACTAAAAATAGTTGAAGAAGAAAATAATCAAACACACAAAATTGAAATGATCGATAAAAGGGATATAGAAAACAATGAGAATGAAGAAATAATCTTGAATTCTAGTTCATCTTCAGAATCTGAAGAAAACCATATAAGAATGGAAAAATGAGAATATAGCGGAAAAATCCCTAAAAGAAATTGGGAAGAATATAAATATACACCCGAAGGAGCTTGGGATAAATATGAAGAAGAGACCATGTATAATAAAGGATACGCAAGAAAAAATAATAATAAATGGACAAAAATTCAAGAAGAATTTATACCTCGATATAATAATACAGGAAATATTCTAGACCTTGATTGTATAAGAAATAAAGAAGAAGTCCTATTAAGATGGACTAATGAAATAATACTAATGATTTTGCCTGATGAAAGATTTAAACAATTAAACTTTCTAGAAACCAAAAACTTTGTAACATTTAAAACATCTGGAAATGTACAAAAGTTTTTAGGGATGAAGACTGGATTAGATTTGGGAGAATGGTTGACACCAGCTCAGATTATGTTAAATTAATAATGACACTAATACATCAAGAATTTTTAGGATATAATCTAATGGAACAAAGAGAAAAGACAAACAAACCTCTACTTGAAAATGCTAAATCACATTTAAATAGAATGCAGATTTGTGATATGTGCCAGATTGAAAGTTTCATCTGCGAATATCAAAAATACTATTATCAATTGGATGAAGAAACTAAAGAAATATATAAATATATCTTTATAGACAAACTACCATATCCACTTAATTCGAAAATTAATAGATTATGGGAATTAAGACCAGAAGAAATAGCAAATACTTTAGGAGGAGTTATTAAACTCTTATACCAAGAACTAAGAGAGCAATGTTTGAATAGAGAAACAATTAGACAACTGAATAGAGGAAGTATTGTCATTTGTTGTGACATCCCAGAGATAGAAAAACCAGGGAAATATGGTTGTGATAAAACAATAAGAAAAAAAAGAAAAAATTATAAGAAATCAAACTTACGAAAAACTTATCCTAGGAAAAAGAATTATTATAAAAATAATAGAAAGAAATATTTTAGGAGAAAGAAATCAACACGAAGAAAATACTGCCCGAATGGGAAAAAAGAAATGTGTCTGTTGGATATGTAATGTCGAAGGACATTATGCCAATGAATGCCCTCAAAGAAAAGATAAAGACTTTAAAGAAAAATCAAAATTAATAAAACAGGTCTTTCAAATATATGAATTAGAACCATTAGAAGAAGAATTAAGTAGTTCAGATATAAGCATATATGAATATTCAGAAGATGAATTATCTTCAGAAGAAAGAGAATCCGAATAATACATATATAAAAATATTGATAGAAAAAGGTAATAAAGAAACAGAAGCCTATATAGATACTGGAGCAAGTCTTTGCCTTGCAACAGAAGCCCTTATAGATAATTAAGAAAGACTAGAAAAACCACTAAAAATACAGATTGCAGATGGATCGATACATCCTCTATATTGGATAGCAAAAAGAATTACTTTGGTAATACAAGAAAAGATATTTATTGTACCAACAATATATAAACAAGAAACTGGAATAGATATAATTATTGGAAATAATTTCTTAAGACTTTATGGACCATTTTGCCAACATCTGACATATATTACTCTAAAAACACCATATATCTATCAAAAACAAAAACGCGAAATCATAAAAATTCCAATTATTCATTTTTCTGCATGTACTTATTCATCAAAGTTTCAACAGCTGAAACATGGTGAGATTATTAGTTTAATTTACACAAAAATTCACCATGCACTAATAAATTTAGAACCAAATAGAATAATTCCAGCTCATATAGAAGAACTTTTGGATAAAGTATGTAGTGAAAATCCTTTAGACCCAAAAATTAACAAAAATACTGAATTAGTTGAATTAAAATTAAAAGACCCAACGAAAGAAGTAAAATGTAAACCAATGATCTATACAAAAATAGATAGAGATGAATTTGCAAAAGACATTGAAGAAATGTGTAAAAAGGGATTAATTAGACCATCAAATAGCAAACATTCTGCACCAGCCTTTTATGTAGAAAACCATAATGAAATAAAAAGAGGAAAAAGAAGAATGATAATTAATTATAAACAAATTAATGATGCCATGGAAGGAGATGCATATTTTCTCCCCAGAAAAGACTTAATTATTGAAAGAATTAGGAATATGGATTGGTTTAGCACCTTTGATTGCAAATCTGGATTTTATCAAATAAGATTGACTGAAGAATCAAAAGCCTTAACATCATTCAGTTGTCCTCAAGGTCAATATGAATGGAATGTACTACCGATGGGATTGAAGCAATCGCCAGGAATCTTCCAGCGAAGGATTGATTCAATTCTTAAAGAATTTAAAGACTTTTGTCTTATTTATATTGATGACATATTAATCTTTTCTAATAAAGGATTAAATGATCACTTTGAAAAAATAGAATTAGTTCTTAACAAATGTTATGAACATGGAATAGTTTTAAGTAAAAAGAAAGCTGTTTTAGCCCAAAACAGAATTAATTACTTAGGATTAGAAATTGAGAAAGGAAAAATAATAATGCAACGACATGTATTAGAAAAACTTCAGAACTTTCCAACAAAATGAAAGGACAAAAAGGATTTATAAAGATTTCTTAGACTATTAGCATATATTTCAAATGAAGGTTTCATCAGGAATCTTGCAGCGGAGAGAAGAATCCTCCAACAAAAGCTGAAGAAAGATGTCCCTTGGACATGGACTGATGAAGACGATAGACTTATCATAAAAATGAAAGACTTATGCCAGGATCTTCCTGAGCTTTATCATCCATCGGATGATGATATAATAATTATTGAGACTGATGCCTCAAATGACTGTTGGGGAGGTGTTATGAAAGCAAAACCCCCTGGATACAAAAACGAATTACTGTGTCGATACATTCTGGAACTTTTTCAGACAGTGAAATTAATTATCCTACTCATGAAAAAGAAACACTGGCATTGATCCGTATGTTAGAAAAACATCGGATTTATATACTGGATAAGGACTTTATTGTCCGAACCGATTATACTTATGTTGCAGGTTTTAAGAACTTAAACCATAAAGGAACTTACAAACAAGGCCGATTGATTAGATGGCAAATGAAGCTTGCCGAATACAATTACTCAATCTCCCACATTAAAGGAGATAAAAATGTTCTTGCAGATATATTATCAAGAGAATGGAGCAGCAAACAACTGAAGATATAAAGAAGCAGATTCAATATCAAAGAATGCTCGAGAAGCAGAAAATAATGGAGCTAGAATTGATCAAGGCCAACAATGAAGTATTGGAGTTTCAATTACAAGCTAAAGGATATTCTATCAAAGAAGATCCTATGAAGAATATAAAACAACAAATACAATATTAAAGACAAGTGGTACGCCATCTTTAATGGACCACACCCAGGTATTTATGATGAATGGCACAAAGCAGCCCCTCATTGCATTGGACTCTCAGGAGTTCATCACAAATGATTTCGTACCAAGGAAGAAGCTGAAAAGGCTTTGACAGACTATCAGAAAGAACATGACAAGGGCAAAGAAGTTTATCTTGGCCCAAGAACTTTTTCTGAAACCATAAAGACTCCACCAGCTCAAAAGACTTCTTTAAGGATACTCAAAAGAGTTCCTTCATCCATTGACGACTACCAAATTACTTCAAGAAAAGACCATGAACTACAGGTCCAATTTTCCAAAGAAATTTTTTATGAAAACCTAAAAAGATTAACTAACTGGTCCGAAAAGGAGAAATTAATTGTTTTTATATGGTTAACCGAAATATTTTCGGAGTTAAGGCCATAATTACTCTCGGAGCAACATCGATTCTTACATTTAATATGTTCCAATTTGGACTTATTGAATGTCTCTACTTAAGTCAAGACTTGGAAGAAATTAAATTATTCCCATATAGTTTGAAAGAAGCCATCCAAAACTACAAAAGAAATGTCGCAAAAGATAGAACTATCTTCTTGAAGTTCTATTCGACTTCTCCAGACTTTGCCACCAAACAACCCTCAAAGAATTTAATTTTCATTGGAGTAAGCAACAACAGCTTTTCCATGAGAGATGAACCTACTGGAGAAGATTACAATGAAGAAAAGATTATCACAATCCTAGCAAATCAACTGGCGAGTATCTTTACTCAATGCCAAATTATTGGTAAAGATTCTTTCATAAAAGCTATGTACAAAGGACCACATACTTTGCTTCTCAGCAAGACTAGTGGAAAATTGATTAGAGAAAGGGACTTGGCACTACTGACGAACTTTGAACTACCTTTCTACACACTCCAAGGACTTTCAATGAATTATCAGCCAACTGTCCTCGATTTGTTGTGCTTAATGATTAAGGAGAATGGGAACCACGCATGTGAAAGATGCGTAAAGAAAGAAGACTGTCGGCAAGAAGATAAGGATTCAGACGAAGCCATTATTGAAGAATGACGTAGGCACTGACGTCATCAAGCAATAATAGGGGAATGATGTAGGCAATGACGTCATTATGAATTATTGAGAAGTCTGATAGATTGTAATTATTCGAGGACTTTCTTGTAAATCACCTAGCCCTTTACGCCTATAAATAAGACCTCTTATGTTGAGGCAAAGGCAGGGTTTAGAATCTTAATTCTCACCTCACCTCTCTTCTCTCTGAGAAGTTCTAGCCTTGTTAGCGAATCCTTGAGAGTGGATTCAAACAAGTTCTATGTACTTCATTACTGATCATAAATAAACACCACTTTCATATATTCCTCTACTTCTTATTACTTTCATTACTTCGACTACTTGTTGTAATTAAACTTCGACTTAACGGAAGCAACGGTAAACCAAAGAACCCAGAAATAATTTCAAGAACACCAAATCAGGTATGACTCATCACCTATTTCATTCAGTTTTTACTAGAAATTAATCATGTATGAAATAGAAAGAGAAAAGATAGATAATACTGATGTAGAACACTTATAAATTACTGAAGAAGACAGAAATTATGAAGGAAATATTTTAATAGATCCAAAATTATTTCAGAAAATTCAAAAAGAAGATTTAAATCTAGCTAAAGATGCAAACATGAAGAAACTAGGAGGAATAATGAAACGATTTAACCAGAAAGAAAATATAATATACTATGGAAAGATCATTAACGAAACCCCCATAGACATATCAGAAACAAATGGAAATACTTGCATACAATTATTAAATAAGAAAAAACTAATTGATTTAAAAAGAAATTTAAAGAAAGAAACACATAGAAAAAAGATTGTATATATTCATATAGGAGCAATACAAGTTTTAATTAAGGCAACCATTCAAGAAGGAATAGATTCACCAATAGAATTAGTTTTAAAAGACGACAGAATAACATATCCAAAGGATAAAATACTAGGAGTGATTGAAGGAAACTTAGCTTATGTTAAGCTAAAATTTGAAATACACCCAAATATTGGAATACCATTAGATACTCAAAGATTAGATCAATCTTTAACTATGGAACATAGATTTTTAAGAAATAACTTAACGAGACCAGGAGACAAAATTTTCTCAATTGCTTATTGTGTTAATTATGCACTAACAAATTCTCATCATAGTATTACTTTCAGAAATAATGATAGAATAGATATACCAAGACTTTTTGAAGAAATAAGAAAAATCTACTATCCTAAAAGAAATTAATTAACTGAACTAGGAATTTCTATAAGAAGTCCAAAATCACTAAGTTTTAGACAGATCCCGAAACCAATTACTTTTCCTGAAATAGAAAATAAGGAAGATGAAAACATAAATAAATTATCAAATCAAGTAAGAGATTTAGCACAATATTTGAGAAATAGAATATGAATAAAGGAAAGGAATTAAGATATATTTATGAAAAATCTTATAATAAAATAAATCAAGATAATTGGAATATGAAGGAATTTATGAATATTTATGATAATCATCTTAAAAGAAATAAAGAGAACTAAAATCGAAAACAGATGGAAGAATATATTATAGAAAAAGCAAAAGAACTCATTAATCTAAGAAACAAAAGAGAAAAATATAAAAGACAAATAATAAAAAAAATAGAAAAGATAGAAAAAATGACTCAATCATCATCTAATTATTTTAGGTTAACTGCACCACTCTTCGAGGATAGTGATAACGAATAAACAATGGAAATATATTCTGAGTTTGATAATCAAACAGAAAATGAAATAATGAGTGTATTAGTTATGAATTTGTCTACTGATTGTAAGCAATTAATAATTGAAAAAATAAAAGCTCAATTTAGACAAGAAGATTATTATCTTGCAACTATTTCGTTAGATATAGAATGGAATTATATGGAATAAATAAGATTAGCTTTTGAATATGATAGACTATCATTATCAGATATATATGAAGATTGAGACTGATTAGATGATTAAATGGATCAAGAAATATTCAATATTTTGGTTATGAAAATATCCAAAGACTGCAAGCAAATAATAATTAACAAATTAAAACACCAACACTGGCAAGAAAAACGTTATTTAAAACAAATAGTACAATGAGTACAATTAACATTTTGTGAAGAAGAAAGAAACCAGATAATTCAAGAATTAATAGAAATAGACGAATCTATAATGGATTATGGATATGAATTATTAGTAACACAAATTATGCATGAAAATTACCCCAATTATGTCTAATTACTACCACTACCTGGGAAAAAATAGAATGGTACCAAACTGGTATCAAAGCTAAGTACTAGCTAATTACTAATGAATTCCCGAAACATAGAAAAATTTGTTCACCATTTAAGTATGACATATTTAACAAATCAAGACAGACTAAAAGAATTAATACAAGAATTAAAAGATGAAGTAACTGATACATGTAATAAACACATGGAAAATCATTGTGAATATTGTGATTGCAAAGAATATGACAGAAGAATAGATTTAATAAAAATCATAATTAATAAATTAAGTTTATGGATAGATCAAGAGAAATCATAGATCTAATGGCTCACAACACATGTACATAGTAAAACTGTCAAATACGGTGTGTAAAAGGTGTGTCCGAATAGCATGACTCTATAATATAAGCTGCGAAAAAACATTGCATGTACTGGGTAAAGTGGTTCCCGATTATAGAAGTTACAGACAGTACAATGACGTGAATCCTGGCTGCATGCAGCATGTGGTCCGACAATTCTGCCGTTCCCCGCGTTGACCTCACTCTGACTGTTGTAATTGTATATACTCTTGGGTACAATTACCAAAATCTTATAATTGGTTACATTACAAATTAATTTTTAACTAAAACATTTGTGTTTTTTCAAATGATTTTTTTTTGCCCCGAAACGTGAAATAAAAATGTTGTATTAAAAAGAGAATTTTTTTAATTTTTTAAAAATTGAATATACAAAATCCAATATATTTTTATTTTTGTGTTTTTAACACTCGTAAAATTACACATATTAGAAAAATCATTTGTGAAAAGTTGTCCCTTCCTTACCCACCCTTTTTTTTTTATCAAATTTTGGTTATCATGTGCCTTTCCACAATCTGACAACCTGGAACTGTAGAAGAAAAGAGTTACAAGCTTGAAGCTAGTAATACTAGTGGTTTTATTATGAAATGAGATGACAGTGAGATATAACACAAGTTAAACAAGCAACGTGTAGCTTTGGCTATACTCAACTTCAACCATCGTTTTACTTTTTAATTAGATTAGTTTAGATGGCATCGATCACGTGCACATGCTCACACCGGTCACGAGGGTCCCTAACGGACGAGTGGCATTTGGCAAATGCGTCAAGCAACATCCTCTGTATTTGTCTTGTTGAAACTCTTCAATTCACTTCAGTGATCAGATATATTAGATAATACGAGTGATTTATAAATGAAGTGATCTTTGTTGCTTCAGTTGTTTACTTTAATACACCTTTTAACTTCTTTGATGAATCTCTGCGTACGGAATGAGGAATGGGAGATTGACATATTTGCACGTTAACCTTGATCTACATCACATACTCTAAAATATCCCAACCTCCCCTCTCAAATTGCAATTCTTATCTGCAAATTCGTGGACGCAATCATAGCACAAGTTATATAAACTATCTTTTTGGCACATGAACCTTTTATATATAACCTCGGGCAAAGCTTCATGTGTTTGAAGCAGGCACATGCACGACAAATTTGTGAGCTATGGCCACGAATGGCAATAATAGGGGCACGTAGTCAACCTAACTAATTAGAAAATGCTATCTGGGATGAATGGGTTATATTACATGAAATATAACTTTTTATTTTCTTTTTCCCATAAAATTGTGGCTAGCTTTTCAAGTGTCAAAAATCTGCGTAACACCAGTGGTTTCTCTTTCAGTACCCGATAGGTGCCACGTATTGTGTTCCTAAGACTATATTTGGATTGATGAAAGATGATGAAATGAAACGGAACAAAATTGAATGGAATGGAATGGAAGAGAATGGAATAAAAACTCCACTCCATTGTTTGAATCCAATATTTAGAAAGTGAATGGAACGAGATGTGTTATAATTTTTCATTACTATATTATCATTGTTCTTAAAATACCAACTGTCATATGTCATCAACTTGGTCACCATAACTTGCCTCAACAAAGTTTTATCATTTCCTTCACAACCGGGAACTAGTTACTTAGAAGGGAGTAGTGCTCAGAGCTATCAAATAATATAAAGTAAGAAGAAATTGATAGAATATTTATTTTTCATTCTCTTTTTCTACCGTAATATTTTGCCTTTATTATATGCCTATTTGATTCCATAAAAAAATATATTTTATGATCTTGTTAGATGAAAATGACGTCCAACACTACGGTCATTGAAATTTTTTTATAAGAAAAAAATGAGTTTAAGAATTGCAATTACCCGAAACATCCACGTGTGTCATACATCATCGGTTTCTGCAATTGAAGCTTTGGCAATAACAAGTCGGCAAGAATGTTGTGAGTAGCGTAAGAATAGTGTGTTGAAGAAGATGGTTTCAGGTAAGGAAGAAGATTATGATTGTGTAGGATATAATAGTAATTTTATAATATTATAGAAGTCTGATCTTTTGTTCCATCTCATTCCTCCCAATTTGGGAGGGAAGAAAAATAAAGGTAACTAGTGGAATAGGATGGAATGAGTTCCATTAGGTTCCATCCCTTTCCATCATCTTTTATGCAATCCAAACAACGGAATATCATGTCATTCCATTTCATTCCTCTCCATTCCATCCCCCTCCATCAATCCAAACATACCCTAAATGAAACTCTTTTTTTGACACAATGAACCTTTATATAAAAAAAAAAGTTTCTCGCTGATAGATGAAAAAATAATAATTTCTAGAGATTTTTTTTTATAGGCAAATGTTAGTATGTTAATGTTAGTATTTTTGTTAGTTGGTGGAGTTTGAATCCCCTCAACCTCTTTATCACTCCACTCCTTAACTTTCTCACCCAAACCACATTCATCATCTTATGACTCCTTCTTCGGTAGGGGTGGGAATAGGCTATGCCGAGCTAGATCCTAGTAAACCCGGGCCTAACCTATGTTATAATACCTTATATACTTTTTACTTTGCCCCCAATAGTTAGACATACTTGCACCCATGTCTCTCTGCCATCATTCTTTCTCATGCAGTAGCACCTCCCTTTCTTTCTTTCATTGACCACCTCTACATGGCAGTAGTACGAGAAACTTGGCCTGTGATGAAAGAAGGTTGAAAACTTGAAATTGAATTGTGGGTTTCACAAAGTCTATGAAATATGGAAATGGAATAGGGGGCTCCACCATGGATGAAATTGATGAAACTGATATTGGGTTTTTTGTAATCGATGAAATTGATAAGGTTTTTATTTATAAAAACAAAAACAAAAAAATAGAAGTGATTATCTTGTCAGAGTGACATTTGGGTTTTTTTTTAATACAAGTGTATTTCTATCAAATTGGTTGATTAATTATGTAATTAGGATAATAAAGAATATGTTTGTGAAATCAATTTTATGAGATTTTCTCTTGATGATTGTTAATATTGCTAATATGCGAAAAATTTGTGATTTTGTGATAGTTATGTTATTTCACCACCAAATTGATTGGTTAAACATGAAATTGAATGTATTAACTTTGTTTTTTAATAACTATGTCTTTATCTTCATATAAATGAATATAATTTTTTTTTGGGGAAATAGATTACCCCCACCGGCTCCGGGTCCTGGATCCGTCACTGAGCTTGATGTAGGCCAATTTCTAAGGCCTAAGCCTGACCTATTTTATAGTCTGATCTGGGCTGAAAGCCTACTTAAAACCCTACTTATCAACAAAACCTTTAAATATGTCTTCATTTATAAATAGGTCACAGTCCTTCACTTATAAATTGGCTTGTAGGTCTCTAATGACAATAAACTTGGTAGACATATACTAATAAATAGATCACTAGACATTCACAAATAAATAGACAAGTAGGTCACTACATAATCAATAAGTTTTTACCTTTAAAAATTATGAATAATGTAAATAATATTTATACTATTATAATATATTATTTTATACATATATATTTTTGTATGTGTACGTGTTAAATAGGTCGGTCTGATAGGCATAGTATGCTTTTTTAAAAACTTTAGGCCTGACCTATTTAGCTATATAAGCTTTTTATAAAACCTTGACCTGACCTTTTTACTAAATAGGCTAGGTCGAGCTAGGTTATAAATAGACTAGATCGTTGGCCTCCAACGAACATCCTGAGATATTCCCACCGCTGTTCTTGTGATATAATTAGACGTTAAATCAAATATTCTCTCAGTAAATTAATTAATTAATTAATATTTTGGTGGCTATCCTAGTAAAATTCAATAATCGGTCCTGTTGAAGCAGCAGACCCTGTAAAATCAAAAAAAAAAAAAGCAACAGCAGTATGCTGTGAATGCAGCAAACAGAAAAACCAAATTCAAGAAAGGATCACAAAACAGATAACAAGGAAAGAACACACCAAGAGTTTGATGACTGAGTTCGGCCAAGAACAGCCTACGTCTCCGGGACTAAGCAATGCTTAAGTCCAATCTATTCAGTGTCAATGTCCTTCTCTAAGCAGAATACAAACTGAATTTCCCTTGATCCCTAATTACAACCAAGAAACCCCTCTTGTCAGTAATTCTCTCAATCAAGCCTATACACATGTATTATCTCTATATCTTTTTTCTAATCCTATTGCTCCTTATATAATGCTTTATATTTCAGCATATAGAAGGAGCTTACAACAAACTAATAACTGAAATTAGTTACATTAGCTAAAGGATAGAAACAGAAAAAACAAAAATATAACTAAATGTGCCACATCATCAACAATCTCCACCTTGGCACATTGAACATTGACTCTGACAGATTGAAGATCAAGCTTGCTATCCTTGTCCAAAGTCTTCATTATCCTTTTCCAAATTTCAGCAAGTTCTGGCAGTGCTTGAACTTGCTTAGAGTGACTACCTTAGTGATATAATCAGCTGGATTGTCTGAAGTGTGGATTTTTAGAACCTGAACTTTCCCATCATAGATGATATCTCTTATCTAGTGTAGTCTTATATCAATATGCTTTGTTCTTTCGTGAAACAAATGATTTTTACACAAGTGTATTGCACTTTGATTATCACAAAACACATTGATAACTTCCTGTGGGATTCTTAGTTCATTTATCAAACCTTTCAGCCATAGTGCTTCCTTAACAGCTTCTGTAACGCCTATATACTCTGCTTCTGTGGTGGATAAAGCAACAACATGTTGCAGGGATGCCTTCCAACTCACAGTATTCCCAAACAAAGTAAAAACATATCCTGTTAGGGACCTTCTTTTATCATGATCACCAGCAAAGTCTGTATCAACAAACCCCTGAGCTCCACCTGAGTCTTTAGTGTCTCTGCCATACCTCAAACCTGTATCAGTTGTACCATTCAAGTATCTCAGAATCTGTTTCACAGCCATCCAGTGTTGCTTTCCTGGATTTCCCATGAACCTGCTGACTAGGCTCACTGCATAGGCTAAATCAAGGCGGCTGCAAACCATTGCATACATGAGGCTCCCCACAACACTAGCATATGGAACCTTTTCCATTTCCTGAAGTTCCTGTGATGTTTGAGGACAATCTTCTGATGACAGTTTAATATGAGATGCAATTGGAATATTTACCAGCTTTGCATCTTTCATGTTAAACCTGTCCAGGACCCTTCCAATGTATCCCTTTTGTGTGACTGTGAGTTCTCCAGTTCCTGGTTTTCTATCAATTTCCATGCCTAGAATCCTTCTAGCTTGTCCTAGATCCTTCATCTCAAACTCAGTTCTCAGCAACTCCTTAAGTTTATCAATTTCTTTCATGTTTTTACATGCTATCAGCATGTCATCAACATATAGAAGTAGATAAATCTGTTCACCTGTGTCTAGAGACTTGAAATAGACACAGCTATCATAGTTGCTTCTATTGAACTTATGTTTGATCATAAAGTTATCAAAGCGTTTGTACCATTGGCGTGGAGATTGCTTTAAACCATATAAGGATTTGTGAAGAAGACATACCAGATTTTGCTTTTCAATGTCTTCAAACCCCTCTGGTTGCTGCTTAAAATTTTTCTCTTCTAATTCTCCATGTAGAAATGCGGTTTTGACATCCATTTGCTCTAAATGAAGATCAAATTGTGCTACCATGGCTAAAAGGACTCTAATGGAGGAGTGCTTTACGACCGGAGAGAAAATCTCATTAATTTAAATCCACTCCTTCCCTTTGAGTGAATCCCTTAGCTACCAATCTTGCTTTGAAACGTGGAGGTTCAGTTTCAGCAATTTCTTCCTTTAGCTTATAGATCCATTTGCTGCCCACCAGTCTTGCTCCTGATGGCTTTTCAACCAATGTCCAAGTCTTATTTTTGTGTAGTGATTCCATTCCTCTTCCATTGCCAGGCGCCATTTGGTATGATCCTTGCTCCTCATTGCTTCCTTGTAAGATTTAGGCTCTTTATTGTTCACCAAATCAGCTGCAATCAGAGCATATGTTGTCAAGTCAGCATATCCATACCTGTTAGGAGGTTTGGTGTTCCTTCTTTCTGTCTCTAACCAGAGAGTATTCATGCAGTGAATCAACTTCAGTGACAGCTTCAATATGATCCTCTTCCTGTTGCTCTTGATCTTCAACATGTTTGGGATCATGTCCTGTCAACTCCCTGGTTTGTAGCTCCACCTCAAGCTGCTGATCACTTGAGCTTTCTGCATTCTTAGTACATGTACTTGTATGTTGGTCTTTGAACATCTCAGCTTCATGGAAAATAACATCTCGGCTTATGATACATTTCCTGCTGTCATTGCACCAAATCCTGAAACCCATCACTCCTTCAGGGTATCCCATGAACAACCCCTTCCTTGCTCTTGGTTCCAGCTTACCTTCATTGATGTGATAGTAAGCTGGACAACCAAAGATCTAGAGAACACTGTAATCTGCAGGGCTGCCATTCCAGATTTCTTGAGGAGTTTTGTACTCAAGAGCTGCTTATGGACTTCTGTTGATAAGGTAGCATGCTGTGTGTACAGCTTCTCCCCAAAATTGCTTGGTCATGCCTGCTTGTGACAGCATGCACCTCACTCTTTCAAGGATGGTTCTGTTCATTACCTCAGCATGTCCATTCTGTTGAGATGTGTAACATCCCTGGCTGCTTTATGGATTGACAACTGTCCCCACAAACCAACACGGGTCTTTTCAGCGTGCTTTGTCCTCACTCACACGCTTCCCGGGAAAACTTCCCAGGAGGTCACCCATCCCAGAATTGCTCCAAGTCAAGCTCACTTAACTGTGGAGTTCTTAAGTGATGGGATCCCGAAAAGAAGATGCATCTTATTTGTATTGGTAGTACCAATCAATTCATATAAGTCATTCTCAACTGTATAGTCTCATACCTACACAGTCTCAGGATCCCTCTTATTCGGGTGTGTAATCGGTTCATCCATGTGTCCCTCCGCCTAGAAGCCTGTCAGGAGCCGCTCCTTGTCCGTACCTTCTTGCACCGGCGACCACTCCCCGCCCTCGTCGGCACCCGGGTGTTACAAGGTGTCTTCCTCACTGTATTGTTTCTGTAAATGCCATGCCTTTTACAAAACTTGTTAAATTCATCACCACAATATTCAAGTCCATTGTCAGTTCTTAGAACTTTTATCCTTTTATCACATTGATTCTCAACTCTAGTTTTCCATTGAACAAAGGTATTGAAAGCTTCATCTTTTGTTTTTAACAGATATATCCATACCTTTCTATTAAAGTCATCAATGAATGTGATAAAATATCTATTACGTACCTCCATGGCTAGGGACCTTCGATGGCCCCCACAGATCTGAATGAATATAGTCAAGCTTCCCTTTAGTTTTATGAATGCCTATGTTGAACTTGACCCTTGTTTGCTTCCCATAGATGCAGTGCTCACAGAATTCAAGACCCTCAACTTTATCTCCACACAACAGTCCTTGCTTTTCCAATTCTTGTAAGCCTCTTTCACTGATGTGCCCAAGTCTTTGATGCCATAAGGAACTCTTGCTGACATTAGTCTTGGAAACAGATGATGAAATGCCTGTTACAGCACATCCCTTCAAGACATAAAGGTCATTCTTTCTGTTTCCTTTCATCACCACTCGAACACCTTTCATCACCTTCAGCAAGGAGCTTTCTGCTTAGAAGCTGAAACCAGCCTCTTCCAAGGTGCCAAGAGAAATTAAGTTTCTCTTCAAATCTGGGACATGTCTCACTTTTGTCAAGATTTTTTCTGTTCCATCAGTAAACTTTAACTTGATAGAACCAATTCCAACCACAGTGCAGGTAGCATTGTTACCCATCACTACTTGACCTCCATCAAACAGTTGGTAGTCATAAAACCAATGTTTGTTTGGGCACATGTGGAAAGAGCACCCCGAGTCCATAACCCACTCAGTTTCATCCATAAGAAGCACTTCAATTTTGTTTTGGATTTTGACCTTAATCTCTTCTTGCCTTTGTAGTCGTGCTTGTCTTGTCTCCCTCTTACATTAAGACCTTCACTTGCTCCTTCATCTTTGCTTTCAGATTTCTTGGTCAGTTCTTTTGAAATCAATGCTGCTTGCACTTCCTCTATGGTCAATGTTTCTCTTCCATAGACCAGAGTATCCGCAAGATGCTTGTATGAGCTGGGCAATGATCGAATCAAGAGTAATGCTTGATCTTCATCATCGATTTTGACTTCCATATTTTCTAGGTCAAGAATCAACCTGTTGAACTCATCCATGTGGTCTTCAATTGAGGTCCCAGGCTGCATCTTCAAGGTGTAGAGTCTTTGTTTTAGATAAAGACGATTGGCCAATGACTTTGTCATGTAAAGATGTTCAAGTTTCAGCCACTTTGCTGCAGCTGATTTCTCCTTTGATACTTCTTTGAGAACCCTATCACCCAGGCACAAGATTATGGCACTATGAGCTTTATTCATTAGCTCCTTCTTCTGTGTTTCGGTCAGAGTGTTTGGCAGCTTCCTTTCTCCCTCCAAGGCTTCGTCCAGTCCCTGTTGAACAAGGAGTGCTCGCATCTTCAATCTCCAGAGGGCAAAGTCATTCTTCCCATTGAACTTTTCAATGTCGTATTTCGCCATGGCCATATGTCTTCTTGCTCTGATACCAGTTGTTGAAGCAACAAACCCTGTAAAATCAAAAAAACAAGCAACAGCAGTATGCTGTGAATGCAGCAAACAGAAAAACCAAATTCAAGAAAGGATCACAAAACAGATAACAAGGAAAGAACACACCAAGAGTTTGATGACGGAGTTCGGCCAAGAACAGCCTACGTCTCCGGGACTAAGCAATGCTTGAGTCCAATCTATTCAGTGTCAATGTCCTTCTCTAAGCAGAATACAAACTGAATTTCCCTTGATCCCTAATTACAACCAAGAAACCCCTCTTGTCAGTAATTCTCTCAATCAAGCCTATACACATGTATTCTCTCTATATCTTTTTTCCAATCCTACTGCTCCTTATATAATGCTTTATATTTCAGCATATAGAAGGAGCTTACAACAAACTAATAACTGAAATTAGTTACATCAACTAAATGATAGAAATAGAAAAAACAGAAATATAATTAAATGTGCCACATCATCAAGAGGTCCTATTCGTCCAATAGAATAAGTTGAGTTGACCAAAATGAAAGGATAGGATTCAAAGGGAAAAAAAAACGAAAATTTGGTGAAGGATAGATGGGGACAGCAACGTTAGTTACATTTTTACGTGATTTAACAGCATATTTAATACATCTTCAATGTTTTCAAGTCTGCGTTTTACTTAAGGAATTTTTAAGTACAATTATGAAAACTGTAAGTGAGTTTTGCTTTTCTTGCTGTTTGGATAATTCGGGTTGTGCTTAATCGGTCTATAAAATGTTATTAATTAGACGAATATAATTTTTTTAATTTATATAAAGTTTGAATTCTTTTTCATTTGCAAGATATAAAAATACTTTATCATAAATAATAACGCAAAATTTACTGCATCTGTGTTAAATTAAATACGTACGATTTTTTTTTTTTTTTGGCTAAGCAATTAAATACGTACGATAAACACAACATCTAACAGAAATTATAATTAGCTAGAGAGAGACAACTTTGTTCCCCTTATTGCTATACAAGAAGCAAGAGACAGTATAATTGGGTCTCAAGCAAGGAAACAATACCTATTATTTATGAAAGCAATCTATACGTTTTTCCAAGTGTAATTTCTTCTCATAACCTGAGATATAGATAAAAGTAACAGCAACTGTAATGTTTACAATACGTTTTTGCTTTTATTTGATTTTAAGAAAAAATGAAGGATGAGAGGGAGCAGGCATTGCGACACTTAGCATGTACTCGTCTTCAAAAATTGTCTTGCGTGGCATGTGAGTCTGGTGACAGCAGTGTAAGGAAATGTCTAAAAATGGTTCCGCGTGGCATGTTTTCACAAGTGCCTTGCATCACTGAGAGGGAACAACTTGGTTGTCCAGAAAGCTCCCAACAAAAAGCGGGTCCTACCCGACAGTTTAGATTCTATCCAAAATTAGGAGAAAGAAAGAAAGAAAGGTATGCAATTTTGCAATTGCAATTGCAATTCCCCACTCTTAGGACTTTACTTGAATTGCAGCCTTTGCCTACCTCTTTAATCGAATCTCACCCAACAAACAAGTTATCGTTTAGGCACTTGCAACAAGTAGTCAACACCAATATATCTATCTCTCCGTATCCATCTCAAACTTGCCATTTTAATTATCACCATTCTCATAAGCTTTTTTCATTAAAATAAAAGAAAACAAATAAATTTTCATATTTTGACTTAATTAAAGTTTATAATATGCTTGGATATGACGACACAAGTCTTTTTTCATCTTAATCAGTGGTCATCGAGTTTGAATTCTGATTTTGAGAATGTAACAACGTTACAATTATTGAGGGGGAGCTTTGTCATCCTTATGATCCTACATGCCTTGAGGGATTAGTTTTCAAAATTGCATGCGAAGGATACCCTAAAGATTTTTTTTAAAAGTTTATAATAAGTGTGATCATTTGTCAATATTAGGTCGGTAAATAATGACCTTGTAAGTAAATACCGCAATTAATCTATGATCAAATTTTGTCTTATATCCTTTTGAAGTCATTTGAGCGAAAAGCTCAAGTTTCTCTTTTTATCTCCCCCATATGTAGCATGTGTGTTGGTGAAGCTATAAGGTTTATTAGATCTGCAATGCCTTTTATAGTGTTAAAAATCAGAGTATAACGACCATAATTTGTACATATCTTTTATTTACTACTTAATTTCATTGAATCCTAATTTGTGTAGTGTGAAAGACGTGTTGTATGGCAGCTAATCTATCCAAAATTTACTCTCGAAAGCTTAGTTGTGAAGTTCAGGTACGTAGAAAACGATGCCACGTGGATTTACCCTTAAAATATACTCCAAAACGAGGTAGCTTAATTTCATTCTACATCTATTTGGCATTAATGCTTTTGCATGGGGAAGAATGTGATGGAAGTTATAACTACGGATTATCTATCTACCTATTTTTGCTAAATTTGCTTCCATATTAATTATTTGTCCAAAATTTTTAATTTTTAGTATCGCGTACGCTCATATAGGAAGTTTCTCTCGATACATGATGCCCGAGGACAAAGCTTTCACGTGACAACGAGGAGTCTTCCATTTTGCCACTAACTTGTCTCAAATAACTCGTGACACAATCCTTTTATATATTCACAATCCTTTACTCGATCCCCCAAATAAAGTTTTTATTGCCCCCTTTATTCCTTCAGTTGTTTTCCAGCAGCAGCGACGTTAACACGAGATAGCATCCAGACAACGGACATCTGTAATTTCACATAAAAAGGAGAGAGAAAGAAGAAAGAGAGGTAAGCTTTTCTTGGTGGCAGGAAAAACAAAAGAGAATAGAAGGGGGAAAAGGCAAAATACGGATAAGATGCATATCTTGTATATCACAAAGGAAGGAGAACGCATCCATACTAGGTAGCAGCCAGCATGACACACGGCTCTAATCTCCACCTTTGCTTTCAAATCCAGATTACTCTTGTACTCTTATTTTTGGGACCGAGATTTTTTTCCGATACGATATACATTTATAGTGTTCGCAAAAACATTATCTTATAAAAAATTAATTTAGCTACACATAAGTTTTAAATATGGATCATTCCCTTACATCTATTTATGTAAGTATGAATGTATATAATTTAAGTTAAATTTAATTTTAACTTAATAATAAATACAAATATGTACGGCGGCCATTAGTATTTTTTTTACGAGCATTAGTATTTGTTGACCATATTCTGAATGATCTTATAATTGTTACATTTAAACACCATAAATTGCGGATAACTGTCTGATTAGATGTGTAGTGGATCGGTTTGATTCGATTTTAGATGAAAAAAAATACAAACACAAAAGATGATTTGATTCAATTTTAAGAATTTTTCCTACCAACCCGAAATAAATCAAATCATTCGGGTTGGTTCAGCTTGGTTGGGTTCTAACCCCAAAAGTATTAAATTTCAAAATATACATAAATATTAAATATATAAATATTAAAATATATATAAATAAATATAATAAATATTAAACAATTAAAACATAGATAAATATTAATATATAATAAATATTAAATATAAAAATATATATGTAAATATTAAAATATAATAATTGATTCGATTCGATTCCAGAATCAATCGAGAATAAAATCAATCACCATTAAATTTGATATAATTTAATTCGACTCTAACTCGAATATTAAAAAAAATTTGAATCAATTTAATTGATTTATTTTGAACGTATTCATCATGGGATAATTGATTTGAGTCTTACGCTCTAATGTCACATAGCATAGGCGTAATCCAAATTGAAAAGATCTCACAGCATTATAGGCTCATGAGCAACGCTGGGTTTGGGGAATGTGGAAAGATCATAGGATGAGGAGGATCATATAGCTGTGGATAATATTTATTATTTATTATTTTATATATAAAATTTCACACACACACACGTCCCATCGAGCTGATGAGATCAGTGGCCTCTTTTCTGGATTCTAAGGTTGTCACGTTATATATATTCAAACTGCTGAGATAAGATGACACATTAGATACTGGCGGCACTGTTTCGCAACAGGGAGGTTGATACTCGATCGATCGATATACCGTACGGAGGTTCCCCCATAAGCCACGGATTTATGCGATATTTTTATTTATTTTATCGACCAAAACAATTCTTATTAAAAGGAGGGATATTCCAACCCATGCCCCTATGACATTAGAGCATATATTTAAGAGTTATGTTAATCGGTTTTAATTTTTTTTATATAAATCAAAATTGTATTAATAATAAAATATTAGAAATATTCTAACCTAAATACAAACACCTACAAGGGAGTCACTACGAAAAATATATACACACAGGATCAAACTGCTATAAGCGAAACTAACATAACCACGGTCCCAAATAGATAAAATCACCCAAAATCAAGATTCTCAGCCCCTTATAGCATCCAGACAAATAATGAAAGTAGACAACAATAAAATTTAATCAAAGATTAAGATCGCATATTAAGAGTTCATTTGTATTCGATTTTAATAGAATTGATTTTAAAAAAAATTATCTAAAAAATTTGTGTTTAAAAAAATGAGTTGTGTTTGGTAATGATATTTTAAAAGTGAGTTTAGAAGAATTAATTTTGTTTGGATGAAAAAGTAAAATCAATTTTGAATTGTAAATATAGAAAAAAAATTGTAGGTCTCATCCCTAGAATCAATTTTATTCAATGTAAAAGTTAGAAATTCTTTCTTTTAAAATTAATTCTACCCAACCCATAATTGATTTTATTGCATACAAAATTTAAAACAAACACCTTTATAATCCCAAAATCACTTTCATTGGAGGCAAATGTGATTTTGGATACCCAAAATCTAAATCAAACATGCAGAATTGATGTTGCTCCCTGCATCAAGAACTTCTCTTCTCCTAAGGTTTGCTCTTGTTGGAATGACATTTATAATGATCCTCCAAGCAAAGCTAGCTACCCTTAAAATGTCCGATTTAATTAGATCAAAACTTTTTAAAGAATGTGTCACCTTCCATTAAAAAGAGAATATATTGATTTACCGAGGAAACGTGGGTTGTGGTGGGTAAATGAGAAGAGATGACGGTCGTTGCATCTTAGGTTTTATGCATCATCTTGAGATTTACTCAGCTCTTATTGTGGAACTCGAGTTAATTTGTATTGCCCTCAGCTTGGCTTGGAATAAAGGATATAGAAAAGTTATCCTTGATAGTGATTCTTAAGTCATTATTCAGGCTCTTCTCAACCATTCTGGAGCTCTCTTTCAGAGCCATAACTTTCACAACATTTTGAATGTCTCCAAGCGGCAATGGGAGGTTGTCTTCATCCACTCCGTTAGAGAGAGCAATAGATATGAAGAATACCTTGCTAACAAGAGTCTTTAGGAATCTTTCGGGTTTAAGGAAGTCTCTACCCCTCCGCTAGCTAGATCTGAAGCTGCAGCTTCTAAGTGATGTTTCAGGGACCACTTTTACCCAGCTTAGTTATACTTTAGTTTTTTGTCCTATAAGTCTTTGCCCCTTCTTGTAACAAAAAAGAAATACTGTCTTTTAAGTCCCTTTCCCCTGCAATCCATTCACTAAATTGTGTCTTCCATGGGTATATGTTTTTTTATACACTTTTCACTGTTCATTACACAATAAAATTCATAATAACTTTTTACGAATCAATTAAAACAATTTATTCCATAACAACTCAAGCTCTATTGCGTGGAATCACACTATTTTGGGAGGAAGCAGATTATTATTGGAGGGATATCCGTGGATTGAATTGGATCGATTTTGAATTAAAAAATCATTCGATCCAATGATGAAAAGAACATGCAGTTTGGATTTGATCGGTTAGCTTCCTTTAAAAATCTGATCCAATCCTATTAAAAGCGGTTTGGTTTGAATTGGATAATTCAGTTTTTGTAATACTTTAATTTTTTTCTTCTTATTTTAAGTGTCATTTTTGCTTACATAATAGTGGACAAAAGATTATCTTTATTTAAATGAGCTAGTTTAAGGTGCTCAATACTTATTTTAACCTCTCTTTATATTAGAACAGTAGAATCTTTACGAAAGGTAGCATCTATTTTATTCCTTATTAACCATTATTTGATTTGATGACGAGTGAGGAAAATTTGGGAGAATTATTCACAAAATTTTAATTTGGGAGTTAGAGAAAAAATAGTTATTGATATTTTTTAACACGTTCTTTTATTTTAAATGTTATTTTATGTTAATTCTCTTTATCTACTGTAATTTATCCTTTTTTTTTTCTTGAACCGACTTCAAATAAATTGTAATTAATTATTTTTCAAATTTACTTAATTGATTTTCTATTTTTCATGTTTACTCAATCAAATATATATATGTTACGCATCAAAACTTCTAGCAAAATATAACTTCAAGATATTAATATTTATTCTAAATAGTTTCATATATGTCATTCTAAAAAAAATATTAAAGAGAATGAGGGTCATAAAAGGAACCGAATAAATTAATAAGTAATACTTCCTCTGGACTCAATTATAAGCAAAAAAATACATATATTTTTTGGACTTAAATATAAGCAAAATCCAACTAACTCAACTCTATTTAATGTAAGTATTCCAAAAATTAATCAATCAAACCAATTCTCCCTTCACTTTTTCAAGAGCATTGTTTATTCTCGAGATAATTAAAGAATAGTTTAATACTTATAACTCTTTTTTTTTACATAAATCAAAATAATTAAACTAAATTAATTAACTTATTTATTAAGTATGAAATTGGTTATTTTATCTTATAATTGAGTTCGGGTAATAACATGGTTATAATAAAACACAAATGGATATCTTTGGTCGTAATAAAACCCAAATAAACTTATTAGGTGATATAAAATCTAATTGAACAAATTGCCTCTGCATGACTGTTTTCCACCGCTCGAAATTAAGATCATTATATCAGCAATTAATCTTATTTTCGTAACGGGATGGTATGGTCTGTCAGCAATAGTTTCTTGGCGAAATTTCCGTACCAAAATTAAATACCTAAAAGGGGAAAAATTAAAAAAGGAAAAATAAATAAATAAAAAAGGTAACGCAAGTAAAACAAACGAGTGTAACTGAACTGAACCAGTTGCTGGATCGTAGTTTTGACCTTCTGGTCTTAAACGAGTGCCCAGAATTCGGTACCTGAAAAATGTTACTCCCCGTTATTTCCCCACTTCGATGTCACTCGCTGTTTTGGCACGTCACGCTCGTAAATATGGATGTGTCCCTCACGCGCACGCGAGAATCGCGAACGTTGTTTGAAACCTGGGGTGAAGTTGGACTTTCAAAAAATAACCGAAGTTAGTTGTTTTACTCGCAACAAATTTAACCGCTTTTGAAACTAACTCTAAGCATATTTAGAGAGTTGAGAGAGGTTACTTTACTCTCTCCCTCTCATAATTACTTCCCCTCGTTACTTTTATCCTATTCTATTCTATTTCTTTTTTGCTCTCCAAAAGATAAATAAAACGCAACACACACAGGAGGTGAAAAAAAGAAAAAGAAAAAGAAAAAAAGGAGTGTTGTGTTTGATTTTTCAAAATCAAATGCGTGCTGACAAGGAAGAAGCATTTTGCAGGTGCAGTAGTAGTACAAAAGAAGAGCCATTCCTCCCATAACCCATAATAACCCATTCATTCACATTTCACAGCGACGAGGATACGGATCTGGGTCAACGCCGTTTGACCAGCATAAACGACAACATAAGGGCTGTTCCTGTAATTAAGTACTACCGGGCCCACCTTCTGTCTCATTTAATTTAATAAATAACATTTATTAAATGAAGATGTTTATTTATTTAATTTAAACCTTCGGCTGTGTCGTTGCCGTTGTTGTGGTCTGAAGGTCAAGGATTCATTTCATTTCATTACACCTCATCCTTCTTATATATATACCTTGTTGCTTTGGTTTTTTTCTCTTTATCTCTCAAGGGAGAGAGACATAGTGAAAGCAAATACAAGAAAAGCTAAGGGGTTAGGGAAATGAGAACAAGGAGAGGGTTGTGTTACCCTGGACCTGGTGTAGTGTCAACAAGGATGTGTTCTTCTGATTACGGTGTTATTCTTCCAAAGAGAAAAAAGAAGGATATCAACGACGAGTCTTCTATTTTTATTACCCGTAAAAGGCAGAAGAAATTGCCACACAAAACCGCCACCGAGGAATACGATTTCTTCGAGTCTTTACCTGATGAGCTTGTAATCTCTATCTTCTCCAAGCTCAGCTCCACCGCCACTTCCCCTTCCGACTTCGTTAATGTTTTAATCACGTATGCAATTGGAACCCAACCAAACACTCCCTTATTATGACTACTTAATAAAATGGTTTCGTTTTGATTCTAATTTTTTTGGTTATGTGAAACAGGTGCAAGAGATTAAAGAGTTTAGCACTCGATTCTATTGTATTATCCAAAGCCTCTTCCAGAACCTTCTCCGTTAAAGCCAGAAACTGGTGCGATTCTTCACACCGCTTCCTAAAACAGTGTGCTGATGCAGGAAACATTGAAGCCTGTTATACTTTGGGCATGGTTAGTACTAATAAAATCAATAAATCTGTTACACCATTTTACACCGTTTTTGTGGTTTTTTCTTTTTTTGAAACCAGTTTTTTGTTGTTGTTGTGTGCAGATTCGGTTCTACTGTTTGAAAAACAGAGCGAGCGGCGCGTCGTTGATGGCGAAGGCGGCGATGAACTCTCACGCGCCGGCTTTGTACTCGCTCGCGGTTATACAGTTCAACGGAAGCGGTGGGAGTAAAAGCGACAAGGATCTACGCGCCGGCGTTGCACTCTGCGCACGCGCCGCCTTCCTCGGTCACGTCGATGCTTTGCGCGAGCTAGGCCACTGCTTGCAAGACGGTTACGGCGTCCGGCAGAACATCGCCGAGGGGAGGAGATTCCTTGTCCAGGCAAACGCTCGTGAGCTCGCCGCCGTGATATCCACGGCGGAGGTGACGGCGGGGTCTAACGGTGCCGCTCGGCATTGGGTGACGTGGAATTTCAACCCGCGGTTGGGGCACTTTGGATGCCCGCTGCTGAGTGATTTTGGGTGCAACGTTCCGGTGCCGGAGTCCCACCCGGCGAGCAGATTCATGGCGGAGTGGTACGGTGCTCGGGGCGGGTCGCCGGGTCCGGGACTCAGGTTATGCTCGCACGCGGGTTGTGGACGACCCGAGACGAGGAAGCACGAGTTTCGAAGGTGTTCTGTTTGTGGTGCGGTGAATTACTGCTCACGCGCGTGCCAGGCGCTTGATTGGAAGTTCCGGCATAAGGCGGAGTGCGCCGCCGTGGAACGGTGGCTGGACGAGGAGGTCGAGGATGCTGGTGGTGATGAGGTCGAGGTTGACGGCGACGGAGATGTGATGGTGGTAGATAGTTAAGACAAATTGTCAAACCGTAACGGCAACGGTAACGGTAACGGTAACGGTAACGGAAATCTGTAATGAATCTATTTTTGGTAAAGAGTATTTGAGATATTGTTATATGATGATGATATGATAGATTTATTCTTAGCAGCCGTCTCCAAAGGTAGATAGATGGCTACCTTTTCTTGTATAGTGAAAAATTATCAGAGGTTAATTACCGTAAATTAAGATTTTAAACTCTTGAATTTTTTAGTTCTTTGCTTGAAAGTTGTTTTTTTCTTCCAAGAGTATATTTGAGGTCATCCACTTCAGTAACAATCCTTCTTCCTTCTGAACAGTATTTTGTATTTTTTATATGAATCTTTAAATGAGATCCATAAATAATATGCTTTAAACAACTCTAATTCTTCTGATCTAATCAATGTTGCTTGATAATAAAGTAAATAGGTTTTAAAATTGATAATGTAATGTTATACAAGTACTTGGGTTTTACACAATACACACTAGATTTTATTCTGATGTCAATCTTTTGAAATCCAGACAAATTCTCACTTGGATATGTGCTTGACCTGAATATAAGATGTGTCTAACAAGTTTCAAATCTCCTACATTGTACATAAAATACTAGATTATAATTCACAAAGTCGTTCAATGAAAGTATGTAAATTGTATGGTACTATGATACAAACCTTGAACCTGCTTTTATCTAGCTTTAATGATCACTCATCATTTTTATGGTCAAAAGCGATCAGACATATTTAGTGACTGACCAAGAAGGAACCACAAAAGATGAAAAGAAAAGAAGAAAGGAAAAAGTAGGAGAAACATGCAATTTCGCAATTTGCAAGTTGGAGCGAGCTAGTGTGGGATATGTGTATATTATATAAAGTGGTTTTGCAAAAGCCTATCTGGCTGGAATGCTGGACATAAAGTAAAACCCAAAAACAAATATAAAAAAGATTAGATTTATGAGATAGATAAATAGATTATTAATGTCAAATGGGGAAAACAAATTAATAATATGAGTTAATGAAGATGGTGGGAGCGCACTCGTTCTTTCTGCAATGCAATGCATTGCTCATTATTTTTTCCTGTTGCATTAAAACCCTACAGATATGGATGGGTGGTCCATGCCCAATCCAGCAATTAGGCCCATTCACCAAACATATCAAGTCAACGCAAACCTACTAGATACTTGTTAATGCATAGTTGGGCCAGACCCGGGTTTGGGTTGGGGAAGCATACGAGGGTTCAAACAAAGGTAGCCTTATTGCTTAGTTTAGATGATATATAGAAGCATAGGATGATAGGGGAAGCATATGAGGGTTCAAACAACCCCTCTCCTGGGTCATGTCAGGTAAATCAAATTTTATGAAATTAAAGAGCTCGTGCTGCATCATAAATCCTTGTCTTCTGATACATATAGCTCAGTAATATGGATTTAGAGGCTTATGGATGGAAGAAGTGCTAATTTCCTACTACTGTCATTCCTTTCAATTAAAGCTATAGAAGCTATGCAGAAATTATAATTTTTAAATTCATGTAGCACACTTTTTTTTGGGGTGATATAAGTGAATATTATGGGATTCTTGTTATTATGGTAATGGTAGCAGAACCCATAACCATATGCACACTTGCTACAGTGTTTAAATGCAGAAGTGTGATAGATTTTTTTTGCTATGGATACAGTTTCAGCATGCTAGCTAAATCTCATGCTTCCCAAGTAATTCTCATGGTTGATATCAGAGCATCCAGAACATGCTTCCATGGCCTGGTGGTTGGTACTTGATATTAGTTATATAAAACTAAAATGAAGGAGTGAATCTTGCACTGCTATTTAGTGAAAGTTTTCCATTGGATGTTTCTTAAAATTTGATAGAAGAGCTTTTACTATTTGCATCAAATATCTTCATCGCTTATGGACTTCTACCTATTTTTACTCCTCAAATAGAACGTGGAATTATATATATGAAAGACCATGATCAATTTAGTAGATGTTTGGTGTCCTTATGATCAAGTGCCGTGAAGATGCAGGGCTATTGCTTCAATCATAGGATAAACAAAATGAAGAAATTGTATGGAGGAGACATGATTACCTCATTGTTTATGCTCATGGTGGTGGAGGTTATCTGACTATACCCATTGCCATTAATGGTACCAATCCTCTAGAGTGGATAAATCTATCTTATAACAAAATCTGTGGATTAATGGTACCAATCTTCTATCTTATAGCCTTGTCTATTCAAAGCCTTGCAAAGCTAAGAGAAGTCGATCTCATGTTGTGGCCACCTCTGTCTCGGGTCTCCTCCAATGTGTGTATGCCTCTACTCCTCCTTCGTCTCCATTTGCACGAGCTTCACCCATTCGTCTCCGTCTCCACCGCCTCTCCATCTCGTGCTGTGGTCATTTGTTACGCTTTTGGTACACTCAGTCTCCATCTCCATCTGCACGTGAGCTCCGTCCCTCCGTCTTCATCACCATCTCCGTCTTGTGTTGTGGCTGTCGCCGACTTCAACTCCACCATCGTCTCCATCTCCCAACTGAGTCATCCTCTCTTAGATGCTTTCCAGAGGGCTTGTATTGTTGATGATTTTTGTGGGTTTGTTTATGGTAAATGTTGGTGTGATTATAGATCTAGCGGTTGTGGTTCTGCTTAACATATTTCTAAGCATGTGAAAAGCCAAACGGAATGAAACCATATTTTTGGTTCTAAAGTCTAAACCCAGTGTATCACAACGCTGTCAACGAAGGATTAATCACTGTTCGCGGGGCGTGGCTTCCGCTGGTCAAGCATTATTTTAACACCGCTAGGAATCGAACCCGGGAGCAAACCGATTCGATCCCTAAAATGTCACAGGGCAGGCCTCACAACCACTGGGCCAAGAGGCTTGGTTAGGGAATGAAACCAGATGACACAAAAGATGGGTGGTAGGTGGTGGGGGTTTGAAGAATGGAATTTGGGGAATTTTTTAAAGCCTAACAGATCTAACAAATTAACAATTTTTAAAAAATTAATTAAAAAAACTAAACAATTAATAATATTTAACTATTTTTTTTATTACAAGTGGCATAACATGGCATAGCAGATAGAAATTTCTGTCCAAATGGATCACTGGCGTGCCATGCCGCCACGTAAGCACTTAACAATAGAACTTACCTACTTGATTCTTCAAGCTTCTTACAGTAGCTCCTTGATTCTGGATTTGAGCCTTGGTTTCAGTCATGAAAGCTTTCAACATAGCTTCCAAAGAGGATTCTTTTGCAGGGGCTTGATGCTGCTGCTCTGCCCATGTTGCTGATATTGTTGTGGTGTATTTCCAGTTGAGGAATTCAATGTATTGCTGTAATTCCCTTAGTTAAAATTTAGGTGTTGCTTCCAACCGGGATTATAAGTGTTGGAATATGCATTGTTCCCTCTATTCCCCACATAATTCACTGATACTGGGTGGTTCGGACACTCCTCGAACAGATGCCCCCCTCCACAGAAGACACAGGTTGCAAAAGTCACTTGAGCCACCACCGGTTCAGCCATAACTGGTTACTTACTTGTGTTGGCAGCGATCAATTTTTTCAACATATTAGTGATGGCAGCTAGCTGAGCAGATAAGACATTTGTTTCCTTCACCTCAAGCACTCCAGCAAGGTTTTTAGCAGAGTTAGCCCTCACTGTTGGCCATGATAGCTGTTAGCAGCTATGCTCTCAATCAGCTCATAGGCCTCATTGTAAGACTTAGTCAAAAATATGCCTCCTGATGAAGCATCTAGCATCAACCTTGAGGGAGGCAGCAATCCATTTTAGAATGTCTCCATTTGGATACAAACAGGGATGCCATGATGGGGACACTTTCTCAACAGCTCCTTGAACCTCTCTCATGATTCATACAATGATTCATCATCATTCTGCCTGAAGGAAGTTATATCACTCCTCATTCTTGCATTCTTAGTAGGAGGAAAGTACTTAGTTAAGAACTTTTCATCCAGGCCACTCCAAGAAGTAATGGAGTTGGATTCCAAAGAGTCCAACCAAGTCTTGGCTCTAACCCTCAAGGAATAAGGAAAGAGCCTTAACTTAAAAGCATCATCACTTACTCCAGGGATCTTGAAATTGCTGGCCACTTCCAGAAATTGCCTCAGATGCAAGTGTGGATCTTCAGTAGGAGCACCACTGAACTGCCCAACAGTTTGAAGCATTTGGAACATCATCCGTTTGAACTCAAACTGCTGGGTAGTTATTTCTGGTCTTACTATCCCAATGTTCATGGTTTAGGGGTCAAAGACAGCATAGTCCCTGATCGACCTCTCCCTATCATTTGCCATTTCAATCATACTAGGCTGCTCCTCATTATCCAAGAACATGTCAGCCATGAGGCCAAGATCCGATTTTCGAACGCGAGCTCTTTGTGCTTTGGTTATCTTCCTTAGCATCTTTGCTGTTTTCTCAATTTCTAAATCGAGTTGGAATTTGGATGTACCCTTGATGCGCATGCAGATTCAGTACCTTTTACTGAGCAAAGCACACAACAATTTTCAACACTAGCTAAATAGAAAAGGTTAAACTAAGAATTTAAATATTCAACACCATTGTCAATCCTCGGTAACGGCGCGAAAAACTTGTTGCCATATTTTGTGAATATGTGCAGAGTGTGCAAGTAAACACAATCATACAAGTAATAAAGTGTGAATAGATATCGTTCCCACGATGATTTAAATGATTTGAATATAAATTTTATTTTTAACTTTTCTAAATAACTTAATAAAATAAAGATAATTTGTGGCAGTAAAGTAAAGAGAGTAATTAATTCTCAAGCAGTAATTCAATTTGCAAGGTTGTAAATCAATTATGCTTCAGAATGCTACAGCATTTAGTCCAGGGAATAAAATTTGTTTTCCAACAATGAATACTGAGTTTCATTAAATACTTCTTATTCCTAAGTTCAAATTAAATTCACTCAGATAAAGGTTAAGCATGTCCAGCTACTTAAAGACTAGAAGGCTATTCCTAACTCATTCAATAGCAATTAATTTCCCAAATAACTACTTTATCATTATCCTCTAAACAAATCGACAAACTAAGTTTTTCCAAACTTAGCTAGCTAACAATCTTAGCTCAGTTGATCAATCCAAACCAAAATAAACGTTAATGCAGAGAAGACGAAAATGAGCAACATTCATTTGCAAAAATCACCCTTAAGGATCAACTACAAAATCATAGTATCCTAGCTAAAGGAAATTTAGCTCATAATGAGCATAATGACAAGACAAGTCAATAAAATGGAAAATAAAAGCATAAATGTGTAAAAGCCAATTACAGAGAAGACAATGAAGAAAAAATGGAGGATGTTGTACCCTGTACCAGCTGATCCTAGAGGTGGGTTACTTTTCACTATTTGTACTAGTGCTCCCCAACTAGGGTTTTTACACTCTCTCTCATACCTCACTTTTTGGGCTTAACATAAATTCAAATATTAAAATATTCTTTGGCCCAATTCCCAAGTACACCCAGCTAAAGTTTGCATTTCTCTTTCCTCGTTTTGGGACAGTGCTGCAGGTTCTTTATCTTTTGGTGAAGGTGTGTTGAGCTGGCAATTCTTTTATCTTGTAGTGATCTTCTCCTTCAGAAGTTGCAGCATTCCATAGCATTACCAGAGCAGCTCCACTCAACTTGAATATCATATTTTCCTACTCAACACTTCAAACATCTTTCCAGTTATATAATTCCAAAATTTATCATTCTTTTTAGAATTTAACAATTTCAGCACAATGACTCATATTGTTATTAGAACTCTACTTTATTTTATCAAATTACTCAAAATAAGAACAATGATTTAGTTAAAAAAGATAATAATAACTCTTATTTGTAAGAGTTATCACCCATTCATGTAACATATTAAGTCAACGCAATCCTAGATACTTGTTAATTCATAATTGGGCCAGACCCGGGTTTGGGTTGGTCGCTGGTATCAGAATTGAGATTGCCAATTAATGGGCCCCGAGTTGGGATTGGAGCTGGATGGGCAACTTGTAATTATATCCCAAGACTAGCAAAGGAGCTCAAGCATTCTTTCTACAACCATACTATCACATCGACCTCACATTATGCGCTTCAAGTTATTGGACTTAAACAGAACTTGCATGCAATTCTTCAAAGTAAAGACATAGTCAAGCAATGCCGTGACATTCGGGGATTTGTTAGAAAACCTACGGAGAAATTTACACGCAGTTTCTTCCAATTTTCGCACTCGGTCAAGCAATGCCGTAACACAAGTGTATGTAGAGTCAACGGGTGCAAGGCGTCAACGCATGCACACGTTTATGCATGTTGTAAGCAGGATGTATGTGAGAGTAAAAGAATGACCAAAGAGCAGCTGCATATTATAAATTAATAGCTTAGTATGTGATACATCTCACAAATAACGTAAATTAGTCACCACTGAGTGTGCAAAAAATGCAGTCTTTTATCCGTAATTTGCATGTGCCAGAAATAAGGACAGCCTTTCTTATTATTTCTAGTTTGCTCGTGGGGACTCAATTGGAGATGGGGGCTGCGACTGCACCCTCTGACCTTGAAAAGGAAGCAAATGCTATACTCAGTAGTGGATGGTGGAACATATCGGGTTTGGATATCTCCATTCACTGTGAGTGGCATGGTATAGCATGCAACCACGTTGGAAGCATAACAGGCATAATATATCCGTATTATATACTAGATCTACAATTTGCAACACTCGACCTCTCTGCTTTTCAGAATTTAGAGAGTCTTGATCTCAGCTACTCAAGAATAGGAGGGACCATCCCACCAGAAATTGGTAATCTTTCCAAACTCACTTATCTTGATTTGTCAAACAATCGTCTTACAGGTGAGTTGCCTCTTTCACTGGCAAACCTTAGCCAATTAGTGCATTTAGACATCTCTCACAACAATATTCAAGTCTCCATTCCTCATGAGTTAGGGCTCTAAAAAACCTTACAACATTAGATCTATCTTTCAACAGAATTAGTGGGAATATACCCTTGTCTATTCAAAGTCTTTCAAAGCTAATCACTATTGTTCTCAGTAACAATCACATTAGTGGTGAGATACCACCTCACCTTGGATATCTGCCAAGCTTAGCCAGTTTGGATCTCAGCTTCAATAATCTTTCTGGAACAATCCCCCAATCTCTCACAGTTTTATACACAAATACATCTAAGTCCATTCAGTTAGATATTTCACACAATTATTTGAAGGGTCCCATTCCAAATGGTCTGCCTCCTTATACACTAGTAGGTAACAACGATGTATGTACTGGCATTTCGGGTTACGGATTCCAACCTTGTTCCGCTCGCAGCGAGAACCCTCTAGGCATAGTTCTTCCTATCCTCTTTTATCTAATTGTTGCCTTCTCAGTCTCACTACTTGTGTATAAGCTGTGTCACAATAAGAACAAACATGCAAAGACAACAGCAACAAAGAATGGGGATTTGTTCTCTATATGGAATTTTGATGGACACATTGCATATGAAGACATCATCAAAGAAACAGAAGACTTTGACATTAAATATTGTATTGGGACAGGTGCATATGGGAGTGTTTACAAGGTAAAATTACCTAGTGGCAAAGTTATTGCCTTGAAAAAACTCCATGGTTTTGAGGCAGAGGACCCTGCTTATGATAAGAGTTTTAGAAATGAAGCAAGAGTATTATCAGAAATAAAGCATCGACAGATTGTGAAGCTTTATGGATTTTGCATACACAAAAGGAGCATGTTTTTGATCTACCATTACATGGAGAAAGGAAGCTTGTTTTCTGTTTTGAATGATGATGTTAAAGCAATGGAATTGGATTGGAGAAAGAGGGTTAGCATTATTAAAGGCATTGCACATGCTCTGTCCTATCTTCATCATGACCGCACCCCTCCAATTGTGCATAGAGACATATCTAGCAGCAATGTCTTACTTAACTCTGAGTGGCAGCCCAATGTTTCTGACTTTGGCACAGCTCGAATCCTCCAACAAGATTCATCCAATCAAACTATAGTTGTTGGAACTTGTGGCTATATTGCCCCAGGTATACGGATTTATTTTGTGAGCAAGGTTATTCCTACTCTTAATTGTTAATTCACATTCTTCCTTTATTGATGGTTAATGAATTTTTTGGTCCATACATTTTAGGGAAAACTTGGTTTTGGTCCCTAACTTTTTTTTCCGATGGTTTTGGTCCCTTAGTATTTAAAACTAATGGTTTAGGTCCCTGCCGTCAAAGTCCCACTGTTAAGTGCTAATGTGGCATGTTTGAACATAAGTTGCCATCTGTTGAGCCACGTAGGATGCCACCTGGATATTTATTTTTCAATAAAATTATAATTCAAAATAGTTTTAAATTTTTTAATTATTATTATTATTATTATTATTATTATTATTATTATTATTATTATTATTATTATTATTATTAGGGTTAAAAAAAATAAAAGGGTTTTATCAAAAACGTTTTAGGGTTTTCATATAACCCTGTTCTCAACTTCGCTCCATCTTCTTCGTTCCTTCTGTTTGTGTGTTTTGTTCGTGTCTTTTTCCATCTTCTTGGGTTCAATAGCGTGGTCCTTCTCTTCATGGTTGAACTTCTAAATGCATCTCCTTCACCGCCTTGTTTTCTCCGCCGTCGTATCTCCTTCATCTGTCTTTGTCTCGTGTTGTGGCCACCTCTGTCTCGGGTCTCCTCCAATGTGTGTATGCCTCTGCCTCCTCCTCTGTCTCCATCTGCGCGAGCTTCACCCATTCGTCTCCATCTCCAACGCCTCTCCATCTCGTGTTGTGGTCATTTGTTACGCTTTTGGTACACTCGGTCTCCATCTCCATTTGTGCGTGAGCTCCGTCCCTCCGTCTTCATCACCGTCTCCGTCTCGTGTTGTGGTCGTCACCGACTTCAACTCCACCATCGTCTCCATCTCCCAACTGAGTCATCCTCTCTTAGATGCTTTCCAGAGGGCTTGTCTTGTTGATGAGTTTTGTGGGTTTGTTTATGGTAAATGTTGGTGTGATTTTAGATCTAGCGGTTGTGGTTCTGCTTAACAGATTTCTAAGCATGTGAAAAGCCAAAGGGAATGAAACCAGATTTTTGGTTCTAAACCCAGTATATCCCAACGCTTTCAACGAAGGACTAATCACTGGGATATGGCTTCCACTGGTCAAACATTATTTTAACACTGGCAGGAATCGAACCCAGGAGCAAACTGAGTCGATCCCTAGAGTGTCACAGGAAAGACCTTACAATCATTGGGCCAAGAGGCTTGGTTAGGGAATGAAACCAGATGACACCAAAGATGGGTGGTAGGTGGTGGGGGTTAGAAGAATGGAATTTGGGGAATTTTTTAAAGCCTAACAGATCTAACAAATTAACAATTTTTAAATAATTAAAGTAAAAAAACTAAACAATTAATAATATTTGATTATTTATTATTTATTTTTTTAATTACAGGTGGCATAACAAGGCATAGCAGATAAAAATTTCTATCCAGATGGATCGCTGATGTGGCATGCCGTTTGCCACGTCAGCACTTAACAGTAGAACTTTGACGGTAGGGATCTAAACCATTAGTTTTAAATACTCTGGTACCAAAACCATTGGGAAAAAAAGTTAAGGACCAAAACTAATTTTACCCTAAAATACAGGGGACCAAAAAGTTCATTAAATCTTTACAAATATTAAATTTACAATACCTATTGGTTAACACGAATGTGAATAGACTATTTGCGGTGTTAATCGCATTACCTTTCATTTATATGCTTGTTCTATATTCTATATATAAACTTTTTACAGAGTCACCCAATCGTGTGTTATCATAATATTTTTATTATATAAACTAATCATACATTGCCATGTGAAATGTGAAATGTGATTAAAAGTGATTGATTTTTATAACTAAAAAAATCATATATATGATGATATATGATCAATTGATAATATAAGACGTTTTACATGAACAATATATTCTATAAAATTATATACCTATTTTTGTTCTCCTTTACTTTGTCCATTTCTTTTTCCACTTTGGCTTTAATTGGTTATATACAAAGCACCTAACACATATATAACCCATGTGGCAACTTTGTAAAGAGTTGTTATTCACACCTATTAATTGCTTATTTATACTCTTCCTCCATCAATAAAATTTTTATAAAATAAAAATATATAATTATAATTGATTATTAAGAATTATTAATAGACTATTTGTGACGACAATAGAGTTTATACAAATGGTAGATTGTATCAAATTCATATGAATTTCAGACTATTTTTTTTTCCCATTAATATCTTCATGTTCATCTGATCAATGCAGAGCTTGCCTATACTATGGTTATGAGTGAAAAGTGTGATGTCTATAGCTTCGGAGTAGTGGCACTTGAAACTTTAGTAGGAAGGCATCCTCAAGAAATCATGTCATTACTTCAATCAGCATCTGCTCATGATATGACATTGTGTGAAATACTGGACCAACGTCTTGCGCCACCAGCTAGAGTTGTTTCATTAGACATAGTTGATGTTGCTATAGTGGCATTTGCATGCTTAAACTCCAACCCATGCTATAGGCCATCATTGAAATGTGTCTCTGAAGGTTTTCTAACTCGGCGTCCTACTTTAAACATTCCTCTACATAAAATTTCATTGAAGCAACTAATGAGTCAACAGTTATTTACACTTGACAAGTCCAACAAATTTTCAAAATGAAATTGATCTGTAGAACAGATTTGTTGAAATTTTCAGATTTCAAAAATATCAACAAATCAATGTGTTGTGAAATGTATAAGCAAAGATAGTCTTTTTGTTTGTAGTCTAATTTTTGTGCTCTAACTTTGTGTAGACTTAATCCTTTAAATTTGCGTCTTGCCAAGAGCAGCAAAAAAAAAGTAGAAGATATCAGTAAAAAAACAGATAAAACAATATATCAAGAAGTGGAAAATAAAAAGTAAAAGAAGAAAACATGAAACAATGAAATAATCAAAACCTCTATTTAGAGATAGAGAAGCATCTGTAAAATTTGAAATAGGAAATATAATAATGCAATGCCTTCAAATAAAACACTAAAAGTAGCAGCTCTTCAAGAAGCACTATCCCCAGAGTACTATTTATTAACCACCACCCCATCCACGCACATAATAAATAAATAAATAAGTTACACTAAAATGCAGGGACTAAAAAAACGAAGGAAAAGGCATCACCTGTGTGACTCGTAGTCCAAATCTTCCCCATCTTACTTCATTTTCTGATAGGAGGAAATTATTATTGATGCCACCATCCTAAATTTAGAAACTTGAGTCTTGAAAGATATGGCTTTAAAGTTTAGAGAAGGCTGGTTTCTAAGCTCGTTGTTAGAAAGTATGTCTTGAAATAGAGATTCAAAGCTTATTGTTTGAAAATAATTTGATGAAAGTGAGCTTCCCCTGCTCAACAAAGAGAGACACGATAGAAGAGGAAAAATAAAAAGAAGACTAAAGGCCCCTTTAAGGACAATTGTTAAGGGTATCATTTTTTGTCTGTGAGAACCAAAATAACTCACTGAATTGTCACTGAGAATGACAGAAGAGGGGTACTTTAGTCTCTTAATTTGTCTTTGTCTTCAACACGTCGTTAGAATGTTGATTATTTCGTTAATGTGCCCGGGTGTATGTTAAACTCGTTCGTGTGACTTGTGTTGGTGCATCCGACGATACTAATGATACACCTCAATACTCTAACGTCGTGTTCAAGACAGAAAATGCTACCTCAAAAATTGTAGATGATATAAATGAGCCTTTAGTCTAAAAAGAAATAAAGAAAAAGGGAATGACAAGAACCTATCTATTTTTTTAATAATAAAACCTGGATAACCCAGCTACATTAGGGCTTGTTTACTTTCTAACAACATTTTTTGTTTTCGTTTTCTAAAATCTATATTGATTTTAGTATTTCTCTCATCAATTTATTTTTCATTTTTTGAAAACAAATCTAGTATTTCCCGAAATTTTGAAAATATCAAAAAATTGTTTTTATTGTTTCTGAAACTGTATTCTCCCTAACTAGCCTCCATCTCCTCTTTGTCAATATAGATTTTAGAAAATGAAAATTGAAAATGTTTCTGTAATGTAAACATGCCCTGATTCTCACCATTCTCCTTTTCTTTGTTTGCTTTTTTCCTTCAATTCTGTAGTGTTTATCTTTTGTTGAGGTTGGGAAACTGACTTTCATCAAATTATTTTTCCTGTCATTCCCATTTTCTTTGTTTCTTTTTTATTTTTCCTCTTCTATTATGACGGTGTTTGGAAAAGCTTATTTAAGCTCCTTTTGACTTATCTGATGACATAAGCTCTTATGCAGTGTGTTTGGCAGAGCTTATAAAAATAACTTATGCCATCCCATAAGGAGTTTTTGACTTATTTTCATAAGTCACTGGGAGAAGTTTATGGAATTATCATAAGAGCTTATGCACTAAATACCTTCTCGTGTTTTTCACTATTCGAATCCTCTCATGCCCATTTCTTTCTTTTTCTTTCTTTAAGCGCTTATGGCATAAACTCTCATGCGATAAGTTCTTATGTAATAAACTCTTAATTAAGTTGTTTACCCAAACGCACCCCACGTCTCTCTTTGTTGAGCCGGGGAAGCTCACTTTCATAAAATTATTTTCTAACAATAAGGTTTGAAGCCTAGGGGAAGTCATTAATGAGGTTAAGGATAAGGCAGTTACAAATTTAAAGGACTAACTTGACATGAATAATAGTTAGAGGAACAATTTGAAGTTAGAGCATAAAAAGTAGAGCACAAAAATACTAGCTTTGCTTATACATTTCACAACACATTGATTTGTTGATATATTTGAAATCTGGAAACTTCAATAAATCTATTCCAAATATTAACAGATCAATTTGATCTGGAAATTTGTTTTGACTTGTCAAGTGTAAATAACTGTTGACTCATTAGTTGTTGCAATGAAATTTTATGTAGAGGAATGTTTAAAGGAGTACGCGGAGTTAGAAAACCTTGAGACACAAATTTCAATGATGGCCTAGAGCATGGGTTGGAGTTTAAGCACGCAAACGCCACTATAGCAACATCAATTATCTCTAGTGAAACAGCTCTAGTTGGTGGCGCAAGACGTTGGTCCAGTACTTCACATAATGTGATGTTAGGAGTAGTCGCAGATGCTGATTGAGGTAATGACAGGATTTCCTGAGGATGTCTTCCTACTAAGGTTTCAAGTGCCACTACTCCAAAGCTATAGACATCACACTTTTCATTCACAACCATAGTATAGGCAAGCTCTGCAATTGATCGACGAACATAAAGATATCAATGGATAAAAAAAAAATGAAAGTCAGAAATTCAGATGAATTTGACACAAGCTACCATTTGTATAAATTCTTTTGTCATTTCAAATAATTCATTCATATTTATTAATAATCAATAAATGAATTATAATTATTTTTTTATTTTTTTTTGTAAAATGTAAACAGGCAATTCGGAGTGTGAATAACTTCTCTTTACAAAGTAGCCATATGGGTTATATATGTGCTGGGTGCTTTGTATATAACCAATTAAAGCTAAAAGGGAAAAGGAAATGGACAAAGCAAAGGAGAACAAAAATCTGTGTATAATTTTGATATATTGTTGATGTAAAACGTTTTATATTATCAATTAATCATATATATGAGTTTTTGAGTTGTAAAAATCAAACACTTTTAATCACATTTCACATGGCAATGTATGATTAGTTTATATAATAAAAATATTATGATAACACATGATTGGGTGACTATGTAAAAAGTTAATATATAGAACAAGCATATAAATGAAAGGTAATGTGATTAACACTGCAAATAATCTATTCACAATTCTTATTTACCAATTGTCATTGTAAATTTTATATTAGTGAATGAAGAATGGGAATTAACAATTAAGAGTAGAAGAATAGCATTGCTCGCAAATTAAATCCATATACCTGGGGCAATATAGCCATAAGTTCCAGCAACTACAGTTCGATTGGATGAATCTTGTTGGAGGAGCCGAGCTGTGCCAAAGTCAGAAACACTGGGCTGCCACTCAGAGTTAAGTAAGACATTGCTGCTAGATATGTCTCTATGCACAATTGGAGGGGTGCAGTCATGATGAAGATAGGACAGAGCATGTGCAATGCCTTTAATAATGTTAACCCTCTTTCTCCAATCCAATTCCATTGCTTCAGCATCATCATACAAAACAGAAAACAAGCTTCCTTTCTCCATGTAGTGGTAGATCAAAAACATGTTCCTTCTGTGCATGCAGAATCCATAAAGCTTCACAATATGTCGATGCTTTATTTCTGATAATACTCTTGCTTCATTCCTAAAACTCTTATCATAAGCAGGGTCCTCTGCCTCAAAACCATGAAGTTTTTTCACGGCAACAACTTTGCCACTAGGTAATTTTACCTTGTAAACACTTCCATATGCACCTGTTCCAATACAATATTTCAGGTCAAAGTCTTCTGTTTCTTTGATGATGTCTTCATATGCAATGTGTCCATCAAAATTCCATATAGAGAACAAATCCCCATTCTTTGTTGCTGTTGTCCTTGCATGTTTGTTCTTATTGCGAGACAGCATAACATAAACAAGCAGAACATTTAGAAAAATGAGGATAGGAATAACTATGACATGAGGGTGTATTACTTGCTTGCTTTTCTTGCTAAAAGCATAACAAGGTTGGAAATAGGATTCGTAACCCGAAATGTTGGTGCATGCATCTTTGTTGCCTTTTAGTGTATAAGGAGGCAAACCATCTGGAACAGGACCCTTCAAATAATTGTGTGAAATATCTAAATGAATGGACTTAGATGTATTTGTGTATAAAACTGTGAGAGATTGGGGGATTGTTCCAGAGAGATTATTGTAGCTGAGATCCAAACTGGCTAAGCTTGGCAAATATCCAAGCTGAGGTGGTATTTCACCACTGATGAGATTGCTACTGAGATCGACTTCTCTTAGCTTTGCAAGGCTTTGAATAGACAAGGGTATATTCCCACAGATTTTGTTATAAGATAGATATAATGTGGTAAGGTTTTTCAGGAGCCCCAACTCGGGAGGAATGGAGCCTTGAATTTTGTTATGAGATAGATCTAATGTTGTAAGGTTTTTGAGGAGCCCCAACTCATGAGGAATGGAGCCTTGAATATTGTTCAGAGAGATGTCTAAATGCACTAATTGGCTAAGGTTTGCCAGTGAAAGAGGTAACTCACCTGTAAGACGATTGTTTGACAAATCAAGATAAGTGAGTTTAGGGAGATTACCAATTTCTGGTGGGATGGTCCCTCCTAGTCTGAAGTGCCTGAGATCAAGAGTCTCTAAATTCTGGAAAGCAGAGAGGTTGAGTGCTGCAAATTGTGCAACCCCTTCTTCAATATAATACGAATATTTGATTTCTGTTATGCTTCCAACGTGGTTGCATACTATACCATACCAGTAACATCGAGTGGAGATAATGTTGTACTCGTAACCAGATTTGTTCCACCATCCACTACTGAGTATAGCATTTGCTTCCATTTCAAGGTCAGAGGGTGCAGTCGCAGCCCCCAACTCCAATTGAGTTCCCATAATCAAACTAGAAATAATAAGAAAGGCAGTCCATATTTTTGGCCTATGCGAATTACAAATAAAAAACGGCATTCTTTGCTGATGGAATAATTTTTTTTTTTATCAATCTTATATTTGTGAGATGTATAAGAAGAAACTAAGCTATTCATTTATATATGTGTAGCCTGCTCGCTGGTCATTCTTTGCACCCATTGACTAGAGTCTACTCATCCGCATGTGTCACCGCGTTGCAAAGCTTTAAAGAATTGCATTGGAAGGTGGGTTTGCTTAGACTAACGCGTTCCAAGAATGTCACGACATTAGCTTGACTTAGTGTAAACTTTAAAGAATTGCATTTAAGTTTTTTTTTTTTTTATAAAAGTCAAACTATGGCAATTCATTCATAATAGTATCATCAATACAACTGGGAGTAATGTAAAAACAACAGGAGCTCGCATACAACAAAGACGCCCTAACCAAAGAGTGAGTGATGAGTGTGATTTCACCTCATATTTCATTAACATTTTGCATGCATTTTCATATAGTTTAGGCATTTCTAATTTGATTTTTTGTTAGTTTTTACCTTTGAACGGGTAAGGCGGTTTTGTGATGTTGTGCAGGAATTAAGGATTAAAATGCTCAAAATTGACCATGATGGAGCTTGCATCAAGATGGGGCTTGAAAACTGAAGAAAATGAGCCAAACAGAAGCTGTGATGGTCATCACGGCCATGATCGAGTTGAGCTGAAAAGAAAGAATGGAAAAGTCAGAGCTGGTCACGGCCAGGCCGTGATGCCCATCATGGCCGTGATATGTCAACTGAACCAGATCCTCACAAGCAGAACTGATCACGACCTAGCCGTGATGGTGGTCACGGCCGGGACAGACCAACCAGTGAAGCAACCTCCAAGGCAGAATCCGTCACGGCCGTGACGCGTAATATATGGATCTTTAGAAACTAATTTGATCTGAATTTGTGATTGCTTGGGATTCAAGTTACCCTAATCTATAAATAGAGCAATTAGGCTCGAAAATAGGGGATTTTTTAGAGACTTTTAAGGCTGCTACCTTAGGCAAAATTAGGATTTCTCTTCTTCTTCTTCTTCTCCTCTCTTAGGTTTTCTTTCATGTTTTTGTTAATCAAGCTTGCTCTTAACATGGCAATGCTTGAGTAGTAGTTTAATTTCTAGGGATTGGGGCTATGCCCAAGATCTGTTTTATGTTATGAATTGATGTTTTCCCTTTGTTAATTTCGATTTCGCTTTCGATTTGGTTTCTATCGCATGAATTACTTGTGAATCTGGTGCGCACTTATTTGCATGTCATAAATACTCTAAGGAGGAACCTAGCGGTGAACTTAGGTATTGGATCTATAGGAATCAAACTTAGGACTTAAATCACGAGAGTTAGAAGCGGTCCTTCGAGGGTTCACGAATTGTCACAAGGCTTAAAAGGTTCAATTTAAATTCAATTACCACGAGAGTAGGGGTTGATTTAATTGGACACGGTTTTTGTAACCCGAGAGGGAGCATTAACTTATTAAGGATAAATTCGCCTTCAAAGCAATTTTGATAATTAACAAGGGGTAGTCAATTTGGTAACATGAACAATCTTGTTGGTAACCCAATTCCTAGGAATCTCTTTAGATTTGAAAACCCCCTAATTGATTTACTTTTCTATTTTAATTGATTGCATTCTTAAATATATGATTTTCTAGTTAATTCTTATTACAAAAATCAAATATTTTCAAAATCCTTTTTTATATAGTCCAGTTTAATTGATTTGATAATTAATTGTTATTTGAGATCACGGTCTCTGAGGGATCGATCTTTTTATTACTTGACGAAGAATCCGGTACATTTGCCGGAATCCACGCCATCAGTGAGTCACTTTGTTTGCTTGCTTCCTAATAAACTTTATTGAAAAGTTTGTAAAGTAAGAAGTAAGATTCTTGCAACATTTGACAATGATACCAAACTCAGTAATATTTTCCTTTGATGAAGATAACTCATCCACCACCCCTTTACTATCAACGTCAAAGTGGACGTTGGTGAAACCCAGCTCAATGCACCATTTAATGGCAAACAAGAGACCCATTGCTTCCCCCACCTTCACTTCCAACTTTGATTCTACCCGTATTGTTTTAGCTTGAACAAACTTGCCCTCATGATCACGGATGCACATGTCAAACCCGGATAAATTTATGGCCTCAAAGAAAGCTGCATCGACATTGCATTTCAAAGATCCAAAAGGAGGAGGTGACCATCTAGCTCGGGTAATTCCAGGACCAACAACCACCCAAGGGGGTTTCCTTTTCCTAGCTAAAATCCAACTGGAAAATATCTATTTTGAGCAATGAACGATGACTTGAGTTCCAGTCATATCCTCATTGTTCCACAATTTTTGGTTCCTGACCTTCCATATGCACCACAATATCATCATAAAATCCGCCTTTTTATTTGAGTCAATAACACCACTAGCCGAGAAATATAACTCAGAGAAAGAGTTCACCTGGTTAAGAAAAGGATCAATGATGTGCCAATACCCAGCTTGAATTCAAATATCTCTACTCTTGTCACACTGCAGTAACGCATGACACTGAGATTCAAGACCAGTTTCGCATCTCACACACGAACTTGTATAAGTCACCCCACGCCTCTGCAGGTTTATTCTAGTGGGAAGAACCTCCCTGCATGCGCGCCAAATGAAGGACTTCACTTTGGGGGGCACTTCCAAGTTCGAAATACTTCGCCAATCTCCATCCTATTTCAAATGAGCCGTGTTCAATAAGGATTCGATACAAAGTCTATAAGATGAATGAACTGTATAAAAGCCGTCCTTACTATATTTCCATATGCGCATGTCCTCCCCTACTTCATCAACTAAGGGCGTGGCTAGTATATTAGCAGCATCACAAGGAGTAAAAAACTGACGCACAAAATCTTCATTCCATCTTCTGGTACTAGGGATAATAAAATCACTGACCACCCAACTATGAGCCATTTGGGTTAAGTTAAAATGGTGAGTCAGCCTTTGACCATTTGCAATCCAAGGCTCATTTAGGATTGGAATGTTGTGTCCATTGCCAATCCTCCATCTAGAGCCCTCATTCAACAAGACCCGGGAATTCCAGATGCTACGCCAAATAAATCTTGGATTATGACCAAGAATCGAATCCAAGAACTGACCTCTAAGATAGTATTTAGCTTTGAAAATCCTTGAGACCATAGCTTCTGGGTTAGAAACAAATTTCCAACCTTGCTTCCCTAGCATTGCCAAATTAAAAGCTCCCAGATTTCTGAAGCCGAGGCCACCAAATTCCTTCCTCATAGACAGAGTATCTCATTTCAACCAATTAATGCCACGCGTATCTCCCTTCTTGGATCACCATCAAAAAGAGTTCATCATCCTTTCAATCTCTTCTGCCAACGAATGAGGTAGTAAGAAGGCACTCATACAATAAGCTGGAATTGCTTGGAGCACAGACTTCACCAGAACCTCCCTGCCAGCCTTGGAAAGATGTCTGCCACTCTAAGAATTAATTTTCTTCCGCACCCTGTCCTTCAGATAATTAAATGTAGCTTTCTTTTTTCTACCAATTAATGAGGGAAGCCCCAAATATTTTCCTGACCCAAGACAGGTCTGGACTCCCAAGATATTAGATAAAGCCAATCGAGTACCATCATCCACATTCTTACTATAACAAATCTCAGATTTATTGAAATTAACTGCTTGACCTGATGCAGCTTCAAAAGTAGCAAGAATTGACTTCATCACATTACATTCTCGCTCACTAGCTCTAAAGAACAGAAAGCTATCATCTGCAAAAAGAAGGTGACTAACAGAAGGAGCACCCTGACAAATTTGAATACCATGAATGTCACCTCTCCCCTCAGCTCTTTTGATTAGGCAAGTAAGGCCCTGAGCACAGATAAGAAAGAGATAAGGGGAGAGGGGGTCACCTTCCCTTAAGCCTCTGCCAGGAACAATTGGTCCAACAGAATCATCATTAACCGAGCCAGGAGTAGCTAACAGAGGAAACACACAGCATAATCCATCTGACCCATCTATCACAGAAACCCATCTTCTCCATCATAGCACGGAGAAAACCTCAGTCCACTCTATCATAAGCTTTGCTGATATCTATTTTCAAAGCCACTTCACCTCTAGCTCCCTTTGTTTTGCATTTCATATGGTGGATAATTTCAAAAGCTATAAGCACATTATCCAGGATAGATCTTCCTTCTACAAAAGCAGACTGCTCTTCTGAGATACACTTTGGCAATAATTTTTTCAACCTGTTAGCTAAGACTTTTGCCACTATTTTATATAGAACATTACACAAGGATATAGGTCTCAAATCTCTCATAGGGGAAAGGCTATCAACTTTAGGAATTAAAACAATATTTGTCTCATTAAGAGTTGATGGAAAATTACCAGTCTCCGACCAGTAGCAACAAGCCATGAAAATATCCTTGCCACAAATATCCCAAAAATGCTAGTAAAAAACAGGATTTAAACCATCCGGCCCCGGAGATTTATCTGGGTGCATCTGGAAAATAGCTACTCTGAATTCCTCTCCAGTGAAGGGAAGTTCCAACCCTTGATTATCTTCCACCGAGACAATAGGAGACACTGCCTCAATAACCGGAGAATATATGCTCTGCTGTTCTAGAAACAGGTTTCCAAAATAGTCCTTTGCAAGCTCACAAAGACCCGATTGACCACCTACCCATTCATTGTTATCATTTTTTAGCTTGTCAATAATTTTCCTTCTCTTACTGGCAGTAGCAGTCAAGTGAAAACATTTTGTATTTGCATCTCCATCTCTAAGCCAAAAGGCCTTGGCTCTTTGCTTCCAATAAATCTCCTCTTGAGCCAAAATTGATGCAAGTCTTTATCGCTGCTCTCATAAATCGAGGCATCCTCTGGATCATGAGAAATTCTAGTAGCCTCCAAAAGCCTTTTACACTGATTTGCTTCTTTGCGGAAATTCTCATTAAGTTTCTTACTCCACGCCTCTAGGTCCTTATTGCACTGCTTTAGTTTAGAAATAACATCTTCATGTATCACATTCTCCAAGCTGGACCGCACCACATCACCCACCTCGAATTCTTCAAGCCAACGATTCTCAAAGCGAAACTTTCTCTGATGCTTCTGAACAGGGCGCTGATCAATACAAAGTAGGAGTGGTGAATGATCTGAGACAGGAGCTAAAAGATTTGATAATTGTGCAATTGGAAATAAATTCAACCACACCTCAGAAGCCAAAGCTCTATCAAGACGTTCTTCCACTGCACTGTCAGAATCACGACGGTTTTCCCAAGTAAACTGATACCCATTAAGAGGAAGATCAATTAGATTACACTCTCGAACAGTGTCATGGAAACCATTTATGAGCCAGTTCGGATGATGGACTTTTCCCCTCTTGTCCTCAGCCATTTTACAAGTCATTGAAGTCCCCAATAACGCACCAAGGAAGCAAAGACATTGTAGCTAAGTTTCTTAATAAATTCCAGGAATCACGTCTTCTGGTCCTCTCAGGATAGCCATAGAACCCAGTCAACCTCCATAAACCTCTGTCATTATCAGACACCTCTACATTAATAAAATTCATTGAGTAATTGATAATACGACATTTAAAGGATTGTTTCCAAATAATCGCAATACCTCCACTACGTCCCTCCCTATCAACAGCAAAAGAAAAATCAAATCCTAACTTTACACGAATTTCCTCTATTTTATTTGAGTGACAAAGTTTCAAAAAGCAAAATAACGTCCGGTTTGTGGTCCCGGACGAGGTCCCTCGGTGAAGAAACTGCACGCAGGTTGCCCAGGACTTGGCAGTTCCAACTTAGTATACTCATAGTCCCCGACAACCCTGGCTGCCAGGGTCTGCCGCTAAAATTTTTTTTGGAATCACACTATCAGAACCAGTTTCCATGCAGTCCACGTTCTTTGACTCCCCATGCACGTGAGCTCCTTCACCCACCAACTCTGTTAACTTTCTTTTCTTATCCCACTCCAACTCCCTCTCCTCGTGATTGTCCTCATAATTGCCCTCATGATTGCCTTCTTTCATTTTCGTATCCATTCCTCTCTCTCCAATAACTTTATCCTTATTTTTAGGAAAAAGAATATTTGGGTTTCTAAATATGTCAACAATTGAAACCAAATTTTTCTCCTTGCTTTTTGCGTCATTTACTGCCCCAATAATCACCTCCTTAGGATCCGCATCTGCATTAACTGCAAATTTGAATTTCGAAACTTTCTGCAGATTTGGTGCTTCCCAACTCTCAGCTCCTTCCTCCCTCAGCCACCCCTCACCATCATCCCCCTGGTTCCTCCACTGCTCAACCCGCAACTCCGGTCCCCACAATCGGCTACCATCATCATCATCATCTAGCAAAAATAATTTCTCACAGAAATCCTCCATGTGACCCAGCATTCCACACAAATAGCAAAAAGACCCCAACCTTTCATATTTGAACTGAACCTCCTTTGCCTCCCCTCCTAGTTTCTTCACTCTCTTCAGTCTCTTCAGTCTCTTCAGTGGCTTGCGCACATCAAGAAGCACTCGGATTCTCATATAGGACTTAAGGAAATTTGAGTTATTTTTTGCATCGTACTCTATGAATTCACCCAAAAAGTTTGCTAGTTGCTTCCCCACCGCTTCTATCATAAACCCTATAGGAGTCTTATGAACTTGAACCCAGAAGGGTATGTTGAAAAGTTCCACTTCCTGGGGTGTCTGACCCTCCTGCATCATTCCCAGTATCAACAAATGTCCGTCAAAAGACCACGGTCCACCCCTCAATACCCGTTGGACACCAGCCATCCTTTTCCTCATCATGTAAAACCTGATAGACCTAGTTGTCAGGAATCTCCCAACCAAGCACAGGGCTGGGTCTCCATCCAGTACTCGTCGAAACTCTTCCACCGAAACCTCCAAATCCGCCTTCTCATCCCTTAACGTTAACTGAGCAAAGCTAGAAGATGTCATTGATAGATATCTCACACATAACTCATGCTCTTATCAGATATAGGAAAACTTCTCGCAGAGAAGAGAAAACTTCTCACAGACGAGAGAAAAAATAAGAATTGCATTTAAGTTGTTAAGTCTTACTTAATATATATGATGCCTTCACATTTTTGAACATTTCTTATTATATATATATATATATATATATATATATATATTTGTATTATTATAGTGGGCCAATGTAAAAAGACACAAAACATGTTTGGGCTTTACTTTTGATACCTCACATTTTTGGATGCGCACCTCCATCTCTGAAATTCACCACCAAAATACCCTTCAGGATCTGAACCACCCATCACCAACCACCACAGCAAGAGCCCCGACGCACAAGACCACCACCACACGTCCATCCATCCGGATCCGAATCGGACCATCCATCACCGACCACCACTGCCACGAGCCCGCCGCGCCTGTCCATCCAGATCTGTCTATCGCTGCACGCCTCCGAACCAGAACCAGCCGCCAAAACCGGCCGAGTCGATGCTGCCACGTGTTCCCAACTCCGAACGGCGAGGTAAGTGGGGTGCTTTCTTCAACTCCATATGGTCCAAAGGTTAAACTTATCATTGTTACAGAAAACTAGTTGTGAAGGAGTAATTGAGGGAGAGAGGTGAGGGTAATAACAAAGGAGGTGGGAAAATTTAAGCCCAACATGTTTTTGGTATCAGATATTAACCCGGCCCAAAACATGTTGCAACTTGCAATTGTTGGTGACTAAGTTCTCAGCTCTATTGGGATGCCCAGATTAGCCAAGTTCCTGGCCGCAGGGACCCTTACGATGACGTCCTCCAACATTATTCCTCTACCCCACCTAAATCTAAATGAGGTAGTTGTCTGAATTTATTCAATGTTTGATGAGTTTTGTTCTGGTAATTGCCTTTTAGTGTATAAGGAGGCAAACCATCTGGAACGGGACCCTTCAAATAATTGTGTGAAATATCTAAATGAATGGACTTAGATGTATTTGTGTATAAAACTGTGAGAGATTGGGGGATTGTTCCAGAGAGATTATTGTAGCTGAGATCCAAACTGGCTAAGCTTGGCAAATATCCAAGCTGAGGTGGTATTTCACCACTGATGAGATTGCTACTGAGATCGACTTCTCTTAGCTTTGCAAGGCTTTGAATAGACAAGGGTATATTCCCACAGATTTTGTTATAAGATAGATATAATGTGGTAAGGTTTTTCAGGAGCCCCAACTCGGGAGGAATGGAGCCTTGAATTTTGTTATGAGATAGATCTAATGTTGTAAGGTTTTTGAGGAGCCCCAACTCATGAGGAATGGAGCCTTGAATATTGTTCAGAGAGATGTCTAAATGCACTAATTGGCTAAGGTTTGCCAGTGAAAGAGGTAACTCACCTGTAAGACGATTGTTTGACAAATCAAGATAAGTGAGTTTAGGGAGATTACCAATTTCTGGTGGGATGGTCCCTCCTAGTCTGAAGTGCCTGAGATCAAGAGTCTCTAAATTCTGGAAAGCAGAGAGGTTGAGTGCTGCAAATTGTGCAACCCCTTCTTCAATATAATACGAATATTTGATTTCTGTTATGCTTCCAACGTGGTTGCATACTATACCATACCAGTAACATCGAGTGGAGATAATGTTGTACTCGTAACCAGATTTGTTCCACCATCCACTACTGAGTATAGCATTTGCTTCCATTTCAAGGTCAGAGGGTGCACTCGCAGCCCCCAACTCCAATTGAGTTCCGATAATCAAACTAGAAATAATAAGAAAGGCAGTCCATATTTTTGGTCTATGCGAATTACAAATAAAAAACGGCATTCTTTGCTGATGGAATAATTATTTTTTTTTATCAATCTGATATTTGTGAGATGTATAAGAAGAAACTAAGCTATTCATTTATATATGTGTAGCCTGCTCGCTGGTCATTCTTTGCACCCATCGACTAGAGTCTACTCATCGGCATATGTCACCGCGTTGCAAAGCTTTAAAGAATTGCATTGGAAGGTGGGTTTCCTTAGACTAACGCGTTTCAAGAATGTCACGACAACTTTAAAGAATTGCATTTAAGTTGTTAAGTCTTACTTAATATATTTGATGCCTTTCACATTTTTGAACATTTCTTATTATATAATTTTTTTTTTTGTATTATTATAGTGGGCCAATGTAAGAAGACACAAAACATGTTTGGGCTTTAATTTTGATACCTCACATTTTTGGATGCGCACCTCAATGTTGCAACTTGTTTTTGGTATCATATATTAACCCGGCCCAAAACATGTTGCAACTTGCAATTGGTGGTGACCTGAAGGAGGCAAAATATTGATAAAAAAGAAAGGGGAAAAAATAAAATATAATACGTTGGTGAAGAATCTGTTATGTGGCTAGGTTGAAAACGCAGGAAGCTGAAGGCAATTGAACACGTTCTGGTAATTGAACACTTTCTCACACTCTTTTCAGATTAATCTTTGCGTTTCAAGTGCACCCCATCGTTTTTGTACTTGATCTACTCTCTGTCTTTTCAGATCCTTCTCGATAGGTTGTAAATTTACAGCCTTTATTACGATTTAAGGAACAATTATATTAATTTCATATTTCATGTAGTTTAAGTCTTTGTATGAAAATTTTCTCATCATTAAAGATTATAGCATAAGGCTAACCAATTCTTCTGCTCTCTTGAGATTTATATATGTACATTGGGTCTCTAATTTCGATTCTGTTTCTGTCTTTCTGAATTGGAGGTTAAGAAAAATGAAAGAATTAAACTTTGATGAAGTTGAAGGGACCCCAATTCTTCTGATATTTCAAATGAAGTTTTGAACAAAGCTAGTTTTGATTTGTTCTTCGCCCGGTTTGATTTCATGAAATAAGGTTTATATCTGATAAAATTTGGGGGTTTCTTATTTGCATTTGTTTTTGGATTGGAAGAGAAGAGAAGAGAAGAGAAGATGGGGTTCATCATGGAATTTGCTGAGAACTTGATTTTGAAGATGATGGAAGATCCAAAGGAAAGGGACAGGAAATTCAGGGAGCATGTTTATAAGGTGAAGGACAGGTGTGGCAAGACCAAGGAGATGTGGAGCTTACCTATGCGACCATATGGGTTCTGGACATTCGAACGCCACAATTCTCAGCTCTATTGGGATGCCCAGATTAGCCAAGTTCCTGGCCGCAGGGACCCTTACGATGACGTCCTCCAACATTATTCCTCTGCCCCACCTAAATCTAAATGAGGTAGTTGTCTGAATTTATTCAATGTTTGATGAGTTTTGTTGTTGCATGCATAATATGTTAGTCCTTCAAGGTTGGTTATTAACTTTGTCAATGTGCTCTTCTTAAAACATTGTGTTGGTATGCAATAAGAGATAAGATGTTTTTCACGGATTCTGGAGTTGGTTTGAATTAGAATTGAAGCTGAAACATTGCACTGTCACTGCAATCAGCCAATCGGTTATTTACTATAATGAGGAACTTGGACCCGGGAATCCACGCATTCACATAGTCAGTCACTCTATCACCATTGGATTTGCTTATCTGACACTCTCAACTCTTGATTTGCTTTATCCAAGAAGAAAAAAAAAGGAAAAAAATACAATTAGAGAGTTAGAGATAGGTGACTGCAGGAATCTGTATCCTTGTTCTTATTTTCTGGTTAACTGAAGATAAGCATATATGATTTCTTATACTGCTTTTAATCATGTTTTATTATACTGCTTGAAAGCTGCCTCATGCAATACCATTTTAGGCACCAGCTTTTTTAATCCTTTCCCTTAATTTAGTTTCTTTTTGTGAATCTCTTTCTATTTTAGTCCTTTGAAAGTTTGAATGGGAAAGATTTATTTTAAGTGATTTGTTATGCCGCAGTCTTTTGTACTCATATTTGTGTTTTTGTTTTCTTGTTTAATGCAGTGCTGCCGAACTTCTCACTAGTTTTTGGGCGAAAATGTTGGAATTCCTCATATTTCCTTTTTTTAATCTCCTGTCCTGTTGCATATTTCTGGATTTATAATTGGTTTGTAATGATGTACACTGTTATGTCGAATAAAGGTTCTGTATAAAGATGCTGCTATATAGGATGCTATTTTTTCATTTGAGAAATTACCTTCTTGCACAATTGCACTTATGGCTTATTTACCCGTTTATAGGTGTGATTCATCTCCCTATCATTTCTCGTGTATTGTTGTCAGATGCCATATTTAGCATCTGTTAATGCGTTCTATATTGTAGATTGTAGATTTGATATAATTCCTGTGCCAGTTTTGCCATAGAAGGTAATGTTAGATGACTGTTTGCCTAGCAGTTCAAAGCTGCCTATATTCTATGGCAACCATAAGGTTTGTGAAACAGCAGGCACCGAGTTATGTTGAGCTTATGATAATGAGAGGGTGTGTCACATAGTCATGTGCCTTTTTTAAACTGTTTTAGATTGGGCATAATTCACATTGTTGCTAGTGCTAGGTATCTGAATTAATAGTCGTATGAATTTTGGGTGCAAACGGGGGGGCTCCCGTTTGGATTTTGTTGCTAACCGAACACACACTGAGTGCAGAGTGACCTTCCGGAACAAAACCCCCTCCGTAGAAAGCTCCAAAGCCCAAAAAGAAAACTAAAAAAAAAGCTTCCAGCTCTAGCCAAACCCATTACATCTTAACAGACTTTGTTGATTCCAATAAGAGGCTCATGAGTTTGTGAAAGGTACACTGGATGAACTCTTTTGCACCTCGAAATCAGCAGGACGTGTGGGTGAGTAGTAGTCTTCTACGATTGATACCGTAATGTTGAATAGTAATCGCCAGTCCCTGATTAACTGTAAACCTGGTAGTGCTATGCGTGACATTCCCCTGGAGTAGCCATCAATATTCAGTATAAACATGTACATGGATACAAAAATTGAAATTTAATTAAAACATAAAAATATATATAAATATCAATATATTTGTTGAAAATACTTATTGGGTACTGCTAGCCTGCTTGGTGATCAATTTAAAGTATTGGGGTTATATAAACTTGACCCTAGTTGGACATTTAGGGTAATGGCATGATTTTTTAATTAAAAATTGACAAAAGTGTAAACATACTCCCTAAACTTTAGTTCTTTGGCAAATAGGCACCTTCAACTATTTTTTCTTGTCGATTAGTCCTTAAACTCCTACTATTAGTAAAATCAATCCTTCAACTTAGAGTGAGTTGTTTTTCATTTTGTTCAAGTATTAATAAGCTGGCTTCTAATTACGAAGGGTTAAATATATTTTAGTCTTTCGCTCAAGTTTACTCCTTATTTATGCTCCATTACTAATTTTGGTCCTCGCTGTTAAGTCTCATGCGTTAAGAGATGACGAGTCTCATAGAGCTACACGTCAGCACCGTACACATCAACGACTTATCTAATATGGCTCCCACATGGACAGTGTTGTCCGGGTAATTTTAAGTATGTTTTTTGTTCTTATAAAATTCTCAAATTTAACTTTTAGTCTCATAAAATTCAAATTTTATTTTAGTCCTTAATTTTTTATCTAGTTTTGGTCATTTTTGAAATCCACATTCTTTTCTTCATTATCGTATAGTATCGTCCAAACCACTATTAAGGATTAGGGACACAAGTGGAAGTAGAACCATGTGGCCTGCTCAGACGACAAGCAGGTGACCCAGATCAGAATCGGGCATCAAAACCTCCAATGCACGCTCTATAACACCCTTTGATAGCTATCAGAGCTACTCCCTCCGTTCTTTTTCTATGGTAATTTTAGTTATTTGTTTTTGTTCCAAAACAATGAATCTTTTATAAATCCAAGATATATTTGACAATTTTTTTCCATATATACCCTTATCATAGAATTAAATTGAAATGCCTTGAAAATACGCTAAATCTTCCCTAGTTAAATTCAGCCATAAATGCTGCATGTTCCAAAACAAAAGTGACACATATCAATACACCTTGCATTTGACCAAATAAAATGTGCACCTTCCACTTCTTTTCAAGGTATATAAATGGCTAGTGGAGTGTGGAGTAAATGTGGTTAGAATTTGTAAATAATTAATGATACAATAAATAAGGGTATTTTGATACAAATGTAAATAAATTAATGATTTCTTAATATGTGTGAAGAAACCTTAAATTAACATAGAAAAAGAACGGAGGGATTACAAAACATGGGGCTCTAATTCAAGAACTTCTGCCAACTTTACTAACATCAAGGCCAAGGTCTCAAATTTCATTGGTATTGATGTGCTCCCTGGATAGACCCTTTTGTACTTGGTCTTAAAAAAAACCTCAAGGGTAGCTAGAGAAGACATCCAATTTCCAAGTCAAGCTTGAGATTTTTACTATTGCACAATGTCAATTATAAGAAAGGTGAATTTCACACTTTTCTCTATGCATTTTACCAAATTAAGGATGAATACTCCATTATTAATTTTGTTACTTAACAAGCTCACATGGAGCTATAGAATCCTAAAACAGCCCAAAAGGGGAGAAAACAAGAGTCGGTGGGAATGGATGATCTTACAAGTTTTTCACATAAGTAGAGAGTTTTTGTATTAAGAAAAGAACTGAAATGTGAACGTGAGGACTCTGAGAACAGTTAAGGTGACATTTCTTCCCCAAGACCCGTTCAGCATTTAAAGACGAATTTAGTGCAAGAAATGGACAACTAGTCCTAGAAATAAATACCGTGCTCCCACCATAAAGTCTTTCCCCTGAATTCAGTAATATTTTATGCAACTAAAGGACAAAGCAACTTTCATGACCATTTAACACACCATGACATAGTCACATACGTTCTACAGACTTAGTTAAGTTACACGGTCTTTTAGCCATTTCCTACATTCCTAACCATACATACCCAGATGCCCCAAACCATACAATAACATGTTTTCAAACTCTCACAAAGCAATGCTACTCATATGCATATATTATGTAAAAGAACTAAGGCTAGTACTCAATCAGAATCTGATGATGATGCTTCATGATCTCCTTTTTTCACCTTGGCTTCACCCTGTTTAAATGCCTTAGCTATTTCATCTATGGGAATCAAAGGCACATACCCAAAGATACTATATCCTTTTCCAGCAATACCCTTGACAACCTGGTTGTACTTTTCGGACCAATGTGCAACAGCTGGAACCGCCATCTTTGCCACTGCATGGAATTGTTGATAGTGGTTGAGACCAGTCCACAATTTCACCGAGCCAATTAGTACAAATTGTTTGGACTCTGTAGCAACATAAGTTGCAAGTGCTCGTGGCCCTCCAGATTGAGCCTCACTTACTACTTTCTCCGCTTTGTGTGTCACTTCATGAATCAAAACCTTAGCTTGGCTTGCAACATGCCTAACAGATGGAGGAGCATGCTCATCGAATTTGTGGGTTGCTTCATCCACCTGCCACAGAAATATACCAATTACTTTAATTAGCCAAAAATTGCTTAGCAATTTCCCAATTCATTAAAACATTAACAATGGAATGGAATTCCAATCATGCATGCAGGGTACAGAGACAAAAAAAAAAAAAAAAAAGGTGATCGAGAGGATTGTCATGTACTCATATTCAACAAGATTATTTTATCTTATTAGGGGCTGAATCTAATAAGAGCATGTTTGGATTTGTTTATTTTTTAAGAAAATTTCCTTTTATTAAAAAAATCCCTTTAAATTTTTAATAATAAATTTTGCAATATAAAATAATCGAATCCAAACATACTCTGAGGGAAAAACTCATGTCAAGTTCCAAGGCTACCAAAAGGTGGAACATAGAAAATATGAAAACAGCAAATTTTTCTATCAATAGTTATAAAATAGATGTTAAAAACACGAGGAAAAAAGTGTGAAAATATCAATATAAAAAAAAATATTACTACTGAGTATGTGTGGATGCATGCACAAACAATGGGTTCCAGTTCCGCAGTTCTAGTATTGAGAAAAAGAAAAAAAGAAAAAAAACAGGTTCATGTTTTTCAAGGTTAAAAAATAATAGAAACAAAGCACACTTTTGTAAGATTTTCAAGGCAGTTTTCACTGATCATACAACTTTCCTCAGGTACGTAACAAATAGATCTTGATCTGCATGACCAAGTACAAGGATCGTTTACAAACAGAGCAAGCTCTTCATAATTTGGCCCAAAGGGTACCACAAAAAATGTTTAAAACACACACAAACAAAACAAAATCCTGGATTTGTAGGAAATGATCAAAGAGAGATAAAATGAGTTGAGAGAAAAAGAAAACCGTGTTGTCCACAAAAACGAGGAGAGCATCAGGGACACCCTTGACTTTGTCGTAGACAGGACCGAGAACGCTGGTGACAGTGCCTTCAACGGTTCCAACAGCAGATCTCAAAGGCCCTGAGTTCTGTTTCGCGAACTGGTAAAGATTCGACACACACACGAAAGCTTGAATCGCAGCAATCTTCACAAACCCGAGATGCTTCAGTTCTTGTTGGTGACTCTTCCTCTCAACCTTTGTCTGCGGAAAAGAAAGACATTCACATTACGTTGGCTATAAGATGATGATATAAGGAATTATGAATGACTAAGATCTATGCAAAAATGAGAAAAAGAATATTGCATACCTCGTTGGTGGCCATTGTTTTTTTTTTTTCCTCTGCGTTGGAACTTGCTCGTTACTCGTCACTTAAATATGAGCAGGGCTTCAGAGTGGAGTGAGGCGTTCATTTATAGATGAAAAAATGGGAATCAACTGGGAGCGTCTTTTGGAAATCAGAAAAAGCGATTTTAAAATAATTGATGGTGTAAAAATATTATCATTATATAATAAATTATAAAAAATGATATGAAATTATTTATTTATAATATTTGGTGTAAAAACGAATAATATTTGGTTTTTCTAATATTAGAATTAGAATTTTTTTTTTTAGATTGTTTTGTAGCTTTATATCACAGTGGACATAACCCTCGGCGTGAATATACCTTCTGCAACTAAAAAAAAAGAATATATAGCCAAAGTTTTTAACGATGTTGGCACATGACTGTTGTAGGCGTTCAAATACTCGTTTCTCGTTAACGAGCAAAGAAGAGGTGGAAACATCGGAGGAAAATGATGGTGAACAGTGGAAGGGTTTGTGGGTGTGGTGCCTTTGGGGAGGGGGTTATTACGGGAGAGGCTCAATCCCTTTAAACCATAATCAAAAAAATTTCATCTTACCGTCCTATCTGATGCCACAAAATAGTTTTTTTATTATTATTTAAAAAAGCAGCTCTAAACCCAAACATACAAAATTATTCACAAAACCACTTTTTGATATAAAAACAGCTGAAAGAAAAATAATTAAGTTTTCCCAAAAAAAACTCTAAAGAAAATCAATGAATCGAGAATAAATGCAATGTATTTTTTTATTATAATTTCTTTTAGTCAAAACTCTCCTCTTTTTTTTCTTCGGGGTGGCATTTTTAACATTATTGAGAAAGAGAAAATAAGATAAATAAAAGTTTGACACGTTCAATAAAAGACATAAAAAAAGCATTATATTATAAAAGAGTTTAGGAATAAAATTAATAAACAAATGTTAAGATTTTATTTTCATTTGTGAGCGTGAGAAAGAAATATGTTTTGGAATGAAACTCCGGAATATATAATTCAAGGATTAAAATAGTACTCCTTTTGGATTCAATTATAAGTAAAAAAAAAAAATATTTTTTGGACTTTAATATAAACAAAAGTCAACTAACTCAATTTTATTTAATGTCAGTATTCAAAAAATCAAGAAAATAAACTAATTCAATCAATTCTCCTTTTAGTTTTTCAAGAGTATTACATACTACCGAGATAATTAAAGGGTAATTTAGTGATTGTAAGACATTTTTTTTACATAAATGAAGACAATTAAACTAAATTAACTAACTTTCTTAATAAGTATGAACTTAGGTATTTTTACTTATAATTGAGTCCGAAGAGATTATGTATTATGTTGACGTTGAAGTTATCAAAAGAGATCAATGTGCCACTAAATTATGTTGACGTTGATTTCATGCTATAAAATACGATATTAAATGATACTCCATATTGGTAATTACTCTGCCTGGTTCATGATATAAGAAATAAATGGATTTTTTTTTGTCAAAAATATAAAAAAATATTCAATTTTCACACATATTAAATATTAATTTCTTAACTAAACTAAAACAATTAAACTAAATTAACTAACTTTATTAATAAGCATGAACTTATATATTTTTACTTATAATTGAGTCCGGAGAGAGAGCATGTATTATGTTGACGTTGAAGTTATCAAAAGAGATCAATGTGCCACTAAATTATGTTGACGTTGATTTCATGCTATAAAATACGATATTAAATGATACTCCATATTGGTAATTACTCTGCCTGGTTCATGATATAAGAAATAAATGGATCTTTTTTTTTGTCAAAAATATAAAAAATATAATCAATTTTCACACATATTAAATATTAATTTCTTAACTAAACTAAGATAACTAAACTAAATTAACTAACTTTCTTAATAAGTATGAATTTATATATTTTTACTTATAATTGAGTTCGGAGAGAGAGCATGTATTATGTTGACGTTGAAGTTATCAAAAGAGATCAATGTGCCACTAAATTATGTTGACGTTGATTTCATGCTATAAAATATGATATTAAATGATACTCCATATTGGTAATTACTCTGCCTGGTTCATGATATAAGAAATAAATGGATCTTTTTTTTTTGTCAAAAACATAAAAAAATAATCAATTTTCACACATATTAAATATTAATTTCTTAACTAAACTAAGATAACTAAACTAAATTAACTAACTTTCTTAATAATAATAATTATGAACTTATATATTTTTACTTATAATTGAGTCCGGAGAGAGAGCATGTATTATGTTGACGATAAAGTTATCAAAAGAGATCAATGTGCCACTAAATTATGTTGACGTTGATTTCATGCTATAAAATACGATATTAAATGATACTCCATATTGGTAATTACTCCGCCTGGTTCATAATATAAGAAATAAATAGATTCTTTTTTTGTCAAAAATATAAACAAATAATCAATTTTCATATATATTAAATATTAATTTTTAACATTGCCCTTATTAACTAATGTCATTAATTATATGCCATCAAAATATTAACTAAAATTAGAAGTGGTGTTTTTGGAAATTTATATGAGTATTAATTACAATTAACTCATTCCAATACATTTTATTGGTTTGTGTGTTTTAGGGTTTTGTTTCTTATATTGTGGATCGGGGGATTATAAATTAGTGTCTCACATATACTTTCTCCGATCTCTATTATAAGCAAAAATTAAATAAAACACACATATTAAGGTGGTTAGTTAATCTCATTGAATCTTGTAAAAAATTAGGCTTGTTACCTAAATTACCCTTCATTTAAAACTTTAATCTTCATTAAATGAGTCATTGAAATTTGTAGTAAATGAATGATATTTTGGAAATAATATCATTAAATGAGATGTTGAAAAACAAAATTTGATTCTATATTGAATCAAAAACTTTGGGTCTTAAATAAAAATAATGTTTTAAAAAAAAATAACCCATTCTTCAAAAGAGTCAAAAGAACCGTAAGCAATAGACCTAAATAGGGTGCGAAGAAAACTACATCGTCGAAGGGAAGCCGGAAGCGAAGGCTATCCACAAGGAAGGGACTTACCTTCTTATTACTAGCAGAATGACATGGCAAAGCCTTTAGCACAATCAAGCAATCAAAGTAAGAGGAAAAGGCCCAAGCCCCGAAAGGAATCCATCTCAACCCCTCTTACTAGATTGAGAAAAAGCGATCTCAATACGATCTTTTTAAACCAATTTATCACTGCCATTGGAACGAACCATTCTATACTAGTATACTGAGCAGCGTGATCAAGTCTACCGGATTTCAATTAGATTGATGTGTGCTCGTATGGGAGTAGAAGCCACTACAACCTTCCTTCTATTCCTTACGTCAAGAGCCAATATCTATTTTTAAAATTGAAAAGTAGTATAATTTTAAAATGTTCAATGATTTGTCAAAAAAATGATTTGATTAGATTATTACTTTTTAATATTTTTTTTGTGTTTTTTCATAAATCTTAAGATAATATTGGATGGAAAGTGCTGATTTGCTATATTTTATTTTTAAATAAAAATTCAAAAATTGTCTAAGAAAATAACAATTCAAAAATTTGAGATTTAGACATTACAAATAAAATTTGAATTTTATTATACTACTATTCTTCTAGATTCAATTTTTTTCGACTGGTTCTAGATTCTATTTAATTATTCTTCTCTATTAAAATTAAAACTATCTATATTATTCATAAAAAGAATCATGTTATTGAATTTGTAAGTAAAAATTTGACATTTGAATTCATTGAAATTTGTTATATGAATTTTTTTTTCTTCATGGCCAAGATTTGAAATTCCTTCGTCTTAATAATCTATCTTAACTTCTTTTAAATGTTTTGCTTTTTTTATAGGTAAATATTAGTAGTTGATTTTTAATATTAATTTTTTCTCCTTTATCAGATTTAAATCATGGACATTCTATTCCCCCGACTCCTTAAACTCTTAACTCAAACCAATTGAGCTACCCAACCCCCTTTAAATGCTTCATTTCAATTTTTTGTTTCTAAAGGGCTCTTATAAATTAATTGTTTTTCTTTTAATATTATTAAATTTTAAATTATACACTAAATAAAGACTATACTTTTTGAAAGACAGACAAAATTTAGTGGATATAACGTTTCTTTAGCATATAAAATAGGGAGAATGCTAATAAGTGTTTTTTAGGACATTGTTTAAGGATCCAAAAAAGAAAAAGCTGTATTAGAAATGTTGTATTTAACATTGTGAAGAGTGTAACGCTTAGTTTTTCAATACGAATATTTTTTTTTTGGTTCCTCGATCAATACCCTTAGGACAATCGTTAGCAAGACCCATAAAATAGCAGTACTCCGACATAAAAAAATAGTAGTACTCTACTTAGAGCATGTTTGGGACAGTTTATCTTGGGACATTTCAACTCTTTATAGTAGTACTCTACTTAGAGCATGTTTGGGACAGTTTATTTTGGGACATTTCAACTCTTTATAGGAAAAAAAAAGATGTTTTGTAAACCCAACTTGAGGTTTGGGTCAATAAATTAAATTTCAAATGAGTTTTTTATGGTTAAAAAACGTTGTTTTCAAATAAGCTATGGGACTGGACTGTTTTTGAAAAACGCTTTTTCATTCCTGCGCCTGTACGCGTGTGTAAGGCCTTGTAAAGTTTTGTCTTTTTCTTTTTTTCTTTCATTTATTTTCCTTCGTTTTTTCTTCCCTACGCATGCAACGTTTTGTCTTTTTTTTTTCCTTCATTTTTTCTTCCCTAAGCATGCAACGTTTTGTCTTTTTCTTTTTTCTTTTTGATTATATCAAATTGTGAGATTTTGGAAACACACCTTTATTTTGATAACAAGATATAAAAAAAATCTAATATTAAAATAAAAAATTATAAAAAATATTTTTATATCCTTTTTAGGGATTTATTATATAAAAGTGATTATTTTTGTATCATCCAAATGAAATAGATTATCTAAAAAATCGATTTTCAGCAAACATACCCAAACAAAAAGAGATTCTGATTATAATCGATTATCACACTAATCAATTATTTAAAATCAGATTGTCAACATAATTTTTTTTTCCAATTTTCTCAAACATACTCTTAACATAGAAATAAATTAATACTAACAAAAGATTAAATTATTGGATTTTGGGGTGTGTGAACTGTGAAGGGTGAACCTCTTTGGATTTTGGGGCGTCGATCGTCCATGTCAAATCTCAAAATCCGAATCACAAAGACTTGTATTGTACTATTTAAGGCTTAGTTCGGTCTAGTCTATTTAATAAAAAAATTAGGTCAAAACTTTTTAAAAAACATATATAATTAAAGAGGCTGAGCCTAAGGCTTTAAAAAAATCTATTAGACCTATCAAACCGACCTATTTAACATATACGCACGCGCGCATATATATATATATATATATATATATATATAATAATAATATTATTATTATAATATATTATTTACATTATTATTTTTGAAAATAAAGCCTTATTGGTCATGTAGTGACCTACTTGCCTAGTTATTTTTGAACGTCTGGTGGCATATTTATTAGTTTAGGTCTATCAACTTCTTTATCATTAGAGGTCTGCGAGCCTATTTACAAGTGAAAACCTATGACCTATTTATAGTTAGAGACATATTTAAATGTCTTGTTGATAAGTAGGCTTTTAGATAGGCTTTTAGGCCATGCCAGATTTTGAAGTAGGTCAAACTCATGTCTTAAAAATTAGACTATATCAGCCCATAAACCAGGCTCAGGTATTGAGAATTGAACACAGGCCAGACCCAAACTTACCGGGACCTAACTCGATCTAACATATTCCCATCCCTACATGAAGGTAGGAGTAGGGTCTACATTCCGACTCCAAGGGATCTTTCCAAAAGACAAGTGGCATTTTCTCACTGTGGATTTTGATAGTTTTTCATTTTTTAAGGAACTACTTGCATTCGGCATATTTGGTTAAGTTACTTAACTATATTTTTTTTTTAGAATGCTAATAAGAAAGGGAGAAAAGTAAGTTTTCATAAGAAATTGGTTTATTTAATATTTGAAAGGAAATTGATAATCAGTATTCTAAGGATATTGGTTAAGAAATCAAAAGAAGAAGATTTTTATTGTAAAGTGATATATTTAATATCTTGAGAAGGTAAATATTTAGCGTTCCAATAAAAACTTGCTTATTATGAAATCCTTAACAAATGCCCTTGGTGTACTGGTTAGCAAGACTCTATTCGAAAATGTAAAATACTTAGGGCTTGTTTGCTTTGTTTCCAGTTTCCTGTTTTTAGAAATAATTACAAAACAGTCACTTTGTTTTCATTATGTTTCCTGTTTTCATAAATTTGTACATTAAATACTGAAAACAACTTTTTTCTGTTTTTACTGTTTTCTGTACAAATATTTGAAAACAGGAAATAAAATGAAAATAATGTGACAATTTTGTAATTATTTTTTTAAAACAGGAAATGAAAATAGAAATCTGGAAACAAAGCAAACAAGCCCTAGTTTTTCAATGAAAACTTAGGGTCTGTTTGCTTTCTTTCCAGCTTCTTGTTTTCATTTCTTGTTTTCAAAAATAATTACAAATCTGTCACCTTATTTTCATTTTGTTTCCTATTTTCGGAAATTTGTACAGGAAATAGTGAATTTTTTTTTCCCGTTTTCACTATTTCCTTTACAAATCTTTGAACAGGAAACAGAATAAAAACAAGGTTGCAGTTTTGTAATTATTTTTGAAAACGGGAAATGAAAACAAAAATCTAGAAACAAAGCAAACATGCCCTTGCCTTTCTTGATTTCTTAACGTGTCCTTAAGGCATTGGTTAAGGAACCCATAAAAGGCATATTTGTAATGGAAAACTAAGTGTAACACTTTTCAAAATGTTAATTACACCATTTTCCTAAGCAATTTTTCCTGTCTTGATTCCTTAAACAATGTCCTAAGGGCACTCGTTAGCATTCTCCTTATTGGGGATGTCAATTTGTACCCTACCCATTGGGTATTCGCAAAAATTACCCATAATGGGTAGGGTAGTTACCCGCACAATAGGTAAGGGCCTGGGTATGTGTAATTATCTGCAAATTTGAATTGGTGCAGGTGCGGGTACAGGTACTATGGTACCCACCCACCCCCCCAATTATATATATATATATATATATATATATATATATATTACTAATATATATAATTTAAACTATAATACAAAATTTAAAACCCAAATTAATGTAAAGATTCTTAACTTTCTAAACCTAGTTGCATCTAAAATTCATTTTTGGATGTTTTTATTTATTTAAATATTTTGATTTGTAATATTTATTAGTAGATTTATAAGATCTTTGAATCGTTTTTTAATTGTTATAACTTTCTTTTGTTATTTTTTGCTTTTTCACTATTAAAGTGTGAGTAACGAGTGCGGGTACTTAGGTACCCAGAAGGTACGGGTAAGGGTACTGAAGTTCCTACCCACGAGGGTACGGGTTCGGGTACATGTAATTTTTTCAAATGCGGGTATGGGAATGGGTACTATTGTACCCTATCCAGACACTACCCATTGCCATCCCTACTCCTTATTGGGTCAATACACTATTTTCCTATACAATTTTTCATTTCTTGATTTCTTAAACAATACCCTAAGAACACTTCTTAGCAATCTCCTTATTTATTTTAGAGTATTGTTAACTAGTGTATTGAAGGTATTGGTTAATGATTCTAATAAAAATAAGTTTTTATTGAAAAACTAAAGATACTACTTCTCAAAATTTTAAATATATTATTTTCCAATAAAAACTTTCTTCTTTTTTATTTTTAAACCAATGCTTTAAGGTAAAAAAAAAAAAAAACCAATGCTCTAAGAAATTGGTTAGTAATCTCCTTTATTATATATTATTTTAAGCAAATCTTCGTTTCAATAAGGGATGGAGTCAAGTTTGGATAATAGAGGGGACAACTAAAAAATCAAAATTTATCCATATATATATATATATATATATATATATATATATATAATTTCACACAAAATATTTAGAATTATATATTCGTTAACTTTAATTATATTTGTAATCTATCAGAACGTCTCTCTTTCATGTTATGAAAATCTATAATTGAAACTACATCACGACTCCAAAGAAACCAAACTTGTCACTTGAATCAAGAGACATTAGTCAATTCATGACTGCCGTAGGAACACATCAATTTTTACCAAGAAATATTTTAGTCAGCGTTTAATAATTTTAGCGGATCATGTTAGGATTTTTCAATTTTTAAAAACTAAATTAGGAGAGGCATTAATTTTGGTTCTCAAGAATATATTTGAATATTAAACTCTTTTATCATTTAACTTTCAATAAAATAGATAAAGTGGTCGTATACATTTTTTATTTTTATTTTTCACATCGATACTATATATATATATATATATAAGCTTTTTCTTTAAAATTGAGGGCTTCCGTTCCATGATATTGCCAAATTCGTAGTTGTTGAATGTTCTATCAAATTCAGCTTAGGATGTCAAGTTAAAACATCTGATTTGGTTCGGCTAAATGATTCATTTGAACTTTGAAGTGCAATCATGAAGCGAACTATTTATGCAAATCTTTTTATTTGTAAAGACTGGTCATAACTTACAAATCTGTTTTGGATCAAGTGAGCCACTGGCCCACTGCACATATATCATATCAACAACATGCACCCAGTTTGCTAACTGATCCACCTTCAAGCCCACCTTGATGCTTTTGCCAGCCCATCCTTTTCATTTCTCCTTTTCAGATTGGTATATGGCCCTTTAGCTTCTTTATACCAAACTTTCAGGTAACAGCTGGTGTTTGGCCATTATTGAGGTTATCTTTTCGGCTTGTATCAGGTACCAGGATGATCCTGCTGTTAGTGAAGCTTTGAAAGTATATATCCAACAAAGGGGTACTAGTACTATCTTGCTGGATGTTACTACTTACTACTGTTTGTCTCCTGGGAGAAGGGAGCGTTGATTTTGTAGCATGTGTCGTGGTTCTGTTGCTGTGTAATGGGGGGCTTTGCCCTTTTTTTATTTTTTTTGAAGAGGTTATTTTATTTTTTATGATTTCTATTTTGTAGCAGAAAAATGGTATGGCTTCTCAAGTATTTGTAGTAGTCTCTACTTTGTATTGTATTTTTTTTTTTTTATGGATACTTTGTATTGGGTTTGAGTACTACTTATTCTTATTATAATAATATATATTCATTTTGCTTATAAAAAATACTTAATGAATCGTCTATGCTTTAATTTCAAATACTCTTGGCATAATAAATTAATATAGAAATATTAATGAACTTTTATAGCTAACAATTTTTTTGACATTTTAAGTGTGGCGTTCAGTTTAGCCTACTAGGTGCATATGGATAATTGGTTGGTCTTATAAATGGGTAGTTTAATCAAATTCAATTTATGGATTAGGGATGGGGATGAGTCATATGTTAAAGAATATTAAACAATTTTAATTATAATAGCAAACAATGTACGTGTTATGGTTGGTCTGAGTGGTACCCTAGGAAAAAAAAAAAAAATGTACACGTTACCAGCACTTGGACTTGAAAATTGAAATCACTGTATGTATGCTATCTTGGACATTTCAGATGCAACAAAACAAATTATCAATACAAATCTTTTTATTTGTAAGACTGGTCATAACTTACATTCCCTGTGAACAGATGATGTAGAATCTTTTGTAATTTCGCATAAAAAAATTATCAATATAACTAATGGTACGTGGACCGCCTGAAAGAATATGTTGATTACATACTTTAAGTGATGCAACGCGGGGACCCGATTGAATAAGACAATAGATTTGCAGAGCCATTAACATAATTATTAAAAGGATAAAACTTAGGTACAGTTTCTTAGATATGTAAAGTGTTGATTTTTAATGAGAAGAATACATATGTCCAAACTGTTACGAGGAATAAAGGGCTATGCCTTTAATGCTGTAGGAGATAAGAAAATAACGCTAGTTTTGAATTAGAAAAGCCAAAACTTTGGGACGCCTTAAGAATCTTTACTAACTTTACTAGTGGTTTAAAGACCTTGGTTTTATCCAAAACATCATATTCTAATGATTATTTTATTTCTCAATTGTAAGATGAATTGCACACCACTCAAAGATTAAGAAATCACACATTGATCGTGGGATTCCCAAAACTCCACTAACTAGGGAAGACACTAGCCTGATTTTCTTGCATATTATGACAGTCTATATGTTAAATTACTTTGTACGTTCATAAAACACAGGATTAAATTGTAGCAATATGAAGAGTACAAGCATGGTATATAAAATTATTCAATCACATTTACATCAAACATGATATCTCATGTGAGTGTCGTATTTAAGGTATAATTCTTGTGTGGGGAGTAATAAGGTGGTCAAGATCGTTTGGTTAATGAAGTTAAGAAATGGGGTGATAAGGAGGTTGGGGGTTCAAACCTCACTCACTAACAAAAATATTAATATTAACATACTAACATTTGCCTTCAAAAAACAAAAGGTATGATAATCCTTGTGGAGTCACTCCATTGGGATGCTCGAAACCAAGGGGTAAAATCCTACTCAATCAGCCGAATCAGATATTAGTCTCATAGTGGGCTCGAAGGGCTTAAGCCATGGGATACTCTAGTGGACATACTCGGCCCAAATGGCTAATTAGGGTAGGTTCCGAACAAAAACAAAACTACATATTCCATTTTATCATGTGTAATTGCTCGTAAGCAGGGGTGACCTTGAGCACAGGCGAGGTGGGCGATTGCCCAGGACCCCAATTTTTTGGGGGCACCAAATAGTGTAAAATTTTATATAATATATTTAAATGTTATATGAAAATTTACTATTCATGTTACTGTTGCATTAGTTGAGAGAAGTTTTTCTAAATTGAAATTGTTAAAATCTTATTTACAATCTACCATGTCACAATGTAGATTCAATAATTTTGCTTTGATTTCTATCAAAAATGATTTTGTAAAAAACCTTGATTATGATCGGATTATTAATGATTTTGCAGCAAAAAATACAAGGAGGAAAAATCTTTAAATGATTATGAGAGCACCATTTTCCTGAATTCGTCCAGGATACCAAAAATCTCAAGACCGGCCCCCAGATGCGTGAGAATTTAATAAATTCTCTATTATATGTGCCACGTCTATAAAGTTTAACATATTATTTGGAATCTATATTTGCATTATAAATTGTGCATCCAGCTAATTAAGTCTATGGTTCCATGGATATGGATACTCTGAGGTTCAAAGAAAATTACAGGGTGTGAAGTTGCAAATCCAACCATAGAAAAAATTCTACTCTCTTTCATTCTAACATGTTAAAATTACCAAATTAAATCAATGGCTAATTATAAACTGCAGGGATCTTGATCCGGTTTTCCATTGTGTTTGCTATATATAGGACCAGGATTTGGTGCAGTCCATTTTGTAACTGCACTAAACCCCAACCATTGAATTATTTTTGTATACATAACTGCATTAATTCAAAATTGTTTACTTTGTTTCTCACACCATCCACAATTGCACCAAATTCGGGATTTTGTGGACTGCAGCAAATCCAGGTCCCTATATATATAGCCTCGAAGTCTACGACTGGTGATAGTTAACCCAAAGGCATACCTGACAAGACCCAAACCTAAAATGAAAAAATGTGGGGAAAAAGTTTGTTTAGCTTAAAGGAGAAGAAATACATATCAAAGCAATCTCATTCCATACAACAGTTTACAATTTTAAAGAGACATACTCTCTTCTTAATCCACTAGCTCATTCCCTATTACATTAATTTGGAGATGATTTCATAATTGTACCCAAAAAAAAAAAAACTCATCTCTAAATATTTCACTCGTACATGTAAGGGAATACCGATTCATAAAAAAGAGAGGAAACTTGTAATACTATTAAACTTTTAACATCATAATCACACTCATCTCAAGTGCTCGTATTTTGTGTAAGAAAAAGTTCTTAATGCATATCACTTAATGCATATCACTTCAGCTATAACATTATAGATTTTGCACCCACATAACTGAAGTGACACTCACTAAAATGATATAGAATAAGAAATTTTCTTGCTTCAAAGGCACCTGAATATCACTAAATAAAAATAAAGGCCACTTAGAGCTAAAGCATAAGTTCACTGAGGACACATGTCACATAGTGGTGGGGCTAAAGGCCCTTATGACATTTTATCTACGAACCACTAGACATCGAAGAGGTGTCTTCATTTCGAGAGAAAGCCTAAGACATTCCGAGAGATTCACATGTTGTGCGGGAAACCAGATGAAGTGGTGTAGAAGTCGTGCAAGCCAGAGATGCACCGTGGTTAAGCCCAACGTTCTACCCGGACACACCCTGCGGCCCGCACTAAAATGGCGCAAGCCTCAGGTCCGAGCCCATGATTGATACACCTTCCTTTAAAAATCGTTCGGGCTTGAAAGACCATGGATCTTCCCAGATTGATGAGTCATGAGATATGGCCCACATGTTAACAATTGCTGTTGTGCCAGCTGGCAGGAACACCTTGTCCACGTGGACGTCATGGTTTGTGAGGCGGGCCCATGATAGCAATGGGCCCGGTGGGTGCAAACGGAGAACCTCTTTGACTATGGCTTGGAGGTAAGGGAGGTTGGGAATGTCCGAGTCTCGTAAGCGACCGTTTGGGCCAATGCACATTTCAATTTCTTTCCGGGCTTTCATTTGTATGTCTTGGTGTAACACCATCCTGGCCATGATCCACTCCAGGAGTATAGCAACTGTGTCTGTTCCTCGGAATATCATCTCCTGCACAAAACAGCAAGAGTAAGGCTATATTGGCTATATGATCAATCATGAACTGAAGTCTTTATTAGCAAGAAATTAATAAAAGACGGCCTGGTGCATGAGGTTTCCACCTAATGAGTTATAAGGATGATAGATGTACGTAACCTTACTCCCATAAGTGGATAGATTGTTTCTAAGATTTGAACTTGTGATCTGACCCACGAGTTATAAGACAACAATCTTACCATTCCACCAAGTTACACCCTTAGTTTTGATAAAATCAGCATGTCCTATATTATAATATGGCCTGGTAGATGTTGGATTTGGATTTCCTACATTTAAAATTCGCTACATTCACTATTTTCACTCATATTGATTATTATTATTTTATTTATTTAATGCATACTCAAATACATCTAATGATGCATACGAGTGTATGTGGTGAATTTCGAATGTAACAAACTCAAATCCGTAGATGTTGAATTGAATATAGTGGCATGGCGCTGGATTATTCTTTATGAAGGGGGTGACAATAGTGAACTGCATATAGTTTGAGGTTTTAGAAATTCTAGAACTGCATATAGGGAACTTTTTTCCTATGTAGCTCTAAATTGCTGTATGATGAATTCATGCATGTCAAAAAGTCTAAATTAAGATGTCTATTACTCTCTATTTGATATCCCATAAAACACCCAAATTAAGTAGGGTTAAACAGTGTTGCCTTATGCTATAAAAAAAAAAAACTTAAAAATTGCAACGAAAGAATCAATTAACTAGGAAATCTTATTGTACTAATAAAATAATAGTTACTTAAGTTAATACTATTACTGTATAGTTAAATATTTAAAGGCAACGTACGGAAAAGGATTCCCCTCCATATCCATCAATCAAAGGTCCACTGAGTGGGGGGTTTTGTGTGCAAGGTGTGTGCTTAATTGACTGAACAAAAGGGGGATAGAGCACTTACCCACAGGATTGCAACCATATCTGAATCACCCAATCTTTCTTGTTTGGGCAAGGATAGCAAAGTGCTAAGAAAATCATTCTTTCCAACAAACTCCCCATTTCTTTTCCTTTCTTCCACAATTTGCCCCACCAAACTAGTAACCTTAACCGCCAATTTGTGACACCTTCTCTTCACCCCATAGAAGTCCAAGAATTTCAAAGGAAAATAATCTTCCAAGTTAAACTTAGAAATCAACTCATACCCTTCCTTAACCATATTCCCTAACTCCTCACTTTGTTCTAAACTCAAACAACCAAACACACTCTCCAAAATATTGCTAAGAGACCCTTCTTGCAATAAACCTCTAACTTCCACAACCCCATTCTCCTCCATCTCCTTCCAAGTCCTCATCACCATTTCATCAGCCACACGTTGCCGTAACCTCTCTAACCCTTGTATCCTCCTAGGTGAAAACATGTGTGAGGCTGAAATCCTACGTAGGTGGCGCCAATAGGTTCCAGAAGGAGCGAAACCAATGGCACGTTCGAACATGAGTATGCTTGCTGAAACTTTGATGGGTCGATCAGAGAAAGATGGTCCACAAAGAATTTCCCTTGCTGTCTCAGGGTGGCTGCTTATGACAACTGGGTTGGTTCCTAAACTCAAAGCCATGAGCCTCTTTGCGTTCAAAGAAGTGGCCATGGCAGCGAGTTTTGTGTGAGCAAGAGAACCCATGTAGGGTAAAGTCCCTAGTAAGGGCCATCCCTTAGGACCAATGAGTTTTGTGGTTTGGCTTTTATTATTGTTATGGTGATAGTTCCTCCATGCAAAGCCTCCAGGGACAAGCCAGTAATTTAGGGACATAGCGAATAGGAAGGTGAAGAGAAAGAGAGTGGTAAGTGGCAAAGAACAAGTAGAGAGTGTGTTTTGGAATGTTGTTATGACAAGACAAAGGCAAAGAAGTGTTGGGATTAGGAACGAGAGGAATGATGTTGCAGGGGGCTTCATGTTTGGGAGGATTGATTTCTAGTTAAAATTAGAATAGAGGAATTAAAGTGTATGAGGATGATGATACTCGATCGTGAATATATCTGAGGGAATTGTGTCTAGAGATGGAAGTTTCTCATGGGCTACAACATGTGGAGATTGATGGTATATATAGGGTTTGGAAAGCTCTGTGGTGGACTTGAGATTAAGGATCTATGGTTAAGGTGACTACCATGGTTAAGAGCTTGCACGCCTAAGGGCTAAAGAGGTTATGGCTCTTATACAAAAGAATACTACCTTTTATAATATCTCACTTTATATTTTATATAAATTTTAATTAAAATCTGTCATATATTATTTGTTGGAGAATGCTAACAAGTGTCCTTAGAGTATTGTTTAAGAAACAAAAAAAAAGAAGGAAAATTTGTATGATAAATTGTGTATTTAGTATTTCGAAGAGTGTGACGCTTTATTTTTTAATACGAATTTTCCTTTTGTGTATTCTTTAACCAATGTCCTTAGGACACTCGTTAGCAAAACCTTTATTTGTTATATACATATTTTTTTCCTATAAGCAAAAATATATTAATAGAGAACAAGTGGTACTCCGAATCTGTATACATCAAATAAAGGAAACCAAAAGAATGAGGTAAAAATTCAACCACGTGGTAGAAAGGATAGGAGTACACTTATAAAGGATATGTGTGCACTTAACAGTTAACACACACCAAGAATTACCATATAAAAGAAGAAAAAAATCATTTTACCACTTTTTTTATCATATCAATTTTATGGATCCATGTGTTTAGGATGTCAACAAGAAGTTGAATCAGCAAACCATCTATTTTTTTTTATTGTGTGCGCTACTTTAAGGTTTGGTTGGCTTGCTTTCAAGTGGTTTGGCTTTTCTACAGTGATGCAAAATTCTTGTCAACATCATTTTTATCAATTTGTAGGATTGCCAAATTGTAATCTGAAAAAAAAAAAGGATGGGCTGGCAGGTGATTTGGTTCTCGGTCATTTGGGCAATTTGGTTAGCTGGAAATCATCACATTTTCAATAATAAAGTGCCTGATTTGGAGAATACTATGGAGAAAGTGAAGATCAATTCATGGAGATGGTTATCAACTAGAGGAGATGGTTATCAACTAGAAGATCTGATTTTCCTTTTTCTATATCTTCATGGATTTTAAACCCAACAGCTTGTTTAGACTTTTACTAAATGTCATGATGTTGTTACTGGAGGTTTTAGGGAACGTATGGTGCTACTATTTTGTTTTCCTGCAAACTGAGATTCTCTATCAGCTTCGGGTATTGGTGCTACGTGTGTATAGTTGGTTTTATTCTACCTATTGGGTTTGGTTTAGTTAATTTGCTGCTCTGTATTGGCTTTTGAATTATGTTCTGTTTTTGCTGCATAGATTGATGAAGTGCACTTTGTATTTTGCGTGATCTGGCTGCATTTCTTATGCATCAGATTAGTGCTTATTTTTAATGCATCTTTTTAGATTATCAAAAAAAAATTGTTTTACAAACTATGGGACTGCTTATTTTCTAATCATTGATAATCTATCATTTTGATTTTCAAAGTTAAAGTCTTTTGATCAACCGTTATAAAGTAGGTGTGTAAAAAAGATGAGAAAAAATAATATAAAAAATTCATTTTTCTTTAAATAGAATCACGGATTAACAATTATTGCAGGAACTCATATATATATATATATATATATATATATATATATATATATATATATATATATATATATATATATGGAATGGAAATAATGAAGGGATTTTTTTTTTTAACGAAACACATATGTTAAATCTGTTTTAATCTAAGAATGTATAATTAGATTATTTTATCAAAAAAAAAAAAAGATTATTGAAAGAGTTTCGTTATCACAATAATTATTCAAGAAACTGTATGAAGTTTAATAAATATAAGTCCATATTTTTTTGATGAGAAATTATTAGTCCATATAGTATTACATAGTATAAATTTTTTTAAATCATAATGATGCCTTTGATTTTTCTTCCCATCTTTATAACTCGAAGCAACTATGATATGTTTGCTGGTCTGTTCTTATCAAGAAATATAGTTTAAAGCAGCCGTTTCCAAATCTTGATCCAACATGTATTAAACGTGTATGCTTGCTGCTTTTGTAAATTTTACCAATACGCGGTGGATAATATCCACAACGGATAGAAAATGAATATCTTAATGAATATCCACAAATAAATTAAATGGATATTTTATCTATCCATTTACTAATGGGGTGGGGATGGGTAATATAATATCTATATCCACGGATACCCGCATCCGTTAATATACTATTATTAAGCTACCCACTTTACACATACACGCACGCATGCACGCTTGAAAGCACACACACATATATACCCTTGTTTTATTTCTAACTTTCGCAGTCACACATCACACATCCTGCCCTCCTCTTTGTTTTAACTCTCAATTTTGCATGTCCCTTTCTCTCCAATTCAGAAAGTCTCTTTCACTCTGGCACCACACTCCAACAAAAAGTCCCTTTTAATCTCAATTTTGTGTGATGTTATAATATTCATGAATATCCATAAATATTGCTAAATTTATTTAAACACTACAACAGAAATGACTTTAGATAGCGTTTCTGGATGCCTTTTAATAGCGTTTGTAACCGCTATCTATGCCACCGCTATTAAAACTCGTTAGCAAAGATAGCATTTAGGAAGTGCTATTAAAAGGTGACTTTAGATAGCGTTTGTACACGGAAACGCTATCTAAAGTATGACTTTAGATATCATTTGTTAAAACAAACGCTATCTATTCCTCTTTTTTTTTTTTTTTTTTTTTTTTACATATTTCCCAGTTTCAACATCATCCAAAACAAAGGAAAATGAGCTTAGATTGTATACATCGATGGCGGAATTAAATAAGAGGAATGCAAGTAACAAATATATATAGTGGAGCACATAATTAATTTTGTGCCCCTCCCATATCATTCATGTCTATCATCAACACCTAATTACAGTCAGACATGTACATCTAAAGTAAAAGCAGAAAGCTAGCAGCAACTACAAACAAAAGACATATGAAGTTACAAAAAATAATCTGGAGTCTTGCGTTCATCCGGATCGGACCACAAGAGATCACACATTGGTCTTTCATGTGGAACTCGTAATGCACCAAAGATGAGTTGTTAGGCAACCTAACTTAGGTGGCACAATCGCCAGGAACTGAATTAACGTCATCAGCATGTGTAAACATGAGTAAAGTAATGGCATTCCATTATAGACCAAAAGATGAGACATTACTAAAAGACTTCTGCACCTGGCTAGGCTTCTGATAACATTATATATTTGATGAAACTAAATAGAAGAGAAATCAGTCATTATAGGTCCTAGATGAAACATTTCCAGAGCAAAACAAGAGTATTACAAACTGCAATTGCAACATAAAATAAATATTTCCCAAACCATATTAAGCATCAAATATATATCTAGCTGAAGATATCATTCTTCTGATAAAAATGTTCTATAAAACATACTAGCCACTACACACAAACCTATTGTATACGATCCAATGCCCTGATATTATCAAGTGTATCCAAAGAAGGTGAGAGACCTCCATGCAAGCAGAAAATCTGTAATATATACATGGAAGTTAGACAACTGCATAAAAGTCGGATGAACATTCTGCAACATATTTAACTCAAACCGACTCTCAATAAGGGCGATCGGAGGTAAATAATCAAACAAGTCGGTAAAGTATTTCCAGACATTGGCATTTTCGTATTTTCTCAAGCATTCACCAATGACACCAATGACATCAACATTCTGTTGTTGCTGCACTTGCATCTCCTCCTCAGCTTGTTCATCCTCCAATGGCAACCTCTCATAAGTAGCATTAGCAAAAGTAGCAACAATCACCATCACCAAAAGCCATACACCACCTGCCAATGAGGTCTGATTAACTAAAATGTTGATGTGGATCTCTAGTTAGAAATCTAAAGCATTATTCACATACCAATGAGTATTGCTGCAACTACTGTGATCAATTTGACATAATCAAACGAACTTTTCAACAATATAGCGACACCAATCTTCCTTGACTTCAGATAGTTGAGCGTTGGAGTATGTGGAGCATTTGAAGTCGAGGAAGTACTGCGACATAAAAATTAAATAAATTAAGTTACAATTGCTAAAACATTTGAACAAATCACGAGTTGAAAGCTAAGTAAACAACATACCACCATTGGTATTTTAACTTGGTTCTGCAAGATAGTTTCCTTCATGAAACGCATGACATAGTACCCACAATCTGTACTGTTGGGTTGTCTTGGGCACTATAAAAAATAAAATAGTAAATCAATATAGTTTTTTTTATCTAATTGCGCATTAAGTTTTTGCAAATATACCTCTATCTGAATCCATTTAATGTTGGTTGCCTTTAAACGCGGCACCTTAGCTCCGATATTTGCACGATAAACTTGCAAAGCACTAATCACAAAATCAAACAGACTTCATTAAGAAACATATTTTCAATCATCACAAGCACACGCGTGCTTTTTTTTATTTTGAACCACAACAGCCCACAACCCAAGATATGTCAATTCAACACGCTTATTCTAATGTCAAAAATCAAAAGCACATTAGGACCATGACAACTTGCAACATGTATCTACCATGGAAGCCATTCGACGAGAATCATAGAAAATCAGAAATATAAAAGCATGCTTACTTATCGAACGGATTCTTTAATTCAGGCGATTCCTAGGATCAACATTCAAGGGATCCAGATAGTAAATAATCTCTTCAACAATATTTATCGCGCACAGCACCCAATGATTCCTACAAAAATGTTGAGATAACAAATCCTAAGCACCTCAACTTTTATGTAATTCATTATTGTGAATTAAGTCCTATAGGATAAGCGACTCACCCAACATTGCACGGCGCTAAAAACAAGGGCTGATATTCTCTTTCTTTAGTTGCAAACCCATTGACTATATACGTTGTCTGTGAATCCCTCCCGAAGTAGCCGTATGTATTTGTTTGGTGTGGGGACAAGAACAAAAACCTCCTCGTTCTTTCCTTTGGAAGCAACAATTCTTCATACAAATACCTTCAATTAAAATATAAAAATGGATTACACCAATGACATCAATATTTAAATGGAAAGACTAAAAAAATATTGTACACTTTAAGCCTGATTTAGTACCTGATATATACGGAAATAACGGAGGCAGATACCCATTCATGATTTACAATTTCTCTGATATTTTCAGTATTGATCATCTCAATGATATGCTGACCAAAAATATTTTGTTCCATCTCTATGTCCAATTGGTCATCATTTTTCATATTCTTTCGTTCATGTATTTTAAGAAAATTCAAATATTCCAGAGAAATTGTAGTTGAACCAGTTGTAGGAGGGTTGGCCTCAGAGTTGCCTCCTTTATTTTCTGGGGTTGTAATTGAATCCTTTGTATATCCAGACACTCTGCCCTTGCCTTTAGATTTTGCAGGTGCACGGAAATTTTGCATTTCAATATGCCGATTAGTGATCAACTAATGTAATAAATATATGCCGTATATGAAAAGGTGGAAAAATGCAATTACATACCATATTAATTACAAACACCAGAACAATACGCCATGCCACATAAGAACCTATTGCATCTCTTATCTTCATTACATCTGCACCATCGATAGGTACCGGAAATGGCGCATCCCCCTCGGTTGCAACATCAACTCCAACTTTCACATGGTTAAGGGGTACTGGTCCATTAATGCGATGTAACACCCGGCTCATTGTATACTTTACCCATACCAACCATACGATAGTTTGGGGTTGATAAATATAATCGACATGAGTTGACGCCTAATCCAATGATAGATGAATAAGCTGTGAATTAAGGCATCCAATTGAATGTATTTAACTGCGAATGCAATACTAGTAAAAAAAAAGGCATGCATTACCTCTGGAAGCCTGATGGCAGATGGTAGAGTGCAACTATCTTTGACGCTTGCTGGGGCTGTGAAATTAGCCTGCCTCTCCTCATCCTCCTTTTTTTTCAGCTTTTCTTCCAAAATGTTCAATCTTTCTGAGAGTTGAGACACCAATGTCTCCCACCTTTTCGTTTCAGAGTTATGTTTTGCACGACCTTCAGGTGGGAAGTAGTCTTTTTGAGAGACGCCAAAACCCACACCCCTAACACGACCAGGGTTCTCTGGCACACCTAGGGCTTTAGCAAGAATATCCTGGCGACCAAAATCTTGTATCTCTTCCTCTACTGCAGACTGTGACAGTTCCTCCTGACACAGTTATTGGTGAAATGCAAATGTTAAAATTATTATATATTATCATAAGAAAATAACAAATGAAAATGTAAACGTTAGTCTACTAACACATTTATTCCACATGGTCTGCATATTTTTGTTGTCAATTACACCCGCCTTGTTCTCGCGGGCTTTCCTCCACACAATATGGCGTTTAATTTTCTTAACTTCTGGCCCCGCCTCCTGTATCTGTATATTGAGATAATATATATTAACCAAACAGTTTAAAAGTCATATTTACCACACATGCAGTTAAATATATATATATACATACCAATTCATCCTCAATGTCAGCATACCCCTTACGTGATGCTTTGTAAGGGCATGCAGGATCTAACGCTCTGTTGCGATTTTCATTGCTTAATTTCTATTCAGACACATATAAGTAATATTAATACATGGTTAATGTCATATGTACGTATACATATAATTATAAGGACTAACGTGATATTAAACATACCAGGAATCGAGCATCTCCTGTGCGTATTGCTATAAAATCTATCCACTCATCTCTTGATATGTGTGGATATTGTGATGGAGGTTCCTCTATGATACTCCCGTTGGCATCTCTTAGAATTTTTTTGGTCAATCTAGTTCTGAATGCCCTATGTAGGTTACCAGCTTCCTGAAGTAAAAATTTTTTCCGAGATTCATCAACATTAAAAAATCGCAAAACAATATAAACAACGTGTCAAAGTAAGTATGTTTACATAGTTTACAATATAATTCATAAATTTTAACAATTACCTGTACATCAGCCCATATGCTCTCTTTGAAAGCATCCAAAGCTTCATCCTTCCAATTAGAACAAATAATTGGGACCGTTTGCCGAACAACGGCCCCAATGTAACTCTTCAATATTTTACCATTAGCACGAATTGGTTGGTCCAAATAATTCCATTCAACCTAATAAAAATAATAAAGTAATTAAATCTAGATATCAAACAACATTATGAAATCCTTAGATTAGTAAGTAAATTACCTCAAATTTTTGTCCTTTACTCCTAGCGCGGATGACCGCCTTCATAATCAATGGCCCACGTCTCGTCACTTTGGCAGCACTAGAATTACTTGAAGATGCCATTTACCTACAAAAATATTAGACACAAGTAAAACATCAATGGACATTAATATAATATTAATTGATGCAAAATATAAAACAACAATTGATAACAAAATCAACACTAGCATTACCGGAAGATGCTAACTATAATATAAAAGGATCAGAAAGTTCATTTAAACACAAACACTACATACATGTTTAAGTCAACCTTTTTCTTTTCTTCATTGGATTGAGATTTGTTTGTCCTTTATTAGTACGAAATGGTGGATTGACCAAAAGCCCCTCATCAAGATCATCTCTCATATACATACCATCATCCCTAGTTGGATCAATCTCAAGTGATTGTAATGTCCCGACGAAAGGATCATCTTCAATATCAACATCTCCATGGTCTTGATCATCAATCTTAGTAATTATTTTGTTAGTCAAAAGAACAATGGACCTTTTCATATCAGCTGGATCAGTGACATAGAACACTTGTTGAGCTTGAGATGCTAATATAAAAGGCTCATCTTTATACCCCACCCTATTAAGATCCACCTGCATGAACACTGACTCATCAATCTGAACACCGTTATTATTGTCAACCCACTTACAACCAAACACACCAACCTTAAAATTTGTGTAATCCAACTCCCATATGCGTTCAATGACGCTGAAGTATGACATATTTGCATATATCGGGTTTCTGTCTTTGGCACTTGAGATATGCATCGACTGAGCTACAAGAGTCACACCACTGTTTTGCATTGTACTCCGACCATCTTGTTCTTTTGTATAGAATGTGTACCCATTAATTTGATAACCGTGGTAAGAGAAGACATGCAAACTTGGACCTTTGGCTAACCATCTCAATCTATTTGAAACTGAAGTAGCATTTTCAGTCAACTCTGCATAAATGTGATCTCTTAGCCATGTTATAAAACAACGATTGTGTTCTCTAGTTAGCCAATTTTGATTCTTATTTGGATACAAACTCTTAAGCATGTCCTTGTGTTTTTCAACATATGGCTCAACCTCATCGGCATTGTGCAGAACATATAAGTGTGCTTGCTCCCATTCTGTCCTTGATATAGTCACTATTTCAGTTCCAGTAATTCCTTGCCCCATCATTCTCCATGTGTGACGAGACTTTGGCAGCCCTATAGAATCAGCATTGGATAGGTATTCGGTATAGAATTCAATAGCTTCTTCGACAATATACCGTTCAACAATACAACCTTCTGGTCGTGATCGGTTTTTCACATACCCTTTTAATATCTTCATATAACGCTCAATCGGGTACATCCATCTCATATAAGCTGGCCCACACAGTTGTGTCTCTCTAACAAGGTGAATGGTTAGATGAACCATTATGTCAAAGAATGAAGGTGGAAAGTACATCTCAAGCTCGTATAAAGTCACAACAATTTCTCTTTGCAATGATGGCAACTTCCCAGGGTCAATCACTTTGCTGGAAATTGCCTTGAAGAAGAAACAGAGTTTAGTTAAGGCCCCCCACACTTTGTTAGGTAAAATAGACCGTATACCAATGGGTATCAACTGCTCCATGAGAACATGACAATAGTGGGACTTTAGACCTTTTAACTTGAGATCTTTCATCGATACGAGGTTCCTAATGTTTGAAGAGTACCCTTCCGGAACCTTAACTCCTTCAAGAAACTTACAAAAAATAGTTTTTTCTTTTCTAGATAGAGTGTAAGCAGCCGGAGGAAGATATGTACTTTTACCCTTCTTCGTCGGTCCCAATTCTCTTCTTATTCCCATACTAAGTCCAACCTTGCATTGATGCCATCTTTAGTCTTCCCTGGCACATTGAGTAACGTACCAATGACACTATCACATATATTTTTTTCAACGTGCATCATATCGAGGAAATGTCTTACATATAATGATTTCCAATATGGCAACTCAAAGAAAATCGACCTTTTCTTCCACCCTCTTGTGACAATATCTCTCGCAAAAGGTTTACCGAATTGGATATTCAAATCCTTTACCTTTTCAAAAAGTTGATCACCCGTCAACGGTGAAGGAGCTCTACCTTCTTCCGAGTTCCCATTGAACGCCTTTCTCCACCACCGGTAATGATGGCTTGGATGCAAAAATCTACAATGCCCAAGAAAGACATTCTTCTTACAATGTTCTAACCGCATCCAATCCGCACCCTCTTCACATATAGGGCATGCACACTGACCCTTGATGCTATATCCTGACAGATTACCATAGGCTGGAAAATCATTAATTGTGCCAAACAACATAGCTCTCAAATTGAAACTTTCTTCCTTATACCCATCATACACCTCCACACCTGTCTCCCACAGTTGTTTCAAGTCTTCAATCAAAGGAGTCAAATAGACGTCTATATCATTTCCTGGTTGTTTGGGCCCGAAAATTAACATAGATAACATCATAAATTTGCGCTTCATGCATAGCCATGGGGATAGGTTATACAATCACCAAAATCACAGGCCATGTACTTGTGAGAGCTACTTTGAACACCATGCGGGTTAAATCCGTCGATGCCAATGCAAGTCGTAGGTTTCTTGATTCTTGCCCAAAATCAGGATAATCATGATCAAATTTCTTCCATTGAGGAGAATCTGCCGGGTGCCGCAGCTTGCCATCTTTGATCCTTTCATCCTCATGCCATGTCAAGTGCTTTGAATCTTCTGAACTACGGTACATGTGCCTAAATCTGGGTATTATGGGAAAATACCACACAACCTTCTCTAGATCTGATTCTTTCTTCTTATATCGTGAGGCATTACATTTAGGACACATCTTTAACGATGCATATTCATTCCGAAATAAAATGCAATTGTTAGGACAAGCATGTATCCTCTCGTAGCTCATGCCAATAGAGCGTAACATTTGTTTAGCCTCATATGTCCGACTAGGAAGCACATTATCCTCCCAAGCAACATGTCTTTCAATAGTGTGAGTAAGTCCGTAAAGCTCTTATCAGTCCATCCGTTGCCCGATTTCAAGTTATACAACTTTAACATCGCCGACAATCTTGTGAATTTAGTACAACCATCATACAATGGTTGCTCTGCATCACTTACCAACCTCCCAAACATTTGAGGACAATCCCGAAGATCCTCTTCAACAAAGATTTGCAATGTCTTCAAAACGACCGCCCTCATAAGTATTTGTGTCGGTATCGTATGATGAATATCTCACACGATTCCTCATTTCACTAGACTCAGCTCTTGTCTCACCATGTTTTGTCCAACATGTATAACTTTGATCGATTCCATTACACACTAAATGTTCTTCCAAATCGGCTGCACTAACTCGCCTTGCATAACAACAATCTAAACAAGGACATATGATTGTACTAGGGTTTTCCGCATGCCGAACTGCAAACCTAATGAACTCTTTCACCCCATCCTCATACTCCTTCGTTAAACGATTGGCAGACATCCATTTTCGATCCATGCTTTCCCGATCTACAAAAATATTTATTAAACATATTTACTATGAGTTTGGACTGGTTGATGTCTACATGCAATGTATACAGATTAAAGATACCAAATGAGTTATAATACAACTCATTGATATTTACACAAGGTCCATTAATTTTTATTTTGTGTATTTTTTCTTATAACATAACCTTTGAAAGGCGCAAGTAAACAAAAATGTCGTGTCTGTCTCCTTATCACCAAACCTTGTGCAAGTAACAACCAATCTACATCTGCCTATGCTCTGGTTGGTTACTAGTTTCTATGACTGTACTGCTATCCTGATTTTGAAAACGAGTATACATCAGTAACAAAACTGTTCCAAAAAACACATCAAGATCCCATTTCCTTATGCTGGAATGTTTGTCCTTCACTTGTTTTATCCTTTGAACAACTATGAACTACAGTTCCATGGAAAAATATAGTGGAAATAGTCAATAACTAATTGGCAGTTCATAACTGAAAAGCACATGCATACATACGCACTAGCCTGAACACAACTGAACTTCTTAGCTATAAACCTCTTAATTACACCCCTGCACCATGCATCTTTTTCCATTTTATGGTCTCATTTTCAGTCCACTATTGTTATTGCTTTTACTTCCTTTTCTTCCTTTTCTTGCTTGAGAAGTTGCTACTTGCCTACTTGCTAGGCTTGTTTTGGGTCCTTCATCCTCTATTAGGCTTGATTGGTAATGAGTTTTGTTTATTCATCTGCTCCTTGAAACTAACCATTTTTACAATTGTTTGCTTTCCATTTCAGTCTGAATTTTAATGGAACAGTACTTAACATTCTTCATTTTAAAGTCTAATTCTAAATGCATACATATACATATTGAAACAAACACTACTATGAGGTTAGATCATTTTTATCTACTTAGTACACATCCAAATTAAAAGAGAAAATCAAAACATGGCAAACAGATAAAAAAGAATATGTTCTTATAACAAATCATGGATTATAGAGCATAAATCTCTTACTTGAAATTTTCAAAATTTTTTGCTGAAAAACAGAATCGAGAACAGATTCAATTTCCACAGATATAATAGGGGTCAAAGTTGGGTCCGTCAGTGCCACAAACTCAAGCACAGATGCAGCTTTTTCTTGTACACTGGGGGAAGAGGACTTTAGAATCTCAACAAGGTGTGCAATGAAAACAGAACCCAGTATATCATTCCTGAAAGATTTACAAAATACAAAGAAAGTTGATGTTAACTACAACTGTGCAGAGCACTTATGACCTGTTCCTCAATCCAATAATATTAAGATCAATCATGCAAAAATAATATCCATCATACACTGTAAAAAAGAAAAAAAAAGAAACGGCTTTAAAAAAAGGATAAAAGTGATAACCTATTTATTTATTTTTATTCGTGTTAGGCATATTATCATGTCACTTCAGCTTTATTAAGGACAAGGACGGCTTTAACAATTAACATAAAAACATTCAACCATTCTTTTTTCTTATATGTATAGATACGCTGTGATGGAATTAAATATACATGGTTCTTTTAAGCATGTTAATATTTCCGAGTCCTGTTTCTGGCCAAACAATTTTGAAGTGTTAGTCATGGTGAACACACCAAAATATGTATGTAAACAAGGCACAGAAAAATAATAAAGATGGAAAAAGTTTCAAACCATATTAGAAGGAAGGTCAAGGTAAAGAATAGTATGGTTGCTTGTCACACCAGCCACCCCAGGGCCAAATAACTTTTGCAGCAAATATCTAGTCAATACCTGCATAGTTATTATATGACAAGTTTTGTATTAGATTCTTGTGGATAATCGCATGTCTTAACATGAAATTTGACAATAAAAAAGATATCATTATGCTAATCACAACAGAAGAATTGCCATAAGCTCTCAATTAAAAGGAAACAAAGTATGAACCAAAAAAAGGCAAATATGATTAATCCATTATGCACCCACAATGCAGTAAAACATTATATACCCAACACTTGTTCATCGGCTTTAATAGAAACCAGGGAGATTACAGACACCAAATATAGATGATAAAGTAGAGGCGGAAAAGCCGGACAAGAAAGTAACCACCTAACTACCCCGCTAATTGAACCATGTATAAAGGGAAAGAAATCGTATCCGAATTGCATAGAACTAAACAAGGAGAAAACCCTCTGATTAATTTTCAAAGAATGTCCTCCCTCTGTACAATTATCCCTATTTAACCACCTAACTATCGTAAAGTATTCAATTATCTCTCTGTCCCCACCTCTCCTAACAAGCTGCCACAAGGAATAAGTGCACAAAGTAATCAATAAATTTATCCTAGACTAGCATATAGATGGAACTTTTGAGTTACTATTACTATTTCTCTATAGCCTTGAACAAACCTCATATTTCAATAGTTAAAGTACTCTTTTTTTTCCAATTAATATGTATTATATCAATACCTCTGGCAAAGGGTTAGCTTATTACCCCAAGAATTCCAAAAACAGCTAAATGAACCATACAAGAAGCATAGTCCAGCAACTCTGGCAAACCTTTACGAGGTTCCAAATTATTAAAAGAACCAAAGTCTTATCATATTTTACTAACTTGCAATAATATCCAAATTATTAAGTATTCAACATGTTTATACCGGAAAAAAAATGTTTGACCCAAACATTAAGATTTTTTGAATTATTTTCAAGAGAACATTACATTAGACAAAACAACAACTCAGACCTGGTGGAAACAACACAAAAATCTATGCCTTAGATTGTGGTTTGGAAGAGCAAAAATAGTTACTGAAAGTGCATAACACATGGGAGCTAATTTGCTTTTAACATTTTATCAAACATCTAACCTACAAGACAAAGAAAACAAGAAAAACATAGGAATGGGTGAATATCATGGAAGTCAACAATCCACCATTTCTAAAACATAATTTTCCTTTCATCGAAAAACAGAAAAACATGCGAGAAGAATAAAGATATCAAGAAAAACTCATAACATAGTTAATCAACCAAATGTATAGCTTTCTAAATTTCAGTTCAACAACGGCAACAAAGTCCATTTTACTCTTTGTTCTTTGCACTGATTAGCTTGGTCGAAATAGGGGAGAGGGACATAGAGAGCATACCTTGGTCGTAGGTGGTGTGGTGATGAGTGGCGGAGCAATGGGGGCGTGAGAGGGAGTCTGAGGCGTGAGAGCAACAGTGAGAGGGAGAAGGCATGAGAGGGGACGAGCTTTGCGCGGAGATGGCAACCCTAGACTGATGAGGTCAGTGCTAGTACGTAGAAACTGGCAATTGAAGGATGGCGCGCGCGGGTATAACACCTAAGATAACGTTTCCGTGTGGAACCACTATCTTTTCCTAAGTGGCACTTTTAATAGCGGTTCCACACGGAAACGCTATCTTAGGTAATACCTAAGATAGCGTTTTATAAAGGAAACACTATTAAAAGTCCCCCCATCACTTTTAATAGCATTTCCACACGGAAATGCTATAAAAGGTGCATTATTAAAAGTCTAATCTGTTGTAGTGAAAATCCGCAAGATGGATACCCACACAGATATGGGACATGGACGGATAAGAATTTCTTTCAATGGGGTGGGGAGTTGGGGGCTACTACCCATACCCACCCGCTCCATTTACATCCCTAAGCAGACATTAGCTCGCGGTAGACCCCATATAAATATATGCTTGGTACTTAGTACTGAAGATTAAGAAGTGGTATAATAGGAAGGAGGATACTAACTAGATACTGGTTAAGAAATAATAAAAAAAAAATCATGAGAACTTATATATTCGATATTTGAAACTGTGATATATTTAATTTCTTAATAAAATAAAATATATTTTTATTTTTTAACCTAATGTCCTTGAAATACTAGTTAACATAATCTAATAGGAATTTCTTATTGTAAGATGGGAAGACTAAGCATGTATGCTATCAATAGGTCATGCTAGTTAATTACTATTCGCTCGTTCTCGAATATGCATGAAAGCATGAAAAAATGAATAGGTGTACTGGCCGAAGAGTGAAAACCGGTCACCGAGCTTGAATACCTGGCCCAATCCGGAAGTTAAGGATAATAAGTTAAAAATCACCTTTAATTATCCTGATATTATTTGAAGTAACCGTATCCGGTTAAAAGAGATAATATCCCTTAAATAAAGGGATAGGATATGGATATTATCCTTAAATAAATCCTTATATTATCTGAAATAACCTTATCTGGTTAAAAGAGATAATATCCCTTAAATTAAGGAAATCACATCTCAAAAGAGATTTAAGAGATAAAAGGAGATAAATCCAGATCTCTAAAAGATAGGGGAATCCTATTATAAAAGGAGGAGAACCCATGAGAGAAACTCACTTTTCACTGAACTCCGGTGACTCTCTCTTAAGCGTATTAGAGAAACTAGCTCGACCAAGAGACTATCAGAGAGTCCTTGCTCCCTAGTATTCATCAGATACAAAATTAAGAGATCGAGATCACCACGGCCAAGGGTTGAAATGAGAACTACGTCTGGCTTTGATTCCCATCGGGATACGTAGGACCGGAATATTACGTTCTGTCAAGCCATAGTCTAAAACAACCCCTATTATTCACCCTTGGTTTGACGTTTTACGACGAGGTTCCGGCAAACCGGATCTCGGCATGAACATTTGGCGCCCGCCGTGGGGTCGAGGTGAAACTTTCCCCGGTTCCATAAGAAAGCTTAATGGTGACCACACGGAATGGTCTGCGAGGAAGGGCAAGCAGCATGAATCATGAGGACCATGAGGCTTCGAATGCCCAGAACCACAGCAATCATCTTTCCTCCCCCCTCAATGAAAATAACCCTCGGTTGGGAGAAATTATGGAACAGCTTGAGCAGCTGCGGAAAGAGAACGAGGAGATACGCGTTCAAAATCAGAAGCTTTTAAGAGCTCGGAAGAGAGAAAGGTCCCTGACACCTTCCGACGAAGAGCAATCCTCACTCGGGGCTGGCCAAAAGGATCCTACGACGCACTCTCCTCGGGGAACTAACCGAGCATCTAAAACTAAACCTCCTCCGGGGGCTTCAGAGGTCAAGTCTCACACAGAAAGGACTAGCCAGAAAGGAAGGACATCGGACCAGCGTCCGAGGTTGCCCTTCACTGATGACATTAATGAGGTAATAGTGCCTAGCCATTTTAAGCCCCTTAACATCGACAAATTCAATGGCACCACTGACCCAACCGAGCATGTGGAGTCCTTTATTTCCTCTGTTTACTTGGTGACTGATTCGGAGGCCGTCATGTGCAAAGTTTTTCCAACCACTTTGTAAGGCCCAGCTCTAACCTGGCTAACAAATCTACCCCCTCGGTCGATTGATTCCTTTGATGTGCTCATAACTAAGTTCACTGCACAATTTGCAGCAAGCCGAAGGCATAAAAGGCACTCGGTCTCACTGGTAAATTTCAAACAGGAAAGGAATGAATCACTCAGAGATTACATGGCTCGCTTCAATGCTAAGCAGATCCTGATTCCCAACATGAGCTCGGAACTCTGCCTCCACACCGTCATGGCATTGGAAGCCAGGGCCATTCTTTGAGTACTTATCTCGGAAGCCACCGAGAGATTTTGAAGAGTTGCAGGAAAAGGCTACAGGTTTCATGAACTCGGAAGAGATGTTGGAATTCAAAAGGAGAGAAAGTGGTTTCGAGGACAAGAGCTCGGCCTCGAACAAAGACAGAAACAGGGGGTCTGACTCACAAAGGACCCAAAAAACCAACGAAAGAGAATTCTCGGAGAGGCATCCCAAGTACCAATCTTATACTCCGTTGAACCGATCTCGGGCAGCCATCCTTCAGGAGGTGTGCAATGCCGAGTTGCTTACCTTACCTCAACCGTCCAAAACACCGGACAATGCTGACAGAAGCAAAGAATGCATGTGGCATCAAAACTATGGACACTCCACTGACGAGTGCAGAACACTCCAGAAAAAGATTGAGGATTTAGTACAAGCAGGCCGTCCTGATCGTTTCGTCCGCCGAGATGACAATGGAGGCAGACGACCCGGTCGAAGATGCCGGAGACACGGTTACGACAACCGAGACCGAGATGCAAACTTGCGAGGAAACCATCAGGGCGAAGACCGGTTAAATAACCAAAGGACCCCTATCGAAGAGTCAGAAGGAGGAATCTGGGGGGTCATCAATACGATCTCGGGGGGGTTGCAGGCGGAGGAACGACGAGCTCGGCCCGAAGGCGTCATGTAAAAGCCCTCCGATTCGTTAACACAGTATCTGGAAGGCCTCCAAGAGCAAGACCCCCCATAATGTTCACAGATGATGATTTCCAAGGGGTGGATCCAAATCAAGATGACCCAATGGTGATAACGGTTGAGCTAGCCAACTTTTCGGTCAAACGAACACTTATTGACCAGGGGAGCTCGACCGATATTCTGTACCTGACAACCTTCAAGAAACTCGGAATTCCAGAAAAACTGATAAAGGAGCAGGAAGACAAGCTAGTAGGGTTCGCCAGGGAGCAAGTCAAAACCCGAGGTTGCATAGACCTCTTAACAACGTTTGGAGAAGGAAGACTCTCCAAATCCGTATCAGTCAGATACGTCATTGTAGATGCCAACACGTCATACAACATCCTTATTGGAAGACCGATGTTGAATGAACTCGGGGCGATTGTCTCTACCTCACACCCGACAATGAAATTCCCAGTCGACTCTGGAGAGATAATTGCAGTCCGTGCTGACCAAAAGCTAGCCAGGCAATGCTATGTAGACAGCCTAAAAGTTACCCGCCGCCAGGACGTCCCAAAGAATACCGAGGATGGTAAAACAGAGGTGATAAGCTCGGTCAGTTCAGTAACTTTGGCCAACTCGGTCAGCATGTTTGAACTGGACCCAAGAACAGAGATGTACGAGTCCATGGCTGAACCAACAGAGTCTTTAGAAAGGTTCCCGTTGGGAGCCCATCCTGAACAATGCACCCAGGTCGGTAGTCAACTTGACCCCTCACTTAGAGAGAGGCTTCACGCGGTCCTAAGGAAGAATGCTAACCTGTTCTCCTGGAAGACATCGGATATGCCGGGCATAGACCCCAATTTTATGTGCCATAAGCTGTCCATATGTCCCGAAGCCAAACCTGTAACTCAGAGAAAAAGGAAACTTGACGAGGAAAGGCGCCGAGCAGTGGCCGAGGAGACTTCCAAACTAGTCAAAGCAAATTTCATCCGAGAGGTGAAATACACTACCTGACTAGCCAACGTGGTATTAGTCAGAAAGGCCAACGGTAAATGGCGGATGCGCACTGACTATACCGATCTCAACAAGGCATGCCCAAAGGATTCCTATCCCCTGCCCAACATTGACAGACTAGTGGATGGGGCCTCAGGTTACAAAGTTTTGTCTTTTTTGGACGCATATTCGAGTTATAACCAGATCAGGATGTATCCACCCGACGAAGAAAAAACAACATTTATGACTGATGGGGCGAACTACTGCTACCAAGTAATGCCCTTCGACCTAAAAAATGCTGGTGCAACATATCAAAGGCTTATGGACAAGGTTTTCGCCAATCAAATTGGAAAGAACTTAGAAGTATATGTTGATGACATGGTGGTAAAATCTGAGGATCCGAGCCAACGCCCTGCCGACCTCGAGGAAATTTTCGACCAGCTCAGAAAGTACAACATGAGGCTAAATCCAGAAAAATGCTCTTTTGGTGTACAAGGAGGAAAGTTCTTGGGATATATGCTAACACACCGGGGGATCGAAGATAATCCGGATAAATGCAAAGCCTTCACGGAAATGCGAAGTCCTCGGAATGTGAAAGAAATTCAGAGGCTGGCCGGCCGATTAGCCTCCCTATCCAGCTTTCTCCCGAAGTTGGCAGAGAAGGCAAGACCTTTTTTCCAGCTCTTCAAAAAACCAAAGGATTTCATTTGGACTGAAGAGTGTGAGAAGGCCTTTGAAGATCTGAAACTCTTCCTAGCATCTCCCCCAATCCTCACTCGGCCTCAGCTCTGAAAAAATCTGTACTTGTACCTCTCTGTCAACGATTGTGCAATCAATGCAGTGATCATCCAGGAAGAGGAGGAGCAACAGATGCCGGTGTACTATGTCAGTAGGATCCTGAAAGACACGGAAACGCGATATCAAGTAATTGAAAAACCGGCCCTCGCCTTAGTTATGGTAGCTCGGAGGTTACGACCCTATTTCCTGTCGCACCAAGTCATAGTCAAGACTGATCATCCAATAAAGCAAGTACTCAGGAAACCTGATCTAGCCGGATGAATGATAGTTTGGTCAGTAGAATTGTCAGAATTCAGTCTACAGTATGAACCGAGGGGCCCAATGAAAGCATAATGCCTCTCGGACTTCATTGCCGAGCTCTCTTCCAAACCGAGGTCGGAGACCTTCATCTGGATCCTATATGTTGACGGATCATCTAACTTGAAGGGAAGCGGGGCTGGAATAATTCTCGAGGGACCTGATGACCTAATCCTCGAGCAATCTTTAAAGTTTGGGTTCACTGCTTCAAACAACCAAGCAAAATATGAAGCCCTTATTGCTGGACTAATGTTAGCTAAAGAAGTTGGGTTCTGGGAACTAAAATGCCGAAGTGACTCACAGCTTGTAACAGGACAAGTCTCGGGCAATTATCAGACAAAGGACCCCCAACTAACCAGATATCTCTGCAAGGTCAATAGCCTCACTTTTGAATTTGATCATTTCTCCATTCAGCACATACCTCGGGAAGAAAATTCCAGGGCAGATCTGTTGTCCAAATTGGGTAGCACCAAGAGAACTGGCCAACTAGGAACTTTCATTCAAGAAAACCTCCTCGAGCCGAGCATAAAAAGTGCCGAAGTAACAATGACCGAGCACTATGATCGGGGCTGGATGACACCAATTTGGGAGTATTTAACCTCGGACAAACTACCTGCTGACCCAAAGGAGGCGAGGCGAATCCGTCTGAAATCTTGCAACTACACCGTCCTAGACGGTGAGCTGTACAAAAGAGGATTCTCCAGGCCATTACTGAAGTGCCTCACAAAGGAGCAGTCCGAGTATGTAATGGATGAGATGCACCGAGGAATCAGTGGAATGCATTCAAGTGGCCGATCTCTGGCAGCTCGGGCCCTACGAGCAGGGTTTTACTGGCCAACCATGAGACTGGATTGTTCTACTTGGACCAATAGGTGTGAGCCCTGTCAGAAGTTCGCCAGCATAGCTCGTGCTCCGAGAGAAGAGCTCCACTCCATGCTCTCGTTGTGGCCCTTTACTATGTGGGGGATGGATATAGTTGGTCCTTTCCCAGTTGCCAAAGGTCAAGTCAAGTTCCTCCTGGTGGGTGTAGACTACTTCACCAAGTGGATTGAAGCAGAACCATTGGCTACGATAACTGCCAAAAAGGTTCAGAGCTTTGTATGGAAAAACATCATATGCAGGCACGACCTTCCTTATGCAATTGTCACAGACAATGGGAAGCAATTCACCGATAAGGAGCTTGGAGAGTTTTACTCCAACCTCAGAATTAAACATAAAGTGACCTCGGTTGAGCATCCACAAACAAATGGCCAAGCAGAGGCAGCCAATAAAGTTATTCTAAACGAGCTCAAAAGAAGGTTAGGATAATCAAAAGGGGCTTGGGTTGAACAATTACCAAGCATCCTGTGGGCTTACCATTGCTCACCACAATCTTCGACGGGAGAAACACCGTTCAAACTAACCTATGGAACCGATGCAATGATTCCAGTTGAGCTCGGTGAACTCTATTTCCGAAGGAAGCATTGATAAGCCTCTGGCTCATCTAGTTTTATGGCTAGTATGACCAGGGTTTTGTGCAAATTATATCCTATTTTCACCCAAATTAGATTAGATTGTCCTCAAGTAAGGTTTTGAGTCTCTAAAGTAGTTCTAGGTTAATTTAGCCAGTTTTGAGTCAAATAATGCACTTATAGCTGTGTCTTTGTTTTCAGGTTAAGTTGGAAGTCAAGAGAATAAAGAAACAGGGGATTCGCCTCGCGAGAGTATTCTCGCCTCGCGAACCTGAAAACCAGCAGAATAGTGAAAATGTCATCCTCTCTGGTTCGCCCCGCGACCAATACCTCGCCCCGCGACCATGAAGGCTGACTGTTCTAGGAAAATGCAAGGTTTCTGTGTCGCCTCGCGAACACTGGGCTCGCCTCGCGAGTAATCCAACCCTGGAAGACCAGAAGCTATCACGGTTTAATCATGCTGAAGGTCACGGCTGTGACAGTTTGGAATTTGAAGAGTCTCGCCTCGCGAGTAGTACTGAGCCCCACGAGAAGACCAAACGTTGCTTACTTTTCACAAGATTCGCCTCGCGAGTGGGTTTAATTTCTGAATAGTATAAATGGCTGTTCTGGAAAGATGGCAAGAACTTTTGCTTCTCCATAGTTTTACATATTTTCTGTGTTTTTTTTCGTTATTGTCATGGAGAACTAATTTCATAGATTAATCTACTGTATGATAATTCCATATACTTGAGGTTTTGTAATTCCTACTTTACTTGCTTTTCCCTTTTCAATACCACATTATACATTTCTGTTTGTTATTTCAGGAGTGTATAGTGTTGTATTGATTCATTTCGGTGATGTTATGTTCCTATACTTAATCGCGTTTGTTATTTCGCGTGTGTTCATTCATGTTCGTTAGTTCATGAGGGCTTAACCCCGTTTGTTATTTCGGGAATAGGAACATATATCCGTAGTAGCGATTTCGTTGTTAATTGTTGCTACAACCGAAAGGGGATTAGAATCTGCTTAGGGCTTGGAATTACATGAACCAATGATAGTTGGGAATTCGAGAACAGTAGATTAATCGTTGTTTGCTATTTGATAATCTCTTTGAACTGCTCTGTTTTAATTGCTTTGTTTTGCTTGTTACTTATTTGCATTCAAATCCAACCCCCCCCCCCCCCCCAAAACTGATTTTTGTGACAAATAACACTTCAAGAGTCCTTGTGAGACGACATCCGAGTTGTCGCCTAAACTACATTTTTATAAACCGCTCGTTCTTTTTGGCGCGTGCGCGACAGCGCGTTCAAGCATCACGATCAAAGTAAAAACGAAGAAGAACTCCAAGTTGAGCTTGACATGGTCGAGGAAGTCCGAGATACGGCAAAAATCAGAGACGAGCTGTGCAAGCAAAAAACAACTCGGAAGTACAACTCGAGGCTGCACCCAAGGGAATTTGTGCAAGGTGACTTAGTATTGAGACTACAAAATGACACGAGAAAAGACCCCAGAGAGGGTAAGCTCGCGGTAAACTGGTTGGGCCCATTCAGGATAGTTGAAAATCTAGGAAATGGTGCCTACAGTCTAGAAGAATTGTCAGGAAAGTTGGTTCCAAGAACATGGAACACTTCCCACCTTAAGTTTTATTTTAGCTAAGGTTAGAGGTGATGCACTCTTTTTCCTATCTCGATCTTTTTCCCACGAGGTTTTGGCCGAGAAGGTTTTAATGAGGCACACCAGAATAAATAAATAAATAAAATCATTTTCAATTGAGCTATTATGCAAAAATACGGCGTTAAAACTGCTAAAAACCTAAAGAGACTGACCGAGCTAAAATCGACCGATCCAGGGTCGAAGTGCCGAGCCTATAAAGGTAAAAAATGGCTAAAGATCTAAAGAGGCCGACCGAGCTAAAGTTAACCGAGTTGAGGTCGAAATGCCGAGCCTATAAAGGTAAACAGCTAAAGACCTAAAGAGGATGACCGAACTAAAGTCGACCGAGTTGAGGTCGAAATGCTGAGCCTATAAAGTTAAAAAACGGCTAAAGACCTAAAGAGGCTGACCGAGCTAAAGTCGATCGAGTTGAGGTCGAAATGCCGAGCCTATAAAGGTAAACAACTAAAGACCTAAAGAGGCTGACCGAGCTAAAGTCGACCGAGCTGATGTCGAAATGCCGAGCCTATAAAGGTAAAAAACAACTTACTACCTAAAGATACTGGCCAAGTTGAAGTTGACCGAGTTCAAATCGAAACGCCAAGTCTACAACGGTAATAACACCTTAACGCCTAAAAAGGTATTTCAAGGCATTTCAAGTTCTGACTATTTCGACTAAATCGCGTAACACGCTGAAACTAAACAGGTACTTGGAAAAACAATTGCAAAATGTAAGCCGCATGTAAGTCCATTAATAACATCGGGCCAAGCCCAGAATACATAAGAATTCAGAATAAAAAGGGGATCGCCCAAAAAACGACGTGTTCCCTAACCTTCTAAATACAATTTTATGAGTCAAGGTCATCCTCGGCATTTGGAGGGAGGGTAGAAGACTGGCCAGGTAGGCCCACTTCACCTTCACCTTCGGGTCCCTCCTCGGCAGCTTTCCCCTCGCCCTCTCCCCCTTGAGAAACGGTCTCCTCATCCTCATCCTCCAGCTCGGACAATGGAACTAGGATTCCATCTTGGTTAAAATCCTTGTCCACGTCAGCGCAGGAGCGATCGGCGATCGGGTTGAAGTCTTTGCAGGCTGCCTCACGGCTCGCGAGAAGCCGTTGATGTGCTCCTTCATAATAGAAGCCTCGACTTCAGCTAAATCAGATTGAAGCCTGAGATTGGCCTCTTTCTCGGCCTCTAGCAACTTCCGCAGCTCCACACTCTCCTCCTTCTCAGCTTGAAGCCTTTCCACGACCTTCTGAATATTGAGCCGGTTGGTTCTTTCCATTTCCAGCTCGGCCGTAAGGGTGGCATTGTCTTCTTCAAGCTCTATCTTTTGGGCCTTCAGCTGACCGATGACCCGGCCTTGCTCCTCACACTTGGCCATGGCCTGAGAGAGCTCATCTCTCATCCTCAAGGCTCGAACCGCATCTGCCCTCATCACCTCCATCTTCTTCACATTATCAATAAGCTGTTGGCTCCAGAAGCGGGTGATTGAGGCGATGCGGAGACCATAGGCAGCGGCCGCCTCCATACTTTCCTCAGGACCTTGCTCCAACAAGAGCTGAGCATCGGACGGTTTCAGTACTTGGCCATCAATCAGGCCTGCAGGGTCAAACTCATTCCCCCAGAGCGAGCTGATCCCTGGATTGCAGTTCCCATTATACCATTTGGTGTCCGAAGAGAGATCGGTCACCATGGGAGCGTTGCTCAACCGCCTACCAGCAGCAGGAGTCTCTCTAATCATCAATAGGGTAGAAGGGCTTCTAATCGGAACCTCTGACGCCAGGTCTTCCCGAGTCCTCTTCGGAGGGTGAATATTCAAGTCAGAAGCTTCAGCAAACTTCTTCTTCCTCCCCTTAACATTTGAAGCAACGGCTGATCCGCCAGCTGCTTGATTAGCCGACTTCTTCATCAGGGCCTTGTAGTTGAACTTCCCCATTATCACTGCAAGAAGGAAATCGGTCAAGTAAAATAAGTACACTACAGGGTAAATTACCACTTGTCAACAAAAAGTTACTTACATTCAAAATCAGCTTGCCGAGTGGAGGAAGCCCTAAGCTTTAAAAGCCTTCCACAAGGCAATGGCCGAGGACACAATTTCAGGACCTCGACATCAGCTCGCTCCTGAGAGGTCATGCAACTCGCTCCTGAGAGGTCATGCAGTCGAGGTCATAGCCAGAAAATTTGGAAGGGTGTGGTTGCCAGTAGAAAGGAAATTTAGGGTTCCCGGCCGAGTCAAAGAAGACAGACTCATTACCATATAGAGGTCGGATTTTGAAGAAATCCGACTTGAAAATTTTGTACGAGCTCTTATAGAGCCCAATGATCCCCCTCTCAATCCCACTCAGAGAGATCCAACCAACTCGGTCCCCAAAGCGAACTCGATAAAAGTACAGGAACTTAGGAGCAGTGGCCTCTATTCCTAGCTGGCCGCATAGAATTTGAAAGGCTTTCAGAAATGCCCAGCTATTCGGATGAGGCTGGGTAGGAGCAACGTTCATAGCTCGCAAAATTTCGCACTCGAATGGACTGAAGGGAATAGAGAGCCCAATTTGTTCAAAGAAGGTTTTATATACATATGTAAAGGGTGGCTCAGATGAAGGGGGCAAAGGAAAACATGCTCATCCTCGCCACAAGGAAGGCATTCTACGATGCCTCGTTTAACTGTAACCTTATGTTTCATAGCTTAAAGAGAATCAAAATCCCTAAAATTAGAATGAAATGCAGCAACATCAGGTTTTACCCAGAAATACCCAGGAATTGTAATTTCTGGGTAGGGAACCCTGGGCATCCTAGACACACGTCTGCGATGCTTGGGAACAACAATAGCGTCTGGAGCAACAGAGCTCCTCCCAGAAGAAGACGACGAAGAAGAAGATCCCCTTTCACCTCCACCACCGCGAGAGGAAGAGTGAGAAGAATGGGGAGAGCCCCCAATCAGATGGAGTTCAGGCTCCACGATCTGAACCCCAGAAAAGGCATTCTGGGATACCTCAAATGAAGCCTCCATGGATGAAAAATTAGAAAACAAACCTAAGGGAGCTTGAAAGAGATGAGTAGGACGTACCTTGAGCATAAAGGGTATATGGACGCTCGGACTAGAAAGGACTCGAGGTAAGAAAGTCTAGGGTTCACGGAAGCGTAAAGACCCGTCCCAAGGTCTCGTCCCAATTTATAGAAAACAAGTGCAACATCCCCTCCTCGCATTAATGAGGGTTGTTGGGCGAGAGCAGGGAAACGTCCCTTCGAGTCTGACCGAATTCACCAACTAATGGAAATGACACGTGGCAGAAATGTCAGAATGTACACCGCCATCACGGGAAACTAGGAGCACGCAACTACTGCACAAATCCCAGAGATGACGTCATAAAGACCACGCGCCGCACAGAACAACGTTCCCTTTCCATCCCGGGAATCGAAAAAGTATGGCCTCAGCACAAAACAGGTAGTCATCTCCACCTCGGCTAGCCTCGGCTCCTGCGAAAAAAGCTTCCACGCAATCGGCTCAAAGCTTGGGGGCTTGTGTATGAGCCGAGCTATAAAGCTCGGTACCTCGAAGCGCCAAGCTCGGTCGCCCGAGCTGCTCACCGAGTTGGAGGATACATATATATACGAAATATGAAGCTCGGTCAATCACCTCGCCGAGCCGAAAGACCAAAAGATGAAACCAAGTTCCTAAGCTCGGCTAACGTCATGAAAGCTTTTACGCCTCATTAGCTCAAAGCTTGGGGGGCTTGTGTACTGGCCGAAGAGTGAAACCCGGCCACCGAGCTTGAATACCCGGCCCAATCCGGAAGTTAAGGATAATAAGTTAAAAATCACCTTTAATTATCCTGATATTATCTGAAGTAACCGTATCCGGTTAAAAGAGATAATATCCCTTAAATAAAGGGATAGGATATGGATATTATCCTTAAATAAATCCTGATATTATCTGAAATAACTTTATCTGGTTAAAAGAGATAATATCCCTTAAATTAAGGAAATCACATCTCAAAAGAGATTTAAGAGATAAAAGGAGATAAATCCAGATCTCTAAAAGATAGGGGAATCCTATTATAAAAGGAGGATAACCCATGAGAGAAACTCACTTTTCACTGAATTCCGGTGACTCTCTCTTAAACGTATTAGAGAAACTAGCTCGATCAAGAGACTATCAGAGAGTCCTTGCTTCCTATATTCATCAGATACAAAATTAAGAGATCGAGATCACCACGGCCAAGGGTTGAACCGAGAACTACGTCTGGCTTTGATTCTCATCGGGATACGTAGGACCGGAATATTACGTTCTGTCAAGCTATAGTTTAAAACAATCCCTATTATTCATCCTTGGTTTGACGTTTTATGACGATGTTCCGACAAACCGGATCTCGACAGGAACAGAAAACAAAACTTGCTAGTTTTTGTTTAAACATTTTTTACGCATCAAACTTATCCCATAATTAAGGCGCAACTAACAAAATTTACTTTGTGAGTAAACGAATGTTTCATGAAATAATCATATGATATGATATTTTGTGGACGAAAATATTATCAAGTGAGGGTATTTGTTAAGAAATCAATAAAAAAAAAAATTATATAAAAAATTTATATATTTAATACTAAAAAAAATAAAATACTTAGTTTTTAATAAAAATTTATTTTATTTTTTCTTAAAGAATGTCGTAACAACATTACCGACCCTTTTGCGAATTATGTATGCAGTATGCAGAGCTACAATTATATGAACTTAGCTAGGTTACAGATAGCCTCACTAGATCTGCTGGTTGCTTTAGAGGCAGAATGAGGATTTATAATCTATTGACTCTGATAAGAAGATTTGGTGAGACCCAACATTCTTGTATAAAGTTTCCACTTCCCCGTGTTACCGGCAAAGCTATTAGTCAACGGTCAACCACATAGCACGCTAATACACGAGTAGATCACGTGTTTCAAAAGTGTGTCTTCTTATTTTTTACATTTACTTTGATAAATTATAAATTATTCATATTATTTATTATTAATTTATTTTTATTTTTAAAATGTCACAATCTAAATGAATAAAACAAAAAATAAGACACTTTTTTAGACAAACAATTTCTATCTGAGCCTGAAATAGTATAAGTTGTATTAATCCCTACAAGTGTTGCTACTAATAAGTTTTTATTAAAAAAAATTAAGTCCATCAATATAATAAATATACATTTCTAATAATTTTATCTTTTTAAATTTTATCCAATATCTTAAAGCATTGATTAGCACTTATCTTCCTAAATGTCATCATATTCTACTCTTTATTTATTTTTATTATATTTTTGAGTAATTGTAGTTGTTGTTGGCTATTACCTTGCTGACATTTATAAGCAACACATAAGAGCAAAGTGATTTTATTTTATTTTTGTAACAGTAAAAAAGAGAAGAGAGGAGATAATTGAAGTGTTAGTTAAAAATTCCTGTGGTTTGTAAAAATTGTTAAAAAGTAATTAAAAGGAAAAGTAAAAGGGATTTTCACATGATTGTCTAATGAATGAACTAGGGAGCGTGGGACGGAGTGGAACGGATTATACATGTCCCCTTTTCGGTCATAAATATTGATAGGATTAATTCTTTGAACTCGAATCTGTCCATATATTCGAAGGAATTCGATCATATGCGGGTTGGTTTAAGATCGTGTCTAAATGAAACGGGACCAAGTTGACCCGAAGTTAAATAGATTCTTTATAAAATAAAATTTTGTGTGTGGGAAAAAAATGTTAATTTTTTATAATCCAAAATAACAACAAAAAATACTACTTAAAAACTATCAATTGATCTTGTGTCACCAAATATATCAAAAAATGGATGTTACAAAATATCTACAAATAGATCCTCTTGTTGGATGTTTTCTTGAGACTCGTTTTTTAAAGTCACGTTAAAAATATGATACTTTCATCAAACATCATTCTTTCAATGTTACAAATGCCACAAATATTGCTTCTTAAAAGCTACCAGATGGCCAATGTGAGACGTGAGATGTTAGAATAAAAGTCTAGTAATTTACTTCAGACTTTTTTTAGTGACTGTACATGAAACGTAAGCTAGGGAAGGATAAAAGTAAAAATAGATTTTTATTATACAGGACAGTTCGGATAATCCGAAGATCAACCCGAACTCGTTCCTAACCCGACACTGAATCACCAAATGAGATACAGGTTCATCTTTTCTTTTTTACGGGTTTGGATCAGACTCGATACTAACACTCCCAGCCGTGACGGGTTTCAGGATCCAATCGGGATTTACACGTCCTTGGAATGAACTATTGGACTCAATAGTGTCCGTGTATATAATATTCATGGAAATGCAACGACTTTATCTTTAAATCATAGATTCTTCTTTTTGGGATACTCTGCTTTCCTTTTTCTTCTTTTTAGACTATAAAAGGACAACCCTTTAATTTACAATAATAATATGACATAAGCCATATTTCTCTTGGCCATGTGTTACTGAAAATCTTACGGAGTGATATTTCGCATATCTCAATAATGCAGTATGCAACGTTAACCTTGTTGAGGAACGGTTTGATTAGATATTTTTTATCAAATAAAATGAGTTTTGTTATAATAATAAAAAATCACTTTTTACATTTGCATCCTCGTTCAGTTAAAATGTTAATAAAGAACCTCCCCTACAACAAAAATAATTTATAATAGCAGTTATTTAATAACGTTTGTTACACGGAACTGTTATTAAAAATTGTAGTACCCTTTTAATAGCGTTTCCTAAAATAAGTGTTATTAAAGAGTGCACCTAAGATAACGTTTTTAATAGGAACCACTATATTTTCTAATTTGAAATAAATAAATAAATAAAATCAACTGTTAATAGCATTTGTTTTAGGAAATACTATTAAAAGAAAAACTTTAGATAGCGTTTAAAGTTAGAAACGCTATCTTAGGTGACTTTTAGATAGTGTTTATAGTTTGAAATGCTATCTTAGGTGAATTTTAGATATACCCGCACGCGCGTATACCCCAACATTCTCACTTTCTGTATAACGCGGACAGAGCACCATCGATATCGTAGGGCGAGTTAATCTCAGTTCTTCACAGACGTGTGTTCGTCTTCTTGCGCCAAGCGACTGTCGGACTGTGGCCGCTCCGGTGGCGGCGTGCGGCTGTGACCAAGAGAGAAGGAAGAGGAAAAATCAGAACTCGAGGGAGAAGAGGTAGAAACATGAGTGTGTGGGTTCTGCACGTTGAAGAAGATAAAAGATAAAAAGAAGCAAGAAAAGGGATAGTGACTGTTTGAAGCTTGTTCATCGCAAGGCGAAATTCCAAACTGACTTCGCAAGGCAAGACCACTCCGTTACCGCCTCTCGTCGCGTGGTGGAGCTCGTGCATCACAGTGCGAAAGTCTGCAAATTCTCACCCTAAGACTCATCAGTTCAAAGTAGTGGTAACAAATCCCTCTCTTCCTTGCACTCATCCCATATTGTAATGTGATTTGGTTTGATACTCCTTGGTTGATAATGTGATTTCTGATTTCATTTTTCCAATTTGGGGCGTGATTGATATGCTAACCATGTATTTATGTTAGAAGGATTTCACATGCATCACTTCTGTTTGATAAAATGCCTCTTTGAAAATATTTTTGTTGAACACCACATGTCAGTTGAATTAGACTACTTCACCCAAAATATATATCTTTATGGGTTCTGCTCCACAAAGGTTTTTGGAGAGCCAATGACACCTTAATCTCATAAAGATATTGTTAAGCTAGTAATTCTTAATCAAACAAGGTTAAAAAATTACCTTAACCTTCATTTACTCGTTTAAAATCTATTAATTTAAGTGACAACTCACTAAAATGAAACTAGTTTCACTTGATTTGAATATCTATACAAAAAGTTATACAATCTGCCATCGGACTATCCAAAATCAGTGTTCTGCAGAATTGATTCAACTTAAGATTTAAAACTATGTTGATCTATAAATCCAAAAAATATGAAATATTTCTCAGTTCTTGATTAGGATGTTAGCTTTCTAAAGAGTCTGGGTTTATGCAAGTTTGACACCCATGAGGAGACTTATGTAGCCTTCATCATAATCTATTCAGAATTGAGGTTTTGTCTAAAGTGATCCAATTTCAGGTTAAGACTGCTATCAACTAAGAGTCCTAAAAATCCTGAAATTTTAACCGCATAAGCTTTAGAATGTTACCTTCCCAATGAATCACCTAATTTGGATGCTTATTCTAAAAATTATGGGATAAGACTTACAAGCAAAGTTATGCAGAAATCCAGGACTGTTCAGAATTATTCTTGCAGAATGTGTCCTTATTACACACTAGTATTCTTTCCCCTTTCCTTTCTGTTATCAATACATGTACTATTGCGTACACACCTTACAGGACCTAATCGAACTCAACCCTTGGCCACATAAATTGTGCTTTATCTGGTTAGTTTTTTTTTATTTTATTTTTAAACTTCTCTTCTAGAAGTTCCGCAAATATATCGAGTTTAGATTCGGATTCTTGATACAATACTGCTACTTTATAACCAACAATTAAAAATACCAATTCCTTCACAAAATATAAACTCACTATAAATTGAATGCATGTCATCATACTTACGCCCCTACTCACCTAACCATCCTCAAAACCCAATAAATAGTTCAAAATAAATGTATAATAAAACTTGAGAACCAGTAAAAAGTAAAACTCAAGAGTAGCACCTTAATACAGATCGGATCCCATGGTTGTGGCATCCCAATATTATATCAAACCCAGATAGTGTATATAGATAGATTCAATTATTTATCTCCCAATCCAACTTCCAAAACATAACTCTGTTTCTATATCCTTAGGTACATCATATTAATTCTCTTGATTATTATTCAATCATATCAGAAGCAGAATATTCAGTTCCAAACAATACACTATAAAAATTAATAGTTACCCAATAAAGATAAGTTCATCCATATTTATACTTCCTAAACTCGATGTCATTACTTAACTCTTTTAATCATAACAAAATATTTCATTGTTGAAGCCTCATAAGGCAACTCCTGAGTCTCTGCTCAACATCAACCAAGTAGGTTGAATTCAGAGGACTTTGCATCAATTCTGGAACATTATTTGTCAGCACACCCCTCATAAAATTATCAGATTATACCAATATCTTCAGATTTGGGTGGTAAACAGACAAGAATTGAAATTTCTGTTTGTAATGAACTTAAGTTTAGTATGAACTTTATGTGCCAAAAATACTACACACATGAAGTTGTTTCAATTGGGGAACTTTACTGTTTGAGCGTTTCGTTTTTGCTTTTAATTTTTCAAACGTCAATGACACTTCCTGTGTTAACCTTAACATTTTTGAGAGCTTCTGTTTTGCATTGAATGACCAATCAGGGATAAGAGAGTGTGGTGAGTCTTAGTTGTTACAATGGCTTAACTATATTATTCTGGTTCTGAATTGTTGGCATATCATTCAAGTTAGTGTTTGGGTGTTTTAATTCACATCTAATTGGTGAATTAACCATCCTCTCTTTGCATGTAGACATCAACCACTCTAAACTCAAAGTAAATATGTTTAATAAATATTTTTGTAGATCGGGAAAACATGGATCAGAAATGGATGTCTGCCAATCGTTTAATGAAGGAGTATGAGGATGGGGTGAAAGAGTTCATTAGGTTTGCAGTTCGACGTGCGGAAAACCCCAGTACAATCATATGTCCTTGTTTAGATTGTTGTTATGCAAGGCGAGTTAGTGCAGTTGAGTTGGAAGAACATTTAGTGTGTAATGGAATCGATCAAAGTTATACATGTTGGACAAAACATGGTGAGACAAGAGATGAGTCTAGTGAAATGAGGAATCGTGTGAGATATTCATCAAACGATACCGACACAAATGCTTATGAGGGCGATCGTTTTGAAGACATTGCAAATGCTGTTGAAGAGGATCTTCGAGATTGTCCTCAAATGTTTGAGAGGTTGGTAAGTGATGCAAAGCAACCATTGTATGATGGTTGTACTAAATTCACAAGATTGTCGGCGATGTTAAAGTTGTATAACTTGAAATCGGGCAACGGATGGACTGATAAGAGCTTTACGAACTTACTCACACTATTGAAAGACATGTTGCCAGAGGATAATGTGCTTCCTACTCGGACATATGAGGCTAAACAAATGTTACGCTCTATTGGCATGAGCTACGAGAGGATACATGCTTGTCCTAACGATTGCATTTTATTTCGGAATGAATATGCATCGTTAAAGATGTGTCCTAAATGTAATGCCTCACGATATGAGAAGAAAGAATCAGATCTAGAGAAGGTTGTGTGGTATTTTCCCATAATACCCAGATTTAGGCGCATGTACCGTAGTTTAGAAGATTCAAAGCACTTGACATGGCATGAGGATGAAAAGATCAAAGATGGCAAGCTGCGGCACCCGACAGATTCTCCTCAATGGAAGAAATTTGATCATGATTATCCTGATTTTGGGCAAGAATCAAGAAACCTACGACTTGCATTGGCTACTGACGGATTTAACCCGCATGCTGTTCAAAGTAGCTCTTACAGTACATGGCCTGTGATTTTGGTGATTTATAACCTATCTCCATGGCTATGCATGAATGATCCGCTGTCACACACGGGTCAAAAAAACGAGTGATTGGAGAAAAAAACTGCAGTTAGGGAACGACAACTCGAGTATCGTCTCTCAAGGACTCTTGGATTATTATTAACCTATGATCCGTTTTTTTTTGGGGGGGGTTAGATTAAGACTCAATTAAGAAAACAGTGCAATTAAGTGATTATCAATAAGCTAGAACGATTAATCTACCGTTTCGGTTTCCCAACTATCATTGATTCGCATAATTTCCATGCCCTAAGAGGATTCTAATCTTTTTTCGATTGTAGCAGCAATTAGACATGCACAATTGACACTACGAGATATATGTTCCTAATTTCCGAATTAAGCAAACGGATTGAAGCTCTCGTGAATTAAGCAAACACGACAAACACACGCGAATTAATCAAACGCGATCAAGGTATAGGAACATAGAATCATCGAAATTTATCAATACTTATTCTATACAACTTGAATTAAGCAAACAAGGCATATAGCATAATATTGAAAGAGATAAGCAGTTTGATCGGGAATTATGGAACCTCAAGTGTCGGCGGAAACCGATTACAGCAGACTAATCCCTGGTGATTAGTTCTCCATCACAAACATAACAAAACTTTGAAATCAATTGTAAAACAGTGAAAATTCTATGTGTTTTGCGTCTGCCCTGGTGCCTTTTTATAGATGAGGATTCGCGTCACGACCTTATGGCCATCACGGCCAGGCCGTGACGCATTCTGCCAAGGGCGCGCATTCAAATTCCAGTCTGTCACGACCGTGATGCCCATCACGGCGAGGCCGTGATCAATTCTGTCCATGGGTGCTGATCTGTCACGGCCGTGACCTCCATCACGACCAGGCCGTGATCAATTCTGTTCTTCAGGGTTCTCTCATCACGCCCGTGACGGGTATCACGGCTGGGCCGTGATGCTTTCTGGTCTTCATAGGTAGCTCATCATGGCCGTGACACGTGATGGCTTCTTCTTTAGGTGTCCTTCCCTTTTTGCTCTTCTTATTAACCTGAAAATATGATATAGCAGTAAATGCTTTATTTGACTCAAAATTAACTAAAATGTCCTAAAACTACTTAAGAGACTCAAAATGTTGCTTGAGGACAATTAAATCCAAATTCGGGCGAACACGAGATTAAACTCGAGTAATTGGTGCAAAAGCCATGGTCTTACTAGTTATAAAACTAGACGAGCCAGAGGCTTATCAAAATACCCCAAACTTAAACCTTGCTTGTCCCCAAGCAAACTAAAACTCAAAAAGACTCAAACTTGGCAAGCTTAAAGGATTCAACCAATTTCGCACAAATTTCATCCAATTTTAACAAAACAATTTTGCTTCAATGTTTTCCCCCTTTGCAACAATGTAACCCCCACATTCATTTACTTTAAACAATTGAGAATTCCATCACTCATGCAATTAGTAATCTGAGTTGAGGATCCAAGTTACACACAAAAGGGAGATCACCAATTTCAAACAATTGCCTTCCTCACAAGGGCATTTAATATTTCACTCATTCCCTCAATTTGTCTAGGCTATCAACTTTTCACTCAATTTCACATTTCAAGAGCACTTCCCATGAATTTGATTTTCATCTCAAACAAAGTTCCCACGAAAAGATGCATGCAACATCAAAAGGTCTTTTAAAGGTTGTAATGTGGCCTGGCTAAAGGTAGGATATTCAAAGGTACTAGGCTTTACATCCCTAGGAATTAAGAGAGCATGAAGCTTTTTACCTTGACTTCCACTCTTATTCCTTTTTTCATTTTTCTTTTTGATGCTTTGGGTGACTACAGCCCTTTTTCTTACAATACCCCTTTTTTGACATTTTTGTACTTTTCTTTTTCTTCTTTTTCTTTTTGCCTTTGGCTCCAACCTTTATTTTTTTATTTTTCTCAATCCAACACAACACATCATATCCTTGTAGCCACCCCAAACTTAGTTTCCTTTAACCTTCGTCTTGCTAAGCATCCATGCTCTCCTAATCCTAAGATTTGGTTGACATGTTTTTTTTTTCTTCAAATTTTTGGCTTATAACATAGGGTTATCAAGAAACAATAGGCTTATTAGGCTCAATGTGGATAACTAGGGAACATGCATTAGGGATGGTTCTTTTTAGGCCAAGTAGTTATTTCAAAGAAAATTGCCTAAATCATTTGATGCAACCACATAAGCATGCAAACCATGAAGAGATTCAAGCAAATCCGGGAAAGTGCAACTTAAAAGTGATTCACACAATTAAAAACATGTTGGAGGCTCAAATCCTCACCTGGACATTTTTCGCAAATTGTTTGACCGGGATTCAATCCCTAGTGTGTGCACCCCTTCACCCCAAACTTATCATAAATCAAGCAATCACAACAAAATATCTCAAAGTTTAATTTTCAATTTTTAACATGGGGATCAATTTTCAATTTTCAAAACCTAGGGGGAAATCATCAACAGTCAACAAATATCATGCAATCAATCTATATGCTAGATTTAATTAGAATCCATTCAAGCTTACCGACACAAGACTCGCACACAAACGACTCAAGGCAACACAAACAAGGAAAACAAAACAAAAACAAAACAATTGGTTCCCTCCCCCACACTTAAGACATACATCGTCCTCAATGAAAGAACATAGATATAAAATAAGAGTGAGGGAAAGGAGAAGGTGCTCCCTGATCAAGTTGTAGTGTAGGTGGGCTCATCCAAGGAGAGCTCTTCAACGGTTGCATCTTCAGGCACCAAGCTCTTATGGAATAGCTTCAAGCGCTGCCCATTAACCTTAAAAACCTTGTTGCTACCTGCACTTTTTATTTCTACCGCACCATGAGGGAAAACATCAGTAACAATAAATGGGCCAATCCACTTGGATCGAAGTTTCCCAGCCATCACTTTCAGGCGGGAGTTAAACAATAAAACCTGTTGGCCCACAGAGAATTCCTTCCTAGAAATCATCTTATCATGGAAGTGCTTAGTTTTCTCTTTGTAAATTCGGGAGCTTTCATAGGCTTCTAACCTAAGCTCTTCAAGCTGCTGTAATTGGAGTTTCCTTTCAATGCCTGCTTTTTGCATTTCCAAATTACAGCTTTTGACCGCCCAATAAGCACGGTGCTCAATCTCTACGGGAAGATGACATGCCTTACCGAACACAAGTCTATAGGGAGACATCCCTATTGGTGTCTTGAAAGTTGTTCTTTGAGCCCAAAGTGCGTCTTCTAAACGGCGACTCCGGTCCTTCCTATTTGGCTACACCACTTTCTTTAAGATCTGTTTGATTTCTTTGTTTGATATCTCAGTCTGCCCATTAGTTTGGGGATGATATGCAGTGGAGACCCTGTGCACAACCCCATACTTTCGGATTAAAGCTTCCATGGTGCGATTACAGAAATGAGTGCCTTGGTCACTTATGATAGCACGAGGTATTCTGAACCTGCAGAAAATATTGGACCTGACAAAATTTGCAACAACTCCAGAATCATTAGTCTTGTGGGGATAGCTTCCACCCACTTTGAAACATAATCAACAGCAAGTAGAATATAGAGAAAACCAAAAGATGCAGGGAAAGGACCCATAAAGTCAATTCCCCACACATCAAACACCTCACAGAAAAGCATAGGTTGCTGAGGCATTTCACTCTTGCGAGTGATGGCTGTACCTACTGTCTGACACTCTTTACAAGTGCGGTAAACCTCATAAGCATCCTTAAAAATGGTGGGCCAATAAAAACCTGAATCTAGGATTTTTCTTGCAGTCCTTTGTGGCCCAAAATGTCCCCCTACTTGAGAAGCATGAGAAAAATACAAAATAGACTCAATCTCATAGTCGGGGACACATCTCCTAATTACCTGATCACTACCAAATTTCCAAAGATATGGATCATCCCAAACATAATATTTGGAGTGAGTTTGTGAATTTGTGACCTAGTTGCACCTGTCGGAAAAACACCGGCAACAAGATAATTAACAATATCAGCAAAACAAGGAGTTACCCCATGTAACTGTAAAAGCCGCTCTTCAGGAAAGTCATCCTGAATGGGAGAAGGATCTTCGTCCCTCTCTATTCTGCTCAAGTGATCAGCCACTAAATTCTCAGCTCCACTTTTATCTTTAATCTCCACATTAAACTCTTGGAGCAACAACATCCACCGAATCAATCTCGGTTTTGCTTCTAGTTTCTTCAACAAGTACTTTAGAGCTGCATGGTCAGTGAAAACAACAACCTTGGAACCTAGCAAATATGATCTGAATTTATCAAGAGCAAAAACAATAGCTAGAAGTTCCTTTTCAGTAGTGGTGTAATTAGCCTGTGCAGCATCTAAAGACCTAGAAGCATAGTAAATCACATGGGCAACCCTGTCAACCCTTTGTGCAAGGACCGCCCCCACGACATAGTTAGAGGCATCACACATAATCTCAAAAGGGAGGGTCCAGTCAGGAGACTGGATGATGGGAGTAGAGGTCAATGCTTTCTTCAAGAAATCAAACGCCTTTTTGCAGTTGTCATCAAAGTTGAAGATGACATCATTCTTCAACAAGTTTGACAGAGGAAGAGCTATCTTGCTGAAATCCTTTATGAAGCGCCTGTAAAAACCTGCATGACCAAGAAAAGAGCGAATCTCGCGAACGCAAGATGGGTAAGGCAGTGTAGAAATCACCTCAATCTTAGCAGGATATACTAAAATACTCCTTTCAGAAATAATATGCCCCAAAACAATCCCCTGTTCAACCATAAAATGACATTTTTCATAATTCAAAAAAGGTCAGTTTCAATGCATCTCTCCAAAACCAGATTCAAACTATCCAAGCATGCATCAAATGAAGAGCCATAAACAGTAAAATCATCCATAAACACCTCCATGCAATTCTCAATATATTCAGTAAAAATACTAATCATGTATCTCTGGAATGTGCCAGGAGCATTGCAAAGACCAAATGGCATCCTCCTGTAAGCAAAAGTGCCGAAAGGGCACGTGAAAGTTGTCTTTTCTTGATCCTCTGGTGCAATGTGGATTTGAAAGTAACCTGAGAAACCATCAAGAAAACAATAGTGTGATTTACCAGCTAGCCGTTCAAGCATCTGATCGATGAAAGGCAAAGGAAAGTGATCCTTTCTAGTGGCCTGGTTCAATCTCCTGTAATCAATACAAACTCTCCAGCTATTCTGAACTCTAGTGGGAACAAGTTCATTGTTTTCATCTTTTACCACGGTGAGTCCAGATTTCTTAGATACAACTTGCACTGGACTCACCCAATTACTGTCAGAGATAGGATATATGATACCCGCATGCAAGAGTTTTGTTACCTCCTTCTTCACAACATCAAGAATCAAGGGGTTAAGCCGCCTTTGGGGCTGCCTAACTGTTTTAGCCCCATCCTCCAACAGAATCCTATGCATACACCTGGATGGGCTAATACCTGGTATGTCGGTCAAGGTCCACCCAAACGCCTTCTTATGCTTCTTCAAAACCTGTAAGAGCTTAGTTTCCTTGTCAAAATCAAGGTTAGAGGAAATTATAACCGGAAGTTTTTCATTCCTCTCTAAATAAGCATATTTCAGATTTTCAGGAAGTGGCTTAAGCTCCAAGGAGGGTGGCTGCTCAATAGATGGTATGTTTGGGGCAGTCGTGTTGTCAAGAACTTCAGCTGAATATACAGCTTCATTTACACTGTCACCCTGCAAGGCAGCATCAATCTCAGCACAAATAGTACAAAGGTCAGTGTTAGTACAATCAGCACATGAATAAACATCATCAAAGCCAGAAACAGATTGAAAATCAGCAGCTGCAACCAAATCATAATAAGTGTCATCAACAATTTCAGAAAGCAACTCTATTTGAAAAACAGAGTGCTCTTCCAAGGGATGCTTCATAGCATCGAAAATGTTGAATTTCGCAACAATGTCACCAAATTCCATGGATATGGTTCCATCGTCAACATCAATCTTTGTTTTCGCCGTTTTCATGAACGGTTTGCCCAGAATGATTGGTGATCTACTTGAATTCGTTTCCCCTGCCATGTCCAGGATGTAAAAATTAGCAGGGAAAATCAAGTCATTGACTTGAACAAGCACATCTTCCACTACTCCAATGGGGCGAGCATTGGTCCTGTTTGCCAACCGAATAGTAAGACTTGTATGCTCCAAAGGACCAAGATCAAGATTGTTGAAAACAGAAGTAGGCATGACATTAATAGAAGCTCCTAAATCCAACATGGAATTGTCGAATTTACTATCCCCAATGGTACATGGAATAGCAAAAGTTCCCGGATCCTTGCATTTCTGTGGCATTGCATGATTGAGGGCTGAAACGATAACCCTTTCAGGTGCAGGTTTAGGTTGAATGAGGGCTGAAACATTTCGTCCCAAATTGACTCTCTCATTTCCCTTCAACCTTCTCTTGTGTGTGCACAAATCCTTCAGAAACTTTGCGTATTTCGGAACCTGCATAATCACATCAAGAAGCAGAATGTTTACCGCCACTTTTCTGAACACATCCAGAATCTCTCTCTCTTTGTCTTCCTCATCAACCTTTTTATTTTTCAGTACTCTTTGCGGACTGTTTTTCAGCCTCAACAACAACAGAAGGTTCAGGTGTTACCTCAACAACTTTCTTATCTTTTTCAGGGGCTGGTTCTGCAATCTTTCCGGATCTCAAAGTAATTGCACTCACATTAGGATTCACTACCGTTTGTGCAGGTAGTTGGTTCGATCCTTGAGCTTGCTGCATGGCATTCATCGAAGTGAATACTAGAATCCGTTCGTTGCTGAAACTGGAGATTGTTTGCAGCCATTTGCTTGACAAGGTCCTTTAGTGAAGGTCCGAAAGGTGCAGAGGTGGTCACTTGGGGGGAATTCTGTGGTGGTGCCAGCGGTAACATCAGTTGTTGTTGTTGTGTGGATGAGTTCCCATACTGAAGGTTTGGATGGTTTCTCCAGCTGGGGTGGTACTTGTTAGTGGAAAGGTCAAGAATGTTGTACCTGTTCTGATTGTTGCCTTGATTGTAAAGATTGGCTGCATATGCTTGAGGCAAGTCAGTGACCGACTCATCTTTCAGAATGGGACATGTATCAGTCAGGTGTTCAGGAGAAGTACAAATACCACACAACCTTGCAGTTTGAGCTTTATCCACTGCCAACTATTTCACTAAAGAAGTAAGCTCATCAAGCCTGGTTTCAAGGGCTTTGTTGGAAGAAGAAACATGGATCTCATTCACACCCCTTGTTTTGACAGAATTGCTTCTGGTTGTGAACTGTTGGGAGTTGAGTGACATGTTCTCAATCAATGACTTGGCAGCAGCTGGAGTCTTATCAACAAGTGCTCCCCCGCTAGCAGCATCTAAAATGTTTCTGTCCATTGGTAGCAATCCCTCATAAAAGTATTGAATAAGCAGCTGCTCGGAAATATGGTGTTGAGGACAACTGGACACCAACATCTTAAATCTCTCCCAGTACTCGGCCAATGATTCATTGCCTTGTCTAATGCCACATATCTCTTTTCTGATTGATGCAGCTCTGGAGGCAGGGAAGTATCTCTCTAGGAAGACTTTCTTCAAATCATTCCAGGTTGAAACGGAATTCGGCTCCAGATAATACGACCAATCCTTCGCAGCACCTTGAAGTGAGAATGGGAAGGCTCTCAGCTTGATATGGTCTTTGATGAGCCTCTGTTTGACTGGTTTTATAACTAGTAAAGACCTTGGCTTTGTGCTTATTTTATATCATTTTCACCCAAATTAGACTTGATTGTCCTTAAGTAGTATTTTGAGTCTGTAAAGTGTTTTTAAGTTAATTTAGTTGATTTAGAGTGAATAAAGTATTTACTTATATTTTCTTATTTTCAGGTTAATAAAAAGGAATAATTCTGGTGTTTCTCGCCCACGAGAAGACTGCTCGCCCTGAACTGAAGGTGACTGTTCCTGAAAATTGCAAAACTTTCTGTCTCGCCCCGCGAATAAGGACTCGCCTCGCGAGTACCTGGAAGTCAGAGAGCATCACGGTTTACCCGTGTTGAAGGCCACGGGCGTTACAGTTGGGAATTTGAAGAGTTTGCCTCGCGAAGATATGCTCGCCTCGCGAGAAGACCAAGAGTTGCAGACCTTTCGCATAATTCGCCTCGCGAGCAGTGCTTCGCCTCGCGAGGCCTTGGATTCCAGAATTTGTATATAAACTGCTCTATGGCAGAATGATAAGTTAGCTAGTTTTTAGAGGTCAGAATTAGCCAGTTTTGGCTAGTTTCTGAGCTTGTTAGTCTTTTGTTTTTCTTAGTTTATTGTTTCTTTTGTAATGGAGAGCTAGTCTCCTAGATTAATCTACTGTAATTGGTTTCTGTTAACACTTGAGGTTCTGTATTCCATGTTTAGTTGCTTTTCTCTTTTCAATACCATGTCGTATGTTTCGTTTGTTATTTCAGGAATGTATAGTGTGGTATTGTTTCATTTCGGTGATGCTATGTTCCTATATATAATCGCGTTTGTTATTTCGCGTGTGTTCATTCATGTTCGTTTGTTCATGAGAGCTTAACCCCGTTTGTTATTTCGGGAATAGGAACATACATCTGTAGTAGCGGTTTTCGTTTGTTAATTGTTGCTACAACCGGGAGGGGATTAGTATCTCGCTTAGGATTTGCATGAACCAATGATAGTGGGAAGCGAGAACGATGAGGGTTAATCGCTTTTGTTTATTTGCTAATTTCTTAAACTGCTTTGTTTCTTTTCTCTGTTTTTGATTTGTTTTGTTAATTTAGTTTTAATCTCAAAACCCCCATTTCTAACTTTTACTAATTTTCTGTTAATAATAACAACACCTAAAGAGTCCTTGAGAGACGATCCGAGTTGTCGCTCTATACTGCATTACTTTCATAATCGCTCGTTCTTTTGGCGCGTGGCGACAGCACGGTCAAAAATTGGCGCCGTTGCCGGGGACTCTGGTTTGTTGTTATTAGCAGAAAATAAATTTTGAAAAAAAAAAAAAAAACCTTTTGCATTCCTGAATTAGTTCTGTCTGCTTTGTCTGGATGTTTGATTGCCATGGATAATTACATGTATGGATATTTGCCTAATGTTTATTATGAACCACCGCCTTGCATGTATTATCCTAATATTAGTGAGCCACCACCATACTATCCTAGCCAAGTGACCACCTCTGCACCTTTCGAACCTTCACGGAGCACCTTGGATGAGATTGCTTCAATGCTACAACAAATGGAAGAGAACAATCAACGGATGGCACAACAAGATCTTGAATTTCAACGGATGATGGAGGCGAGCAATCTTGAATTTCAACAGAAGATGGAGGCTCAATACCAAAGGGACCAAGCTGAATCTCGGAAGTTGTGGGCTCTAATTGATCAAGTTACCACCAACGCATCTGCAATGCTAACTCCACAGCCCATTGAAGAACATAAAGATTCACAATTTATTCCTGAAAATATTTCTGATGATGATTGTGATAATATTTCTGTTGATGATGAATTGTGTGTTGAATCCCCTGACTCTAATGCATGTGATGAGTGTTATTGTGATGGCACTGCTTTGTGTGTAGATTGTTATTTTGAAAGGTATGTTAAGCAAAGCATCCATATGGAACAGGAGATGGACGAGGTTGAGGGCCATGTTCATATAGGAAATGAGCATCAGGAGGATCAAGAGGACATCTGCTCCACCGTGCTTGAGGATAATGAAGAACCTGTGGAATCAGATGCATGTGTTGAGAGTGATGGGGTGGATGAACCGTGTGCAGAAAGTCCAGACAATCAGACCTTTGCTAACTCAGTTTCTTTTACTACATGTACTAACTGTACTGACACTAACCCGTGTGATGTTTGTGCTGGGTTTCTTGACTCTATTTTGCAGGGTGATAGTGAGAGTGATGCTGTTTGTTCAGCCGAAGTTCTAACTATACCATCCATTGAACAGCCACCCTCCATAGAGCTCAAGCAACTTTCAGACATTCAGCCGCTTTCTGATTTAGTTTATTGTAATATATTTACTAACTGTACTAACTCTAACCTTTCTGTGGTGTGTGATGAGATTTCTGCAGGTTTAACAAGTGATGAATCCGGTAGTGCAGTGGATGAAGACCTTGCAGGAGTTGAAGCAACACCGGAGACCCCAACTAACTGTTTGCCACCTCCCCCTGAGGAGCCACCAGCTCTGGATTTTGCACCCTTGGATTTGGCACCATGGCCAGTCCAAGAGGTTGAGCCCCGATTCTATTGGGAGGATTTTATGGACAAAGTTGAAAGAGAGGTCAACTGTGACCTGAAGGGGAGTGAGAAGTCCGCCGCATTCGGCGAGGTTATTATAATTGTCAAGTGCTCACCTCCGCATCAAAGCTGCAAGTTAGGGAGGCTTGGAATGAATTTCAGTCCTTTGGCTACCATGTGGGACTTATGTCACAGGCAGTGGGATCCTGGTGGAACCGCCTCTGAATGAGCTTTTCTTAACCCTTTCTCCTTTTTAATTTTCTTTTGCTTTGTTTTATTTCTGTTTTGTTTTGAATAAAGCTCCTGAATAATTTGAGAAGCTCAGGAGTTGTGTTTGTGTCTTGGTTATGGCAAGTTTATTGGATTTTATTAATTTTTGCATAGATTGATTGCATGATAGTGTTGACTGTTCCCCCTAGGACTTGAAAATTTTAGAAAAAATAATCCCCATATGATTGAAAACTGAACTGTGAGATTTTATTATGATGACATGATTTATGATAAGTTTGGGGTGATAGGAAGCACACACTAGGGATAGAATCTCGTTCAAATAATTTGCAAAAAAATGTCCAAGTGAGGTTTTGAGCCTCCAACATGTTTTTAAATTGTGTGAAAATCACTTTTTAAGTTGCACTTTCCTGAATTTGATTGAATCTCTTTGGTTTGCATGATTATATGTGTGTAGCAAATGATTTAGGCATTTTCTTTGTAAATAGCTACTTAGCCTAAAAATAACCAATTCCTAATGCATGTTCCCTAGTTAGCCCCTTTGAGCCTGATTAGCCTATTGTTTATTCTTGATAACCTAATGTTATAAGCCCAAAAATCTGGAAAACCATGTTAGCCCGATCTTAGGATTAGGAGAGCATGTAATCTTAGAATGGGTGCAAGAAACTAAAGTTTGGGGTGGCTGCAAGGTGTAACATGTTGTTTGGGATTGAGAAAAAAATTCATGTAAAAAAATAATAATAATAATAATAAAAAAAAAAAAAGAAAAAAAGAGTAAAAGTGCAAAAATGCCAAAAAGAAATAAAAAGGTTGTAGCCACCCAGAAGCAAAAAGAAAAAAGAAAAAAGAAAAGGAACTTGAGTTTAATTTCAAAGTGTAAATAATGTTCATGCTCTCTTAGTTCCTAGGGTCTTCAGCCTAGTTTCCTTTGTATATCCTACCCTTAGCCAGGCCCCATTACAACCCATAAAAGACCTTCTGATGTTGCTTGCATGTTTTCTATGGGAGCCATTTTGAGATGAAAAGCAAATTTATGGGAAGTGCTCTTAAAAGTGAGAATTGAGTGAATTGTTGATAGCCCGACACAAACTGAGCGATTGAGTGAAACACAAATTTCCCTTGTGAGGAAGGCAGTTGTTTGATTTTGGTGATCTCCCTTTTATGTGTAACTTAGATCCCCTGCTTAGATTTCTGATTGTCTGAATGATTAATTTCTCAACTGTTTAGAATAAATGAATGTGGGGATTGATTTGCTTGTAAGGGGGGAACATTGAAAATTCTTTTGAAAAATTGCTTGAAATCTATGGAAAGTTGATTGAATTCTTAAGCTTGCCAGGTCTTGAGTCTTTTTAAGATTTTAAGTTTTAGTTTGCTTGGGGACAAGCAAAGTTTAAGTTTGGGGTATTTTGATGAGCCTCTGTTTGACTGGTTTTATAACTAGTAAAGACCTTGGCTTTGTGCTTATTTTATATCATTTTCACCCAAATTAGACTTGATTGTCCTTAAGTAGTATTTTGAGTATGTAAAGTGTTTTTAAGTTAATTTAGTTGATTTAGAGTGAATAAAGTATTTACTTATATTTTCTTATTTTCAGGTTAATAAAAAGGAATAATTCTGGAGTTTCTCGCCCCGCGAGAAGACTGCTCGCCCCGCGAACCAGAAGGTGACTGTTCCTGAAAATTGCAAAACTTTCTGTCTCGCCCCGCGAATAAGGACTCACCTCGCGAGTACCTGGAAGTCAGAGAGCATCACGGTTTACCCGTGTTGAAGGCCACGGGCGTTACAGTTGGGAATTTGAAGAGTTCGCCTCGCGAAGATATGCTCGCCTCGCGAGAAGACCAAGAGTTGCAGACCTTTCGCATAATTCGCCTCGCGAGCAGTGCTTCGCCTCGCGAGGCCTTGGATTCCAGAATTTGTATATAAACTGCTCTATGGCAGAATGATAAGTTAGCTAGTTTTTAGAGGTCAGAATTAGCCAGTTTTGGCTAGTTTCTGAGCTTGTTAGTCTTTTGTTTTTCTTAGTTTATTGTTTCTTTTGTAATGGAGAGCTAGTCTCCTAGATTAATCTACTGTAATTGTTTTCTGTTAACACTTGAGGTTCTGTATTCCATGTTTAGTTGCTTTTCTCTTTTCAATACCATGCTGTATGTTTCTGTTTGTTATTTCAGGAATGTATAGTGTGGTATTGTTTCATTTCGGTGATGCTATGTTCCTATATATAATCGCGTTTGTTATTTCGCGTGTGTTCATTCATGTTCGTTTGTTCATGAGAGCTTAACCCCGTTTGTTATTTCGGGAATAGGAACATACATCTGTAGTAGCGGTTTTCGTTTGTTAATTGTTGCTACAACCGGGAGGGGATTAGTATCTGCTTAGGATTTGCATGAACCAATGATAGTGGGAAACTGAGAACAGTAGGTTAATCGCTTTTGTTTATTTGCTAATTTCTTAAACTGCTTTGTTTCTTTTCTCTGTTTTTGATTTGTTTTGTTAATTTAGTTTTAATCTCAAAACCCCCATTTCTAACTTTTACTAATTTTCTGTTAATAATAACAACACCTAAAGAGTCCTTGAGAGACGATCCGAGTTGTCGCTCTATACTGCATTACTTTCATAATCGCTCGTTCTTTTGGCGCGTGGCGACAGCGCGGTCAGTCTTATATTATTCCTTCCGGTCTCAAAGGTGTAGAGCAATCAACCTGGAATTCTTTCAGATGCTTATGTGGATCCTCACCTGCAAGACCACTAAACCTTGGAAACAAGTGTATTAAACCAGATTTCAATTCAAAGGGAGCAGCGACATCAGCATATTCAATACATAAACCATTGTAATTAACATCAGGAGCAGCAAGCTGTCTTAATGTTCTTTGATCAGCCATATTATCACTATTGGTTGGAGAACTAGTGCTAGCCTGAATTGCTCTACGGCGTGTGTGCAAGGTTCTCTCAATTTCAGGATCAAAATCAAACAGGTCAGTACAACCAGACCTAGTAGCCGAATCGAACAAATCATTAATAACAACAAGAGTCCTCGGCAACGGCGCCAATTTGATCCGCTGTCGTACACGGGTCAAAAAACGAGTGATTGGAGAAAAAAACTGCAGTTAGGGAACGACAACTCGAGTATCGTCTCTCAAGGACTCTTGGATTATTATTAACCTACGATTCGATTTTGGGGTGGGGGGGGGGGGGTGGGGGTGGTTTAGATTAGGACTCAATTAAGAAAACTGTGCAATTAAGTGATTATCAATAAGCTAGAACGATTAATCTACCGTTTCGGTTTCCCAACTATCATTGATTCACATAATTTCCATGCCCTAAGCGGATTCTAATCTCTTTTCGATTGTAGCAGCAATTAAACAAGCGCAATTGACACTACGAGATATATGTTCCTAATTTCCGAATTAAGCAAACGGATTGAAGCTCTCGTGAATTAAGCAAACACACGCGAATTAATCAAACGCGATCAAGGTATAGGAACATAGAATCATCGAAATTAATCAATACTTATTCTATACAACTTGAATTAAGCAAACAAGGCATATAGCATAATATTGAAAGAGATAAGCAGTTTGATCGGGAATTATGGAACCTCAAGTGTCGGCGGAAACCGATTACAGCAGACTAGTCCCTGGTGATTAGTTCTCCATCACAAACGTAACAAAAACTTTGAAATCAATTGTAAAACAGTGAAAATTCTGTGTTTTGCGTCTTCCCTGGTGCCTTTTTATAGATGAGGATTCACGTCACGACCGTGACGCGTTCTGCCAAGGGCGCGCATCCAAATTCCAGTTTGTCACGGCCGTGATGCCCATCACGGCCAGGCCGTGATCAATTCTGTCCATGGGTGCTGATCTGTCATGGCCGTGACCTCCATCACGGCCAGGCCGTGACCTCCATCACGGCCAGGCCGTGATCAATTATGTTCTTCAGGGTTCTCTCATCACGCCCGTGATAGGTATCACGGCTGTGCCGTGATGCTTTCTGGTCTTCATGGGTAGCTCATCACGGCCGTGACCAGTGTCACGGCCTGGCCGTGATGGCTTCTGCTTTAGGTGTCCTTCCCCTTTTGCTCTTCTTATTAACCTGAAATATGAAATAGCAGTAAATTCTTTATTTGACTCAAAATTAACTAAAATGTCCTAAAACTACTTAAGAGACTCAAAATGTTGCTTGAGGACAATTAAATCCAAATTCGGGGGAAAACGAGATTAAACTCGAGTAATTGGTGCAAAAGCCATGGTCTTACTAGTTATAAAACTAGACGAGCCAGAGGCTTATCAATGAAGCGCAAATTTATTATGTTATCTATGTTAATTTCTGGGCCCAAACAACCAGGAAACGATATAGACGTCTATTTGACTCCTTTGATTGAAGACTTGAAACAACTGTGGGAGACAGGTGTGGAGGTGTATGATGGGTACAAGGAAGAAAGTTTCAATTTGAGAGCTATGTTGTTTGGCACAAATAATGATTTTCCAGCCTACGGTAATCTATCAGGATATAGCATCAAGGGTCAGTGTGCATGCCCTATATGTGAAGAGGGTACGGATTGGATGCGGTTAGAACATTGTAAGAAGAATGTCTTTCTTGGGCATCGTAGATCTTTGCATCCAAGTCATCATTACCGGTGGTAGAGAAAGGCGTTCAATGGGAACTCGGAAGAAGGTAGAGCTCCTTCACCGTTGACGGGTGATCAACTTTTTGAAAAGGTAAAGGATTTGAATATCCAATTCGGTAAACCTTTTGCGAGAGATATTGTCACAAGAGGGTGGAAGAAAAGGTCAATTTTCTTCGAGTTGCCATATTGGAAATCATTATATGTAAGACATTTCCTCGATGTGATGCACGTTGAAAAAAATATCTGTGATAGTGTCATTGGCATGTTACTCAATGTGCCAGGGAAGACTAAAGATGGCATTAATGCAAGGTTGGACTTGGTTAGTGTGGGAATAAGAAGAGAATTGGGATCGACGAAGAAGGGTAAAAGTACATATATTCCTCCGGCTGCTCACACTCTATCTAGAAAAGAAAAAACTGTTTTTTGTAAGTTTCTTGACGGAGTTAAGGTTCCGGAAGGGTACTCTTCAAACATTAGGAACCTCGTATCGATGAAAGATCTCAAGTTAAAAGGTCTAAAGTCCCACGATTGTCATGTTCTCATGGAGCAGTTGATACCCATTGGTATACGGTCTATTTTACCTAACAAAGTGCGGGGGGCCTTAACTAAACTCTGTTTCTTCTTCAAGGCAATTTGCAGCAAAGTGATTGACCCTGGGAAGTTGCCATCATTGCAAAGAGAAATTGTTGTGACTTTATGCGAGCTTGAGATGTACTTTCCACCTTCATTCTTTGACATAATGGTTCATCTAACCATTCACCTTGTTAGAGAAACACAACTGTGTGGGACAACTTATATGAGATGGATGTACCCGATTGAGCGTTATATGAAGATATTAAAATGGTATGTGAAAAATCGATCACGACCAGAAGGTTGTATTGTTGAACGGTATATTGTCGAAGAAGCTGTTGAATTCTGTACCGAATACCTATCCAATGCTGATTCTGTAGGGCTGTCAAAGTCTTGTCACACATGGAGAATGATGGGGCAAGGAATTACTGGAACTGAAATCGTGACTTTATCAAGGACAGAATGGGAGCAAGCACACTTATATGTTCTGCACAATGCCGATGAGGTTGAGCCATATGTTGAAAAACACAAGGACATGCTTAAGAGTTTTTATCCAAATAAGAATCAAAATTGGCTAACTAGAGAACACAATAGTTGTTTTATAACATGGCTAAGAGATCACATTTTTGCAGAGTTGACTGAAAATGCTACTTCAGTTTCAAATAGATTGAGATGGTTAGCCAAAGGTCCAAGTTTGCATGTCTTCTCTTACCACGGTTATCAAATTAACGGGTACACATTCTATACAAAAGAACAAGATGGTCGGAGTACAATGCAAAACAGTGGTGTGACTCTTGTAGCTCAGTCTATGCATATCTCAAGTGCCAAAGACAAAAACCCCATATATGCAAATATGTCATACTTCGGCGTCATTGAACTCATATGGGAGTTGGATTACACAAAGTTTAAGGTTCGTGTGTTTGGTTGTAAGTGGGTTGACAATAATAACGGTGTTCAGATTGATGAGTCAGGGTTCATGCAGGTGGATCTTAACAGGGTGGGGTATAAAGATGAGCCTTTTATATTAGCATCTCAAGCTCAACAAGTGTTCTATGTCACTGATCCAGCTGATATGAAAAGGTCCATTGTTCTTTTGACTAACAAAATAATTACTAAGATTGATGATCAAGACCATGGAGATGTTGATATTGAAGATGATCCCTTCGTATGGACATTACAATCACTTGAGATTGATCCAACTAGGGATGATGGTATGTATATGAGAAATGATCATGATGAGGGGCTTTTGTTCAATCCACCATTTCGTACTAATAAAGGACAAACAAAGCTCAATCCAATGAAGAAAAGAAAAAGGTTGACTTAAACATGTATGTAGTGTTTGTGTTTAAATGAACTTTCTGATCCTTTTATATTATAATTAGCATCTTCCGTAATGCTAGTGTTGATTTTGTTATCCAGTGATGTTTTATATTTTGCATCAATTAATATTATATTAATGTCCAATGATGTTTTACTTGTGTGTCTAATTTTTTTGTAGGTAAATGGCATCTTCCAGTAATGCTAGTGCTGCCAAAGTGACGCGACGTGGGCCAACTGTTATGAAGGCGGTCATCCGCGCTAGGAGTAAAGGACAAAAATTTGAGGTAATTTACTTACTAATCTAAGGATTCCATGATGTTGTTTGATATCTAGTTTTAATTACTTTATTATTTTTATTAGGTTGAATGGAATTATTTGGACCAACCAAATCGTGCAAATGAAAAAATATTGAAAAGTTACATTGGGGCCATTGTTTGGCAAACGGTCCTAATTATCTGTTCTAATTGGAAGGATGAAGCTTTGGATGCTTTCAAAGAGAACATATGGGCTGATTTAGAGGTAATTATTAAAATTTGTGAATTATATTGTAAACTATGTAAACATACTTACTTTGACACGTTGTTTATATTGTTTTGCAGATGTCTTTTAATGTTGATGAATCTCGAAAAAAATTTGTACTTCAGGAAGCCGATAACCTACATCGGGCATTCAGAACTAGATTGACAAGAAAATTTCTAAGAGATGCTAACGGGAGTATCAGATAGGAACCTCCATCACAATATGCACACATATCAAGGGATGAGTGGGTATATTTTGTAGCAATACGCACAGGAGATGCACGATTCCTGGTATGTTTAATATCACGTTAGTCGTTATAATTATATATATACATATGACATTAACCATGTATTAATATTACTTATATGTGTTTGAATAGAAATTAAGCAATGAAAATCGCAACAGAGCGTTAGATCCTGCATGCCCTTACAAAGCATCACGTAAGGGGTATGCTGACATTGAGGATGAATTAGTATGTATATATATGATTAACAGTATGTGTGGTAAATATGACTTTTAAAATGTTTGGTTAATATATATTATCTCAATATACAGATACAGGAGGCAGGGCCAGAAGTTAAAAAAATTAAACGCCATATTGTGTGAAGGAAAGCCCGCGAGAACAAGGCGGGTGTAATTGACAACAAAAATACGCAGAACGTGTGGAATAAATGTGTAAGTAGAATAACGTTTACATTTTCCTTTGTTATTTTCTTATGACAATATATAATAATGTTAACATTTTCATTTCACCAATAACTATGTGTCAGGAGGAACTGTCACAGTCTGCAATAGAGGGAGAGATACAAGATTTTGGTCGCCAGGATATTCTTGATAAAGCCCTAGGTGTGCTAGAGAACCCTGGTTGTGTTAGGGGTGTGGGTTTTGGCGTCTCTCAAAAAGACTACTTCCCACCTGAAGGTCATGCAAAACATAACTGTGAAACGAAAAGGTGGGAGACATTGGTGGCTCAACTCTCAGAAAGATTGAACAATTTGGAAGATAAGCTGAAAAAAAGGAGGATGACGAGAGGTAGGCTAATTTCACAGCCCCAAGCATCAAAGATAGTTGCACTCTAGCATCTGCCATCAAGCTTCCAGAGGTAATGCATGTTTTTTTTTACTAGTATTGCATTCACAGTTAAATACATTCAATTGGATGCCTTAATTCACAGCTTATTCATCTATCATTGGATTAGGGCGTCAACTCATGCCATCTATATTTATCAACCCCCAACCATCGTATGGTTGGTATGGGTAAAGTATATAATGAGTCGGGTGTTACACTGCACATCGGACCACTACCCCTTAACCATGTGAAAGTTGGAGTTGATGTTGCAACTGAGGGGGACGCGCCATTGCCGGTACCTATTGATGATGCAGATGTAATGACAATAAGAGATGCAATAGGTACTTACGTGGCATGGCCAATTGATCTTGTGGTTGTAATTAATATGGTATGTAATTGGATTTTTCCACCTTGTCATATACGGCGTATATTTATTACATTAGTTGATCACTAACTGGCATATTGAAATGCAAAATTTCCAGGCACCTGCAAAATCTAAAGGCAACGGGCAGAGTGTCCTGAACATACAAAGGAGTCAATTACAACCCCGGAAAATAAAGGAGGCAACTCTGAGGCCAACCCTCCTACAGCTGGTTCAACTAACATTTCTCTGGAATATTTCAATTTTCTTAAAATACATGAACGAAAGAATATGAAAAATGATGACCCATTGGACATAGAGATAGAACAAAATATTTTTGGTGATCATATCATTGATAGAATTAATGCTGAAAATATCAGAGAAATTGTAAATCATGAATGGGTATCTGCCTCCGTTATTTCCGTATATATCAGGTACTAAATCAGGCTTAAAGTGTACAATATTTTTTTAGTTTTTCCATTTAAATATTGATGTCATTGGTGTAATCCATTTTTATATTTTAATTGAAGGTATTTGTATGAAGAATTTTTGCTTCCAAAGGAAAGAACGAGGAGGTTTCTGTTCTTGTCCCCACACCAAACAGATACATACGGCTTCTTCGGGAGGGATTCACAAACAAAGTATATAGCTGACCGCTTTGCAACTACAAAAAGAGAATATCAGCCTTTGTTTCTAGCGCCGTGCAATGTTGGGTGAGTCACTTATCCTATAGGACTTAATTCACAATAATGAATTGTATAAAAGTTGAGGTGCTTAGGATTTGTTATCTCAACATTTTTGTAGGAATCATTGGGTGCTATGCGCGATAAATACTGTTGAAGAGATTATTTACTATCTGGATTCCTTGCATGTTGATCCTAGGAATCGCCCAGAATTGAAGAATTTGTTCAATAAGTAAGCATGCTTTTATTTTTCTGATTTTCTATGATTCTGTCGAATGGCTTCCATGGTAGATACATGTTGCAAGTTGTCATGGTCCTAATGTGCTTTTGATTTTTGACATTAGAATAACTGTGTTGAATTGGCATATACTAGGTTATGGCTGTTGTGGTTCAAAATAAAAAAAAGCAATCGAAACCTTCATTTTGTATTTAGATGTTACCATTGAGAATTTTTGTTGGAAAATCCATGCGTGTGTTTGTGATGATTGAAAATATGTTTCTTAATGAAGTCTGTTTGATTTTGTGATTAGTGCTTTGCAAGTTTATCGTGCACGTAGCGGAGCTAAGGTGCCTCGTTTAAAGGCAACCAATATTAAATGGATTCGGATAGAGGTATATTTGCACAAATTTAATGCGCAATTAGTTAAAAAAAACTATATTGATTTACTATTTTATTTTTTATAGTGACCAAGACAACCCAACAATACAGATTGTGGGTATTATGTCATGCGTTTCATGAAGGAAATTATCTTACATAACCAAGTTAAAATACCAATGGCGGTATGTAGTTTCAGTGGTTGTTGTTTACTTAGCTTTTAACCGTGACTGTTCAAATGTTTTAGCAATTGTAACTTAATTTATTTAATTTTTATGTCGCAGTACTTCCCTGAATTCAAATGCTCCACATACTCCACTGCTCAACTATCTGAAGTCAAGGAAGATTGGTGTCGCTATATTGTTGAAAAGTTTATTTGATTACGCTTGTTATATATGGTCTAAACTTTGTATTGTACTGTATATGGATGAAACAATTATTGGTTAAATTATATTAACTGATATGTATGCAATTGGGTCAGACTTAGTAGCCGAAGCATATGCAATTGGGTCACTTTCAACTATCGGGACTATTGAGTTTAGCATTTGATGATTTGAAGATTTGCTATATGCCTTTATTATTACGGGTTCGATATATTGATGGTGCTACACAGTTTTTTGGTGGAATACTTTCTATCAAAGTAGCTTGTTATATGCATATGGTTTGGTACAAGTAACTTAGGTGTCTGGGTTTTATTTGCTACCCATAATTTGGATTGTGCTTCATTTCTTTGTGTAAACCTTCTGTTTTTTATAAACACGCAGGATGGAGGTAAAGTTAAGAAATAGGTAAACTAAAAATAAAATAAAATAAGGGAATAGATAGCGTTTGCTTAGAAAACGCTATCTAAAGTATGCCTTTAGATAGCATTTGTTAAAACAAACGCTATCTAAAGTCACACATGACTGCAGAAAACACACACTAAAGATAGCGTTTTGTAAATACGCGGAAACGCTATCTAAAGTCATCTTTTAATAGCACTTCTTAAATGCTATCTTTGCTAACTACTTTTAATAGCGGTGGCATAGATAGCGCTTAAAAATGCTATTAAAAGGCATCCGGAAATGCTATCTAAAGCCTTTTCTGTTGTAGTGATTTGTGATTCACTAATAGTATAAAAAAATTACGATGACAATAAGTAAGAAGGTAAAAACCCATTAACAAAGAAGTCATACTTATGTTTTTATGTACCGACAGGGGGTGACACATCCCGATCAAACTTTCCACTCATACTAGTTATGACTTGGGTTCGATTCTCAAATCTTTCTTTTTGGTAGGCAATATATAAATTCCACTATAAATCCTCGCTGAGGTTGGTGGTATCCTCTAACCTTGCAAGGCGATGCCTTTGTTGGGAACTGGTAATCAAGAGAAAGTGCATTGCAAAGCTAAATTGATTCATTAAGTGGATGTGGCTTATTTATAAGTCTTATTTACAAGAAAAACCAATTGCTAAGTATAGTAACTAATCTAATTAAATCAGTTACAGTCAAAGTTGGCTAACTAACAATACCTAACAAAACTGATTAGGCAAAACTCAACAAATCCTCCCTTACACTGAACTTGCACATTGCAGTCCAGTTTATCCATGCAATTTAACTATCCCTAATCTACTCCTAAGGTTAGAGAAAGACTCCAAATTCCAGGGTTTTGTCATGATGTCAGCAAGCTAATCCTCTGACTTGCAAAAAACCAGATCAATGACTCCATCTTTGCTTAGATCCCTTAGAAAATGGAATCTGACAACAATATGCTCGCTTCTTCCATGAAGCATTGGGTTCTTTGATAGTTTAATTGTTGAACTGTAGTCACAAAAGACAGTAATAGGCTTCTGCTAAGCATGCCCAGGAGTCTCCAAGATTCTCTTTAACCATACACCTTGGCAAGCACAGGAAGCGGCAGCAATAAACTCTGCTTCTATGGTAGATAGAGTCACCACAGGTTGCTTCTTGGATGACCAGGATACTGCACCCGAGACAAACATGAAAACATAACCAGAAGTGCTCTTTCTGTCATCTAAATCTCCAGCATAGTCACTGTTAGAGTATGCAATTAGATTGCCCTATTTGCCTCTTCTGTACATGATGCCAAACTCCAAAGTACCTTTCAGATATCTCAGCAATCGTTTTGCAGCAATTAGGTGCAACTCTATAGGCTTCTCCATATATCTGCTAATCAGGCACACGACAAACATCAAATCTGACCTGGTAGCAGTGAGATACATCAAACTTCCAACCATCTTCTTGAAGTTTGTTGAATCTACTGTTTTGCCAACTTCATCCTTGGGCAACTTAGATCCAGGCACAAAAGGTTTAGTCACACTGTTACTCTTGTCCATGCCAAACCTTTCTACAACCTCCTTGGCATATTTTCTTTGGCAAATGAATATTCCTTCAACATTTTGAGCGACTTCTATGCCTAGGAAATATTTCATTTTGCCAAGGTTTGTCATATCAAATTCTCTCTTCATGGGTGCCTTGAATTCATCAAACATTTCTTTGTCATTTCTTGTGAAAATCAGGTCATCCACATAGAGACTCACCAGTGTTGCAACCGTCCCGTCCGGGCGCTGCGAAAATAGAAGGTAAAAACAGAAGGAGTCGCCACTAAAATTTTCATTGGGAAAATCTTAGAAAACCCAATTATTTAAAGGTAAACTGGTCTAAAAAAAGAGAGAGATGAGTCCGGGAGTCGGTTACGAGTATGGAAGGTATTAGCACCCCACATAACCCGTTTTAAAAAAACGGTACCTCAAGTTAATTGTGCAAAAACATTTTAATAACCTTTTGAATATTTATTTTACCCCAAAAATTATTTACAAGAAAGAATTATTTTTAATTTTTAATATTTTTAATATTTATTAATTTTTATATTTTTAAAATTTATTGTTTATAAAAACTAAATGAGGTTGAACATGGCACATGAGTCCACAGGATGACCTCAAATCTAAGGGACTGAACATGGCACCGTGTCCATAGAGCATCCCTAAAAATAGAAAAGTTTAATTATTTTGATTAATTATTTTAACATAAAAAGAGACAAAAAAAAGGAAAATTTAGTTTTGACTTGACAAGATGATTTATCTTGCTCCTACGTATTCCCGGGTGCGATGGGAAACTCAAAGCCACGTAGTTCTTTTGGAAAAAGATTTAATTGGTTGGTTTATTGATTTTAATTTTTTAATGGAAATTTGATTTCTTGTAAATGATTTGAAAATGGATTTATTTTGAAATTAATCCACTTATGCACAGGGCTCAAGATAGCGGTGCTATACGATAAACCCTTACAATTCATACGCCACTTGAGGATGAAAATTTATACATCAACGTCGTAGATTGTTGCGTGAATTCAAAAGATTTTATTTTATAAAATTGAATAAAATTTGTTAAAAAGAGTAAATTGAAAACATTTATTATTTTATACAAAAAGGAATTCACTCTTGCACAGGGTTAAAGATAGCGGAGCTATATGATGAACCCTTACAATTCATACAACACTTGAGGATGAAAAATCATACATCAACATTGTAGATTGTTGTGTGAACTCAAAAGATTCTCTCTTTTTATTTTTATAACTTTTTGTTTTTTTTATCCAAATGAAACACAACGTATCAGTAACTAAAAAAAAGAAGAAGACAAGCACATCCATCAGGCCATCAGGAACCAAAATATCCCCATAAGCCCAAATGCAATAAAAAAAAAGTTAAAAGCAAATGAAGAAAAAAAAAGAAAAAAAAAATAAATAGATGATTTTTTTTTGAAATAAAAGTACTTTCTCATTCTTAATACATCAGAACAACACAAAGTAAGTTACAGTGAGAGTGACAAACCAAGCAAAGAGACCACCTTGACCCTTCACCTGTACGAATGCCGGAGAGAGCAGCGGCTGGCCGGGACGACGGCTTCCGTCAAAGATCGTGGCTGGGTTGGAGGCAAGATGCGGTTAAGATGGTGGTCCCCGATCTGAACCTCGTGGCGGAGGTCGTGACGACAACGCCTTGCGACGGCAGCGGAGGAGAACGTCCGGCTTGTGGTGGCTTGTGCAGTGCAGATCGGACAAAGGTACGGCTTGGACGCAGCTTGGTGAAGGTCGAACTGCAGCAGCGAGCGTCTAGGACGGAGCGGTGGCGACGAGCGGATCTGGGTGGGCTGTAACAGTGAGGATCGAGGATCATACGGCGGCGGCGGCGGTAGCGGACTGGGGTGGAGCCTGGGACAGTTTTTCTTCCTCAGAGCTATGACCCGTATTCCCTCTTCTGTGCCATTGCTCCTGCTTTGTGTTTTTTTTTGTTGTTGTTTGTTTTTGGAAGATGAAACAGAAAATGGAGAGGAACCCGGCAAAGAAATCTTAGGTGTATTCTCGGTTGATTTTTTTTTCAACCCCCCCTCCTTGGCCACTGTCGAATGCCTAATTTATAGCACAAAAAAAAAATGAAGAAGATGACAAATCTTCTTGTTAGGCCAGCTGGTGTGGGTACAAATAGTGGGGAGCAAATCAGCCTTTTTAGTAAAAAAGTGAAAGAAAACAAAAAAAGGGAAATAAAACAAAATTAATCCATACTTGAAGGAGCAAAGTGAAAGGTAGCCCTTTTTTTCAAATTTTTTTACTTTTTTTTATTATTATTATTTTTTTATTCTGATGACAAATCAGAAAAAAAAAACAAAATTTTAGTTGGGCTTGGATAATGGGCCAACAAGCCATTTGTAACAATAAAATGAAAATGGGCTACACTAATTCTATAATGGGCCAAGAATAAAAAATCACTTTTTTTTATCGTTTTTGTTTGTTATTTTTTTCAAAATATTAATAAAAACAAACGGACAAAATTAGGTGTTCACAGCTGCCCCTCTTTACTTGTTTCTTATTAGATAGTAGGTGTAACCGTAGTTAACCAATTATCATTATAAGAAACGAGTAAAGACATGAACTCCAATTTTGGCCGAAGTTCACTGACAAGTAAAAGGATGCATAATTAAAAGAGCTTACGGAATGGATTGCCCATAGAAACTCGAATAGAAAGATAAAAAACTTGCGGATTCGTTTGTCCGCTGAAGCTTGAAAACTAAAGGATTAAAAGCTTGCAGAGTCGATTATCCACTGAAGCTTGAAAAGACAGGTAGAAAGCTTGCGGAGTTGGGTATCTGTCGAAGCTTGAAGTCAAAAGATCTTATGGGGTATGATACTTGCCAAATATAGAAAGCTTGCGGAGTCGGTTATCCGCTGAAGCCTGAAAAGAAAGGTTAAAAGCTTGCGGAGTCGGTTATCGGTTGAAGCTTGATGGAAAAGGTAAAAAGCTTGTGGAGTCGGTTATCCACTGAAGCTTGAGAAAAAGGTAAAAAGCTTGTGGAGTCGGTTATCCACTAAACTTGACAAAAGGTAAAATGCTTGTGGAGTCGGTTATCCACTGAAGCTTGACAGAAACCAAAAAGCATGCGAAGTCGGGTATCCGCTGAAGCTTGACAGAAAATGTAAAAAGCTTGTGGAGTCAGTTATCCACTGAAGCTTGACAAAAAGGTAAAAAGCTTGTGGTGTCGGTTATCCACTGAAGCTTGACAAAAGGTAAAAAGCTTGTGGAGTCGGTTATCCACTGAAGCTTGACAGAAACTAAAAAGCATGCGGAGTCGGGTATCCTCTGAAGGTTGACAAAAAGGTAAAAAGCTTGTGGAGTCGGTTATCCACTGAAGCTTGACGAAAGGTAAAAAGCTTGTGGAGTCGGTTATCCACTGAAGCTTGACAAACTAAAAAGCATGCGGAGTCGGGTATCCGTTGAAGCTTGACAGAAAATAAAAACATATGATGTCTATGAGCTTACGGGGCTTTGTGTCCACAAAAGATAAACAATTGCAATGCAATGAGATAATGCATGATACCAGAAATGTCCTATATGCTTGATGAAAACCTCAGATGATTTCAATGCAACACAAGGAAAGCCTGTAATACATTAATACTTCTTTTTTCTTTTTTCGTTATTATCCTTGACCCCTTAAAGCGTTGATCACAGACAAGTTCTGAGATGAACTAAAACAAGTCATATCTTCATGGAGAATAAGGTCAAGCACTTTTGAAAGGGTATGCTCCCTTTGCGATGATTGTCCCAATGCCTCCTGTCAGTAGACCACAATATCCTTTGTTGGGACACTATTTTGTCCTTTACGGCGTTTTGAGACTTTCAAAGAAATTCTAAATACTTTCAAAGACACCAATACATGTTTAACATTTCAGTATATACTTATCATGATGAATGCATGCACACATTTGACAAAAGTTAAAGAAGAGGGATAAGGGTAAAAAGAATTGGGAGTCAATGTCATTATATTTGGACCGAAAAGGAATACAAAGCAGATATTATAATGGAGTATGGAATTGCAAAAAAGGTTGTGGAGTGGAATCACATCTCCTCAAGTGACACCTCTTTCCATGACTAGTGTTAGTATCCCTCATACTATCTCGACTGCTTACTAATCAACATCTGAGAATGCTATCTGCCCTGGTCTTCATGCATCTAGCCCACTGATTGCCCCAGTTCATCGACTTGACGAAACTTCCATTGTTTATTTTATTTTTTGAACCCTAACTTTTGCCTAGACCGCCTTTTCAGGTTTTCAGCCTAGCGGGTTGCTCTAACTTTTGCATAGACTGTCTTTTCAGATTTTCAGCCTAACAGCTTTCCTTTTTTTTCATTTTTCATTTTTTTTTCTTTTCTTCTTCTTCTTGGGAAGTGCGTTCAAGCATAATACTTTTTGACTGCATCTGAGTTTACAGGGAGTGGAAGATCTTCCCCATCCATCCTAGTGAGAATTAAAGGTCCTCCCGAGAGGGCCTTTTTCACAACGTAAGGTCCTTCGTAGTTCGGAGTCCACTTCCCTCGGTGATCCTTTTGGATTGGTAGAATCTTTTTAAGCACCGGGTCACCCTCTCGAAACTGTCGCAGGCGTACCTTCTTCTCATAAGCCCTCATCAACCTTCTCTGGTACAATTGATCGTGACACAATGCCCCTAATCTCTTCTCTTCAATGAGGTTCAATTGGTCTAGTCGATCTTGGACCCACTCAGCTTCTTCCAATTTTGCTTCTCTCAGTACTCTTAATGAGGGGATCTCTACTTCAATCGGGAGCACTGCCTCCATCCCATAAACTAAAGAATACGGTGTTGCCCCTGTCGAGGTGTGAATAGAGGTACGATAGCCGTGTAAAGCAAAAGGTAACATCTCGTGCCAATCCTTATATGTCACCACCATCTTTTGGACAATCTTCTTGATATTTTTATTAGCGGCCTCAACTGCTCCGTTCATATTTGGGCGATACGGGGAGGAATTGTGATGCTTTATCTTGAAGTTTTCGCACATCTCTTTCGTCATATTGTTGTTCAAGTTAGTCGCATTATCAGTGATAATCTCACTTGGCAACCCATAACGACAAATTAATTCTCTTTTTACAAATTTGATGACGACATTCATGGTCACATTGGCATATGATGCAGCCTCAACCCACTTTGTGCAATAATCAATGGCAACAAGAATGAAGCGATGCCCATTCGAGGATTTTGGTTCGATTGGACCGATCACATCCATTCGCCACATTGATAATGGTCAGGGTGCCGTCATGACATTCAAGGTAGCTGGCGGCGCATGAACCCTATCAGATATATTTGACACTTATGGCACCTCTTCACATAATTAAAACAATCTGCCTCCATTGTCAACCAGTATTGGCCAGCCCTCAAGATTTTTCTTGCCATTGCATGCCCGCTCGCGTGTGTTCCAAAATATCCTTCATGGACCTCCTCAATTATCCGTTTAGCTTCTTTTGCGTCAACGCATCTCAACAACACCATGTCATGATTTCTTTTGTAGAGAATACCTCCATCTAAATAGAAACCCATTGCAAGTCTTCTTAGAGTTCTTTTGTCATTTTCTGAAACACCCGGAGGGTATTCCCTTCTTTGGATGAAGCATTTGATGTCATGGTACCACAGTTTTTGATCAGGCTCTTCCTTTATCACTTGACAATGTGCAGGATGATCACGACGTTCCAATTTGATGAGTGGTAAGTTCCTCTCGTTACTTACTTTGAACATCGAGGATAAGGTAGACAGCGCATCAGCTAATTGGTTATCTTCTCGGGGAATATGGTGGAATGTGACTTCATCAAACTACTCAATCAAACCTTTGATGTAATCATGGTACGAGATTAACTTGGCATCTCGGGTTTCCCATTCCCCTCTTAGCTGGTGGATGACTAATGCAGAGTCCACGTATACCTCTAGTATCCTTGCCTTTGACTCTATCGCTGCCAGGATCCCAAGCGCACAAGCTTCATATTCGGCTATATTGTTTGTACAATCAAAGCAAAGCCTTGCAGTGACAGAGAAATAATCATTTTCCGGTGAGATTAGTATTGCCCCGATTCCATGCCCTAATGCATTAGAAGCTCCATCAAATAACAAGGTCCATTTTTCTTTTTCTGGTGATTGTATGTGATCAAACAAAGCCATTATATCTTCATCTGGGAAATCGCATTGCATCGATCCATAATCTTCTACTGGATGATTGGCTAGATATTCTGCAAGAGCGCTACCTTTTACTGCTTTTTGGGTGCCATAGACAATATCGTATTCTGATAGCAGGACTTGCCAGCGAGCAATTCTTCCAGTCAGAGCAGGCTTATCAAAGATATACTTGATTGGATCCATTTTGGACACCAACCAGGTAGTGTAACACAACATGTAATGCCTCAAACGGCGGGCCGCCGAAGCCAAAGCACAGCAAGTGCGTTCCAGCAGTGAGTAGTTGGCTACACAACTGGTGAACTTCTTGCTTAGATAATAGATGGCATGTTCTTTTCTTCCTGACTCATCGTGTTGCCCCAGCACGTAACCCATAGATTCATCTAGCACAGTCAAATACATGATGAGAGGTCCTCCCGGCACTGGGGGAACCAAGACTGGAGACTCATGTAGGTATTTTTTGATCTTCTCAAAGGCTTTTTGACAATCTTCATTCCATGTTACAGCCTAATTTTTGCATAGCAATTTAAAGATTGGTTCACATGTCGCGGTTAGTTGGGAGATGAACCGGGCAATGTAGTTCAATCTTCCTAAAAACCCACGAACTTCCTTCTCCGTTCAAGGTGCTGGCATATCGATGATTGCTCGAACCTTTTCGGGATCAACCTCTATTCCTCTTTGACTAACATTGAACCCCAGCAACTTGCCTGACTTCACTCCAAAAGTGCATTTGGCTGGATTCAATCGGAGCCTAAACTTCCTTAACCACTCAAAAAGTTTTCGCAGATTATCAACACGGTCATCTTAGGATCTGGACTTGGCGATCATATCATATACATAAACTTCAATCTCTTTATGCATCATGTCATGGAACGAAGCCACCATAGCCCGCTGATATGTTGCCCCAGCATTTTTCAAGCCAAATGGCATAACTTTGTAGCAAAAGGTTCCCCATAAAGTGACAAATGTAGTTTTCTCCATATCTTCTGGTGCCATCTTGATCTGATTATATCCTGAGAACCCATCCATGAAAGATAATAATGCATGTTGGGCAGTATTATCTACAAGAACATCAATGTGAGGCAGAGGAAAATCATCTTTTGGGCTAGCTCTATTCAGATCTCGATAGTCGACACACATTTGAACCTTTCCATCTTTCTTGGGGACAGGAACGATGTTAGCAACCCATCGAGGGTACTTTACCACTTCTAGGAAACCCGCATCCAGCTGCTTCTTGACCTCCTCCTTGATCTTTAAAGACATTTCCGCTTTCATCCTTCATAGCTTCTGCTTTACTGGAGGACACTCCGGCTTTAATGGCAGTTTGTGTTCCGCTACACTGGGGTCTAACCCTAGCATGTCTTGGTACGACCATGCGAAAACATCTTTATAATCCATCAACAAACTGATCAAGATGCTTCGCTCATTTTCTTTCAGGGAAAGGCCAATCTTGACCTCTTTTTAATCATCTTCGGTTCCCAAATTGATTAGTTCACTCGGCTCTTCATGGGGTCGAATTTCCCTGGCTTCTTGTTATACCAACCTCAATAATTCAGGAGGAACTTCGCCATCATCATCAACAACCTCATCAGCATGATCAATAGGATAGTCAAAATTGTATGCTGAGTTATTAACACTATCTTTTTCAAGAGAGTCACTTTTAGGTCCGCATTTTGGTAGTCATCAGGGAAAGATGGATGAATAAAGGTTAAAGATGGGAAACTGCATTTATTGGTAAGGAACGATGAATAAAAGCGAGAGTAAAAAAAAAATAGGGATAAGAACATAAAGATATTGAATGCATGCATTTATTGATAAGTCATACTGAAACAGAAACAAGTAAGCCCATTACAACAAAAATACTAAAGCCTTGGGCAGAGCTAAAGGATAAACATTACAGAATTACTTTGAAAAAAAACTCTATGGTCCTGGGGAACTCAATGGCCTCCCAATTATTGAGCTCTGTATCCGGAATCATGGATACACCAGATTGACACCATGAGCGGCAGGATAATCATCTTCAATAGCTGCTGCTTGTTCCAAGAATACGAACCCCACACTCCGAAAGCTTTGTCGAATGTCACAGATGGGAACCCTTTCGGCCTCGTATTCACGATTTTCCAGCCGAGCCAACCTTTTTCTTTTCTTCTCTTCTATGACCCTCATCTTGTCGGCCTTAGTGGGTTTATATCCCAACCCAAACCTGTCCTTGTTCTCGGTGAGCATGAGGATATCAGTGACACCTTGGCTATTCTTCCCCAAACCGCTTCCAGGTCGGTATCCTCCTTCGAGCATAACCCTAGCCATCATAATGGACGCTTTAGATGACTGAGATTTCAAGGGTGGAACATCATCCCCAACATAAGTGGTATTGGCAATTTCAAGTGATTGGAAAGCGGTCTCGAGAGCTTCTTCGACAGCTTCAATGTAAGGGGTTGTTGATGGCTTACTCACTAACATATCCTCCTCTCCAGAAACAATTATCAACTTACTATCGACAATGAACTTCACTTTCTGGTACAATGTGGAAGGTACAACTCCAGACGAATGGATCCATGGTCGTCCTAGGAGACAACTGTAAGTTGGTGGGATGTCCATTACTTGGAAGAGTATTTCAAAGGTGCAAGGGCCAATCTGAATGGGCAATTCAATTTCTCCCATGACTTCCCTTCGGGTGCCATCGAAAGAGCTTACAATCATTGTGCTTGGCTTCATATGAGTTCCATCGAAAGGCAACTTTGTCAGTGTTGACTTTGGTATTACATTCAAAGAAAAACCATTATCAATGAGAACCCTAGCCATGACATGATCTCGACACTTCACAGAGATGTGTAACGCCTTGTTGTGCCCTATTCCTTCAGCTGGAATTTCATCATCAGTGAAAGTGATATAATTATCAGCAACGATGTTACCCACGATGTTATCAAGCTTATCAATTGTGATGTCATGAGGGACATGAGCTTGATTCAACACCTTCATCAGTACTCTCCTATGTGGCTCAGAATTCATCAACAAAGACAAAAGAGATATCCGAGCTGGAGTTTGATTCAATTGATCCACAACCTTGTATTCGCTTTGCTTGATGAACTTCAAGAATTCGCCAACTTCTTCATCAGATACCTCCTTTTTATTATCACCCTTTTGGTATCCTTTTCAGCCGGCATTCTGTCCACCTTCTCTTTCCCCTTGCGATCTTTTTCTTCCTTTTCTGTTCCCTCCCTTCGTAATACATCTGGAGTATAAATGCGACCACTCCTAGTCATTCCACCAATTCCCGAAATGTTGGTAACCACAGTGGTCCCGTTGGGAGGACTTTGTTGAACCTGCCTATCATATTTCCATGGTACCGATTTGGTGTCCTTTTAAGGGAAAGGACCTGGGACTCGGATGACAACTGGTGTTGGCCCACTCGAAACCGGCATAGGTTCCTTCTCAGTATAGTGTATCACCATTGGCTTTGGAGCGACTTGCTCAGGAACCGGTTGAGGATTAATCACAACAGTAAAAGGAGTTATCTTAACTGGAGTTGGGGAAATTGTAGATTCAACGACCATGTTAATGCCACACTCATTCGATTCACAACCATTTAGGATAATCTTCATATATATTAACTGTTGCACAACCTGTCGAAATTCTGCACAATCTTCAATTGAATGCCCCATATTCCCGTTGAAGTCACACCTTATCTCTTCATCAAGAATCTTCTCTTCAACAATTGAGGTTTTCACCAATTCGTGTTTTTGCATCTCCCTTTAAATAACTCTCATGGGAGTTCTGGCATCAACCACTTGGCTCTTAAGAGTAGGTTCCATAAAGCTATCAATGGCATTGACTCCCGAACCCCTATGATTTGGTATATGACCTTGTGCCCCATTCGGAGCATCTTTCTGAAAGCTCAACCACTTAGCATCAATAAGATCTTGTACCTTAAATTTGAAAGCCCTGCAGTTCTCAGTGGAATGACCTATTGCCTCCACATGATACTCACATTTAGCATTTGGGTCAAACCACTTCGGATAAGGAGGTCCCAATGGTTTCATTGGGATAAGAGTTAACACAGATTCACTTATAAGGCGATGCGATGGCTCAGTGTAGGTCATGGGTATCGGGTCAAAATGTACTGGCTTTCTTTCCGAGTTATACGGTGGTCTTGTTTGGCTGGTGTTTGGGTTTGGACTTAGGGGTTGAACAATTTGAGGTGACATGGTAAGGTGTGTTTGAGGTTGAGAGGGGTATGATGACCGATAATGAGCCTTCTGTTGAGGATTTGGAAATTGTGAGGTGGCAGCGATGTATGGCTGGTTGGCTTGGTGATATGGAGGTGGTTGGTAATATGGGGCGTATTGGGCTTGGAAGGCGAGTGTTTGGTTTGGTTTAAATTGGTTCGGTTTCTTTTGTTCAAAGGTTACTGCATGTGCTTCTCCTTCCTTCTTTTTCACAAACGGGACTTTCTTTGAGCCATTTGCTAATGAAGTCTCAGTGATTTTGCCAGTCCTCATTCCACTTTCGATTCTTTCACCGATAATGACCATGTCAGAAAAGTTCGATGACATGCTTCCAATCATTATATCATAGAAAGGCGACTGGAGTGTATCAATGAACATTGCCACAATTTCTTTCTCGACTAATGGAGGCTCTACCTGAGCAGCCAGTTCCCTCCATCGTTGTGCATACTCCTTGAAGGTCTGTGTCTCTCTTTGGCATATTTTGGAGTTGCATCCTATCGGGAGCCATGTCAATATTTTACTTGTATTGCTTCAGGAATGCATCTGCTAGATCTTTGAAAGATCGGACGTGGGCCTGTTCGAGATGCGTGTACCAATTTGAAGCTGCCCCGGTTAAACTGTCTTGGAAGAAGTGAATCAAGATCTTATCATCTTGAGCGTATGATGCCATCTTCCTTATATACATGGTCAAATGGTTTTTGGGACAAGTGATTCCCCGATATTTGTCGAAATCGGGTACCTTAAATTTTGGTGGAATTACAACATTTGGCACCAGGCAAAGCTCCGAGGCATCCCGAAGACCATAACTATTTACCCCTTCGATAGCCCGCAGTCTCTCTTCTAACACTTCCAACATTTCTTTAGATTGGGAATCCCCTCCCGACTGATTCACTGGAGTTTCACAATACATATTCTAGGGAAAGGGGTATGGCATGTAGGAGGATCCGAAGTTTGGCATCATTTGAGTCCCCTGGGGTCCATAATGTAGGGTGTATTGTGGATTTTTTGGATTGGCAGAAAGTGTCACTGTCGGGGTGTTACCATCTGTAGGGTTGACAGTTTGTGTTTGTGGCATCTTGACAGCATCGGTGGGGGATTGTGTCTGAGTAGTATGTTCAGAGTTTTGGATGCCATCTTGTGGGCTGGGGGCCGTTGGTGGAACAAATCCATGAGGTAAGCCGTATGGGGGATTGTTCGGATCAAACGAAAGATGAGTTTGGTTGCTTGGATAAATAGTGAGAGGCATCATGGCCCCTGGTTGGTTGAAGCCTTGAATAGGAATCTGAGCAAAAACGGGGGGAATGAGAGGTGTGGCCGGATGTCCTTCGTTCGAGGCTGGAGGGTTCTCCTCTGTGTTCTTTTCCTTCTACATTGCTTGTAGGATCTCCATCTTCTTAGTCATCTGATCCTTGATTTGACTCACTTCATCCCTGATCTCTTGGACTTCTTCTAGTTCATCCGCCATGGCTCTTCTCTGTGACCGAGTGCGATAAGGGTGACTTGGAGCAGTTGTTCAGAAAAGCCACACATTGTTTTAATCAACAAAAAAGTGAAAACAAAATGTTGGAAAAATGCAAAAAGCTTTTATGAAAATCACCTTTGGAGTTATTATTATTTTTTGAGTTAACACCTTATAACAGACAAGAGATGGTCCCTCCATTCCACACAGAGAGCATTGTGCTCATAAGATGGAATGGAGTTTACAACAAATCTAGGGGAGAAACAACTCTCCACAATAGATGTTGTCTCAAACACACTAGCAATTCTGAATTGAGACATCTCGTCCTACCCTTTGCGTAGGGGGAAGAATCCCATAAGGCAAAGATGTAGTGGACCACATACTAAAGGAAGACCATGCTCCGCGATCGGTGTCATCACAAGTCAAGTGCAAGAGTTGGATTGCGAAGGAATCATAGAAGCAAGAACTGATTTCATTAAAAAAAACTCCTCAAAGCAATACATAGAATTATGGAGGCAAGGACATATTTCATTAAAATCTCCTCAGAACAATACATAGATTGGGATTACATCGTAATTCTCGACATTGTTACAACATTTTCATCCTAAAGTCAATAGCTTAGGTCTCTTTCTTTTTAGCCCTCGAGCAAACCCTCCACACATTCGCATGAAATCATCCAACTCAGCCGGGAGACGAAGCATAGGGTCCGCACGAATTTGTTTTTCTACCTTTTCAAAGCGTTGGACAAAATTCGGAATACAATGGCTTAGCTCCAAATTCATGCTCATATATCTTTTTTTCATATGTCAATATCTATCCCTCGCTCTCGGGCCTCTTCTCTCTACCATTTCATGGCATTCATTACTTGAACCATTTGATCATGATAGTGTTTTGCTGAGGTCCACCCTAAATCGCACTGCTTCTTGATTTCGACTAATAGAATATTCAGCTCTTGGACCTTTTGTACCAATTCATCAGCCATCCTGTCTTGTGCACAAATTTGCTTTTGTAAGTTTGCATTGATTCCCCTTTGTCGATTGACTTCCACTTCCAATGACTTTCTCACATCTCCTTGATGAATGACTTCTTCTTCTAGTTGACGCTTTTCTTTTCTTAGTTGATGCCTCTCTGTTGTCAAGGACAATACTTTGCTTTCAAGATTCTGGATCCTAGTCATGACGCTCGGCGGGACCTTGTCTGTATTCTTCTGGACTCTTGAGGTTACGGAGATATCTGCACACAAATCTTTTAAATGTTCATTTTTCTTTGTTAACTTCTCACAACGCTTCTGACCAATGGCTATTTTCAACTCGGCATCTTGCTTTTGTTTTTCCATTTCCTTCATTTGTGCTTCAAGGACTTTCAGTTGTTCTGCCATTTGAGTTACCGAAGGGGAGTAATCTTCAGCTTTCGTACTTTTTGCAGGAATGTTGACGGGACCTTTCCTTGATTTTCTCCATGCTTCATACTCTAAGACAATGATTAGGATTGGTCGGCCCAATTGTGATCTCCCTGCCATCGTCACATTTTTCCATGAGTTTCTAACTTCTTTTGCCAACAACTTGGTATTCTCACCATCCTCGTATCGGAAATAGCATCCACCGAGTTGTTCTTCTCGTGGCACGGTTTGCGTCCAACAAAGTTGTCGTAAGGCTATGGCGGGTGTGTAGGATATGCACCCTCTCGGGTCCATCAAAGGAACATTTGGATAGTCACCACAACTATAAATGATATCTTGCCCCTGTTGACTTTCGTACCATGGGCATACCCACTTAAAAAGTCTCTTTCCACTTTGTCAATCTCACTATTCCATTCCTCTTCATTAAGCTGTCCTGTAGGGATGTTATTGTTAAGTCTCTAAAATGTCTGATGTGCATTTCCCTAAGTTTTGATGAGAACTAAACATTGGTTAATGATTTAATTAACCTTCATATTGGTTGCTAACCTGTCTATCGAGTGTGCAGATTAAATAAGAGAATCATTCGTTCAATAGTGTAGTGATAAAAACTCACATCCAACACATAAGTGTTTAAAACAAACGTCCAGCACTGTAGTGATTGAAGCGTGCGTCCAAAATACAAGAGATAGAAACTTGCGTCCACTAAAATAATGAAAGCCAGCGTCTACTAAAAGTATCAGAAGGCCGCGTCTACTAAAAGTATTAGAAGGCCGCGTCTACTTAAGGTATCAGAAGCGCGTCTACTAAAGGTATCAGAAGCGTGTCTACTAAAGATATCAGAAGTGCGTCTACTGAAGGTATCATAAGTGCGTCTACTTAAGGAATCAGAAAGGCTCATCCAATGACGTGGTATATGGAGCTCGTCCATTAAGGAATCAGATGGAGCTCGTCCATTAAGGAATCATAATAGCTCGTCTATTAAGGTATCAGAATGGCTCGTCCAATAAAGTGGCATATGGAGCTCGTCCACTAGAGTAACAGAGACTCTCGTCCACTAGAGTAACAGAGACTCTCGTCCACTAGAGTAACAGAGACTCTCATCCACTAAAGTAACAGAGGCTCTCGTCCACTAAAGTAACAGAGGCTCTCGTCCACCAGAGTAACAAAAAGTGCTCGTCCACTAAAGGTGACAGAAGCGCTCGTCCACTAGTCTTTGGACTTGTTGAGTCCTTAATATGGATCTCGTCTACTAGCTCGAATGAGAAATCTTAAATGGCTAGATAGACGCGATTATTTTCAAGATGGAAGCACTTATCTTATGAACGCGAATTCTCTAGTGATTATCGGAATCGTATTTCAAAAGCCAGAAAGAGACTTGAAGCCTTCTCTCCTACTCAGTTTCACGATTATCAAGAAAAATCAGAAGACTACTCTCTCAAGCAACCTTGGATAATCAGAACCAAGGACCAGTTAAAAGAATGCTTCCAACATGCTTTATTCCCTAGAACCTCTGGTCCTTACACAAAAAGGGGAGTGTACTCAGCAAAGTACAAAAATCTCTCTGCTCAACTCTGATATGGCTGTATCTTGATGCATAAAGCCATGATCCTTCATGTTAGAGTACAACCAACGTTCCTATTGCATTAATGGCTGCCCAGAACGACTCTATTGCATTAATGGGTGCTCAGAACGACTCTATTTCATTTAATGAAGTTCTTCTTGAAGCCAACATCTGAGGTAATGTCTCTAAAGGATCCTAAATGCTTGAAGACCATAAATCCAGAAGTCATTGAAGATGAAGAAGAATAATATACATGCTGCATTAAAGAAGCCATTACTCTGCTCATTAATTCTTTCATTCTTTCATTCTGTATTCTTCAATCATTTGAAGTTATTACGCAGACTTTCCTAAGCTTCACATTTAAACCACTCTGAGTGTTAGTGAAAGATCTGCTTGTGAGAACTTGTATTTATTACAAACCCAATCTCTCAAACAAACCTGAGTGAGCCTGAAGAGGCTAGGTGATCAAACAATACTTGTCTTGAGCCTGAAGAGGCTAGGTGTGCAAATAATACTTGTCTTTGAGCCTGAAGAGGCTAGGTGTGCAAATAATACTTGAGTCTGTAACCTAATCAGTTATAGTGGATAAATCTTGGTGTTGCCAAGGACTGGATGTAGCTCTTTGCTTTGAAGAGTGAACCAGGATAAATCACTGTGTCAATCTCTCTTTCATAAACACTTTAATTGCTTTAGTTTTTCTTGAGTCTATCAGTAGTGTATTTGCAAAAGTCACCCGTCCATCCTGTATTCTTCCACTCATCAAATCTAGCTTTCTGTTTGTGAAAAGATTGCAACTTTGCTTAAATTCTGATAAACATAATTCAACCCCCCTTCTTGTGTTTATAGTCGTCTATTTCAGTTGGTATCAGAGCTCAGCCTCTGGGTTGAGCATCTAACAGTGTAGAGGTAAAAGGTCCTGAAGAATAGACATGACGACTGGAGCTAGTTCAAGTGAAAGTCATCAGACTGAAGGAGCTTCCCTAACCAGACCTCCTTACTTCAATGGAGGAAATTACAACTATTAGAAAGATAGATTTCAATGGTTCATTCTATCCACAAACTCTGATCTTTGGGATGTCATCACGGATGGTCCGTTCATTCCCAAGAATGATGATAACACTGACAAACCAAAAGCTTAGTGGACTGCTGCAGAAAAATCTAAATGGGAGCTGAACCACAAAGCCAGATACAACATCATTTGTGCTCTTAGTCCGGAGGAGTTTGAGAAGGTATGTGCCTGTGACTCTGCAAAAGAAATATGGGACACCTTACCTATCACACATGAAGGAACAGCAAAGGTCAAAGAGTCAAAGATTGCCATACTTGTTAGAAAGTATGAACTGTTCATCATGGAGGAAGGAGAATCTGTTGCTCAGATGATAGGAAGATTTCAAACTATCATCAACAGTTTAAAATCTCTTGGTAAAGTCTATACCAATGCTGAGAAGGTTGGTAAGATTCTGAGAAGTCTACCTAAACAGTAGAGACATTTGGTCACTGCTATCTCCCAAGCCAAGGATCTCACTACCTTGACTATGGATGAACTTCTTGGAACACTCACTGTTCATGAGCAAGAACTTGGAGATGAAGCTGCACCAAAGAAGGGCAAGTCAATTGCTTTGAAAGCTGATCAAAAGTCAGCAAAAGGTTCCAAGGCTCTGAAGGTAGATGAGTCATCCAGTGATGCTGACCAATCAGAACTCGAGGATTCTGAGAGTAATGAAGAATTGTCTCTCCTGACCAGGAAGATAAAGCTTCTCCTACAGAAAAAGAAGTTCAAGAGGGATAGGCCATTCAGAAGGTCCAACAAGGACAAGAACTTCAAAGAATCCACCTCAACAAACAAGAGTCCAATTGTTTGCTATGAGTGCAAAAAGTCCGGCCACTTTAAGGCTGAATGTCCTCAACTCAAGAAGGCCCCTTTTAAAAAATTCTTCAAGAAGAAGAAGAAAGGAATGATGGCTACTTGGGAGGATCTGGAGTCAACATCTTCTGATGAAGAAACAGAGGAAGAAGCCAATCTTTGTTTGATGGCCAACACTGAATCAGACTCTGATGATGAGGTACATCCTGACTATGAGGAATTACTTGATGCTTATGAGGAGTTGTTGGATGATCAGCCTCTGGTTAACTAGTTTTATAACTAGTAAGACCATGGCTTTTGCACCAATTACTCGAGTTTCAATATCGTTTTAGCCCAAATTTGGATTTAATTGTCCTCAAGCAACATTTTGAGTTTCTTAAGTAGTTTAGGGCATTTTAGTTAATTTTTGAGTCAAATAAAGCATTCACTACTATTTAGTATTTTCAGGTTGAAAGGGAAGCACTTGGAGTCAAGGGAATGGAGAAAGCAGTGGAAAATGCAATCCTAGAAGTTTCGCCTCGCGAGAAGCTACTCGCCTAGCGAGCCTGAGGACCAGCCTGAGCAGCAGCAGTCACCATTTCTGTCTCGCCTCGCGAATCACTATCTCGCCACGCGAGCCTGAAGGCCTGATTATGCCAGAGAATGTCACCCTTTCGGTCTCGCCCCGCGAATCATCATCTCGCCTCGCGAGAACTCAATTTTGAACTCGCACCACTGTTAATATTCGCCTCGCGAGAGGCTACTCGCCTCGCGAGTGGGCGCAGATTCTGAAGGTTATAAATTGCTGTTTTAGGGCAGATTGCAGGGAACTGCTTCTTTTCTTTTTAGATTGAACGGCTGCGAATTAGTTCCTAGGGTTTTTATGTTGTATTTGATGGAGAACTAATTCCCTTGGATTGATCTGCTGTAATCGGTTTCCATTGCCACTTGAGGTTCTGTAATTCCCAAACTTATTGCTATTCTCTTTCAATATTGTTCTATATGTTCTGTTTTCTTAATTCAGGATTGTATAGAATATGTATTGATTTGTTTCGATGATTTTATGTTCCTATACTTAATCACGTTTGCTTAATTCGCGTGTGTTCAATCGTGTTTTCTTAATTCACGAGGGCTTCACCCCGTTCGCTTAATTCGGGAATTAGGAACATATATCTCGTAGTGTCAATTTCGCTTGTTAATTGCTGCTACAATCGAAAAGAGATTAGAATCCGCTTAGGGCGTGGAATTATATGAATCAATGATAGTGGGAAACCGAAAATAGTAGATTAATCATTTTTATCTTATTGATAATCATTTAGTTTGCACTGTTTTTCTTAACTGTTTTCTTAATTGAATTTCAAATCCAACCCCCCCCCCCACCCCCCCAAAAAAAAAACTGATTTTGCTGTTAATAACAATCCAAGAGTCCTTGTGAGACGATACTCGAGTTGTCGCGCCCTAACTACAATTTTTGTAAACCGTTCGCTTTTTGACACATGTGCGACAGCATGTCAAAATTGACGCCATTGTCGGGGACTCTTGTTGTTATTTTCGTATATTTTCTTTTTTTCCCTTTTTTTTTGGTTCTCTGCTGAATTAGTTTTGGCTACTAGGTCTGGTTGTTCTGAGCCTATATGTTTACATCATATTGATGATTATTGCACATTGTGATTGTTGTGAATCTTAGTACTTCCCATGGATAATTACATGCATGGTTATATGCCTAATGTTGATTATGAGCCACCATGCATATATTATCCTAACTTTGCTGGAGGTTATGAGTTTAGTAGTGATTTTGGCATGTTTGGAGTGAATGATTATTCTAGCCAACATAGTGGAGGACAGGGCATCTTGGATGAGATAGCTTCTTTGGTGCATCAAATGACAATACGCCAGCATCAATATCTGCTTGACCCTACACTACTCCAACTTAGTCTGGAGGAATTGGTGCAACGAATGACAGAACACAATCTTGAATTCCAATAGAGGACAGAAGCTCGTTTTCAGAAGTTGGCCACTCAAATTGGTCACATTGCCTCCACCTTGGCTACACTGCAAACTCAACATCTCCTTGAAGAACATATAGATTCACAAATAGTTGTTCTTGACAATACTTCTTTTGAGCATGATTTTGATAATAATGTCAAGAACACTATTATTGATGAACCGTGTGTTTAATTTTCAGACATTCAAGCCTTTTCTGATTCTGTTTATTGTAATATATGTGTTGATTATACTAACAATAACCTTTGTGTGGTGCGTGCTGAGATTTCTGCATGTATAGCAGGTGATGGATTTGTTAGTGCAGTGAGTGAAAATCGTGCAGAAGTTGAAGCAGCACCAGAGATCCTCTCTACCTGTTTGCCACCTCCCACTGTGGAACAACCAACGATGGAGTTCAAGCCTTTGCCTGAGAGACTGGATTTTGCATCCTTGAATATGAAGGCACTATGGCCAGTCCAAGAGGTTGAATCCCATCTTTATTGGGAGGACTTTGTTGACAAGGAGGTCATCTTTGACCCAAGAGGGAGTGAGAAGTCCGCCGCACTTGGCGAGGTCACCATGATTGTCAAGTGCTCACTTCCATATCAAGGCTGCAAGTTATGGGACCATGGAATAAGCTTCCGCCCTTTGTCTATCACTTGGGCCTTATGCTACAAGCAATGGGATCCAGGCGGAAGCCCCTCAATGAGTTTTCTTAACCCTTCTCCTTAGTTTATTTTCATTTTCTTGTTAGTTTGTGTTTTTCTTTTCCTTCATTTGTTTTTGAATTTAGCTCTTGAATAATTTGAGAAGATCAAGAGTATGTGTGTGAGTCTTGTGTCGGTGAGCTTGTTGGATTTTAATCAAATTTTGCATAGATGGATTGCATGATATATGTTGATTTTTGATGATTCCCCCCTAGGTTTTGAAAATTGAAAAATTGATCCCCATGTGAAAAATTGAAAATTGAACTTTGAGATATTCTATCGTGATTGCATGATTTATGATAAGTTTGTGGTGAAGGGATGCAAACACTAGGGATTGAATCTCGGTCAAGCAATTTGCGAAAAATGTCCAGGTGAGGATTTGAGCCTCCAACATGTTTTTAATTGTGAATCACTTTCAAGTTGCACTTTCCCGAATTTGCTTGAATCTCTTCATGGTTTGCATGCTTATGTGCTTGCATCAAATGATTTAGGCAATTTTCTTTGAATTAAATACTTGGCCTAAAAGAACCATCCCTAATGCATGTTACCTAGTTAGCCACATTGAGCCTAATTAGCCTATTGCTTCTTGATGACCCTATATTATAAGCCGAAATCTGGAAAAACCATGTAACCAAATCTTAGGATTAGGAGAGCATGGAAGCTTAGCAAGACAAGGGTTGTAAGAAACTAAGTTTGGGGTGGCTGCAAGGTTGATATGTCATTCTGGGTTGATAAAAAGAAAAAAAAAATGAAGGTTGGAGCCAACGGCAAAAAGGAAAAAAAAAGAAGAAAAAAAAGAGAAAAGAACAAGATGTAAAAAAAAAGGGGTATTGGAAGAAAAAGGTTGTAGTCACCCAAAGCAAAAAGAAAAATGGAAAAAGGAACCTGAGTGGAAGTTCAATGTATCAAAATGCCCATGCTCTCTTAGTTCCTAGGGACTTAAGCCTAGTACCTTTGAATATCCTACCTTTAGCCAGACCCCATTACAACCTTTAAAAGACCTTTTGATGTTGCATGCATGTTTGCGTGGGAACTTAGTTTGAGATGAAAATCAAATTCATGGGAAGTGCTCTTGAAATGTGAAAATGAGTGAAAAGTTGATAGCCTTAACAAATTGAGCAAATGAGTGAAATATTACATGCCCTTGTTAGAAGGCGATTGTTTGAAATTGGTGATCTCCCTTTTGTGTGTAACTTGGATCCTCAACTTAGATTACTAATTGCATGAATGATAGAATTCCTAATTGTTTAAAGTAAATGAATGTGGGGATTGCATTGTTGAAAAGGGTGAAAACATTGAAGAAAAATTGTTTTGTTGAAATTGTATGAAGTTTGTGAGAAATTGGTTGAATCGTTTAAGCTTGCCAAGTTTGAGTCTTTTTGAGTTTTAGTTTGCTTGGGGACAAGCAAGGTTTAAGTTTGGGGTATTTTGATCAGCCTCTGGTTAACTAGTTTTATAACTAGTAAGACCATGGTTTTTGCACCAATTACTCGAGTTTCAATCTCGTTTTAGCCCAAATTTGGATTTAATTGTCCTCAAGTAACATTTTGAGTTTCTTAAGTAGTTTAGGGCATTTTAGTTAATTTTTGTGTCAAATAAAGCATTCTCTGCTATTTCATATTTTCAGGTTGAAAGGGAAGCACTTGGAGTCAAGGGAATGGAGAAAGCAGTGGAAAATGCAATCCTGGAAGTTTCGCCTCGCGAGAAGCTATTCGCCTCGCGAGCCTGAGGACCAGCCTGAGCAGCCGCAGTCACCCTTTCTGTCTCACCTCGGGAATCACTATCTCGCCACGCGAGCCTGAAGGACTGACTGTTCCAGAGAATGTCACCCTTTCGGTCTCGCCCCGCGAATCATCATCTCGCCTCGCGAGAACTCAATTTTGAACTCGCGCCACTGTTAATATTCGCCTCGCGAGAGGGCGCAGATTCTGAAGGTTATAAATTGCTGTTTTAGGGCAGATTGCAGGGAACTGCTTCTTTTCTTTTTAGATTGAACGACTGCGAATTAGTTCCTAGGGTCTTTATGTTGTATTTGATGGAGAACTAATTCCCTTGGATTGATCTGCTGTAATCGGTTTCCATTGCCACTTGAGGTTCTGTAATTCCCAAACTTATTGCTATTCTCTTTCAATATTGTTCTATATGTCCTGTTTGCTTAATTCAGGATTGTATAGAATATGTATTGATTTGTTTTGATGATTTTATGTTCCTATACTTAATCATGTTTTCTTAATTCACGTGTGTTCAATCGTGTTTGCTTAATTCACGAGGGCTTCACCCCGTTTGCCTAATTCGGGAATTAGGAACATATATCTCGTAGTCTCAATTTCGCTTGTTAATTGCTGCTACAATCGAAAAGAGATTAGAATCCGCTTAGGGCATGAAATTATATGAATCAATGATAGTGGGAAACCGAAAACAGTAGATTAATCGTTTTTAGCTTATTGATAATCATTTAGTTTGCATTGTTTTTCTTAACTGTTTTCTTAATTGAATTTCAAATCCAACCCCCCCCCCCACAAAAAAAAAAAAAAAAACTGATTTTGCTGTTAATAACAATCCAAGAGTCCTTGTCAGACGATACTCGAGTTGTCGTGCCCTAACTACAGTTTTTGTAAACCGCTCGCTTTTTGACACGTGTGCGACAGCGTGTCAAAATTGGTGCCGTTGCCGGGGACTCTTGTTGTTATTTTCGCATATCACGGTCAGGTCGTGATCGCTTCTGTCCATGGTTGCTGATCTGTCACGGTCATGACCTTCATCACGGCTAGGCCGTGATCAATTCTAACTTCCTGGGTCTCCTCATCACGCCTGTGATGGGTGTCACGGCTGGGTCGTGATGCTTTCTGACTTTCACGGGTAGCTCGTCACGGCCGTGACCAGTGTCACGGCCTGGGCGTGATGGCTTCTGCTTCAGGTGTCCTTCCCTTTTTGCTCTTTTTATTAACCTGAAAACGTGAAATAGCAGTAAATGCTTTATTTGACTCAAAATCAACTAAAATGTCCTAAAACTACTTAAGAAACTCAAAATGTTACTTGAGGACAATTAAATCCAAATTCGGGCGAAAACGAGATTAAACTCGAATAAAACTATGGTCTTACTAGTTATAAAACTAGATGAGCCAGAGGCTGATCAAAATGCCCCAAACTTAAACTTTGCTTGTCCCCAAGTAAACTAAAACTCTAAAAGACTCGAACTTGGCAAGCTTAAAGGATTCAATCAATTTCGCACAAATTTCATGCAATTCTAACAAAACAATTTTTCCTCAATGTTTTCCCCCTTTGCAACAATGAAATCCCCACATTCATTTACTTTAAACAATTGAGAATTCCATCATTCATGCAATCAGTAATCTGAGTTGAGGATCCAAGTTACACACAAAAGGGAGATGACCAATTTCAAACAATTGCCTTCTCACAATAGCATGTAATATTTCACTCATTCACTCAATTTGTCTAGGCTATCAACTTTTCACTCAATTTCACATTTCAAAAGCACTTCCCATGAATTTGATTTTCATCTCAAAAGGGTTTCCACGAGAACATGAATGCAACATCAAAAGGTCTTTTAAAGGTTGTAATGGGGCCTGGCTAAAGGTAGGATATTCAAAGGTACTAGGCTTAAGTCCCTAGGAACTAAGAGAACATGAGAATTTTGACACATTGAACTCCCACTCAAATTCCTTTTTCCATTTTTCTTTTTGCTTTGGGTGACTACAGCCTTTTCCTTCAAACACCCTTTTTTTTCTTTGACATTTTGTTCTTTTCTTCTTCTTTTTTTTTTCTTTTTCCTTTGCCTTTGGCTCCAACCTTTATTTTTATTTTTCTCAACCCAGAATGACATATTAGACCTTGTAGCCACCCCAAACTTACTTTCTTGCAACCCTTCTCTTGCTAAGCTTCCATGCTCTCCTAATCCTAAGATCGGGTTAACATGATTTTTTTCCATATTTTCGGCTTATAACATAAGGTCATCAAGAAACAATAGGCTTATTAGGCTCAATGTGGCTAACTAGGGAACATGCATTAAGGATGGTTCTTTTAGGCCAAGTAGTTATTTCAAAGAAAATTGCCTAAATCATTTGATGCAACACATAAGCATGCAAACCATGAAGAGATTCAAGCAAATTCGGGAAAGTGCAACTTAAAAGTGATTCCCACAATTAAAAACATGTTGGAGGCTCAAATCCTCACCTGGACATTTTTCGCAAATTGTTTGACCGAGATTCAATCCTTAGTGTGTGTATCCCTTCACCCCAAACTTATCATAGATCATGCAATCACAATAGAATATCTCAAGGTTCAATTTTCAATTTTTCACATGGGGATCAATTTTTCAATTCTCAAAACCTAGGGGGAAATCATCACAGTCAACACATATCATGCAATCCATATATGCAAAATTTGATTAGAATCCAACAAGCTTACTGACGCAAGACTCACACAAACGACTCAAAGCAACACAAACAAACAAAACAATTGGTTCCCTCCCCCACACTTAAGACATACATTGTCCTCAATGAAAGAACATAAATATAAAATAAGAGTGAGGGAAAGGAGAAGGTGCTCCCTGATCAAGTTGTAGTGTAGGTGGGCTCTCCCAAGGAGAGCTCTTCAACAGTTGAATCTTCAGGCACTGAGCTCTCATGGAATAGCTTCAAGCGCTGCCCATTAACCTTAAAAGCCTTGTTGCTACCTGCACTTTTTATTTCTACCGTACCATAAGGGAAAACATTAGTAACAACAAATGGGCCAATCCACTTGGATCGAAGTTTCCCAGTCATCACTTTCAGGCGGGAGTTAAACAATAAAACCTCTTGGCCCAAAGAGAATTCCTTCCTAGAAATCATCTTATCATGGAAGTGCTTAGTTTTCTCTTTGTAAATTCGAGAGCTTTCATAGGCTTCCAACCTAAGCTCTTCCTCAATGCCCTTTTTGCATTTCCAAATTAGAAAATAAGCTCGTGCTCAATCTGAGAGAAACAACAACCTTCAGCCCAATCCTTCCTTTTGCATTTTCCAAGTCTATTTATCGCCTGTTGAGATCTCACCATTAGTTTGGGGTGTATGAGACCCTCAACTCCATACTTCCGGGTAAAGCGCATCTCCTAATGATAGCACGAGGATCAACCTGCCAAAAATTTCCATAGATATGGGTCATCCCAAACATAATATTTGACATCACTCTTGAGTTTGTGAATCTGTGACCTAGTTGCACCTGTCGGAAAAACACCAGCAACAAGATAGTTAACAATATCATCAAACCAAGGAGTTACCCCATGTAACTGTAAAAGCTGCTCATCAGGAAAGTCATCCTGAATGGGAGAAGGATCCTCATCCCTCTCTAGTCTGCTCAAGTGATCAACCACTAAATTCTCAGCTCCACTCTTGTCTTTAATCTCCACATTAAACTCTTGGAGCAACAACATCCACCGAATCAATCTCGGTTTTGCCTCTGGTTTCTTCAGCAAGTAATTTAAAGCTGCATGGTTAGTGAAAACAACAACCTTGGAACCTTGCAAATATGATCTAAATTTATCAAGAGCAAAAACAATGGCTAGAAGTTCATTTTCAGTAGTGGTGTAATTAGCCTGTGCGGCATCTAAAGTCCTAGAAGCATAGTAAATCACATGGGCAGCCTTGCCCACCCTTTGTGTAAGGATCGCCCCCACGGCATAGTTAGAGGCATCACACATAATCTCAAAAGGGAGGGTCTAGTCAGGAGACTGGATGATGGGAGTGGAGGTCAATGCCTTCTTCAAGAAATCAAACGCCTTCTTGCAGCTGTCATCAAAGTTGAAAATGGCATCATTTTTCAACAAGTTTGAAAGAGGAAGAGCTATCTTGCTGAAATCCTTTATGAAGCGTCTGTAAAAACCTGCATGACCAAGAAAAGAGCGAATCTCGTGAACGCAAGATGGGTAAGGCAGTGTAGAAATCACCTCAATCTTAGAAGGATCTACTGAAATACCCTTTTCAGAAATAATATGCCCCAAAACAATCCCCTGTTCAACCATAAAATGGCATTTTTCATAATTTAAAACAAGGTCAGTTTCAATGCATCTTTCCAAAACCAGATTCAAACTATTCAAGCATGCATCAAATGAGGAACCATAAACAGTAAAATCATCCATGAACACTTCCATAAAATTCTCAATATATTCAGTGAAAATACTAATCATGCATCTCTGGAATGTGTCAGGAGCATTGCAGAGACCAAATGGAATCCTCCTGTAAGCAAAAGTGTCGAAGGGGCACGTGAAGGTTGTCTTTTCTTGATCCTCTGGTGCAATGTGGATCTGGAAGTAACCTGAAAAACCATCAAGAAAACAGTAGTGTGATTTACTAGCTAGCCGTTCAAGCATCTGATTGATGAACGGCAAAGGAAAGTGTTCCTTTCTAGTAGCCTGGTTCAACCTCCTGTAATCAATGCAAACTCTCCAGCTATTCTGAACTCTAGTGGGAACAAGTTCATTGTTTTCATTTTTTACCACTGTGAGTCCAGATTTCTTAGGTAAAACTTGCACTGGGCTCACCCAATTACTGTCAGAGATAGGGTATATGATATCTGCATGCAATAGTTTTGCTACCTCCTTCTTCACAACATCAAGGATCAAGGGGTTAAGCCGCCTTTGGGGCTGCCTAACTGGTTTAGCCCTGTCCTCCAACAAAATCCTATGCATACACCTGGACGGGCTAATACCTGGTATGTCATCCAAGGTCCACCCAATCGCCTTCTTATGCTTCTTCAAAACCTCCAAGAGCTTAGTTTCTTGATCAGAATCAAGGTTAGAGGAAATTATAACCGGAAGCTTTTGATTCCTCTCTAAATAGGCATATTTCAGATTCTTAGGAAGTGGCTTAAGCTCTAAGGAGGGTGGCTGCTCAGTGGATGGTATGTTTGGGGCAGCCGTGTTGTCAAAAATTTCAGCTGAAGAAACAGCTTCATCTACACTGTCACCCTGCAAGGCAGCATCAATCTCATCACAAACAGCACAAGGGTCAGTGTTAGTACAATCAGCACATGAATAAACATCATCAAAACCAGAAATAGATGGAAAATCAGCAACCAAGTCATCATAAGTGTCATCAACAATTTCAGAGAGCAACTCTATTTGAAAAACAGAATGCTCTTCCAATGGATGCTTCATAGCATCGAAAATGTGAATTTTGCAACGATGTCACCAAACTCCATGGTCATGGTTCCATCGTCAACATCAATCTTTGTCTTCGCCGTTTTCATGAACGGTTTGCCCAGAATGATTGGTGATCTGCTTGAATTTGTTTCCCCTGCCATGTCCAGGATGTAAAAATCAGCAGGGAAAATCAAGTCATTGACTTGAACAAGCACATCTTCCACTACTCCAATGGGGCGAGCATTGGTCCTGTTTGCCAACCGAATAGTAGGCATGACATTAATAGAAGCTCCTAAATCCAACATGCAATTGTCGAATTTAGTATCCCCAATAGTGCATGGAATAGCAAAAGTTCTCGGATCCTTGCATTTATGTGGCATTGCCTAAGTGAGGGCCGAAACAGTAACCTTTTCAGGTGCAGGCTTAGGTTGAATGAGGGCTGAAACATTTCGCCCCAAATTGACTCTCTCATTACCCTTCAACCTTCTCTTGTGTGTGCACAAATCCTTCAGAAACTTTGCATATTTCGGAACCTTCTTAATCACATCAAGGAGCGGAATGTTTACCGCTACTTTTCTGAATACATCCAGGATCTCTCTCTCCTTGTCTTCCGCGGCAACGGCACCAATTTTGACACGCTGTCGCACACGGGTCAAAAAGAACGAGTGGTTTAAAAACTGCAGCTAGGGCGCAACAACTCGAGTATCATCTCTCAAGGACTCTTTAAGGGAAGGGAATTGGTGGCACATACTCCTTTTCGGCCTCAACAACAACAGGAGGTTCAGGTGTTACCTCAACAGCTCTTTCATTTTTTTCAGGGGCTGGTTCTGCAATCTTCCCGGATCTCAAAGTGATTGCACTCACATTAGGATTAGGGACATTAGGATTCACCACCGTTTGTGCAGGTAGTTGGCTCGATCCCTGAGCTTGCTGCATGGCATTCATCGAAGTGGCAAGGTGTCCAATCTGCGTCTGCAAAGCATGAATACTAGAATCCATTCGCTGCTGAAACTGGAGATTTTGTGCAGCCATTTACTTGACAAGGTCCTCTAGTGAAGGTCCGGAAGGTGCAGAGGTGGTCACTTGGGGAGAATTATGTGGTGGTGCCAGTGGTAACATCATTTGTTGCTGTTGTGCATATGAGTTTCCATACCGAAGGTTCGGATGGTTCCTCCAGTTGGGGTGGTACTTATTAGTGGAAAGGTCGGGAATGTTGTACCGGTTCTGATTGTTGCCCTGATTGTAAAGATTGGCTGCATATGCTTGAGGTAAATCAGTGACTGACTCATCCTTCAGAATGGGGCATGAATCGGTCAGGTGTTCAGGAGAAGTACAGATAGCACACAACCTTGCTGTTTGAACTTTATCCATTGCCAACTGCTTCACTAAAGAAGTAAGCTCATCAAGTCTGGTTTCAAGGGCTTTGTTGGAGGGAGAAACATGGACCTCATTCACACCCCTTGCTTCGACAGAATTGCTTCTAGTTGTGAACTGCTGGGAGTTGAGTGACATGTTCTCAATCAATGACTTGGCAGCAGCTGGAGTCTTATCAACAAGTGCTCCCCCACTAGCAGCATCCAAAATGTTTCTATCCATTGGTAGCAATCCCTCATAAAAGTATTGAATAAGCAGCTGCTCGGAAATCTGGTGTTGAGGACAACTGGATACCAACTTCTTGAATCTCTCCCAGTACTCAGCCAATGATTCATTACCCTGTCTAATACCACATATCTCCTTCCTGATTGATGTAGCTCTGGAGGCAGGGAAGTATCTCTCTAGGAAGACCTTCTTCAAATCATTCTAGGTTGTAACAGAATTTGGTTCAAGGTAATACAACCAGTCCTTCGCAGCACCTTGAAGTGAGAAAGGGAAGGCTCTCAACTTGATATGGTCTTCAGTTATTCCTTCAGGTCTCAAAGGTGTAAAGCAAACAACCTGGAATTCCTTCAGATGCTTATGTGGATCCTCACCTGCAAGACCACTAAACCTTGGCAACAAGTGTATTAAACCAGATTTCAATTCAAAAGGAGCAACGACATCAGCATATTCAATACACAAACCATTATAATTAACATCAGGGGCAGCAAGCTGTCTTAATGTTCTTTGATCAGCCATTTTATCAAAAGCAGGTGCAGAATCAGAATCACTACTGGTTGGTGAACTAGTGCTAGCCTGAATTGCACTACGGCGTGTGTGCAAAGTTCTTTCAATTTCAGGATCGAAATCAAACAAGTCAGAACAACCAGACCTAGTAGCCAGAACTAACTCAAAAATTAATCAGCAAATCCATTAATAACAACAAGAGTCCCCGGCAACGGCGCCAATTTTGACACGCTGTCGCACACGGGTCAAAAAGAAAGAGTGGATTAAAAATTGCAGCTAGGGCGCGACAACTCGAGTATCGTCTCTCAAGGACTCTTAGATTGTTATTAACAGAAAAATCAGTTTTTCTTTTTTTTTTTTTGGGGGTTGGATTTGAAATTCAATTTAGGAAACAGTTAAGAAAAATAGTGCAAACTAGGTGATTATCAATAAGTTGAAACGATTAATCTGCTGTTTCAGTTTTCCACTATCATTGATTCACATAATTTCCATGCCCTAAGCGGATTCTAATCTCTTTTCGATTGTAGCAGCAATTAGACAAGCGCAATTGACACTACGAGATGTATGTTCCTAATTCCCGAATTAAGCAAACGGGGTGAAGCTCTCGTGAATTAAGCAAACACACGCGAATTAAGCAAACGCGATCAAGGTATAGGAACATACAATCATCAAAATTAATCAACACTTATTCTATATAACTTGAATTAAGAAAACAAGGAATACAGAATAATATTGAAAGAGATGAGCAATTCGATTGGGAAATTACGAAACCTCAAGTGTCGGCGGGAACCGATTACAGCAGACTAATCCCTGGCGATTAGTTCTCCATCAAATACATAATAAAAATCCTAGAAATAACTTGTAAATGGTGAAAATTGGATCCCTTCTGTGTCTGTTGCGCTCCTATTTTATAGAGTGACCGCGCGTCACGGCCGTGACCAATTCTTCAAAGGGCGCGCATTCAAATTCTGGTCCGTCACGACCTTGATGCCTATCACGGCCAGGCCGTGATCGCTTCTGTCCATGGTTGCTGATCTGTCACGGCCGTGACCTTCATCACGGCTAGGCCGTGATCAATTCTGACTTCCTCGGTCTCCTCATCACGCCCGTGATGGGTGTCACGGCTGGGCCGTGATGCTTTCTGACTTTCATGGGTAGCTCGTCACAGCCGTGACCAGTGTCACGGCCTGGGCGTGATGGCTTCTGCTTCAGGTGTCCTTCCCTTTTTGCTCTTTTTACTAACCTGAAAACATGAAATAGCAGTAAATGCTTTATTTGACTCAAAATCAACTAAAATGTCCTAAAACTACTTAAGAAACTCAAAATGTTGCTTGAGGACAGTTAAATCCAAATTCGGGCGAAAGCGAGATTAAACTCGAATAAAACCATGGTCTTACTAGTTATAAAACTAGATGAGCTAGAGGCTGATCAGGAGGAATCCAACTGCTTATCTAAAGCCTTCAAATCCCTCAAGAGAGAGTATGTAAAGCTCACCAGTGAGCATAAACAGAAATCTCAAGAGTGCGAGAAGTTGGCTAAAGAGAACAGTGAGCTGAAGACTGAAAAGTCTAATGAAGCTAAGATCTCAAGTGAAACATCACCATCTGAAGAAATTGAAAAACTTCAACAGAAAGTGGAAGATCTCACTTCTGATCTTGCCAAATTTGTTAATGGTAGAGACAATCTGACTAAGCTACTTGGCAGTCAGAAGCACCCTCTTAACAAAGAAGGTATTGGATATGTCCATCAGACACATCATAAAGTATCAACTAAAGCTTCTAAAGTATCTGTTAAGTCAACTGTAACCAAATCAACACCTATTTATAACTTCTGTGGAAAAACTGGGCATGTTATGTCTAAGTGTATCCATAAGAAGAAAAGGAAGTCTCTACAGACTCCTAGAACTATCAGAAAAGGACCCAGAAAATTATGGGTACCTAAAGATCAAATAATCTTTGTTACAGATGTCCTCAAAAAGACAAAGAAAACACCACTGCTGGTACCTGGACAGTGGCTGCCCGCGTCATATGACAGGAGAAAGGATGTTCCTAGACCTCCAACTTAAGAAAGGAGGATACGTTGCCTTCGGAGGGAATCAGAAAGGGAAAGTTATAGGAATTGGTACTATTGGTGGTAAACCCCCTCTTCCCTCTATATATAATGTTCTTATGGTTAAAGGATTAAGACACAACCTGCTTAGCATAAGTCAATTATGTGATAGTGGTTTTGATGTTTCCTTTACCAAGGATGTATGCATAGTTAAAGACTGTAGTGGCAAAACCTTCTTTTCAGCTAAAAGGCAACAAAGTCTTTATAAGATTGAACTGTCTGATCTCTCAGATCAAAGTGTAACCTTTCTGATGTCTAAAGAGGATGAGAGATGGTTATGGCATAAGAAGCTAGGACATGCTAGTATGAAACTAATTTCTGAATTAAAAAGGAATAATCTCGTGAGAGGATTGCCTGATATTAGCTTTAAGAAAGATATCTTGTGTGATGCATGTCAGAGAGGTAAATAGATAAAATCAAGTTTCAAATCTAAAAATCAAGTATCAACCTCTAGACCTCTTCAGTTGTTACACATGGATCTGTTTGGACCAGTTAGTGTTGCCAGCCTGGTTGGAAGAAAATATGGATTTTTCATAGTTGATGACTATTCTAGATACACATGGGTACTCTTCCTAACACACAAGGATGAGTCTTTTAAGGCTTTCTCAGTATTCTGCAAAAGAGTACAAAATGAGCAGGGTTTTTGTATTTCTACCCTTAGAAGTGATCATGGGGGAGAATTTGAAAATGGGCAGTTGGTAGTCGTGCGAGTGCACGTGCGATTCAGGCAAGTGTACCAGATTGTCGCCAAGTAATAAAAGATATCGATCCCACAGAGACTGTGATCTCGAATCACAACTAATTATCAAGTTAGTAAATCTGGACTGTATAAAAAGGATTTGTATTTTGAAAAGGTTTTGAATTTGAATTAAGAGATAAATAAAACAGAATCAAATAAAACATAAAAACAAATCTTTTTTATGGTTTTTTCAGATCTAAATGGATTCCTAGGGATTTAGGTTAACAACAAGATCGTTTATGTTGCTAACTCGATTGCCCTTGTTAACTATCGAAATTGCCTTGAAGGCGAATTTATCCTCAAATAGCTTAAGCTCCCTCTCGGGTTACAAAAGTCGTGCCCAATTGAACCAACCCCTACTCTCGTGGTAGTCGAATTCAGATTGGACCCTTTGCGTTTCGTGACAATTCGTTGATCCTCGAAGGACGGCTTCTAACTCTCGTGATTTCAGTCCTAAGTCTGACTCTATAGATCCGACACCTAAGTTCACCGCTAGGTTCCTCCTTAGAATGTCTATGACATGCAAACAAGTGGCCACCGAATTTACGAGTGATTCAAACACTAGAAATCAGATCTAAAACAAAATCATAATTAACAAAGATATTACATCAAATTAACATCATAAACAAAACTTGGGCATGGCCCCAATCCCTAGAAACTAAGCTACTACTCAAGCCTTGTCATGGTGACGACAAGCTTGATTACAAATAACATGAAAATAAACTAAGAGAAGAGAGGAGGAGAAGAAGAGAGAGATCCTAAATTGTAGCCTAAGTGTAGCATCCAAAAGTCTTCCCTTTTCTGCCTCTGCCTGGGTCCTTATTTATAGATTTGGGAAGTTTGAATCCCAATCTAACTCAAATTTTGATACAATTCAGTTGCTTCAGGTCCAAGTAATGCGCGTCACAGCCGTGATGGCCATCACGGCCAGGCCGTGACAGCTTCTGCCTTGGGCACTTCTATAGATTTCAGATTCTCGTGAGGCGAGTGGACTCTCGCATCGCGAGACTTCAAGTTTTAGACCGTGATAGGAACCACGGATAGGCCGTGATAGATTCTGACTTGTGGGGGTGAAAGGTCACGGTCGTGATGGTCATCACGGCTAGGCCGTGACCAGTTCTGACTTCAGTCTTTCTTCCTTTTCAGTTTTGCTCGATCATGGCCGTGATGGTCTATGTTTGGCTCATTTTCTTCACTTTTCAAGCCCCATCTTCATCCAAACTCCATCATGGTTGATCCTGAGTATTTTACCCTTGATTTCTGCAAAACAACACCACGAAAACCGCCTTACCCGTTCCAAAGTAAAAATAACCAAAAATCCAATTAAATGTCCCTAAACTACATGAAAATTCATGCAAAATGATAGACAAAGATGAGGTGAAATCACACTCATCAAATCACCCCAAGCTTAAGATTTTGCTTGTCCTCAAGCAATTACCCGGGCCATAAGATATAAATAATCAGAGCGTGGATAGTGATCCAAGAACCCGAGAAGCTAATCCAAGTGACAGGCATATTCAAATAAATCCCCAAGAGATAATCGATTTCAAGTCCAATTAGAAGCTTAGGTTCTTCAAAATCATATTCTCACCGATTCAGGCACTCGTCTCACCTCACTCAAGTGTTCCAGGGTATATGACATTTCGCTCAATTTCCTCAAGGAAGGTATTCTACCATAGGCTTGACTATTAACCAAATCTCTACTTTATTAATGAAAACACATAAGAATCAAGGGGTCTTTTACTTTGGTTGTAATGTGGCCATGGGATTTATTGTTAGGTGGGGAGATCAAGAAAAGGAAATTTCAAGAAGGCTAAACAAATTATCAAACATTGCAAAGCATGACACCTTCTAAAATACCTTTTGTGGGCTTTGATTTACTTTTCCACCTTTCTTTCTTCTTCTTTTTTTATTTTCATTTCTCACTTTCTTTTGTCATCCCCTTCTCCATTTTTTTTTGTGTTTATTTCATTTTATTTATTTGGAGAAGGGGAGATTTTCTTTTGGCTCAAGAGAAATATTTTCTAACTTTCTCATCCCATACTTTTTCAAACTACCTTTTTACCCTTTTTGTAATACTTTAAAAGGTGCCATACCAAGCATTATTTATCAAAGTAATTCAAGGTACCAAGAAAAGTATTTTAATCTTTTAGGCTCAAAATTGGGCAACTAAGGGATAGCATTTAATCAATCAAAGCTCAGAAGGCCAAAAAATACCTAGTGCCTCAATCATTTTCAAAAGTGTTTTAAAAAATTTTTAAGTTTCAAAACGGTTTCAAGTCAAGTTCTAGAAAATACAGTCCAAGAGGAATTAAAACACTCTATCACAAGGAATGGGGTAGATTTAGTGAGTACCCCTTTTTGGCTCAAAATCTTACATTTAGTAGTTCAAAAATCAGTGAGAAACACAAACTTAAGGAACCACATGCTAATTATTAACTATCAAAAGATTATCTCTAGAATTTTTATTTTTAGCCTTGTCACAAGAATAAAAAATTGGGTTCATAAATTCACTATCTCAATTTATTTGGCACCAAGTTCTCACAATTGGATGCATATTCTAAGTGAGGGGAAATCTAGAGAATGTGATCATGCAAACCTATGCCTATATGAATGCAACATGAAAAATGCAAAAATGTAAAAATTTTCGAAAATACCCCTACCCCAAGCTTAAAACTTACATTGTCCCTAATGTAAATAATCAAGTTGGAGAGAGGATAAAAATGGAACAACTCACCGAGGTGGTAGCGGGTGTTGGCTCACATTCCAGTCAAAACTTTGATGGAAATAGCATCACGGCCGTGAGGCTCATCATGGGCAGGCCGTGACCACTGTCACGGCCTGGGCGTGATGACTTCCGACTTTATTAGTCCTTTCTCTTTTTGTTCTTCCATCCTCTTTAACCTGAAAACACTAGACAAATCTATTAATTTATGATTTTTGCCTCTTGATCTTCTCAAATTATTCAAGAGCTAAATTAAAAAACAAAAAGAAAAGGGAAAGAAATCTTGGGTTGCCTCCCAATAAGCGCTTGTTTACGGTCCTAAGTTTGACCAAACTTCCTTCAATCAACCGGGGTCGACTGGGCGTAGAAGTGCAGGAACACTTCTCTTCCATGGAACTCCTTCGAAAAGCCGATTCTGCTCATACGGCCAATTGCGCTTCCGCTTTGCTCTTTTCATTCGGACCTTCCTGGCCTTACTCCCTCCAAGCGGAAGTTTTGTTTCCACATGATCAGCAACTCCAACTTCATCACTACTTGGTGCATCATCAGCCATGCAAATCTTCGGAGTTGCTTCCATGTTGAGCTCTTCCTTTACCACTGGAGACGTGTTATCGATCCTGCACACATGGCTCTCAAAAGGAGGGTTGTCATATGAGTTAATAAATTCAAAATCGACCCTACCTTCCTCTACATTTAGAGAGAGTTTGCCATTCCTTACATCTATTATCTTGCTCAAATGTGGCCAAGAATGGCCTTCCTAAAATGATGGGGAATTCAGAATTCCCTTTCATATCCAATACCAGGAAATCGGTAGGGATGAAGAATTTCCCTACCTTTACAGGAACGTTCTCTAGTATGCCTAGAGGAGTCCTAGTTGAGCCATCTGCAAATTGTAAGGAGAATTTGAATGGTCTCAACTCTTTCGTTCCCAACCTTTCCAAGATAGTGAGCGGCATCAAGCTCGCACTAGCCCCTAAGTCACATAAGGCTTGGTCGATTTGCACTTGTTTAATTGAGCAAGCGATAGAGAAGCTACCTGGGTCTTTCAGTTTAGGAGGCATTTTAGCTTCTATGTCTACTTGCTTTCTCTTGACCAACCTTTGTGGGAAAGGTATCGGGGGTTGGTACGGTGGTGGAGGGACATACTTTGGTTCTGGCTCTTCATCTTCACTCATTCCCTTCTCCGGTTCCATGTCCTTTTCCCCCACCCCAAGCTTATCATCCCTCAAGTGTATGGCATTACAATGCTCAATGGGATTAGCTTCGGGTTGACCCGGGAACGTACTCTTAGGTCTAGTGTATGTGCTGGCTTGTTGGGCAATATGGGTTTCTAGCATCTTGTTATGGATTGCTAAGTTGTCTACCTTAGATGCTAGCTCTTATATTGCCTCGTTTACTGCCCTGCCTTGCTGTCTAAACTCTTCATTTTGTTTTGTTTGGGTTTCAACAAAACTTTCCAATAAAGACTCGAGTTTAGACTGCTGTACCTGAGGATACCCCGCTGTGGGTTTCCTATTACCTTGGCCATCTTGGAACTCATGGTTCAGCGTGTTGCTGTAGTTGCCGTAGGAGAAGTAAGGGTTGTTCTTCCTTTGGTTGTAGGGATTTGGGGGAGCATAATTGGGCAACTTCGGGTTTGTGTTGTAGAAGTTGTGACAAGCATTCACTTGTTCCCCCGAAGCGCCGGATCCATGAGCAATACCTCGTGGGCACTCCATGATGTCGTGTCCCTGCATTCCACAAATCTCACAAACAATGTTAGTAGCACCTATTGCACTCACATTAGCCCTTTCAAGTTGATCAAAACGTTTATTAAGTGAGTCTATTTTTGACATTATAAGATCAGTGCTATTAACTTCAAACTTACCCCCCGAAATCTTGTTCGGGTTATTACCTCTTTCTGAACCCCATTGGTGGTAGTTGGTGGCCACGTTTTCAATGATGTTGAATGCCTCAGTCAGAGGCCTATTCATAAAGGCTCCACCAGCTGCAGAATCAAGTGACACCTTCGAAGAGTAGTCCAATCCGTTGTAGAAGGTGTGCACTAGTAACCACCTCTCGAGTCCATGGTGTGGGCAAGACTCCAACAGTCCCTTGTAGCGATCCCAAGCTTCCGATAAGGATTCTCCGTCTTTTTGTAAGAAGCCGGTGATCTGGGTTCGTATATAGGCCGTCTTGGATGGAGGGAAGAATTTCTCTAAGAACGCCTGTTCTAGTTGGTCCCAAGTAGACAAGGTGTTGGCGGGCAATTGCTTTAGCCAAGCCTTTGCCTTTCCAGTCAGAGACGAGGGGAATAACCTTAAGCATATAGCATCGACCGGGGAACCATGAATCCTAATTGCATCGGTGAACTCCAAGAATGTTTCTACGTGATTAGTCGTGTCCTCCGAGGGCAATCCTCCGAATTGGTGCTGCCTAATCGTGTTGATTAGCATAGGCGGTATAGTGTAGTTATCCGCCTCAATCTCTGGCCAGGCAATCCCAGTTCGCAAACCCCTAGCATTTGGGGCTGTGTAGTCCTTCAATGGTTTCGTATCCGGTTGATTCGCCATGAGTGGAACGAGACTCAACCTTTCTCTCTCTCTTTGTAGTCTCCTACGTCTGTGAAAGGTCCTCTCGATTTCTGGATCAACCTCACTAAGGCTCCCAAGACTTAGGGATCTTTGCATATAACACACACAGAGATGGATACACTAGAAGGAAAGAAATTTTGAATTTTTTTTTCAAATATAAAAATTAAATAAAAAGAAAAGGTCCAGAAAAATCAATTTAAAAATTAAATTGAGATTCGAAAACGCACAGTCTCCGGCAATGACGCCAAAAAACTTGGTAGTCGTGCGAGTGCACGTGCGATTCCGGCAAGTGTACCGGATTGTCGCCAAGTAATAAAAGATATCGATCCCACAGAGACTGTGATCTCGAATCACAACTAATTATCAAGTTAGTAAATCTGGACTGTATAAAAAGGATTTGTATTTTGAAAAGGTTTTGAATTTGAATTAAGAGATAAATAAAACAGAATCAAATAAAACATAAAAACAAATCTTTTTATGGTTTTTTCAGATCTAAATGGATTCCTAGGGATTTAGGTTACCAACAAGATCGTTTACGTTGCTAACTCTATTATCCTTGTTAACTATCGAAATTGCCTTGAAGGCGAATTTATCCTCAAATAGCTTAAGCTCCCTCTCGGGTTACAAAAGCCGTGCCCAATTGAACCAACCCCTACTCTCGTGGTAGTCGAATTCAGATTGGACCTTTTGCGTTTCGTGACAATTCGTTGATCCTCGAAGGACGGCTTCTAACTCTCATGATTTCAGTCCTAAGTCTAACTCTATAGATCCGACACCAAAGTTCACCGCTGGGTTCCTCCTTAGAATGTCTATGACACGCAAACAAGTGGCCACCGAATTTACGAGTGATTCAAACACTAGAAATCATATCTAAAACAAAATCGTAATTAACAAAGATATTACATCAAATTAACATCATAAACAAAACTTGGGCATGGCCCCAATCCCTAGAAACTAAGCTACTACTCAAGCCTTGTCATGGTGACGACAAGCTTGATTACAAATAACATGAAAATAAACTAAGAGGAGAGAGGAGGAGAAGAAGAGAGAGATCCTAAATTGTAGCCTAAGTATAGCATCCAAAAGTCCTCCCTTTTCTGCCTCTGCCTGGGTCCTTATTTATAGATTTGGGGAAGTTTGAATCCCAATCTAACTCAAATTCTGATCCAATTCAGTTGCTTCAGGTCCAAGTAATGCGCGTCACGGCCGTGATGGCAATCACGGCCAGGCCATGATGGCAATCACGGCCAGGCCATGACGGCTTCTGCCTTGGGCACTTCTATAGATTTCAGATTCTCGCGGGGCGAGTGGACTCTCGTGTCGCGAGACTTCAAGTTTTAGACCGTGATAGGAACCACGGCTAGGCCGTGACAGATTCTGACTTGTGGGGGTGAAAGGTCACGGCCGTGATGGTCATCACGGCTAGGCCGTGACCAGTTCTGACTTCAGTCTTTCTTCCTTTTCAGTTTTGCTCGATCATAGCCGTGATGGGCATCACGGCTAGGCCGTGATGGGCTCTGTTTGGCTCATTTTCTTCACTTTTCAAGACCCATCTTCATCCAAACTCCATCATGGTTGATCCTGAGCATTTTACCCTTGATTTCTGTAAAACAACACCACGAAAACCGCCTTACCCCTTCCAAAGTAAAAATAACCAAAAATCCAATTAAATGTCCCTAAACTACATGAAAATGCATGCAAAATGATAGACAAAGATGAGGTGAAATCACACTCATCAGCAGTTTAGACAGTTCTGTGAGGAGAATGGAATCTCTCACAATTTCTCTGCACCTAGAACTCTACAACAAAATGGAGTGGTTGAGAGAAAGAACAGATCTCTGCAAGAGATGGCTAGATCTATGCTCAATGAAAATAATCTCCCTAAGTACTTCAGGGCGTGTCAGAACACTGCTTGTTATGTACAAAACAGAATACATATTAGGCCTTTTCTAAAAATGACTCCTTATGAATTGTGGAAAAGAAAAAGCCCCAACATATCTTATTTTCATGCTTTTGGATGTGAATGTTTTATTCTGAATACCAGAGATAATCTTGGAAAGTTTGATTCTAAGGTAGATAAAGGTATTTTCGTAGGTATTTCTGAAAAGTCTAAGGCTTTTAGAGTTTACAATTCAAGAAATTGTATTATTGAAGAATCTGTTCATGTTAAATTCAATGATGGATTAAAGACTGATAAAGAACTATCAGATCTAGAAGATGATCTTTCAGGTCTTGATATAAACAAACCAGAAAGTCAACAACCCGGTCTAACCAAAACAGAACCTGTGGCTGAGGCTGAAAGACAAGTGGAACAGACGAGTCAGCATACAAGTCAATATCTTCATGATGATCTCAAAAGGGATTGGAAGTTCAACACTCATCATCCTAAGGATCTTATTATTGCAAATCCTTCTGAAGGAGTAAGAACCAGATCCACCTTAAGAGAATCAAGCAATGTGGCCTTTATTTCAGATTTAGAACCTAAACGCATTGAAGAAGCTCTTGAGGATGAAAGTTGGATGGACTCTTGTCTCTAAGCCTAAAAACAAGTCACTTATTGGAACAAGATGGGTCTTCAGAAACAAATTGGATGAAGATGGTAAAGTTGTCAAAAATAAGGCAAGGTTAGTAGCTCAAGGCTATAACCAACAAGAAGGTATTGATTATACTGAAACCTTTGCACCTGTAGCTAGAATAGAAGCTATATGCATTTTAATGTCATATGCTGCACAACACCAAATTACCCTATTTCAAATGGATGTAAAAAGTGTTTTTCTAAATGGTATAATTGAAGAAGAAGTGTATGTTAAGCAACCCCCCGGTTTTGAGGATACTGATAAACCAGATCACGTTTTCAAACTTAAAAAAGTATTATATGGTTTGAAACAAGCACCTAGGGCATGGTATGATAGACTCAGTTCTTTTCTCATACATAATGGTTTTACTAGAGGACAAGTAGACACTACTCTGTTCAAAAAATGCTCTAAAGAGAACTTTATTATAGTTCAAATATATGTTGATGATATTATTTTTGGAGCAACTAATGAAAATCTATGCAAGGAATTTTCAAATCTAATGCAAGCTAAATTTGAGATGAGCATGATGGGAGAATTGAAGTTCTTCCTTGGATTACAAATCAAGCAGACAAGTGATGGAATTTACATTCATCAACAAAAATATACCAAGGAGATACTCAAGAAATACAAAATGGAAAATGCAAAGCTCATGAAAACCCCTATGCAACCCAATGCAAAACTAAGAAAAGATGATGAAGGTAATAAAAAGGTAGATCAAACTGTCTACAGAGGTATGATTGGCTCTCTACTGTACTTAACTTCAAGCAGACCTGACATTCAATTTAGTGTCTGTATGTGTGCTAGATTCCAATCTGATCCTAGAGAATCTCATCTTAAGGCTGTAAAAAGAATATTTAGATATTTGCTTGGAACTACTAATCTTGGTTTGCTGTATTTAAGATCAAAAGAATACATAATAGTGGGATATTGTGATGCTGATTTTGCTGGAGACAGAATAGAAAGAAAAAGCACCGATGGAGCATGTCACTTCATTGGAGCAAGTTTAGTCTCATGGTCAAGCAAGAGGCAGACAACCATTGCCATGTCTACTGCTGAAGCAGAATACATCTCTACTGCTAGTTGCTGCTCTCAACTCTTATGGGTAAAACATCAACTTGAGGATTACTCTATTTATGAACATAACATATCTGTATGGTGTGATAATTCTAGTGCTATATGCTTAACTAAAAATCCAATTCAGCATTCTAAGGCTAAGCATATTGAAATCAAACATCATTTCATTAGGGATTATGTTCAGAAAGGCATCTTTGATATTAAGTTTGTTAAAACTGAAAATCAATGGACTGGTATTTTCACTAAACCCCTCGCAGAAGAAAGGTTTTTATTTATTAGAGATAATCTAAACATGCATTGCATTGTTGAATGACATGTATGAATGTTAACAAGTCTATGCTAAATATGTCATTACTCCTATATACATGTTCTTTTAACTAAGCATTAGTTCAGGGGGAGTAATGATACAATAGTTTAAGTGGAGTATGTCTACTATGCTTGCTGCATTACTATGATTTTCTTAACATGTTATCTTGCCTTTAACATATCTCATAAATAAAACTTGATAACCCTTTTTGATGTTGACAAAAGGGGGAGAAAGGGAAAAATGAATAGGGAGAATGGGAGAATAGGAGAAACAGAATGGGAGAATGAATATGATATGACCTGTTCACTTAAGAAAATTTTAACCTGTCTATATATGCTATTTTCTTTGTTGATATTTTCTGAGGTTCATTAAATCATCTCAATGTTTGTCATCATCAAAAAGGGGGAGATTGTTAAGTCTCTAAAATGTCTGATGTGCATTTCCTTAAGTTTTGATGAGAACTAAACATTGGTTAATGATTTAATTAACCTTCATATTGGTTGCTAACCTGTCTATCGAGTGTGCAGATTAAATAAGAGAATCATTCGTCCAACAGTGTAGTGATAAAAACTCACGTCCAACACACAAGTGTTTAAAACAAACGTCCAGCACTGTAGTGATTGAAGAGCGCGCCCAAAATACAAGAGATAGAAACTTGCGTCCACTAAAATAATGAAAGCCAACGTCTACTAAAAGTATCAGAAAGCTGTGTCTACTAAAAGTATCAGAAGGCCGCGTCTACAGAAGGTAACAGAAGTGCGTCTACTGAAGGTATCAGAAGCGCGTCTACTGAAGGTATCAGAAGTGCGTCTACTTAAGGAATCATAAAGGCTCGTCCAATGATGTCGCATATGGAGCTCGTCCATTAAGGAATCAGATGGAGCTCGTCCATTAAGGAATCAGAATAGCTCGTCTATTAAGGTATCAGAATGGCTCGTCCAATAAAGTGGCATATGGAGCTCGTCCACTATAGTAACAGAGACTCTCGTCCACTAGAGTAACAGAGGCTCTCGTCCACTAAAGTAACAGAGGCTCTCATCCACCAGAGTAACAAAAAGTGCTCGTCCACTAAAGGTGACAGAAGCGCTCGTCCACTAGTCTTTGGACTTGTTGAACCCTTAATATGGAGCTCGTCTTCTAGCCCGAATGAAAAATCTTAAATGGCTAGATAGACGCGATTATTTTCAAGATGAAAGCACTTATCTTATGAACGCGAATTCTCTAGTGATTATCAGAATCATATTTCAAAAGCCAGAAAGAGACTTGAAGCCTTCTCTCCTACTCAGTTTCACGATTATCAAGAAAAGTCAGAAGACTACTCTCTCAAGCAACCTTGGATAATCAGAACCAAGGACCAGTTAAAAGAATGCTTCCAACATGCTGTATTCCCTAGAACCTCTGGTCCTTACACAAAAAGGGGAGTGTACTCAGCAAAGTACAAAAAGCTCTCTGCTCAAATCTGATATGGCTGTATCTCGATGCATAAAGCCATGATCCTTCATGTTAGAGTACAACCAACATTCCTATTGCATTAATGGCTGCCCAGAACGACTCTATTGCATTAATGGGTGCTCAGAATGACTCTATTGCATTTAATGAAGTTCTGCTTGAAACCAACATCTGAGGGAATGTCTCTAATGGATCCTAAATGCTTGAAGACCATAAATCCAGAAGTCATTGAAGATGAAGAAGAAGAATATACATGTTGCATTAAAGAAGCCATTACTCTGCTCATTAATTCTTTCATTCTTTCATTCTTTATTCTTCAATCATTTGAAGTTATTACGCAGACTTTCCTAAGCTTCACATTTAAACCACTCTCTGAGTGTTAGTGAAAGATCTGCTTGTGAGAAGTTGTATTTATTACAAACCCAATCTCTCAAACAAACCTGAGTGAGCCTGAAGAGGCTAGGTGAGCAAACAATACTTGTCTTGTGCCTGAAGAGGCTAGGTGTGCAAATAATCCTTGTCTTTGAGCCTGAAGAGGCTAGGTGTGCAAATAATACTTGAGTCTGTAACCTGATCAGTTATAGTGGATAAATCTTGGTGCTGCCAAGGATTGGACGTAGCTCTTTGCTTTGAAAAGTGAACCAGGATAAATCACTGTATCAATCTCTCTTTCATAAACTCTTTAATTGCTTTAGTTTTTCTTGCGTCTATCAGTAGTGTATTTGCAAAAGTCACTCGTCCATCCTGTATTCTTCCACTCGTCCAAATCTAGCTTCTATTTGCGAAAAGATTGCAACTTTGCTTAAATTCTGATAAACACAATTCAACCCCCCCTTCTCGTGTTTATAGTCGTCTATTTCAGTTATGGAAGCCTCTTAGTGGATCTGAATGGCGGTTGATATAGCCTTTTGCGTACATGTGAGTCATGACCCATACATAGAGCAACTGCGCACAACATCTGATCTTCCCCTTTGGATGCCGCTGGCAAAATTCTAGAGTCAAAAGAGTTTCAGTCAATACTGTCGGCACGGGGTTTTTCTTTCTTTCAACTGTGAAGAACATGTCCATTGCTGCTTGATCTATCTTGTCTAGCGCCGATGGAAATAGAACCAACCCATATATTGCTAGTGCCAATACCCTCTCAAAGGTTTCCCAGTCTTATCGATCCATTAGTTTCCTCAAATGATTTTCAAGAAATTTTCGGGTCAACCCTCACGAGTTTGAGTGCCCGGTCAAATTCACTTCAATTTCAGGAAGCCCTAGTAACCTTGCTATGCTTGCAGTGGTCAAGTATTGCCCCATGAAAAAGTACACGGTGGGATTTTCCTGCATTGGCAACCTTAACAGGCAAGCATATTCTTCAATGGTGGGTGTAATGTCCATGTTTGGAAACTCGAAGCATCTGAGATGTGGGCTCCAATACCGACTTAGAGTACTCAAAGCAGTAGCCTGAACCGGTATGAAAATTAGGTCCAAGATTCCTCCATACTTCTTGACGAAGCTTTTTCGATGTTCTTGAGGCAAAGATTGGCTCAGCTCTTTCAGATTCTATAATGAGTTCAAAATCACCCTGGAGCTCTTGGTGGCGGGAGCATTGCTAGTGTGTCTGACTTTTTCCATCTCTTGTTATCAAAGGTGTTATCTCTCACCAAATTATCTGTGCAAGGGAAATTTTATTTTATTAATAACATTTGGAAAGCAAAATTACTTATGCATGAGAGTGTACCAAGATGCATGAATGAATGACGTATTGACGATGGATGACCTAAAATACTACATGCACGAGCATACAATATAATAATGAGTGTAACAGGGTACACGAATGAGTGGCATGTTAAGGTGCATGTGGGATGCGTGCAGAAAATCGTTATGATGCATGAGATATAAATGTGATTATTCATGTTGCAAAAAAAGATGGAATGCGCTCCCTTTTGTCCTACATAGGTCATATCCTAAAGTTGGGACTTCTAAAGTCAAGACCCTATTTTGGTAGGCTGCTAATGGCATTTTATGTGCATGACTTTCGGGACAGATCTAGACCCCTAAACATATGGTCCCCGGATTACCCTCATCTAAAAGATAAGGATCCGAATCCACGAACCTCACCACAGGGACAAATAAGTCAGAATATGGTAGTCCATGTGATGGTAGCAATCCGAGCGGGAGAGTCAGTGACTGTCATGGACGCAAAAGCATCACAATAACATCACTGAAGCCCCTTCTAATCTTATGGCATTCCAAGACTCGGGTATAGAGCCCAAAAGCATGTGCAACATGTGATAGTGATGTGTGTGATGGGAGCATACAAACCTTCACAAAAACCTACTAAAAAAAACTACCCCAAACCTGCAAAAAAGGAACAAATAACACCAATACAAAAGTTCTCTACCCTAAGGTTGCAAGAATATACAAAAGCAGTTATGAAAGCATTAAAAAAAGAAAGAAAACAAAAAGGGTAAAACAAATATTTTCAAAGCTATTTTTTTTATTAAAAAAAAATTGCACAACCAACTATGATAGGCCTGACTCTCAAAAATCCCCAGTGGAGTCGCCAGCTGTCGTGACCGACACGTTCGGGCGCCGCGAAAAAAGAAGGTAAAAACAGAAGGAGTCGCCACTAAAATTTTCATTGGGAAAATCTTAGAAAACCCAATTATTTAAAGGTAAACTGGTCTAAAAAAAGAGAGAGATGAGTCCGGGAGTCGGTTACGAGTAGTGAAGGTATTAGCACCCCACATCGCCCGTTTTAAAAAAACGGTACCTCAAGTTAATTGTGCAAAAACATTTTAATAACCTTTTGAATATTTATTTTACCCCAAAAATTATTTACAAGAAAGAATTATTTTCAATTTTTAATATTTTAAATTTTTATTAATTTTTATATTTTTTAAATTTATTGTTTATAAAAACTAAATGAGATTGAACATGGCACATGAGTCCACAGGATGACCTCAAATCTAAGGGACTGAACATGGCACCATGTCCATAGAACATCCCTAAAAATAGAAAAGTTTAATTATTTTGATTAATTATTTTAACATAAAAAGAGACAAAAAAAGGAAAATTTAGTTTCGGCTTGACAAGATGATTTATTTTGCTCCTACGTATTCCCGGGTGCGATTTGAAACTCAAAGCCACGTAGTTCTTTTGGAAAAAGATTTAATTGGTTGGTTTGTTGATTTTAATTTTTGAATGGAAATTTGATTTCTTGTAAATGATTTGAAAATGGATTTATTTTGAAATTAATCCACTTATGCACAGGGCTCAAAATAGCGGTGCTATACGATAAACCCTTACAATTCATACGCCACTTGAGGATGAAAATTCATACATCAACGTCGTAGATTGTTGCGTGAATTCAAAAGATTTTATTTTATAAAATTGAATAAAATTTGTTAAAAAGAGTAAATTGAAAACATTTATTATTTTATACAAAAAGAATTCACTCTTGCACAGGGTTAAAGGTAGCGGAGCTATACGATGAACCCTTACAATTCATACAACACTTGAGGATGAAAAATCATACATCAACATTGTAGATTGTTACGTGAACTCAAAAGATTCTCTCTTTTTTATTTTTATAACTTTTTGTTTTTTTTTACCCAAATGAAACAAAACGTATCAGTAACTAAAAAAAAAGAAGACAAGCACATAGATTAGGCCATCAGGAACCCAAATATCCCCATAAGCCCAAATCCAACAAGAAAATAAAAGCTAAAAGTAAATGAAGAAAAGAAAATATAAATAGATGATTTTTTTTGAAAAAAAAGTACTTTCTCATTCTTAATACATCAGAACAACATAAAGTAAGTTACAGTGAGAGTGACAAACCAAGCAAAGAGACCACCTTGACCCTTCACCTTTACGAACGCCGGAGAGAGCAGCGGCTGGACGGAACGGTGGCTTCCGTCGAAGATCGTGGCTGGGTTGGAGGCAAGATGCAGTTAAGATGGTGGTCCCGGATCTGAACCTTGTGGCGGATGTCGTGACGACAGCGGCTTGCGACGGCGGAGGAGGAGAACGTCCGGCTTGTGGTGGCTTGTGCAGTGCAGATCGGACAGAGGCACGGCTTGGACGCATCTTGGTGGAGGTCGAGCTGCAGCGGCGAGCGGCTAGGACGACGCGGTGGCGACGAGCGGATCTGGGTGGGCTGTAAAAGTGAGGACCGAGGATGGTACGACGGCGGCGGCGAACCGGGGTGGAGCCTGGGACGGTTCTTCTTCCTCAGAGCTATGACCCGTATTCCCTCTTCTTTGCCATTGCTCCTGTTTTGTGTTTTTTTTTTTGTTGTTTGTTTTTGGAAGATGAAACAGTAAATGGAGAGGAACCCGGCAAAGAAATCTTAGGTGCATTCTCGGTTGATTTTTTTTCAACCCCCCTGGTCACTGTTGAATGCCTAATTTATAGCACAAAAAAAATGAAGAAGATGACAAATCTTCTTGTTAGGCCAGCTGGTGTGGGTACAAGTAGTGGGGAGGAAATCAGCCTTTACTCCCACCACTCTATGGCTGGTGCAAGGGTAGGTAGGGTGCCTCCCTTTTTAGTAAAAAAGTGAAAGAAAACAAAAAAGGGGAAATAAAACAAAATTGATCCATATGTGAAGGAGCAAAGTGAAAGCTAGTCCTTTTTTTCATTTTTTTTTTACTTTTTTTTTTTTTTATTCTGATGACAAATCAGAAAAAAAAAACAAAAATTTAGTTGGGCTTGGATAATGGGCCAACAAGACATTTGTAACAATAAAATGAAAATGGACTACACTAATTCTATAATGGACCAAGAATAAAAAATCACTTTTTTTGTTTTATTTTTATCGTTTTTGTTTGTTATTTTTTTTCAAAATATTAATAAAAACAAACGGACAAAATTATGTGTTCACAACCAGCAACAAGTTTCCTGTTGGTTCTGTTTTAACAAACAAAGTGTGCTTATGAGGACACTTTACAAATCATTGTTTGTTAAAATAGAACTCAATTTTATTGTACCATGCCCGAGGGGCTTGTTTAAAGCCACACAAAGCCTTTTTTTAGCTTGTAGACCTTATTCTCCTCACCCTTCTTCTGATAACCTAAGGGTTGATCAATGTAAACCTCTTCATTTAGCTCACCATGAAGGAAAGCACTTTTTACATCTAGCTGGAAGACACTCCATCCTTTGAATGCAGCTAGCCTTGGGGCAAACACTTCATTGTAGTCTATTCCATGTTGCTGTGAGTATCCTTTTGCCACAAGCCTAGCCTTGTGTTTTTCCACCTTTCCATCTTCATTGCATTTGGTCTTATAAATCCACTTCACTCCTATTGACATAGCACCATGAGGAAGGGTTGTTAATTCCCAAGTGTTGTTTCTTTCGATGGCTCCAATATTAGCATCCATGGCTTTCCTCCAAGTACTGTGCTGAGATGCCTCCTCATAAGTTTCAGGATCTTCTGATTCTCTGAAGATTGCCAAATTGTGCAGCTCCTCATTTGTAACATAGTCTTCTAACCAAGATGGTTGTCTTCTAGTCCTCCCTTGAACTGCAATTTGTGTGGTTCCAACCGGTGTATCAGACTGAGACTGTTCTGATCCACCAGGACCAGTATCATTGGTGCCTTCAGTATCTGTATCATCTTCTTAATTTGTGCTTCTGGCATCATCATCTTCACATTCTGCTAATGCCTCTCCTGTTCTCCCTCCTCCCTTTCTCCAGTTCCACTTCTCTAATTATGTAAACTTCACACCCTGCTCACAATGACTCTGTTTGTGGCAGGATCATAGAGTCTATATGCTTTAGACTCATCACTCACACCTAAGAGAACACACTTGATGCTTTTGTCATCTAACTTATTCCTTTGAGCATCTGCCACATGGGCATAGGCAACACATCCAAACACCCTGAAGTGTTTTACTGAGGGTTTAATACTACTCCATTTCTCCTTAGGTGTAGCGTTCTTCACAGCTAGTGTAGTACTTCTATTCAACACATACACTGACCAATTTACTGCTTCTGGCCATAATTCTTTAGGAACATCCTTCTCTGATAGCATGCTTCTAACCATGTTCATGATTGTTCTATTTTTTCTCTCTGCCACTCCATTTTGTTGAGGAGTGTATGCTGCAGTGAGTTGTCTTCTAATGCCATTACTGCTACAGAAACTGTCAAATTCAGCTGATTTGAACTCTCCACCTCTATCAGTTCTTAGGCAGCAAATAGAATGTCCAGATTCCTTCTCAACCATGATCTTGAACCTTTTAAAGGTTTCAAAAGCAGTAGATTTTTCACTACTGTAGTCATAAAAAAAGGTTATGAAATACCCCTTATTACTATTGGATTTTGGTTTTATTGGTCCACAGATGTCTGAGTGAATCAACTCCAGTTTCTTAGAATCTCTCCAAGAACTTTCCTTTGGAATCACCTCCCCGTGATGCTTCCCTATCATGCAACCATTGCACACTGCATATGACTCCTTAAGCTTAGGCAAGCCTTTAACCATTTCTTTTTAAGCAAGAACTTTCAGCCCTTTGATGCAGAGATGACCATATCTGCAGTGCTATAGGTGTGTATCATCATCATTCTCCATTGCATTCAAGAAGGAAAGACTACATGTGCAGCAACAACAAACATCCGATTAGCAGACATCTTGATTGACATGATGAGACCTTTTTCATTGTGAAAGACCTTACACATGTCTTTATGAAACACAATAGTGAGATTTCTCTGCTGGAGTTGACCAATACTCAATAGGTTGTTCTATAACTCAGGTATAAAGAACACAACTGAGATTATTTGAGTAATCCCATCAATCTTCAATTTGACACTTCCTTTTCCCCTCACAGCCATTCTTGAATTATCACCAAGTTTCACCGATTCTCTAAATTGGTCAACTAAGTCAAATAACTAGTCCTTGCACCCACATATATGGTTACTACATCCTGAATCAAGAAACCAGACTTTGTTTGCTTCAAAAGACTGGTTATCACCAAAGGACATAAGTAGCATCTCCTCCTCTTCATCAAACTCTGCATAGTTGACATTTTCTTCCCAATTAGGGCACTCATATTGGAAATGCCCCAATTTGTGACATTTGAAGCATTCAACCAGTTCTTTATCAAAGAACTGTCTTCCTCTTCCTCTATCACCACAGCCACAACCCCTTCCTCCACCACCTGATCTTCCAGCATTTGTAATCTTTAGGGCCTGCTCCTCTTCTTTATGTCATATCATCTTTTGCTCATGAACCAAAAGACTACTCTGAAATTGATCAATAGTCATGGTGTTGACATTGTTTGATTCTTCTATTGAGCATACCACATAATCAAACCTTGCTCTCATTGATCTCAAGATCTTTTCCACAATAGTGAGTTGCACCATCCTTTCACCATGAATCTTCATCTTGTTTGCAATAGCCAATGTTCTTGCAAAATACTCATCTACAGTTTCACCCTCTTTCATACCAAGAACTTCAAATTCCCTTCTTAGGGCCTGCAATTGAGCCCTTTTCTTTGTGGAACCCTGGTACTTCTGCTTCATAGAGTCCCAAATAGCTTTTGCCGAGTCTTTATCCAGAATTATCTCCACGATGCTTCTATCAATTGCCTGGAAAAGGTAGTTCTTGGCTTTCAAGTCTTTTAACTTGCTTTTTTCAGCTGCTTTCGATTGTTCTTGGGTAGCACCTGCTGGTGCAAAAGTAACCCCATTTTCCACCAAGATCCCAATATTCCTTTGATCTAAGCAGATTCTCCATCAGCATTGCCTAATGGTCATAGTGACCATCGAACTTAGGGATTGCTGCCTGAACAAAGTTTCCTTCTGTAACATCCCTGTTTTTACTTATATTTAATTGCTCTATTAAGAGTGATTCATTTTTATAAATGTTTATTTTTTTTTATTTTAATGTTGTTTAGTTTGAGTAAGTTTATTTACTCGTTTAAAAATATTTTACTGAGTGTGTTAACACTGTGTTACAGAGTGTACACGCTTGCTAGACAATAGCATTAAGCTATTACTCTTTGTTTAGAAAAATACAATCTAAATTATTTTGGTTAAAGTAAAATTATTTTCATAGTCCTTAAAAGAAATTTTTAGCACCAGAAAAATAAAAGAGATCAGTTTTAATGTCCTTTTTGCCTTGGCTCATATTCCTCCATGACACCCATCTTCTCTCCCTTCCTTTTTCACTTTTCTTTCTTCTTCATCAGCCATAACACCCATTTTCTTCTTTCTCTCTAACTAGAAAAAGACCAAAGATCTTCTCCTCCTTCCTTCTTCCAGCAGCTGCGGCCACCACCTAGGAGCCGCCTCAGGCCACCGCTCGGTGCCTCAAGGAGAACACCATGATCGCGCCTCACCTACAAGTGTTGCTGTCGCGTTGAGCCGCCATCACCGTCGGGTGAAAACGTGCCTCCGCCACGGGTAAGGGTGGTTTCCACCTCTTTTGTCTCTTGAAACCTCTATTTCTTCTTCCCTTAGACTTATATCTCTCTCTTTATCACTGTTGGTTTGTGATTCGTGATGGAATCAGAGCTCCGCCGTGTTGTCTCCGTTAGCCGCTGCGTCGAACCCGCTTGCACCACCGCGTCCTCTTCTTCCTCCTTGCTGGGTGAGTGATTTTCTCACCTTACTTTGTTTAATTTCAAGAACCCCAATTTGTTTCTCAAACCCTAACCCTAGGTTTTGATTTCAGTTCTCAAAATATGAAATTAATTGGTGTTTTATGCAATTGGGATCATGATTGAGTGTTCCCCTAAATCAAATTTTGTCAATCTATGATTAATTTGTTTTTCCCCAAATTTTCTTCATGAACCTAAAAACCCCCAAATATGTTTTGAATTAAATCAATTAGGTTTTTGAGTAATTAAGTATGTTAATGAGTTAAATATATAATGTTGACGATGAGTTCCTGATTTTGTGAATTGTTTGGTTGTCACAATGCTTGGTTTGTCTCTCTTGGATGTTGGCCACGTTTACTCTTGCATAGGGGAGCAGGAATTGCTTCCTGGGAACTGACAGGAGTTACTTGTGCGTACTGTGAAGCGCCAAAGGAACCCAGGCGTTAATGGCAGGTGGGGGATGATAATACATTAGGTGTAGTTTGGGTTTTAATGCGGGTTTTAGTGTAACTTCTTAGATAAATCACGGTGTTACATTAGTGGTATCAGAGCAGTCGAGCCTAACAGGATCTGGTGTTATGACCCGACTGTGTCTTCTCTATGTGATCTCTGTGTTAATTGTTTGAATTGTTTTAGAATGAGATAGTTATATCTAAGGTCTCGTGAGAGATTTACCTTATGGTGTTAGCTTTACTGGTCATTCTTATGGTAACTAATAGTTATGGGAGATCCAGGGATTTGAAATATTTCTTTCATTAGTGGATTAAAGTTAAGTGATGATATTTTTTATCAGTATTAATATTTGATTTCAAAATTTATATTGATTGGATGGATTTAGTGTATTCCTATCTTGGTTGAGGTATACTTAGGGTTTCAATTAAAATGTTAATTGATGTTATGTTGTTGGAGTATCAATGGATTTGAGGACTATAGCTAGCGTTAATGTGAGATGGATTCCTAAATAAGTATTTTGATTTTTGATTTATAAGATACAATCAGATTAGGTTTGATTTGTGGGTTCTAAATGATATTTTGAAGCTCTTTACAATTAGATTGAAACTCCTGAAGTTTAATGTTACTTTTGGCTTTGAGTTGACTTCTAGGATTTTAGTGTGAGTTTGAGGAAGTTCTAGCGTTTAATTAATCCTTCACAAGAGTTATTTGTTGGTCTTATAAATGGAGAGTAAAGTTGAAGGTGTAATGATTATATTAGTGTTATAAGCCGTGTTATCGAGGTTGTAAATGATTCTAAGCATTTGATGGACTAGTTGGATGATATCCTTGAATTTATGTGATGAGTTTTTATTTGAGTTGTTAGAGATGATTTGACATGAAATAAGCTCTCTTAAGTGTGTGATCGAATACTTTGATAAGAGAGAATATGATTAGGCTATGATTTTACTAAAATTCGAATTTGGTGTTTAAGATTATGAGTTATGGTGGATGGATGTTAGATCATATTAAGGTGAAATAAATGAGTTTACTTATACGATGGATGAGCAAGAGATTTGAAGGATGATACTAGTGTGATCATGCTAGTATTTAATTATAGAGATTACCTTCGTATAAGTTCACAAGATTTATCTCGTGACGTGAGCTTCACTAATTGTCGTTATGGTAATTAATGACTCATTGGGGAAATCTTGAGGGCATGACGATAATCTCAACCGAGGAACAATGCAGAAACTGCAATCTCACGAATGGGAGAACGTACACAAACAAAAGTTTGTCATGTCAAGATATCAGAATGACCAAGATACCCGAAGTTGACTAAGTAGTTTGTGAACGTGCACAACTCAGGAGAAAACAGGAGACAATAGCATCCCAAACTAAACGTGGCTAGATGGACCTTTGTATTTGCTGAGACTTAAGCAAGTCAATATGAATCTTCGACCTCTAGTGAACATCTCATTATCAAGACTTTTAGCTGTACTATTCAATTATCTCATTGATCTTACTTTCATTTTACTCTATTGTGTGAGATTACTAAATTTCTCAGTTTCTATATTTCTCGTACAAGTTGATTCTTTTATTCCCTTAAGATTTATATTCTTCGGTTTTAGTTCAGTTGGAGCTATTCTCTAAGTATTTGTAATTTGATAGTCGTGTCTTTAATTCTTATTGTTGTATTATGCAATCATAATGTCCAATTTTATGATTGCGTGCTGATTTGATAATCTTGACTTTGATTCAAAAACTGCCATGTCTCATCAGTTGGTCATGCTATGTTATTTCAACTTATTCAAATAGATTCCTTATACGTGAGACTTTACACTCATGCTTATTAATACTCATGGTAGTATTAGACACTTGAGTTTATCGATCTGATAGTATCCATCTGTTGATTGGATCGTTCTCACCTTTATTTGAAAATTCGTTATGACTATTTTTCTTGGGTCATAACATATTATAGCCCCTTGGCTATACAATCTCTGGAATCGAGATTACTTATTCTGAAGGTCTTAGACAAGATAAGTGTCTCATAACTAAGCCTTTTATTTGTGATCTATTTCATTCAGTAGCCATTCTTTCATTTCACTTTACTGTGTGAGATCATAGAATTTGTCTATTTCTATGTTTCTCATATAAGTGACTTCTCTTTCTACGTTCAGAGTTTCATTTGGTTACTATAGCTTGTTTAGGATTTTTCTCTCCATTAAAGTTCCAAGCTATTACTCATTCATTTATTTCTAGTGATTGTATTAGACAATTGAACTGACCAATTTTGTGGTTGTATGTTAATCTATTTGTTTCCATCCTGATTTGAAATCCATTATGACTATTTTTCTTGAGTCATAGTGTATATAAATTTCCGGAAATGAGAATTCCTTAGTAAACGTGTTCTAGTCGCCTCTATTCTTGATAGATGTGACACGGCCTTATTTATCTAGGGCAAATTGTTCTTCTTTTAAAGCATCATTTGAAGATTGTCTTATATTAAAGATGAATTCTCCTTGTGTTAGAATCCATTCATCTTTTGATTATATAATCCAGTGGAAGTTCTTGTGGAAGAAGGAACGTTAGTAGAGTCATGTTTGTAAAAAGTGTGACGGCATTTTTACACTTAGGAATCTATTAAAGACTCTTTTTGCATATTGGATATTCCTTTACCTTTTTGCTCAGTGAATTCTTCTTTATACCTTCTTATGAAAGTAAAGTTTACAAGTTTCCTTTTCAAGTTTCCTTTCACCATTTCTAATGCCTTGTCATATCGTTTGATCGATAAGGTTTAACACTATTTGACTAAGTTTATCCTCTTCCTTTTCAAACGTTCATGATGTTCTATACCTCCTAGTTATGGAAATGTTATTGTGATCTTTCATGGTTATCGACCATAATCTAGTACATTTTTAAGAAGACTTGTCTTACGAGACCCTCCATGTTGAGATAGGAGATCTTTTGACAAAAGAACTTCAAGGGAAGCTGATTACTTCAATCAAAGTTCCTAGGATCATCGTCGTTGGAGTTGCTACGTGGAATATCCAGGTAAAAACGTGGGGGTAGAATCTATATCTTTTGAGATATATCAAATTTCGATAACGAAATTTTGTAAGAAAGGTAGTGTTGTAACATCCCTATTTTTACTTATATTTAATTGCTCTATTAAGAGTGATTAATTTTTATAAATGTTTATTTTTGTTTATTTTAATGTTGTTTAGTTTGAGTAAGTTTATTTACTCATTTAAAAATATTTTACTGAGTGTGTTAACACTGTGTTACAGAGTGTGCACACTTGATAGACAATAGCATTAAGCTATTATTCTTTGTTTAGAAAAATACAATCTAAAATTATTTTGGTTAAAGTAAAATTATTTTCATAGTTCCTAAAAGAAATTTTTAGCACCAAAAAAAAAATAAAAGAGATCAGTTTTAATGTCCTTTTTCCCTTGGCCCATATTCCTCCATGACACCCATCTTTTCTCCCTTCCTTTTTCCCTTTTCTTTCTTCTTCATCAACCATAACACCCATTTTCTTCTTTCTCTCTAACTAGCAAAAGACCAAAGATCTTATCCTCCTTCCTTCTTGCAGCAGTCGCGGACACCACCTAGGAGCCGCCTCAGTCCGCCGCTCGCCGCCGCTCGCTGCCGCAAGGAGAAGACCATGATCGCGCCTCACCTACACGTGCCGCTGTCACGTTGAGCCGCCATCGCCGTCGCACAAAAACGCGCCTCCGCTGTGGGTAAGGGTGGTTTCCACCTCTTTTGTCTCTTGAAACCTCTATTTCTTCTTCCCTTAGACTTATATCTCTCTCTTTCTCACTGTTGGTTTGTGATTCGTGACGGAATCGGAGCTCCACTGCGTGGTCTCCATTAGCCGCCGCACCGGACCCGCTTGCACCATCGCGTCCTCTTTTTCCTCCTTGCTGGGTGAGTGATTTTCTCACCTTACTTTGTCTAACCCTAGGTTTTGATTTTAGTTCTCAAAAAATGAAATTAATTGGTGTTTTATGCAATTGGGATCATGATTAAGTGTTCCCCTAAATCAATTTTTGGCAATCGATGGTTAATTTGTTTTTCCCCAAATTTTACTTCATGAACCTAAAAACCCCCAAATTTGTTTTGAAATAAATCAATTAGGTTTTTGAGAAATTAGGTATATTAATGAGTTAAATATATAATGTTGATGATGAGTTACGGAATTTGTGAATTGTTTGGTTGTCACAATGCTTGGTTTGTCTCTCTTGGATGTTGGCCACGTTTTCGCTTGCATAGGGGAGCAGGAATTGCTTCCTGGGAACTGACAGGAGTTACCTGTGCGTACTGTGAAGCGCCAAAGGAACCCAGACGTCAATGGTAGGTGGGGGAAGATAATACATTAGGTGTAGTTTGAGTTTTAATACGGGTTTTAGTGTAACTGCTTAGATAAATCACGGTGTTACACCTTCCGCCATGATTCTCTTCAGCACAACTTAACCTCTCTTTTGCTTTTTCAATCACACTTTTGTTCTTTCAAATACATGAAACTGCATTTTTGTGTATCAGGCCCTGTGAGGAGCTCTGAGATCAGCTGTTGGGAACTGGTAATCAAGATAAAGTGCAATGCAAAACTAAATTGATTCATTAACTGGATGTGGCTTATTTATAAGCCTTATTTACAAGAAAAACCAATTGCTAAGTATAGTAACTAATCTAACTAAATTAGTTACGGTCATAGTCAAAGGCTAACTAACAATACCTAACAAAATTGTTTAGGCAAAACTCAACAATCGATTTTTTTTTTCAAAGTGGCCCACTTTTAGAAACTATATACCAAAATAACCTCCTTTTGAAACAATTTACCAAACTAACCTACTTTTGAATAAAAAATTATTTTTTTTAGTGGCGTCATTGAGTTGTTGACCTGCCACGTGGCAGGTCATGATTGGTCCGAAAAATTTGAAAAAAAAAATTTGTCAGAAAAAAAAAGTCAGGGCCACGTGGCGTACTCTTGTTGAGTGGCGCTAGTTTGACTGGCGTCATTGACCTCCCACGTGGCAGCTCCTGATTGGTCCGTCGGTTTATTTTTAAAAATTTTTTTAAAAAAATGTTTTTCTGGTTAAAAAAATTATAAAAAAAAGATAATTAGATTATTAATTAATTAATATAATTCTATTAATAAATTTTATCATTATTTAATTATACTAATTAATCATACTAATAATTAATTAATACCAATTAAATATTATCATTATATAATTATACTAATTTTAAAATACAATTATACCAATTAAAAGGTATAATTATTAATTTTAAAATACTAATTTTAAAAGGTATAATATACTAATTTTAAAATACAATTATACAATTATATCATTATATTAATTATTAATTAGTATTATTATATAATGATAAAATCTATTTGGTTTTAATTAATTATTAATTATATCATTGGTATTATAAATTAGTATAATTAGATAATGATAAAATTTATTAACAGTATTATATTAATTAATTAATTAATAATCTAATTTTATTTTCTTTATTTTAATTTTTTTAACCCAACAACCTTTTAATTGTTATAATTGTATTTTAAAATTAGTATATTTTATTAATTATTATAATTATATAATAATAAAATCTAATTGGTTTTAGTTAATTATATTATTAGTATTATTAATTAGTATAATTATACAATGATAAAATGTAATAATAGCATCATATTATTTAATTAATAAACTAATTTTATTTTCTTTATTTTAATTTTTTTACCAGAAAACCTTTTAATTGGTATAATTGTATTTTAAAATTAGTAATTAGTATAATTATATAATGATAAAATTTAATTTGTATTAATTAATTATTAATTATATTATTAATATTATTAATTAGTATAATTATATAATGATAATTATGTATTAATAGAATTATATTAATTAATTCATAATTATATAATGATAATTATGTATTAATTGATTTCCCCACCTAACGATTAATCACATGGCCACGTTACAACCAAGTAAAAGACCTCTTGATTCTTAATTGTTTTCATTAATAAAGTAGAGATTTGGTTGATAGTCAAGCCTATGGTAGGATTCTTTCCTTGAGGAAAATGGAGCGAAATGTTACATATCCCCTAAACACTTGAGTGAGGTTAGAAAGAGAACCAAGCAAATGAACAAGCTTGGGGTGAGCTTCAGGTGAGAAAGAGTGCCCAAATCAGTGAGAATATGAGTCTAAGGAACCTAAGCCTCTAATTGGACTTGAAACTGATTGTCTCTTGCTAAATTGTTTGAATTGCCAATTGCTTGGATCATTTACTCGGGTTCTTGGTTCACTATCCATGCTTTGATTATTTTGATCTTCTGGCCTTAGTGATTGCTTGAGGACAAGCAATTGAATAAGCTTGGGGTGATTTGATAGTGTGATTTTACATCATATTTTCTGTATACTTTTGCATGCATTTTTCATATAGATTAGGCATTCTTTATTTGATTTTTATTAGTTTTTACCTTGGAACGGGTGAAGGTGGTTTTGTGTGTTGTTTTGCAGAAATTGAGGAAAACTGTGCAGATTTGGCCATAATAAAGCTTGGACGAATTTAGAGCTTGAAAAGAGAAGAAATTGAGCCAAGCAGAATTCTGGAGATTCGCCCCGCGAAACACACCTCGCCTCGCGACCCTGAATGATGACTGTGCCAGAAATGCAAACTATTCTGTCTCGCCACGCGAAGACACTCTCGCCTCGCGAGATGTCAATTCTCTGAAACAGCAGATTTTTAACATTCGCCTCGCGAGATATGTCTCGCCTCGCGAGCGAGCGCAGAACTGATTGGTATAAGTTGCTGTTTTAGGGCAGAATTGAGGGAGTTCTTGGAGGGGGAAGCACTTGGAGGCTGCGGCGGGGCTAGGGTTTCAACCCTAGAAGGGAGTTGCTGAGAGGGATTGCTGTGAAGAAGAAGGAAAGCTCCCATGGAGCCTCTTCTCTCCTCTTCTCCTATTTCTCTGGTTTGGCTTTCTTTGTAATTATGAGTAACTAAACCCTGTTTGTTGGGATTAGATGTAATCAAACTTATTATTATGTATTTATCTTGACTGATTATTCTGTGTTCATGTCTTCATATTAGTGATTAAATTTCTGTGCTTAATGCTTGTTGTGGCTAGCACCCCCATGACTTGATTTGTGTTTTAGTATGCAATTGAGAAATTCGTATTAAAACCGGAATTGAGATTAATCACCTAGTAAGCCTTGTATCTAGGAATGGAACTAGGTTTATTAGTAATAGCGTAATCCCTAATCCTAATGCAAATTCATTAATCTAGGCCACCTAAGGAATTAGGGTCTATTTGTGGATTTAGGCTCTTGCCATCCGAGGAATCGGGGTTTGAGTAATTTAGTGGATTGATTTTAATATCTGAAGCATGAATGGGAGGTATCTAGTCCTGGTATTGCATGAGACAGAGGTTTGGTGAAATCTGATCCCAACATATCCTTTCTGCACTCCAAGTGTTTGTTAAAAGTCCCCAAAAAGACAAAAAGATTTTATTTCTTTTCTTTTGGTTGTTTTGATTTCTCTTCATAGTCTAGATAGTTGCTGAGTTTGTGAATTGGTAGTTGACATCCAATCCCCGTGGATACGATAACCGGTCTCACCACCGTATTACTTGCACGACTGGGTATACTTGCCCAGATTCATCAACACAGGTCAATGACGCCAGTTCACCAGAGTGCGCCACGTGGCGCTGACCTTTTTTTTCACCAATATTTTTATTTTTTCAAATTTTTAGGACCAATAATGACCTGCCTATGGCAGGTCAACAAATCAATGGCGTCAGTCAGACTGGCGCCACTAAAAAAATATTTTTTTATTCAAAAATAGATTAGTTTGATAAATTGTTTCAAAAGGAGGTCATTTTAATATATAATTTCTAAAAATAGTCACTTTGAAAAAAAAGCCCTCAACAGTCTTCCTCCAATATAAACTTTATGTTACCAAAAGAATTCTTATGTTTTTAGGTGAGTAGTATATATGATAATACATAAGAATTTCTCATTACGAAAATGGATAATACTATTATGTAAATGATAATACATCAAAATTTAATACTTCATGAGATATCGTATTTTATGTAAATTATATTAATGTTATTATATATTTAATATAAATTAAAATAAATATATTATATAAAATATAAAATAAATATTATCCGAAATCTTATTCATAGGTATTTAAACAAATGTGATTGCTGGGAAGCTATTAGGCGTGAGGTGATTGTTGCTGTTGCTTTTTGGTGGTTTGGATTTGTTAGTTAGACATTCAACCAAGGTGTAACTTGTCTACTCCAGGTTGAATTTTTACCTGGCATCACTTGTATTTATACTATGGCTCTATTGTACTTGGTTTGAGTATACCTGATATTCTATTAATATATTTTTGCTTACAAAAAAAAGTACTACTATGGGAGATTAGTCTCTTATAGGGTAAGATGATATCCTACAAATTAAAAACGATGAAACACTTTTCGTATAATATAGCTAAGCAAGGCTCTCCTACCTAACGTCCCTGGATGGTTTTCTGGCCATATTCTTGTATTTTTATACCTATTGGCCAAAAAATGAGAAAGCACTCGGTGATGATAGGTTCAGCTATATCTAGGGACGGATTTAAATGATAAGGAGACCAACTATATGAAATGAAATTCCTTCAAAAAAACACACACACATATATATATAGAGAGAGGGGGGGATAGGATCAATTGACATCAAATGTCAAAATAAATTTTGACACCAAATCCTCACCATCCATTTTTATTTAATCCAAAGGCTTATATTTAATCACTTAAGTGATCAATGATAATGAGATTTCCCCCATGATTTCCGCACACTGCCTCTTCGTGCTCTTTTCTCTCCCACCCTTTTGCTAATGCCCATCAATCACATTACCGTAGGTTGTTTGCTGGGCAAAAACGTCCCTCTGTATCTTTATTTTTAGTTTATCACCCTTGCAATATAAGACTTTGAACAATGCCTTATATGCTAAACACAAAAAAAAATTGCGAGAGAACTCGTGCAGATATGATCATGTAACAAAATGGATTATATATTCAACCATTCTCAAGTTTGAAATAATTTCTTTAGATTGATTCACGTACCTGATGTTATTGGATATTTTGTTTTGCCGATTTTAGAGTGAAAAAAATAAATAAAGATGATTGGAGGAGGTCTCCTGGGTTATTTTGCTTTAAGGATTTTAATACTTAAAAAGGATTGGAGAAGGCTAATGATAGACTTCAAAAAAGTTACGAAGTCTTTTGACACCAATATTTGTGACATGTTAGTCCAGTGTTTATTGCTCTGTTCTTCAAAATGTGAAGAGGCGTGGTGTTTTACCCAACCTTGTTACCCACAAATAACGTGATACTGTATGCTTTTTTTTTTTCAAAATGACCCATTTTTACGAACTATATATCAAAATAACCTCTTTATAAAACAATTTATCAAACTAACTTACTTTTAAATAAAAAATTATTTTTTAGTGGCGTCAGTTTGACAAGCACAATTGACTTGTTGACCGGCCACGTGGCAGGTCATGATTGGTTCGAAAAATTTGAAAAAAAAACAAAAAAAAAAATTGGCGGAAAAAAAACAAAGTCAATACCACTTGGCAGCTCTTGATTGGTCCGTCGGTTTTTTTAAAAAAAATTTAAAAAAAGGTTTTTCTGGTTAAAAAAAAGAAAATTAGATTATTAATTAATTAATATAATTCTATTAATAAATTTTGTCATTATTTAATTATAAAAATTAATAATATTAATAATTAATTAATAATTAATTAATACCAATTAAATTTTATCATTATATAATTATACTAATTAATAATAATATACTAATTTTAAAATACAAATATACCAATTCAAATATATAATTATTAATTTTAAAATACTAATTTTAAAAGGTATAATATACTAATTTTAAAATACAATTATACAATTATATCATTATATTAATTATTAATTAGTATAATTATATAATGATAAAATCTAATTGGTTTTTATTAATTATATTATTAGTATTATTAACTAGTATAATTATATAATGGTAAAATTTATTAATTGTATTATATTAATTAATTAATAATCTAATTTTATTTTCTTTATTTTAATTTTTTTAACCCAAAAACCTTTTAATTATAATTGTATTTTAAAATTAGTATATTATTATTAATTAGTATAATTATATAATAATAAAATCTAATTCTTTTTAATTAATTATTAATTATATTATTAGTATTGTTAATTATTATAATTATATAATGATAATTATGTATTAATAGAATTATATTAATTAATTAAGAAACTAATTTTATTTTCTTTATTTTAATTTTTTTAACCAGAAAACCTTTTAATTGGTATAATTGTATTTTAAAATTAGTATATTTTTATTAATTAGTATAATTATATAATGATAAAATTTAATTGGTATTAATTAATTATTAATTATATTATTAGTATTATTATTTATTATAATTATATAATGATAAAATTTATTAATAATATTATATTAATTAATTAATAATCTTATTTTTTTTTAATTTTTTAATTTTTTTAACTAGAAAAACCTTTTTTAAAATTTTTTTCAAAAAAACTGACGGACCAATCAAGAGCTGCCAAGTGGCAGGTCAATGGCACCAGTCAAACTGGCGCCACGTGGCGCTGACCATTTGTTTTGTCCAAAAAAAAAATTTCTAAATTTTTTTTCTAAATTTTTCGGATCAATCATGACCTACCACATGACAGGTCAACAAGTCAATGACTGGTGCCACTAAAAAATAATTTTTTATTCAAAATTAGGTTAGTTTGATAAATTGTTTTAAAAGAAAATTACTTTGATATATAATTTTTAAAAGTGTGTCACTTTAGAAAAAAAAAAGCCGATACTACACAACATTATAAGAGTCAAAGATTAGGATGAGGAAGATAGAAGATATGAGAGTTGAAGGAAATCCCAAAAGAATCCCACATGATAACTTAGTGATTAAATTTAAGCCTTTGAATTTTACAAAAAATGGATGGTGAGGATTTGGTGTTAGAATAAATTTTGACACCTAGTGTCAATTGATCATATATTATTATATTTATATATATATATATGTATACACAAAAATAGATTAATTACTATATTATTCATTTTTGTTTTTGAATTTTATTTATTATTAATTATGCATCAAATTTCATACAAGATACTCATAATTATTTGTTCCAAAATATTAATTACGTTATTAATCCATCAAAACACATAATAATCTAACCACCCAAAGTATATACTATTCCTTCGTCACCTCCATCCAGCACCAGCTCCAGGGTTCAGCATGCACGCATTGGGTGTGTGTCGATATGTTTTTGAACTTTCTCAAACGGTCAAAATTTTGTGAACAACTATTGCCAGTTTAGTTGAGATTGTTCTCAACCTAAATTGTAATTTTTTTCAGTTTGGGATCAGTGTTTATGTATTTGCGTATTGTTCATGCATTTATTTACATATTTTCGTTGGAAATAATTGATTCTTAGTGAATCAAAACTGAGTTTTGTGGAAGCAAAAAATCCTAGCTTTTCCATTGAAAATAATTGATTATAGATATAGGACCCATAAAATTCTATATATTTATATTTCAAAAGTGATTTTACTTTATCATCCAAATAAAATCAATTTTTTTAAATCTGTTTTTAAAATATTGTTACCAAACATAATCAAAATTTTTAATGTTAATTCTTTTAAAATCAATTTATTCAAAATCAATTCTATCAAAATGTAACACACACGGTTTTTAGTAGTAGGGCCCGGCCCCCTCCTAAAATGCCGGTAAATCCAACGCTGGCTATATCATTATTGTTTTATATATATATATATATATATATATATATATATATGGAGATAAAAGGAAAAATGATATGATTGCTTTAACTGGAAGCTACATTCACAGCTAATCAATCAGATGGCGTCCTGTGTTTGCCAGCAAGTCATATAATTTAACGTCATACTTGGACCCACTCTAAGAAATTTTTGTGTCTATTATCGATCAAAAATAAATAAAAATAATATTAAATATTACCATACACAAGATTATGAACATGAGAATCCATGATTCTTCGAAGTTCAACCTTCCAAGAATGGATATACAGCTAAAAAAAAAGCATGAAGAATTTGGCCGAGGAGAGCGCACAGAAAATATTCTGCATCTATCCATTATCTTTTATGTATTCATTTTCTTTTTTTATTAAAAAAAAATTAGGTGAGTTAAATATCAGAAGATCTTCTATGTATTCATTGTTGATGCTTTCTTCTATACTAAAATATTGAATTTCAACGGCAAGGATCTCGGTCTTTAATTCTTTTTATTTTTTATGATAAAATATTTTTTAAATAAGGATCTTGCTAATTGGTATCTCAAAAATATTTATTAAAACATTTAAAAAGATAACTATTCATTAAAAAAGTTAAATATATATTTTTCAATATTTTAAATATAAAATTTTCAATATAAATTTATTTTAATTTTTTAACCAAGATCCTAGAATTTAGGTTTAATAAACATGTTTTAGCAACTTTAGCCCTTAAATAATCGATTGCAGTTGCAGGAGCTACAGTTTTTTTAATTAAAAAAAGATATTCATTCATTTAAATTGATAAAATACATCGAAAACGACATAAATTTAGCACCGCTAAAAATCAAAAAGGATGAATCTACGAACAAACTCACAGCACCCAAGTTAATAGCATAACACGACAAAATGCCTACAAACATGACAAAATCAAAGTGATCGGAATACACATGCCTCTGGATCCACCCTTATTGAGTTTCGCTACCGCTTGTATGACTATGAATTATCATACATGTATTAACATAAATAAGGGCGGGGATTAAAAAAACATGAGTGGACGGTTAGAAACACAAGATACACAAAGGATTTGTACCGCGGATTACATAAACTATCCAAAAGAGCTTTTACACATAATAGAAAAAGAATACTAATTGGGGCTTTAAGAACGTTGACGTCCAAGTCTTGATTGCAACATGACGACGAACAAAACACCGTCACACACAGACGACGAAAACACGAAAAAACACGAAAGAAAAACCAGATCTATGTGGAAAAACCACTTATTTAGATATAATGAGAGAAAAAACGATATAGAGGGGTGATTTCAGATCAAAAAATGATCATAAGCCAATCTTTCGGTGGATAAGGAAGAAGGAAAAGAAGAATAGAGAAAAGTTTAACGAAAGAGCTCTCAATTTTTTTTTTGTCAAATGAGTTAACAAGAGCTACAGTTTTCTCAAGTGCATATCTCCGCCCTACCTAAAATGTATGAAATAATTTTGTTTACAACCCAATTTGATATTTTATTTATATATTCACGCGTATCCTATATATAAAATTAGAATAAATATACTGTTTATAAATATAAGTAATATTATATTTTAAATTTTTAAATAATAAAAAAATCTTGCTAACCAATACCTTAAGAGTATTAATTAAGAAATAAAAAATAGAAATTTTGCATTGAAAAACTGCTTTCTTTGAGGATCTCGACTTAACTGGCTTTGATATGTGCATCCGTGATCATGAAGATATCTTTGTGCAAGTCAAGACCTTGTGGGTTAACTCTGTTCTAAATGTGAAAGATGGTGAAGCTTTGGGTTTGATGTATGTCATCCAATGGGTTAGTGAGCTTGAATTCCACAACATTCAGTTTGAAACTGATTTCAATAGGATAGTTGACGAGCTCTCATCTTCTCTTGAAAACTTCATGAAGTTTGGTGTCATTATTAACCATTGCAAAAGGCTTATTTCCTCTTCTTCAAACTTTTCAACTAAGTTTATCAGGAGGCGAGCAAATAAAGTTGTTCACTCTCTAGCTAGGGCATCTGCATTATATGCTAGCTCCTGTTTCTTTTATATTGCTCCTAGTTGTATTGCAAACATTATTATGAATGAATTGTCATAATTTGGCTTTGATAAAAAAAAATTATAACTTTAAAACTTTGAAAAAAATGATTGCATCACTTCTCAATATATAGTTTTTATCTTCGTTTCTTTAATTAATGTCTTTATGACACTAGTTAGTTTCTGTCATAATAAAATATTATTAAAAATATGTAAAACAAAATGATCACTTATCATTTCGCCTACCAATATATATCGCCTACCAATTTATCATAATAATATGTAAATTTCACTATAAACCATCGTTGAGTTTGTTGGTATTCCCTAACTTTATAGGGGACGTGCCTTCTCCCAATCTAGACTTTTTTTGATAAAAAAATGATCATTTATCAGAAATATCTCCTTGCGTCACTAATAAGACTCCCATAAAAAGACTAAATAATAAAATTAGAGTGGACATCACTAATAAGTGATAGAATTCCCATAAAATGACTAAATGATAGAATTAGGGTGCGTTTGGGTAAACAACTTAATTAAGAGCTTATCACATAAGACCTTATCGCATGAGAGCTTATGCCATAAGCGCTTAAAGAAAGAAAAAAGAAAGAATGGGACATGAGATGATTCGAATAGTGAAAAACATGGAGATGATGTTTAGTGCATAAACTCTTATGATAATTCTATAAGCTTCTCCCAGTGACTTATGAAAAAAAGTCAAAAACTCCTTATGGGATGACATAAGTTATTTTTATAAGCTCTGCCAAACATACTGCACACAAGCTTATGTCATCAGATAAGTTAAAAGAAACTTAAATAAACTTAAAAGAAACTTAAATAAACTCTTCCAAATGTCACCTTAAAGTATATGTACAAACAAATTATGTGAGACCAACTATTATATAATTATAAAAAAAAAATTATGAAAAAGTAATATCTCTGTAAATATTATTTTAAAATATATCAACATTACGATCCTTTTGCTCCCTAAAATAATCATTGTATGATCCACAATATCTATAACAATAAATTATATTTGATACTAAAGTTAAAGAAGATGCGTGGCTACCGGCTACCGGCTACCTCCGGACCAGTTAATCTTAGTTACCCTTGTTATGATCCACTTTCATTTTTTTTGACACAAGGGCTCCACTTTCATGAAAGCAGGGAATCATGGATAAAATACTAGTATCCTCATTAACCGTACATCATTGTGCAGTAAAGTGAAATGATTATTAAATTAAAGCACCGAATCAATGACTTGTGGAGTGATAAGAAATTATTACACCTCAGGCTCATAAAGAGGACAATTAACACAAACAGCAGGATTCAACCAAAGACGGTTTATTAAATACAAATACAGAAAAGGAAGGTTGCCTTTGCAGCAAAAGAGAAAGAAAGGTGATAGTTAAAGCAGATTCTTAAGGAGAAACTCTTGGAAGAAAACTCAAAAGACAAGGTTTAATTAAGTGGAATCATATGTGATATGTCCAACTTTTAATATTTTAATATTATCAATTTATCATAGGTGCATCCTAATACTCCATGATCGACCCAATATGTATATGTTAATGGCCATTATATGAGCCGACGAGATCACCTTCCCTAATGGGAAAGTGACCTCTATGCATTGGCCACCTCAAAAACCATCCATATATAGTTATATACCATATAAAAATAGCTATATACTATATAAAGAAAGTAGCGGGCCATGACTATCAACAGCAAGACGACCCTGAGAATAGAGTTAATTATCATTCGAAGGTGTATACTAGAGAAGAAGAAAAAATATATATATTCTAATTGCTATTCACTTCTTAATCGCTTAGAACTATATATCAATGTTCAAAAATCAAGGAAATATGCAGAAAAATCAAAGATACTATGAAGAAGTACAACTTTAGAGCATTGATTAAAGAATCAAAAGATGTAGATTTGTATTGAAAGCTGATGTATTTATTATATTGAAAAGTATTAAAAAGAATGTATAATGAACTAACGATTACATAAGGGTCTTGCTAACCAGCATCTTAAGGATATTGGTTAAAGAACCCATAAAAAAAAAGTTTGTATTGAAAAATTAAATATATTAATATGTTAAATACATAATTTTTCATACAAATTTTTCTTTCTTGATTCTTTAAACAATATTCTAAGGATATTTTTTAGCATTATCAATTACATGATTATAAATTTAACCCTAAACGATAATTCGTTATCAATTGAAAAATGGAACAATAGTCACTATCCAAAACATAACAATAATAATTGATTCCTCCCTTGTCTACCAAATATGGCAGACTTAGGTTTGTTGGGTAGGAAATTTAAGATAACAAAAGCAGAGTTGCAATATTACTGGACTCTAAGAAAGTTTGCTTTAAGAGTAGTTTTTTATTTTGTCGGTAATCAAGCATTTCTATATTTGTAATTGTATAATTTTTTTTAGGGGAATATTGTAATTGTATAATTGATCATGATTGATTGGAGAGTATATTTGTTTGCTTTAATTAATTGAGTTGTTTAAATTTGAATTATTTTACACAAAATAGGAAAAGGAAAATATTAATATTAATATGATAATTTAAGGGTTGACTAAAATGTATTAAAGCAATTTTTAATACAATTTCTGAATGATTTTTTTTTTTGGACTAAAAAAGATATTCATTCATTCCAATTAGTAAAATACATCGAAGACAACACAAATTCAATATCGCTAAAAGGATGAATCCGCGAACAAACTCACAACACCCAGGTTAATAGGATAACACGGCAAAATACCTACAGATATGACAAAATCAAAGTGACCGGAATACACATGACTCCAAATCTGTAACGTTGACGCCCAAATCTTGATGGAATCTGTAATGGATCGAAGCTGATCTACCAAACGACGCCGCAACAGACGACGAACAAAACACTGCCGCACGCAGACGACGAAAACACGGAAAATACGAAAGAAAAACCAGATCCATATGGAAAAACCACTTATTTAGATAAAATGAGAGAAAAAACGATGTAGATGAGTGATTCCAGGACAAAAAATACCCAAAATCACCCCTTCTGATAGATGGAGAAGAAGGAAAATAGGAGTAGAGAGAAGGTTGAGAGAGAGACTGCTAGGGTACCAAACTATATTGCGATTATTTCTGAATAGTTTCTAAACCACCACCCAACTTTAATTGGGATTGTATAATTTGTGAAATTAATAAAAAGAAAATGGTAAGATTTTAAACGTAACTAATTTTAGAAATTAAATTCAATCAAATTAATTTTGATTGACATACCAACTGTAGCTAATAGCAATAAAGTGATTTTGGTGATTAGCTTATTGAAAGAATGGTAATGGGGTGTATATCAAACATGATTGATACACTTGATATTTTAAAATTAAAAATTTGAAACTATATTATCATCAGATTATCCTTCATTTATTTTTTGAATATATTTTTGCCTTCACGTTTCAATGTCCATTAATTGACTTTATTAGTTGAAGATTTCCCGCAGGTGATTCCAAACGTGATTTTAATGATTTCAATACCACATTTCAAACGTGATATTAATGATTTCAATAACACATTTCAAACGGGATAAATTATTGATGATTTTTAAATTATTTGATTAATTAATAATTTTAGCATTATAATCTTTTAAAAAAAGTTATTTATTAATATATTTTAAATTTTTCAACAAAAAAAAGTATTATAAGATAAGTTTTGAATTTTGACCTATCAATTATATCAAGTTTTTAACAAAATATTCATATATTATATAAAATATATAATGCATGTGAATATCGTATAATAAATTAGGCTTAAATGACCTATTTAATAAATTGGGAAATAAAATATTGATTATAAAATTTGATATATTGCTGTGATCAAGTTTATTATACCATGAGACGATAACAGAGTATTGTATATTTGTATATTTGATTTTGAATTATTTTTTATAAGCACAAAATCTTTTAATGAAGTGATATTTTAGTATTAATCAATAATTTAAGAACTCTTTATTCTAATAATAGATACAAAATAATCTTTGAATCATATAAGTCAAGATAATTTAGACATTATTATTAACAATAAGATTAAAATATAAATATATTATTTATTTTCTTAAACAAAACAGTTGTTTTAGAATATGTGTAGAGTTTATTGAATATTTTTTTTATGTATTTTGAGTTTTGGATGTATAATATTTTTTGGATGTATAGTTTATTGACCCAAAACAAATAGTTCATTAAATATATTCAGATAAAAAATAAAATATAATTAAAAAATTTCCTTTGATGAAAAAAAAACTTAGTTTATCGGTTTCTCTTACTTTGATTTTCTGCCTTAGAACACAGCTCGGATGGAATGAAAGCGGATCCAATGTCTTCATGTGTATTGGTTCTTAATTGTTTTTCACTACTTGAAGTAGCAAGAAAGTCTACATTTATTTCTTCAGAGGTCAAATATGAAGGAGAAGAAGTCCATAGTGGATCCATGGTTCTTATAGGTGAATACCCTAAAATAAGTTAAGCAAGATAAATTTGAAATAAGTCATTTTCTGCAATGTAGAATATGTATAGTAAAATTATAATGATTAGAGTTGATACTCCTTTGAAATTTAAAATGGAATTAATATTAATATTAACATGATATTACCACTTAGATGTTCATATGCTGGTAAGTTAGTAACCACTGAAATTGGAGAATAAGTTGCTTCACGTGCCGAAGACAGATTTTGCATTGATATATAAGCTGTTGCACTTGATTTATCATTAGATGGAGTAACAAAACTGAGAGGACTAATACTTTGTCCTTCATTTATACTTCCGCTTGTGCCACATTCATATATCATATTAATGCACTAGTGAAAAAACATAGAAAATATATATGAGTACAATTATTTAGGAATTTATTGTTACATGATATATTAGTAGGTGATGCAATGGAAGATATCTTTCTCTTTATACTTTGTCTCAGTATTTTTTTATTCAATAATAAGGTCCTAGCAGTCGGTGATCCAATGGGTAAACCTTCTGATTGGGCTGAAACACTTGAATTATTAGTTGGTAATAGAGACATTGGACCTCTGTTCCCATCGACATTGCTCCCAGATTTCTTTTTGTTATTCTTCGATCACCAATATTTTCATTAGCATTTGCATCTATAAAAATATAAACAACAATTAACATGAAACATGAAAAATAATTTTTTAAATATGTATATACAAACCGATTGATAAATGACAAAAAAAGAAAGTTAAGAAATAATGTTTTAACTGATTTGTCTACCTTGTTTCAATATTTGTTTTTTGTGGTAACACTACCTTGTTTCCATATGTTGCTGCTTAATCTTTTACTTTGAATGATTGATTTTCTGGCTAGTCGTGCAAACTTAGTCGTATCTGGAATGTTTTTTGAATAGTGAGGTTGCATTAATATATAAGTCGACTCACTTGATGTATCTTTATTTGAAGCAATAACGCAAAAATGGCTGAAACTCTTACCTCCATTTTTCGTTCCACTTGTGCAAGCTTCATATGTCATATTATTGGTTGATGGAATAGGAGATATCTTCTTAGTTGAGGTACCAATAGGTAAACCTTCATTTTGGAAGGAAAAACCATACGGGGTCACAAAACTGAGAGGACTAATACTTTGTCCTCCATTTATACTTCCACTTGTGCCACTTTCGTATATCATATTAACGCATTTGTAAAAAAAACATAGAAAATATACGCGAGTCTAAATATTTAGGAATTTATTTCTTATAACATCTATAGTTAGCTGATATATTATTAAAAGAATGAGATGATGGTTCAACACCATCATTTTTCTCACCATTTCATGAATTAGGAGTTGGTAATGGAGACAATGGTTCTCTATTCCCATAGACATTGCTCCCAAGATTCCACTTGTTTACTCTTCCAACACTAATATTTTCCTTACTATTTGCCTCTATAAGAAATACAAGCAATTAGCATGAATGATGACAGATAACATGTTAAGTGTGGATACAAATCAAATGATAAATTGTAAAAAAAAGAAAATAAACAATATTTCTTTTAATTTATAATTAAAAAACATGTAATATAATTAATCAACATTCTCATCTATCAATAACATTACCATATGTCGCGACCGTACCGTCCGGGCATCCCGAAAAGAAGGCAAAAACAGAGGAGTCGCCACCAAATTTTTTAGTTGGGAAAATCTTGGAAAACCTATTTATTTAAGGTAAACTAGTCTTTTAAAAATGAGAGATTTGAGTTCGGGAGTCGTTTACGAGTAAGGAAGGTGTTAGCATCCTACATCACCCGTTTGAAAACGGTACCTCAAGTTAATTGTGCAAAATAATTTTAATAGCCTTTGAAAATATTTATTTTACCCCATTTTGAAATTAAAAAAGAAATAAACACAACAAAAGAGAAAATTAAATTTTGGCTTGACAGAATAATTGATTATGCTCCTACGTATTCCTGGGTGCGATGGGAAACTCAAAGCCACGTAGTTCTTATAGAAAATGTTTGATTTGTTGGTTGATTTTATTTTTTGAAAAAGATTGGATTTCTTTGATTATTTTTTTATGTTAAAAAAAGATTTTATTTCAAAATAAATTCACTCTTGCACAGGGTCTAAGATAGCAGTGCTATACGATAAACCCTTACAATTCATACGCCACTTGAGGATGAAAAATTCATACATCAACGTCGTAGATTGTTGCGTGATTTCAAAAGATATTTTTATAAAATTAAATTGGGTAAAATTGGTTATAACTTAAGGTTGGGCTAAACCTTAAGGCTTGTCCTTGAGCATTTTCTGAATCCCCTCCTCCTTTCCTCTTTTTTTTCATTGTTACCGTTCAATGAAATATATAGTAGAGCAAAAGGGAAAAAAACGTTGGGCCACACCTTAGGGCTTGTCCTTGAGGTTGCTTAGTCCTTTTAGTTGATGAAGGTGAAGAAATAATGGGAGAAGATGGTGTGAGCATTTTCTGAATCCCCTCCTCCTTTCCTCTTTTTTTTTTATTGTTACTGTTCAATGTAATATATAGTAGAGCAAAAAGGAAGAAAAACGTTGGCCTTGCTGAGGGTGAAGACAAAAATATGCAGAGGGTGGTACATTGTGTGGGGAGCAAATCAGCTCTGCCTCCACCACTCTGCTGGCTGGTGCAAGGGCAGGGATAGTGTTCCCCCTTTTTTTGGAAAAAAAGTGAAAGAAAACAAAAGAAGGAAAATAAAATATAAAGCCGATTTTCCTCTAATGGAAGAGGACAAGGCAAAGATGAAAAAAAAAGGACAAAGAATATTTTTTTTTTCAAAATAAAATAAAATAAAATAAAATAAAATCTGAAGCCTTTTTGTTTTTTGTTTTTGTTTTTCTTTTATTTGGATAATTTGGATAATCGGCTTGCAACAACAAATAAAATTGGGCTACATCTAATCCTATATTGTATCAAGAACAAAAACATTTTTAGTTTTTTTCATTTTTATATTTTTATATTTTTTATTTTTGTTTATTATTTTCTCAAAACATTAATTAAAAAACATTCGGACAAAATTAGGTGTTCACACCATATAATATGGTTTTTTCGCATCATTGATACCTGGTACATACCATATCCGCATAACCTTAACTTTGATCTTCCAATGCTCCTTTTCAGGCGTTATTATATCATCAAGAGAAGTATATTAAGAGGCAATTTCCATTCAATAGGAAAATTGAATGGAATACGTAAGTAGTGAAGATATATATAGATTAGGATAGAGATTGAAGCAAAACAATTAAATCTAAATTTAAAAATTAGATTATTGTAGATAATATTTATTAATTGATTTAGAATTTAAATTTTTATTTCAATTTGAATTACCGAAATTTCAATTTATTTTAATTTTTTTATAAGATTTACGTAAATACATTTTGTATAACCTTATAACTGAAATTAAAATTGAGTTAAATTGAATAATCAGATTAAATAATCAGATAAGATTAACGATATTTAATATTTGATTTTATTTTAAATTTTAAATTAAAAAACTATTGGTGAGGTTGAATCAAATTGGAAGGATTTGATTTTTAAATCTGATATTTTATTCCACTTTAAAGTTGAAATTAAAAAATTAGTCTTTAAACAGTTTTCTAGATAAGTTGTTTTAGAGTGTTACTCATTTAGATTTGATAAGCTTAACTTAAAAAGTGGGATTTGATCATTTTTTATAAAACTAATATAAATCTTGTAAAAAAAAGAAAGAGATAAAACTGATATAAATTAATTAATTAGATAAGATTAGTTAAATTTAGAATTTTAATTTGTATTACCGAAATTTCAATTTAAGATTTAGTTAAATTTATAATTTAAATTTGTAGTTTCAAGTTTGAATTTTTTTTAAAAAAATTGAAATCTTAAGATTTGTTTATAGATAAGAATATTTACGTATATTTGAAATTTGATTTATTAATTGATTTATATTTAGTTAATTTTGGCTTTTATTTTTATTGTGTTATTTTTTGTTAAGTTTATAAATTCAATAATAAATATAAAAATTTGTAGTGTTGACACTTGTCATCCATACAACATTGTTGAATTTCATGCATAAGAAAGATGACACATGGCAAAATCACATGGCACAGGGATATAATTGTATTGTTTATAGATAGATAGATAGAAGATTCACTCATTGATCAATTATTTATTTATCCACAAAGAGAAAATGAAGGAACCTAGCTTGCAAATAGATTTCATTTCATCCTTCCAACCACATTCCTCGGAAGCTCCTTCCACGCTCTTTCTCTCCGTTCCCTATCATTTTCATTTTTATCATTTCATGCAACTCTTCCTCTGCTTCGCCTCTTCCACTTCTCCTGCTTCCAAATTACATTTATACACCATCTCAATAAAATTAATTAATTACATTCTTCCCCTTCATAACAATAACTCACATTTTTTTTTCAATTTTGTTAAAAGAAAATTGAACTCGATAAACAAAGCCCTTGCTATTTCAAGTTTTCAACCAGTTCGTGTTCAAGTCGGTGAAAATCGGATGAGATTCTAGAAAAGACCTATGATGGCCTTGACTTCATGAGTGGACCGGGCTGACGAATCAGTCAGGAAGCCCATTGACAGCTCAATTTGCTGATCTAGTAAACTATTTCGTTTGACTCACTTAGCTTATTCTAAATAGAGAAATGCTAGTAATATACAATTTTTAACTTTCTTTAACACATTATTTGTTATTGGATGTATTTCATGTATGTCCCACTAAATATAGTGGGTTCCACATAAAATTATCACCCCACATGAAATTCATCTAATAACAAAGAGTGTGTTGATAGCATTGATTTTCTAAAAAATATGATTCCTCCTTCAAATGATATATTTAGGAATGATATTTCCAGTAATTTGTCAATTCATATTTGAATAAATTTGTATATTTTTGGAAAGAAAAAAAAAGGTAAAATACATAGAAATTTGGTTCTCATACTTGGATCATGAGATTTGCTAAAAATAGAGTTGCATCAGTTATTTGCTCTCGTATTTACACTACTCTAGTCTTAGCCTGTGATATTCTAATGACTCAAATTTGGCTAGAGTGCGATTCATCTTCAACGGTTCAACTTATTGTGGGGAAGTGTGTGTCTTTTCATCCTTGTACTTCTTTGATTCGATCTTTTCGCTTGCTTATGCATATTATTAGAGCTGTCAATTTGGTACTGTCCACCCCATTCAACTTTGGCCCATGGTGGTTAGGGCCAAAAAAAACCCACATCTAAAAAAGCCCCAAAAGACATTGTGGGTCAGCACCATACCATGGACCATATATTTTTTTTATAAACTTATTATTATAAAACATTAGTCATGGGTTCCAAGAAGGAAACCAGGTTGTTGATTGATTGGCTAGTGATGTACATAGTTTGGATGTAGGCTTCCATATTCTTGATGTCTCACTACCGAGGTGTGATCAGCTGCTTCTAAATGATATTGTTGGGGTCTCTTTCCCTGTAATGTTCTTGTTTAGTTTGGGTCTTGAAGCTCCTTTAAAAAGAAAAAGAAAAAAAAAGAGGTGTGTACCCTTTGTTGGTTTGCATTGGATGCTCATTAAGGTCAATGGCCGAGAAGTGTGGTCTACAAAGTAAAATCTTGATAACTATGTTTGCAAAGAAGTACGTCTAAGTACACGCGTGCAAAGCGAAAGTCACGTGTGTGATGATCTGGTGTTGGGAAATGGTGTCGTTTTTTCAATATATTATTTTAACAATTTCAACACCTTCCTACAAGAATTGCAATCTTTTTATCATTCAACAATCTATTGTTTTAACAAGTGGTTGCAATACGTTGCAGTTAAGCAAGCTTAAAATTTAATACATTGTTATTGCTTTAGTACATAATTGAAAATTGAGTTAACAGAGTAAAGTGTCCGGTGTAATATAGCACATGACTAAGGGTGCGTTTGGGTAAACAACTTAATTAAGAGCTTATCACATAAGACCTTATCGCATGAGAGCTTATGCCATAAGCGCTTAAAGAAAGAAAGGGGCATGAGAGGATTCGAATAGTGAAAAACACGGAGAGGGTATTTAGTGCATAAGCTCTTATGATAATTCCATAAGCTTCTCCCAGTGACTTATGAAAATAAGTCAAAAACTCCTTATTGGATGACATAAGTTATTTTTATAAGCTCTGCCAAACACACTGCATAAGAGCTTATGTCATCAGATAAGTCAAAAGGAGCTTAAATAAGTTCTTCCAAACGCCACCTAATTCCCAAACCATTTGATGTCAACATAACTCGTGGTGAGATTAAACATTCTTTGCTCCTAGGGTAAAAGAGTTGCAATCCAAGAAAGAAAGAAAGGGTCTCTGTTTATTTGGCCCTCAAACATATTGACATCTTCCGGTGTGAACACCTAATTTTGTTCAGGTAATTTTTTGTCCTTTTAATTAACTTTTAAAAAAAAAAAAATAATAATAAATAAATGCAAAGAAAAATAATTTGATTGTTATTGGCCCATTTTGTTTTGTTACAAGATAATAGAGTACAATAGATCAATGTAAGCCAAAACCCCATAACTAAATGTGCCGAGTCAGCATTGATTCAGTTATGTTCAGTTTGGCAGTTGTAGCCTAGCTGGCATGGTAGTTAGCACACTGCACAGGCTATAAATAGCCAAAGCTGTATTCAACTAAATCAAGAAATTGAAAACAGAATCTTCAAGATTCAGATTAACTGCTTCCTCTCTCTTTCTCCCTATTTCTCTCTTTCTCTTTCTTTATGGTATCTAGAACTTGAATCTGGGCCTCGACTCTCATGGCCGCATCACAATCCATTCCCGGTGCTAGCAATCCCTTCAATGAACCAGCTTCTTCTCCGACGACATCGTCCACGACAGCGACGAACTTCAACCCCTCTCTCTCGGTAAAGTGGAAGCAGTGATCATTGCTCACAAGCTGCATCGATTCGTCAACAACCCTACAATTCCTCCTCAATTCACTTCTGAAGCAAATCGTGACCTCGGAATCGAGTCAGAAGCGTATCAACTGTGGATCGTCCAGGACCAGACGTTGTTCACCTGGCTCCTCGGTTCACTTTCTTCGTCAATTCTTCCTCGATTCCTAGGGTGCAAGCAGTAATGGGAAGTATGGGACAAGATCCACAAATTCTTCTACTCACATCTCAGGGCAAAGGTGCGTCAATTCCAATCAGAATTGAAGAACACTAAGAAAGGTTCAAGGTCAATTTCAGAGTATCTTCTCAGAATTCGAGCAATTGTGGACTCTCTTCAAGCTATGGGAGATCCTATTTCAGAACAAGATCATATTGACGTAGTGTTGGACGGTCTTCCCGAAGAGTTTAATACCTTCGTGATGATGATATATGGACGCAGTGATTCGCCCTCAATCGATGACATTGAGGCTCTTCTTCTTATTCAGGATGCTCAATTCGACAAGTTCCGTCAAGAATTGAACACCTCTGCGTCAATTTCGGTCAACGTCGCTCAAGCCCCAAATCTGTCAAATGGAAACCCTAATTCGGAAAATATACAGTTTGACTCGCAGCGCGATGGATATCAAGGCTCCTATCGTGGTAGAGGAGGCCGTAATCATGGTCGTGGTGGTGGCCGAGGTCGTGGCCGTGCAAGATCAAGACCTACATGTCAGCTATGCCGCAAGTATGGTCACGAGTCCTTCAATTGTTGGTACAGGTTCGATGAAACCTTTGTGCCACAACCAATGCCTCCTCCCAATCTTGATCCAACTAATCAGAACAGTTATGCAGTGCAAGGAAATTACCCAGCTAATCCAGCTCAAGGTCTCTTGCCTAAACCATTAGTTCCTCATAATGTGAACTATCAGCAACCACAGGCTTACATGGCCTCTCAAACACCTCATTATGCACAAACTCCTCAGTTCAAAGCTCACAATGAACAACAATTTGAGTCACAGACTTGGTACCCTGACTCTGGTGCATCACACCATTTCACTGCTGATGCTCAAAACCTGAATCAAAGCACACCTTTCGGTGGCAATGACCAGGTGCTCATGGGAAATGGGCAAGGTCTAAAAATAAACTCAATAGGTTCCTCTAATATTTATTCCTCTAAGAACCCTCACATCACCTTTTCACTTCACAATCTATTACTTGTGCCCACTATCACAAAGAATTTAGTCTCAGTTTTCCAAATTTGCTCTTGATAATAATGTGTATTTTGAGTTTCACCCTTATTCATGTTGTGTAAAATCACAGGACTCTAATCAAGTCTTGCTTGAAGGCTCATTAGGGAGTGATGGCCTCTACTCCTTCAAGAATCTCAACATTCTTAAGGACATCTCACCTTCAAGATCAATGTCACCAAGTTCCTCTTCCAAGTCTCCTAGTTGTTTTCCTACTGTAAATGCAAATACTATGTCTACTGTTTCTAGTTCTCTCAATACTTGGCATTGTAGGCTAGGCCAAGTTCTTGATGTCGTGCGATGTGCACGTTCGATCCGGCAAGTGTACCGGATTCGTCGCCAAGTAATAAAAAGATATCGATCCCACAGAGACCGTGATCTCAAATCGCAACTAATTGTTAAATGATAAAACTGGGTTGTATAAAATAATATTTGGATTTTTGATATAAGAGATAACTTGGATAAGGAATGCAATCAAGTAAAACAGAAAGTAAATCAATTTATGGTTTTTCAGATCTAAATGGATTCCTAGGAGTTTGGGTTACCAACAAGATCGTTTATGTTACTAATTTGACTAACCCTTGTTAATTATCGAAAATGCCTTGAAGGCGAATTTATCCTCAAATAGTTAATGCTCTCTCTCGGGTTACAAAAACCGTGCCCAATAAAACCGACCCCTACTCCCGTGGTAGTCGAATTTAGATTGAACCCTTTGCGCTTTGTGACAATTCGTTAATCCTCGAAGGAGGGCTTCTAACTCTCGTGATTTCAGTCCTAAGTCTGATTCTATAGATCCGATACCTAAGTTCACCGCTAGGTTCCTCCTTAGAATATCTACGACACGCAAATAAGTGGCCACCGAATTTACGAGTAAATAAAACACTAGAAATCAGATCTAAAGCAAAATCGCAATTAACAAATATATAACATCAAATTAACAACATAAATCAACCTTGGGCATAGCCCCAATCCCTAGAAATTAAACTACTACTCAAGCCTTGCCATGGTGATGACAAGCTTGGTTAACAACAACATGAAAATAAAAATAAGAGAAGAGAGGAGGAAGAAGAAGAGAGATCCTAAATTATAGCCTAAGAGTAGCAACCAAAAGTCTTCCTTCATCTCTGCCTAGATGCCTTATTTATAGATTTGGGAAGTTTGAATCCCAATCTAACACAAATTTAGATCCAAATCAGTTGCTTCAGATCCAAGTAATGCGCGTCACGGCCGTGACGACCATCACGGCCAGGCCGTGACGGATTCTGCCTTGGGCGTTTCTTCAATTTTTGGTCTGTCACGGCCGTGACCACCATCACGGCTAGGCCGTGACCAGTTCTGACTTCAGTCTTCTTTCTTTTTAGCTCTGCTTGATCATGGCTGTGATGGTCATCACGGCTAGGCCGTGATGGGCTCTGTTTGGCTCATTTTCTTCACTTTTCAAGCCCCATCTTCATCCAAGCTCCATCCTGGTCAATCTTGAGCATTTTATCCTTAATTCCTGCAAAACAACACCACAAAACCGCCTCACCTGTTCCAAGGTAAAAACTAACAAAAATTAAATTAAAAATGCCTAAACTATATGAAAATGCATACAAAATGATAAACATATATGAGGTGTAATCACACTCATCAAATCACCCCAAGCTTAAGATTTTGCTTGTCCTCAAGCAATCACCAAGGCCAGATGATATAAATAATCAGAGCATGGATAGTGAACCAAGAACCCGAGTAACTAATCCAAGTAACAGGCATATTCGAATAAGTACCCAAGAGACAGTCCATTTCAAGTCCAATTAGAAGCTTAGGTTTCCTAAATTCATATTCTCATTGATTCGGGCACTCTTCTCACCTCACTCAAGTGTTTAAGGGTATATGACAATTCGCTCAATTTCCTCGAGGAAGGTACTCTACCATAAGCTTGACTATTAACCAAATCTCTTCTTTATTAATGAAAACACATAAGAATCAAGAGGTCTTTTATTTTGGTTGTAACGAGGCCATGGGATTAATCGTTAGGTGGGGAAATCAAGAAAAGAAAATTTCAAGAAAGCTAAACAAAATATCAAACATTACAAGGCATGACACCTTCTAAAATACCTTTTTGGCTTTGATTCATTTTTCCACCTTTCTTTCCTTCTTTTTATTTTATTTCTCCTTTCTTTTTGTCATCCCCTTCTCCATATTTTTTTTTGTTTATTTTATTTTATTTATTTTGAGAAGGGGAGATTTTCAGCTTAAGAGAAATATTTTTCCATCTTTCTCATCCCACAATTTTTCAACTACCTTTTTTACCCTTTTTGCAATACTTTAAAAGGTGCCATATCAAGCATCATTCCTCAAAATATTTCAAGGTACCAAGAAAAGTATTTATTCTTTTAGGCTCAAAATTGGGCAACTAAGGGGTAGCATTTAATCAATCAAAGCTCAGAAGGCCGGAAAAATACCTAATGCCTCAATCATTTTCAAAAATGTTTTAAAAAAATTTTAAGTTTCAAAATGGTTTCAAGTCAAGTTCTAGAGAATACAATCAAAGAGGAATAAGACACTCAATCACAAAGAATGGGGTAGATTTAGTGAGTACCCCTTTTAGGTTCAAAAATCTCACATTTGGTAGTTTAAAATCAATGAGAAACACAAATCTAGAGAACCACATGCTAATTATCAACTATCAGAAGATCATCTCAAGAATTTTTATTTTTAGCCTTATCACAAGAATAAAAAAATTGGGTTCAAAAATTCACTATCTCAATTTATTTGACACCAAGTTCTCACAATTGGATGAAAATTCTAAGTGAGGGGCAATCTAGAGAATGTGATCATGCAAAACTATGCCTATATGAATTCAACATGAAAAATGCAAAAATTTGCAAAAATACCCCTACCCCAAGCTTAAAAACTTACATTGTCCCCAAATGTAAATAATCAAGTTGGAGAGAGGAGAAAAATGGAACAACTCACCGAGGTGGTAGCGGATGTTGGCTCACATGCCAGTCAAAAACTTGTTGGAAATTGTATCACGGCCGTGAGGATTATCACGGCTAGGCCGTGATCAATTCTGGTCTTCAGGAGCTGGCCTGTCACGGCCGTGATACTCTCTGATCTTTAGGGTCCTTTCCATCACGCCCGTGATGGGTATCACGGTTGGGCCGTGATCCTTTCTGGTCTTCTTGGTTAGCTCATCACGGCCGTGACCACTGTCACGGCCTGGGCGTGATGACTTCTGACTTTATTTGTCCCTGCCCTTTTTGTTCTTACTCGACAAATCTATTAATTTATGATCTTTTTCCTCTTGATCTTCTCAAATTATTCAAGAGCTAATTTCAAATACAAATGGAAAAGGGAAAGAAAACTTGGGTTGCCTCCCAAGAAGCGCTTATTTACGGTCTTAAGCTTGACCATACTTCCTTCAATCAACCGGGGTCAGCTGGGCGTACAAGTGCAGAAACACTTTTCTTCCATGGAACTCCCTCAAAGAGCCGATTCTGCTCATATGGCCAATTGCGCTTCCGCTTTGCTCTTTTCACTTTGAGCTTCATGGCCTTACTCCCTCCTGGCGGAAGTTTTGTTTCCACATGATCAGCAACTCCAACTTCATCACTACTGGGTGCATCATTTGCCATGCAAATCTTCGGAGTTGCTTCCATGTTGAGCTCTTCCTTTACCACTGGAGACGTTATATCGATCCTGCACACATGACTCACAAAAGGAGGGTTGTTATATGAGTTAGTCAATTCAAAATCTACCCTACCTTCCTCTAAATTCAGAGAGTTTGCCATTCCTTACGTCTATTATTGCTCCGGCGGTGGCCAAGAATGGCCTTCCTAAAATGATGGGGAATTCAGAATTCCCTTTCATATCCAATACCAGGAAATCGGTAGGGATGAAAAATTTCCCTACCTTTACAGGAACATTCTCTAGTATGCCTAGAGGAGTTCTGGTTGAGCCGTCCACAAATTGTAAGGAGAATTTTAATGGACTCAACTCTTTGGTTCCCAACCTTTCCAAGATAGTGAGCGGCATCAAGCTCTCACTAGCCCCTAAGTCACATAAGGCTTGGTCTATTTTTCTTCTCCAATTGAGCAAGCAATAGAGAAACTACCTGAATCTTTTAGCTTAGGAGGCATATTAGTTTCTATATCTACCTGCTTTCTCTTGACCAACCTTTGTGGGAAAGGTATTGGGGGTTGGTACGGTGGTGGAGGGACATACTTTGATTCTGGCTCTTCATCCTCGCTCATGTCCTCCTCACATTCCACATCCTTTTCAATCACCCCAAGCTTATCATCCCTTAAGTATATGGCATTACAATGTTCAATGGGATTTGCTTCGGGTTGCCCCGGGAACGTACCCTTAGGTCTAGAGTATGTGCTGGCTTGTTGGGCAATCTGAGTTTCTAGCATCTTGTTATGGATGGCTAAATTATCTACCTTAGATGCTAGATCTTTTATTGCCTCGTTTACTGCCCTACCTTGTTGTCTAAACTCTTCATTTTGTTTTGTTTGAGTTTCAACAAAACTTTCCAATAGAGACTCGAGTTTAGACTTCTGTACCTGAGGATACCCCGCTGCGGGTTTCCTATTAGCTTGGCCCTCTTGGAACTCATGGTTTAGCGTGTTGCTGTAGTTCCCGTACGAGAGGTAAGGGCTATTTTTCCTTCCTTCGTTGTAAGCATTTGGAGGAGCATAGTTTGGCAGCTTCGGGTTCGTGTCATAGAAGTTGTGACAAGAGTTCACTTGTTCCCCCGAAGCGCCGGATCCATGAGCAATACCACATGGGCACTCCATTATGTCATGTCCCTGCATTCCACAAATCTCACAAACAATGTTAGTAGCACCTATTGAACTCACATTAGCCCTTTCGAGCTGATCAAAGCGTTTATTCAGTGAGTCTATTTTAGACATAATAAGATTAGTGCTATTCATTTCAAACTTACCCCCCAAATCTTTTTCGGGTTATTACCTCTTTCTGAACCCCATTGGTGGTAGTTGGTGGCCACGTTTTCAATGATGTTGAATGCCTCACTCAGAGGCCTATTCATGAAGGCTCCACCAGCTGCGGAGTCAAGTGACACTTTCGAAAAATATTCCAATCCGTTGTAGAAGGTGTGCACTAATAACCACCTCTCGAGTCCATGATGTGGGCAAGACTCCAGCAATCCCTTGTAGCGATCCCAAGCTTCTGACAAGCATTCTCCGTCCTTTTGGAAGAAGCCGGTGATCTGGGCTCGTAGGTAAGCCGTCTTGGAGGGAGGGAAGAATTTCTCCAAGAACGCCTGCTCCAGTTGGTTCCAAGTCGACAAGGTATTAGCGGGCACTTGTTTCAGCCAAGGTTTTGCTTTTCCAGTCAAAGATGAGGGGAATAACCTTAAGCGAATAGCATCAACCGGGGTTCCTTGAATTCTAACTGCATCGGTGAACTCCAAGAATGTCTCCACGTGATCAGTCGGGTCCTCCGAGGGCAATCCTCCGAATTGATGTTGCCTAATCATGTTGATTAGCATAGGCGGTATAGTGTAGTTCTCTGCCTCAATCTCTGGCCTAGCAATCCCAGTTCGCAAACCCCTCGCATTTGGGGCTGCGTAGTCCTTCAATGGCTTTGTATCCGGGAGATTCTCCATGAGTGGAATGAGAATCAACCTCTCTCTCTCTCTCTCTTTGTAGTCTCCTACGTCTGTGAAAGGTCCTTTCGACTTCGGGGTCGACCTCACTAAGGTTTCCAAGACTTAGTGATTGTTGCATAAAAGAGAAAACAACACAGAGAGATAGATACTCTAGAAGGAAAAAGAGAAATATTTTTTTTAAAGGAAATATAAAAATTAAATAAAAAGAAAAAGTCCAGAAAAATCAATTTAAAAATTAAATTGAGATTCGAGAAAGCACAGTCCCCGGCAACGGCTCCAAAAACTTGATGTCGTGCGATGTGCACGTGCGATCCGGCAAGTGTACCGGATTCGTCGCCAAGTAATAAAAAGATATCGATCCCACAGAGACCGTGATCTCAAATCGCAACTAATTGTTAAATGATAAAACTGGACTGTATAAAAAAAGATTTGGATTTTTGATATAAGAGATAACTTGGATAAGGAATGCAATCAAATAAAACAGAAAGTAAATCAATTTAAGGTTTTTCAGATCTAAATGGATTCCTAGGAGTTTGGGTTACCAACAAGATCGTTTATGTTACTAATTTGACTAACCCTTGTTAATTATCGAAAATGCCTTGAAGGCGAATTTATCCTCAAATAGTTAATGCTCTCTCTCGGGTTACAAAAACCGTGCCCAATAAAACCAACCCCTAATCTCGTGGTAGTCGAATTTAGATTGAACCCTTTGCGCTTTGTGACAATTCGTTAATCCTCGAAGGACGGCTTCTAACTCTCGTGATTTCAGTCCTAAGTCTGATTCTATAGATCTGATACCTAAGTTCACCGCTAGGTTCCTCCTTAGAATATCTACGACACGCAAATAAGTGGCCACCGAATTTACGAGTAATTAAAACACTAGAAATCAGATCTAAAGCAAAATCGCAATTAAAAAAGATATTACATCAAATTAACAACATAAATCAACCTTGGGCATAGCCCCAATCCCTAGAAATTAAACTACTACTCAAGCCTTGCCATGGTGATGACAAGCTTGGTTAACAACAACATGAAAATAAAAATAAGAGAAGAGAGGAGGAAGAAGAAGAGAGATCCTAAATTATAGCCTAAGAGTAGCAACCAAAAGTCTTCCTTCATCTCTGCCTAGATGCCTTATTTATAGATTTGGGAAGTTTGAATTTCAATCTAACACAAATTCAGATCCAAATCAGTTGCTTCAGATCCAAGTAATGCGCGTCACGGCCGTGATGACCATCACGGCCAGGCCGTGACGGATTCTGCCTTGGGCGTTTCTTCAATTTTTGGTCTGTCACGGCCGTGACCACCATCACGGCTAGGCCGTGATCAGTTCTGACTTCAGTCGTCTTTCTTTTTAGATCTGCTTGATCATGGTTGTGATGGGCTCTGTTTGGCTCATTTTCTTCACTTTTCAAGCCCCATCTTCATCCAAGCTCCATCCTGGTCAATCTTGAGCATTTTATCCTTAATTCCTGCAAAAAAACACCACAAAACCGCCTTACCCGTTCCAAGGTAAAAACTAACAAAAATTAAATTAAAAATGCCTAAGCTATATGAAAATGCATGCAAAATGATAAACAAATATGAGGTGTAATCACACTCATCATTTCTCCAGATTCTACAACTGCCAAACTGACCATAACTGAATCAGTGCTGACTCAGCATATTCAGTTATGGGGTTTTGGCTTACATTGATCTACTTTACAAGATGTCTTTTAGTCCACCATCCAACCCATCTCATCTTGGCCCATTTACTTGATCAGACTTAACCCAGTTGCATTTTATGGTTAACATTTTGTGAACCCAAGATCCGAGCCCAATTTAAATAATAATAAATAAAAAAAAATCTGCCAGTATCCTCTTGGTTTCTCACGTTCACTATCTGCCTTGTATCCTCCATGTTTTGTTGGTCCTTTCCCCCAACCTTCCCCTTTAACCAACATACACCCAAGCAAATTTTTTTCTTATGTAAGCAAGCAACATTCAGATTGGGGGACTCCCAAGGATTGTAACAGCCAAGAACACTTTCCCACAAGGCTCAAGAAATCAGAATCCTTTTATAGTTAAATTTCAGAGCTTGGGAAGGGGGGTTTGCCTTGATCAGAGAAGAAGAAATAAAAATGGGATTGAAGGGGACTAGAGCATGGGTTTAACAACTGCAACACTCCAATACATATTCTGGTTCCAATGTCAAAACCAGGGAATTTTCACTTCTTTTCCATCTATAAATATTGATCAAAAATTACAGTGAGAAGAGGGGAGATCAACAACAAGAAAAAATTGCTAAGAACAAGAGAGCCTTGTGTGAGAATAGAGGGACACTAAATCAGATTACCTGAACCCCACTGTTCCGCCGTTCCTGATCCCATCATAATCGCGAGCCGTCCTGAAGCTCCGTTCAGTCTGCGATCTGCTCGGACCGTCACCTCCGTCGTCGTTTCTGCCGTGGACTCTGCTCGGACCGCCAGCCTTTTTCCATCGCTCCCGGTCTTCTCCGCCTGCTCAGTCCCTCATCACCATACACGAGCCACCACCACCGCGTGCCACCATCGCAAAGTCGCTTGCTCTGACCGTCGCGAGCTCGCCGCCACGCCTCCACCCTGTCTACCGCACGTTCCACCAGTCACCACCAAGTCCGCCGCTCACCAACCCTCACCACATCGAACCACCACTCAGATTCGTGTACCATAGACGTCTTTGTCCAGAACCACCACGGAAACTCCCAACCCGCGTCATCAATCGCCGCGCCGCTCAGTCGCGTCGGACCACCGTGAGACGTCGTCGTCTGTCCTCCCGGTTCAGCCATCATCGTCCCCCTCTGTGTGCTTGTGGGTATCGATAACTCAGAAGCTAGAAGCTTCTGAGTTTGTTTCTTCCCTTGTTTTGTTGTTATTTATTTATTTATTATATTTATGTTGGTTTATTTGTTTGGTTCATTGGGTTGGGCTTCTGATAAGGGTTTATAGGTTTTTTTTTAGTTATGATGTGTCTTGGTTTTGGGCTTAAAATCAGTAGGTGAGTTTTTTTTTCCTTTTTTTGTTTATTGGACCAAAGTTTATAAAAAGAATTTAATTAAATGAAAATTTCCTTAAAAAAAATTATTTTCTGGTTTCTTTGTTTTAAATAATAAAAAAAATCCTTAAATAAAAAATCTATTTTGAGTTCACGCAACAATCTACGATGTTGATGTATGATTTTCATCCTCAAGTGTCGTATGAATTGTAAGGGTTTATCGTATAGCTTGGCTATCTTTAGCCCTGTGTAGGAGTGAATTCTTTTTTTCTAAAAAAAAATAATAAATGTTTTCAATTTACTCTTTTTAATAAAATTTTATCCAATTTTATAAAAACGAAAAAAATCTTTTAATTCACGCAACAATCTATGATGTTGATGCATGATTTTTATCCTCAAGTGTCGTACGAATTGTAAGGGTTTATCGTATAACTTGGCTATCTTTAACCCTGTGTAGGAGTGAATTCTTTTTTGTTAAAAATAATAAATATTTTCAATTTGCTCTCTTAACAAATTTTAACAATATTTATGAAATAAATATCTTTTTGAATTCACGCAACAATCTACGACGTTAATGTATGAATTTTCATCCTCAAGTGGCGTATGAATTGTAAGGGTTTATCGTATAGCACCACTATCTTGAACCTTGTGCATGAGTGGATTAATTTTAAAATAAAATCCCTTTTCAGAAATCATTTACAAAATCAAATATTTCCCAAAATAAAATCAATCAACCAATCAAACATTTTCTATAAGAACTACGTGGCTTTGAGTTTCTAATTGCACCCGGGAATACGCAGGAGCAGAATCAATTATTCTGTCAAGCCAAAATTTAATTTTTCATTTTGTTGTGTGTATATATATTTTTTATTTTAAAAGTGGGGTAAAATAAATATTTTCAAAAATTATTAAAATTATTTTTCACAATTAACTTGAGGTACCGTTTTTAAACGGGCGATGTAGGGTGCTAACACCTTTCCTACTCGTAACCGACTCCCAGACTCAAATCTCTATTCTTTTTTAGACCAGTTTTCCTTAAAATAAATGGTTTTTCCAATGTTTTTCCCAAATAAAATATTGGTGGCGACTCCTTTGTTTTTACCATCTTTTCGCGGTGCCCGAACGGGACGGTCGTGACAGCTGGCGACTCCACTAGGGACTTTGAGAGTCAGGCCTATCATAGTTATTTGTGCAATTTCTTTTAATAGCTTTGAAAGTATTAGCTTTACCCTTTTTGTTTATTTTCGTAAATAGTTTTATTTGTTCTTATAAATGTCTTTGTATATTCTTGCAACCCTAGGGTAGAAAACTCTTTTAAATGTTGGCTGTTCTTTTGCAGGTTTGGGAATAGTTTTTTTTTTTTTTTAGGTTTTGTGCAGGTTTGCTTGCTCCCAGCACACACATCACCATCACATATTCATACACTTTTAGGCTCTATACCCAAGTCTTGGAATGCCATAAGATTAGAAAGGGCTTCGGTGATGTTATTGTGATGCTTTTGCATCCTTGACAGACATTGATTCTCCCACCCGGATTGCTACCGGAACATGGACTGTCATATTGTGACTTATTGGTCCCTGTGGCGAGGTTCATGATTCGGGTCCTCATCTTTTTAGATGAGGGTAATCCGGGGACCATATGTTTAGGGGTCTAGATCTGTCCCAAAAGTCATGCACATAAAATGGCATTAGTAGCCTACCAAACTAGGGTCTTGACCTTAGAAGTTCAAACTTTAGGATATGACCCATGTAGGACAAAAGGGAGCGCATTCTGCCTTTTTCTGTAACATGAATAATCACATTTATATCTCATGCATCATAATGATTTTCTGCATGCATTCCACTTACCCCTTAACATGTCATTCATGCATGCATCCTGTTACACTCATTATTATTCATTGTATACTCGTGCATGTAGTACTTTAAGTCATGCATTTTTAATATGTCATTCATTCATGCATAAGTAAATTTGCTTTCCAAATGTTATTAATAAAGTAAAATTTCCCTCCACAAATAATTTGGTTTGAGATAACACCTTTTATTACAAGAGATGGTAAAAGTCAGACACACTAGCAGTGCTCCCACCACCAAGAGCTCCAAGGTGATATTGAACTCATTAGAGAATCTGAAAGAGTTGAGCCAATCTTTGCCTCAAGAACGTCGAAGAAGCTTCGCCAAGAAGTATAGAGGGATCTTGGACCTAATTTTCATACCGGTGGTTGAGACTGTTGCTTTGAGTGCTCTGTGTCAATATTGGAACCCCCATCTCAGAGGTTTTGAATTGCCAAACATGGACATTACTCCCACCATTGAAGAATATGCTTGCCTGTTAAGGTTGCCATTGCAGAAAAACCCCGTCGTGTACTTTCACTTGGGGCAATACTTGACCACTGCAAGCATAGCAGGGTTATTAGGGCTTCCTGTAAATGATGTGAAGTTGACCGAGCACTCAACTCGCGAGGGTTGACCCGAACTCTTCTTGAAAATCATTTGAAGAAATTAATGGATCGACAAGATTGGGAAACCTTTGAGAGGGTATTGGCACTAACAATATATGGACTGGTTTTATTTCCATCAGTGCTAGACATGATAGATCAAGCGGCAATGGATGTATTCTTCACAGTAGAAAGGAAGAAAAACCCAGTGCCGGTAGTGTTAGCTGAAACGCTTTTTTGCCAGCAACATCCAAAAGGGAAGCTCCGATGTTGTGCACAGTTGCTCTATGTGTGGGCCATGACTCACATGTATGCAAAATGTTATATCAACCACCATTCAGATCCACTAAGAGGCTTCCATAACATCCCTATAAGACAGCTAAATGAAGAGGAATGGAAGAACGAGTTTGACAAAGTGGAAATGGACTCTTTTATGTGGGTATGCCCATGGTACGAAGGTCAGTAGGGGCAAGATATCATTTATAGTTATGGGGACTATCCCAATGTTCCTTCGATGGGCCCAAGAGGATGCATATCCCACACACCCGCCATAGTCTTACGATAGCTTTGCTGGATGCAAACCGTGCCAAGAGAAGAACAACTCGACAGATGCTGTTTCCGATACGAGGATGGAGAGAATACCAAGTTGTTGGCAAAAGCAATTAGAAATGCTTGGAAAGATGTGAAGATGGTAGGGACATCCCAATTGCGCTGACCGATCCTAATCATTGTCTCAGAATATGAAGCATGGAGAAAATCAAGGAAAGGTCCCGTCAACATTCCTGCAGAAAGCACGAAAGATAAAGGAAATGGAGGAACAACTGAAAGTTCTAGAAGCACAAATGAAGGAAATGGAACAACAAAAGCAAGATGCCGAGTTGAGAATAGCCATTGGACAGAAACATTGTGAGAAGTTAGGAAAGGAAAATGAACACTTAAAAGATTTGTGTGCAGATATCTCCACAACCTCAAGAGTCCAGAAGAATACAGACAATGTCTCACTGATAAGCCTCTGGCTTATCTAGTTTTATGACTAGATGAACTAGGGTTTATGTGCCTATTTATTCGAGTTCACTCTCGTTTTCGCCCAAATTTGCCTTGTTTTGTTCCCAAGTTGGACTTTGACTCGTTTTGCGTCTTTTGTGTAGTTTTTAGGTTATTTTGAATAGAATTACGCTTGTGGGTGCTTTTGTTGTTTCAGGTTAAATAAGTGAAGCTCCGGGAGTGAAGGAAAGTCGAAAAGCAGTGGAAATTGCAAGTCTGGAGACACTCGCCTCGCGAGTGTATGCTCGCCCCGCGAGCCTAAAAGTCAACAAAGCTGCAAAAGTCATCACTTCAGTCTCGCCACGCGAGCCGCTTCTCGCCCCGCGAATCATGAAGACCTGCAAGACAGAGACCATCACGGCCAAGCCGTGATGAAGACCACGCCCGTGAACAGTTTGAGGTTTGAAGACTCGCCCCGCGAGAGGAATCTCGCCTCGCGAGAGAATGAAGACTTGGAAGTCAGAGGCCATCACGGCCCAGCCGTGATGAAGGTCACAGCCTGAAATTGAAGACTCGCCCCGCGAACACACTTTCGCCTCGCGAGAGTTCAAATTGAAAGCGCGCCAATTTTAATTCTCGCCTCGCGAAAGTCTGCTCGCCTCGCGAGCGAGCGCAGATCAGGAATCCTATTTAAAGGCTTTTGCAGATTAGATTTGAAAAAAATCCAACTTTAGAAGGCAGTTTTCCACTTAGGTTAGGGCAGTAGTTACGAATTCTTATTTCTCCTTGGAGCTGCGTCTCCTTTTCGGGTTTCTTTTTATTTTACGATGATGATTATGTCCGATCGCTTGTCTATGAGCATGAGGAACTAATCCCGTCGTCCGAGGGAACGATGAAGCCACCCATGGCGATGTAAATCCGATATGATGTATGTCTTTCTCCTTTAATTCAATTCTTGTTTCCTAATTCTGATTGATTGTGTTGATCATACATGTTGCGTGATTGACTTGTTAACGTTGATGAGGCCTAGTCAGCGATTCGCGTTTAGAACTTGAATTAGGATCATCGATCGAATATTGCACGAGAGTGAGTAGGAGATCGGTGCGACCTTATAGGGAACACGAATTAACAGAATTCGAGATTAGGGTTAAGAGACCTAGCAAGTAATTAACTCAAATCCTCGAATACGTCCTAATGAGCACGGAAGTGGATTTAGGAGAATTTAGGGGTCCCGGTTGACATTGTAATTGAACCTAGGGAGGAATTCATCATCACTTGGGTGTACATATTGGGTAGGTGGATTTATGACCTTGGACATTTTAGTTTTCTGAATTTTAGTTAATTATTTATTTAGACTAGTTAATTGAATTTAGATATTAATCTCTCTTCCTCAACCACTTTTCTGTAACTTGACCGAACGTATCTGACTTCCCGCGGATAAGTCGAATTGGTATCCCAATCCTTGAGTTCGACCTCGGTATTTACTTACCGTGTTATTTTTATTACTTGCGACGACCCGGTACACTTGCCGGAGTCACAACACTCACCAAGCATCAAGGCTAAGATCCAGAATCTTGAAAGTATTGTCCTTGACAGCGGAGAGGCATCATCTAAGAAAAGAAAAGTGTCAGTTAGAAGAAGAGGTCATCCAACAAGAAGGTATGAGAAATTCATTGGAGGCGGATGTTGATTGACAAAGGGGAGTCAATAGCAACTTACAGAAGCAAATTTGTGCACAAAGTAGGATGACTGGTGAATTGGTACAAAAGGTCAAAGAACTGAATATCCTAATGGTCAAAATCAAGAAGCGGTACGATTTAGGGTGGACCTCGGCAAAGTATTATAATGATCAAGTGGTTCAAGCAATGAATGTCGTGAAATGGTGGTGAGAAGAAGCACAAGAGCGAGGGATAGATATTGCCATATGGAAAAAGAGAAATGTGAGCATGAGTTTGGAGCTAAGCCATTGCGTTCCGAATTTTGTCCGGAGCTTTGAGAAGGCAGGACAACAAATCCATGCTAACCCTATGCTTCGTCTCCCGTCTGAACTGGACGATTTTATGAGAATGTGTGGAGGGTTTGCTCGAGGGCTAAAAAGAAAGAGACTTAAACTTTTGACTTTAGGATGAAATGTTGTAACAATGTTGAAAATTGTGATTTGACAATGATGTAATCCCAATCTATGTATTGCTTTGAGGAGTTTTTAATGAAATATGTTCTTGCCTCTATGATTCCTTCGCACTCCAACTCTTACACTTGAATTGCGACGACACCTATCGTGGAGCATGGTCTCCCTTTACTATGTTGTCAACTACATCTTTGCCTTATAGGATTCTTCCTTCTGCACAAAGGGTAGGTCGGGATGTCTCAATTCAGAATTCGCATTGCTAGTATGATTAAGACAGCATCTATTATGGAGAGATGTTTTTCCCTAGATTTGTTGTCAACTCCATTTCATCTTATGAGCACAATGCTATCAGTGTGGGATGGAGGGACCATCTCTTGTCAGTCACAAGGTGTTAACTAAAAAAAAACAAAAAAAAAACAAATATTAAATAAATAATAACTCCAAAGGTAGTTTTCACTAAAGCTTTTGCTTTTTTTGGTCATGTTCTTACTTTATTGTTTTGATTAAAACGGTGTGACTCTTCTAAACAATTGCTCTAAGACACCCTTATCGCACTCGATCACAGACAAGAGCCATGGCGGATTGATGAGTGTGATTTCACCTCATCTTTGTCTATCATTTTGCATGCATTTTCATGTAGTTTAGGCATATTTAATTTGATTTTTGGTTAATTTTCCTTTGGAACGGGTAAGGCGGTTTTCATGGTGTTGTTTTGCAGAAATCAAGGGTAAAATGCTCAAGATCAACCATGATGGAGTTGGGATGAAAATAGGGCTTGAGAAGTGAAGAAAATGAGCCAAACAGAGCCCATCACGGCCTTGCCGTGATGCCCATCACGGCCATGATCGAGCAAAATTGAAAAAGAAGAAAGACTGAAGTCAGAACCCGTCACGGCCTAGCCGTGATGGCCATCACGGCCGTGACCAAAAACCCCCACAAGTCAGAGACCGTCACGGCCTAGCCATGATTCCTATCACGGCTGTGAAAAGAAGTCTCGCGTCGCGAGCATACTTTCGCGTCGCGAAGGTTCTGAAACCTATAGAATTGCCAAAGGCAGAAGCCGTCACGGCCTGGCCGTGATGGCCATCACGGTCGTGACGCGCATTACTTGGACCTGAAGCAACTGAATTGGATCAGAATTTGAGTTAGATTGGGACTCAAACTCCCCAAATCTATAAATAAGGACCAGGCAGAGGCAGAAAGGAGACTTTTGGCTGCTACTTAGGCTACATTTTAGGATCTATCTTCTTCTTCCTCCTCTCCATTCTGATTTGTATTTTCATGATGTTGTCAACCAAGCTTGTCATCTCCATGGCAAGGCTTGAGTAGTAGTTTATTTCTAGGGATTGGGGCTATGCCCAGGTTTTGTTTATGTTGATAATTTGATGTAAAATCTTTGTTAATTTCGATTATTGTTTTAGATCTGATTTCTAGTGTTTGAATCACTCGTAAATTCGGTGGCCACTTGTTTGCGTGTCACAGACATTCTAAGGAGGAACCTAGCAGTGAACTTAGGTGTCGGATCTATAGAATCATACTTGGGACTGAAATAACGAGAGTTAGAAGCCGTCCTTCGAGGATCAACGAGTTGTCATGAAACGCAAAGGGTCCAATCTGAGTTCGACTACCACGAGAGTAGGGGTTGGGTCAATTGGGCACGGCTTTTGTAACCCGAGAGGGAGCTTAAGCTATTTGAGGATAAATTCGCCTTCAAGTCAATTTCGATAATTAACAAGGGTAATCGACTTAGCAACGTAAACGATCTTGTTGGTAACCTAAATCCCTAGGAATCCATTTAGATCTAAAAACCCATAAACGGTTTACTTCCTATTTTATTTGATTATGTTTCATCTATCTCTTATTTCAAATTCAAAACCTTTTCAAAATAAAAATCCTTTTTACACAGTCCAGATTTACTCAATTTGGAAATTAGTTGCGATTCGAAATCACAGTCTCTGTGGGATCGATATCTTTTATTACTTGGCGACAATCCGGTACACTTGCCGGAATCGCACGCGCGCGTCGCGTCGCACGCCTGTCACGGATGAACTAGAAGAAGTCCAAGAGATTAGGGATGAAGTCAGTCAAATCAAGGATCAGTTGACTAAGATGATGGAGATTCTATAAGCAATACAGAAGGAAAAGAACACAGGAGAGCCCTCCAGCCTCAAACGAAGGACATCCAGCCACACCTCCCATCCCGCCTGGTTTTGCTCAGTTTCCTATTCAAGGCTTCAATCAACCCGGGGCCATGATGCCACTCACTGTTTATCCAAGCAACCAAGCTCATCTTTCATTTGACCCGAACAATCCCCCATACGGTTTACCTCATGGATTTGCGCCACCAACGGCCCCTGCCCCACGGGATGGCATTCAAAACCCCGAACATACCACCCAGACACAAACCCCCACCAATGCTGTCGAAATGCCACAAACACAAACTGTCGATCCTACAGATGGTAAAACCACGACAGTGACACCTTCTGCTAATCCAAAACCCCCGCAATACACCTTGCATTATGGACCCCATGGGGCTCAAATGATGCAAAATTTCGGATCCCCCTACACGCCGTACTATTTCCCCCAGAATATGTACGTTGAAACTCCAGTGAATCAATTAGGAGGGAGTTCCCAATCTAAAGAAAAGTTGGAAGTGCTAGAGGAAAGATTACGGGCCATTGAAGGGGTAAATAGTTATGGTCTTCAGGATGCCTCGGAGCTTTGTCTGGTGCCAAATGTTGTAATTCCGTCGAAATTTAAGGTGCCTGATTTTGACAAATATCGGGGGACCACTTGTCCAAAAAACCATTTGACCATGTATGTAAGGAAGATGGCATCATATGCCCAAGATGATAAGCTCTTGATTCACTTCTTCCTAGACAGTTTAATTGGGGCAGCTTCAAATTGGTACACGTATCTCGAGCGGGCACACATCCGATCCTTCAAAGATCCAGCGGATGCATTCCTGAAGTAATACAAGTACAATATTGACATGGCTCCCGATAGAATGTAACTACAAAATATGTCAAAAAAAGACACAGAGACTGTCAAAGAGTATGCACAACGATGGAGGGAACTGACTGCTCAGGTGGAGCCTCCATTAGCTGAAAAAGAAATTGTAGCAATGTTCATTGATACAATCCAGTCACCCTTCTATGATAGGATGATTGGGAGTGTGTCATCGAACTTTGCTGACATGGTCATCATCGGTGAGAGAATTGAAAGTGGAATGAGGAATGGAAAGACCATTGAGACTTCAGTAATTAACGGCCCGAAGAAAGCCCCGTTTGTGAAAAAAAAGGAGAAGCACACGTAGTAACCTTTGAACAAAAGAAACCAAACCAATATAGACCAAACCAAATACCAGCTTTTCAATCCCAATACGCTCCATATTATCAACCACCTCCATATTACCAAGTCAACCAGTCATACATAGTCGCCACCTCACAATCTTCAAATCCCCAACCACAGCATTCGATGACACCCTACCAGCCGTCACACCCTTCCCAGCCTCAAACACACCCTATCATGCCACCTCAAATTGTCCAACCCCTAAACTCAAACCCAAACACAAGCCAAACCAGACCACCGTATAACTCGGAAAGAAAGCCAGTGCGTTTCGACCCGATACCCATGACCTACGCCGAACTAATCTGCCAACTTGTGAGCAAATCTGTGCTAACTCCTATCCTGACAAGACCAATAGACCCTCCTTATCCGAAGTGGTATGACCCCAACGCTCAATGTGAGTATCACGATGGGGCTACAGGTCATTCCACAGAGAATTGCAAGGCTTTGAAGTTTAAGGTGCAAGATCTGATTAATGCCAAATGGTTGAGCTTTCAGAAAGATGCTCCAAATGTGGCACAAGGTCCTATGCCAAATCATGGGGGTTCTGGAGTCAATGCCATTGAAAGCTTCCTGGAACATACTCTCAAGAGTCAAGTGACCGATATTAGAACTCCTATGAGAATTATTTTCAGAGAGATGTGCAAATATGGATTGATCCAATCCCGATTATTGAAAAAATGGTTCTCGCTGGAGTAATACAATGTAACTTTGATGGGGATATAGGACATTCACTTGAAGACTGTGTAGAATTTCGGCAGGTTGTGCAGAAATTAGTAGACATGAAGTTTATCCTAATTGGTTGTGAATCCGATGAGTGCGGTATTAACATGGTTACTGACTCTACAATTTCCCTGACTCTAGTTAAGATAACTCCTTTTACTGTTGTGGTTAATCCTCAACCGGTTCAGGGGCAAGTCAATCCAAAATCAGTGATGATATATTATTCTGAGAAAGAACCTTTGCCGATTTCGAGTGGGCCAATTGTCATCCGAGTCCCAAGTCATTTCCCTTACAAGGACACCAAAGTGGTGCCCTGGAAATATGATATGCAGGCTCAACCAAATCCTTCCGATGGGACCACCATGGTTACCAACATTTCGGGGATTGGTGGAATGACTAGGAGTGGCCGCATTCATACCCTGGAGGTACTGCAAAGGAAGGAAATAGAAAAGGAAGGAAAAGATTGCAAAAGGAAGGGGAAGGCAGAAGGAACTCCAATTGAAATGGAAGTAATAGGGGGTGAGAATAAAAATGAGGTATCTGATGAAGAGGTCGGTGAATTTTTGAAGTTCATCATGCAAAGTGAATATAGGGTTTTGGATCAGCGGAATCGAACTCCGGCTCGGATATCTCTTTTATCTTTGTTAATGAACTCTGAGCCACACAGGAGAGTGCTGATGAAGGTGTTGAATCAAGCTCATGTCTCTCATGACATCACAGTTGATAAGCTCGATAACATTGTAGGTAACATAGTCACTGATAATTATGTTACTTTCACTGACGATGAAATACCAGCTGAAGGTATAGGGCACAACAAGGCATTGCACATTTCAGTGAAGTGTCGAGATCATATCATGGCTAGGGTTCTCATTGATATTGGCTCTTCTTTGAATGTAATGCCGAAGTCAACACTGGCAAAGTTGCCTTTCGATGGAACTCATATAAAGCCAAGCACAATGATTGTAAGAGCTTTTGATGGCACACGAAGGTAAGTCATGGGAGAAATTGAATTACCCATTCAGATTGGCCCTTGTACCTTTGAAATACTTTTCCAAGTAATGGACATCACACCAACTTACATTTGCCTCCTAGGACGACCGTGGATCCATTAGTCTGGAGCTGTACCTTCCACATTGCACCAGAAAGTGAATTTGATTGTTGATAGTAAGTTGATAATTGTTTTCGGAGAGGAAGATATGTTAGTGAGTAAGCCATCAACAACCCCTTACATTGAAGCTGCCGAAGAAGCTCTCGAGACCGCCTTTCAGTCACTTGAGATTGCCAATGCCATTTATGTTGGGGATGGTGCTCCACTCTTGAAACCTCGGTCATCTAAAACGTCCATTATGATGGCCAAAGTTATGCTTGAAGGAGGATACCGACCTGGGAGCGGTTTGGGGAAGAATAGTCAAGGTGTCGCTGATACCCTCATGCTCACCGAGAACAAGGACAGGTTTGGGTTGGGATATAAACCCACCAAGGCCGACAAGAGGAGGGTTACAGAAGAGAAGAAAAGAAAGAGGTTGGCTCGGTTGGAAAATCGTGAATACGAGACCGAGAGGGTTCCCATATGTGACATTCGACAGAGCTTCCGAAGCATAGGGTTCGCATTCCTGGACCAAACAGCGGCTGTTGAAGATGATTATCCCGTCGATCATGGTGTCAATCTGGTGTATCCATGCTCTCCGGATACAGAGCTCAACAATTGGGAGATCATTGAGTTCCCCAGGACCATAGAGTCTTTTTCAAAGTAATTCTGTAATGCTTATCCTTTAGCTCTGCCCAAGGCTTTAGGAATTTTGTTGTAATGGGCTTACTTGTTTCTGTTTCAGTATGACTTATCAATAAATGCATGCATTCAGTATCTTTGTGTTGTTATCTCTCTTATTTTTTTACTTTCATTTTTGTTCACCATTCCTCACCAATAAATGCAGTCTCTCGTTGTCGCGACCGTCCCGTCCGGGCGCCGCGAAAAAGGAATGTGAGGATAGAGGAGTCGCCACTAAAATTTTTATTGGGAAAATATTAGAAAACCCAATTATTTAAAGGTAAACTGGTCTTAAAAAAAGTGAGAGATGAGTCCGGGAGTCGGTTACGAGTAGGGAAGGTATTAGCACCCCACATCGCCCCGTTTAAAAAACGGTACCTCAAGTTAATTGTGCAAAAAAAACATTTTAACAACCTTTTAAATATTTATTTTACCCAAAAACTATTTACAAGAAAGTGTTATTTTTAATTTTTAATATTTTAAATTTTTATTAGTTTTTATATTTAAATTTATTGTTTATAAAAATTAGATGAGGTTGAACATGACACATGAGTCCACAGGGCAACCTCAAATCTAAGGGACTAAACATGGCACCGTGTCCATAGAGCATCCCTAAAAATAGAAAAGTTTAATTTTATGATTAATTATTTTAACATAAAAAGGGACACAAAAAAAGGAAAATTTAGTTTTGGCTTGCCAAGATGATTTATCTTGCTCCTACGTATTCCCGGGTGCGATGGGAAACTCAAAGCCACGTAGTTCTTTTTAAAAAAATTGATTGGTTGGTTGATTTTAATTTTGATAAAGATTTGGATTTATTTATTTATTTATTTTTAAAAATATTTTATTTCAGAATAAATTCACTTTTGCATAGAGTCCAAGATAGCAGTGCTATACGATAAACCCTTACAATTCACACGACACTTGAGGATGAATAAGTCCATACATCAACGTCGTAGATTGTTGCGTGAATTAAAAAAATATTTTAATTAAGAGATTTTTGTTTTAACATAAATCTTTTAATTTTTATGTTAATTAATTTTTACTAAGCATTTAAAAAAAAAAAGGAAGAATCTGACCCAAATCTGGAAAAGGCCCATATCAGTAAAAAGAGAGGCCTAGTAGTTAGCCCACAGCTTATATTTCATGCTGATGGGTCTAACTACATCCCTGGTCCAATCACAAAAATTTGAAGACAAAATTTCAGGCCTACCAGATAAAGCCCAAAACATTTTAGAAACAAATTGCTCTTTTTGTTTTCTGTTTGGCCCAAATGCTAAAAATAATAAAACAACATAAATGGGAAACAAAAAAATGGGCCACATGCTATAAAACCAATCCCAACCAAATATCAAACCCTAGTGATTTAGCAACAGACATAAAAAGGGAACACAAAACAACAGAAAGGAAAGTAGAAGGGAAGCCCCAAGGGGCTCCCAAGCTTCATTGTTACCAACAATGGAGTTCAAGGGGATGTTGATGGATGCAGCTGGAACCAGTGGCCAAGGCGGACGGCTGCGTGGACGGCTGTTCGTGGTGGTTCGGACTGGACGCGGTGGAGGATGGCGTTCACGTGGTGGAGGCGGCGAACGCAGAGGCCAAACGGACCAAGCGAGAGAGGAGGCTGAGAGGAGACTGGATCTACACCTGTTTCTGTCAAGCTCGGCCGGAAATGGAGGTCTTGTGGCGGAGGATGGCGTTCGCGTGGTGGAGGGTGGTGTCCGCGTGATGGTGGACGAACCAGAAAACCCGGATCTGCAACTCCCCAGCGGTGGAGGTCGCGGATCTGCAACTCCCCCGTGGCGGAGGTCGTGGTGGTCGCAGTACGGGGAAGGGGACAGCTTCGCGCAGTGACGGCGGTTGGGGCGCCGGAGCCGCGTTGTGGTGGCGGGATTGGGGAGGTGGCAGAGCTGTTGGATGTGAGTGAGGGACTGATTTGTTGAGTGTGAGTGAGGGGGTGGCTTGTAGGAGGAGTGAGGGGCTGGCTTGTTGAAGAACAAGAGAAATGGGAGGAGGAAGATGAAGTTAAGATGAAAGAGGAAGAAATAAAAAAAAAGTCTGGAATGTGAGAGAAGAGCGGAAGCAGAAAAGAGAAAGAGAAAGAAAAAGGAAAAAAAAAGTCGGGGGTCACGCGTCTTCGCGAGAGGAGATGGTTTTTTTGATTTTTTTGTTGGTTCAGAGAGTATTTGGGTATTTTTGTGTTGATTTGTAATTTGGGAGTGATGGTGGCTAGAGGTTGGAGAGGAGAGTATTGAGTATTTTTTTGCTGCTGGTTCCCCCCTTTCTTCCTTTGGTCACTGTTCAATATATAGCACAGAAGATGAAGAAGGTGACAGATCTCCTTGTTAGGCCAACTGGTGGGTACAAGTAGTGGGGAGCAAATCAGCCTTTGCTCCACCACCTTGCAGGGGCAGCAATGGGTGAGGATGGCTTGTACCATTGTCCCCCTTTTTCTGAAAAAAGAAGAAGAAGACAAAGAAGGGTACAAGCATGGGAGCTGATTTTTTTAAAATTTTTACTTTATTTATTTATTTTTTTATTTTTAACAAATCAGAATAGTAACAATTTTTTGTTGGGTTTAGGATAATGGGCCCAAAAGATTACTTGGAACAAAAACGAAAATGGGCACCATTTGATGATGTAATGGGCCCAGAATAAAAACAATGTTTTATTTTTATTTTTCTCTATTATTTTCTTCAAAACATTAATTAAAAAAATCCGGGAAAAATTAGGTGTTCACAGCTGCCCCTCTTTACTTGTTTCTTTTTAGATAGTAGGTGTAACCGTAGTTAACCTATTATCGTTATAAGAAACGAGTAAAGACATGAACTCCAATTTTGGCCGGAGTTCACTGACAAGTAAACGGATGCATAATCAAAAGCTTACGGGATGGACTGCCCGTAGAAGCTCGAACAGAAAGATAAAAAACTTGCGGAGTCGTTTGTCCGCTGAAGCTTGAACAAGCAGAGCTTACGGGGTACGGCACCCGTCGAAGCTTGACAGAAAGGTTAAAAGCTTGCGGAGTCGGTTATCCGTTGAAGTTTGAACAAGCAGAGCTCACGGGGTATGGTACCCGTCGAGGCTTGAAAGAAAGGTTAAAAGCTCGCGGAGTCGGTTATCCGCTGAAGCTTGAAAGCAAAATGCGAAAAGTTTACGGAGTCGGGTATCCGACGAAGCTTGAAAAGAAATGTTAAAAGCTTACGGAGTCGGTTGTCCGCTGAAGCAAAAATGATTAAAAGCTTGCGGAGTCGGTTATCCACTGAAGCTTGACAGAAAAGGTAAAAAACATGCGGAGTCGGGTATCCGCTGAAGCTTTAAAGGAATAGTAAAAAGCTTGCGGAGTAGGGCATCCGCTGAAGCTTGAAAGCAAAATAAAAAGCTTGTGGAGTCGGTTATCCACTGAAGCTTGACAGCAAAAGGATAAAAAGCTTGTGGAGTCGGTTATCCACCGAAGCTTGAAAAGAAATGTTAAAAGCTTACGGAGTCGGTTGTCCGCTGAAGCAAAAATGATTAAAAGCTTGCGGAGTCGGTTATCCACTGAAGCTTGACAGAAAAGGTAAAAAGCATGCGGAGTCGGGTATCCGCTGAAGCTTTAAAGGAATAGTAAAAAGCTTGCGGAGTAGGGCATCCGCTGAAGCTTGAAAGCAAAATAAAAAGCTTGTGGAGTCGGTTATCCACTGAAGCTTGACATGAAAGGTAAAAACCTATGATGCTTGTGCAATTTACTGGGTTTTGTGCTCACAAGAGGTAAACAATTGCAATGCATGATGCCAGAAATGTGCTATATGCCTGATGAAAACCTCAAATGATTTTAATGCAACACAAGGAAATCCTGTAATACACTACTATTTTTATTTTTTTCATCTTTTAGGGGGTTTTTATTATCACCCTCGACCCCTTGAAGTATTGATCACAGACAAGCCCCGAGATGAACTAAAAAGTCTTGTCTTTGCGGAGAATAAAGGCCAAGAACTTCTGAAAGGGTACGCTTCCTTTGCAATGATCGTCCCCGTGCCTCCTGTCGGTAGACCACAATGCCCTTCGTCGGGAGATCATTCCGTTCTTTACGGCCTTTCGAGACTTTCAAAGAAATTCTAAATGCTTTCGAAGACACCAATACGTGTTTCACATTCCAGTATATACTTATCATGATGAATGCACACACACAATTGACATAAATTAAGAGAAAGAGATAAGGGTAAAAAGAATTGGGAGTCAATGTCATTATATTTGGACTGAAAAGGAATACAAAGCAGATATTACAATGGAGTATGGAATTGTAAAAGGTTGCGGAGTGGAATCACATCTCCTCAAGTGACATCTCTTTCCATGACTAGTGTTAGCATCCCTCATACTATCTCGACTCCTTACTAATCAACATCTGAGAATGCTATCTGCCCCAGTCTTCATGCATCCAGCCCACTGGTTGCCCCAGTTCATCGGCTTGACGACACTTCCATTGGTATGTTTTTATTTTTTGAACCCCAACTTTTGCCTAAACCGCCTTTTCAGGTTTTCAGCCTAGCGGGTTGCTCTAACTTTTGCCTAGACCGTCCTTTCAGATTTTCAGTCTAGCGAGCTTTTCTTTTTTCATTTTTTTTTAACTTTTTCTTCTTCTTCTTGGGAAATGCGTTCAAGCATAATACTTTTTGACTACATCTGAGTTTACAGGGAGTGGAAGATATTCCCCATCCATTCTGGTGAGGATTAAAGCTCCCCCCGAGAAGGCCTTTTTCACAACGTAAGGTCCTTCGTAGTTCGGAGTCCACTTCCCTCGATGATCCTTTCGGATTGGTAGGATCTTTTTAAGCACCAGGTCACCCTCCCGAAACTGCCACGGGCGTACCTTCTTCTCATAAGCTCTCATCAACCTTCTCTGGTACAATTGACCGTGACACAGTGCTGCTAATCTTTTCTCTTCAATAAGGTTCAATTGGTCGAGTCGGTCTTGGACCCACTCGGCTTCTTCCAATTCTTCCTCTCTCAATACCCTTAATGATGGGATCTCTACTTCAATCGGGAGCACTGCCTCCATCCCATAAACTAAAGAATATGGCGTTGCCCCTGTCGAGGTGCGAATAGAGGTACGGTAGCCATGTAAGGCAAAAGGTAACATCTCATGCCAATCTTTATACGTCACCACCATCTTTTGGACAATTTTCTTGATATTTTTATTAGCGACCTCAACTGCCCCATTCATCTTTGGGCGGTACGGGGAGGAATTGTGATGCTTTATCTTGAAGTTTTCACACATCTCCTTCATCATCTTGTTGTTCAAGTTGGTCGCATTATTAGTGATAATCTCACTCGGCAACCCATAACGACAAATTAATTCTCTCTTTACAAATTTGATCACGACATTCCTGGTCACATTGGCATACGATGTGGCCTCAACCCACTTGGTAAAATAATCAATGGCAACAAGAATGAAGCGATGCCCATTCGAGGCTTTTGGTTCGATTGGCCCGATCACATCCATTCCCCACATTGAGAATGGCCAGGGTGCCGACATGACATTCAAGGGAGCTGGCGGCGCATGAACCCTATCAGCTTATATTTGACACTTATGGCACCTCTTTGCATAATTAAAGCAATCTGCTTCCATTGTCAACCAGTATTGGCCAGCCCTCAAGATTTTTCTTGCCATTGCATGACCGCTCGCGTGTGTTCCGAAAGATCCTTCATGGACCTCCTCAATTATCAGTTTAGCTTCTTTCGCGTCAACACATCTTAACAACACCATGTCATGATTTCTTTTGTAGAGAATACCTCCATCTAAATAGAAACCCATTGCAAGTCTTCTTAGGGTTCTTTTGTCATTTTCTGAAGCACCCGGGGGGTACTCCCTTCTTTGGATGAAGCATTTGATGTCATGGTACCACGGTTCTTGATCAGGCTCTTCCTCTATCACTTGACAATATGTAGGATGATCACGACTTTCCATTTTGATGAGTGGTAGGTTCCTATAGTCACTTACTTTGAACATCGAGGACAAGGTAGACAGCGCGTCAGCTAATTGGTTATCTTCTCGGGGAATATGATGGAATGTGACTTCATCAAACTTCTCCATCAAACCTTTGATGTAATCATGGTACGGGATTAATTTGGCATCTCGGGTTTCCCATTCCCCTCTTAGCTGGTGGATGACTAATGCAGAATCCCCATATACCTCCAGTATCCTTGCCTTTGATTCTATTGCTGCCAAGATCCCGAGCGCACAAGCTTCATATTCGGCTATATTGTTTGTACAATCAAAGCAAAGCCTTGCAGTGACAGGGAAGTAATCATTTTCCGGTGAGATTAGTATTGCCCCAATTCCATGTCCCAACGCGTTAGAAGCTCCGTCAAATAACAAAGTCCATTTTTATTTTTCTGGTGATTGCTCGCGATCAAACAAAGCCATTATATCTTCATATGGGAAATCACATTGCATCGATCCATAATCTTCTACTGGCTGATTGGCTAGATATTCTGCAAGAGCACTCCCTTTTATTGCTGTTTGGGTGACATAGACAATGTCATATTCTGATAGCAGGACTTGCCAGCGAGCAATTCTTCCTGTCAGAGCAGGCTTATCAAAGATATACTTGATCAGATCCATTTTGGATACCAACTAGGTAGTGTAACACAACATGTAATGCCTCAAACGGCGAGCCGCCCAAGCCAAGGCACAACAAGTGTGTTCTAGCAGTGAGTAGTTGGCTTCGCAACTGGTGAACTTCTTGCTTAGATAATAGATGGCATGTTCTTTTCTTCCTGACTCATCGTGTTGCCCCAACACGCAACCCATCGATTCATCTAGCACAGTCAAATACATGATGAGAGGTCTTCCCGGCACTGGGGGAACCAAGACCAGAGGCTCCTGTAGGTATTGTTTGATCTTCTCAAAGGCTTTTTGACAATCTTCATTCCATGTCACAGCATGATTTTTGTGCAGCAATTTAAAGATTGGTTCACATGTCGCGGTTAGTTGGGAAATGAACCGGGCAATGTAGTTCAATCTTCCTAAAAACCAGCGGACTTCTTTCTCCGTTCGAGGTGCTGGCATATCGATGGTTGCTCGAACTTTTTTCAGGATCAACCTCTATTCCTCTTTGACTAACAATGAACCCTAGAAGTTTACCTGATTTCACTCCAAAAGTGCATTTGGCTGGATTCAGTCGGAGCTTAAACTTCCTTAACCGCTCAAAAAGCTTCTGCAGATTATCAACATGGTCATCTTCAGATCTGGACTTGGCGATCATGTCATCTACATAAACTTCTATCTCCTTATGCATCATGTCATGGAATAAAGCTACCATAACCCGCTGATACGTTGCCCCAGCATTTTTCAAGCCGAAGGGCATAACCTTGTAACAAAAGGTTCCCCATAAAGTGACAAATGTAGTTTTCTCCATATCTTCAGGTGCCATCTTAATATGATTATATCCTGAGAATCCATCCATGAAGGAGAATAATGCATGTTGGGCAGTATTATCTACAAGAACATCAATGTGAGGTAGAGGAAAATCATCTTTTGGGCTAGCTCTGTTCAGATCTCGATAGTCGATACACATTCGAACCTTTCCATCTTTCTTGGGAACCGGAACGATGTTGGCAACCCATTGAGGGTACTTTACCACTTCTAGGAAACCCGCATCCAGCTGCTTCTTGACCTCCTCCTTGATCTTTAAAGACATTTTCGCTTTCATCCTTCGTAGCTTTTGATCAACCTACTTCGCTCCTTTTCTTTCAGGGAAAGACCAATCTTGACCTCTTTTTTATCATCTTCAGTTCCCAAATTGATTAGTTCACTCGGCTCTTCGTGGGGCCTAATCTCCCTAGCTTCTTGCTCTACCAACCTCAATAATTCAGGAGGGACTTCCCCATCATCATCAACAACCTCATCAGCATGATCAATAGGATAGTCAAAATTGTATGCTGAGTTATTAACACTGTCATTTTCAAGAGAGTCACTTTTAGATCTGCATTTTGGTAGTTAGCAAGGAAAGATGAATGAATAACGGTTAAAGATGGGAAACTGCATTTATTGGTGAGGAACAATGAATAAAAGCGAAAGTAAAAAAAACCAAAAGGGATAAGAACATAAAGATATTGAATGAATGCATTTATTGATAAGTCATTCTGAAACGGAAACAAGTAAGCCTATTACAACGAAAATCCTAAAGCCATAGGCAGAGCAAAAGGATAAGCATTACAGAATTACTTTGAAAAAAACTCTATGGTCCTGGGGAACTCAATGACCTCCCAATTGTTGAGTTCTGTCTCCGGAGGGCATGGATACACCAAATTGACACCATGATCGGCGGGATAATCATCTTCAACCACTGCTGCTTGGTCCATGAAGGCGAACCCTACACTCCGGAAGCTCTGTCGAATGTCACAGATGGGAACCCTTTCAGCCTCGTATTCACGATTTTCCAGCCGACCCAACCTCTTTCTTTTCTTTTCTTCTATAACCCTCATCTTGTCAGCCTTGATGGATTTATATCCCAACCCAAACCTGTCCTTGTTCTCGGCGAGCATGAAGATGTCAGTGACACCTTGGCTATTCTTCCCCAAACCGCTTCCAGGTCGGTATCCTCCTCCGAGCATAACCCTAGCCATCATAATGGACGATTTAGATGACTGAGGTTTCAAGAGTGGAGCATTATCCCCAACATAAGTGGCATTGGCAATTTCAAGCGATTGGAAAGCGGTCTCGAGAGCTTCTTCGGCAGATTCAATGTAAGGGGTTGTTGATGGCCTACTCACTAACATATCCTCCTCTCCGGAAACAATTATCAACTTGCTATCGACAATGAACTTCACTTTCTGGTGCAGTGTGGAAGGTACAGCTCCAGACGAATGGATCCATGGTCGTCCCAGGAGACAACTGTAAGTTGGTGTGATGTCCATTACTTGGAAGAGTATTTCAAAGGTGCACGGGCCAATCTGAATAGGCAATTCAATTTCTCCCATAACTTCCCTTCGGGTGCCATTGAAAGCTCTTACAATCATCGTGCTTGGCTTCATATGAGTTCCATCGAAAGGCAGCTTTGCCAGTGTTGACTTTGGCATTACATTCAAAGAAGAACCATTATCAATGAGAACCCTAGCCATGACATGATCTCGACATTTCACCGAAATGTGTAACGCCTTGTTGTGCCCCATTCCTTCAGCTGGAATTTCGTCATCAGTGAAAGTGATATAATTATCAGCAACGATGTTACCCACGATGTTATCAAGCTTGTCGATTGTTATGTCATGAGAGACATGAGCTTGATTCAACACCTTCATTAGTACTCTCCTATGTGGCTCAGAATTCATCAACAGAAACAAAAGAGATATCCGAGCTGGAGTTTGATTCAGTTGATCCACGACCCTGTATTCGCTTTGCTTGATGAACTTCAAAAATTCACCAACTTCTTCATCAGATACCTCCTTTTTATTATCACCCCCTTTGGTATCCTCTTCGGCCAGCGTTCCTTCCACCTTCTCTTTCCCCTTGCGATATTTTTCTTCCTTTTCTGTTCTCTCCCTTCGCAATACCTCTGGAGTATAAATGCGACCACTCCTAGTCATTCCACCAATTCCTGAAATGTTTGTAACCACAGTAGTCCCATCAGAAGGATTGGGTTGAACCTGCATCTCATATTTCCATGGTACCTCTTTGGTGTCCTTGTAAGGGAAAGGACCTGGGACTCAGATGACAACTGGTGTCAGCCCACTTGAAACCGGCATAGGCTCCTTCTCAGTATAGTGTATCACCACTGGCTTCGGAGCGACTTGCTCAGGAACTGGTTGAGGATTGATCACAATAGTAAAAGGAGTTATCTTAACTGGAGTTGGGGAAATTGTAGATTCAGCGACCATGTTAATGCCACACTCATTAAGTTCACAACCAATTAGGATACTCTTCATATCTATTAACTGCTGCACAACCTGCCGAAATTCTGCGCAGTCTTCAATTGAATGCCCCATATTCCCGTCGAAGTCACACCTTATTTGTTCATCAAAAGTCTTCTCTTCAACAAATGAGGTTTGTACCAATCCATGCTTTTGCATCTCCCTTAAAATAACTCTCATGGGAGTTCTGACATCAGCCACTTGACTCTTAAGAGTAGGTCCCATAAAGCTATCAATGGCATTGACTCCCGAACCCCCATGATTTGGCATAGGACCTTGGGCCCTATTCGGAGAATCTTTCTGAAAGCTCAACCATTTAGCATCAATAAGCTCTTGTACCTTAAATTTGAAAGCCCTGCAGTTCTCAGTGGAATGACCTATTGCCCCCGCATGATACTCACATTTAGCATTTGGGTCAAACCACTTCGGATAAGGAGGCCCCAATGGTTTCATTGGGATAGGAGTCAACACGGATTTGCTTATAAGCTGATGCAGTAGCTCAGTGTAGGTCATGGGTATCGGGTCGAAATGTACTGGCTTTCTTTCCGAGTTATATGGTGGTCTAGTTTGGCTGGTGTTTGGGTTTGGACCTAGGGGCTGGACAATTTGAGGTGGCATGGTAGGGTGTATTTGAGGCTGAGAAGGGTATGATGGTCGGTAAGGAGCCATCTGTTGAGGGTTTAGAAATTGGGAGGTGGCAGCGATGTATGGCTGGTTGGTTTGGTGATACGGAGGTGGTCGGTAATATGGGGCGTATTGGGCTTGGAAGGTGGGTGTTTGGTTTGGTCTATATTGGTTTGGTTTCTTTTGTTCAAAGGCTACTGCGTGTGGTTATCCTTCTTTCTTCTTCACAAACGGGGCTCTCTTCTGACCGTTCATTACCGAAGTCTCAGTGATCTTGCCATTCTTCATTCCACTTTCAATTCTCTCACCGATGATGACCATGTCAGAAAAGTTCGATGACACACTCCTAATCATCCTATCATAGAAAGGTGACTGGAGGGTATCAATGAACATTGCCACAATTTCTTTTTCGGCCAATGGAGGCTCTACCTGAGTAGCCAATTCCCTCCATCGTTGTGCATACTCTTTGAAAGTCTTTGTGTCTCTCTTTGCCATATTTTGGAGTTGCATCCTATCGGGAGCCATGTCAATATTGTACTTGTATTGCTTCAGGAATGCATCTGCTAGATCTTTGAAGGATCGGACGTGGGCCCGTTCGAGATGCGTGTACCAATTTGAAGCTGCCCCAGTTAAACTGTCTTGGAAGAAGTGAATCAAGATCTTATCATCTTGAGCGTATGATGCCATCTTCCTTACATACATGGTCAAATGGTTTTTGGGACAAGTGGTTCCCCGATATTTGTTGAAATCGGGTACCTTAAACTTTGGTTGAATTACAACATTTGGCACCAGACAAAGTTCCGAAGCATCCCGCAGACCATAACTATTTACTCCTTCAATGGCCCGTAGTCTTTCTTCTAGCACTTCTAACTTTTCTTTAGATTGGGAATTCCCTCCCGACTGATTCACTGGAGTTTCACAATACATATTCTGGGGAAAGGGGTATGGCTTGTAGGAGGATGCGAAGTTTGGTATCATTTGAGTCCCCCGGGGTCCATAATGTAGGGTGTATTGTGGATTTTTTGGATTGGCAGAAAGTGTCACTGTCGGGGTGTTACCATCTGTAGGGTTGACAGTTTGTGTTTGTGGCCTCTCGACAGCATCGGTGGGGGATTGTGTCTGAGTAGTATGTTTAGAGTTTTGGATGCCATCCTGTGGGTTGGGGGCCATTGGTGGAACAAATCCATGAGGTAAGTCGTATGGGGGATTGTTTGGGTCAAATGAAAAATGAGTTTGGTTGCTTGGGTAAATAGGGAGAGGCATCATGGCCCCTGTTTGGTTGAAGCCTTGAAAAGGAATCTGAGCAAAACCCGAGGGAATGAGAGGTGTGTCCGGATGTCCTTCGTTCGAGGCTGGAGGGCTCTCCTCTGTGTTCTTTTCCTTCTGCATTGCTTGTAGGATCTCCATCATCTTAGTCATCTGATCCTTGATTTGACTGACTTCATCCCTGATCTCTTGGACTTCTTCTTGTTCTTCCGCCATGGCTCTTGTCTGTGATCGAGTGCGATAAGGGTGTCTTGGAGTAATTGTTCAAAAACCACACTGTTTTATTCAATAAAAGAAAGAATATATGAATAAAATCAAAAGGAAGAGTAGAAACCAATTAAACTCCATTTTTGACAGGAAGACCGTCGCATACACTTATAGCAAGAATACTCATCCTGCAATCAAATCTAGTGGTATAATTCCCTCTAGCTTGACTGCAGTTGATGTCAAGTCCAAGGGAGAATTCACTCCTCGATAGACCACATCGGTACTAGCAATGTTATTGTTTGACGATACCCATATTTTTACGCAGAAAACACATCGTTTTTAGGGTAAAAATATAGTTGATGAAGTATCTAAGGGATAATTCACTCCTCGACAGATATCATCTAGAAAAAGAGAGAGCATTCCACACAAAAAAATTGATGAAAACTTCCATTTCATTAGATGAATATTGCAATACAAACATGAGTCTTTGATCAAATAGAAAAACAATACATCGAGAGTTTTCATATTTCTAAATCCATCTTCGGGGACCGCAAAATATTATGTCAAGAGCTTCATCTTATTTTTCCTGAGTCCCTTTGCAAGCTTCCCAAAATGCTTGAAGAACTCAGTCACCTCTGGTGGTATTTGGAGGAAAGGGTTCTTGTAAACCTGAATTGATACTTCTTCAAATCGCTCAACCAACTGGGAAGTATGATATTGAATTCTACCAATCATGTCTTCATATTTCCTTCTCCATGCTTCCTTTTCATAGATCATATCCCTTACAACCAATTTCCATCCCTTTACCCATTCTGCGTGATGTTGAGCTTCTCCTCTTTCATTTTCTTGCATTTTGGTCCTGAGCCAATTTTCCCTTTCATTAGCTTCTGCTAATAATTGACGATATCTGGCAGCTTCGTTCCATCCTCGATCAAAGTAAAGTTCGGTTTGGGCCAAGGATTATTGTAGAGATTCAACTCTCTCCTTTAGTATTTGTATTGTTTCGACATGAATCCCTACGTCCCACTCAAGCTCTTCTTTCTTCTTCAGAGCTCTGGCTAGTGTGTTTTCTTGACACTCCACCTTTGCTTGCAACTCTTGAATCACTGCTTCTTTTTCCTTTCTTGCCCTTTTCATGCGACTTGGGGCTTCGTAGGAATCGGCATACTCATTTCTCAAATTCTCGATCTGTAAATTCAGTTTTTGCACTTGGCTTTGGAGTTTGACAATAGTTATTTCTGCAACTTGGTTCTTTTCATCCAAAACCCCCATCTGAGCTTTTAAAACTTCAATTTTTTCCAGCATTTGATCTTCTGTAAGAGGATTATTTTCAGCACTGGGTGGAGGTCCCGGTTTTGAAGGACAACCCCTTCTTGCCTCTCTCCATGCTTCATATCTTTTTGTTCGAGCTATGATCCGCCTTCCTAACTCATCACGCCCTTTTATGTGAATATTGTCCCATGCTGACCTTATTGCCATTGTCTGACTCTTGATGCTTTCACATTCTTGATACAGGAAATATGCTCCGCCAAGCAGCTATTTTGGGGGTTCATCTTGTGTCCACCTGAGTTGGCACATTACTGTTGGGAATTTGCGTATAAAACAAAATAAAACGCAGCGGAAAAATCCCCTTCGAAGGATCCTTACGAATGGTCATGATTCATGATTCGAAAGTTTACCTCTTGAAGCGATGGCTGTTTGTTGAAATTCATCTATCACGAACACCGCACGAACGGTGTCTCTAGAGGTATCCACACGAGCGGATTCCGTGAGCGTCCAACGTCACGAACCGAAGCGTCTCTATCTCACAGTGCTAGCATCAAAACCGAGACTTTGCTGTTCACTCTTACTCTCTTTTGTGCGGCTAGGTTATCAACCATCTGGGCACAACAACTTAAGTGGTCTACTTATAGTAGCACCTCCTTAAGTGAGTTAGTGAGCAGCATTTGACCTAAGCCCATCTACTATGCGCTAGGCCCAATAGGAAAGTCCAACTTTCTTTTAATGCTTCTTTTAATCCGCTCTTTTGTGTGTGACCCCATAGGTTCCCAATACGTTAGCAGTAATATTAAATCCCATTTAATATTACAAACAGTGAGCGGTATCTAGCAATACATCACTGCTACCTAAGTAGTGAGAAAGTCAGTGATTTGACGAAACCTTTTTGTGACAAATATTCATGTGCATTATTATCCCTTTGTCCATATATCTATATTGAACACAAGGCATAGAATGTGTCACCCTTGTATGGTTCAATATCATGTTCCCTGATACCCGAGTAGACTTAACAACAAATGAGGTCAATATCTCATATTGACTCATTTCAAAGACGGCCATGCATTTTACTGATCTCACTCTATCAGGGGGCCCACAGATATTACTCCTGTTATGTAGGAGGGACAAATTCCATCTAGGTCACTCACATCCCTCTGCATGGCTCGTGGTATGCCCAATGACCGTCTTTATAATCATCCTATTACAGATGACGTTTGACGATATTAAAGCACACGACTCCTCATGTAGGGATCGTAGTGATTTCAGGTCAAAGGATTACATACACCATTGTCACTATGAGAACTACTTATGACACTCACATAACGCTCCATGTAGTGTTCTCATGGTGGGTCAATCCAGTACATCATTACCTTAATGTGTACCTATGTGGCGACTCGATATCTCATATGCATGACCCGTGAGATATGGTCATCAGTCTGCACACATAATAGTCTCAATTGTATTATTATTGTCCTTGTTGATAAAATACTTGACTACGGATATTTAAGAATAGGATTTCATTGTTCAATAGTGTCTCACGATCAAGTCATGTACTTGATATTCTATTAAACTGAAATTTCTATTCTAAGGACTTTATTATGTTTAAACAAGTAACACAATAAACTGGAATGCCTCATATCATATATATATATGAAATAGCAAGATACAAATGTAAGTCTAAAGAAATACATTGGCCTCTAGGGCTTACACCAACAATCTCCCACTTGCACTAGAGCCAATCAGGCATAAATCTAATGCCCATCGATCTAGTGTGACCTTCATGCTTCTGTTGAGCAAGAGGTTTAGTAAGTGGGTCAGCAACGTTATCAAGCGTTGGTACTCTGCATATCTTCACATCTCCTCTATCGATAATCTCTCGAATGAGATGGAAGCGCCTAAGTATATGTTTGGATCGCTGATGAGATCTAGGTTCCTTAGCTTGTGCAATGGCCCCATTGTTATCACAATAGAGATCAATGGGGTCCACAATACCAGGAACCGTACCAAGCTCAGTAATGAACTTCCTGATCCAAACAACCTCCTTTGCTGCATTGGAGGCAGCAATATACTCAGCCTTTGTAGTAGAATCGGCAACTGTTTCCTGCTTCGAACTTTTCCAGCTCACAGCCCCGCCATTCTGGCAGAACACATAACCAGATTGCGATCTGGAATCATCCTTATCGGTCTGGAAGCTAGCATCGGTGTAACCTATTACAGCAAGCTCTTCCTCGCCTCCATACACCAAGAACGAATCCTTAGTTCTTCTCAAGTACTTAAGGATGTTCTTGACAGCAGACCAGTGACTTTCACCGGGATCAGACTGGTACCTGCTCGTTATGCTTAAAGCATACGATACATCTAGTCGAGTACATAACATGGCATACATGATAGATCCAATTGCGGATGCATATGGAATCTTACTCATGCGATCCCTTTCTTCTTGAGTGGAAGGGGATTGTGCCTTTGATAGGCATATACCATGTGACATAGGCAAGAGTCCTTTCTTGGATTCATGCATGTTAAAGCGTCTCAACACTTTGTCTATGTATGTACTCTGACTTAGGCCAAGCAATTTCAGCGATTTATCCCTGTAGATCCTGATTCCTAATACATAGGTAGCCTCACCCAAATCTTTCATAGAGAAGCAATTCCCTAACCATGTCTTTACATTTTGTAGTGTAGGGATGTCATTTCCAATGAGTAATATGTCATCTACATATAACACCAGAAAAACGACAATGCTCCCACTAACCTTCTTGTAGACACAAGGTTCATCTTCATTTTTGATGAATCCGTACTGTCTTACAGCATCATCAAAACGAAGGTTCCAACTTCTGGAAGCTTGCTTCAATCCATAGATTGACCACTGCAATTTACATACCTTTCGAGCATCCTCTGAAATGTCAAAGCCTTCAGGTTGTGTCATGTACACATCCTCAAGAAGCTTTCCATTAAGGAAGGCAGTTTTGACATCCATCTGCCATATCTCATAATCATGGTATGCAGCGATAGCAAGTAAGATCCGGACGGATTTAAGCATCGCAACAGGTGAAAAGGTCTCATCATAGTCGACACCATGAATTTGCTTGAAACCCTTAGCGACCAATCGCGCCTTAAAGGTGTGTACCTTACCATCCATGTCAGTTTTCTTTTTGAAAACCCACTTGCACCCTATAGGTTTTACCCCTTCAGGTGGCTCTACCAAGGTCCATACCTGGTTGGTGTACATGGAATCCATCTCAGATTTCATGGCCTCAAGCCACTTCTCAGATTCTGGGCCAGTAATGGCCTCCTGGTAGGTCACTGGCTCATCTTGATCCATGAGCAATACATCACCTTGTGGAGTCATGAGAAATCCATATCTCTCAGGCTTGTGACGTATCCTGTTAGACCTCTGCTGGTCTTGTGCTCTCTGGGCGGGTTGTTCCTCCACAAGATTCTCGTGAAGGTTGCTCCTGTTCCACCAATGGTAGGTCACTACTCTGTGATTCTTGAATTTCTTCAAGTTCTATCTTCCTCCCACTGGTTCCTATGGAGATAAACTCCTTTTCTAGGAATACACTAGTCCGTGCGACAAACACTTTGTCTTCGGAAGGATTATAGAAATAGTATCCCTTGGTTTCTTTGGGATACCCCACAAAGAAGCATTTATCAGATTTGGGATCAAGCTTATTAGAAACTTGACGTTTTACATATGCTTCACAACCCCAAATCTTCATAAAAGACATGCTGGGTCGTCTACCAGTCCATATCTCATATGGTGTCTTTTCTACCGTTTTGGATGGAACACGGTTAAGTGTAAAAGCTCTTTGTCAATAGAGCATATCCCCAAAAGGAGTTTGGAAGGTTTGCATGACTCATCATAGACCGAACCATGTCCAACAAGGTTCGATTTCTCCTCTCAGAAACACCATTCCATTGTGGTGTTCCAGGTGGAGTGAGTTGAGATAAAATCCCACACTCTCTCAGATGATCATCAAACTCTAGGCTCAAATATTCACCACCTCGATATGATCGAAGAGCTTTAATATTTTTACCAAGTTGTTTTTGTACCTCATTTTTGAATTCCTTGAACTTTTCAAAGGATTCCGATTTATGTTTCATAAGATACACAAATCCATATCTACTGAAATCATCAGTAAATGTGATGAAGTACTGAAAACCACCTCTAGCTAATGTGTTTAGGGGTCCGCATACATCACTATGTATAAGACCCAAAAGATCGTTGGCTCTTTCACCTTTGCCGGTGAGTGGAGCTTTGGTCATATTTCCCAATAAACAAGACTCACATATCTCATATGATTCATAATCAAATGAGTCCAAGAGTCCATCTTTATGGAGCTTCGAAATGCGCTTCTCATTTATATGGCCTAAACGACAATGCCAAAGATAAGACGGGTTCAACTCATTTGGTTTGATCCTCTTAGTATTTACGTTATAGATGGGCATTTCAAGATCAAGGACATAAAGTCCATTACTCATGTGTGCACTAGCATAGAAAATATCATCCAAATAAATAGAACAACTTTTGTTCTTTATTATAAAAGAAAAACCAATCTTGTCCAAACAAGAAATGGAAATGATATTCCTGCTAATTGCAGGCACAAAATAACAGTTCTCTAACTGAATAGTAAGCCCAGTGGGCAAAGTCAATACATAAGTCCCTATGGCTAAAGCAACAACCTTTGCTCCATTTCCAACTCGTAGGTCGACTTCGCCCTTTGCCAATGGTCTACTCCTGTTTAGATCCTGCACATTTGTACAAATGTGAGAACCACATCCGGTATCTAATACCCATGATGCAGAAGTAGATAAATTGACTTCTATAACAAACATACCTGAAGTGGAAGTCTCACTTCCCTTCTTCTTCTTGCTTTCTTCCAGGTATTTTGGGCAGTTCCTCTTGCTTGCTTGCTCTTGGTAGAGCAGCTTGAGGTGCACGATCATATCGTACGCCTCCATGGTCTCATGTTGCTTTTGCAGCTCAGAGGTCATGGCAGCAAGCATAAGACAGCCCACGTCTAAGGCGTCATCCTGATGCTTCTTATAAGCATCCCTGTCAGCCCTAGGAGCACTTGAAGCCGGTGGCTTCTCAGGGATAGGCTCCTCAAGAACATACAGCTTTTTCTCATGTTTGAGGACAATCCTCAAGTTTTTGTACCAGTCCAGAAAACTCGTTCCGGATAGTTTGTCCTTCTCAAGGACAGATCGCAATGATAGGTTACTTGATGTGTTTGATGCCATGGTAATCTACAGAGATAAATATGCAAAGTATAAGTATCATGCCATGAAGTTATTTAATAAGGTCTTTAATTAAATACGCCTCCCACTATTTTACTCAAAACAATGACCCTCATCATTGATTCGGAAAATCCCGTTGGAAGATTTTCTAGTGGGCCAAGATCCATATTTCACCTAGCTTTAAGTCAGCTTTGGCTGATCACCCAAAATTCGGTTATTTAGGTAGGAAACACTTTCCGATTGCATCTCATGCAACTCTTGGATAGTTGGGTGAATAACTCTTATTCTAATCCATCACATGGACTAAAGCCCAACTTATGAGCCTCTAAGCCTTTCAATCCTATTGAAGTTGGCTTAGTTAAGTCAGACCCAATGGATAGCAGTTGAACATTACATTTGTCCCATCGCGCCTTACTATTATAGATAAAGGTACCCCGCTTTGGCGGACCCACACTTAATCGATAGTAGTCTTGACGATTGCCATGCATCGGAAGGCCTTTAAATGTGACTTAATATTTCCTTTTGAGGGATTTGATTAAAACTTGATCTCATCATTTGTTAAACTCTTTAACTTACTATTTTCATACATGCATCTCATACATATATTAGTTAAACATCTTTTAACATACTATATACATACATGCATCTCATACATATATAAGGTAAATAAATGTGACATGGTTATGGCCCCTAACGCATTGATTCTCCCAAGCCAATGAGAGAATCTAAACTAAAACCTAGGAGCGTCCAAGCTTCTCCAAGCAAGATCTCCCACGTGATAGCGTCTTCTTGTCTCCATCATTACATTACATAAACAGAAACCTCATTTTACATATGAGGGGAGTGAGATGAGAAAAGAAGATACATATGGAATATAAGAGAAAGGCACGGCACGCAGGCCGTATTTCAAAATATAAACAAAAAGGTAAAAGGACTAAGGCCATAACCATTCACCATACATCACCAAATAAATAGTAACAACCAATAATAACACATAATCATTATTATTATTAATTTCATAAATTAGAGATTTCAAAATCTGAATTTTGAAAACATAACATATATATATAATAAATCACATTTATTATAATAGATGTTACTATAAATCATATTTATTGCAATTGTTGTTACCACAAATCACATTTATTATAAATCATATTTATTGTAAATGACATAAATCACATTTATTGCAATTGTTGTTACCACAAATCACATTTATTGTAATTGACATAAATCACATTTATTCAATTAACATAAATCACATTTATTGTAACAAATCACATTTATTGTAGTTGATATAAATCACATTTCAAAATCTGAATTTTGAAACCGTAACATATATATAATAAATCACATTTATTATAATTGACGTTACTATAAATCACATTTATTGTGATTGATATAATTATTAAATGGTGACAAAAAATTTCAAAATTTGAATTTCGAAATTACACACTACGCAGAGGTAGCACGGGGTCCCGCTGGAAATTCCGAAATTCCGAAGTGTGCCTCGCTTCCTTGGTGGCTAGGGCGTCAACCTTTCAACCCTAAAACCGCAAGGCCCGTGAACACTTCACGTTGCAAGGAATGACGGCTACGGTTTCAACACTTGGAACCTCAGCCGCAACAACATGAACTTTTCATGTCTGAAACCCCTTAACGCCGCCAACACAGAACTGAAAACAATCATGTTTAACATCAACATTTGATGCCATCGCAAAACATAAAAGGATTCAGAACCAACGTACATATCGCATATATACACAAAGATGCAATAGACATATATATCATATATATACGAAAATCACAAAACCAAGGTTTCGCAAACCGGATGCAAACGATTTTCAAAAACAATTTTCAGAAAACGATTCACATTACAAACATGTTATCATACATAACAGATAAACCACGTAATAGAATCATGGTTTCGCAAGCGGCTCTGATACCACTGTTGGGAATTTGCGTATAAAACAAAATAAAACGCAGCGGAAAAATTCCCTTCGAAGGATCCTTGCGAATGGTCATGATTCATGATTTGAAAGTTTACCTCTTGAAGCGATGGCTGTTTGTTGAAATTCGTCTATCACGAACACCGCACGAACGGTGTCTCTAGAGGTATCCACACGAGCGGATTCCGTGAGCGTCCAACGTCACGAACCGAAGCGTCTCTGTCTCACAGTGCTAGCATCAAAACCGAGACTTTGCTGTTCACTCTTACTCTCTTTTGTGCGGCTAGGTTATCAACCATCTGGGCACAACAACTTAAGTGGTCTACTTATAGTAGCACCTCCTTAAGTGAGTTAGTGAGCAGCATTTGACCTAAGCCCATCTACTATGCGCTAGGCCCAATAGGAAAGTCCAACTTTCTTTTAATGCTTCTTTTAATCCGCTCTTTTGTGTGTGACCCCATAGGTTCCCAATACGTTAGCAGTAATATTAAATCCCATTTAATATTACAAACAGTGAGCGGTATCTAGCAATACATCACTGCTACCTAAGTAGTGAGAAAGTCAGTGATTTGACGAAACCTTTTTGTGACAAATATTCATGTGCATTATTATCCCTTTGTCCATATATCTATATTGAACACAAGGCATAGAATGTGTCACCCTTGTATGGTTCAATATCATGTTCCCTGATACCCGAGTAGACTTAACAACAAATGAGGTCAATATCTCATATTGACTCATTTCAGCACGGCCATGCATTTTACAGTCTCACTCTATCAGGGGGCCCACATATATTACTCCTGTTATGTAGGAGGGACAAATTCCATCTAGGTCACTCACATCCCTCTGCATGGCTCGTGGTATGCCCAATGACCGTCTTTATAATCATCCTATTACAGATGAAGTTTGACGATATTAAAGCACACGACTCCTCATGTAGGGATCGTAGTGATTTCAGGTCGAAGGATTACATACACCATTGTCACTATGAGAACTACTTATGACACTCACATAACGCTCCATGTAGTGTTCTCATGGTGGGTCAATCCAGTACATCATTACCTTAATGTGTACCTATGTGGCGACTCGATATCTCATATCCATGACCCGTGAGATATGGTCATCAGTCTGCACACATAATAGTCTCAATTGTAGTATTATTGTCCTTGTTGATAAAATACTTGACTACGGATATTTAAGAATAGGATTTCATTGTTCAATAGTGTCTCACGATCAAGTCATGTACTTGATATTCTATTAAACTGAAATTTCTATTCTAAGGACTTTATTATGTTTAAACAAGTAACACAATAAACTGGAATGCCTCATATCATATATATATATGAAATAGCAAGATACAAATGTAAGTCTAAAGAAATACATTGGCCTCTAGGGCTTACACCAACAATTACTAGAGCTAGTGAATATGACACACATCCTCTGGGTCCCATCAATGGGACATTCGGGAAACTTCCACAACTGAATATAACTGAATCTCCATTGTACCATGGGCACATCCATCTAAATGAACGTGAGTCGACTTGATCAAACTCTTGTTTCCACTCATATAGCTTGCGTGACTTTAGTGGCATGCGAATGAATCCTTTTAATGGATCATCTGTTCTATCAATTTTGTTATCAGCATATAAGTGAGTCATAATCCAAACGTATAACATTGGTGCACAACATCGCAACTTTCCTTGTCGATTCTGATGACAAACTTGTAGTGAGAGAAAAGTTTCAGCTAAGATAGCGGGGACTAAATTCACCCCATATTCCTCAACTCTGTAGAAGACGTCCATAGCTGATCGATCAATCACATCAGGAATAAAGGGAAAAAGCACTAGTCCGTAGATAAGGAGAGCCAACAACCTATTAAAAAGAACCCATCGTTGTTGTTGAGCCAACTCCCTAAGGTAACCTTCCAAGAATCGCCTCTTCAAGCCCGTAGTGTTTCCTTTTTCCACTTTATCCAATTGTTCTGGTTTAAGTTCCAACAGACTTGCTATCTTCCCATATGCCACATATTGTCCATAATACAAATAGACACGTGTTTCCTTTTGGATAGGCAATCTCAGCATGTAAGCATACTCCTCTATGGTGGGAGTTACATCTAGGTCAGGTAATTCAAAACATCTCAAAGTTGAGTTCCAATACTGAGCGAATGCACTTAGAGCGGGGGCATCCACCGGAATACGTAATAGATCTAGTATCCTCCCGTACTTGTTGTTAAAGTTTGAATGTGCCTTTTCTGACATTTGTTGACTAATTTCCCATAGGCTCTGAACATCATTGAGTTTCATGTCGATCTTGATGCTCTTCTTGGAATTGTTTGCATTGCTAGTACTATTTTTGATGCTAGGTCCTTCCATTCTTTGCTATAAGATTAATACTAAGGTCTTCCAGTCAAGAAACACAAATAAAGAAAAAAAATTAGAAATGGAACACACAAACTAAATGGCCTACATGCTTCATGTTGTATGAGCCCTGGTAGGGTTGGGAACCCTATGTCGGGTATGCTGTCAATGCACTACCTTCACTATGACACGCTGCTTATTAGAAGTGCAATAATATTCGAACATGTCATTCGGGCATGGAGAGACGATGTGTCGCCCCCATTTTTTTTAGAAAACTTCAATATATAAATATGTATGTGCATGACAATTTATGTTTATGATGCCAGGAAAAAATGGAGAGAGAGAAAGAGTATGCTCCCTTTGTCCTAAATTGGGTAAAACTTAGGGTTAGACAAACCTGAGGTAATGACTCTAAACAGGTTGGCTACTAAGTTTTCTCTATCAGTGAAAATTAGGTAGGGTCTAGACTTCTAAAAGCCATGGTTCCCAGATTGCCCCTATCCCGAAGGATAAGGATCGGATTCATGAATCTAGCCACAAGTAGGGATAGACCCTCTCAATATGACCATCCCATGATATCGGGTACAACCTGAGTGGTGAATCAACAAATATCAAGGAGGTACGAGACCTCTTCAATGACAATGTCGAGACATCGCCTAATCCTTGAGTTTTAAGCAAGCTCGGGTATAGAGCCAAAAGTGTGTGCAAGTTGTGATAGTGATGTGTGTGATGGGAGAACACAAACCTTCACAAAAATCTACTAAAATAAAACTACCCCAAACCTGCAAAAGGAACAAACAAATACAAAAGTTCTCTACCCTAAGGTTGCAAGAATATACAAAAGCAGTTATGAAAGCATTAAAAAAGAAATAAAACAAAAAAGGGTAAAACAAATATTTTCAAAGATGTTTAAAAAAATAAGAAAAAAAATGGCACAACCAACTATGATAGGCCTGACTCTCAAAATTCCCCAGAGGAGTCGCCAGCTGTCGCGACCGTCCTGTCTGGGCGCCGCGAAAAAGGAATGTGAGGATAGAGGAGTCGCCACTAAAATTTTTATTGGGAAAATCTTAGAAAACTTAATTATTTAAAGGTCAACTAGTCTTAAAAAAAAGTGAGAGATGAGTCTGGGAGTCGGTTACGAGTAGGGAAGGTATTAGCGCCCCACATCGCCCGTTTAAAAAATGGTACCTCAAGTTAATTGTGCAAAAAAAACATTTTAACAACCTTTTAAATATTTATTTTACCCAAAAACTATTTACAAGAAAGTGTTATTTTTAATTTTTAATATTTTAAATTTTTATTAGTTTTTATATTTAAATTTATTGTTTATAAAAATTAGATGAGGTTGAACATGGCACATGAGTCCACAGGGCAACCTCAAATCTAAGGGACTGAACATGGCACCGTGTCCATAGAGCATCCCTAAAAATAGAAAAGTTTAATTTTTTGATTAATTATTTTAACATAAAAAGGGACACAAAAAATGGAAAATTTAGTTTTGGCTTGACAAGATGATTTATCTTGCTCCTACATATTTCCGGGTGCGATGGGAAACTCAAAGCCACGTAGTTCTTTTTAAAAAAATTGATTGGTTGGTTGATTTTAATTTTGATAAAGATTTGGATTTATTTATTTATTTTTAAAAAAATATTTTATTTCAGAATAAATTCACTTTTACATAGAGTCCAAGATAGTAGTGTTATACGATAAACCCTTACAATTCACACGACACTTGAGGATGAATAAGTCCATACATCAACGTCGTAGATTGTTGCGTGAATTACAAAAATATTTTAATTAAGAGATTTTTGTTTTAACATAAATCTTTTAATTTTTATGTTAATTAATTTTTACTAAAGCATTTAAAAAAAAAGGAAGAATCTGACCCAATCTGGATAAGGCCCATATCAGTAAAAAGAGAGGCCTAGTAGTTAGCCCACAGCTTATATTTCATGCTGATGGGTCTAACTACATCCCTGGTCCAATCACAAAAATTTGAAGACAAAATTTCAGGCCTACCAAATAAAGCCCAAAACATTTTAGAAACAAATTGCTCTTTTTGTTTTCTGTTTGGCCCAAATGCTAAAAATAATAAAACAACATAAATGGGAAACAAACAAATGGGCTACATGCTATAAAACCAATCCCAACCAAATATCAAACCCTAGTGATTTAGCAACAGACATAAAAAGGGAACACAAAACAACAGAAAGGAAAGTAGAAGGGAAGCCCCAGGGGGCTCCCAAGCTTCATTGTTACCAACAATGGAGTTCAAGGGGATGTTGATGGATGCAGTTGGAACCAGTGGCCAAGGCGGACGGCGGCGTGGACGGCTGTTCGTGGTGGTTCGGACTGGATGCGGCGGAGGATAGCATTCACGTGGTGGAGGCGGCGAACGCAGAGGCCAAACGGGCCAAGCGAGAGAGGAGGCTGAGAGGAGACTGAATATGCTCCTGTTTCTGTCAAGCTCGACCGGAAATGGAGGTCTTGCGACGGAGGATGGCGTTCTCGTGGTGGAGGGTGGTGTCCGCGTGATGGAGGACGAACCAGAAAACCCGGATCTGCAACTCCCCAGCGGTGGGGGTCGCGGATCTGCAGCTCCCCAGTGGCGGAGGTCGTGGTGGTCGCAGCACGGGGAAGGGGACAGCTTCGCGCAGTGAAGGCGGTTAGGGCGTCGGAGCCGCGTTGTGGTGACGAGATTGGGGAGGTGGCAGAGCTGTTGGATGTGAGTGAGGGACTGTTTGTTGAGTGTGAGTGAGGGGGTGGCTTGTTGAAGAAGAAGAGAAATGGGAGGAGGAAGATGAAGTTAAGATGAAAGAAGAAGAAAGAAAAAAAAAGTCTGGAACGTGAGAGAAGAGAGGAAGCAGAAAAGAGAAAGAAAAAGAAAAAAAAAGTCAGGGGGGGTCACGCGTACTGCAAGAGGAGATGGTTTTTTTTATTTTTTTTGTTGGTTCAGAGAGTATTTGGGTATTTTTGTGTTGATTTCTAATTTGGGAGTGATGGTGGCTAGAGGTTGGAGAGGAGAGTATTGAGTATTTTTTTTGCTGCTAGTTCCCCCCTTTCTTCCTTTGGTCACTGTTCAATATATAGCACAGAAGATGAAGAAGGTGACAAATCTCCTTGTTAGGCCAGCTGGTGGGTACAAGTAGTGGGGAGCAAATCAGCCTTTGCTCCACCACCTTGCAGGGGCAGCAATGGGTGAGGATGGCTTGTACCATTGTCCTCCTTTTTCTGAAAAAAAAGAAGAAGAAGACAAAGAGGGGTACAAGCATGGGAGCTGATTTTTTTAAATTTTTTACTTTTTATTTTTTTTATTTTTTATTTTTAACAAATCAAAATAGTAACAATTTTTTGTTGGGTTTGGGATAATGGGCCCAAAAGATAACTTGGAACAAAAACGAAAATGGGCTCCATTTGATGATGTAGTGGGCCCAGAATAAAAACAATGTTTTATTTTTATTTTTCTCTATTATTTTCTTCAAAACATTAATTAAAAAACTCCGGGCAAAATTAGGTGTTCACACTCATCTTTAACCTTTATTCATTCATCTTTCCCTGATAACTACCAAAATGTAGATCTAAAAGTGACTCTCTTGAAAATGACAGTGTTAGTAACTCAGCATACAATTTTGACTATCCCGTTGATCATGCTGAGGAGGTTGTTGATGATGACGGGGAAGTTCCCCCTGAACTACTGAGATTGGTAGAACAAGAAGCCAGGGAAATTCGACCCCATGAAGAGCCGAGTGAACTAATCAATTTGGGAACCGAAGATGATAAAAAAGAGGTCAAGATTGGCATTTCCCTGAAAGAAAAGGAGCGAAGTAGGCTGATCAAGTTGTTGATGGATTATAAAGATGTTTTTCGCATGGTCATACCAAGACATGCCAGGGTTAGACCCTAGTGTAGCAGAACACAAGCTACCATTAAGGCCGAAGTGTCCTCCAGTAAAACAGAAGCTACGAAGGATGAAAGCGGAAATGTCCTTAAAGATCAAGGATGAGGTCAAGAAGCAACTGGATGCAGGTTTCATAGAAGTTGTAAAGTACCCTCAATGGGTTGCCAATATTGTTCCTATTCCTAAGAAAGATGGAAAGGTTTGGATGTGTGTTGACTATCGAGATTTGAACAGAGCTAGCCCAAAAGATGACTTTCCTCTACCACACATTGATGTTCTTGTAGACAATACTGCTCAACATGCATTATTCTCTTTCATGGATGGATTCTCGGGATATAATCAGATCAAGATGGCTCCCGAAGATATGGAGAAGACCACATTTGTCACCTTATAGGGAACCTTTTGCTACAAGGTTATGCCCTTTGGCTTGAAAAATGCTGGAGCTACATATCAGCGAGCTATGGTAGCTTTGTTCCATTACATGATGCACAAGGAGATAGAAGTTTATGTAGATGATATGATCGCCAAGTCCAGATCCGAAAATGAGCATGTTGATAATCTGCAGAAACTTTTTGAGGGTTCAGGAAGTTTAAGCTCCGACTGGATCCAGTCAAATGCACTTTTGGGGTGAAATCAGGCAAGCTTCTGGGCTTCATAGTTAGTCAAAGAGGAATAGAGGTCGATCCCGAAAAAGTTCGAGCAATCATTGACATGCCAGCACCTCAAACAAAGAAATTTCGCGGGTTTTTAGGAAGATTGAATTACATTGTCATGTTCATCTCCCAATTAACCGCGACCTGTGAACCAATTTTTAAATTGCTGCGCAAAAATCAGGCGGTAAGATGGAATGAAGATTGTCAAAGATCCTTTGAGAAGATCAAACAATACCTGCAAGAACCTCCAGTATTGGTTCCCCCGGTGCCGGGAAGACCGCTCATCATGTATTTGACTATGTTAGAAGAATCTATGGGTTGTGTACTGGGGCAGCAGGATGAGTCGGGAGAAAAGGAACATGCCATCTATTATCTAAGTAAGAAGTTCACCAGTTGTGAAGCCAACAACTCACTGCTAGAACACACTTGCTGTGCTTTGGCATGGGCGGTTTACCCTTTGAGGCATTACATGTTGTGTTGTACAGCCTGGTTGGTGTCCAAAATGGATCCAATCAAGTATATCTTTGATAAGCCTGCTTTGACTGGAAGAATTGCTCGTTGGCAAGTCCCGCCATCAGAATACGACATAGGCTATGTCACCCAGAAAGCAGTAAAAGGTAGCGCTCTTGCAAAATATCTAGCCAATCAGCCAGTAGAAGATTATGGATCGATGCAATGTGATTTCCTAGATGAAGATATAATGGCTTTGTTTGATCGCGAGCAATCACTGGGAAAAGAAAAGTAGAAAAGTGGACCTTGTTATTTGATGGAGCTTCTAATGCATTGGGACATGGAATCGGAGCGATCTTAATCTCACCAGAAAATGATTATTTCCCTGTCACTGCGAGGCTCTGATTCGATTGTACAAACAATATAGCCGAATACGAAGCTTGTGCACTAGGATCCTAGCAGTAATGGAGTCAAAAGCAAGGATATTGGAGGTATATGGAGACTTTGCATTAGTCATCCACCAGCTAAAAGGGGAATGGGAAACCCGAGATGCCAAGTTAATCCCGTATCGTGAGTACATCAAAGGTTTGATCGAGCAGTTTGATGAAGTCACATTTCATCATATTCCTCGAGAGGATAACCAATTAGCCGATGCGTTGTCTACCCTGTCCTCGATGTTTAAAGTGAGTGATGAAAGAAATCCGCCACTCATCAAAATGAAAAGTCATGATCATCCTGCATATTGTCAAGTGGTAGAGGAAGAGCCCGATCAAGAACTGTGGTACCATGACATCAAACATTTATTGCAAAGAAGGGAATACCCCCCGGGTGCTTCAGAAAATGACAAAAGAACCCTAAGAAGACTTGCCATGGGTTTCTATTTAGATAAGGGTATTCTCTACAAAAGGAATCATGATATGGTACTATTAAGATGTGTTGATGCAAAATAGGCTAAACAGATAATTGAGGATGTACATGAAGGGTCGTTTGGGACTCACACGAATGGTCACGCAATGGCAAGAAAAATCTTGAGGACGGGCCATTACTGGTTGACAATGGAGGCTGATTGCTTTAATTATGCGAAGAGGTGTCGTAAATGCCAGACATATGCTGATAAGGTTCATGCACCGCCGACTCTCTTGAATGTCATGTCGGCACCCTGGCCGTTCTCGATGTGGGGAATGGATGTTATCGGACCAATCGAACCGAAAGCCTCAAATGGGCATCGCTTCATTCTTGTTGCCATTGATTATTTCACAAAGTGGGTCGAAGCTGCATTATATGCCAATGTGACCAGGAATGTGGTGGTCAAGTTTGTAAAAAGAGAGTTAATTTGTCGTTATGGGTTACCGAGTGAAATTATCACTAATAATGCGACCAACCTAAACAACAAGATGATGAAGGAGATGTACGAAAGCTTCAAGATAAAGCATCACAATTCCTCCCCATATCAGCCAAAGATGAACGGAGCAGTCGAGGCAGCTAATAAGAATATCAAGAAGATTGTTCAAAAGATGGTTGTGACATATAAGGACTGGCACGAGATGTTACCTTTCTCTTTGCACGGCTATCGCACCTCGACTGGGGCAACTCCGTATTCTTTAGTTTATGGGATGAAGGCAGTACTCCCGATTGAAGTAGAAATCCCCTCATTAAGGGTACCGAGAGAGGCAGAATTGGAAGAAGATGAGCGGTTTCAGGATCAATTCGATCAATTGAACCTCATTGAAGGGGAGAGATTGGCAGCACTGTGTCATGGTCAATTGTACCAGAGAAGATTGATAAGAGCTTATGAGAAGAAGCTACGCCCACGACAGTTCTGGGAGGGTGACCTAGTGCTTAAAAAGATTCTACCAATCCAAAAGGATCACCGAGGGAAGTGGACTCCGAACTACGAAGGACCTTAAATTGTGAAAAAGGCCTTCTCTGGAGGAGCTTTAATTCTCACCAAGATGGATGGGGAAGGTCTACCACTCCCTGTAAACTCAGATGTAGTAAAAAAGTACTATGGTTGAACGCGCTTCTTAAAAAACAGAGGGGGGGGGGGGTTCCCTAGACTGAAAATCTGAAAAGACGATCTAGGCAAAAGTTAGAGTAACCCGCTAGACTGAAAACCTGAAAAGGCGGTCTAGGCAAAAGTTAGGGTTAAAAGAAAAACATAACAAATGAAGTGTCGTCAAGCTGATAAACTGGGGCAATGAGTCTCCAAGATGCATGAAGACTGGGGCAAACAACATTCTCTGAAGACAATTGATGAGCAGTCAAGATTGAATGAGGGATGCTGACACTAGTCATTGAAAAAGATGTTGCTTGAAGAGATGTGATTCCGCTCCATAACCTTTTCGCAGTTCCCTACTCCATTGTAATATCTGCTTTGTACACCTCTTCAGTCTAAATATAATGACAATGACTTCAAATTTTGTTGTTTACCCATGTCCTTCTATTTTACCTTTTTGCTAATTATGTGCATTCATCTTGATAAGTATATACTGAAATATGAATCGAGTGATTTTTTTTTTGAGCAGTTAGAATTTCTTAGAAAGTCTCAAAAGGTCATGGGGGGCACGATGGTTCCCCTACAAAGGGCACTGAAGAAAGGAAGGAATGTTGAGAATCAACCATCGGTATAATTATCATCAAGAACGTCTATCGTCAGAAAATAAAAGTGCATGATATCTTTACTCTAATAATATGGGACTTGTTTTAGTTCATCCTCAAGACTAACTGTGATCGAAAATTTTAAGGGGTCAAGGAGTCAATAATGAAAAAACACAGCAAAGAGGAAATAATTTCATCAAAAGTATCTCTTGCATTGTGCCAAAAAATAATGAGGGTTTTCTTCATTAGTGTCGCTACCGTCCCGTCTGGGAGCCGCGAAAAGAAGATAAAAACAGAGTAGTCGCCACCAATATTTTATTTGGGAAAAACATTGGAAAAACCAATATTTTAAAGAAAACTGGTCTAAAAAAGGATAGAGATTTGAGTCCGGGAGTCGGTTACGAGTAGGGAAGGTGTTGGCACCCTACATCGCCAATTTAAAAACGGTACCTCAAGTTAATTGTGCAAAATAATTTAAATAACCTTTGAAAATATTTATTTTACCCCACTTTTTAAATAAATAAAAAAGGGATAAATAAAAAAAAAGAGAAAACTAAATTCTGGCTTGACAGAATGATTGATTCTGCTCCTACGTATTCCCGGGTGCGATGGGAAACTCAAAGCCACGTAGTTCTTATAGAAAAAAGGTTTGATTAGTTGGTTGATTTTAATTTTAGGTAAAGATTTTATTTATTTTTTAAAATTTGGAAAAAGGATTTTATTTTAAAATTAATTCACTCATGCACAGGGACCAAGATAGTAGTGTTATACGATAAACCCTTACAATTCATACGACACTTGAGGATGAAAAATCATACGTCAACGTCGTAGATTGTTGCGTGAATTTAAATAAATGTTTTTATAAAATTTGTGAGTAAATTGAAAACATTTTATTTTAAAAGGAATTCACTTTTGCACAGGGTTAAAGATAGTCAAACTATATGATGAACCCTTACAATTCATACGTCACTTGAGGATGAAAAATCATACATCAACATCGTAGATTGTCGTGTGAATCCAAGATATTTTATTTTATAAAAAAATGTTAAAATTTGATAAGAGAATTGAAAGTATTTTATTATCTTTTAAAAAAAATGGAATTCACTCTTGCACATGATTAAAGATAGTCAAGCTATACGATAAACCCTTACAATTCATATGACACTTGAGGATGAAAATCATACATCAACGTCATAGATTGTCGCGTGAATTCAAAGAATTTTATTTTACTTAAAAGATTTTGTTTTATTTTATTTTTATAAAAGAAATTATATTATTTGAAGATGCATTTTTCTTAATGAGACAAGAACACATATTTGACCCAATTCTAGAAAGCCCGTGATAAGAAAAGTCTTTCTTTTTAGTTTTAAAGGCTTGAAAACAATTTTTTTAAAAACGAAGATATGGCCCAAAACGATTTTAAGCTTGGCCCAATGTTATAATACAACACCAAATGAACAAAACAAATAACAAAAACTGCAACTTGGGCCACATGCTGTCAGCACAAACCCACAACATAATAATAGAAACAAAAGAATAAAAATAAAATACGAAGGAAAACAAAGGAGAAAAAAAATCAGAGGCTAGAAGCCTCCATCGTTACCAACCAAACAACACAGGGGAGGTTGAAAGCAAGGGCATGGTGGAGAGTGAACTCGAGCGGCAGCACGCGAGGCAGGCAGCGGCGGTTCTTGGAGGCGATGTTGTCTGGTGCGGTGCTGAGATCCGAACGCGGTGGTGAGCGGTGGCGGTTCTGGAAGCGTGGTGGTCGAGTGGCGAGGCAGATGAGTGTAGTAGATCTGGCAGTTTTGGAAGCGTGGTGGCCGAGCGGCAAGGCGAAGGCGTGTAGCAGGTCTGGCGGATCGTGACTGGAGCGAGGCAGGGGACGCGTCGGAGGTTCTGAGACGTATTTGCGTTTGATCGTTCGTGGCGGCGCTGCAGCGACTGGAAAACGAAGGCCGGCGGTCCGAGGCGGAGTCCGCGGTAGAGATGGCAGCGGTTCAGTGGTGTTGTCATGGCGGAGGTGGCGGAGAACAGGGAAATAACAGAGATGGTGGTGGAGGGGCATTCTGTATTTTTGTGTTTCTGTTTCTTTTTTTATTTGGAATGGTTGGGAAGGGTTGTTGTAGATTGAGGAGACTGTTATTGGTATGGAGGGGATGAAGTGAATGTGATGAAAGGGTAGATGATGGTGTCAATGGAGGAGGGAATCACAGTATGTTATTGGGAGGACTTATAATTTTTTCCTGAAGCTCTCCTCTTGGTTTTTTCCTCTTTGTATGCTCTATGTTGTTGTATTACTCTCTTCCCCATTTCAGATTTTTTTTTTCCTTTTCTTCTGTTGTGTGAACTTATATTAGCATCAAGGGAGAAAAATGACAAACATCTCAATTAGCTAGCTGTGTGGAGAGGGACAACATTGTTGGGGTGTTGCTGCAATGGGGCAAATCATCTTTGTTGCTGGGATGGTGCAGGGAAGCAGAGAACAGGAGGATTAGGCACCATTTTTGTGTAAAAAGGAGTCAAAGCCAAAAGACCAAAGAAAGCACACTTGGTTTATACTTGAAAATGGACATTACCGTGGGAATAAAAAATATAGAAGACAACAAAAAAAAATTTCATTTCTAATTATTATTTTAACATTCAGAAACTCTTTTTTTTGGCTTGGATTTGGACTATGGACTCAAACATGGGCTAAACAAATATTGGGCTCAAAGCATGAACAAAAGTGATATTATTTTTATTTTTATTTTTATTTTTATTTTTGCCAATTTTTGTTTTCCTTTTCAAAATATTAATAAAATTGAGAAGATACCCGGACAAAATTAGGTGTTCACAACTGCCCCTCTTTACTTGTTTCTTATTAGATAATAGGTGTAACCGTAGTAAATCTATTATCGTTATAAGAAACGAGTAAAGACATGAACTCCAATTTTGTTTGGGGTACACTGACTAGCAAAAAGACAGGTGACTACAAAGCGAGTTCCAGTAAAGAATCGGTGGGTTGGATTGCCCACTGAGGTTTACACGTAAAAAGCTTGCAGGGTGGACTTCCTGATGAGCTTAAAAACAAAGATAAAGAGCTTATGGGGTGGATTGCCCGTCAGAAGCTGAACAGAAAGATAAAATAGCTTACGAGATGGATTGCCCGTCAGAAGCTCGAACATAAAGATAAAAGAGCTTACAGGTTGGATTGCCCGTCAGAAGCTCGAACAGAAAGATAAAAAAGCTTACGGGGTAGATTACCCGCTGGGCTCGAACAGAAAGATAAAAAAGCTTACGGGGTGGATTACCCGTTAGAAGCTCGAACAGAAAGATAAAAAGGAGCTTACGGGGTGGATTGCCCGTGAGAAGCTCGAACAGAAAGATAAAAAGGAGCTTATGGGGTGGATTTCCGGTCAAAAGCTCGAACATAAAGATAAAAGAGCTTACGGGTTGGATTGCCCGTCAGAAGCTCGAACAGAAAGATAAAAAAGCTTACGGGGTAGATTACCCGATGGGCTCGAACAGAAAGATAAAAAGCTTACGGGGTGGATTACCCGTTAGAAGCTCGAACAGAAAGATAAATGAGCTTACGGGGTGGATTGCCCGTCAGAAAAAAAAACTTACGGGGTGGATTGTCCGTCAGAAGCTCGAACAGAAAGCTAAGAGAGCTTATGGGTTGGATTTCCCGTGAGAAGCTCGAATAGAAAGATAAAAGAGCTTACGGGGTGGATTGCCCGTCAGAAGCTCGAACATAAAGATAAAAAAAGAGCTTACGGGATGTATTATCCGTCAGAAACTCGAACAGAAAGATAAATTAGCCTACGGGGTGAATTGCCCGTCAGATGCTCGGACAGAAAGCTAAGAGAGCTTACGGGATGGATTGCCCGTCAGAAGCTCAAACAGAAAGATAAAAGAGCTTACGGGGTGGATTGTCTGTCAGAAACTCGAAAAAAAAAAAGATAAATGAGCTTACAGGGTGGATTGCCCGTTAGAATCTCGAACATAAAGATAAAAAAAGAGCTTACGGGGTGGATTACCCGTCAGAAGCTCGAACAGAAGATAAAAGAGCTTACGGGGTGGATTTCCCGTCCGAAGTTCAAACTGGAAGATAAAAAGCTTACGGGGTGGATTGCCCGTCAGAAGCTCGAACATAAAGATGGAGAAGCTCGAACATAAAGATAGAAGAGCTTACTCGGTGGATTGCCCGTCAGAAGCTCGAACAGAAAGATAAATGAGCTTACGGGGTGGATTGTCCATCAGAAGCTCGAATAGAAAGATAAATGAGCTTACGGGGTGGATTTCCCGTCAGAAGTTCAAACTGGAAGATAAAAAGCTTACGGGGTGGATTGCCCGTCAGAAGCTCGAACATAAAGATAAAAGAGCTTACGTGGTGGATTGCCCGTCAGAAGCTCGAACATAAAGATAGAAGAGCTTACTCGGTGGATTGCCCGTCAGAAGCTCGAATAGAAAGATAAATGAGCTTACGGGGTGGATTGCCCGTCAGAAGCTCGAGTAGAAAGATAAATGAGCTTACGGGGTGGATTTCCCATCAGAAGCCCGAACAGAAAGGAAAAAGAGCTTACGGGGTGGATTACCCGTCAGAAACTCGAATAGAAAGATAAATGAGCTATGGGGTGGATTGCCCGTCAGAAGCTCGAACATAAAGGAAAAAGAGCTTACGGGGTGGATTGCTCGTCATAAACTCGAATAGAAAGATAAATGAGCTTACGGGGTGGATTTCCTGTCAGAAGCTCGAACATAAAGATAAAAAAGCTTACGGGGTATGGTACCCACCGAAGCTTGAAAACAAAACTAGCTTTCGGGGTGTGGTACCCGCTGAAGCTTGAAAACAAAACGATAAAGAGCTTACGGGGTTTGGTACCCGCTGATGAGCCTCTGTTTGACTGGTTTTATAAGTGGTAAAGACCTTGGCTTTGTGCTAATTTTATATCATTTTCACCCAAATTAAGACTTGATTGTCCTTAAGTAAGATTTTGAGTCTGTAAAGTGTTTTTAAGCTAATTTAGTTGATTTAGAGTTAAATAAAATACTTACTGTTATTTCTTATTTTCAGGTTAATAAAAAGGAATAATTCTGGTCTTTCGCCATGCGAAGAAGCTTTCGCCCCGCGAGTCATCCAAGCCCAGAAAGTCAGAGACGACCACGGTTTACCCATGTTGAAGGTCACGGCTGTGGCAGTTTTGAAGTTGAAGCGTTAGACTCGCGAGCATCCATTCGCCTCGCGAGCCTGGAAGTTAGAAAGCATCACGGTTGGCCCCTGATGTTCATAACGGGCGTAATAAGAAGACTCTTCAGATTCTCGCCTCGCGAAGATGTGTTCGCCTCGCGAGAATACCAAAGGTTGCAGACTGTTCGCAAAATTCGCGTCGCGAGAGAGGCTTCGCCTCGCGAGAAAGCTGATTCCAGAAATTGTATTTAAGCGTTTTAGACAAAACTGATGAGGGAGGGCTGGTAGGCTGGCTAGTTTTAGTCAGAGTAGGAGCCAGTAGTAGTAGTTTGTCTTCTTTTCTTAGATATGTTTTGTTTTCCTTTTGTAATGGAGAACTAGTCTCCAAGATTAATCTACTGTGATTGGTTTCAATTACATTTGAGGTTATGTATTTCCTGTTTCGTTTGCTATTCTCTTTTCAATACCATATTATGCATTTCTGTTTGTTTAATTCAGGAGTGTGTAGTGTAGTGTTGATTCATTTCAGTGATGTTATGTTCCTATACTTAATCGCGTTTGTTTAATTCGCGTGTGTTCATTCATGTTCGTTTAGTTCATGAGGGCTTAACCCCGTTTGTTTAATTCGGGAATAGGAACATATATCCGTAGTAGCGATTTCGTTTGTTAATTGCTGCTACAACTGAAAGGGGATTAGAATCTGCTTAGGGCTTGGATTTATATGAACCAATGATAGTGGGAAACCAAGAACAGTAGGTTAATCGTTCTTTAATTTAATTGACAATATTTTAACTGCTTGTTTTCTTACTCTGTTTTTATTTTGTTTTCTTTATTTTATTTCAATTACCCAAAACCCCCCAAATCTGACTTTTACTGATTTTCTGTTAACAATAACAACACCTAAGAGTCCTTGAGAGACGATACTCGAGTTGTCGCATGCTCGTTCTTTTTGGCGCGTGGCGACAGCGCGTTCACCCGCCGTATCTTGAAAACAAAATGATAGAAAGCTTGCGGAGTCGAGCATCCGCTGAAGTTTGAAAAGAAAGGTAAAATTCTTGCGGAGCCGAGTATCCGCTGAAACTTGAAAAGAAAGCTAAAAGAGCTTACGAGACCCTATGCCTACAGAAGCCAACAAAGGTATAGCTTATGGGCCCTGTGCCCGCTAAAGCTAACAAAGACATGACCTTTGGGGACCTGTGCCTGCCGAATTGAAACAACACAAAGCTATGAGGCCCTATGCCTACTAAAGCTAACAAAGGTATAGCTTATGGGCCCTGTGCCTGCTAAAGCTAACAAAGACATGACCTCTGGGGACCTGTGTTCGCCAAAGCCGAACTGAAACAACACAAAGTTATGAGGCCCTATGCATACTAAAGCTAACAAAGCCAACAACTTATGTACCACGTGCCCGTTAAAGCTGGACAAAAACAAAACGAAGCTTACGAGGCCTTTTGCATGGTAAAGCTAACAAAGACATGACTTTTGGGGTCCTGTGCCAGCTAAAGTCGAACAAATGCAATGCAAAGATGTTGACTTTATCAATGCAAGAAATGATGAGACAATGCATGGTGCGAGATTCTCTTTTTGTGATTGATGAAAACTCTGATTGTTATTTTATTTTTATTTTTCAACGCATGATGCATGAGATGTTTTTATGATTGATGAAAACCTTGATTATAATTTTATTTTATGCATGATGCATGATGCATGATATGCTTTTACCATTGATGAAAACTCTGATTGAATTTTTTTTTGTGAAAACAACTCTTTGATCCTTGACTCCTTGGGGTTTTGATTACAGCAGAGATTGAGGATGAGCAAGAGTGAGACTCCTTGATTTCGATCATCACTTGCTTGTTGAATTGATGTTTTACTTCTTGCTTGAGATGCGCTTCTTTGTGATGATTATCCCAATTGGATGAGATTTCCTGATCAATCTTTCAAGGATGTGACTTGCCCCAGCCTTTATGTATTGGGAGCTTTTCATGGCTTGTCCTCTTAAACTGCCCCAGTTTATCAGTTTGAGGAGACTTCTTGTACTTTGTTTGTATTTGACCCTAATTATTGCGTAGGTCGCTCTTTGCAAGTTTTCAACCTACCGAGTCGCTCTAACTTTTGCCAAGGTTGTCTTTTCAGATTTTCAGTCTAGTGAGCTTTTCTTTTTATTTTCTTTTCTTCTTCTTCTTGGGAAGTGCGTTCAAGCATAATACTTTTTTACTGCATCTGAGTTTACAAGGAGTGGAAGATCTTCCCCATCCATCCTAGTGAGAATTAAAGCTCATCCCAAGAAGGCCTTTTTCACAACGTAAGGTCCTTCGTAGTTTGGAGTCCACTTCCCTCAGTGATCCTTTTGGATTGGTAGAATCTTTTTAAGCACCAGGTCACCCTCCCGAAACTGTCGCGGGCGTACCTTCTTCTCATAAGCTCTCATCAACCTTCTCTGGTACAATTGACCGTGACACAATGCCCCTAATCTCTTCTCTTCGATGAGGTTCAATTGGTCTAACCGACCCTGGACCCACTCAGCTCTTCCAATTCTGCTTCTCTCAGTACTCTTAATGAGGGGATCTCTACTTCAATCGGGAGCACTGCCTCCATCCCATAAACTAAAGAATATGGTGTTGCCCCTGTCGAGGTGCGAATAGAGGTACAATAGTCGTGTAAAGCAAAAGGTAACATCTCGTGCCAATCCTTATACGTCACCACCATCTTCTGGACAATCTTCTTGATATTTTTATTAGCGGCCTCAACTGCCCCATTCATCTTTGGACAGTACAGGGAGGAATTGTGATGCTTTATCTTGAAGTTTTCACACATCTCCTTCATCATCTTGTTGTTCAAGTTGGTCGCATTATCGGTGATAATCTCACTCGGCAACCCATAACGACAAATTAATTCTCTTTTTACAAATTTGATCACGACATTCCTGGTCACATTGGCATATGATGCAGCCTCAACCCACTTTGTGAAATAATCAATGGCAACAAGAATGAAGCGATGCCCATTTGAGGCTTTTGGTTCGATTGGACCGATCACATCCATTCCCCACATTGAGAATGACCAGGGTTCCGACAAGACACTCAAGGGAGCTGGCGGCGCATGAACCTTATCAGCATATATTTGACACTTATGGCACCTCTTCGCATAATTAAAGCAATCTGCCTCCATTGTCAACCAGTATTGGCCAGCCTTCAAAATTTTTCTTGCCATTGCATGCCCGCTTAAGTGTGTTCCAAAAGACCCTTCATGGACCTCCTCAATTATCCGTTTAGCTTCTTTTGCGTCAACGCATCTCAACAACACCATGTCATGATTTCTTTTGTCGAGAATACCTCCATCTAAATAGAAACCCATTGCAAGTCTTCTTAGGGTTCTTTTGTCATTTTCTGAAATGCCCGGAGGATATTCCCTTCTTTGGATGAAGCATTTGATGTCATAGTACCACGATTTTTGATCAGGCTCTTCCTCTATCACTTGACAATATGCAGGATGTTCAAGACTTTCCATTTTGATGAGTGGTAAGTTCCTCTCGTCACTAACTTGGTGATCATATCATCTACATAAACTTCTATCTCTTTATGCATCATGTCATGGAACAAAGCCACCATAGCCCGCTGATATGTTGCCCCAGCATTTTTCAAGCCAAATGGCATAACTTTGTAGCAAAAGGTTCCCCATAAAGTGACAAATGTAGTTTTCTCCATATCTTCTGGTGTCATCTTGATCTGATTATATCTTGAGAATCCATCCATGAAAGAGAATAATGCATGTTGGGCAGTATTATCTACAAGAACATCAATATGAGGTAGAGGAAAATCATGTTTTGGGCTAGCTCTGTTCAGATCTCGATAGTCGACACACATTCGAATCTTTCCATCTTTCTTGGGGACAGGAACGATGTTAGCAACCCATTGAGGGTACTTTACCACTTCTAGGAAACCCGCATCCAGTTGCTTCTTGACCTCCTCCTTGATCTTTAAAGACATTTCCGCTTTCATCCTTCGTAGCTTCTGCTTTACTGGAGGACACTCCGGCTTTAATGGAAGTTTGTGTTCTGCTACACTAGGGTCTAACCCTGGCATGTCTTGGTACGACCACACGAAAACATCTTTATAATACATCAACAACTTGATCATCCTACTTCTCTCCTTTTCTTTCAGGGAAAGGCCAATCTTGACCTCTTTTTTATCATCTTCGGTTCCCAAATTGATTAGTTCCCTCGGCTCTTCATGGGGTCGAATTTCCCTGGCTTCTCGTTCTACCAACCTCAATAGTTCAGGAGGAACTTCCCCGTCATCATCAACAACCTCATCAACATGATCAATAGGATAGTCAAAATTGTATGCTGAGTTATTAACACTGTCATTTTCAAGAGAGTCACTTTTAGATCTGCATTTTGGTAGTTATCAGGGAAAGATGAATGAATAAAGGTTAAAGATGGGAAATTGAATTTATTGATGAGGAACGATGAATAAAAGCGTAAGTAAAAAATAAGAGGGATATGAACATAAAGATATTGAATGCATGCATTTATTGATAAGTCATACTGAAACGGAAACAAGTAAGCCCATTACAACAAAAATCCTAAAGCCTTGGGCAGAGCTAAAGGATGAGCATTACAGAATTACTTTGAAAAAAACTCTGTGGTCCTGAGGAACTCAATGACCTCCCAATTGTTGAGCTTTGTATCCGGAGGGCATGGATACACCAGATTGACACCATGATCGGCGAGATAATAATCTTCAATAGCTGCTGCTTGGTCCAGGAATGCGAACCCTACACTTCGGAAGCTCTGTCGAATGTCACAGATGGGAACCCTTTCAGCCTCGTATTCACGATTTTCCAGTCGAGCCAACCTCTTACTTTTCTTCTCTTCTAGAACCCTCATCTTGTCGGCCTTAGTGGGTTTATATCCCAACCCAAACCTGTCCTTGTTCTCGGTGAGCATGAGGATGTCAGTGACACCTTGGCTATTCTTCCCCAAACCGCTTCCGGGTCGGTATCCTCCTTCGAGCATAACCTTAGCCATCATAATGGACGCTTTAGATGACTGAGGTTTCAAGAGTGGAGCACCATCCCCAACATAAGTGGCATTGGCAATTTCAAGCGATTGGAAAACGGTCTCGAGAGCTTCTTCGGCAGCTTCAATGTAAGGGGTTGTTGATGGCTTACTCACTAACATATCCCCCTCTCCAGAAACAATTATCAACTTACTATCAACAATGAACTTCACTTTCTGGTGCAATGTGGAAAGTACAGCTCTAGACGAATGGATCCATGGTTGTCATAGGAGACAACTATAAGTTGGTGTGATGTCCATTACTTGGAAGAGTATTTCAAAGGTGCAAGGGTCAATCTGAATGGGCAATTCAATTTCTCCCATGACTTCCCTTTGGGTGCCACCAGAAGCTCTTACAATCATTGTGCTTGGCTTCATATGAGTTCCATCGAAAGGCAACTTTGCCAGTGTTGACTTTGGCATTACATTCAAAGAAGAACCATTATCAATGAGAACCCTAGCCATGACATGATCTCGACACTTCATAGAGATGTGTAACGCCTTGTTGTGCCCTATTCCTTCAGCTGGAATTTCATCATCAGTGAAAGTGATATAATTATCAACAACGATGTTACCCACGATGTTATCGAGCTTGTCAGCTGTGATGTCATGAGAGACATGAGCTTGATTCAACACCTTCATCAATACTCTCCTATGTGGCTCAGAATTCATCAACAAAGACAAAAGAGATATTCGAGCTGGAGTTCGATTTAGTTGCTCCACAACCCTGTATTCGCTTTGCTTGATTAACTTCAAGAATTCACCGACTTCTTCATCAGATACCTCCTTTTTATTATCACCCCCTTTGGTATCATTTTCAGCCGGCGTTCCTTCCACCTTCTCTTTCCCCTTGCGATCTTTTTCTTCCTTTTTTGTTCCCTCTCTTCGAAATACCTCTGGAGTATAAATGCGCCCACTTCTATTCATTCCACCAATTCTCGAAATGTTGGTAACCACAGTGGTCCCGTTGGAAGGACTTTGTTGAAATTGCCGATCATATTTCCATGGTACCACTTTGGTGTCCTTGTAAGGGAAAGGACCTGGGACTCGGATGACAACTGGTGTTGGCCCACTCGAAACCGGCATAGGTTCCTTCTCAGTATAGTGTATCACCACTGGCTTCGGAGCGACTTGCTCAGGAACCGGTTGAGGATTAATCAAAACAGTAAAAGGAGTTATCTTAACTGGAGTTGGGGAAATTGTAGATTCAGCAACCATGTTAATGTCACACTCATTCGATTCACAACCAATTAGGATAATCTTCATATCTTTTAACTGCTACACAACCTGTCGAAATTCTGCACAGTCTTCAATTGAATGCCCCATATTCCCGTCAAAGTCACACCTTATCTCTTCATCGAGGGTCTTCTCTTCAACAATTGAGGTTGGCACCAAACTATGTTTTTGCATCTCTCTTAAAATAACCCTCATGAGAGTTCTGACATCAGCCACTTGGCTCTAAAGAGTAGGTTCCCTGAAGATATCTATGGCATTGATTCCCGAATCCCCATGATTTGGCATAGGACCTTGTGCCCCCTTCGAAGCATCTTTCTGAAAGTTCAACCACTTAGCATTAATAAGATCTTGTACCTTAAATTTGAAAGCCCTACAGTTCTCAATGGAATGACCTATTGCCCCCGCATGATACTCACATTTAGCATTTGGGTCAAACCACTTCGGATAAGGAGGGCCCAATGGTTTCATTGGGATAGAAGTCAACACAGATTTGCTTATAAGCTGATGCAGTAGCTCAGTGTAGGTCATGGGTATCGAGTCGAAATGTACTGGCTTCTTTTCTGAGTTATGAGGCGGTCTCGTTTTACTGGTGTTTGCGTTTGGGTTTAGGGGTTGAACAACTTGAGGTGTCATGGCAGGATGTGTTTGAGGCTGAGAGGGGTATGATGGTCGGTAAGGCGTCATCAGCTGGGGATTTGGAAATTGTGAGGTGGCGGCGATGTATGGCTGGTTGGCTTGGTGACATGGAGATGGTTGGTAATACGGGGTGTATTGGGCTTGGAAGGCGGGTGTTTGGTTCGGTCTCCGTTGGTTCGGTTTCTTTTGTTCAAAGGTTACTGCATGTGCTTCTCCCTTCTTCTTTTTCAGAAACGGGGCTTTATTTGGGCCGTTCGCTACTGAAGACTCAGTGATCTTGCCATTCCTCAGTCCACTTTCAATTCTCTCACCGATGATGACCATATCAGAAAAATTTGATGGCACACTCCCAATCATTCTATCATGGAAGGGCGACTGGAGTGTATCAATGAACATTGCCACAATTTCTTTCTCGGCCAATAGAGGCTCTACCTGAGCAGCCAGTTCCCTCCATCATTGTGCATACTCCTTGAAAGTCTGTGTCTCTCTTTGCCATATTCTGGAGTTGCATCCTATCGGGAGCCATGTCAATATTGTATTTGTATTGCTTCAGGAATGCATCTGCTAGATCTTTGAAGGATCGGATGTGGGCCCGTTCGAGATGCATGTACCAATTTGAAGCTGCCCCAGTTAAACTGTCCTGGAAGAAGTGAATCAAGAGCTTATCATCTTGAGCATATGATGCCATCTTCCTTACATACATGGTCAAATGGTTTTTCGGACAAGTGGTTCCTCGATATTTGTCGAAATCGGGCACCTTAAATTTTGGCGGAATTACAAGATTTGGCACTAGACAAAGTTCTGAGGCATCCCGCAGACCATAACTATTTACCCCTTCAATGGCCCGTAGTCTTTCCTCTAGCACTTCCAACTTTTCTTTAGATTGGGAATTCCCTCCTGACTGATTCACTGGAGTTTCACCGTACATATTCTGAGGGAAGGATTATGGCATATAGGAGGATCCAAAGTTTGGCATCATTTGAGTCCCCTGGGCCCATAATGTAGGATGTATTGTGGGGTTTTTTGATTGGCAGAAAGCGTCACCATCGGGGTGTTACCATCTAAAGGGTTGACAGCTTGTGTTTGTGGCATTTCGACAGCATCAATGGGGGTTTGTGTCCGAGTGATATGTTCGGAGTTTTGAATGCCATCTTGTGGGTTGGGGGCCGTTGGTGGTACAAATCCACGAGGCAAACCGTATAGGGGATTGTAAGGGTCCAATGAAAGATGAGTTTGGTTGCTTGGATAAATAGTGAGAGGCATCATGGCCCTTGGTTGGTTGAAGCCTTGAATAGGAATCTGAGCAAAACCGGGCGGGATGAGAGGTGTGGCTGGATGTCCTTCGTTCGAGGCTGGAGGGTTCTCCTCCGTGTTCTTTTCCTTCTGCATTGCTTGTAGGATCTCTATCATCTTAGTCATATGATCCTTGATTTGACTGACTTCATCCCCGATCTCTTGGACTTCTTCTAGTTCACCCGCCATGGCTCTTGTCTGTGACCGAGTGCGATAAGGGTGTCTTGGAGCAATTGTTCAGAAAAGCCACACTGTTTTAATCAAAACAAAAGTGAGAACAAAAATGTTGGAACATGCAAAAAGCTTTTTCTGAAAATCACCTTTGGAGTTTATTATTATTTTTAGAGTTAACACCTTATAGCAGACAAGAGATGGTCCCTCCACCCCACACAAAGAGCATTATGCTCATAAGATGAAATGGAGTTGACAACAAATCTAGGGGAGAAACAACTCTCCACAATAGATGTTGTCTCAAACACACTAGCAATTCTGAATTGAGACATCTCGTCCTACCCTTTGCACAGAAGGAAGAATCCTATCAGGCAAAGATGTAGTTGACAACATACTAAAGGAAGACCATGCTCCACGATAGGTGTCGTCCCAAGTCAAGTGCAAGAGTTGGAGTGCGAAGGAATCATAGAAGCAAGAACAGATTTCATTAAAAACTTCTCAAAGCAATACATAGAATTATGGAGGCAAGGACAGATTTCATTAAAATCTCCTCAAAACAATACATAGATTGGGATTACATCATAATTCTTGACATTGTTACAACATTTTCACCCTAAAGTCAACAGCTTAGGTCTCTTTCCTTTTAGCCCTCGAGCAAACCATCCACACATTTGCATGAAATCATCCAACTCAGTCGGGAGGCGAAGCATAGGGTCCGCACGAATTTGTTTTTCTGACTTTTCAAAGCGTTGGACAAAATTTGGAATACAATGGCTTAGCTCCAATTTCATGCTCATATATCTTTTTTTCCATATGTCAATATCTATCCCTTGCTCTCGCGCCTCTTCTCTCTACCACTTCACGGCATTCATTTCTTGAACCACTTGATCATGATAGTGTTTTGCTGAGGTCCACCCTAAATCGCACTGCTTCTTGATTTCGACTAGTAGGATATTCAGCTCTTGGACCTTTTGTACCAATTCATCAGTCATCCTGTCTTGTGCACAAATTTGCTTTTGTAAGTTGCCATTGACTCCCCTTTGTAGATTAACTTCCACTTCCAATGACTTTCTCACATCTCCTTGCTGAATGACTTCTTCTTCTAACTGACGCTTTTCTTTTCTTAGTTGATGCCTGTTGAGACTATTTCTAGGCAAGTATACCTAGTCGTACAAGTAATATGGTGGTGAGACCGATATCGTTCCCACGAGGACTGAGACAAGTACTAGCACGTACCGAGTCAATTACTATCTAAGCGAATATTGGATGGAAGGGAGTTCTATACTAATTATCAAGCCCAAAACAAACAAAAGAAAAGGAACAAACTCTTTTTGGTTTTTTATCAAATACTTGGAGTGCAGAAAAAGGTGATTTTCAAATATGATAAAGATGTTGGGATTAAATTTCACTAAACCTTCGCCTCATGCAATACTAAGACTACCAATCCAGTTTATGCTTCAAATATCAAAATCAATCCACAAGATTACTCAAGCCCTAATTCCTTAGATGACAAAAGCCTAATTTCCCTAATTAAACCCTAATTCCTTAGGTGGCCTAATTAGTGAATTTGCATTAAGAGTAAGGATTACACGATTAATAATAAACCAAAATCCATTCCTAGATATAAGGTTTACTAGGTGATTAATTCCAGATCAAGAATTGATAAGAACGTCCCCAATGCAAATCAAATCTCAAAATCAGTTCATGGGTGATCAAGCCACAAAAAGCATTAAGCAAAGGAATTAAACACTAATAGAGAAACATAAACATGGATTGATAAATCAAAGCAATTACATGATATTCAGTTTAGCTACATCTAATCCCAACAAAAAGGGATTTAGCTACTCATGGTAATAGAGAAAGCCAAAACACAAACAATGGAGAAGAAGGAGAGGAGAAGCTCCATGGAGGCTTTCCACAGCAGCCACAGCAGCTCCTTGGTGAAGAGAAGTTCTTTTTCTTTTTAGGGTCAAAGACTGGTTCCAAGTGATCTTCTTTTCTTCTGCCCCTGATGCCTTTTTATAAATCAGGCACGCGTCACGGCCGCGATGGCCATCACGACCAGGCCGTGACGGGTTCTGCCTTGGGCGCGCTTTCAAAAACTTGTTTGTCACGGCTGTGACACTCATCACGGCTAGGCCGTGATCGCTTCTGCCTTCACCAATTGGTCTGTCACGGCCGTTATGGGCATCACGGCCTGGCCGTGACAGATTCTGCCTAGAAGGGGTCTGGCTCAATTAACATGTCACCGCCGTGATGGGCATCACCGCTAGGCCGTGACAGCTTCTGACTTTTGCCTTCTTTCTTCTTCAGTTTTGCTCGATCATGGCCGTGATGGTCATCACGGCTAGGCCGTGATGGGCTCTGTTTGGCTCATTTTCTTCACCTTTCAAGCTCTATCTTCATCCAAGCTCCATCATGGTCAATCTTGAGCATTTTACCCTAAATTCCTGCAAAACAACACCATGAAACCGCCTTACCCATTCCAAGGTAAAAACTAATAAAAATCAATTTAAATATGCCTAAACTATATGAAAATGCATGCAAAAATGTACATGGAATATGATGTGAAATCACACTATCAAATCACCCCAAGCTTGTTCATTTGCTTGTCCTCAATCAATCACTAAGGCCAGAAGATATAAATAATCAGAACATGGATAGTGAACCAAGAACCCGAGTAACTAATCCGAGTAACAGGCATTTCAAATAATGCAGCAAGAGACAATCAATTTCAAGTCCAATTAGAAGCTTAGGTTTCCTAGACTCATATTCTCACTGATTCGGGCACTCTTTCTCACCTCACTCAAGTGTTTAAGGATATATGAAAATTCACTCAATTTCCTCGAGGAATGAATTCTACCATAAGCTTGACTATCAACCAAATCTCTACTTTATTAATGAAAACACCTAAGAATCAAGAGGTCTTTTACTTTGGTTGTAATGGGACCATGGGATTAATCGTTAGGTGGGGAAATCAAGAAAAGGGAATTTCACGAAGGCTAAACAAAATATCAAGCATTTCAAAGCATGACACCTTATAAAATACCTTTTTGGGTTTTGATTCGTCTTTCCCCCTTTCTTTCTTTCTTTTTATTTTATTTCTCACTTCCTTTGTCATCCCCTTCTTTATTTTCTTCCTTTTCATTTTTTTTTTTTGATTTGGAGAAGGGGAGATTTTCAATTCAAGAGAATTTTTTTTTTTAAGAGAAGGGGAGATTTTCACTTCAAGAGAAATATTTTTACCACTTTCTCATCCCATACTTTTTCAACTACCTTTTTACCCTTTTTGTAATACTTTAAAAGGTGTCATACCAAGCATATTCATCAAAGTATTTCAAGGGACCAAGAAAAGTATTTTATTCTTTCAGGCTCAAAATTGGGCAACTAAGGGGTAGCGTTTAGTCATTCAAAGCTCAGAAGGCCGGAAAAATACCTAGTGCCTCAATCATTTTCAAAAATGTTTTCAAAAATTCTTAAGCTTCAAAACGGTTTCAAGTCAGGTTCTAGAGAATACAATCCAAGAGGAATAACACTCTATCAAAAAGAATGGGGTAGATTTAGTGAGTACCCCATTTTGGCTCAAAATCTCACATTTTAGTAGTTCAAAAATCAATGAGAAACACAAGTCTACGGAACCACATGCTAATTATCAACTATCACAGATCATCTCAAGCATTTTTATTTGTAGCCTTATCACAAGAATAAAAAATTTGGGTTCAAAAGTTCACTATCTCAATTTATTTGGCACTCAGTTTTCACAATTGGATGCATAATCTAAACAAGGGGCAATCGAATCATGTGATCATGCAAAACTATGCCTATATGAATGCAACATGCAAAATGCAAAAATTTCAAAAGTACCCCTACCCCAAGCTTAAAAACTTACATTGTCCCCAATGTAAATAATCAAGATGGAGAGAGGAGAAAAATGGAACAACTCACCGAGGCGGTAGCGGGTGCTGGCTCACATGCCTAGTCAAAAGGAGGCTAGAAAGTGTGTCACGGCCGTGATGCTCCTCATGGGCAGGCCGTGATCAATTCTGGTCCATAGGGGTTGGCCTGTCACGGCCGTGACCTTCATCACGGCTAGGCCGTGATGCTCTCTGATCTTCAGGGTCCTCTCATCACGCCCGTGATGGGTATCATGGCTGGGCCATGATCCTTTCTGGTCTTCATGGTTAGCTCATCACGGCCGTGACCAGTGTCACGGTCTGGGCGTGATGGCTGCTGACTTTGTTTGTCCTTGCCCTTCTTGCTTCTCCTTCCTTCTTACCCTGAAAACACTCAACACATTTATTAGTTTATGATCTTTTTCCTCTTGATCTTCTCAAATTATTCAAGAGTTAAAATCAAAAACAAATGGAAGAGGAAAAGAAAACTTGGGTTGCCTCCCAATAAGCGCTTCTTTAACGTCACTAGCTTGACGGGTAGGTGATCTCAAGGATCGTGAAGGCGCACAGTTGTGATCAATCTCTCGATGTCACCACCCAAGTAGGCCTTGAGCCGTTGGCCATTGACTTTGAAGGTCCTTTTTGAAGTAGGATCCTCCACTTCTACAGCTCTATGAGATGAGACTTCTTTTACAAAGAACGGTCCCGACCACTTAGACTTCAACTTGCCCGGAAACAATCTCAGCCGGGAATTGAATAATAGAACTTGTTGTCCCGGCTGAAATGTTTTCATCACGATCTTCTTGTCATGATAAGTCTTGACCCGCTGCTTGTAAATAGTTGCATTCTCATATGCATTAAGGCGCATCTCCTCTAATTCATGCAGCGGATTGACTCTTTTCTCACCCGCTAGAGTGGCATCAAAATTCAAGAACTTCAATGCCCAAAAGGCTCGATGCTCCAATGATGTGCGTGTGGCGTAAGTCGACGCGCGACGACGCTCCTGCGTGCGATTCCGGCAAGTGTACCGGATTGCCGTCAAGTAATAAAAGATATCGAACCCACAGAGACTGTGTTCTCGAATCGCAATCGGTTTTCGAATCGATTAGATCTGGACTTTTTAGAGGGTTTTGAAAAAGGTTTGAATTGAGAGATAAACAAACAGAATCAAATAAAACAGAAAACAAATCTTTTTGGGGTTTTGATCTAAATGGATTCCTAGGGATTTGGGTTACCTTTGAGGTTGTTTATTTGGGTTACCTAGGGATTCCAGGTGAGGATTTGAGCCTCCAACTCTATTTTTATTTGTGTGAAATCACTGTTAAGTTGCACTTTCCCGAATTTGCTTGAATCTCTTTATGGTTTGCATGATTATGTGTTGCATCAAATGATTTAGGCGATTTTCTTTGAAATAACTACTTGGCCTAAAATGAACCATCCCTAATGCATGTTCCCTAGTCAGCCAAATTGAGCCCAATTGACCTATTGTTTCTTGATGACCCTATATTACGAGCCAAAATCCGAAAAACCATGTTAACCCGATCTTAAGATTAGGAGAGCATGGAAGTGAGCAAGAGAAGGGTTGTGAGAAACTAAGTTTGGGGTGGCTACAAGGAGATATGTCATTTTTGGGGTGAGAAAAATAAAAATAGAGGTTGAAACCCAAGGCAAAAAAAAAAAAGAAAAAAAAAAGAAAAAATATATTCAAAATAAATTGCCAAAGGAAAAGGGGCAAAACAGAAAAAATAGCAAGGAAAAGGTTGTAGTCACCCGAGGCAAAAAGAAAAATGAAAAAAGGAATTTGAGTGGAAAATGTGTCTAATGCTCATGCTCTCTTAGTTCCTAGGGACTTAAGCCTAGTATCCTTCATTATCCTACCCTTAGCCAGGCCCCATTACAACCTTTGAAACACCTATTGATGTAGCATGCATGTTTTCATGGGAACTATGTTTGAGATGAAAATCAAATTCATGGAAAGTGCTCTTGATAAGTGAAATTGAGTGAAAAAGTTGATAGCCTGACAGAATTGAGCGAATGAGTGAAATTTTACATACCCTTGTGAGGAAGGCAATTGTTTGAAATAGGTGATCTTCCTTTGTGTGTGTAACTTTGATCCTCAACTTAGAGTAAAGCTTGCATGAATGATAATTTCTCAATTGTTTAAAGTAGATGAATGTGGGGATTACATTAATGTAGGGGGGAGATCATTGGAGAAAAACTGTTTTGATTGCATGAAATTTGTGCGAAATCGATTGATTCCTTTAGGCTTGCCAAGTCTTGAGTCGTTTTTGATTTTTAAGCTTGCTTGGGGACAAGCAAGGTTTAAGTTTGGGGTATTTTGATAAGCCTCTGGCTTATCTAGTTTTATGACTAGATGAACTAGGGTTTGTGTGCCAATTTATTCGAGTTCACTCTCGTTTTCGCCCAAATTTGCCTTGTTTTGTTCCTAAGTTGGACTTTGACTCGTTTTGCGTCTTTTGTGTAGTTTTTAGGTTATTTTGAATAGAATTACGCTTGTGGTTGCTTCTGTTGTTTCAGGTCAATAAGTGAAGCTCTGAGAATTAAGGAAAGTCAAGAAATAGTGGAGATTGCCATTCTGGAGATTCTCGCCCCGCGAGAGGAAGCTCGCCTCGTGAGAGTTTGAAGACCCGGGAAGACAGAGACCATCACGGCCTAGCCGTGATGTATATCACGGCCGTGACATAAAATCCACACAAGTCAGAGACCATCACGGCCTAGCCGTGATTCACATCACGGACCGTGAAAAGAAGGCTCGCGTCGCGAGACATCCTTCGCGTCGCGAGGGTTTAAATTCCAGAAGTGCGCCAGAAACAGAAGCCGTCACGGCCTGGCCGTGATGACCATCACGGCCGTGACGCGTGGCCTCTCTATAAATAAGACAGTGCAGATCAGATTTGGGGAACTTTTTGGATCAGAACTTTGATAGATCTTTTAGATTCCTTATTCTGGGGCTGCGTCTCCCTCTTCTCTATTCTTATTCTTAGTCTTAGGATGAGTTCCGATTGTTTGTCTATGAGCATGAGGAACTAATCCCCTCGTCCGAGGGAACGATGAAGCCACCCATGGCGATGTAAATCCGATATGATGTATGTCTTTCTCCTTTAATTCAATTGATGTTTTCCGATTCTGATTTGAATGCTTGATCATATGTATTGCGTGATTAATCAGTTAAACGTGTTTGAGGTCGAACGGCGATTCGCGTTTTAGAACTTGAATCGGGATCGCTAATAGAATATTGCACGGTAGTGAGTAGGATATTAGTGCAACCTTATAGGGAACAAGAATTAACCAAATTCGAGATTAGGATTATGAGACCTAGTAAGTAATTAATCCAATCGTCGAATACGTCCTAATGAGCACGAGAGTGGATTTAGGAGAATTTAGGGGTCCCGGTTGACATTGTAATTGAACTTAGGGAGGAATTCATCATCACTTGGGAATACATATTGGGTAGGTGGATTTGTGACCTTGGACATTTTAATTTCTGATTTTTAGTTAATTAGTTTATTAGATTCGTTAATTGAATTTTTGATATTAATCGCTCTCTCTCTCAACCACCTTCTTCCGTAACTTGACCAAACGTATCGGAATTCCCGCGGATTAGTCGAATTGGTAGCCCAATCCCTGAGTTCGACCTCGGTAATTACTTACCGTGTTTATTTTTATTACTTGCGACGACCCGATACACTTGCCGGAGTCACCAACACATCACACATTAATTCAAATGGTGACTCCCAGTTGGGTGCAACAAGGATGGGAGCGGTGATCAACTTTTCTTTCAAAATTTGAAAAGAGGCAAGGCAAGCAGTATCAAACACAAATGGTGTGTCCTTGTTCAAAAGGCTACACAACTGCTTGGCTATCTTTGAGAAGTCTTGGATGAACCGCCGGTAAAAGCCTGCATGCCCAAGAAAACTCGTCACACCCTTGACATTCACTGGTGGAGGTAGTTTCTCAATCACATCAATCTTGGATTTATCCACTTCGATCCCCTTAGCTGAAATCTTGTGCCCAATCAAAATGCCTTCCTGCACCATAAAATGACGCTTCTCCCAATTTAAGACTAAATTGGTGTCCATGCACCTCTTTAACATAGCAGCAAGGTTAGACAAACAATTATCATAAGAGGAACCGAAAACAGAAAAATCATCCATGAAAACTTCAATGTATTTTTCTACCATATCAGAGAAAATGGAAAGCATGCACCTTTGAAATGCTGCGGGCGCATTACAAAGACCGAAAGGCATCTTCCGATAGGCAAAAACTCCAAAAGGGCATGTGAAAGCAGTTTTCTCTTGGTCTTCCGGGTTAACTGCAATTTGGTTATAACCCGAATAACCATCCAAGAAACAATAATAAGCTTGCCCGGCCAACCTCTCCAACATCTGGTCCATGAATGGAAGTGGGAAGTGATCCTTCCTAGTAGCTTGATTTAGCTTCCGGTAATCTATACACATTCGCCAACCGGTGACCGTTCTAGTTTGGATCAACTCATTCTTCTCGTTGCTCACGACGGTCATGCCACCTTTCTTGGGAACCACTTGTACCGGACTCACCCAAGCACTATCGGAAATCGGATATATCATTCCAGCTTCAAGGAGTTTCAGCACCTCCTTCCTTACCACTTCTTTCATTGTAGGATTGAGCCTCCTTTGCGGTTGGACCACCGGTTTAAATTCAGCCTCCATCATGATCTTGTGCATACAAAATGTGGGGCTAATACCTTTCAAATCTGAGATGGACCATCCAATGGCTGTTTTATGCTCTCGAAGCACCCTTACAAGTTTCTCCTCTTCCAATTTGGACAATACATTGCTCACTATGACAGGATCTTCATTATTCTCACCAAGAAACACATATTTCAAGTGGGGAGGTAGAGGTTTAAGCTCCAAGTGGAGCTTTTCTTGGACTTCATCCTTCTTGAGCTCTTCTTTCTTAGTATTGACAGCAAGTTGATTGGGTTGAGCTTCCAAATCACGCAAACATTCCTTTATTTCCTTCTCCTCTATATCATCAAGATTTTCAATAGAATTCATAATTACCTTCTCAAGAGTAGAGGAATGGTGTTGATGTGCAAAGACCTCTTTAGCCACTACATCCACAATATCCATGCGGAAACAATTCTCTTCATCACTCGGGTGATGCATAGCTTCAAATACATTGAAAGTCACCTCTTCATCTTGCACTCTGAGTCGAAGTTGACCATTTTGTACATCTATCAAAGCACGACCAGTTGCTAGAAAAGGTCTCCCTAATATGAGTGGAACCTCTGCATCCTCCTCCATGTCTAATATCACAAAATCCGCTGGGAAGATAAACTTATCCACTTTAACCAAAACATCTTCCAGAATACCATAAGGACGCTTGATTGATCTATCGGCTAGTTGCAATGCCATCCTTATTGGTTTCACTTCACCACCTCCAAGCTTGTTCAAGATTGAAAGCGGCATCAAATTGATACTCGCCCCCAAGTCACACAAGGCCTTCCCAATAGCAACACTCCCAATTGTGCAGGGGATTGTAAAACTACCAAGATCTTTAAGCTTTGGAGGTAGCTTCCTTTGAAGTATCGCACTACATTCTTCAGTCAAGGCAACCGTCTCATCTTCTTTAAATCTCCTTTTCTTTGTGAGTAACTCCTTCATGAACTTTGCATAAGTGGGCATTTGCTCTAGTGCTTCAGCAAAGGGTATGTTGATCTGTAGCCTCTTGAAGATGTCAAGAAATTTTGCAAACTGCTCTTCCTTCTCCTTCTTCTTGTTCAAGTGGGAATATGGCAATTTTACATAAGAAGGGATCTCTTGAGGCTTGTCTCCATCTTTCAAAATCTGACTTTTACTCCTCCTCAAAATTGAATTTTCATCCACTAACTTTTCTCTCTTGTCTTTTTCACTGCATTTTTCTTCTTCCTCTATTACAACCTCTTTGCCTTTTTCTTCATTTTTCTCTCTTTTTTCAACACTCAACTCTGTTTTTTCAGCATCTCTCTGATTTTTCAACAAAGGCTCACCGCTCGCTTGCTTAAGACTTTTACCACTTCTCAAAATAATAGCCTTACAATGCTCTTTAGGATTTGTTTGAGTGTTACCTGAAAAACTGCCGCTAGATTGTTCCGCTAGGTGCTTTGCAATTTGTCCAACTTGAACCTCCAAGTTCTTTATGGCAGCATCGGTGTTTTTCTGGTTTGACATGGACATTTGCATGAATTGATTGAGAGTGTTCTCCAAGATTGAAGTCCGGTCTTGAGGTGGTTGTGTGGGAAGAGGCTTGCTTGCTTGTCCGGCATCTTGTTTCCAACCAAAACTTGCATGATTCCTCCACCCTTGGTTGTAATTGTTGGAGCATTGGTTGTTACCTTGCCGCCCATAGTTCCCCATATAATTAGCTTCCTCATGGGAACTAGGTGTGGCCTCACAATTTCCATTGTCATGATCTCCTCCACAAAAATCACATCTCATTACCTGTTGAGGTGGCATGGTGGTTCCTTGAATGGTCTGGAGTTGTTGTGGGAGTTGAGCTAGCTGCTTGGTGATGGACTCAAGTTGTTGTGTCATAAGCTTATTCTGAGCCAAAAGTGCAATTTGTGAATCTAACTCCAACACCCCCCTTCTTGAGGTGGTACCTCGGTCATGATGCGTCAGATAGTCATTAGATACCATGGCTTCTATCAAAGTCAGCGCTTCCTCTGGTGTCTTTGTGTTCATGGAACCTCCAGCTGAGGCATCCAACATAAACTTGGTTGACGGCCTCAATCCATTGCAAAATGTTTGCATTTGGACAAGATCATCAAACCCATGATTTGGACATCTTCGAAGCAATTCTTCGAATCTTTCCCATGTGTCATGAAGAGTCTCACCCTCTTGTTGAGTAAAGCTTGTGATATCACCCCGTGTCTTCACAAATCTTGAGGCGGGAAATAATCTTGCAAGAAATTTAACCTCGAAGTCATCCCATGTATTGATGCTCCCCCTTGGTTGAGATTGGAGCCAAGCCTTGGCTTTATCTCTTAGAGAGAATGGGAACAACCTTAGGCGAATCGCATCATCGCTAGCACCATTTAGCTTCACCGTATCACACAACTCGATGAAGTTGGATAGATGATTATTAGGATCCTCCTTCTTCAACCCGGCAAATTGTTTTTGTGCAATCATATTCAAGAGAGCCGGCTTGATCTCAAAATTGTTGGAATTCACTAGAGGCCTCACTATGCTAGTAACATGACGATTGACATTTGTGTTGGCATAATCTCCAAGTGTCCTCCGTGGAGCACCCTCACCATTGCCTGCCATCTCCAGTGGTTCTTGATGAACTTGTGCAGTGGAAGTCTCTTGCTCTTTTTCTTGTTGCTCTAATAGCTTCTGCTGTCTTGCTTGCCTCCGATTCTCCCTAGCTATTTTCTCTATTTCAGGATCGTAGAGCAGTTGGTCGGCTGGGATGGTACCTCGCATACACAAAAGTCTAGAGAGCAAGAATGTTAGCACTAGAAGACAGCAAACAGAAAAACAGATCAGTAAAACGGAAAAATAAAATTGTGCCTAAATTAGTTATTGAAATGGGTATGCTAATATTGAAACTCAGTCCCCGACAACGGCGCCAAAAACTTGTTGAGACGATTTCTAGGCAAGTATACCTAGTCGTACAAGTAATACGGTGGTGAGACCGATATCGTTCCCACGAGGACTGAGACAAGTACTAGCACGTACCGAGTCAATTACTATCTAAGCGAATATTTGGATGGAAGGGAGTTCTATACTAATTATCAAGCCCAAAACAAACAAAAGAAAAGGAACAAACTCTTTTTGGTTTTTTATCAAATACTTGGTGTGCAGAAAAAGGTGATTTTCAAATATGATAAAGATGTTGGGATTAAATTTCACTAAACCTTCGCCTCATGCAATACTAAGACTACCAATCCAGTTTATGCTTCAAATATCAAAATCAATCCACAAGATTACTCAAGCCCTAATTCCTTAGATGACAAGAGCCTAATTTCCCTAATTAAACCCTAATTCCTTAGGTGGCCTAATTAGTGAATTTGCATTAAGAGTAAGGATTGCACGATTACTAATAAACCAAAATCCATTCCTAGATACAAGGTTTACTAGGTGATTAATTCCAGATCAAGAATTGATAAGAACGTCCCCATTGCAAATCAAATCTCAAAATCAGTTCATGGGTGATCAAGCCACAAAAAGCATTAAGCAAAGGAATTAAACACTAATAGAGAAACATAAACATGGATTGATAAATCAAAGCAATTACATGATATTCAGTTTAGCTACATCTAATCCCAACAAAAAGGGATTTAGCTACTCATGGTAATAGAGAAAGCCAAAACACAAACAATGGAGAAGAAGGAGAGGAGAAGCTCCATGGAGGCTTTCCACAGCAGCCACAGCAGCTCCTTGGTGCAGAGAAGTTCTTTTTCTTTTTAGGGTCAAAGACTGGTTCCAAGTGATCTTCTTTTCTTCTGCCCCTGATGCCTTTTTATAAATCAGGCACGCGTCACGGCCGTGATGGCCATCACGACCAGGCCGTGACGGGTTCTGCCTTGGGCGCTCTTTCAAAAACTTGTTTGTCACGGTTGTGACACTCATCACGGCTAGGCCGTGATCGCTTCTTCCTTCACCAATTGGTCTGTCACGGCCGTGATGGGCATCACGGCCTGGCCGTGACAGATTCTGCCTAGAAGAGGTCTGGCTCAATTAACATGTCACGGCCGTGATGGGCATCACCGCTAGGCCGTGACAGCTTCTGACTTTTGCCTTCTTTCTTCTTCAGTTTTGCTCGATCATGGCCGTGATGGTCATCACGGCTAGGCCGTGATGGGCTCTGTTTGGCTCATTTTCTTCACCCTTCAAGCTCTATCTTCATCCAAGCTCCATCATGGTCAATCTTGAGCATTTTACCCTAAATTCCTGCAAAACAACACCACAAAACCGCCTTACCCGGTCCAAGGTAAAAACTAATAAAAATCAATTTAAATATGCCTAAACTATATGAAAATGCATGCAAAAATGTACATGGAATATGATGTGAAATCACACTATCAATGCCTCTCTGCTGTCAAGGACAATACTTTACTTTCAAGATTATGGATCCTAGTCATGACGCTCGGTGGGACCTTGTCTGTATTCTTCTGGACTCTTGAGGTTGTGGAGATATCTGCACACAAATCTTTTAAGTGTTCATTTTCCTTTGTTAACTTCTCACAATGCTTCTGAACTATGACTATTTTCAACTCGGCATTTTACTTTTGTTGTTCCATTTCCTTCATTTGTGCTTCCAGGACTTTCAGTTGTTCTACCATTTGAGTTACCGAAAGGGAGTAATCTTCAGCTTTCGTGCTTTCTGCAGGAATGTTGACGGGACCTTTCCTTGATTTTCTCCATGCTTCATATTCTGAGACAATGATTAGGATTGGTCGGCCCAATTGTGATCTCCCTGCCATCCTCACATTTTTCCATGCATTTCTAACTTCTTTTGCCAACAACTTGGTATTCTCACCATCCTCGCATCGAAAACAACATCCACCGAGTTGTTCTTCTCGTGGCACGGTTTGCGTCCAACAAAGTTGTCGTAAGGCTATGGCGGGTATGTAGGATATGCACCCTCTTGGTCCCATCAAACGAACATTTGGATAGTCAACACAACTATAAATGATATCTCGCCCCTGCTGACTTTCGTACCAAGGGCATACCCACTTAAAAGAGTCTCTTTCCACTTTGTCAAACTCGCTCTTCCATTCCTTTTCATTAAGCTGTCTTATAGGGATTTTATGGAAGCCTCTTAGTGGATCTGAATGGTGGTTGATATAGCATTTTGCGTACATGTGAGTCATGGCCCATACATAGAGCAACTGTGCACAACATCTGAGCTTCCCCTTTGGATGCCGCTGGCAAAATTCTAGAGTCAAAAGCGTTTCAACCAATACTGCCGGCACAGGGTTTTTCTTTCTTTCAACTGTGAAGAACACGTCCATTGCTGCTTGATCTATCATGTCTAGCGCCAATGGAAATAGAACCAACCCATATATTGCTAGTGACAATACCCTCTCAAAGGTTTCCCAGTCTTGTAGATCCATTAGTTTCCTCAAATGATTTTCAAGAAATTTTTGGGTCAACCCTCACGAGTTTGGGTGCCCGGTCAAGTTCACTTCAATTTCAGGGAGCCCTAGTAACCCTGCTATGCTTGTAGTGGTCAAGTATTGCCCCATGCAAAAGTACACGATGAGATTTTTCTGCATTGGCAACCTTAACAGGCAAGCATATTCTTCAATGGTGGGTGTAATGTCCATGTTTGGCAACTCGAAACATCTGAGATGTGGGCTCCAATACTGACTTAGAGCACTCAAAGCAGTAGCTTGAACCGGTATGAAAATTAGGTCCAAGATCCCTCCATACTTCTTGACGAAGCTTCTCCGATGCTCTTGAGGCAAAGATTGGCTTAACTCTTTCAGATTCTCTAATGAGTTCAAAATCACCCTGGAGTTCTTGGTGGCGGGAGCATTGCTAGTGTGTCTGACTTTTTCCATCTCTTGTTATCAAAGGTGTTATCTCACACCAAATTATCTGTGCAATGGAAATTTTATTTTATTAATAACATTTGGAAAGCAAAAATACTTATGCATGAGAGTGTACCAAGATGCATGAATGAATGACATATTGACGATGCATGGCCTAAAATACTACATGCACGAGCATACAATGAATAAGAATGAGTGTAACAGGATGCATGAATGAATGGCATGTTAAGGTGCATGACGAAAATCTTATGATGCATGACATATAAATGTGATTATTCATGCTGCAGAAAAAGACGGAATGCGCTCCCTTTTGTCCTACATAGATCATATCCTAAAATTTGAACTTCTGAGGTCAGGACCCTAGTTTGGTAGGCTGCTAATGGCATTTTATGTGCATGACTTTCGGGACAGATCTAGACCCCTAAACATATGGTCCCCAAATTACCCTCATCTAAAAGATAAGGATCCGAATCCACACAGGGACAACTAAGTCACAATATGGTAGTCCATGTACCGGTAGCAATCCAAGCAGGAGAATCAGTGACTGTCAGGGACGCAAAAGCATCACAATAACATCACCGAAGCCCCTTCTAATCTTATGGCATTCCATGACTCGAGTATAGAGCCCAAAAGTGTGTGAATATGTGATGGTGATGTGTGTACTGGGAGCAAGCAAACTTGCATAAAACCTAAAAAAACTATCCCCAAACCTGCAAAAGAACAGCCAGCATTTAAAAGAGTTTTCTACCCTAGGGTTGCAGGAATATACAAAGATATTTATAAGAATAGATAAAACTATTTACGAAATAAATAAAACAAAGAAGGGTAAAACTAATATTTTCAAAGCTATTAAAAAATGCACAACCAACTATGTTAGGCCTGACTCTCTAAATTCCACAGTGGAGTCGCCAGCTATCGCTACCGTCTAGTCCGGGAGCCGCAAAAAGAAGGTAAAAACAGAGGAGTCGCCACCAATATTTTATTTGGGAAAAACATTGGAAAAACCAATATTTTAAGGAAAACTGGTCTAAAAAAGGATAGAGATTTGAGTCCGGGAGTCGGTTACGAGTAGGGAAGGTGTTAGCATCCTACATCGCCCATTTAAAAACGGTACATCAAGTTAATTGTGCAAAATAATTTAAATAACCTTTGAAAATATTTATTTTACCCCATTTTTAAATAAATAAAAAAGGGATAAGTAAAACAAAAGAGAAAACTAAATTTTGACTTGACAGAATGATTGATTCTGCTCCTACGTATTCCCGGGTGCGATGGGAAACTCAAAGCCACGTAGTTCTTATAGAAAAAAAGTTTGATTGGTTGGTTGATTTTAATTTTAGGTAAATATTTGATTTTATTTTTTTTGGAAAAAGGATTTTATTTTAAAATTAATTCACTCATGCACAAGGTCCAAGATAGTAGTGTTATATGATAAACCCTTACAATTCATACTACACTTGAGGATGAAAAATCATACATCAACGTCGTAGATTGTTGCATGAATTTAAATAAAAATTTTTATAAAATTTGTGAGTAAATTGAAAACATTTTATTTTAGAAGGAATTCACTTTTGCACAGGGTTAAAGATAGTCAAACTATACGATGAACCCTTACAATTCATACGTCACTTGAGGATGAAAAATTATACATCAACGTCGTAGATTGTCGCGTGAATCAAAAAGATTTTATTTTATAAAAAAATGTTAAAATTTGATAAGAGAGCAAATTGAAAATATTTTATTATCTTTTAACAAAAATGAAATTCACTCTTGCACATGGTTAAAGATAGTCAAGCTATACGATAAACCCTTACAATTCATATGACACTTGAGGATGAAAATCATACATCAACGTCATAGATTGTTGCGTGAATTCAAAGAATTTTATTTTACTTAAAAGATTTTGTTTTATTTTATTTTTATAAAAGAAATTATATTATTTGAAGATGCATTTTTCTTAATGAGACAAGAACACAAATTTGACCCAATTCTAGAAAGCACTGCTAGGATCCAAACGCGATGGCGAACGGTGGCGGTTCTGGAAGCATGGTGGTCGAGTGGCGAGGCAGAGGAGTGTATTAGATCTGGCAGTTCTGGAAGCGTGGTGGTCGAGCAACAAGGCGAAGGCGTGTAGCAGATCTGGCGGATCGTGACTGGAGCGAGGCAGGGGACGCGTCGGAGGTTCTGAGACATATCGGCGTTTGGCCGTTCGTGGCAGCGCTACAGCGACTGGAAAATGAAGGCCGACGGTCCGAGGCGGAGTCCGCGGTAGAGATGGCGGCGGTTCAGTGGTGTTGTCATGGCGGAGGTGGCGGAGAACAGGGAAGTAACAGAGATGGTGGTGGAGGGGCACTCTGTATTTTTGTGTTTCTATTTCTTTTTTTTTATATATATTTGGAATGGTTGGGAAGGGTTGTTGTAGATTGAGGAGACTGTTATTGGTATGGAGGGGATGAAGTGAATGGGATGAAAGAGTAGATGATGGTGTCAATGGAGGAGGGAATAACAGTATGTTATTGGGATGACTTATAATTTTTTCCTGAAGCTCTCCTCTTGTTTTTTCCCTCTTTGTATGCTCTATGTTGTTGTATTATTCTCTTCCCCATTTCAGAATTTTTTTTCCTTTGCTTCTGTTGTGTAAACTTATATTAGCATCAAGGGAGAAAAATGACAAACATCTCAATTAGCCAGCTGTGTGGAGAGGGACAACACTGTTGGGGTGTTGCTGCAATGGAGCAAATCAGCTTTGTTGCTGGGATGGTGCAGGGAAGCAGAGAACAGGAGGATTAGGCACCATTTTTGTGTAAAAAGGAGTCAAAGCCAAAAGACCAAAGAAAGCACACTTGGTTCATACTTGAAAATGGACATTATCGTGGGAATAAAAAATATAGAAGACAACAATTTTTTTTTTCATTTTTAATTATTATTTTAACATTCAGAAACTCTTTTTTTTTTTTGCTTGGATTTGAACTATGGACTCAAACATGGGCTAAACAAATATTGGGCTCAAAGCATGAACAAAAGTGATTTTATTTTTATTTTTATTTTTATTTTTGTCAATTTTTGTTTTCCTTTTCAAAATATTAATGAAATTGAGAAGATACTCGGACAAAATTAGGTGTTCACAATTAGCATTCATCAATGAAAGGCATCTTATGCATTATCATTCTATCAATGAGCAAAATCAACATTCATGCATTACATTTGTCTATATGGCCTCATTCGAGCTTCTGACGGGCAATCCACCCCGTAAGCTCTGTTCGAGCTTCTGACGAGCAATCCACCTCGTAAGCTCTTTTATCCTTCTGTTCGAGCTTCTGATGGGCAATCCACCCCGTAATCTCTTCTTATCTTTCTGTTCGAGCTTCTGACAGGCAATCCACCCTGTAACCTCTTTTTATCTTTCTGTTCGAGCTTCTGATGGGCAATCCACCCCGTAAGCTCATTTATATTTCTGTTCGAGCTTCTGACGGGCAATCCACCCCATAAGATCTTTTTATCTTTTTGTTCGAGTTTCTTACGGGCAATCCACCCCATAAGTTCTTTTATCTTTGTTTTTTTTTTAAGCTCAGCGGGCAGTCCAACCGGCTAGTTCTTTACAGGAAATCGCTTTGTAGTCACAGGTCCTGTGCTTGTTGGTACCCCCGGACAAAATTGGAGTTCTTGTCTTTACTAGTTTCTTATAACGATAATTGGTTAACTACGGTTACATCAATTATCTAATAAGAAACAAGTAAAGAGGGGCAGCTGTGAACACCTAATTTTGTCCGGGTATTTTTTTTTCCTTTTAATTAATTTTTTTTTTAAAAAAATAATAATAATAATAGATAAATAAATAAATAAATAAATAAATAATGCAAAGAAAAATAATTTGATTGTTACTGGCCCATTTTGTTTGGTTACAAGATGTCTTTTAGTCCACCACCCAACCCATCTCATCTTGGCCCATTTACTTGATCAGACTCAACCCAATTGCATTTTATGGTTAACATTTTGTGAACCCAAGATCCAAGCCCAATTTAAATATTAATAAAAAAAACTGCCAGTATCCTCTTGGTTTCTCATATACACTATTTGCCTTGTATCCTCCATGTTTTGTTGGTCCTTCCCCTCAACCTTCCTCTTTAACCAACATACACCCAAGCAAATTTTTTTCATATGTAAGCAAGCAACATTCAGATTGGGGGACTCCCAAAGATTGTAACAGCCAAGAACACTTTCCCACAAGACTCAAGAAATCAAAATCCTTTTATAGTTAAATTTCAGAGCTTGGGAAGGGGGGTTTGCCTTGATCAGAGAAGAAGAAATAAAAATGGGATTGAAGGGGGCTAGAGCATGGGTTTAACAACTGCAACACTCCAATACATATTCTGGTTCCAATGTCAAAACCAGGGGATTTTCACTTCTTTTCCATCTATAAATACTGATCAAAAATTACAGTAAGAAGAGGGGAGAGCAACAACAAGAAAAAATTGCTAAGAATAAGAGAGTCTTGTGTGAGAATAGAGGGACACTGAATCAGATTACCTGAACCCCACTGTTCTGCCGTAGCTCCGCCGTTCCAGATCCCATCAGAATCGCGAGCTGTCCTGAAGCTCCATTCAGTCTGCGATCTGCTCGGACCGTCACCTCCGCCGCCGTTTCTGCCGCGGACTCTGCTCGGACCTGCAGCCTTTTTCCATCGCTACCGATCTGCTTCGCCTGCTCAGTCCCTCGTCACCATACATGAGCCACCACCACCGTGTGCCACCATCGCAAAGCCGCTTCCTCTGACCGTCGCAAGCTCGCTGTCACCACCTCGCCTCCACCCCGTCTACCGCACGCTCCACCAGTCACCACCAAGTCCGCCGCTCACCAACCCTCACCACCTCGAACCACCACTCAGATCCGCGCACCAGAGATGTCTTTGTCCGGAACCACTGCGGAAACTCCTAACCCGCGTCATCCATCGTCGCGCTGCTCAGTCGCATCGGACCACCGTGAGACGCCGCCGTCTGTCCTCCTGGTTCAGTCATCGTCGTCCCCCTCTGTGTGCTTGTGGGTATCGAGAACTCAGAAGCTAGAAGCTTGAGTTTGTTTCTTCCCTTGTTTTGTTGTTATTTATTTATTATATTTATGTTGATTTATTTGTTTGGTTCATTGGGTTGGGCTTCTGATAAGAGTTTATAGGTTTTTTTAAGTTATGATGTGTCTTGGCTTGTGGGCTTAAAATCAGTAGGTGAGTTTTTGTTTTTCCTTTTTTTGTTTATTGGGCCAAAGTTTATAAAAAAAATTTAATTAAATGAAAATTTCCTTAAAAAAAATAAAACATTTTCTGGTTTCTTTGTTTTAAATGAATAAAAAAAAATCCTTAAATAAAAAATCTATTTTGAGTTCACGCAACAATCTACAATGTTGATGTATGATTTTCATCCTCAAGTGCCGTATGAATTGTAAGGGTTTATCGTATAGCTTGGCTATCTTTAACCCTGTGTAGAAGTGAATTATTTTTTTGTAAAAAAAATAATAAATGTTTTCAATTTACTCTTTTTAATAAAATTTTATCCAATTTTATAAAAACAAAAAAAAAATCTTTTAATTCACGCAAAAATCTATGATGTTGATGTATGATTTTCATCCTGTCGTATGAATTGTAAGGGTTTATCGTATAGCTTGGCTATCTTTAACCCTGTGTAGGAGTGAATTATTTTGTGTTAAAAATGATAAATATTTTCAATTTGATCTCTTAACAAATTTTAACAATTTTTATGAAATAAATATCTTTTTGAATTCACACAACAATCTACGACGTTGATGTATGAATTTTCATCCTCAAGTGACGTATGAATTGTATGGGTTTATCGTATAACACCGCTATCTTGAACCTTATGCATGAGTGGATTAATTTTAAAATAAAATCCCTTTTCAGAAATCATTTACAAAATCAAATATTTCCCAAAATAAAATCAATCAACCAATCAAACATTTTCTATAAGAAGTACGTTGCTTTGAGTTTCCCATCACACCCGGGAATACGTAGTAGCGGAATCAATTATTCTGTCAAGCCAAAATTTAATTTTTCATTTTGTTGTGTTTATATTTTTTTTATTTTAAAAGTGGGGTAAAATAAATATTTTCAAAAATTATTAAAATTATTTTGCACATTTAACTTGAGGTACCGTTTTTAAACGGGCAATGTAGGGTACTAACACCTTTCCTACTCGTAACCGACTCCCGGACTCAAATCTTTATCCTTTTTTAGACCAGTTTTCCTTAAAATAAATGGTTTTTCCAATGTTTTTCCCAAATAAAATATTGGTGGCGACTCATTTGTTTTTACCATCTTTTCGCGGTGCCCGGACGGGACGGTCGCGACACCCAGCTAAATAGGGGGTGGAGTAGCTCAAGTGCTAAGAGCTAAAGGTTGGAGGTCCAAGATTCAAACCAACCTTAGTAAAGGAGAACAAATTAACAACTGACATACTAATATAGTAACATTTATCTATATATATAAAAAAAACATCTCCAAGCTAAATAAGGCAATAAAAAGGTTATTTGGGAGGATATATTCCAGATTCATTTTCAATGTTTCGTTTCAACCTCGGGCTTTATTTGTGAGTCTTATTTAGGAGGGGAAGTAAGGGAAATACAAGGTTTATGAGAACATATCCCTTGTTTGTGAATGTAAAAAATTGGAGGGGAAGTTTTTGAGGATTTTAGAAAACCCTCCAAACCCCTCCTCACCTCAATTTTTTGGTTTACCTCAATTTGGGGTTGTTTAGGGGTTTGCCCCAATTTTTAGAGGAAAAGGAATATTTTTTTTTTTTTTGCATTAGTAATTTTTTTTGGAAGGTGCATTAATATTATTTAAAAAATATTAGTTATGTTAATTTTCTAAAATAAAGATAAAATGGTAAAAATATGTTATAAACCCTCCATTTACTTCCCGTCATATAATATGCACTCACAAATAAGGTCAGGGGTAATACTCTCCTTCCCCTCCCTCTCCTTTCCTCCCCCTTTGATCTGTCATTTTCTTTCCCTCTAAACTCACAAAAAAAGCCTTAAGGACCGGGTTAGATTTCTAGATGTGGTATAGGTATTATTAGGATTAGAAGGTTTGTAAGGACAGTGGTATCGATTGTCAAGGTTCCAAGTCAATTGAATAAATAAGCGACTGGACCATTTATAATAATTCGGACGATTCTTCTTCAATGATCTAGTTTTTTGAAATGAAGTTAAACCCAATTGTTGTTTTGTGAAAGAGGACTCCCTTAATAGAGAGAGTTGCTCTCCATATGTTTTTCACAAGATTCTTTCTCTCTTTAACATTTTCATTTTTGCTGTGCAGTTTTTTTGTTATCTAGATCATGTTCCCATTGCATTAGAAACTAATTGATCACCTCATCTTCAATTTTCTTTCTTTCTAATTATTATAAAAAAAAAATGACGATTCCCATATAGAAAAGCTAGTGCCTCTAAAATCAAAACACAAATGAAAAGAAATTCGAAAAAGAATAATATCAAGACAAACGTGGGAATAACTTTTATTAGAGAAAAACAAAACCAAAGTACGATTTTTTGACAAATTTAATCATGGAAAAAGCTGGTTAACCTAAACCACAAAGATAATCACTTATCGAGTGCACACGAGATTAGAGACGCCTACAGAAAGTTACCCCATCCCCAACAGTAAGGATTACTGATTCAATGCGTGGATCATTTGCTACAAAGGTGTTAAATTCACGCAAAGGCTTTCTTATCTCCCTAACAAAGTCTTCCATTTCAGCTTCCTCAGGCATGGCCACCGAACCAAACCATAGAGTATTGTCATAGGCAATTATTCCACCCTTCTTCACCAATTTTAACACCAGCTCATGATATTTTATGTAACCTTCCTTGTCAGCGTCAACAAATACATAATCAAATGTTCCTTCCTGTTTGTCCTGCAATTTATCGATTTTTATTTTTATTTTTGACTATTCGATATCAATTCAAATAGAACAACGCATAAAGGATATATATTGAATAGAGTGCAACAATTACAACAATGACCATTTAGAAATGAAGTAAAAAAGAACAAGTTATTTTTACTGTATCCTATATAAATATGAATTTGAAAACAAAAAATAAACGCAAATAACGTTTTTGCAGTTATTCTTGAAAACAAGAGGAAATAAAAACAAAGTAAATGACCCCCAAAATTGTAATTAATTTAAATATTTTATGTATAACTATTGTAAAGAGTTTTAGTTAGAATACAGAATTGTCCCCACCTACTTTATGTATTCAGATCAATTATCTCATTTTGGTCTACCACACTCTATCCCAATCAATAGTATCTTACTATATATTCTATTTTTTTAATATTGGATTAAAATTCAATTTATGTCGCAAAATATTATTAGTCAGGACATGGTGTGGTATATCAAAATGAGATATGTGATCTCTATACCTACATTATATGGTTAGTCTTTTCTTCACTATCTCTATATATAATCATAATTATATTCGAAAAGGTAGGTGACAAATTCAAAAGTATATTTTAAAAAGAAAAAAACTTACATTAACAAGATCATTGAGAGCAGATGATGCATCCCCGTTGATAAAGTTAACCTTGTGCTCCACCCCTGCCTTCTGAATGAAGGGCAATCCAACCTCGTATGCTTCTCTATCCACATCAATTGCTGTTACCTGGAACAAGCAACAATTTCCTTTTCCACTTTATTCTTTTCTTTTCTTCTTGCTAATTAAGTATGACACTTTATTAAATTGTGCAGCAATTGTCACTTGTAAAATCACAAAAAAGAAAAAGGTAAAATGACACATGCTAAGATCTAAGCCAAAAGAAAAAGATGTCAATCTGATATATACCTTGCCATCAGCAGGCAGTGCCAGAGCTGTAGCAAGAAGAGAATAGCCAGTGAAGACACCAACTTCTAGTGTTTTCTTAGCATTAACGAGTTTTAGAATAATAGATATGAACTTGGCTTCATCCACGGGTACATTCATATTACTCCTGCCAACATAAATAAACATTTTAACAATTGGTAGATAACCGACTTCCTTGAGTATGTGGTCGTGGGTATGTGTACGGAAAAACATATGTTGGGAGGGGTCAACCCCTTAAATGAATCACGGTAACTCGAGAGATTAATCTTTGACTCCCGACCGGAGGATATCGGGTTCACCAAATGCACGTACCAAATGCACATTCATTTTATATAAAAAATTTCGAGCCATAAATATGATGGTCCTGATGGACTGATCATTTGGGTTCACCAATAGTTGTCAAATTTGATGGACCCATTATTTGGTAGTTGCTACCATCAATGGCCACCAATTACTTTCTGATCAGTCACTTGGGGATACATTTTTCACTTCCTGATAAAGAAGTTAGAAGTGTCTCCCATGTGTTTAATTAACAAGTTTAAAAAGATTAGAAGAAGAAACTATGCAAGATCCTATCAACTAATTATAATCAATAAATCACTTCCAAATTAATTTGACTAATGATCATAAGAAAATTTAGGAGGCCGCGGGTTTTAACTAATTACTAATTTTATTGTAAATAGTTATAATACTTACTATTACACTCAAACTCTCTTTGGCTTCGAACCAAGTGGTTGAGTGCGTTAACTGCTACTTAAGGATGAATCGTCCGGGCTCTGCCCGAGTTCAACCCTTGGCCAGACTTTACTAACCGTGCGGTCGACTCGGAAATTAGTCACACAGCGGGTCCAAAGGATCTTAGCCGTAAGGATGATTCGAGAGCTCACTCGATCCCAATGACTAATTAGGATGAGTACCAAACTAAAAAAAAAAAAAAAACCTCTCTTTGGCTTCAGTTTCAAATCTTAATCCCGATTTGGCAGATGCAAATGTGCTACCGAAAAAAAGTATATCAATGTAAAAAAAATGAAAATTAATCTAGATTAAAATCTTATAACTAATACCTATTTGTTAAAAGAGTATAAATCTTTAAAATATTATATAACATGGAACCAACCTAACCTAAAATGTGATACAACCACAACATTGAAAAATTCAGGAAATCTCATTCTCAAAACCCAGACCCAACTCAATGAGATTTGGGCCGGTCTTAACTATTGGGCTACATTGGGCATGGAGCATAACTTACAATATCTTGTACTTCTCAACGGTGATTTCTCTGAGCTCCTTCAATTGCTCGTGCTCCCATGGATACGCACCCGTTTCAAGGATGTACTGTGTAAAATATATGCAGAAATGAATATCTCTTATGTGAGGAAATATGAGATCCTTTGATTAAAGGGGAAATAAAAAATGCAAATATATTTTTTAAATTTTACCATATTTTAAAATTGAATTTAATTAATATGTATTGTGAGTGTACAAGAAATTTACATTGTCAATCAATCATAAATTATCACACAATTAAAAATGTTCGACACTTATTATGAATATCATAAAAGCCACTCATACTATAATTTGTGATTAATAACTGTCAGTATAAAAAACTTTACATAAAAAAAAATTAACTTTACATTGAAAATATATATTAATTAAACTATTCAAAACTATCCACATAAACTTTTCTTCTAAGATCGGGTAAAAAAAGTCCTTAAACTTACTCAAACTTGTAAGGATTTAATTGATATGTTAAACTATCAACTAATTATAAATTATCATATTGTTTAATTAATAAACTTTTTATCATAATTATCTTTTTTGACTCATTATCATAACTATCTTAATTATTTTAAAAATCACATATAAGATGATAGTATAAATATTTTTCTCAAACATATATCAAAATTAAACCCGACCATACATGATAATCTCCAAACTATTCATATTATTTTTTTCAAAAAGTTAAAAAGGTTCGGTCCTAATTTATTTTTATTTTAAATTTTTCTGCATTTTTTTATTTTATAAATTACTAAATAAATAAAAAGAGTATAAAATTTAATTTACTCGTGCAAGTGATCACATGTTCTGATTTTGACTTATCCAGTCAAAATAAGAATTTATTTGCATAATTTAAAAATTTTGAGTTTATATACCAGAATTCAAAAAGTTCAGTATGCATATTTCAAAATTAGGTCATTTTTAATGATGTCTATGCATTAATCCATGATTAAAATATAATGACATAAAGAGCTAAAATTATGAGTAAGAATGGCTGGCATATTTTATTGGTAGAGTTTCATAACCCCGAAAAGGATTATCAAATTATTTTTATATCAATTTTGAGAAAACAAGTAAGCTCAAATTACAATTTAATATTTAAATAAGAATCGTTTTGAAAATTATGAGATTGTGGCTTAAGCTAATTACCTTAACAAGCGCAGGACTTTTGAAGATGCTCTTGTCTTCTGAGGCTCCCATGGTTGAAGAAGTAAGTAAGTATCTGAAATGGAAAGTGACGATTTTTTCCCAATTCAGTGACTCTGGTTTTATACAAATGGAATGGAAACCGGTGGAGCCTCATTGGCTCCCTGCCACAAATTCTACCTACCTTCTACTCTATTTTATTTTATTTTTTATTTAATTTACTGGACCCATTGCATTTATTTATTTATTTAGTAAGGGGAAAAAGAAAGACTACAATTTTACAAATGTGGAAAGGCCTTTATGTGAAAAAACTATGTACCCGTGCATTTGTAAGTGTCGTGTTGCGTTGGTTAATATAATTTATTCTAGAAGTAAAAATGAAAATTAATCAATTTTTTTACTCAGAAAATAATTGAAAAAATTAAATTATATATCAATATTGATATATTTATAAAGCACAAACTAATACAAATGATATGTAACATCCTAAAGTACGAAAAATTTCTCCAGTACAAAATTTTGAAGAGTGATAAAATTTATCCTGCAAACAGGGGTGCAGAGGAACTCTTGAGTACAGCGTTGCTATGGGGCTCAGCCTCCTTGGCTCCTAGCCAACCACACATTCTACCAACTTTTCATTTGCACTTTTCAGTTCCATTAAAAAAAAAGGTTGGATATACTATTTGAATTTAGTTATTATTATTATTATTATTATTATTATTATTATTATTATTATTATTATTATTATTATAATAATAAATATTTTTTATACTGTCAAATGTTAATTAACCATATGTATAAAAAAAGTGTTTAGTAAAAAAAAAAGTGTTAATTAACCATAAAGTATTACATCATTAAAAATATTTGACTTTTATCTTAATGAACCTAAATGTTACTTATACTGTAGTACAATATGTGATTGGTTTATAGTAAAAAAAAAACACTAAATTTAGACTAACCATGAATCAAAACTAAACTCATACTATTTTACTGACACAATATTTTATATTTATATAATTTTTATGATTTAATTAAACTTAATATTCCCTAATTTTCTAAATGTAATAAGTATGACAATATATAAATTCCAAGAGGTATGAACGGGCTTCTTCTGTTTAATTTTTTGTTACAATGAGGAAATAAATGGAGAGAAAATCACAATTTTGGTCTCTGGAAAATTATAGAGTGATGGTAAGTTAGTCTCTCACGTTATGAAATAGGCAAAAACATTCTCCAAATTAAAAAAAGTCAATCATTTTAGTTTAATTTGATAATGTTTTTCAATTTATAGATTATAATATAACGAACCTTTTTCAATTTCAGAGACGTTTTTACCTATTTCATATGTAAGAGACCAAATTGTCACCGTCGTAGAATTTCAATGATCAAATGGTGATTACTCCATAGATGAACCATAAACGAGGCAGATGAACTCCACTAGCATCATATTCACAGAGGACACCACACCAAGGAAAGTAGTGGGTTCAGCAAGGACCAGAAATCTTTATATCCCATGTCTCACACTAATAAATTAAATTATACATAGGAGTGTAATTAAAAATGACCAACTTCCGTTCCCGTAATTAATTTCCCATATATAGCATACCCACCAAATATATAGGATCGAACATGGACTGCACCCAGCTGAGTAAAGTTCAATATAGCTGTTTTCCCCTTTCATAAGTGTAACATTCAGGGCCCGCCCAATACTTACTGAGACCAAAAAGTAAACTCAGTAACCAGGCCTTTTTAAAAACAAAAAATAAACCAACAATTTTGTCATACAAAAATAATTAGTTTATACATAATGAGGAGTTAAATCACAGACTTTGTAGCTAATGGTAACCCATCATATTAAGTGGGTTAACTTATGTTTGTTCATGTATCAAAAGAATCAAAAAGATAATAACATAGGAAAAAAAATAAAAACTGTACATTTTTTTTAAAGAAAAAAAAATTAATTTTTTGAGAGGCTTAAAGCGAGGACTTTACTTGCTTGGCCTTTGGGCTGGCTCTGATAACATCTATACTAATATAAAAGTTGGATAGATAATTTTAATGTATATAGACATGTCAGCACTAGGATTTTTTTGTTATTTTTAAAAAAAAAAACTAAATTTTTTTTCAATTTTTAAAAAAAAATAAATTTTTTTATGTTTAATTTTTTTTATTTGTTATTTTTTTAAAAAAAGTATTTTTTTAAACATTTTTTTTTGTTTTAAATTTTTTTATGTTTTCCTTAATTTTTTATTTTTTTCCTAATAATTTTTTTTTGCTAATGCTTTTTTTTTTGAATTTATTTGTATATACTGACAGTGTAAAGTTTTTTACACTGTCAACCAATCATAAATTGGCAAACAGTAAAAGTAGAGTTGTCATGTTCTTGATGTTTTAATTTTTATATACTTATATTTTAATGTATATATAATTTAATATTTATATATATATATTTTAATATTTTTCGGTTTGAACCGAATCAAACCAAACCAATTTTAATTGGTTCGGATATTGTTATTGACTTTTTTAAGTTTATAGTTTTTATTTTTGTTTTAAAATATTTTTAGCCAGGAAAGGTAGCAAAGCTACCCTGTTTTTCGAAAAAGTTTAGGGTCTTAAGACTCGAACCAATAATTCGATGAATTTGAAAATCTAAACCAACCAATTAAATTGGTTCGTTTTTTTTCTTTTTTATGCATGGCTCCGAATTGAACCAAACTCAATGATCATTAATTTGGTTATTTTGGAACTAAACCAATTACTATATTTTAATATTCAATATGTGTATCACTTTATCAATTAACAACTTTTCTTCTATTGGTCTTGTAACAGTTGAAGGAGTTGTCAACCGGTGGATTATTTTGGATTATTTAAATTTATTTATTTTTTAAACATATATTCATTATAATATTTTTTTAAAAATCTTTCTTTTTCCCGAATTAGTTTTTTTCTAATTTACTTTTTTTAAAATGTTTATTTTATAATTGATTTTTTAAAATATTTTTGTTTTCTAATTTTTTTAATATTGTTTTATGATTATTTATTCCTAATTTTTTTAAAAATATTTTTTATACTTTTTCCTAATTGACTTTTTATAATTTTTAATAATTTTTTTAAAAATATACATTTTTTCTAATTAATTTATATTTTTTATAATTAATTTAATTTTTCTAATTTTTTTAAATCTCTTCTTTCCTAATTATTTTAAAATATTTTTTTCCTGATTATTTTTCGTTTAATTTTTGCTAATGTACTTTTTCCTTTTAAAATATTTTTTATAATTAATTTTTTAAATTTTTTTTTACGTTTTTCCTGATTTTTTTTAAAATTTTTTCCTAATACTTTTTTTTTGAATTTATTTGTGTAAACTGATAGTGTAAAGTTTTTTTACACTGTCAACCAATCATAAATTGTAAACAGTAAAAGTAGAGTTGTCGTGTTCTTGATGTTTTAATTTTTATATACTTATATTTTAATGTATATATAATTTAATAGTTTAAAATTTAATATTTTATATTATATATATATATTAATATGTTTCCGTTCGAATTGAATCAAACCAAACCAGTTTTAATTTGTTCGGATATTGTTATTGACTTTTTAAAGTTTATAATTTTTTTTTGTTTTTAAATATTTTTAGCCAAGAAAGGTAACAAAACTACCGTATTCTTCAAAAAAGTTTAGGATCGTAAGACTCGAACCAATAATTCGATGAATTTGAAAATCCGAACCAACCCATTAAATTTTTTTCTAATAAAGTGACACATGTCAGCATCACATGATTTAAGAGGATTAGTTGATCATTAGTAATAATCAAAGAGGAACACTTAAAATATAGTATTACATTACGTATTGTAATATCATTTTAAAATAAAAATAATATTCAATTATTTGCACTCAAATTATAGATAAAATTGTTTCAAGGTTTTTGCGAATCACTTCTGTTTACATTACGTATTGTAATATCATTTTAAAATAAAAATAATATTCAATTATTTGCACTCAAATTATAGATAAAATTGTTTCAAGGTTTTTGCGGATCGCTTCTGTCTATAAATAAAAAGCCTTGTAGATGAATGAGTACCACCATTATGGGTGAGAATGAAATATTGAAAGCAATGTGTGAAATAAGCCAAGAAAATATTTGACATAGTGGACTTAATTTGGGATAAAGGAAAAAAAAAGTTTCGTACATATAGAGACGCAATTCAAGTTATTAATGATAACAATGCTATCAATAATAATAGTAATTGATGACTCGTGCATCGCACGGATGTAAAAATATTAGTTTTATATATATATATATATAAAAGGGTAACATGGACTTCAGTATAGCATTTTGGAAGGTCGTATATAAAATTTATTTGGATTTATATAAGTTTAACATTATTTACACACACGTGTGTGTGTATATATATATATCGCATTTTGGAGGATCTTATATAAAATTTATTTGGGTTTATGTAGATAATTTACAAAAAAAATTATGCTAACATATTATGAAAACAATTTATAAATTTTTGATAAATTCCTTTTAACTTATTTAAAAACTTATTAAATTAATATTTAATTAAAATATTTAACCAAATACAATCATATCATATTATTAGGTGAATGAGTTGAGACTTGAGACTTGAGAGTCTCGACTAGGATTAGTCATTTTTAGCTAAATTTTATTGGATGATGTCGCAACCGTCCCGTCCGAGCGCCATGAAAAAAGAGGTAAAAAAAACAGAGGAGTCGTCATCAATATTTTATTAAGGAAAAACATTAGAAAAACCATTTATTTTAAGGAAACTGATCCTATTTTAAAAAAGAGATATTTGAGTTCAGGAGTCGGTTACGAGTAGGGAATGTATTAGCACCCTACATCGCCCGTTTAAAAATGGTACCTCAAGTTAATTGTGCAAAATAATTTTAATAACCTTTTAAATATTTATTTTACCCCAAAAATTATTTACAAGAAAGAATTATTTTTATTTTTATTTTTATTTTTATTATTTTTTATATTTTAAAATTTATTGTTTATAAAAACTAAATGAGGTTGAACATGGCACATGAGTCCACAGGGTAACCTCAAATCTAAGGGACTATATATGGCAACGTGTCCATAGAGCATCCCTAAAAATAGAAAAGTTTAATTATTTTGATTAATTATTTTAACATAAAAAGAGATACAAAAAAGGAAAATTTAGTTTTTGCTTGACAAGATAATTTATCTTGCTCCTACGTATTCCCGGGTGCGATGGGAAACTCAAAGTCACGTAGTTCTTTCAAAAAAGTTTGATTGGTTGGTTGATTTTAATTTTTGATAAAGATTTGATTTTTTGATTTTTTTTGTTAAAGAAAGGGATTTTATTTTAAAATAAATTCACCTTTGCACAGAGTCCAAGATAGCAGTGCTATACGATAAATCTTTACAATTCATACAACACTTGAGGATGAAAACATACATCAGCGTCGTAGATTGTTGCGTGAACTCAAAAGATTTTTTTTATTTTTCTATCACCTTTTTTGTTTTAAAACAAAATTCTTTTTTTTAATATTAATTAATTTTTTTTACTAAAGCATTTTTTCTAAAAAGGAAAGAATTTAACCCAAATTTGAAAAGGCCTATAGCAGTAAAAATTTGGGAACACATTTATTTTTGTTGGAACCTTATGTATTGGCCCAAACTTTATAAAAAAAACAACACAAAAAAATGGAAAAAACAAAAAGAGAGGCCTAATAGTTAGCCCATAGCTTATATTTCTTTCTGATGGGCCTCACTACATCCTTGGCCTAGTATCAACTTTTAAACAAAATAATAATAATAATAAATAAAGAAAACCAAACTTGGGCCTAACGGAGATGGCCCAAAATTATTTTGCTTTTTCTCTTTAAAGACATAGATTTTTGTTGGCCAAAAAAAACTTTATAATTAAACAGACCAAAAAAAAGACATTGAAGCATACCCATTATTTCTAAGGCCCAAATAACCAAACCCAAAACAAATTATTGATAATAAAATTAACACAAAAATGAAAGGAAACAAAGTCTGATACTTTATTCCTCTCACACATTACCAAACGAAGGAGGCAGCGGAAAGCTGTGTTGACAGATCCGTACGGCAGAGTGGTCCTCCGGCGTGGTGGGGGATGCGAGCAGCGAGGCTGGAGACACGGACGACGGGCGAGCGGCACTGGGAGGTGCGGAAAGGGCTGGCGATTCGTGGTGGTGGCACGCTGGGTCGAGGCGCGACCGTGACGAGAGCAGATCTACAACTTCCAGTGGCGGTTCGTGCGATGGTTGCTGGGTCGAGGCGTAGCGGTGACGAGAGCAGATCTGCAACTTCCGGTGGCGGTTGGTGCGGTGGCTGCTGGGTCGAAGCGCGGCGGTGACGAGCGGCTCTGGGGAGTGGTGCTTGGCGAAGATGTTGGAGATGGCGGAGGAGGGTGACGCGGTGGTCGTCAGGGCGGCACTGCCTCGCGGTGGTGGCGGAACAATTTTCGATTCTTCTTCCTCAGACCCGTATTCTCCTTCTCTGTTTTTGTTGTTTTTCTTTTTTGTGTTTTGCTTTTTTTATGTTTGGATCTGGATGGGATGGTGGTTTTGGAGTAGAGAAGATGATAAGGGCTGGGTATGGTGGTAAATGCTCTCTATATGTTCTTTACTCTTTCTTTTTAGGATTTTTTTCTGTTGCCAATTTTCGCTTTTTTCTCCCTCTCTGCTAGATGATGCTTATGATTATATATCAACAATAGGGAATGATAGTGCCAAAATTTGTTTTTTATATGTAGACAAAAAAACAGAGGGTGGTACATTTTGAGGGGAGCATATAAGCCTTTACTCCACCACCTTGCTTGGTTGTTGCAGATGCAGGGTTGGTACCTCCTTGTTTTGGAAAAAATCATAAGAGAACAAAAGAAAGAAGAAAAAACAAAAGTTGGTTTATACTTCAAATGAAAGAAGATAAAAAATTATATATATATATATATATATATATATATATTAAAATAAAAATCAGAAGTCTTTCCCCTTTTTTTGATCATGGGCTCAACAAGCCACTTGCAACCAGATATGAAAATGGGCCTATAATGGACTAAGAACAAAAACACATTTTTCCTTTTGCAAAGTTTTTATTTTTATTGATTATTTTTTGTTTATTATTTTTCAAAACAGTAATTTAAAAAAAAATCCGGGCAAAATTAGGTGTTCACAGCTGCCCCTCTTTACTTGTTTCTTATTAGATAGTAGGTATAACCGTAGTTAACCTATTATCGTTATAAGAAACGAGTAAAGACATGAACTCCAATTTTGGCCAGGGTTTGCTGACAAGTAAAAGGATGCATAATTAAAAGAGCTTACGGGATGGATTGCCCATAGAAGCTCGAATAGAAAGATAAAAGAGCTTACGGGGTATGGTACCCGCTGAAGCTTGAACAGAAAGATGAAAGAGCTTACGAGGTATGGTACCCGCTGAAGCTTGGCAAAAGATAGAAAGCTTGCGGAGTCGATTATCCGCTGAAGCTTGGAATTAAAAGGTTAAAAGCTTGCGGAGTCGGTTATCCACTGAAGCTTGAAAGGAAAGGTAAAAAGCTCGTGGAGTCGGTTATCCACTGAAGCTTGACAGAAAATAAAAGCACGCGGAGTCGGTTATCCGTTGATGCTTGAAAAGAAATGTTAAAATCTTACGGAGTCGATTGTCCGCTGAAGCTTGAAGGCAAAAGGATTAAAAGCTTGATGAGTCGGTTATCCACTGAAGCTTGAAAGGAAAGGTAAAAAGCACGCGGAGTCGGTTATCCGCTGAAGCTTGAAAAGAAATGTTAAAAGCTTACGGAGTCGGTTGTCCACTGAAGCTTGAAAGCAAAAGGATTAAAATCTTGCGGAGTCGGTTATCCACTGAAGCTTGACGTCAAAAGATCTTATGGGGTATGATACTTGCCAAATATAGAAAGCTTACGGAGTCGGTTATCCGCTGAAGTCTGAGAAGAAAGGTTAAAAGCTTGTGGAGTCGGTTATCCACTGAAGCTTGACAAAAGGTAAAAAGCTTGTGGAGTCGGTTATCCACTGAAGTTTGACGAAAGGTAAAAAGCTTGTGGCATCGGTTATCCACCGAAGCTTGACAGAAAATAAAAAGCATGCGGAGTCGGGTATCCGCTGGAGATTGACAAAAAGGTAAAAAGCTACGATGTCTGTGCAATTTACTGGGTTTTGTGCTTACAAGAGTAAACAATTGCAATGCATGATGCCAGAAATGCCCTATATGCTTGATGAAAACCTCAAATGATTTCAATGCAACACAAGGAAAGCTCGTAACACATTACTATTTTTAATTTTTCCATCGCTTAGGTGGTTTTTATTATCACCCTTGACCCCTTAAAGTGTTGATCACAGATAAGCTCTGAGATGAACTAAAACAAGTCCTGTCTTCGTGGAGAATAAAGGCTAAGCACTTTTGAAAGGGTACGCTTCCTTTGCAATGATTGTCCCCGTGCTTCTTGTCAGTAAACCACGGTGCCCTTTGTTGGGAGATCATCTCGTTATTTACGAACTTTTGAGATTTTCAAGGGAATTCTAAATGCATCTTGAAGACACCAATACATGTTCATATTTCAGTATATACTTATCATGATGAATGCACACACACAATTGACAAAAGTTAAGAGAAAGAGATAAGGGTAAATGAATTGGGAGTCAATGTCATTATACTTGGACTGAAAAGGGATACAAAGTAGATATTACAATGGAGTATGGAATTGCAGAAAAGGTTGTGGAGTGGAATCACATCTCCTTAAGTGACGTCTCTTCCCATGACTAGTGTTAGTATCTCTCATACCATCTCAACTGCCCATTAATCATTATCTGAGCGTGCTATCTACCCCAGTCTTCATGCATCTAGCCCACTGATTGCCCCAATTCATCGGCTTGACGACACTTCCATTATTATGTTTTTTCCTTTTAACCCTAACTTTTGCCTAGATTGCCTTTTTCAGGTTTTCAGTCTATCGGGCTGCTCTAACTTTTGCCTAGACCGTTTTTCATATTTTCATTCTAGCAAGCTTTTCCATTTCCTTTTCTTTTCATTCTTTCTTTCTGATTTTTTTTTGGGAACTGCGTTCAAGCATAGTACTTTTTGACTGCATCCGATTTTATAGGAAGTGGAAGATCTTCTCCATCCATCTTGGTGAGAATTAAAGCTCCTCCCGAGAAGGCTTTTTTCACAACGTAAGGTCCTTCGTAGTTCGGGGTCCACTTCCCACGATAATCCTTTTGGATTGGTAGGATCTTTTTGAGTACTAGATCACCCTCTCGAAACTGCTGGGGGCGTACTTTCTTCTCGTAAGCTCTCATCAACCTTTTCTGGTACAATTGGCCGTGACACAGTGATGCTAATCTTTTATCTTTAATAAGGTTCAATTGGTCAAGTCGATCTTGGACCCACTCGGCTTCTTCCAATTCTGCCTCTCTCAATACCCTTAATGAGGGGATCTCTACTTCAATCGGGAATACTGCTTCCATCCCATAAACTAAAGAATACGGAGTTGCCCCTGTCGAGGTGCAAATAGAGGTACGGTAGCCGTGTAAAGCAAAAGGTAACATCTCATGTCAATCCTTATATGTCACCACCATCTTTTGGACAATCTTCTTGATATTTTTATTAGCGGCCTCAACTGCTCCATTCATCTTTGGGCGATATGGGGAGGAATTGTGATGTTTTATCTTGAAGTTTTCGCACATCTCTTTCATCATCTTATTGTTCAAGTTAGTCACATTATCAGTGATAATCTCACTCGGCAACCCATAACGACAAATTAATTCCCTTTTTACAAATTTGATCACGACATTCCTGGTCACGTTGGCATATGATGCAGCCTCAACCCACTTTGTGAAATAATCAATGGCAACAAGAATGAAGCGATGCCCATTCGAGGCTTTTGGTTAGATTGGACCGATCACATCCATTCCCCACATTGAGAATGGCTAAGGTGCCGTCATGACATTCAAGGGAGTTGACGGTGCATAAACCTTATCAGCATATATTTGACACTTATGGCACCTCTTCGCATAATTAAAGCAATCTGCCTCCATTGTTAACCAGTATTGGCCAGCCTTCAAGATTTTTCTTGCCATTGCATGCCCGCTCGCATGTGCTCCAAAAGATCCTTCATGGACCTCCTCAACTATCCGTTTAGCTTCTTTTGCATCAACGCATCTCAACAACACCATGTCATGATTTCTTTTGTAGAGAATACCTCCATCTAAATAGAAACCCATTGCAAGTCTTCTTAGAGTTCTTTTGTCATTTTCTGAAACACCCGGAGGGTATTCCCTTCTTTGGATGAAGCATTTGATGTCATGGTACCACGGTTTTTGATCAGGCTCTTCCTCTATCACTTGACAATATGCAAGATGATCACGACTTTCCATTTTGATGAGTGGTAAGTTCCTCTCGTTACTTAATTTGAACATCGAGGACAAGGTAGACAGCGCGTCAGCTAATTGGTTATCTTCTCGGGGAATATGGTGAAATGTGACTTAATCAAACTACTCAATCAAACCTTTGATGTAATCATGGTACGGGATTAACTTGGCATCTCGGGTTTCCCATTCCCCTCTTAGCTGGTGGATGACTAATGCAGAGTCCCCATATACCTCCAGTATCCTTGCCTTTGATTCTATCACTGCCAGGATCCCAAGCGCACAAGCTTCATATTCGGCTATGTTGTTTGTACAATCAAAGCAAAGCCTTGCAGTGACAGGGAAATAATCATTTTTCGGTGAGATTAGTATTGCCCCAATTCCATGCCCTAATGCATTAGAAGCTCCATCAAATAACAAAGTCCATTTTTCTTTTTCTGGTGATTGTATGTGATCAAACAAAGCCATTATATCTTCATCTGGGAAATCGTACCGCATCGATCCATAATCTTCCACTGGCTGATTGGCTAGATATTCAGCGAGAGCGCTACCTTTTATTGCTTTTTGGGTGGCATAGACAATGTCGTATTCTGATAGCAGGACTTGCCAGCGAGCAATTCTTCCAGTGAGAGCAGGCTTATCAAAGATATACATGATTGGATCCATTTTGGACACCAACCAGGTAGTGTAACACAACATGTAATGTCTCAAACGGCGAGCCGCCCAAGCCAAGACATAGCAAGTGTGTTCCAGCAGTGAGTAGTTGGCTTCACAACTGGTGAACTTCTTACTTAGATAATAGATGGCATGTTCTTTTCTTCCCGACTCATCGTGTTGCCCCAGTACACAACCCATTGATTCATCTAGCACAGCCAAATACATGATGAGAGACCTTCCTGAAACTGGGGGAACCAAGACTGGAGGCTCCTGTAGGTATTGTTTGATCTTCTCAAAGGTTTTTTGACAATCTTCATTCCATGTTACTGCCTAATTTTTGCGTAGCAATTTAAAGATTGGTTCACATATCGCAGTCAGTTGGGAGATGAACCGGGCAATGTAGTTCAATCTTCCTAAAAACCCACGAACTTCTTTCTCCGTTCGAGGTGCCGGCATATCGATGATTGCTCGAACTTTTTCAGGATCAACCTCCATTCCTATTTGACTAACAATGAACCCCGGAAGCTTGCCTGATTTCACTCCAAAAGTACATTTGGCTGGATTCAGTCGGAGCTTAAACTTTCTTAATCGCTCAAAAAGTTTCTTCAGATTATCAATATGGTCATCTTCGGATCTGGACTTGGCGATCATGTCATCTACATAAACTTCTATCTCCTTAGGCATCATGTCATGGAATAAAGCCACCATAGCCCGCTGATATGTTGCCCCAGCATTTTTCAAGCCAAAAGGCATAACCCTGTAGCAAAAGGTTCCCCATAAAGTGATAAATGTAGTTTTCTCCATATCTTCAGGTGCCATCTTGATCTGATTATATCATGAGAATCCATCCATGAAAGAGAATAATACATGTTGGGCAGTATTATCTACATGAACATCAATATGAGGCAGAGGAAAATCAACTTTGGGGCTAGCACTGTTCAGATCTTGATAGTCGACACACATTCGAACCTTTCCATCTTTCTTGGGGATAGGAACAATGTTAGCGACCCATTGAGGGTACTTTACCACTTCTAGGAAACCCGCATACAGTTGCTTCTTGACCTCCTCCTTGATTTTAAAGACATTTCCGCTTTCATCCTTCGTAGCTTCTGTTTTACTAGAGGACACTCCGGCTTTAACGGCAGTTTGTGTTCTGTTACACTAGGGTCTAGCCCTGGCATGTCTTGGTAAGACCATGCGAAAACATCTTTATAATCCATCAACAAGTATTGAATGCATGCATTTATTGATAAGTCATACTGAAACAGAAACAAGTAAGCCCATTACAACAAAATTCCTAAAGCCTTGGGCAGAGCTAAAAGATAGGCATTACAAAATTACTTTGAAAAAAACTCTATGGTCCTGGGGAACTCGATGACCACCCAATTGTTGAGCTTTGTATCCGGAGGGCATGGATACACCAGATTGACACCATGATCGGCGGGATAATCATTTTCAACAGCTGCTGCTTGTTCCAGGAATGCGAACCCCACACTCTGGAAGCTTTGTCGAATGTCACAGATGGGAACTGTTTCAGCCTCATATTCACGATTTTCCAGCTGAGCCAACCTCTTTCTTTTCTTCTCTTCTATAACCCTCATCTTGTCGGCCTTAGTGGGTTTGTATCCCAACCCAAACATGTCCTTGTTTTCAGTGAGCGTGAGGATGTCAGAGACACCTTGGCTATTCTTCCCCAAACCGCTTCCAGGTCGGTATCCTCCTTCGAGAATAACCTTAGCCATCATAATGGACGTTTTAGATGACTAAGGTTTCAAGAGTGGACCACCATCCCCAACATAAGTGGCATTGGTAATTTCAAGCGATTGGAAAGCGGACTCGAGAGCTTCTTCGGCAGCTTCAATGTAAGGGGTTGTTGATGGCTTACTCACTAACATATCCTCCTATCCATAAACAATTATCAACTTACTATCGACAATGAACTTCACTTTCTGGTACAATGTGGAAGGTACAGCTCCAGACGAATGGATCCATGGTCGTCCTAGGAGACAACTGTAGGTTGGTGTGATGTCCATTACTTGGAAGAGTATTTCAAAGGTGCAAGGGCCAATCTGAATGGGCAATTAAATTTCTCCCATGACTTCCCTTCGGGTGCCATCGAAGGCTCTTACAATCATTGTGCTCGGCTTCATATGAGTTCCATCGAAAGGCAACTTTGCCAGTGTTGACTTTGGCATTACATTCAAAGAAGAACCATTATCAATGAGAACCCTAGCCATGACATGATCTCGACACTTTACAGAGATGTGTGATGATGTCGTGAGATGCACGTCGTGCGATCCGGCAAGTGTACCGGATTGTCGCCAAGTAATACAAAGATATCGATCCCACAGAGACCGTGATCTCAAATCGCAACTAATTATCAAATGGACTAAACTGGACTGTAGAAAAGGATTTTGAAAAGGTTTTGATATTTGAAATAAGGGATAACTTAGAAAATCAGATAAGGAATGCAATCAAGTAAAAACAGAAAGTAAATCAACTTATGGTTTTTTTTAGATCTAAATGGATTCCTTGGAATTGAGTTACCAACAAGATCGTTTATGTTACTAAACTGACTAACCCTTGTTAATTATTGAAATTGCCTTAAAGGCGAATTTATCCTCAGAAAGTTAATGCTCCCTCTCGGGTTACAAAAACCGTGGCCAATTAAACCAACCCCTACTCTCGTGGTAGTTGAATTTAGATTGGACCCTTTACGCTTTGTGACAATTCATTAATCCTTGAGGGACCGCTTCTAACTCTCGTGATTTAAGTCCTAAGTCTGATTCTATAGATCCGATACCTAAGTTCACCGCTAGGTTCCTCCTTAGAATATCTACGTCACGCAAATAAGCGGCCGCCGAATTTACGAGTTAATTAAAACACTAGAAATCTGATCTAAAGCAAAATCGCAATTAACAAAGATAAAACATCAATTCATTACCATAAACAAACCTTGGGCATAGCCCCAATCCCTAGAAATTAAACTAATACTCAAGCCTTGTCATGGTGATGACAAGCTTGGTTAACAACAACATGAAAATAAAAATAAGAGAAGAGAGGAGGAAGAAGAAGAGAGATCCTAAATTATAGCCTAAGAGTAGCAGCCAAAAAGTCCTCTTTTGCCTCTGCCCAGATGCCATATTTATAGATTAGGGAAGTTAGAATCTCAATCAAATACAAATTCAGATCTAAATCAGTTGCTTCAGATCCAAGTAATGCGCGTCACGGCCGTGATGGCCATCACGGCCAAGCCGTGGCGGATTCTTTCTTGGGCGTTTCTTCAATTTTTGGTCTGTCACGGTCATGATGCTCATCACGGCTAGGCCGTGATCAGTTCTGCCTGTGAGGGTCTGGTTCAGCTGACATGTCACGGCCGTGATGGGCATCACGGCTAGGCCGTGACCAGTTCTGACTTTAGCTTTCTTTCTTTTCAGTTTTTTTTTTGCTCTATCATGGCCGTGATGGGCTCTGTTTGGCTCATTTTCTTCACTTTTCAAGTCCCATCTTCATCCAAGCTCCATCATGGTTGATCCTGAGCATTTAATCCTTAATTTCTGCAAAACAACACCACAAAAACCGCCTTACCCGTTCCAAGGTAAAAACTAACCAAAATCAAATTAAATATGCCTAAACTATATGAAAATGCATGAAAAATGACAATGAAATATGAGGTGAAATCACACTCATCAAATCACCCCAAGCTTAAGATTTTGCTTGTCCTCAAGGAATCACCAAGGCCATAAGATATAAATAATCAAAGCATGGATAGTGAACCAAGATCAGTTGTCACAGCTTTGAAAGTCCTCTCTTCTTTTGGCTTTGCCAATCAGTTTTGTTCCTGGATCAGCTCCATCCTGCATTCTGCTCACCTATCTATCTCAGTCAATGGGAACTCAATTGGTTTCTTTTCTTGCAAAAGAGGAGTAAGACAAGGAGACCCACTATCTCCTCTTCTCTTTTGTCTTGATGCGGATGTGCTTAGCAGAGGAATAGCTAGGATCAGGAACTCTGGCAGGCTGCAGCATATGTCCAGTCCTAGAGGGTTTGCTACCCCCAGCCATATCCTCTATGCAGATGACAGCATGGTTTTCTGCAGAGGGTCAAAATCAAATTTAAGAAACCTTATGTAGTTATTTGTGGTTTATGGGCAAGCTTCTGGTCAGGTCCTCAACCTTGGCAAGTGTAAGTTTTATGCGGGTTCAATGTCTCATAGAAGAGTGGCAGATTTAAGCTCCTTTCTTGGTTTTTCGGCTGGTTCTCTTCCCTTCAGTTATTTGAGTGTTCCCTTATTCAAGGGTAAACTAAAACCTTCTTTTCTCCAGCCTATTGTGGACAGAATAAAGTGTAAACTATCCTCTTGGAAAGGCTCTCTCCTCTCTGTGATGGGTAGAGTGCAGCTAGTCAACTCTGTGATTCAAGGCATGCTTGCTTATAGTTTCCGTGTTTATATGTGGCCGGTTTCGTTGTTAAACCAATTGGACAACTGGATCCGCAATTTCATATGGTCTAGGGATATCCATAAAAGAAAGTTCATCACACTTGCTTGGAAATCTGTTTGCTCCCCCATAGTGGATGGTGGTCTTGGAATTAGATCCATCAGGGATATCAATGAAGCATCCATCCTTAAACTTTGTTGGAACATGCTCTCCTCTTCCGAGCAGTGGGCTAGATTTCTCAAAGCCAGGTTCCTAAGGAACTTTAAGCCTATTTCTCATCATGTTAACTCTTATCTTTGGCCTGCTATAAGAAAGTGGTATAGTGTTGCTCTTAACAATTCATCCTGGCTAATTGGGGATGGTCAATATGTGAATTTTTGGACAGATAAGTGGTTGGAGGAGCCTTTGGTTAGTCTCGTGAATATTCCAGAGAATTGGCAGCCCTCTCTGTCAGCAACAATCAAAGATTTTTTGGTTAACAGGTGCTGGAACATTCCAGCCTGCTTGCAGTCCCATTTCCCAAGCGTAATTGACAGAATTAAGCAAGTGCACATTCCTGTGAGACCTGCTGAAGACAAACTTGTGTGGGATAACTCAACTTTTGGAGTGCTCTCCTTCAAAGAGGCTCATCGGTTCCTAAAGCCTGTTAACAACTCAGTCCCTTGTTTTAAACAGCTTCGGTCTAAGGCCATTCCTCCCTCGAGGTCCTTCTTGGTTTGGAGAATTTTTCACCACAAGATGCCTACTGATGACAATCTTAAGAGGAGAGGGAGGATCATAGCTTCAATGTGCAGTCTCTATAGCCAAGCTGAGGAGTCTGCATCTCACCTCTTTTTGTCCTGTAAGCATGCCTTGGCAATGTGGAATTGGCTAAGTTCTAAGCTGTCTCTTCCAATCGATCATTCTTCTATGGAATCCCTTCTTAACATCAAGAAAGGGTGGAGTTCCCAATTGAAGGAGGTGATTCTAGCTGCTCTTATCAATGTGATCTGGGTGGTTTGGGCTGCTAGAAACAGCTGCAGGTTTAACAATAAAGCTCTAACTCTTCAGTCCGCTAAGATCATGGTAGCTTCTGCTGTTTTTTACTCGAGCAAGCTCTCCAGAGGTACAATGTACAATACAATGGAGGAGTTCACAATCCTGAAGGAATTCAGCATTGATGGGCATCCAACCAAAGGACCAAAAATCAAGGAGGTGATCTGGCTCTCTCCCCCAGCCTATTGGACGAAGTGTAATATAGATGGGGCAGCTCATGGTTGTCCAGGCCCCTCAGCATGTGGAGGCATTTTTAGAGGCTTCAATGCTGCCGCCCTTGGTTGCTTCTCTTGTCATTTAGGTGTCTCCTCCTCCCTCGCTGCTGAACTCTCTGCTGCTATGTACGCCATTGAAATTGCTTCCAGTAGAGGGTGGGTTAATCTGTGGATTGAAACGGACTCTACTCTTGTGGTGAGGGCCTTTAACCATTGGGATATTGTCCCTTGGAGGCTACAAACACGTTGGAAGAATTGCTTGGAGACAGCTACAGGTTTCAACCTTCAAGTCACCCATATTTATAGGGAGGGGAACTCCTGTGCGGATAAATTAGCTAATCATGGTATCCATCACCCGGGGTTCCATTGGTGGGACACAATTCCTTCCTTTGTTAGTGAGGATTTTATTCGTAACAGGCAGGGTTTGCCTTGTTACAGATTTTCCTGAGTTTGTATTTTCCCATGGGTTTTGGTTTTTTGTCCCACCATGGTTTTGTCCTTTTCGATTATTTGATTTCAATAATAGCGTAGGGTGCTGCATATGATTGTTGGAATTGGTGGTGCCAACCTAGTTGGGATGACCCGTTCCATTGTGATGCTTTTGCATGCTACTTATATAAAAAAAATACCCAAGAGATAATCGATTTCAAGTCCAATTAGAAGCTTAGGTTTCCTAAATTCATATTCTCACTGATTCGGGCACTCTTCTTACCTCACTCAACTGTTTAAGGATATATGACAATTCGCTCAATTTCCTCAAGGAAGGTATTCTACCATAAGCTTGACTATTAACCAAATCTCTACTTTATTAATGAAAACACAAAAGAATCAAGAGGTCTTTTATTTTGGTTGTAATGGGGCCTCGGGATTAATTGTTAGGTGGGGAAATCAATAAAAGGAGATTTCAAGAGGGTTAAACAAAATATCAACATTGCAAAGCATGACACCTTCTAAAATACCTTTTTGGGCTTTTGTTCACTTTTCCACCTTTCTTTCTTCTTTCTTTCTTTCTTTTTTATTTTTATTTCTCACTTTCTTTTTGTCATCCCCTTCTCCGATTTTTTTTTATTTTATTTTATTTATTTGGAGAAGGGGAGATTTTCAGCTCAAGAGAAATATTTTTCTATCCTTCCCATCCCACAATTTTATTTTTCAAACTACCTTTTTACCCTTTTTGAAATACTTTAAAAGGTGCCATATCAAGCATCATTCCTCAAAATATTTCAAGGGATCAAGAAAAGTATTTATTCTTTTAGGCTCAAAATTGGGCAACTAAGGGGTAGCATTTAATTAATCAAAGCTCAGAAGGCCAGAAAAATACCTAGTGCCTCAATCATTTTCAAAAATGTTTTCAAAAAAAAATTTTAAGTTTCAAAACGGTTTCAAGTCAAGTTCTAGAGAATACAATCCAAGAGGAATAAAACACTCGATCACAAAGAATGGGGTAAATTTAGTAAGTACCCATTTTTGGCTCAAAAATCTCACATTTAGTAGTTCAAAAATCAGCGAGAAACACAAATCTAGAGAACCACATGCTAATTATCAACTATCAAAAGTTCATCTCAAGAATTTTTATTTTAAGCCTTATCACAAGAATAAAAAAAATTGGGTTCAAAAATTCACTATCTCAATTTATTTGGCACTAAGTTCTCACAATTGGATGCATACTCTAAGCGATGGGCAATCTAGAGAATGTGATCATGCAAAACTATGCCTATATGAATGCAACATGAAAAATGCAAAGATGCAAAAAATTGCAAAAATACCCCTACCCCAAGCTTAAAAACTTACATTGTCCCCAATGTAAATAATCAAGTCGGAGAGATGAGAAAAATTGGAACAACTCACCGAGGTGGTAGCGGGTGCTGGCTTACATGCCAGTCAAAAGCTTGTTGGAAATTGTATCACGGCCGTGAGGCTCATCACGGCTAGGCCGTGATCAATTCTGGTCTTCAAGAGCTGGCCTGTCACGGCCGTGACCTGTATCACGGCTGGGCCGTGATGCTCTCTGATCTTTAGGGTCCTTCTCATCACGTCCGTGACGCTTATCATGGCTGGGTCGTGATCCTTTCTGGTCCTCTTGGTTAGCTCGTCACGGCCGTGACCACTGTCACGGCTTGGCGTGATGACTTCTGACTTTATTTGTCCCTGCCCCTTTTTGCTCTACCTTCCTTCTTAACCTGAAAACATTTGACAAATCTAATAATTTATGATCTTTTTCCTCTTGATCTTCTCAAATTATTCAAGAGCTAAATTCAAAAACAAATGGAAAAGGGAAAGAAAACTTGGGTTGCCTCCCAAGAAGCGCTTATTTACGGTCTTAAGCTTGACCATACTTCCTTCAATCAACCGGGGTCGACTGGGCGTAGAAGTGCAGAAACACTTTTCTTCCATGGAACTCCCTCAAAGAGCCGATTCTGCTCATATGGCCAATTGCGCTTCCGCTTCGCTCTTTTCACTCTAAGCTTCATGGCCTTACTCCCTCCCGGTGAAAGTTTTGTTACCGCATGATGAGCAACTCCAACTTCATCACTACTGGGTGCATCATTCGCCATGAAAATCTTCGGGTTTGCTTCCATGTTGAGCTCTTCCTTTACCACTGGAGACGTTATATCGATCATGCACACATGACTCACAAAAGGAGGGTTGTTATATGAGTTAGTCAATTCAAAATCTACCCTACCTTCCTCTAAATTCAGAGAGAGTTTGCCATTCCTTACATCTATTATTGCTCCAGCGGTGGCCAAGAATGGCCTTCCTAAAATGATAGGGAATTCAGAATTCCCTTTCATATCTAATACCAGGAAATCGATAGGGATGAAAATTTTCCCTACCTTTACAGGAACATTCTCTAGTATGCCTAGAGGAGTTCTAGTTGAGCCATCCACAAATTGTAAGGAGAATTTGAATGGACTCAACTCTTTGGTTCCCAACCTTTCCAAGATAGTGAGCGGCATCAAACTCGCACTAGCCCCTAAATCACATAAGGCTTGGTCTATTTGCACTTCTTCAATTGAGCAAGCGATAGAGAAACTACCTGAGTTTTTCAGTTTAGGAGGCATATTAGCTTCTATATCTACTTGCTTTCTCTTGACCAACCTTTGTGGGAAGGGTATCGGGGGTTGGTACGGTGGTGGAGGGACATACTTTGGTTTTAGTTCTTCATTTTTGCTCATGTCCTCCTCTGGTTCCACGTCCTTTTCAACCACCCCAAGCTTATCATCCCTCAAGTATATGGCATTGCAATGTTCAATGGGATTTGCTTCGGGTTGCCCCGGGAACGTACCCTTAGGTCTAGAGTATGTGCTGGCTTGTTGGGCAATCTGAGTTTCTAGCATCTTGTTATAGATGGCTAAGTTATCTACATTAGATGCTAGCTCTTTTATTGCCTCGTTTACTGGCCTACCTTGTTGTCTAAACTCTTCATTTTGTTTTGTTTGAGTTTCAACAAAACTTTCCAATAAAGACTCGAGTTTAGACTTTTGTACCTGAGGATACCCCGGTGCGGGTTTCCTATTACCTTGGCCTTCTTGGAATTCATGGTTCAGTGTGTTGCCGTAGTTCCCGTAGGAGAGGTAAGGGTTGTTCTTCCTTCCTTGGTTGTAAGCATTTGGAGGAGCATAATTTGGTAACTTCGGGTTCATGTCGTAGTAGTTGTGACAAGAGTTCACTTGTTCCCCCGAAGCACCGGATCCATGAGCAATACCACGTGGGCACTCCATTATGTCATGTCCCTGCATTCCACAAATCTCACAAACAATGTTAGTAGCACCTATTGAACTCACGTTAGCTCTTTCAAGCTGATAAAAGCGTTTGTTCAGTGAGTCAATTTTAGACAATATAAGATCTATGATATTCATTTCAAACTTACCCCCCGAAATCTTTTTCGGGTTATTACCTCTTTCTGAACCCCATTGTCGGTAGTTGGTGGCCACGTTTTCAATGATGTTGAATGCCTCAGTCAGAGGCCTATTCATAAAGGCTCCACCAGCTGCGGAATCAAGTGACACCTTCGAAGAGTAGTCCAATCCGTTTTAGAAGATGTGCACTAATAACCACCTCTCGAGTCCATGATGTGGGCAAGACTCCAGCAATCCCTTGTAGCGATCCCAAGCTTCTGACAAGCATTCTTCGTCCTTTTGGAAGAAGCCGGTAATCTGAGCTAGTAGGTAAGTCGTCTTGGAGGGAGGGAAGAATTTCTCCAATAATGCCTGCTCCAGTTGGTCCCAAGTCGTCAAGGTGTTAGCGGACACTTGCTTCAGCCAAGCTTTTGCCTTTCCAGTAAGAGAGGAGGGTAACAACCTCAAACGAATAGCATCAACCGGGGCGCCTTGAATTCAAATTGCATCGGAGAACTCCAAGAATGTCTCCACGTGATCAGTCGGGTCCTCCAAGGGCAATTCTCCGAATTGATGTTACCTAATCATGTTGATTAGCATAGGCGGTATAGTGTAGTTCTCCGCCTCAATCTCTAGCCTATCAATCCCAGTTCGAAAACCCCTAGTATTTGGGGCTGCGTAGTCCTTCAACGGTTTCGTATCCGGGAGATTCGCCATGAGTGGAATGGGAATCAACCTCTCTCTCTCTCTCTTTGTAGTCTCCTTCGTCTGTGAAAGTTCCTTTCGACTTCGGGGTCGACCTCACTAAGGTTTCCAAGACTTAGTGATCTTTGCATAAAAGAGAAAACAACACAGAGAGATAGATACTCTAGAAGGAAAAAGATAATTTTTTTTAAATGGTATATAAAAATTAAATAAAAAGAAAAAGTCCAGAAAAATAAATTTAAAAATTAAATTGAGATTCGAGAAAGCACAGTCCCCGACAACGGCGCCAAAAACTTGATGTCGTGCAATGCACGTCGTGCGATTCGGTAAGTGTACCGAATTGTCGCCAAGTAATACAAAGATATCGATCCCACAGAGATCGTAATCTCAAATCGCAACTAATTATCAAATGGACTAAATTGGACTGTAGAAAAGGATTTTGAAAAGGTTTTGATATTTGAAATAAGGGATAACTTAGAAAATTAGATAAGGAATGAAATCAAGTAAAAACATAAAGTAAATCAATTTATGGTTTTTTTCAGATCTAAATGGATTCCTAGGAATTGAGTTACCAACAAGATCGTTTATGTTACTAAACTGACTAACCCTTGTTAATTATTGAAATTGCCTTGAAGGCGAATTTATCCTCAGAAAGTTAATGCTCCCTCTCGGGTTATAAAAACCGTGCCCAATTAAACCAACCCCTACTCTCGTGGTAGTCGAATTTAGATTGGACCCTTTACGCTTTGTGACAATTCGTTAATCCTCGAAGGACCGCTTCTAACTCTCGTGATTTAAGTCCTAAGTTTGATTCTATAGATCCGATACCTAAGTTCACCGCTAGGTTCCTCCTTAGAATATCTACGTCACGCAAATAAGCGGCCGCCGAATTTACGAGTTAATTAAAACACTAGAAATCAGATCTAAAGCAAAATCACAATTAAAAAAGATAAAACATCAATTCATTACCATAAACAAACCTTGGGCATAGCCCCAATCCCTAGAAATTAAACTACTACTCAAGCCTTGTCATGGTGATGACAAGCTTGGTTAACAACAACATGAAAATAAAAATAAGAGAAAAGGGGATGAAGAAGAAGAGAGATCCTAAATTATAGCCTAAGAGTAGCAGCCAAAAAGTCCTCTTTTGCCTCTGCCCAGATGCCTTATTTATAGATTAGGGAAGTTAGAATCCCAATCAAATACAAATTCAGATCTAAATCATTTGCTTCAGATCCAAGTAATGCGCGTCACGGCCGTGATGGATTCTGCTTTGGGCGTTTCTTCAATTTTTGGTCTGTCACGGCCGTGATGCTCATCACGGCTAGGCCATGATCAGTTCTGCCTGTGAGGGTCTGGTTCAGCTGACATGTCACGGTCGTGATGGGCATCACGGCTAGGCCGTGACCAGTTCTGACTTTAGCCTTCTTTCTTTCCAATTTTTTTTTTGCTCGATCATGGCCGTGATGGGCTCTGTTTGGCTCATTTTCTTCACTTTTCAAGCCCCATCTTCATCCAAGCTCCATCATGGTTGATCCAAAGCATTTAATCCTTAATTTCTGCAAAACAACACCACAAAAACCGCCTTACCCATTCCAAGGTAAAAACTAACCAAAATCAAATTAAATATGCCTAAACTATATGAAAATACATGCAAAATGACAATAAAATATGAGGTGAAATCACACTCATCATGTAACGCCTTGTTGTGCCCTATTCCTTCAGCTGGAATTTCATTATCAGTGAAAGTGATATAATTATCAGCGACGATGTTACCCACGATGTTATCGAGTTTGTCAACTGTGATGTCATGAGAGACACGAGCTTGATTCAACACCTTCATCAGTACTCTCCTATGTGGCTCAGAATTCATCAACAAAGACAAAAGAGATATCCGAGATGGAGTTTGATTCAATTGATCCACAACCCTGTATTCGCTTTGCTTGATGAACTTCAAGATTTCGACGACTTCTTCATCAGATACCTCCTTTTTATTATCACCCCCTTTGGTATCCTTTTCAGTCGGCATTCCTTCCACCTTCTCTTTCCCCTTGCAATCTTTTTCTTCCGTTTCTGTTCCCTCCCTTCGCAATACCTCTGGAGTATAAATGTGACCACTCCTAGTCATTCCATCAATTCCTGAAATGTTGGTAACCGCAGTGGTCCCGTTGGGAGGACTTTATTGAACCTGCCTATCATATTTCCATGGTACCGCTTTGGTGTCCTTGTAAGGGAAAGGACCTAGGACCCGGATGACAACTGTTGTTGGCCCACTCGAAACCGGCATAGGTTCCTTCTCAGTATAGTGTATCACCACTGGCTTCTGAGCGACTTGCTCAGGAACCGGTTGAGGATTAATCACAACAGTAAAAGGAGTTATATTAACTGGAGTTGGGGAAATTGTAGATTCAGCGACCATGTTAATGCCACACTCATTCGATTCACAACCAATTATGATAATCTTCATATCTATTAACTATTGCACAACCTGTCCAAATTCTGCCCAGTCTTCAATTGAATGCCCCACATTCCCGTCGAAGTCACACCTTATCTCTTCATCAAGAGTCTTCTCTTCAACAATTGAGGTTTGCACCAATCCATGTTTTTGCATCTCCCTTAAAATAACTCTCATGGGAGTTCTGACATCAGCCACTTGGCTCTTAAGAGTAGGTTCCATAAAGCTATCAATGGCATTGACTCCCGAACCCCCATGATTTGGCATAGGACCTTGTGCCCCATTCGGAGAATATTTCTGAAAGCTCAACCACTTAGCATCAATAAGATCTTGTACCTTAAATTTGAAAGCCCTGCAGTTCTCAGTGGAATGACCTATTGCCCCCGCATGATACTCACATTTAGCATTTGGGTCAAACCACTTCGGATAAGGAGGCCCCAATGGTTTCAATGGGATATGAGTCAACACAGATTTGTTTATAAGCTGATGCAGTAGCTCAATGTAGGTCATGGGTATCGGGTCGAAATGTACTGGCTTTCTTTCCGAGTTATACGGTGGTCTTGTTTGGCTGGTGTTTGGGTTTGGACTTGAGGGTTGAACAGTTTGAGGTGGCATGGTAAGGTGTGTTTGAGGTTGAGAGGGGTGTGATGACCAGTAAGGAGCCATCTGTTGAGGATTTGGAAATTGTGAGGTGACAGAGATGTATGACTGGTTGGCTTGGTGATATGGGGCGTATTAGGCTTGGAAGGCGGGTGTTTGGTTTGGTCTATATTGGTTTGGTTTCTTTTGTTCAAAGATTACTGCGTGTGCTTCTCCTTCTTTCTTTTTCACAAACGGGGCTCTCTTCAGGCTGTTCATTACTGAAGTCTCAGTGATCTTGCCATTCCTCATTCCACTTTCAATTCTCTCACCAATGATGACCATGTCGGAAAAGTTCGATGACACACTCCCAATCATCCTATCATAGAAGGGCGACTGGATTGTATCAATGAACATTGCCACAATTTCTTTCTCGGCCAATGGAGGCTCCACCTGAGCAGCCAGTTCCCTCCATCGTTGTGCATACTCCTTGAAAGTCTCTGTGTCTCTCTTTGCCATATTTTGGAGTTGCATCCTATCGGGAGCCATGTAAATATTGTACTTGTATTGCTTCAGGAATGCATCTGCTAGATCTTTGAAGGATCGGACGTGGGCCCGTTCGATATGCGTGTACCAATTTGAAACTGCCCCAGTTAAACTGTCTTGGAAGAAGTGAATCAAGATCTTATCATTTTGAGCGTATGATGCCATCTTCCTTACATACATGGTCAAATGGTTTTTGGGACAGGTAGTTCCCCGATATTTGTCGAAATCGGGTACCTTAAATTTTGGTGGAATTACAACATTTGGCACCAGACAAAGTTTCGAAGCATCCCACAGACCATAACTATTTACTCCTTCAATGGCCCGTAGTCTTTCTTCTAGCACTTCCAACTTTTCTTTAGATTGGGAATTCCCTCCTGACTGATTCATTGGAGTTTCACCGTACATATTCTGTGGGAAGGAGTATGGCATGTAGGAGGATCCAAAGTTTGGCATCATTTGAGTCCCCTGGGCCCCATAATGTAGGATGCATTGTGGGGTTTTTGGATTGGCAGAAAGTGTCACCGTCGGGGTGTTACCATCTGTAGGGTTGATAGTTTGTGTTTGTGGCATTTCGACAGCATCGGTGGGGGTTTGTGTTTGAGTGATATGTTCGGAGTTTTGAATGCCATCTTGTGGGCTGGGGGCCGTTGGTGGCATAAATCCACGAGGCAAATCATAGGGGGGGATTGTTCGGGTCAAATGAAAAATGAGTTTGGTTGCTCGAATAAATAGTGAGAGGCATCATGGCCCCTGGTTGGTTGAAGCCTCGAATAGGAATCTGAGTAAAATCGGGCGGAATGAGAGGTGTGGCCGGATGTCCTTCGTTCGAGGCTGGAGGGTTCTCCTGTGTTCTTTTCCTTCTGCATTGCTTGTAGGATCTCCATCATCTTAGTCATCTGATCCTTGATTTGACTGACTTCATCCCTGATCTCTTGGACTTCTTCTAGTTCATCTGCCATGGCTCTTGTCTGTGACCCAGTGCGATAAGGGTGTCTTGGAGCAATTGTTCAGAAAAGCCACACACTGTTTTAATCAAAACAAAAGTGAGAACAAAATGTTGGAAAAATTCAAAAAAAGCTTTTATGAAAATCACCTTTGGAGTTTATTATTATTTTTCGAGTTAACACCTTATAACAGACGAGAGATGGTCCCTCCATGCCACACAGAGCATTGCGCTCATAAGATGGAATGGAGTTGACAAAAAATCTAGGGGAGAAACAACTCTCCACAATAGATGTTGTCTCAAACACACTAGCAATTCTGAATTGAGACATCTCGTCTTACTCTTTGCGCAGAAGGAAGAATCCTATAAGGTAAAGATGTAGTGGACCACATACTAAAGGAAGACCATGCTCCACGATAGGTGTCGTCGCAGGTCAAGTTCAAGAGTTGGAGTGCGAAGGAATCATAGAGGTAAGAACTGATTTCATTAAAAACTCCTCAAAGAAATACATAGAATTATGGAGGCAAGGACATATTTCATTAGAATCTCCTCAAAACAATACATAGATTGGGATTACATCATAATTCTCGACATTGTTACAACATTTTCACCCTAAAGTCAATAGCTTAGGTCTCTTTCTTTTTATCCCTCGAGCAAACCCTCCACACATTTGCATGAAATCATCCAACTCAGCCAGGAGACGAAGCATAGGGTCCGCACGAATTTGTTTTTCTGCCTTTTCAAAGCGTTGGACAAAATTCGGAATACAATGGCTTAGCTCCAAATTCACGCTCATATATCTTTTTTTCCATATGTCAATATCTATCCCTCACTCTCGAGCCTCTTCTCTCCACCACTTCACGGCATTCATTACTTGAACCATTTGATCATGATAGTGTTTTGCCGAGGTCCACCCTAAATCGCACTGCTTCTTGATTTTGACTAATAGAATATTCAGGTCTTGGACCTTTTGTACCAATTCATCTGTCATCCTGTCTTGTGCACAAATTTTCTTTTGTAAGTTGGCATTGACTCCCCTTTGTCGATTGATTTCCACTTCCAATGACTTTCTCACATCTCCTTGCTGAATGACTTCTTCTTCTAGCTGACGCTTTTCTTTTCTTAGTTGATGCCTCTCTGTTGTCAAGGACAATACTTTGCTTTCAAGATTCTGGATCCTAGTCATGACGCTCGGCGGGACCTTGTCTGTATTCTTCTGGACTCTTGAGGTTACGGAGATATCTGCACACAAATCTTTTAAATGTTCATTTTCCTTTGTTAAGTTCTCACAACGCTTTTGACCAATGGCTATTTTCAACTCGGTATCTTGCTTTTGTTGTTCCATTTCCTTCATTTGTGCTTCCAGGACTTTCAGTTGTTCTGCCATTTGAGTTACCGAAGGGGAGTAATCTTCAATTTTCGTGCTTTCTGCAGGAATGTTGACGGGACCTTTCCTTGATTCTCTCCATGCTTCATACTCTGAGACAATGATTAGGATTGGTCGGCCCAATTGTGATCTCCCTGCCATCCTCACATTTTGCCATGCATTTCTAACTTCTTTTGCCAACAACTTGGTATTCTCGCCATCCTCGTGTCGGAAACAGTATCCACCGAGTTGTTCTTCTCGTGGCACGGTTTGCATCCAACAAAGTTGTCGTAAGGCTATGGCGGGTGTGTAGGGTATACACCCTCTCGGGCCCATCAAAGGAACATTTGGATAGTCACCACAACTATAAATGATATCTTGCCCCTGTTGACTTTCGTACCATGGGCATACCCACTTACAAGAGTCTCTTTCCACTTTGTCAAACTCGCTCTTCCATTCCTCTTCATTAAGTTGTCTTGTAGGGGTGTTATGGAAGCCTCTTAGTGGATCTGAATGGTGGTTGATATAGCCTTTTGCGTACATGTGAGTCATGACCCATACATAGAGCAACTGTGCACAACATCTGAGCTTCCCCTTTGGATGCCGCTGGCAAAATTCTAGAGTCAAAAGCGTTTCAGCCAATACTACCGGCACGGGGTTTTTCTTTCTTTCAACTGTGAAGAACACGTCCATTGCTGCTTGATCTATCATGTCTAGCGCCGATGGAAATAGAACCAACCCATATATTGCTAGTGCCAATACCCTCTCAAAGGTTTCCCAGTCTTGTCGATCCATTAGTTTCCTCAAATGATTTTCAAGAAATCTTCGGGTCAACCCTCGCGAGTTTGAGTGCCCGGTCAAGTTCACTTCAATTTCAGGAAGCCCTAGTAACCCTGTTATGCCCGCAGTGGTCAAGTATTGCCCCAGGTGAAAGTACACAACGGGAATTTTCTGCATTGGCAACCTTAACAGGCAAGCATATTCTTCAATGGTGGGTGTAATGTTCATGTTTGGCAACTCGAAACATCTGAGACGTGGGTTCCAATACCGACTTAGAGTACTCAAAGCAGTAGCTTCAACCGGTATGGAAATTAGGTCCAAGATCCCTCCATACTTCTTGACGAAGCTTTTCCAATGTTCTTGAGGCAAAGATTGGCTCAACTCCTTCAGATTCTCTAATGAGTTCAAAATCACCCTGGAGCTCTTGGTGGCGGGAGCATTGCTAGTGTGTCTGACTTTTTCCATCTCTTGTTATCAAAGGTGTTATCTCTCGCCAAATTATCCGTGCAGGGGAAATTTTATTTTATTAATAACATTTGGAAAGCAAATTTACTTATGCATGAGAGTGTACCAAAATGTATGAATGAATGACATATTGACGATGCATGACCTGAAATACTACATGCACGAGCATACAATGAATAAGAATGAGTGTAACAGAATGCATGAATGAATTGCATGTTAAGGTGCATGCAGAAGATCTTATGATGCATGAGATATAAATGTAATTATTCATGCTGCAGAAAAAGGCGGAATGCGCTCCCTTTTGTCCTACATAGGTCATATCCTAAAATTTGAACTTCTGAGGTCAAGGTCCTAGTTTGGTAGGGTGCTAATGGCATTTTATGTGCATGACTTTCGGGACAGATCTAGACCCCTAAATATATGGTCCCCGGATTACCCTCATCTAAAAGATAAGGATTCGAATCCATGAACCTCACCACAGGGACAAATAAGTCACAATATGGTAGTCCATGTACCGGTAGCAATCCGAGCGGGAGAATCAGTGACTGTCAGGGACGCAAAAGCATCACAATAACATCACTGAAACCCCTTCTAATCTTATGACATTCCAAGGCTCGGGTATAGAGCCCAAAAGTGTGTGCAACATGTGATAGTGATGTGTGTGATGGGAGCATACAAACCTTCACAAAAACCTACTAAAACAAAACTACCCCAAACCTGCAAAAAGGGAACAAACAAACCAATACAAAAGTTCTCTACCCTAAGGTTGCAAGGATATACAAAAGCAGTTATGAAAGCATTAAAAAAGAAATAAAACAAAAAGGGTAAAACAAATATTTTCAAAGCTGTTTTTTTTTATAAAAAAATTGCACAACCAACTATGATAGGTCTGACTTTCAAAACTCCCCAGTGGAGTCGCCAGCTGTCGCGATCGTCCCGTCCGGGCGCCGCGAAAAAAGAGGTATAAAAAACAGAGGAGTCGCCACCAATATTTTATTTAGGAAAAACATTGGAAAAACCATTTATTTTAAGGAAACTGGTCCTTTTTTAAAAGAGAGAGAGATTTTCGGGAGTCGGTTACGAGTAGGGAAGGTGTTAGCACCCTACATCGCCCGTTTAAAAACGGTACCTCAAGTTAATTGTGCAAAATAATTTTAATAACCTTTTAAATATTTATTTTACCCCGAAAATTATTTACAAGAATGAATTATTTTTCATTTTTAATATTTTTTATTTTTATTAATTTTTGTATTTTTAAATTTATTGTTTATAAAAACTGAATGAGGTTGAACATGGCATATGAGTTCACAGGGTAACCTCAAATCTAAGGGACTGGATATGGCACATTGTCCATAGAGCATCCCTACAAATAGAAAAGTTTAATTATTTTGATTAATTATTTTAACATAAAAAGAGACACAAAAAAGGAAAATTTAGTTTTGGCTTGACAAGATGATTTATCTTGCTCCTACGTATTCCCGGGTGCGATGGGAAACTCAAAGCCACGTAGTTCTTTCAAAAAAGTTTGATTGGTTGGTTGATTTTAATTTTTGATAAAGATTTGATTTTTTGATTTTTTTTTTGTTAAAGAAAGGGATTTTATTTTAAAATAAATTCACCTTTGCACAGAGTCCAAAATAGCAGCGCTATACGATAAACCCTTACAATTCATACAACACTTGAGGATGAAAATCATACATCAGCATCGTAGATTGTTGCGTGAACTCAAAAAAAATTTTATATTTTTTTATCACCTTTTTTGTTTTAAAACAAAATTCTTTTTTTTAATATTAATTAATTTTTTTTACTAAAGCATTTTTTCTAAAAAGGAAATAATCTGACCCAAATTTGAAAAGGCCCATATCAGTAAAAATTTGGAACACATTTGTTTTTGTTGGAACCTTATGTATTGGCCCAAACTTTATAAAAAAAAACAACACAAAAAAAAGGAGAAAAAAAACAAAAAGAGAGGCCTAGTAGTTAGCACATAGCTTATATTTCTTTCTGATGGGCCTCACTACATCCTTGGCCCAGTGACAACTTTTAAACAAAATAATAAAAATAATAAATAAAGAAAACCAAACTTGGGCCTAACAGAGATGGCCCAAAATTATTATGCTTTTTCTCTTTAAAGACATAGATTTTTGTTGGCCCAAAAAAAACTCAATAATTAAACAGATCAAAAAAAAAAAACATTGAAGCATACCCATTATTTCTAAGGCCCAAATAATCAAACCCAAAACAATTTATTGATAACAAAAGTAACACAAAAATGAAAGGAAACAAAGTCTGATACTTTATTCCTATCCCACATTACCAAACAAGGAGGCAGAGGAAAGCTGTGTTGACAGATCCGTACGGCAGAGTGGTCCTCCAGCGCGGTGGGGGATGTCAGCAGCGAGACTGGAGACACGGACGGCGGGCGAGCGGCGCTGGGAGGTGTGGAAAGGGCTGGCGATTCGTGGTGGTGGCACGCTGGGTCGAGGCGCGGCGGTGACGAGAGCAGATCTGCAACTTCCAGCGGCGGTTCGTGCGGTGGTTGCTGGGTCGAGGCGCGGCGGTGACGAGAGCAGATCTGCAACTTCCAGTGGCGGTTCGTACGGTGGCTGCTGGGTCGAAGCGTGGCGGTGACGAGCGGCTTTGGGGAGTGGTGCTTGGCGAAGATGTTGGAGATGGCGGAGGAGGGTGACGTGGTGGTCGTCAGGGCGGCGCTGCCTCGCGGTGGTGGCGGAACTATTTTCGGTTCTTCTTCCTCACATGTATTCTCCTTCTCTGTTTTTGTTGTTTTTCTTTTTTGTGTTTTGCTTTTTTTCTGTTTGGATCTGGATGGGATGGTGGTTTTGGAGTAAAGAAGATGATAAGGGCTGGGTATGGTGGCAGATGCTCTCTGTATGTTCTTTGCTCTCTCTTTTTAGGATTTTTTTTTCCTGTTGCCAATTTTCGTTTTTTTCTCCCTCTCTGCTAGATGATGCTTCTGTTTATATATCAACAATAGAGAATGATAGTGTCAAAATTTGTTATTGATATGTAGACAAAAAAAACAGAAGGTGGTACATTTTGTGGGGAGCATATCAGCCTTTGTTCCACCACCTTGCTTGGTTGTTGCAGATGCAGGGTTGGTACCTCATTGTTTTGGAAAAAAGCATAAGAGAACAAAAGAAAGAAGAAAAAACAAAAGCTGGTTTATACTTCAAATGAAAGAAGATAAAAAATTATATATATATATATATATATATATATATATAAAATAAAAATCAGAAATCTTTCCCCTTTTTTTGGATCATGGGCTCAACAAGCCATTTGCAACCAGATATAAAATTGAGCCTATAATGGGCTAAGAACAAAAACACATTTTTCCTTTTACAAAGTTTTTATTTATTATTTTTGTTTATTATTTTTCAAAACAATAATTTAAAAAAAAATCCGGACAAAATTAGGTGTTCACAGATGAGTTTAATTTTTATGTTTTGTTAGTATAAAGTAAGAGTGACAAAAGGATCCATTTATCTACCATCTATTCAATCCATCCAAACATAAATTCATTCAATCGGTTACAAAAATAATAACAATAATGAATTTGATCTTTTTGGACTATTTTATTTTAACGATGGTTTGTGATCCATCCATTTTTTTTATATCATGAAACTACAAAAAAATCCACTGGATCCATAACTTCCAGAAAGCACATTCAACGTTTTAATGCGGATTCCAATCTGAACATCATTCAACGCCTGGAAATCATGGAGAGAGAGAGAGAGCTCCTTCACAATGTTTTAGAGTTTTAGTGCATATAATTTCCGAGCATTCAACGCGCAGAGAGAGAGTTAGTGCATATTGAATTCTCGAACATTCAACGCAGAGAGAGAGTTTTGAAATAGTCATAAAAATAAATATTACTCCCTCCCATCCATTTCTATAATAATTTAAGATTTCTACTTACAAATTAAGAAAGTAATAATTTATTTATATTTATATTAAATTATCCTTATTTATAATAAAATTAATTATTTATACATTCTAACCATGTTTCCTCCACATTTCACTTGTCATTAATAAGCACTCAGAATGTACATATTTATTGGTAAAAAAAAAAGGTGTATTCATATGACTTTTGTTTTGGAACAAGTACTAGCATTTATGGTTGAATTTAAGTAGGGAATAGTGGTTGAATTTAAGTAGGGAGTATAAGGGTATTATGGAAAAAAATTATCAAATATATCTTGGGTTTGCAAAAGACCCATTGTTTTGGACAAAAAATAAAAAACTAAATTTACCATAGAAATGGACCGGAGGGAGTATTTAAGAGAGATAGAGAGTAGAGAGAGCACCTTCACATGATTTTAGGACTTGTTCGGTGGTCAGGATAAGAGAGACAGGATATGATAAGCTATCATATCTAATATGAAGCTATTGTTTGGTGAGCCAGCAGGATATAATAAATCTATCCTGTCACCTACCCTATCATGTCCATCTAGTTAAAATTATATCATGAAGGTAGGACTGAGTTAGAACTCAAATTGATAGGATAAGGTGATTTAAAATATAATAAAATATAAAAATATTTCATAAATAAAATAATTAAAGTATAATATAATATGGTTACAAAGAAAAGTATAATAAGATTAAAATATTTAAAATAATAAAAATAAAAATAATAAAATTTAAAAATTATTATTTTTTGTTACAAGGCTAATTTTATTATTTATATTATATTAAAAACTAAAAAATATAAAAATTATTCTAATAATTTAACTATATATAAAGTAAAAACTAAAAATGAATATTTAAAATTATAAAAAAAATAATTTAAATTAAAGAATATTTAAAAATTTAAAAATTATATGTAATTTTATTACAAAGGATGATTTTGTCTTTTTCACATAATTTTAAAAAATGAAAAATATATTAAAAATAAGCTAAAATCTATTAAAATATGAAAACATTTAGAATAAAAAGGAAAATTTTAAAATTCATACTAAAATTATAATTATCTGATGGACACCAAATGTCAGATAGGATAACAATTTATCTTGTTCATATCATATCCTACTCCTATCATGTTCTCTTATCCTATCTACCCCTATCATATCTTGACCACCAAACGAGTTCTTAGAGTTTTGGTACATATTGAATTTTCCGAACATTCAACGCAGAGAGAGAGTCATAAAAAATATTTAATTATTGAAAATAATTTTAATGGATATCCATCCATAAAAAAAAAGTTGCTAATTGATGGATTGGATTTTTTAAATGTTATTTTAGTGGATTGATGGATTATTTTTAACGGATCCATTATAATCCGAATCAAAATCCATCTGGTCCATCCATTTGCCACCTTTAGTATAAAGTATTTTCACATTAACATCGAATAATATTTTGACAAATCAGCATTAATATTATTTTTTAATTTGATTATTAAAATAAAAATACACATGTCAAAATATTAGTGAATGTTAGAGTAAAACATTTTTTACTAATCAACAAAGAAAATACTAAAAATTTTAAAAATCAATAAAGTTCATGCTTTAGGTTCAATTATAACACACACTCAAAAAAAAAAAATGTACAATCATAACATTTATGCTCTAACTCAAGCCTTCTATTAGGGAAAATAGATTATAAATTTATTTATATGATTTAAGCCTTCCCACAACTGGCCTTGATAATGCATCTTTGAAGAGATTAGAGACAGCGGCAGAGGGTTACACCATCCCCAATAGAAAGCATTGCTGATTCAATGGGAGTATCATTTGCTATAAAAGTGTTGAATTCAATCAAAGGTTTTCTTTTCAGCCTCACAATTTCATCCATTTCATCGTCCTCAGACATAGCCACTGAAATGAAGAAAATCCGTCGAAAAACTACATTATCGACGGACTTTCCAACGGATACGATTTCGTCGGTAATAGGCGCGTAGGAAAGCCTTTCAGACGGATCAAGTTCGTCCGTCGAAAATTTTCGACGGCCTTAACCGTGGGAAAACTTGCCACACAGAACCCCTAATTATCAACGGAAATTCTATGAGTAACTCTCTCACTACTAGAAATCCATCTTTTTCGGACATATTTACAGACGGATTTCGGACAAAAATTGGACAAATTTCGGACCGATTTCGGACCGATTTCGGACGGATTGGCACCCGTCTGAAAAAGCCTCGTTGGAAATTATAAAATCCGTCCCAAATTCTGTCCGAAAATATTTACAGACGGATTTCGGACGGAATATGGACAACGTGCAAATCCGGATTTTGGTTATTGTTCGGACAGATTTATTTTTGTTTTCCAACGGATTTGGGACGGATGTTGTGATTTTATTGGTTATTATTCAGACGAATTTCAGACAGATTTATTTTTGTTTTCCAACGGATTTGAGACGGATGTTGTGATTTTCTTGGTTATTGTTCGGACGAATTTCGGACAGACCATTTAGTGAAGCGTTCAAGGCAGAAGCTGTCACGGCCAGGCCGTGATGCCCATCACGGTCGTGACATGTCAACTGAGCCAGACCCCTTCTAGGCAGAATCATCACGGCCGTCGTGATACCCATCACGCCAGGCCGTGATACCCATCACGGCCGTGACGGACCATTTAGTGAAGTGTTCAAGGCGTAGTCGCCACGGCCAGGCCGTGATGCCCATCACGGTCGTGGACATGTCAATCGAGCCAAACCCCTTCTAGGCAGAATCGGTCACGGCCACGCCGTGATACCCATCACGGCCGTGATGTACCATTTAGTGAAGCAACATTCAAGGCGGATAGGCTATCACCCTCACGCCGGCCGTGATGCCCATCACGGCCGTGACAAATCACTTCACTTACATTACAATTTCACTATCTATGCGAATTATATGGTGCCGATCACTAACATTTGCAGTTTCACATTCAATCACAAAATCATGAATTTGACTATTGTTACAAAATACAACCTTGGTACCATACAACTTCTAAAAATCAAATACCAATTGCTGCATGCAATCCAAAAGTCATGACTTAAAAACTATCAGAAGATCAAGCCACTGTGAACTGTGAAGGTCATGTAATGAACCAAACAAAAAAAAATAAATAAAGTTGTTGTGACCCACTTGAGTACTGCCTTGTCATGTTCTCTCGATTTGAAAGTTCAGCAGCTGCTCTTGCAGCCATGCTTGCAAGTTCTACAGATTCTGCAGCAGCCTCTGCAGCAGAGGCAGCATCTTTGAATTCCATGTTCCTATTCTGCTTACCCATAGGAAAGGCACTCCTATTTTCAGAACTCGAATCTCTAAAATCCATTTCTTGTCTTCCAGTTCCTGTAAGAAAGAATCCCAAATATTCAGGCAATAGAAAGAACAAAAGCCCCAAATTCATTTGCAATTACTGTCTTCAAAAATTTACCTGAAGGTCTAGTTTCTGGATTAGACACCCCTGAAAATATATCTGAAAAGAAATGAGCTTTAACATGATCCTATCCAACTTCAAGAAGCTAGAGAAACTTGCCAAGCGATTTACACCACAGTCAGGACTTAATTCAACAGCTGCTGAGACAAATTCTTTTCCATACTTAGCTGTAATATGCTTCCGCACATCCATGAGCTCAGGTATGTCTAAACATCTTGGAGAAGCAAATAGTACACTTGAAATTGCTTCCTTCAAATCGATGGGGCAGTTTCTAAAACAGGGGGGCAAGAAAGAAAAGATAACATGGTCAATTCAATGAGAATGCACAATCATAATGAACAAAGTTGTATACTGCAAATCAATAGTTCCAGAAAGAAAAACCCTCATGCAGAAATCGCTTCAGACATAGTGACACACAAGTAAAGTCAAAGCATGTGATAAAATATAGAGACAAGCATGTGCATCCAACATATTTACATAAATGACATACATAGAATACCAATTTAGACATGATGTCAACAATAAAACAGATACAATTCTGCAAGTCAGTACCTAAAATCATTAGGAATGCAAGGTGCCACTAGTGACAAGTTATTTTGGCCCAAGGGTCTTAATATTACACTGGGATGCCATATCCCCTTGTTTAGTTACTTTCACTTGCTACATCTCTAGTCAAGCCCTAGTGTGACAAGAACCGCCTTAGTTATACAGTAATCTTTTACTCTTTATAGTGTAAATAGAATTAGAGTCTCCTAAAGTGATAACACATTTCCTTGATACAGCCTAACAAAATCATGACAGAGGAAAATTCAGTGATATTGCCCAAATTGCAAAATAACTGAATAAATATAAACTTCTAGGCAGATCAATCTAAAAAGTGAAAAAATAAAAGATGACACTCCCTCTAAAATAGACAAGAATACATTTGTAAACACATTTTGAAACAATAAAGACATGTTTACCGGGGTAAACTTCACAGTGTAGATAAGATAGAATGTACTAAAAATCATTTCAGCAAGTTTCAAATGCTTTTGTGACTCCATCATTGATAAGCGTGCTGCATTGAGTTTACAGTATATCTCAACAAGTTCATATGCTGCAATCGTCTTCTCTTCCCTGACAACATGTTCAACCTGAATACAAAAAAATAATAAAATTCAAAGAAAAAGAAAAGATCCAAAGGTTAAGTAGCCTTAAACTATCATTCATCATTTCTTTTTTATTAGCAGTTTCCCCCCAGTGAACAGTTTTATGGATGGATTACTTCAAACAGTTGTAAGTATCAAATATCATCAACAAAAAGGACAACAATTCAAATATCATTTTAACTAAAGAATGATAAAATTGGTTTAGGGAAACACCAATTCACAACCCCAATTGCATAAAAACAAGTTTTAATTTCAAATCACAGTATGAAATCAAAGAGCTAGGGTTAGGGTTTGCAAACTGATTTGAGAATTTTTGAAACTAGAAGAAATTAGGGGTAAACACTTACCCAAGGAAGAAGAGGAAGATGGCATGGTGGCTGACGGAGTCGACCGGCGTGGCGGCGGTGATGGAGGCGCGACGGGGCAGCGACGAAGCTCCGTTACAGTGGCTCTAGCACGGCTCCACGAGTTCTACAGTGCGATCGTCCTCTCCCATGTCAGGCGCAGTTGAACGGTGATTTAGCATCTTCGTGTTCGTGTGTGGCGTGACGGCTGGTCATGGTGGAGGGGCTGGTCCAGTTTTGGAGCAAGAGGGGAGATGGAAGTTGAAGGGAGGAAGAAGAAGAAGAGAGAAGGAAGGAGAAAGAAGAAGAAAAGAAAGAAAGAAAGAAAACAGAGGGGGGTTACGGGTTACGGGTTACATAGAGGGAGAGGAGAGAGAATTTCTTATTTTTGTATTAGTGGGTATAAAATGAGTGATAAATATTAAGCCTAAAATAAACATGTTTTTACTTTTTGGAATCTAAAAATAAAGATTGATAAATATATGTTTTCGAAATTCAAATTAGAGTAAAGATAAATAGTTGAACTGATCAACTAAGAAAATACTCACCCAAAATTTAATCTCCGATTAATGTCAAACCAGTTTATTTTCAAATCTAAAATTAAATAGAATGAAAATATGGAAATGATTTTCTCTTAATCATATTATTTAACATATTTTTCTCAGATCGGTAATAATAGTGACAATAACGTAAATTATTGTCTAGTAAGCGTGCATTCATTGAAATAAGTCAGTGCTAACGCACCCAATAAAATAATTTGAAGAGAGTAATTTAATTACTCAAACTAAATCGCTTTAATAGGGACTGATTTCATTTTATTAGTTTAAATATGTTTTTTATTTTTTTTATAAATCTTGTTTACTTTTAAATTTATCAAGATCAACTATTTTAATCATATTTCTGTGTGAAATCCTTCCGAAATTTTCGGACGGATTTCAGACGGATGTACGATAAATCAAGGAAAATATAAAAAGTAACACAATCCGTGTGAAATCCGTCCGAAATTTTCGGACGGGAAAATATAAAAAGCAACACAATCCGTGTGAAATCCGTTCGAAATTTTCGGACGGATTTTAGACCGATGTAAGATAAATCAAGGAAAATATAAAAAGTAACACAATCCGTGTGAAATCCGTCCGAAATTTTCGGACGGATTTCAGACGGATGTAAGATAAATCAAGGAAAATATAAAAAGCACCACAATCCGTGTGAAATCATCCAAATTTTGACCGATTTGATTTGACGGATGTAAGATAAATCAAGGAAAATATAAAAAGTAACAAATCCGTGTGAAATTCGTCCGAAATTTCCGGAAAATTTCAGACGGAAACATTTCCGTCCGAAAATTCCGTCTGAAAATTCAAGTTTTCTAGTAGTGTCTGTGGACGTTACCGGCGGAATTTTCCGTCGGAAAATGTAACTAACACGATTCTGACGAAAAATATCCGCCTTTAAACAAGGTTTTTTTATTTTTTTATTTTGCTTTATATTAATAATTAATTATTAATTATTTTATTAAAATTTATATATTCAATATTAAATATTATATTATATTTATTAATTATTATTGTATTTTATTTTAATTAACTATATTTTATTTATTAATTATTATTATAATTTATTTATTAATTTATATTTTATAATAATTAATTATAATTTAGTTATTATATTTTATTTTAATTAAGTATTATTATATTATCAATTATAAAACAAAATTGAAATTAAAAATAAAATTTAAAAAGCAATTAAATTAAAATTAATTTAAAATAAAAGCAAACTCAACATATAATCCATAAATAAAATATCCGTCTATCTACAAATCTCTACTACACCTATAATTATCCTAATACTCATCACCATAATATCCGCCATCGTCGTCTCCGTTTGGGAAGTCTGCCAGCGTCACATGACCATCAAGTCAGGCTCAAGAGACGACCGTCATCATGCGGCTGCGGTGGTGGATCAAGAGAGTAGTAGTGAAGGGCTTGGGCTAGGGCCGGTGGCATGGAGGACCCCCGCAGCGCGTTGCGCCTGTCTGGTGGGACGAAATCGAACACAGTGGTCATGATCGTAGAGAATGCCTCCATCTGCTGCATGATGCTCTCGTTCGTCTCCCTTTCCTGCTCTACCTCCTGCCTCATCCGACGCACCTACTCCGTGTCCTTTGAGCCGGAGGATGTAAGCTCCCTAATGGACATGCTCGGCGTTGACCCCCGACGAATCGACCTGGCTAGGGTTGCGTCACACCGTAAACCGTCCCTTGTTCTTCCCGGGCCCCGCCACATCCATCCAGGCTTGGGTCTCGTAGTCGCTCAACCTCGGTGGGGTCCAACAGAGAAGGATCCGAGGCACTGAGTAGGAGGCAGCCTCGGATGCTACTCCGACTAAACTTGGCGTTGTACTCCGCCTGCGATCAATACATTACAATCAATATTTATTAAACTATATATATATATATATATATATATATATAATAATTACCAATAGTTTAAATATAAAAAAACATTTTAGCTCACCACTGTCTGCCTCGACCTCTCATCAACAAACTCGTTGGTGTCCGAGCGAATATGTGTCTGCTCAAAGACCGTAGGGACATCAACGGATCGAGCTAGCTCTCCTGCCTACAACCAACACACCAATAAAATCAATTAGTTATAAAACAAATCTTTAATAAAAATATATAGTTTATAAATAATGTTATTTATATATGCATACCATGTAAACGACATGCTGCATGTGGCTAATAGAACCACCAGTGTGCATGCTCCCACCCTTCTCGGAAGCCCGATTTCTCTTCGCCTGTTCACACTAGCTAGTAAGCTGGAGTGTCTCAGTATGCACACAGTTAGGCCCAGATGTTGGGCCCGATGTAATCCGGAAGTATCCGGCTCTCCCTACGCTCCCGGAGCATGTCCCTCAGTCGAGCAGCTGCTCGGTCGTTAAAGATAGCACGTATCTCTGAGGTATGCTCCGGTAACCAGCGCGCAAGCTCCTGTTAACAAAGAAAATAATAATAATGACATTATACAAAAGAATATATAAAATAAATGGAAAATTGCATGAACTGATAAACAAGAACTTACCCCGAATCGTCTGAAGATACGATCCCGATCCTCCCCGGGGATCACCCCCCATGATGGCCAGAAGCGACGATACTGCGCCTTGATGGCAAAGGTAACGTGCTCCGGTCCCACTTTCGATGGGTTGAAGCTGAAAAATTCATAATTTTATTAAATCAACAATATGACAACCAACAAATATGTTTATTAAATAGTAATTATTTTTAAACAACATTAAATTAAATTAAACTTCGATCCATAAACCAGACGGATCCATGGTCGATCCTCATGTGCGAGAACCCTGGCCCACTCAGGCAAGTCCTTAGCCGCGGCCAACTTCTATACAGATGATGATGATGGTATGGTCGTGTCGTGACCGTATGCGACCCCGGATGATGAGGATGGAATGGTCGTGTCCGGCTGTGGTATCATCCCAGGAGTCGGCATAAATGATAATCCTGCTGGGTGTGTGGTCGGCGCAGTCGATGATGATGGTGGTGTTGGGTATGGGTGTGGTGTGGGTCTAGTAGGGGGTGGCGAGTAGCCAGCTAGTGCGCGTCGTGGCGCAAAGCAAGTGGAGGCTTGGACCTGGGTAGAGGGTGGGGTAGTGTGGGTCGGGGATAGTGTAGTATGGGTAGGCGATGATGTAGTATGGATCAGTGAGGGTATAGAATGGGTGGGGGATGGTGTAGAATGGGTGGGGGAGGCTCCTGTAGGTGGCGATAGGGTGGGTGCGGTGGGTGCGAAGGGACCTCCAGGAATGCGAGCAAGTACCTAGGACTTCACGGTGTATCGTCCCGGCTTAGCCTTCCCCTTATCACCGCTAGGCGGTGAGGGGCAGGGCGGCTATCCTCCTGATGCTGACATATCTATTTTTATAGCACAATTACAAATCAGTGTAAAAACAATAAGTAATCGACATTTAACAGTCTAATCTAAGTAACTATTTTTATAGAACAATAGTTGTCAAGTCTTACATTATATTTCATAAGCAAATATTTAAAATACAATAAAAATAACATAATAGTAAACTTCCTATTCAAACTCGGTATCGTCATCTGATTGCAAGTCCAACTCTTCTTCTTCTTCTTCTTGCATTGAGTCATCACTTTGGATTTCTTCCTCTGATGATGCATGCATGGATGCCTGATTACCAATGACCACTTCTTCCCATTCATTTGCAGATCCCAACATGCCAGTAATACGCTCGACCTCAATTATTCATTGACACGTGACGATTCATCCGCCTGGAATGACGTCTCATCCTCTGCATCATCGATTTCTATGTGACCCCTAGGCTTGGTAGTGACTGCAACACACCAACCTCGTTTGTCTATTCTCATTGCTGGATAAGGGACATAATAAACTTGTTTTACATTCTGAGCAATTATAAATGGATCAAACTGTTGATATCTTCTATCCATGCGAATGTCCACAGTTCCATACTTGGGATCCACTCTTGTGCCTGTCCTCGATGGATCAAACTAGTTACAAAAAAATAAGACTAATTTTTTAGGATAAGTAGTAGTATTGTATTGTAACTCGTATATGTGTTTTATGACTCCATAAAAATCAGCGGTACCTTCACCATGTACGACAACCCCGTCATTAATTTTCTTTTTGACCATGTTCCATTCATCTTTGTGGAATTTGTACCCATTAACAAAGTATGTATGCCATGATGTCACACGGCTATAGGGGCTCATACGCTAAATCTCTCAAGTGTTGATTAGTCAAGCTTAACGGTTGTTGATACACCTACGAAAAGGTAAGTCATATTAAATAATTACTTTTTTCAAGAGGCAAAATTAATCTTAATATAGTGTTTGCATCGTCATATTACACTTACTTGTTGCTTGAACCATTCAGGAAAATCTGTATGTGTACGAGCAGAACCATCTTGTTCACTTAATTGATTAATTTGAAGGAACACATTGACAAATAAAATGTGTACTATGTGTTAAAGGAGAAATTATAATAACATGTGATACATTATTTCAAAAATAGGTCGTTAAGACTTACTCATGGTATGGTTTCACCTCTGTGCAATTTATCAAGACATGTACATAGGGCGATGCATACTCCTCATCAGTTAACCAGTAAGTATGCTCCTTGCCAGCATGACAACCAGGAAGGTTAAATACGGATAGCATATAAGGATACCTTGCATTATCAGTATCTACCTCGTTCCTAACATGTCTTGGTGCCAACATAAAGTTGTTGAAATAGTGGGAACATAAATAGGTTGTCTCTCGGTGTAAGTAAGACGCGTAGATTGATCATTCCACTCTAGCCTTGTTTTTAACTGATCGTTTAGAGTCGCCCATGAATCTAAGTAATAAAAAACATCGTTGACAAGGCATTATTCAATGGTGCTAATTATTTAAATGTCAAAATATAATAAAATTACCTTTCAAATGGATACATCCATCTATATTGTATTGGTCCACCAAGCATCGCTTCATATGCAAGATGGACAAGGAGATGTTCCATTGAGTCAAAAAATTCTGGGGGGAAAACCCTCTCCATCTTGCACAGAATTATTGGAATGTTTTCTTCCATCTTCATCAGACCATCCGCTCTTAAAGTTGCAGAGCATATATCTTTAAAGAAATGACTGATTTCTGTAAGCGGGTTCGAAACATGCTGGGGCAGCGAGCCGAAAGCCAGGAAGCAAACACTCCATGAATACATGACAATCATGACTTTTCATCCCATGAAGCCTCCCCGTTCTTACATCAGCACAACATGCCAAATTAGAGGAATAACCATCAGGGGTCCTAAGGTCTTTTAACCACCGACAAATTGACTTCGCTTCATCGGCGGTTAGAGTGTAACAAGCTTTTGGTTTGACCATTTTTCCATTAGGCTGCGGCTTCAGCTCCAAATCCTTTCGTCTACGGTACATAGCTATGTCCATCCTTGCCTTCTCATTGTCCTTCGTCTTGCCAGACACATTCATAACCGTGTTTAAAATATTGTCAAAGAAATTCTTCTCAATATGCATCACATCAAGGCTATGTCTTAACACATTATCCTTCCAAAACGGTAGTTCCCAAAAAATACTTTGTTTTGTCCAGTTATGCCATTCTCCATATCCGGGTAATTTTGACACACCAGCTTCAGTGACTTTAGGAAGATCTCTAACCCGACCCCATATTTGTTCAGGAGTCAACAAAGGCGATAGACCTTCCTCTTCTGTCTGATTCTTTTTGAATGCTCAGACGTTTCTTCAGAAGGGATGGTCGGGATCTAAGAACCGACGATGAGAATCAAACCAGGAACTTTTGCCACCATATTTAAGGGTAAATGCCTTTCCATGTTCCATGCAATACGGGCACTCCAATTTACCGTGGGTCCCCCAACCAGAGAGCATGCCATATGCAGGAAAATCATTGATAGTCCACATCAGTGATCCCCTCATCATAAAGTTTCGCTTCTTTGAAACGTCATAAGTCAACACACCAACCCACAACTTATTTAAATCATCGATCAAAGGCTGCAAATATACATCTATCCCAGCCTTCGGATTAGATGGTCCCGGTATGGAACAAGTCAAAAACATATATGGTTTTGACATGCACATCTCGGGAGGAAGATTGTACGGTGTAACAATCACTGGTCAACATGAATATGGCGAGGCTGACGCCTGAATGTACGGGTTAAGACCATCTGAACACAGCCCAAGTCTCACATTCCGAGGATCTGCTGCAAAATCAGGACGAACCCGATCGAAGTGCTTCCAAGCTTCACCATCAGAAGGGAGGTGTATGACGCCCGAAATTCTTCTATTTTCATTATGCCACCTCATTTGTCCCGCAGTTTGCATTTATGCAAACAGTCTCTGCAACCTTGGAATTATTGGCAGATAGAACATGGCCTTCGCAGGAACTGGTTTCCTCTTACTATGGTCACTACTTTGACCGCGGTACCTGTAACATCCTAAAATTCTAATATAAATAATTTGAAAAAAAAAAGGGGATTAAGTTATAAAAAAAATAACAATAATGATATAATAAAAATACAATATAATTAAGAGGTTTAGTGAATGGGATATGTTAGTATAAAACTTATTAGAATTGGTAAATAATTACAAAAGAAATATTAAATTAAAACAAATATAAAAAAGCGAAAAAAGAAAAAGAGAATTAATATATATATATATATATATATATATATATATATATATTGTACTAAGCGTGTCACCTATATATAAAAAAAATGACAAACCTATATGGCCACAGGAGTATATAAAGGTTAGTAACCAAAAAGAAAAGGAACGTGGATCAGGAGCACCGCAGGGGGGGTTTAGCATTTTCGTCAGTTCCGTTCTTCCTTGCCAGTGCAACCGTAACAACAAATGTAACATCCTAAAATTCAAACATAATTAATTTGAAATAAATAAATAAATAATAAGAATTATAATATTAAGTTATTAAAAAGTATAGTGCAAATAAAATATAAATAAGAGATTTAGTGTAAAGGGGTGATAGTATAAGGATTTAATGAAATTTATTAACTATTATAAAGAATGTAAAATTAAATATATATATATATATATATATATATATGTAAATAAATATATATGACAAAAAAAAAAGAGAGAGAGAAGGATGCTTGGGCGTTAAAAGCCCAAGTTGCCCGTGCCATCTAAAAAGAAAATTCTATACGTAAGTTACAGTGCTCAATGCACTATATATACATACCTAATGAAAAGAAAAAAAAGAAGGTAACGCGTCAGGGCTGCAAGAAATTCTTCGATGCTGCGCCGCCGCACAATGAGGCAGGGAGAGTGCATTCTTTCGTTTCGCAGTTCAGCCATAATAGTATACAGATCCAAGAACGCCACCAAATGGGAGGGGAATTTTTAGGGAAGCACAAATCCTTATCATACGTAATTTCTAGAACATTCTGGAGGTCTTCGAGAGGTGAGTAACGGTACCTTTAATAACCCTTTCCATGGTACATGTGTTTGTTGTGTTGAGCGATTTACCTAGGATTTTGAGAGATTTTAATTGAGTGATGCATGTTATTAATAAACAGAATCTTTTAGGGGTTTTGAATTAAAATAAAAAAAAACAGATTATTAGATTGGGTATTTGTTCTTGTTACTCATGGCATGAAAAACATGATTGATATTTGAATTAGTTGAATGACGTGCTTATTGGTGTATGCTAGCTGTGTGAGTTTATTTGACATGCATGATAAGATCAAATATTTAATTTTTGGTAAATGAATTCTTACACGCATGAGACATGAAATTGTGCCTTATGATGAATTGTATGATGTTTGCCGCAATACCACCTATGACAGGGGTATCGAAAAGTAATACCACCGTAATGGGGTATCGAAAGTAACATCTCCATATAATTGGGATGTCGAAAATAAGTAATACTACCTAAAAAGGAGTATCGAAAGTAACACCGCCACAAGTTGGGGTGTCGAAAAAGGAGAAATACCACCATGTGCACATGGGAATGGAAATGTCCCCGACAGGAGGGTGACATCGAAACACTCCTCGTGAGTATGGGTGGGCAATGGGACGCCATTGTCGTGTGATGTGTGAATATATGGCATGCCGGCAAGAGGCCAATTTAATTAGGAGGTCTTCGGACCGCTTGGATTGAACTTGAATTTATCTGGTATATGGAATGTGATGTATTGAGATGAGATCATAATTAATGTTAAAAGTATTTTCTTTATATATATTATTTTGAAAAATTAGCGGGTACCATGGACAGTTTTTCCTTATCATCACCGACCGAGAACAATGCTATTTTTCGAAAATGTTTTTATAAAACTGTATTGTTGATCACTGGGATTTTATATCTCATTATTAAGCATTGTTTTCAGAGCACGAGGAGGACGCCATTGGGGCTGAAGAGGCGTGAAGACTTAGTGGACACCATTAGACAATCTTTCTAGTTTAGTTAGTCTGTTCTTAAATAAGGAGCCGTATGTGGCTAGACGCAATTATTTATCGTTGGGATTGTAGTTAGACGCCCGGTTTTGAGGCTTTTGATCTTTATTTATTTATTTATGTCTATATTCATTACATGGATAATTTAATACTATATTATTTAATATGAGGCATTTTCAGACTTTAGTGTTTTTTTCTAATTTTTCTTTATGAGATATATGTTTTAATTAAATGTTTTAAAGGATATTTTATTGATTTTATCTTGGGATCACTAATGTAACGAAGGGCGTTACATTTATGGTATCAGAGCAGTTCGATTCTAAATCGGACTGTGGTAATGGGGCTTTTTCTAAAATAAAACTTGGGCGCATAGGATGCTTGTTAGAGTTATAGATGCTGCATGCTATTCTTTGGGATATTGGACCTGATCAACCCAGTATTTCATTGGTAGTGTGCAGATTTATGGCGACTAATAGGCGAGGGACGAATGTTGCACTTGCAGCAGCTTTGGATTAAATGGCCAAGGTTATGCAAGGGCAGACAGAGACTCGCCGTCAACTGAAAGGGAATGGAGGCCAGTCACTAATGAAGTGGTGGCAACCTAGGACCCTTAATACGTGGGACTTTTCGAATTCAAGAAGAACAATTCGCCATCATTCTGAGGCAGCTTAGATCCGAAGGAGGCTGAATTTCTTCCACTCGTTAAGAAAAAATAAATAAATTATTATATTGTTTGATTCAGGAGCAACGCATTCCTTGATACATCCTTTATGTGGGAAAATTTGGAGATACCAATCTTTCATTTGTCCTTTGATTCATAAGTTTCTACTCCTATAGGGATATTCTTGTTCTTCCATTGGCTGCTTAAATGGTTTCCTTGTGCGTCAAGACACTCCTTATGACATCAACCTTATTGTTATCTATGTATTGTATGTTATTCTTGGTATTGACTTATTGGCATCTAGACTCATTGCCATAAGCATTCTGACAAAAATATCCTTATGTCTTCACATCCAATGTCTAATGATTTTCCCCTGACTCCAGTTCTATTGTTTCCGTTGTTGCTTGTCATGAGTGCTTAGTTGAGGGAGCTCAAGGATATATACTCTTATGCTCGCTAAGATAGAGGCCGATGATGATGTGACTATACCTGTGGTGTGTGAATTCCAGGATGTTTTCCCTAAGGATGTCTCTAGCTTGCCTCCGAATAGGGAAGTTGAGTTTAACATAGATCTAGTGCCAGGGAGTGGACCAGTATCGGTAGCGCCTTATAGAATGGCACCTTTAGAGTTGAGCGAGCTTAAGAAACAGTTAGAGGAGATGCTAGGGAAGGGGTTTATTAGGTCTAGTGTGTCACCCCGGGAGCACCTCGTCCTCCCGGTGAAAAAGAAGGATGGGAGCATGAGGCTATGTGTTGACTATAGGCAGTTGAACAAAGTGACCATCAATAATAAATACCCTTTGCCTAGGATAGATGACCTCTTAGACCAGCTGAGGGGAGCGTCGGTGTTTTCCAAAATAGATCTAAGGTCGGGATACCATCAAATTAGAGTTAAGAATGAGGACATTCCTAAGACAGCCTTTAGGACAAGGTATGGGCACTATGAGTATGTAGTGATGCCCTTTGGTGTGACCAATGCCCCAGCTGTTTTCATGGACTACATGAACCAGATCTTTAGGTCATTCTTGGACAGCTTTCTGGTGGTGTTCATAGATGATATTTTGATACACTCTAGGACACCAGAGGATCATGAGGAGCATTTGAGGTTAGTGTTGCAGATTCTGAGGGAAGAACAACTGTATGCAAAGCCAGAAAAGTGTGAATTTTGGCTTGACGAGGTGAAGTTTTTAGGACATACCATATCTAGGAGTGGTGTAGCGGTTGACTCTAGTATGGTTGATGCAGTGCTTGGATGAGAGCAACATAGGTCAGCGACGGAAGTGAGGAGTTTCCTGGGACTGGCAGGTTACTATAGGAAGTCCATAGAAGGGTTCTCTAGACTAGCTTTACCTCTCACCAAGTTGACTAGGAAAGGAAAATCTTTTGAGTGGGATAAGGAATGCGAAGGGAATTTTGAGGAGCTTAAGAGAAGATTGGTGTCATCACCAGTCTTAACCATTCTAGATCCTTCAGTGAGTTTTGTGGTATATTGTGATGCTTCTAAGAATGGGTTAGGTTGTATGTTGATGCAGGAAGGTAGGGTAGTGACTTATGCATCTAGGCAGCTTAGGACGCATGAGGTGAATTACCCTACTCATGACCTTGAGTTAGCAGTAGTAGTCTTTGCTCTTAAGATTTGGAGGCACTATTTGTATGGTGCAAAGTTTGAGGTTTTTAGTGATCATAAGGACCTTAAGTATTTGTTTGACCAGAAAGAATTGAATATGAGGCAAAGGAGGTGGATGGAATTCCTTAAGGACTATGATTTCGAGTTGAAGTACCATCCAGGGAAGGCCAATGTGGTAGCTGATGCACTCAGTAGGAAAACCTTGCATGTGTCAAGTTTAATGGTCCAAGGGATGAATATGTAAGAGGAGTTCAGAGACATGAATCTAGATGTATCTCTTAGTACTCTAAGCTTGAAATTGAATAGACTGGAAATTTGCAGTGACCTTAGAGAAATGATTAGGCGAGAACAGCTTTTAGACCAGGAGTTACAGTCTCTTTTAGATCAAGAGAATTATGTGTTGTCTACCGATGGTCTAGTGTTGTTTAAGAATAAAATCGTTGTTCCTAAGGAGGGGAGCCTTAGAGAGAATGTTTTAGAGGAAGCGCATAAGGGGAAGTTCACCATACATCCAGGGATAACTAAGATGTACCAAGACCTTAAGAGGATGTATTGGTGGCCAGGAATGAAGAAGGATGTGGCTAGCTTCATAGCTAGGTGTTTAGTGTGCCGGAAGGTTAAGATAGAACATCAGAAGCCTTCGGGGTTGTTGCAGTCCTTGCAGATTCCAGAATGGAAGTGGGAGAGAATTTCTATGGACTTTGTGATGGGGTTACCTAAGACACGTTTGGGCTTAGACGCCATTTGGGTGATAGTGGATAGGTTGACCAAGTCTGCCCACTTTTTGCCAATTGAGGCAACCTATAGCTTAGACAAGTTGGCATACCTCTATATCAAGGAAATAGTCAAGCTTCATGGGATACCCACATCTATAGCGTCGGATAGAGACTCGAGGTTTACCTCTAGATTTTCGAGAGTTTTTCAGCAAGCCTTGGGACTAAGTTGAACCTTAGCAAGGCCTATCATCCCCAAACGGATGGTCAGTCAGAGCGGACCATTCAGACCCTTAAGGACATGCTTAGGGCGTGTGTCCTGGATGAAGGAGGGAGTTGGGATAGATTCCTACCTCTCATTGAGTTTGCGTATAACAATAGTTATCACGCTAGTATAGGCATGGCACTCCATGAGGCCCTATATGGGAGGAAGTGTAGGTCCCCTTTATGTCGGTATGAGGTAGGTGAGAGGACCTTGATAGGACCTGAATTGGTCCAGGAAACCTACGAGAGAATTAGAATGATTAGGGAGAGGATGCGCACGGCGCAAAGTAGACAAAAAAGCTATGCCGACAAAAGGAGAAAGCCTCTAGAATTCCAGGAAAGTGAACATGTATTCTTGAGAGTCACTCCTAAGACGGGAGTAGGGAGGTCGATGAAAGTCCGCAAGCTAAATCCTCGTTTCATGGGACCTTTCCAAATCCTTAAAAGAGTCGGACCTGTTGCTTATCAATTGGCCCTTCCGCCACAGTTGGCAAACCTTCACAATGTTTTCCATGTGTTGCAGCTCAGAAAGTATGTGCCTGATGAATCTCATGTGATAGCTCCCCGAGTCCAGACAATTGAAGGATGATTTGATCTATAAGCCAAAGCTTAGTCAAATCATGGACAAGAGCACTAAGACTCTGAGGAACAAGACGATTCCATTGGTGAAAGTATTATGGGAATGATTGACTCCTGAAGAAGCCACTGGGAGATGGAGGAGGACATCGTTCGTTAGTACCTAGATTTTATTACCTAAGGTGACCTTTAAGTTTGAATATACCATATGTTAAAATAAGTGCGTGAGTATGAAGCGAATTTCGGGGGACAAAATTCTTTAAGGAGGGGAGACAATGTAACATCCTAAAATTCTAACATAATTAATTTGAAATAAATAAATAAATAATAATAATTATAATATTAAGTTATTAAAAAGTATAGTGCAAATAAAATATAAATAAGAGATTTAGTGTAAAGGGGTGATAGTATAAGGATTTAAATTTATTAACTATTATAAAGAATGTAAAATTATATATATATATATATATATATATATGTAAATAAATATATATGACAAAAAGAGAGAGAGAGAAGGATGCTTGGGCGTTAAAAGCCCAAGTTGCCCATGCCATCTAAAAAGAAAATTCTATACGTAAGTTACAGTGCTCAATGCACTATATATACATACCTAATGAAAAGAAAAAAAAGAAGGTAACGCGTCAGGGCTGCAAGAAATTCTTCGATGCTGCGCCGCCGCACAATGAGGCAGGGAGAGTGCATTCTTTCGTTTCGCAGTTCAGCCATAATAGTATACAGATCCAAGAACGCCAGCAAATGGGAGGGGAATTTTTAGGGAAGCACAAATCCCTATCATACGTAATTTCTAGAACATTCTGGAGGTCTTCGAGAGGTGAGTAACGGTACCTTTAATAACCCTTTCCATGGTACATGTGTTTGTTGTGTTGAGCGATTTACCTAGGAATTTGAGAGATTTTAATTGAGTGATGCATGTTATTAATAAACTGAATTTTTTAGGGGCTTTGAATTAAAATAAAAAAAAAACAGATTATTAGATTGGGTATTTGTTCTTGTTACTGATGGCATGAAATACATGATTGATATTTGAATTAGTTGAATGACGTGCTTATTGGTGTATGCTAGCTGTGTGAGTTTATTTGACATGCATGATAAGATCAAATATTTAATTTTTGGTAAATGAATTCTTACACGCATGAGACATGAAATTGTGTCTTATGATGAATTGTATGATGTTTGCCGCAATACCACCTATGACAGGGGTATCGAAAAGTAAAACCACCGTAATGGGGTATCGAAAGTAACATCTCCATATAATTGGGATGTCGAAAATAAGTAATACTACCTAAAAAGGAGTATCGAAAGTAACACCGCCACAAGTTGGGGTGTCGAAAAAGGAGAAATACCACCATGTGCACATGGGAATGGAAATGTCCCCGACAGGAGGGTGACATCGAAACACTCCTCGTGAGTAGGGGTGGGCAATGGGACGCCATTGTCGTGTGATGTGTGAATATATGGCATGCCGGCAAGAGGCCAATTTAATTAGGAGGTCTTCGGACCGCTTGGATTGAACTTGAATTTATCTGGTATATGGAATGTGATGTATTGAGATGAGATCATAATTAATGTTAAAAGTATTTTCTTTATATATATTATTTTGAAAAATTAGCGGGTACCATGGACAGTTTTTCCGGTTACCGCACCGGCTGAGAACAATGCTATTTTTCGAAAATGTTTTTATAAAACTGTATTGTTGATCACTGGGATTTTATATCTCATTATTAAGCATTGTTTTCAGAGCACGAGGAGGACGTCATTGGGGCTGAAGAGGCGTGAAGACTTAGTGGACACCATTAGACAATCTTTCTAGTTTGGTTAGTCTGTTCTTAAATAAGGAGCCGTATGTGGCTAGACGCAATTATTTATCGTTGGGATTGTAGTTAGACGCCCGGTTTTGAGGCTTTTGATCTTTATTTATTTATTTATGTCTATATTCATTACATGGATAATTTAATACTATATTATTTAATATGAGGCATTTTCAGACTTTAGTGTTTTTTTCTAATTTTTCTTTATGAGATATATGTTTTAATTAAATGTTTTAAAGGATATTTTATTGATTTTATCTTGGGATCACTAATGTAACGAAGGGCGTTACAACAAAGATCCAAGAACGCCACCAAACGGAAGAAGAATTTTTAGGGAAGCGCAAATCCTTATCATACATAATTTTTAGAGCACATTGGAGGTCTTCAAGAGGTGAGTAACAATACTTTTTACGAACCCTTTCCATGGTATATATGATTGTTTGTGTTGACAATGATTTACCATATGAAATTGGGAGTTTTAATTGATTTAATGCATATTGCCAGTAACCTAATTTCTAAAATTGGGGGTTTTTGTTAAAAGGGGGATAAGTTGATTAATTGATGTTGTAAGATGCTTATTCATGTGTGATATATTATGATATTCGTGATTTCTTGTTGTTGGGGGAAATTTATTTGTTTAATTCGTGGAAAATAGTTTGTTACATGCATGAGACATGACATATTTGAGTTATAGTATGTTGGATGATGTTTGCCGTAATACCACCTATGATAGGGGTATCGAAAAGTAATACCACCGTAGTGGAGTATCGAAAGTAACATCCCCATATAATTGGGATGTCGAAAATGAGTAATACTACCTAAAAAGGAGTATCGAAAGTAACACCGCCACAGGTTGGGGTGTCGAAAAAGGAGAAATACCACCATGTGCACATGGGAGGTATCGAAATGGAAATGTCCCCGACAGGAGGGTGACATCGAAACATTCCTCGTGAGTAGGGGTGGGCAATGGGACGCCATTGTTGTGTGATGTGTGAATTTATGGCATGCCGGAAAGAGACCAATTTAATTAGGAGGTCTTCGGGCCGCTTGGATTAATCTAGAATTTATTAGGTATATGGAATGTGATGTATTGAGATGAGCTATTGTTATGTTATATGTTATTGAGTTGATGAGATTATTGTTGATATTAAAAGTATTTTCTTTTATATATATTATTTTGGAAAATTAGCGGGTGCCATGGATAGTTTTTTCAGTTACCGCGCCGGCTGAGAACAGTGCCATTTTCAAAAATATTTTATAAAACTGTATTGTTGATCACTGGGATTTTATATCTCATTATAAGTATTGTTTTCAGAGACCGAGGACACCGCCGTTGAGGACCCAGAGACCTGAGGAGACATCTTCTCATCACTTAGTTGGTTAGTAATGCAACATGGTTGAGGGTGCTGACGACGTTCTTTTTTTTTGTTTACGTATTGTTTTTCTCGGATTGTAATTAGACGCCCGGTTTTGAGGCTTGTGGTTTTTCATTTATATTTATATCCATTACATAGATATTTTATTACTATATCATTTAATATGAGGTATTTTCAGACTTTAAATATTTCTTTTAATTTTTCCTTATGAGATATATGTGTTAATTAAATGTTTTAAAGGATTTTGATTGATTTTATCTTGGGATTACTAATGTAACAAAGGGCGTTACAGTACCTGGGTGTCTGACAAAATTTACATTCTTCCAACGCACTGTCATTTGTGCCAGACTGACTACCATAATATAGCATGCACCCATTTGGACAACAATCAATCCTCTTAGTCCCCCAAGCCTAGTTTCGACACCAACCGCTTCGCATCATAATAACTTTTTGCCAACAACTCTTTGAAGGGTGTCACATCTTGAAGCATTTTACAAAAGAACTCCAAACACTGCTTTGGGACATTCCAATTGGACTTGCAAGCTAGAAGCCTAACACAAATTGATAATTTTAAATCTGACGCCCCTTCAAACAATGTCTTATTTGTCTCTAACAATAGATTGTAGAATCTCTGTGCCGATTCATTAGGAGGCTCTTCCATGTCATCAGACTCATCCGCCTCAAAATTCCCATGTTGCCCAAGACAATCATCGACCATCATATACATTGACTGGAGTTGTTCGAAATATTCATCGTGGTAGCCACTGCCTGATGCACCCATTTCAAGATCGTCACCACCAACTTCATTCAAATCAATATCCGGCAACTCCTCACCATGATCAGTCCATATCCAATAATTAGGCTTGAACCCACGTCGGTATAGGTGTAACTTCATGTCATCATCACTCAAAACCGCCATACAATTGCACTTTGTGCACGGACATCTAATCCCCCCCTCTTCAGCATAATCACAATGTTGCTTTGCTTTGGATATAAACTCCTCGACTCCAGCTACAAATGATTGTTTCAAAAGTCGTCTCCCAGACTCATTCCTATCATACACCCAACTACGGTTCGAGGGATAATATTCCATCCTTCTGCATTTTCAGATGAATTGAAGTATTTTTAAACATGATACTATGACCCCGAATCGCTCCCTTTCCTCAAAATGTGTGGCCCTATCCCATTTGAGGAAAAACTTTTTCATCATTGTATTATACTAGTTACTCATCACTTCTCATGTCTTATAAGTGACGAAATTTCGACAGCATCTCTCATCGGTCTCCAAGCACACGACTTGACCGCGGTGAAATACCACAATCAAGTATGGACCCAGAGAACAAAAGGAAATGCTTCGACCCGAAATTTAATCAACTATTTCACAAATGACAATCATCGAGTAACTAGCATATTAGTGGAGCAAAAGTTTCTTCCCAAACTGTCCCAATTGGACAATTCAAGATTCAATAAAATGAGCGATACCATGACCACGAGTACACATGCTCAATAATATTGAACCTTGAACGGGAAACTACGGTTTTTCTCAATTACGTATAATAATTGTACTCTAACAAAAAAAAACCTTTGAGTAAAGGGATAATTTGCATAAAGTTTAATATTATTAGCAAACAATCAAAAACATCATTAAGCAACCATTTTATTGAATAGTAACTAATGTTTTATTAAATCATTTATGTTTTAAATTGATTTTAATTAACAAAACATTTTATTGAATTAGTCAATTACTTATGTTTGTTTACTTGACTTTTTATATACAAAGTTTAAAAATATATTATTAGTATATTAGTTAATTGTTTGCAATAATTGTTACTAACAATTTTTTTTTAAAAATATTTTTTTAAAATATTTTTTTATTCTTCCCACTTATTACGTTACTTTACTATTTAAAATCATATGATGTTAATTACTTAAATAATAATTAGTCATTCTTCCTGTAAGACTGGTTTATTCAAATATGACATTTTAAAATAATAATTAATTACTTTATTTTAAATTAATGATTTTAATAATTAACTTCTTCACTAATATCAATTACTACATAACAAATAACTAATTACTCATTATTGTGTAACTATTTTATTGATCAATTCAACAATAACTAAGTACAAAGATCTCGATCACGCTTAACCGATCACTATGAGCTACTGCCAAATCTGCTCATTATTGCTGAATCTGATTTAATTAACTTCTTAAGTATTATTTAATCACTCCATTATTTACGTACAAATAATCCGATCACGTTTATAATGGATCATCATCGCTACGTCGAATCAACTAGCTTCATCACTACTGCTGCAAGTATATGTGGGAGGAAAACGATTTTACCGGCTAATTAATCCTAGCTAGATCTCATCCTATCAACAGTACATGTCCTTATGATTTTATATTAGAGTAAATTAATTAATTACTCTACATTCATTAATTAATTATATATTCATTAATTAATTTATGTAATTAGCAAAAACAACAGCTTAGTAAATTTAAAACTAATAAACACAATTTTGTTACAACTAGACAAATATATATATAATAAAAAATACACCCATAAAAATTAAACAGATATATACTACAACAAATTAGACAAATCAAATTTATACAATTTCTTTAGCATGCATTGAACAGTTATAATTAATATCCCAAAATAGAAAAACCCCATTACCTCCGACGACCGGAAACTGCTCCATGCAACGGTGGTGATGGTGGCTAGTCTCACCCTCTGGTAGCCCTCAAAACAAAGAGCACAACAACAAAATAAATTAGATTCACCAAATTCCAGACATCACAAAGCCAACAAAACACAAAAAAATAACCTTAATACACATTAATTATAATCAATCAATAAACCCAATTTTTTTAAAATAAATAGTAACAAAATTAAATAGGAAAAAAATTAGGAGGATACCTAAAGAGTGTGGTGGTGGTGGTTTCAATGGTGATGGTGGTTTCAATGGTGGTGGTGGTGGTTTTCCGTCGGAATGTGGGTTGCTGGTGGGAATGGAGGGGAGGAGAAGGAGAAGGTGGGTTTCGAGTGGTGGTTGAAGGTGGTGGTTCGCGGTGGTTGGCGCAGCTGAGACGGAATCGAAGAGGGAGGAGAAGAGAAAAGGAGAGGAGGAAATGAGAGGAGAAAGGGGTGGAGGCAGTGGCGGTGTTCACGAGTCACGCACAGAGGCGGTGATGGTGGTGCGCAATGAGGGAAGCAGAGAGGGCAGAGAGAGAAAGCAGAGAGGGAGAAGTAAGGGGGAAGAAGGGTTACAACCAGGTTATTTAAAAGGTTACTGACGGCTTTCAACGGCTTTTTCCATCGGAAATTCAAAAAAAGATTACCGACGTAATAATCCGTCGGTACATTTCCCACAGTTGTATCCGTCGGTACCTATATTTCAGAATTACCAACGAACTATTCCGTCAGTACACTCTCCCGCCAACAATTTGCCATTCCCACCATCCCTTCTGACGGATTTACCGACGGATAAAGCAGTCGGTAATGTTACCGACGGATAAAGCCGTCGGTAATGTTACCGGCGGGCTTTTTGTTGGTAATTTCTTCAACTTTTGGTATTCTAACTTACCGATGGTTAAATCCGTCGGAAACGCACAAACTACCGACGGATACAAAGTCCGTCGGTAATATCATGTTTTCTGGTATTGTCTATCCTATCCTGACTACCAAACGAGCCCTTAGAGTTTTGGTACATATTGAATTTCCCGAACATTCAACACTGAGACAGAGAGAGTCATAAAAAATATTTCATTATTGAAAATAACTTTAATGGATATTCATCCATAAAAAAATTGTTAATGGATGGATTTGATTTTTTAAATGTTGCTTTAGTTGATTGATGGATTATTTTTAACGGATCAATTATAATCCGAATCAAAATCCATCTAGTCCATCCATTTGCCACCCTTAGTATAAAGTATTTTCACATTAACATCGAATAATATTTTGACAAATCAGCATTAATATTATTTTTTCTTTTGATTATTAAAATAAAAGTGCACATGCTAAAATATTAGTGAATGTCAGAGCAAAACATTTTTTACTAATCAACAAAGAAAATACTAAAAATTTTAAAAATCAATGAAGTTCATGCTTTAGGTTCAATTATAACACACTCAAAAAAAAAAAAAGTACAATCACAACATTTATGCTCTAACTCAAGCCTTCTGTTATGGAAAATAGATTACAAATTTATTTATATGATTTTAGCCTTCCCCCAACTGGACTTGATAATGCATCTTTGAAGAGATTAGAGACGACGGCAGAGGGTTACACCATCCCCAATAGAAAGCATTGCTGATTCAATGCGAGTATCATTTGCTATAAAAGTGTTGAATTCAATCAAAGGTTTTCTTTTCGGCCTCACAATTTCATCCATTTCATCGTCCTCAGGCACGGCCACTGAGCCAAACCATAAGGTGTTGTCATAGGCAATTGTTCCACCCTTCTTCACCAATTTTAACACCAGCTCATGATACTTTATGTATTCTTCCTTTTCAGCGTCCACAAATACAAAATCAAATGATTCTTCATGTTTCTCCTGCATTTTTTTTTTTTCAATTTCACATTCCAATATCAATTCAAAGACAACATGGTATTAATGATATTAAATAGACTACAACAAATACTTCGTGTGGAAATAATATTAAGGACATCCAAATTATAATCTAGTATCATTTGAATCGTTACAAGAAAAAGAAACTTAGGCCTGTTTGTTTTGTTTCCTGTTTTCATTTCATGTTTTAAAAATAATTACAAAACTGTCATCTTGTTTTTATTTTGTTCCTTTTTTGAAATTTGTACAGAAAAAAGTTGTTTAGTGTTTCCTGTACAAATTTCTGAAAACAAGAAACAAAATGAAAATAAGGTGACAATTTTATAATTATTTCTAAAAACAGGAAATAAATACAGGAAACTAAAAACAAAGTAAACATACCCTTAGTTTGATTCATTGTTAACGAGGAAAAACTAATGGAATTTGGACAGAGGCAAAGGAGTTATGATATTTGAACACAAATTTTGGACACCATATGCGATACCGTATATTTTTATCTCTATCTCTCACTTACTTTTTATCTTTTTTGTATACACGTTTCTCAAAAATATACCAAAAAATAAAGGGGACACCAAATGGTATCCCATATTTGTGTTAAAAAATCATTGCTGAAGGCAAAGCAAGTGAGCGCAAGGAATAGAAACCAAATTCTGTTGAAACAAGGATACTAGGGCCCAACCCCACAAGGCCCTGGTCTAGAAGCAAACGTCATGATCTGAATACTGACGAAAAATCCATTATTGGAGGCCTACCACAAATGTCACCGGGCCTTCCTAAGGTTAGTAATGAGTCAAACATGTCCGGAAGAAAAAAATAGTAAATAAAAATTAAAAATTTCATTTTTATGCATAAAGAGTGTGAAAGAAATATTATTGGGAATTAGATTTTCGAGAACGCGGTTTAAATAATGATAATGAGTTTAAATAATACCAACTGTTATATTATTATTGCTGTATTATTATTTACTCGTATTTCCATATTTTAAAGGTGAAGAACAAATTCACCATCCCTCACTCTAAATTTTACTCATAAAAAAAAAGGTGAGGATTATCAACTTGGGTTAATAAAAAAACTTACATCAATAAGATCATTGAGGACTGATAAGGCCGATCCCTGGATAAAGTCAATTTTGTGCTCCACTCCTGCCTTCTGAATGAAGGGCAATCCAGTCTCGAATGCTTCTCTATCCACATCAATTCCTATTACCTACAACACACAACAAAATCCTTTTGGAACTTTATTTTTTAAAACATCTCATGGGTAAATGATATTAAACTGTTGTTGATTTGTGCTTCCAGTTGTGGCTTAAGATCTGAAAAAGGAAAGGAAAAAAAAGAAGAAGATGCCAGTGTGATATAACCTTGCCATCAGGAGGCAAAGCCAGAGCTGTAGCAAGAAGAGAATAACCAGTGAAGACTCCAATTTCCAGTGTTTTCTTCGCGTTCATGATTTTTAGAAGAGTACATATGAACTGTGCTTCATCCACCGGCACACCCATTGCACTACTGCCAATACATAAATATCAACCCTTTAAGAAATGTATACTTTGAACGAATTAATATATTATTACTCTCCTATTATTAATGAATATATATACTTCTTTCAATTAATTTGGTACATACAAATATGATCAATGTTTCTTGCACATCATGTGATATTATCAGAATCCTCATGTTTTTGAGTTTTTATCGGCTTCTATTTCTGATTCCATTCTTAATGTAATGATATGAGTTTGCTTTTGTAAATTAAAAAAACCTCTCAGAAATGCTAAGCGGGTATATAAAATGAATTGTAAAATCAATAATAATTAAATAATAAAAAATATATGTATAACATAATATACGTAAGTGTATATTTGTTTATTGTAGCATTGATACGCAAAATATATTGGCAACTTACAATATCCCGTACTTTTGTATAGTTGTCTCTCTGAGTTGCTTCAATTCCCCGTGCTCTTTTGGATAGGCACTCGTTTCAAGGATGTACTGTGTAAAAATATGTGCAGAAAAATGAACATATATCTCTACTTGTTAGTTAAGGATTATAATACACAATATCAGTTTTGGTATACGTACATGAACTGATTGGTTAATTTATTACCTTAAGAAGTGCTGGGCTTTTGAGGATGTTCTTGTGTGATGAGCCCTCCATGGTTGAAGACTTGAAGTAAAGTGCAAACTTCAGAGTCAGCGAATGAGTTTATCGGTTCACTAACTGGCTTTATATAAAAGAATAATACTGCCAACTCATTTTTTTAACGTAATCTCTAACACACTATCTGTTGTTTCACAAATTTTAGACTAAAATATATTTTTTATTTTTAATAAAAATTTGTTTTTATTTTTTATCTTTGAAAATATTTATTATGATCCTTTATTTCTCTAAAATTATTCCAAATAGTAATTTTCATCAATTCTCTTTTAAGTATACCGTTAATTTCTTACCTACATGGCACATCCTCCACACTGGCCAATGAGTTGGAGCCACGGGACACTCCGGTTCTTCTTTCTCAAGTAAGTCTTCTTCCCAATATGAAATCCTAAAAATTTGAGATGTGCAAAAAGATTTCTTCCCGTGCATGATTATGGAATCTTCTTCAATTGAAGTTTCTTCTTTTGAACCTAGGAAAATGCTCTTTGTTTTGTCTTTCCATTTTCTTCTGCCAGTAATAGGGCCCTAAATTTCAACTAAACTCAACAATCACTTTAACAGGTCTTTGCAATCCCACAGTCCAAGTCTTCTGTGAAGTTTGGAAAATTTTGGCATTCATTCTTTGTATTCTTTATTTTCTGCAATTTACTAAGTTTGTTTTGGCGTTTTTTTTTTTTCTGGCCACTATAAGCTCCATGGGTCTTCCTGAATTGGCTGGTCCAAAAACTTGGTGGGTATTTGAGTACTTGTGCAAAAACTCATGATTTTCATTGATATTTTAAGTCAACTAAGAAATTGTGGTGGGTTCTGGGTCAAGCAAGAAATGGCGATGGTTCTGATGAAGGTGACGGAAGAAACGTCGTGGGCGGAACAAGTTAACCAGATCTGGGTTCTGAATTTTTTTTTATTTTTAAGTTTTATAATTTTGATTTTAAAATTATTTTCATGTCCACCAAAGTTAACGCCCACGTCATATAATAATAACGGAGTTTGGATGAAAAGGATCATTTTGAATAATATTGAAGAGATAAAAGATTAAAATAAATATTTTAAAAGATAACGGATCAAAATAAATTTTTATCAAAAGATCGATAATCAAAAGTATATTTTAACCTAAATTTTATATATGATCATGAATTTTATATGAGACTCACTCTATTTAGTGAGATCCACATGAAATTCATCTATTTAAAAGAATGTCCTAATAGTATTTTTCAATATAAAAAAAACAATAGAATTGAAATTTGTGGAAAGGGGAAGCATTTGTACTCTAGCATGGTAGTATTCTTTATTTTAATAATTTGTTTTAATTTTTCAAAGACATGAGAGGCATTAATTATATTGTTCCTCATAGGTTGGAAATATCAATTTAATTAATCATTCAGTGATAACTTAATGTTCAACGGGTCTATAGTTAAAGATATTAATTTGTCTGCTTCTGCTTCTGCTTCATGGTTTTTAACAAATAAGTACTGATATTCTCACCTTATTTTTTTTAACCCCAGTTTTTACATTATTCCACGTTATCGATGATTGCCGCCATGTGAAAAAATGTGGCAAGTGTTAAAGAATGGTATGTTAAAAAATGTGATGAAATGATATTTGTTATTTCCAACTTCAGTTGTAACTTTGTTCTGTCTACTTGTAACTATGACTTGTAGACAGTATTGGAGAATCCTCTCGACTTTTTACCGGAAAATTTAGTTTTTATATTAAAAAATTATTTATTTGTAGATAAATGAGAACGAATATAATCATACTTTAATAAGATAAATATTAACATTAACTCAAATCTAAACATATTAAGACGTAAGTCTTCCTAATTAATTTCTGTTTGGTTCCACGTTAAGTTCACTTAAATGGGAGTTTGGATTTGGACGCAAAACATGGGTTTATCCCCCTTTTTAAGCATGTTTTGATGCAAGTTGATTTCCTATTTTCAGGAAGTTGTAGCTTTAAAATTAATTTTACGTGGAAGTAACTTGATGTTGCTTTTGCATTTAAGTTGAATGAATTCATGGCAAAATTTAGTTATTTCAATGATAATTTTTCATATTTGCACTTTGCATATTTCTCTTCCTCCATCTTTTATATCCTTTTTAAAAAAATATATATACATTCAACATCACTTTTTATTAATATTTATCCAACTAATATTGGTTTTATCAAATCCATTTTTGAGATATATTTTTCCAAATATAAATCATATTACTATTTTAGATGCCTCTCGTCCCTTAATCAATGTCTCGAGTTCGAGTCTTGGATATGAAAAAAAAACTCAATTGGGAGGGATGTCATCCTTAGAGGTGCCGAACAAACTCCAGCCGGAGATTAGTCCCCGTCTCAGGTTGGCGGTGGGATACTCCTCGAAGTAGATCGAAAAAAAAAATTACTATAAACTCACCTTCAACTAAAATTAAATTGAGTAATGAGAGGTGAATATCCAAATGGGACACCTGGTTAATCATGTATAAATATTTGGTTAATTTGATCCATTATATGATTAATCACAATTAAATTTACAAAATCAAATTTATTCAAACTATAAAAAAAAATGATTTCAATTACAAAATCGAACTAATCCATCGATTTGATTTGAACTGGATGGTTGGTTTTTGACTAATAAAATAAAATAAAAATATAAAATTTAAATAACAATAAATAAAAAGTTTAATTTCTATGTATTGTCAGTGTAAAAAAATTTTAAACAGATATCCAATAATATCTTGACAAATCAATTTTATTATTATTTCTCTCTCTTAATTATTAAAATAAAAGCATAAATGTCAATTAGTGAATGTTAGTGTAAAACATTTTACACAAACAACACATAATACTTTAACCCATAAACAAAAATTCATTCAAAGTGGAAAGTCCAAACTATCTATAAGGTCATGCAAATCATTCAACTATTAATAGTTTATTTTCATAAATAAAAAAACCTTCAGTTTTTTCTTATTTTTTGATCTTTCAAACAAAGAAATCGAAACAATATGTTGAACTGTTATGTTTTAGAGATATTTTTTTTCAAATGAAAGGATTACAAAAACTTCAGTCAATGATATTATACAACCAAAACCACTTCTTAAAGTAAATGTGTAATTTTAAAACATAACAAATATATAAGTGTAACATTTTTTTCTCTTTGACCCGATATCTCTGTAGATAATGCTGACCTCGTATTGAGGATAGTAGTTAGATAAAACCCTTCCCAAAATGATGATTTCAAAATTCGAATCAGTAACCTTATAGGTAAAAATTGCTTTGGAATATGATTTACTTTCATCACAACCAACCAATTTTTGATATATATGTGTATTGTGTCTTTCACTTTCTTGTTCTTTTTTTTTTTTTTTTTCTTTTTGGTTTTTCCACACTTCTTTAACCCATAAACAAATTCTCGGGTCCCTTCTTGGTCTCATCTTCTTTTTTTTTTCCCTTCTTTTCTTGTTTGGTTCTTATAGGTAAAACTGCTTTGAATATGATTTACTTTCATCACAACCAACCAATTTTTGATATATATAAGTGTAACATATGTGATTTGATTATATTCGGTTTTAACCAATAAAATCTTTTTAAAACAAATCTAAAACGATTTAATAGAAGCGAATTTCGATCGGTTTCCATTCTTTAAAACTGATTTATTGTTTTTTAAGGATTGGATTAGATGTGAAGATTCCTAAGTTACGTACTCTAGTCCAAATATCCACCTCACTGGGTCAAGCACGGGTTGGCAACATGGCGACATTAATAGGGGTATGAGTTTTTTTTGTTTTTCAAAGTTGTTTGGTTCTATGTTGAGTTGCTGGTTTTAGCTCTAAAATACCCAGAATCAGAATCAAGTAAGCAACCTTGAGTTCCTTTTTGCGTTCAGTTAGGTGAATGTATGTTAGAACCTAACTCTCTCAGCTGCAACTTTTTTTTTTTTTTTGTATTTGGTTTGCAGTTTAAAATATCTATGATTGATTTCTCTTTTCTATCAAACTTGATTTTAATAAAAATAAATATTTGATTATTATCATATAAAATTGATTTTACTTTCAAAAATTATTATAACTAAAAGCTATAAAAATAATTTATAATTGAATTGAAAAATTTACATAAAGTCTTATATCAAACTTCTTTTTAAAATAAAAAATATAAACATATCCGAACTCAATATCGTATATCTACTTTTGGCATCTACTCCCGTGTGGCCTTTATAAATTAATTAGGTTTAAAAATGTAAAAACATCAACATCAATCAATCAATCATTATCAATCAATACATCATCACTCAATACAATATAGCCATCGGCAACTCTTCAATTTCTGCTCATTTGTTTTTTAAATATATATTTTGTTGCTTTTAAATATTTTGAGTTAACAAAACTACAATTAACAACCTGTTGGTATAAATGATGATAGACTTATATCAATCATTCTCCCATAAAAATTATTCCCACTTCGATATACTCGTGATCAAGAAAAAAACAAAGTACAATTAACTAGTCAAACACGTTGGTATAAATGAGGATAGATTGTATCAATCATTATAAAAAGTTATTCCACTTCTTTATACTCGTGATCAAGAAAAAAGAAGTTAACTAGTCAAACACGTTAGTTTGATTGGTGGTTTGAGAGATAGGTGATTCTTTTATTCGAGTGTTGATTGGAAAAAAATCATTCGATCCAAGATGAAAATTAAGTGCGGTTTGTATTGGATCGGTTTGTTTCCTTAAAAAATTCAATCCAATCCAATAAATAAATACGATTTGGATTGGATTGGATAATTCGATTTTGTCATCCTTTATTTTTTTCTTATGTCAAGTATCATTTCCACTTATTTAATAGTGGACAAAATATAATTTTCATTTAAGGGAGCTAGTTTAGGGGTCTAATACCTATTTTAACATCTATATATACTAGAACAAGAGAATCTTTATGAAAGGCGGCAAGTACTATTTGTTCCTTATTAAACGTTATTTCATTTGATGAAAAGAGGGGAGAATTTTAGAGAATGCTTTAGAAAATATTGGGAGTTTGAGAAAAAATAATTATTGATATTTTTTAACACGTTCTTTTATGTTAAATATTCTTTTATGTTAATTCTCTATATCTACTCTCATTTATCCTATTTTTTCCTTGAACTAGCTACAAATAAACTATAGGTAATTATTTCTCAAATTACTTAATTGATTTCCTATTTTTCATGTTTACTCAATCAAGAATATGTATGTTATACATCAAAACTTTTTGCAAAATATAACTTCAAGACATTAACATTTATTCTAAACAATCTCATATATGTCATTCCAACAAAAATATTAAAGAGAATTAGGGTCATAAAAGTATGCAAAACAATATTTAAGTATGAGTAAAACTATAAATTCAAAAATAATAATATATGTCTATAGTAGATCGGTTTGGATTGGATTGGATTGGATGTCACCAGGGGATCCAAAATCCGATCCAATCCAATGAAAAAAATACGGTTTTTTTAGTTTTCGGTTTTCGGTTTTTTCGGTTTTCGGCTTTTCGGTTCGGTTTTAGCGGTTTGAATCGGTTTGGATCGGTTGATGAACACCCCTACTTTTATTTAGGTTCACATCATTTATTTTATTTATTTAAATTATATATCTATACTAATATAAAAGTTGAATACACGATTTTAATATATATATATATATATGTTAATATTAAGATTTTTTGATTTTTTTTAACAAAAAGTTTTTTTTTAAAAAAACTTTACATTTTTTTACGTTTATATTTTTTTTTATGTTTTCCTTAATTTTTTAATTTTTTTCCTAATAATTTTTTTTGCTAATACTTTTTTTAAAAAAAATTATTTGTATACATTGACAGTTTAAAGTTTTTTTACACCGTCAACCAATTATAAATTGGCAAAAAGTAAAAATAAAGTTGTCATATTCTTGATTTTTAATTTTTACATACTTATATTTTAATGTATATATATATTTTAATATTTTCAGGTTCGAACCGAATCAAACCAAACCAATTTTAATTGATTCAGATATTGTTATTGACTTTTTTAAGTTTATAATTTTTTTTTGTTTTTAAATATTTTTAGTCAGGAAAGGTAGCAAAGCAACCCTGTTCTTCGAAAAAGATTAGGGTCGTAAGACTCGATCCAAAAATTTGATGAACTTGAAAATCTAAACCAACCAATTAAATTGGTTCTTTTTTTTCTTTTTTATGTACTTTATCTATTAACAACTTTTCTTCTACGGTTCCAGTAATAGTAAAAAGAATTGTCAACCGATGAATTATTTTGAATTATTTAAATTTATTTATTTTTTAAACATATATTCTTTATAATATTTTTTTAAAAAAATATTTATTCCACGAATTTGTATTTTTATAATTTAGTTTTTTTAAAATGTTTATTTTATAATTGATTTTTATTTTTGTTTTCTGTTTTTTTTTTTTGAATACTTTTTTATAATTATTATTTTCCTATTTTTTTAAAATTATTTTTTATGTAAGTTTTTCTAATTCTTTTTCTAATTTTTTTATACATAATTTTTATAAAATAGTCGAGTCATAAGTTTTTTCACTATATTTAAGTCCGAAAGTATCTCGTATATTCAAAATAGTTAAATAAAGTATTAATGTTAAATAAATCATTATATCCAAATAAAATAAAGCCTCATAAATATTAATTATTAAAAATCATATAACTCTTTTACAGTTGTTTTTGCTTCAAAACACGGGCGTCTAATAAACCTAAAAGAAATAAATAAAAGGGAATAAACTAGAACTAATATCTTCAAGACTCTCTCAAGACGCTGCATCTTCTATCTAATCACCTGGAGACTCTGAAAGACAACACCACTAATGAGATTTATAATCCCAGTAAGTAAACACAGTACTAAAAGGTTTTCGAAAAGATGTTGCTTTCAGCCGGCACGGTAACCGGAAAAACAACCATGGCACCCGTTAATTTTCCAAAATAATGTTCATTATAAAAATACAATTAATTACAACAATCATATAACGACAATATAATCAAATATCATATATTAATTAAACAAAGTAATCACACATCACGTAATAACACAATCCTCAAGTGGCTCGGAAACCCCACCCTGTGTTGGTTTCTTGCCCAATTCGGTGACTCGAGAACCTCATTAAATTGGTTCCTTGCCCCTTTTCTGCGGTGACTCGGGAACCTCTTCTAGAATTGATTCCTTGCCACCCTCTTTATGGTGACTCGAGAACCTCGTTCTAGAATTGATTCCTTGCCCCCATGGTGACTCGAGAATCCCATTTTAGAATTGACTCCTTGCCCCTATGGTGACCCGGGAACCTCATAATTAAATTGGTTCCTTGCCTCGGTGACCCGAGAGACTCGTTCATAAAATGGATTCCTTGCGTAATATCTTGATTTTCGACATCCCATTAAATGACGATGTTACAAGCCAATGCCCCGTTCTTAGGCGGCATATCAACAAATTCCACACATCATGCATATACTCATTCATCCATATTCCGAAGCATAAAACCATCAATCACAATTGACAAACTTTTCAAAGCATATAACCACTACAATTCCATATCATCAAATAATCAACTCATAAATATCAATTGAACAAATATAATGTTATCACATAAATTTACGAGTACGATATAGCAATTATAATCACAAGGAATAATATACATCAACAAGCATATCAATCAACCAATACAAATACCAAGAATGTGTTTCATATCAAATAGTCAATTTAATCAATTTTATTTTGAAGACAAAACCCCAAATAATAACTTTTAATTTCATAATCAAACCCTTTAAAGTTCTATACCATGAAATTTTAAGAAAAGAGGTGTTTACTTACCTCTCAAAGACCTCCAAAAAAAACTTTAAAAATTATTCGTGACAAATGTTGGCGCTTCACTAAAAATCATCCTTCTCATTGCTAATATTTTTTTGATCTTTGTAACTCCTACTCGATACTGTAATGAATAAAATCACGTCTCGAAAACTTCTCTACTCGCTGTGCGGCGCAAGGACTTCAATTTCTCTTCATTATTCTTGTTAAAATTTCACCCTATTCTTTTGTTTTTTTTACTACCTAACCTAAACACATTATCATTTAAGTGTTGCCATGGGCTAAAAGCCCTGTAACGTGCCCACCTAACTAGATTGCTATTTTCTTTTCTTTTATTTATTTATTCTTTCTCAAAGAAAGAAAATAAGCACCTGACTTAAAGCACAATTCCAACAAATGCGCAAAGGGGCATATTCACGTAAGGTTTGCTGCACTTTTTTTTAATAATATTATATCTCTTATAATCATTAAATAATTCTAATAAATTTTCATAGTAATAATTTTTTACACTAAATTTTACAATAGCATAATCTTTTTATTAGAAAATACTATATTAAAATTTTAGGATATTACAGTGCACGACTCTGAATTGAACCAAACATAATGGTCATTAATTGAGTTATTTTGGAATCGAATCAATTACTATATTTTAATATTCAATATGTATATCACTTTATCAATTAACAACTTTTCTTCTATTACTCCTGTAACAGTAGAAGGAGTTGTCAACTGGTTGATTATTTTGGATTATTTAAATTTTTTTTTTAAAAAAATATTCTTTATAATACTTTTAAAATAATTTATTTTTTTAGGGCTCTGAATTGAACCAAACTTAATAGTCATTAATTCGATTATTTTTTAACCGAACCAATTACTATATTTTAATATTTATATATATTTTAGTATTCAACATGTATATCACTTTATCGATTAACAACTTTTTTTCTACCGTTCCTATAACAGTATAAGGAGTTGTCAACTTCTATACTAATATAAAAGTTGGATAGACAATTTTAATGTACATACACATGTCAACACTAGGATTTTTACTTTTTAAAAAAAAAAATATTTTTTTTAAAAGTATACTTTTTTTTACTTTTTTATTTATAAAAACTATAATATTTTTCGGTTCGAATCGAATCAAAAAAACATTTTTAATTAGTTCGGATAGTTTATTGACTTTTTAAAGTTTATAATTTTTTTTTGTTTTTATATATTTTTAGCCAGAAAAGCTACCGTGTTCTTCGAAAAGTTTAAGATCGTAAGACTATAACCAATAATTCGATGAATTTGAAAATCCGAAATAACCAATTAAATTTGTTCTTTTTTTATTCTTTTTTGTGCACGGCTCCAAATTGAACTAAACCCAATGATCATTAATTCGGTTATTTTGAAACAGAATCAATTACTATATTTTAATATTTATATATATTTTAATATTCTATATGTATATCACCTTATCAATTAACAACTTTTTTTCTAATGTTCCTGTAACAGTAGGAGTTGTCAACTAGTGGATTATTTTGGATTATTTAAATTTATTTATTTATCTTTCAAACATATATTCTTTATAATATTTTTAAAAAAAATTATTTTTTTACGGCTCCGAATTGAACCAAACTCAATGGTCATTAATTCGGTTATTTGTGAACCGAACCAATTACTATATTTTAATATTTATATATATTTTAGTATTCAACATATATATCACTTTATCAATAATAACTTTTCTTCTACCGTTCCTATAACAGTAGAAGGAATTATCAACTTCTATACTAATATAAAAGTTGGATAGACAACTTTACTGTACATACACATATCAACTTTAATATATTTTTTTTACGTTTTCCTTAAATTTTTTTTTATTTTTTTACTAATGAATTTTTTTTCTAATATCTTTTTTATTTGAATTTATTTGCATACACTAACAGTGTAAAGTTTTTTTACACCGCCAACCAATCATAAATTGACAAATAGTACAAGTAGAGTTGTCATGTTCTTGATGTTTTAATTTTTGCATACTTATATTTTAATGTATATTTAATTTTATATTTCATATTTATATATTTATATACTTTTTTTAATATTTTTCGGTTCGAACCGAATCAAACCAAACCAATTTTAATTGGTTCAAATATTGTTACTGACTTTTTAAAGTTTATAATTTTTTTTTGTTTTTAAATATTTTTAGCCAGAAAAGTTAGCAAAGATACCCTATTCTTCAAAAAAGTTTAGGATCGTAAGACTCGAACCAATAATTTGACGAATTTGAAAATCCGAATCAACCAATTAAATTGGTTCCTTTTTTTTTATGCACGGCTCCGTATTGAACAAAACCCAATGATGATTAATTTAGTTATTTTGGAACCTAACCAATAACTATATTTTAATATTTATACAGATTTTAATATTCAATATGTATATCACTTTATCAATTAACAATTTTTCTTCTACTGTTCCTGTAATAGTAAAAGGAGTTGCCAACCGATGGATTATTTTGGATTATTTAAATTAATTTATTTATTTTTTAAAATATATTCTTTATAATATTTTTTAAAAAATTTAATTTTTCGTCGAATTAGTTTTTTTCTAATTTACTTTTTTTTAAATGTTTATTTTATAATTGATTTTTTTAAAATATTTTTGTATTCCAATTGATTTTATTTTTCTATTTTTTTGAATATTTTTTTCTAATTATTATTTTCCTAATTTTTTAAAAATATTTTTGTTATTCTTTTTTCTAATTTTTTTTCCTAATTTACTTTTTTTTATTTTTTTAAATATATTTTTTTATAAATTTTTTAAAAATATATACTTTTTCTAATTAATTTGTATTTTTTTATAATTTTTTAAAATCTATTTTTACCTAATTTTTTTAAAATATTTTTTTTCATAATTTTTTTGTAATTTTTTTTCGTTTAATTTTTTTCTAATTTACTTTTTTCTTTTTCCTTATAATTTTTTTTATAATTTTTTTTGTTATTTTTTAATTTTTTTTACATTTTCCTTCATTTTTATAATTTTTTTCTAAAAAATTTTTTTTTGCTAAAACTTTTTTCAAAACTTATTTGTATAAACTAACAGTGTAGAGTTTTTTTATACTGTCGACCAATGATAAATTGACAAACAGTAAAAGTAGAGTTGTTGTGTTCTTGATGTTTTAATTTTTATATACTTATATTTTAATGCATATATAATTTAATAGTTTAAAATTTAAAATTTTATATATTTTATATATATATATATATATATATGTATATATATTTTAATATTTTCCGTTTCGAATCGAATCAAACCAAACCAATTTTAATTGGTTCGGATAGTGTTATTGACTTTTTAAAGTTTATAACTTTTTTTTGTTTTTAAATATTTTTAGCTAGGAAAGGTAGCAAAGCTACCGCGTTCTTCGAAAAAGTTTAGGATCGAAAAACTCGAACCAATAATTCATTGAATTTGAAAATCCGAAACAGCCAATTAAATTGATTCTTTTTTTTCTTTTTTGTACACGACTCTGAATTGAGCCAAACCCAATGGTCATTAATTCTATTATTTTGGAATCAAATCAATTATTATATTTTAATATTTATATATATTTTAATATTCAATATGTATATCACTTTATCAATTAACAAATTTTCTCTTACTGTTCCTGTAACAGTAGAAGGAGTTGTCAACTGGTGGATTATTTAAATTTTTTTTAAACATATATTCTTTATAATACTTTTTTTAAAATTTATTTTTTTACGGCTCCGAATTGAACCAAACTCAATGATCATTAATTCGGTTATTTGTGAACCGAACGAATTACTATATTTTAATATTTATATATATTTTAGTATTCAACATATATATCACTTTATCAATTAACAACTTTTCTTCTACCGTTTCTATAATAGTAAAAGAAATTGTCAACTAGTGGATTATTTTAAATTTATTTATTTATTTTTTAAACATATATTCTTTATAATATTTTTAAATTTTTTTTCACGAATTAGTTTTTTTTTTTCTAATTTACATTTTTTAAAATGTTTATTTTTATAATTGATTTTTTAAAATATTTTTGTTTTCTAATTAATTTTATTTTTCTAATCTTTTTGAATATTTTTTTCTAATTATTATTTTCCTATTTTCTTAATATACTTTTATACTTTTTTTCGAATTATTTTTTTTTTCTAATTTACTTTAAAATTTTTCTAATATCTGTATTGACATAAATAGAGGCAAGGTTATTCTTATTTTGTATTTTTTTCTATATCATTGCCTTTGTTTTTTCTATTTTAAATAATATATATATATATATATATATACTAATTAATAAGGGGAAATGCTGATTTTAGTGTAGCACAATGGTGCAAGTCACATGTCAAGTGATAAAAAAAAATTTATTTATTTTTTCCTAAAATTTATATACTTTTTCGTTTTAGAATATTTACATAACGGTAAAGGTACAATGTTTTGGGAGTCAAACACGACAATCTTTGAATTGACATAAATAGAGGTAGAGCTATTCATATTTTCTAAAAAAAATTTTCTACATCCTTGCCTTTGTTTTTTCTATTTTAAATAATAAATCTATATCTATACTAATTAATAAGGGGAATTGATGATTTTCTAATAAAGTGACACGTGTCAGCACCACATGATTTAAGAGTATTAGTTGATCATTAGTAATAATCGAAGAGGAACACTTAACGCATAGTGTTACATTACGTATTGTAATATCATTTTAAAATAAAAATAATATTCAATTCTTTGCACTCAAATTATAGATAAGAGTGTTTCAAGGTTTTTACTGATTATTTCTGTCTATAAATAAAATGCCTTTGAGATGAATGAGTACCGCCATTATGGGTGAGAATGAAATATTGAAACCAATGTGTGTAATAAGTCAAGAAAATGTTTGACATGGTGGACTTAATTTGAGATAAAGGGAAAAAAAAGTTTCTTACATATAGAGACACAAGTCAGATTATTAATGATAACAATGCTATCAATAATAATAGTAATTGATGACCCGTATATCGCATAGATACAAAAATACTAATATATATTATTGCACGGGTGTAAAAATGCTAGTATATATTATTTTTAAAACTAATATATTTTGTTGGTTAAACTTTCTACCAGAACTTGCCTCACGTAAACCAATATGAGAATGAATATTTTAAATATACATTTAAAACCAACAAAATATATATTTAAAAAACGAGAAAGTGCATGTGAAAATGATAGGGATGTAATCCTTTTTAAAACTTTGTATTTAATTGTTTCTTTTATGTCATTATTATTTTTGTCAATTCATTTAATGTTAAATCAATCATTTAATTTAATAACAAAATAATGCCATGTACACAATAAAAAAAAATGTAATACGAAAGCATTTGAATACTGTCCAGTTTATACAAATATCCACTACAACAGAAAAACTTTAGATAGCATTTTCGTATGTCTTTTAATAACGTTTTTAAGCGCTATCTATATCCCCGTTATTAAATGTTGTTAGTAAAGATAACATTTAAGAAACGCTATTAAAAGATGATTTTAGATAGCGTTTCCGCATATGAACAAACTCTATCTAAAGTGTATGTTTATCGTCATCTTGGGAAGGCACATATGTGCCTTTAGATAACGTTTGTTTGTATAAACGCTATCTAAAGGCATACCTTTAGATAGTTTTTGTTTCTACAAATGCTATCTACCTTTAGATAACGTTTGTTTGTATAAACGCTATCTAAAGGCATACCTTTAGATAGCGTTTGTTTCTACAAATGTTATCTAAACGCTACCTTTAGATAGCGTTTACACAAACAAATACTATCTATTTCCATTTTTTATTTTTTTTAGTTTACTTATTTCTTAACTTTACTTCCACCCTGCATGTCCATAAGAAACAAAAGGTTTACATCAACATCATTTAGAAGACACAGTAAATTACGAGTTTGCTAAACTAAAAGAGTACTAATTGTCATCTAATCAAAACTAATTAACAATTTATAAAACAATTGTTAACAATAAATTGATACAAATGACTGAAACACAATCCAAATTATACGTAGCAATCTCCAGTAGGAGGTGCAACAAAACTCAAACACCTCAGTTACTTGAACCAAACCATGCATAACACGATACACAGTTTAGACCATTTTTTTTTTTTGATAAGCAAAATGTATTGAAGAAGAGTAAAGGGGTACCCAACCCATATACAAGGTAACACTAAGGCTAGAATAATAAAACCAGAGTGTTAAGAGGATACCAAAACACAAATACAAATAGGAACTTAACACTAAGATGGGACCAAGAAATTAAAATTGTAGTAAACACAAAGGGAACGAGCGATGTCCCTGCTGCCACTTAAGAAATAGCAGGACCCCACCCACTTGAGCAAAGCTAAGAAACAGAGACCTTCCACACCAAAATAGGAGTCGCAAAAATCAATAAACCTGTAAGGCCCAAGCAATCCGAGTCCTGCTGCAAAACCAGCTCTTAAACCATAAAGAAGCCAAAATATAGCACAGTCAGTAGCAGACATAATCAATATCAGGAACCAAAAAAATCTGAATTATTGCATACAGTCAAGAGGACAAAGGAGCCAATCTGCATAACAGTAAAACCGCTCCTTCTTTATAGCTTAGAACCAGTACCATGATCTTGATCTAAATCATTATATGGCATGCCATATAATCTGCCATGATTTCTTTCCTTTTTTGCCTCTAAAAATATCCCTGTGGTGCAAGTAGTGAAGAGCAATATTAGTGGGCATGAGAATAGGTATTTGTAATAGGCATTTTGCACAAAGTTGTAACTCTCATCAATAACTTCTATACATCCTAATTGTTAATCACATAGTCTAAGTTGTAACTCTCATCAACAACTTCCATGGACCAATTTTTTTGTAATGGGACATGATATGGATCATAGAGAGAAAACTTAACATATAAGGTGTATTCAATCATACAAAAGACATTATTCATTACTCTCTTCTAAACTTGTTTCATACTTGCAGAAAGAAAGTGAGAGCCTAACATTTTCATAGTACTTCTCATGGTCATTAATGCAACGAATAGCAGTGTGCAATGCCTTGTGGAAACCATCGGATGTTTGATCCAACAATTTCTGGAGAGATAAGATAAAAATTATTAATAAAAATATCTCTTTCTGAATTACTTTAGATCAATCAAGTAGATAAAAATACTTAAGAATAAAATTTGAATTTTAAGGAACTGGACAATAGGAAACAAAATCAATGCAAAGAGGAAAAGGCTCTTCCATTCATACATACCTTGCTGATGGAAATGCCATGCTCATCTCTGATGACTTCTTCTTAGTTTCCTTTCTTCTCCTTGACTAACCCAGTATTGCTATAATGGCATTGTCATCAGCCCCCCAACCTACAGCATTGAAAACCATCAAATGCAAAAATCATATTTTACATTGTAAATGGTACTACCATGAAGATTTACATTTATGCTCTGATACTGCATATTCTAGGTAGAATCCATAAATTTATACTTTTTAACTAATAGTTTAAATATTGGAGTAAACAATGAATTAGTGTCTACAAGTATAATTGGGCCAGTGATTCACCATGCAATGTTGTTCAAGATTTTGAACTTCAACAAATAGAACAATACTCCCTCCGTATATTTATTGATTAATGTGGAACTGCATCCAATGCTTTGGTATATCAAGAATGTCATAGGTGGTTCATTAATGAAAAATAAATACCTCAATGAAGAACCGGGAAAATAAATCATTTGATCACAGGATGCGGCACATGAAGGCTAAGTTTATAGTAACAGTTTAAGCATTAATTATAATTTATTAACAATACTAACTAAAAGCATCAAATAAAACCCAGACAAATAGAAAATGTGTAAATTTGAGTGATACCTTTGAAAGCCTTGTAGAGAGCCTCAACATCTTCAACAGGAGAAGTATGGTTTGGAGCAACAAGGGTGGCCATTGGAGTATCTAATTAAAAGCTTTCCTTTTTCTTCAATGTATCTTGATGGCTTTTCTTCAATGTATCTGCAGAATATATATAACATTGTGAAACTCTCATCCTCCAAGGCAACATCTTTGTTTCGCATAACTCTAATGGAGCTTCTAAGTTTAGTGACACCCCAATTTCTAAAATTGAACCTTTCACAAACTTTGGGTTGATGTATATATTCAAGGTGCTGAAGCTGAACAAAACACAGAACACTCTTGTATCACCCAACACTGCACATCATAGAAGCTAACACTACCCCCTGATGTGATAAATTCCGGCAAGTGTACCGGATTCGTTGCCAAGTTATAAAAAGATCGATCCCATAGGGATCGTGATCTCAAATCACAAATAATTATCAAATCAATTAAACTGGACTCTATAAAAAGGGTTTTGAAAAGGTTTTGGTTTTTGAAATCAAAATCAAGTAGCAATCAAATTTTACTTTTGCAATTAAACAAAACAGAAAGCAATTCAAATTGGGGGTTTTCAAATTCAAATGGGTTCCCAGGAATTGGGATACCACAAAACTATTTATATTATTGAATCGACTCCTCTCCTTGTTAATAACCAAAATTTGTTTTGAAGGCGAATCTGTCCTAAATTAGCTAATGCTCCCTCTCGGGTTACAAAAGTCGTGCCCGATTAAATCAATCCCTACTATCGTGGTAATTGAATTTAAATCGTACCCTTTGAGTTTTGTGACGATTCGTGAATCCTCGAAGGACCGCTTCTAACTCTCGTGATTTAAGTCCTAAGTTCGATTCCTATAGATCCGATACCTAAGTTCACCGCTAAGTTCGTCCTTAGTGTATCTATGACACACAAACAAGTGGCCACCGAATTCGCGAGTAATTAAAGCAATAGGGATCGAATCGAAAACAAATCTGAATTAACAAGAAATCAAAATCAATACATCACCATAAACGAGTTTTGGGCATAGCCCCAATTCCTAGAAACTAGACTACTACTCAAGCATTGCCATGATTGTAGCAAGCTTGGTTAAAAATAACATGAACAGAAAAATCCCTAAGAGAAGAGGAGGAGGAGAAGAATAAGAAGAGAATTTCTCAATTTTCCTAAGGTAAACAGCCCATAAAAAGTGCCCAGATTCGAGCTCCTAGGTCCTATTTATAAGATTGAGCAATTTGAATCCTAAACCAATACAAAAACCAGATTAAATCAGTTGCTAAAGATCCATGGAATGCGTGTCACGGCCGTGACAGCTTTTGCCTTGAACGTTGCTTCAATAAATCGTCTGTCACAACTGTGATGGTCATCACGGCCTGGCCGTGACAGATTCTGCCTAGAAGGGGTCTGGCTCAGTTGTCCTGTCACGGCTGTGATGGGCATCACGGCTAGGCCGTGACAACTTCTGTCTTTTTCCTTCTTCTTTTTCAGCTTCCGTTGATCACGGTCGTGATGGTCATCACGGCTAGGCCGTGATCAGCTCTGTTTGCCTCATTTTCTTGTCTTCCAAGCTTCCATCTTCGTGCCAACTCCAACGCAATTGATCCTGAGCATTTTAATCTTCTTTTCCTGCACACAAGCACCACAAAACCACCTTACTCGTTCCAAGGCAAAATTAACTAATAATCAAATAAAATAAGCCTAAGCTATATGAAAATGCATGCAAAATGTCATGGAAATATGAGGTGAAATCACACTCATCAAACTATCCCAAGCTTAAGATTTTGCTTGTCCTCAAGCAATAACTAAGGCCAGAAAAAGATAGTCAATCAAAGCAAGGACAGTGAATCTAGAACCCGAGTAGTGAATTCAAGCAACAGGCATATTCAATAAGAAACCAAGAGACAATCGATTTTAAGTCCAATTAGGAGCTTAGGTTCCCCAGACTCACATCTCTCACCAATTCGGGCACTCTTCTCACCTCACTCAAGTGTTTGAGGGTATGTGACAATTCGCTCAATTTCCTCAAGGAAGGTGCCCTACCATAAGCTTGACTATTAACCAAATCTCTACTTTATTAATGAAATCACATAAGAATCAAGAGGTCTTTTATTTTGGTTGTAACGTGGCCATGGGATTTATCGTTAGGTGGGGAAATCAAGAAGAGGAAAATTCTAGAAGGCTAAGCAAAATCAAGCAGTGCAAAGCGTGACACCTCCTAAAATTCCTTTTTGGGCTTCAGTTTTCCACCATTCTTTTTCTCATCTTTTTGCTTCTTATTTCTCACTTTATTTTTCTCATCCCCTTCTTCAATTTATATATATATATATATATATATATATATATATATATATATATATATATATATATATATATATATATTATTTGTTTGGATAAGTGGAGATTTTTTAACTTTAGAGAAATTTTTCCAACTATTTATCCCACAATTTATTCTTCAAATTACCCTTTTTGCCCTTTGTAACACTTTAAGAGGTGCCATACTAAGCATTGTTCATTAAAATAGATCAATGGTACCAAGAAAAGTATTTATTCTTTTAGGCTCAAAATTGGGCGACTAAGGGGGGGCAATTTATCAGTCAAAGCTCAGGAGGCCAGAAAAATACCTAGTGCCTCAGTCATTTTCAAATGTGTTTTCAAAAATTTGTAAGCTTCGAAACGGTTTCAAGTCAAGTTCTAGAGGGCACAATCCAAGAGGAATAAATCACTAGATCACAAGGAATGTGGTAGATTTAGTGAGTATCCCTTTTTGACTCAAAATCTCTCATTTAGTGGTTTAGAATCGATGAGAAGCCTAAATCTAAGGAACCATTTGCTAATTATTAACTTTCAAAAGATTGTTTCAAGCATTTTTCATTTTTAGCCTATCACAAGAAATCAAAAATTGGGTTCAAAAATCCACTGTCATAATTCAATTGGCTGACTAATTTGATTGGTACAAAGTTTTTCACTATTGGGGGCATATCCTAAGCAGGAGGCAGTTTAATCATGTGATTTATGCAAAACTAATCCTAAATGAATGCAACATGCAAGAATGCAAAATTGATACCCCTACCCCAAGCTTAAAAACTTACATTGTCCCCAATGTAAATAATTAAGTCTTAGGGAGGATAAAATAAAAGGAAAAGGAAAAGGAAAAGGAACAAAGTAACTCACTGAGGTGGTAGGTGCTGGCTCAGAAGCCAGTCGTAGAGCTGCTGGAGCATAGCTCTCTGCTCACGCTGCTCCTCCATAATGCGCTCCTGGTTTGCTAGGATGGTGTCAAAAGTGGATGCGAATCGCGCATAGGGGTCATCGGATGACGAACCTGCGGAGGAAGAAGATGGGTGCCCAAACGGCCTAGCCTGCGGTGGCGAGCGTAACGACCTTTCTACCCTAATAGGCTGAGGCTCCTCTCCCACCGGCACTTTCCAATTTGTCGAGTTTATTACATCTAAAAGTGTGGGGTTAGGGAGAGGAATTGGTTTCCTGAGCCTGGGGTGTTTTAGGTAGTATATGTCATCCTCCTGGACGATCATCCCCATAGCCTCACAAGCCTGTAAGGAGATACGGGTCCGTCCAGGGGCGGCCTCAAAACCATCTAGATCGAAGTTGAAGTGATGGCATATGGTGGTGATGAGGCCACCAATGACAATAGCGCCACTGGAACTCTTGGCCATCTTTAAGAGGTGCCTAGCCAAGAATGACCTTGTGTACACGTTGCTCTCAGGGTGGAGCATGACCCATAGTATAAAGACCCCGTCCTGGCGGACGGATCCGTCACTCTCTCCACGGCCAAACAGGGTATTGGCTATGACCCTATGCATATACCTGATGCTAGGGTTAGCAAAGACTGTGGACTTGGATGTCCGAGGGTCAAAACTTCTACCCTCATAGTCAATTATTGAACAGAGGCTATGTGAACTAAACCCTAAGGGGTATCTTCGGTCACCCCCTACTGGTAATAAAAAAATCTCATTAAATTCAGCTAGGGTTAGTGTGAAGTCCTGGTTGAAGAGCCGGAATGTGATCCATCCTTCTTGGCAATGCGGCCCTTGGAGAATTTCCGCATTCAGGGAGCTTAGGAACTCCAGAGTAGGGCCAGCAAATGCAGGGTATCTGGTGCGAGCGAACTCGCTCCACCCTATGTTTTGCAACATCCAATTAATGTCAACAGTGAGGCCTAGGGTATCTAAGCACGCATCATCATGATATTTGGTCTGGACTATCTTCCTATTTTTTAAAGCATTAAACCTATCTTGCTGAGCAATATCCTTAAAAATAATCCCATACCCATATCCATCAGTATCAGAGTTAGAGGAGTCGGAGTCAGAGTCAGAGTAATTACCTGGGTTTCTGCTTCCTCTGTTGCGAGTGTGTGAGGCTTCTGTTGCCCTTTGCCGTTCGGTTGCCATGATCCCAGAGCACTAAAGTCCAAAATCCCCTTCACTGTTCTGAAATTTGGTTTGGTTAGGGTTTCAAAATTGGGAAATTTTGAGTTTTCCCAAAATTGAAGGATTTGCCCTGTGGGTCTTGTTGGTTAGTGGGGTTGGTTGCTTGTGGGTGTCAAGGGGGAGTGTGATTTTCGAGCTTTTTGGAGAAATGGTTATGGAGGTGGGTGTGAGAGGAAGAAGAAAAAGAGAAGGATGGTGAGGAGGGTGATAGTGTTGGGTTAATGGGGGAGGGTGCGTGATGAATGATATGAGGGAAAAGAGGAGTTGGGAGGAAGGAAGTAGGGTGGTTATGGAGGTGGAGAGGAAGAAGAAGGAGATGCAGAGAATGAGGTTTGAGGCTGGTTAGGCTGCGATTGGGTTTCAATATCAGGGCAAACTCGCGTCACGGTCGTGACCCACATCACGGGCTGGCCGTGACGCGTTCTGTTTTTAGTAAATCCTGAATCACGGCCGTGATTCGTATCACGGCTTGCCCGTGATGGGATATGTATTGTGTTATCTGACCTGTCACGGCCGTGACCAATATCACGGCCTACCCGTGATCCTTTCTGGCCCTCTTGGTCTTCACGTCACGTCCGTGATGGGAATCACGGCCTAGCCGTGATGAACTCTGATCTCCTGGGGCCTATCTGTCACGCCCATGATGTACATCACGGCTGGGTCGTGATGGTTTCTAACTTTCATCTATTGGTTCATCACGGCCGTGATGGACATCACGGCCTGGCCGTAATGGTTGCTGACTTTTCTTTTCCATCCTCTCTTCACTCTCCATCACTTCCTGTCCTAAAAACACTTGACAAATCTATTAATTTATGATCTTTTTCCTCTTGATCTTCTCAAATTATTCAAGAGTTGAATTAAAAAACAAATGGAAAAGGGAAAGAAAACTTGGGTTGCCTCCCAAGAAGCGCTTATTTACGGTCTTAAGCTTGACCATAGTCCTTTCAGTCCTTCGTTGTTGGATCTAGGAGGGGAATCGCAACCTCCTGCTCAAGTCGATGTTCTCCAAGGTAGTGTTTCAGCCTATGTCCATTGACCTTGAATGCTCCACGTTCTTGGCTCCAGACCTTGACGGCACCATATGGGAATACTTTCATTACTTTAAATGGTCCGGACCATCTAGACTTGAGCTTCCCTGGGAATAACCGCAACCTTGAGTTATAAAGTAGCACTAGTTCTCCTTCACGAAATTCTCTACGAAGGATATGCTTATCATGTCACTTCTTTGTTCTCTCCTTGTAAGATCGTGCGGACTCATAGGCATCCAACCTTAGCTCATCAAGTTCCTAAAGTTGAAGGATTCTCCTTTCCCCAGCGGCTTTCATATCAAAGTTTAGCATCTTAATGACCCACAAAGCTTTATGCTCAAGCTCGACTGGTAAGTGACATGGTTTACCGTAAATAAGTCTAAGGGGTGTCATCCCGATAGGAGTCTTGTAAGTCGTGCGGTAGGCCCAAAGAGCGTCATCGAGCCTTAAGGACCAATCATTTCTCGACCCCGAAACGGTCTTTTCAAGAATGCTCTTTATCTCTCGATTGGAAACTTCGACTTGTCCACTCGTCTGAGGGTGGTAAGGTGTAGCGATCCTATGAGTGACTCCATATTTGAGTAGGAGTTTCTCAAATTTTCTTTCAATGAAGTGCGATCCTCCATCACTAATGACTGCCCTTGGAATCCCAAACCTTGGAAAAATCACCTTCTTGAATAGTTTGATTACGGTTCTTGCATCACTTGTTGTGGAAGGAATGGCCTCCACCCATTTAGAGACGTAATCAACAGCTACAAGAATGAACTTATTATTGCAAGATGAAGGAAAGGGTCCCATGTAGTCGATTCCCCAAACATCAAATATCTCCACTTCTAGCATGGTGTTGAGTGGCATTTCATGATTCTTAGAGATGTTTCCCGTTCTTTGACATGGATCACAAGCAAGCACAAACATCCGGGCATCTCTGAGAATATGAGGCCAATATAAACCAGCCTGAAACACCTTTGCTGCTATCTTCGAGGCACTAGCATGTCCTCTGTAAGATGAGGAATGACAAAAACTCAAGATACTTGGAACCTCGGCTTCCGAAATACACCTTATGTATATGTTATCCGCACACTTGCGAAAAATGTAAGGCTCATCCCATACGTAGTTCTTGAGATCAAAAAAGAACTTCTTCTTTTGTTGATAATTGAGCTCCGGTGGTAGAATCCCGCATACAAAGTAATTCACAAAGTCCGCATACCATGGAGCTTCCTCTCCCAAGATGGCAAACAGTTGCTCATCGGGGAAAGAATCATCTATTGGCAAGTTGTCCTTCTCATGTTCCAATGGTTCAAGTCTGGATAAGTGGTCCGCAACTAAGTTCTCCGTCCCTTTTCGGTCCCGAACCTCCAAATCAAATTCTTGCAGAAGTAGAATCCATCGGATGAGTCTCGGCTTCGCTTCCTTCTTAGTCATGAGATGCCTTAGTGCGGAATGGTCAGTGTACGCTATGACTTTAGACCCTACGAGGTATGATCATAATTTCTCGAATGCAAAGACAACCACAAGCAACTCTTTCTCAGTTGTGGCATAATTTGCTTGAGCTCCATCTAGATTTTTGCTTGCATAGTATATTGCATGGACCTTCTTGTCTCTCCTCTGTCCCAATACTGCTCCCACGACGTAGTCACTAGCATCGTACATTACTTCGAACGACTCATCCCAATTCGGTGTTTGCAGAATGGGAGCGATGGTCAGAGCTTCCTTCAACCTACAAAATGCACTCAAACATTCCTCATTAAAATCAAATGGAGCATCTTTCATTAAAAGGTTAGATAAGGGTTTAGAAATTTTTGAAAAATATTTGATGAAACGTCGGTAAAATCCGACATGTCCCAAGAAAATTTTAACTCCTTTCACATTTATTGGTGGAGGCAAATTTTCAATAACATCTATTTTGGCCCTGTCCACCTCAATACCTCTACCAGAAATCAAGTGCCCAAGCACTATACCTTCTTTTACCATAAAATGGCATTTCTCCCAATTCAATACCAGATTGGTTTCTTCACATCGCTGCAAAATCTTAGACAAATTTGTTAAACAATCATCAAAGGTAGTTCCATATACAGAAAAATCATCCATAAAAACCTCCATGATGTTTTCAATAAATTCATAAAAAATTGCAGTCATGCATCTTTGAAAAGTAGCCGGTGCATTACATAGACCAAAAGGCATTCTTCTATAGGCAAAATGGCCATAGGGACAAGTAAACGTGGTCTTTTCTTGATCACTAGGATGTATAGGAATTTGATGAAAACCGGAATATCCATCCAATTAACAAAAGTATGAATGCCTAGCTAACCTTTCAAGCATTTGATCAATGAATGGGAGAGGGAAGTGATCTTTCCTTGTTGCCTTATTTAGTTTCCTATAATCTATGCACATTCTCCAACCGGTTATTGTCCTAGTGGGGATTAGTTCATTATTTTCATTTTGAATAACAGGCATCCCCCCTTTCTTAGGAACCACATGCACCGGACTAACCCATTCACTATCGGAGAACGGATAAATAACCCCCGCATCTAACAGCTTAAGCACTTCCTTCTTAACCACCTCTTTCATATTAGGGTTCAACCTACGTTGATGCTCAATGGATGGTTTATGCTCATCTTCCATTAGAATGCGATGCAAACAAAAGGAAGGATTTATGCCTTTAATATCATCAATTGTATATCCTATCACTTTCCTATGCATTCTAAGCTCCCTAATTAATTTCTCGGTTTCCAACTCATTCAAGCTAGCATTCACAATTACCGGATAGGAAGAGTTAGGACCGAGAAATTCACACCTCAATGTGGAGGGAAGGGGTTTTAGTTCTACCTTAGGGGCTTCTTTATCTTTCAGATCCTTTTTCTCTGGTGTCAAATCAAGTTTCTCTTTCTTTGTTTTGTTGGGAGGAATTTCTGGACTAGCCTCCAGAAAGTGGGCGTAATTCCTTACTTCTCCTCCATGAGCGTTTAAGTCTCCACCAATCAAACACATTTCCAATGGGTCATCAACACAAGCTTGTGCGGGTTCTTCTTTCACCACTTGGTGCTTTAGGTCAATCCTGCAACAAGAATCTTCAAAAGAAGGGTGTTTAATAGATTTAGCTAAATCAAATTCAACTTTATCATCACCCACAGTTAAGGTTAATTTCCCATTTTTAACATCAATAATGGCTCCTGCGGTAGTCAAGAAAGGCCTACCAAGAATAATGGGGATTTGGGAATCCTCTTCCATTTCAAGTACCACAAAATCCGCAGGAATGAAAAATTTACCCACTCTAATAGGAACATCCTCCAAGATGCCTACAGGGAATTTGACGGACCGATCCGCCAATTGAAGGGAGATTGTTGTGGGTTTTAGTTCACCCATCTCCAATTTCTTACAAACAGACAGTGGCATAAGACTAACACTAGCCCCCAAATCACAAAGAGCTTTATCAAAACTAGTGTTACCAATTAAGCATGGAATAGAGAAACTACCTGGATCTTTCAATTTAGGAGGCAATTTATTTTGAATTAAAGCGCTGCACTCCTCAGTTAAAGCCATTGTTTCATAGTCCTCTAGCTTTCTCTTATTTGACAAGATATCCTTAAGAAATTTAGCATATGTCGGCATTTGTTGTAATGCCTCAGTGAAGGGTACATTAATGTATAATTTCTTAAGGACCTCTAGAAATTTCCCAAATTACTTATCTAACTTGGCCTTAGCCAACCTTTGAGGAAAAGGTATCGGAGGCTGGTAAGGTGGTGGAGGGACATACTTAGACACTTTTTCGCTAGACTCTTCCTCTCCTGAAGGTTGTGTCTCAGTAGGTTCCTCCTTCTCAGTTACACTCATGTTATCGCTCTCCCCTTTAGCCTCGGGATTTTTAAGTTTCTTACCACTCCTTAGACTCACGACTTTACATTGTTCATTATTTGGGTTCACCTCAGGTTGTCCAGGGAACTTGCCCGGTTGCCTCATCGAATTTCCAGCTTGTTGGGCAATTTGAGTTTCTAACATCCTGTTATGGATGGCTAAGTTATCTACCTTAGATGTTAGTTCTTTTATTGCCTCATTAACTGCCCTACCTTGTTGCCTAAATTCTTCGTTCTGATAGTTTGAGTAGCAACAAAGTTTTCCATGAGAGACTCGAGTTTAGATTTTTGTACCTGAGGATACCCCGATGTGGGTTTCCTATTACCTTGTCCTTCTTGGAATTCGTGGTTCAACGTGTAGTTGTAGTTTTCGTAGGAAAGGTAGGGACTATTCCTTCTCTGGTTGTAGGGATTTGGGGGAGCATAATTTGGCAGCTTCGGGTTTGTGTCGTAGAAATTGTGACAAGAGTTCACTTGCTCCCATGAAGCACTGAACTCAGAAGCGATACCATGTGGGCACTCCATTAAGTCATGTCCCTGCATTCCACAAATCTCACAAACAACATTAGTAGCACCGATTAAACTCACATGAGCCTTTTCAAGCTTATCAAATCGTTTATTTAGTGAGTCGAATTTAGACATAATCAGATCGGTACTATTCATTTCGAACTTACCCCCCGAAAGCTTTTTCGGGTTATTACCTCTTTCTGAACCCCATTGGTGGTAGTTGGTGGCCACGTTCTCAATGATGTTGAATGCTTCAGTTAGGGGTCTGTTCATGAAGGCTCCACCAGCTGCGGAGTCGAGTGACACCTTTGATGAATAATCTAATCCATTGTAGAAGGTATGCACTAACAACCACTTTTCCAGTCCATGATGTGGGCAAGACTCCAGCAATCCCTTGTAGCGATCCCAAGCTTCGGATAAGCATTCTCCGTCTTTTTGGAAAAAGCCGGTGATCTGAGTCCTTAGGTAAGCAGTCTTGGATTGAGGGAATAATTTCTCCAAGAATGCTTGCTCTAGTTGGTCCCAAGTTGTCAACGTGTTAGCGGGCACTTGCTTCAACCAATCTTTCGCTTTTCCAGTCAGAGAGGAGGGGAACAACCTCAAGCGTATAGCATCGAACGAGGCTCCTTGAATCCTTATCGCATCGGTGAATTCCAAGAATGTCTCCACATGATCCGTCGGGTCCTCCGAGGGTAATCCTCCAAACTGATGTTGCCTAATCATGCTAATTAAGTGAGGCGGTATAGTGTAGTTTTCCGCCTCAATTTCCGGCCTTGCAATCCCAGTTCGCAGACCCCTAACATTTGGGGTTGCGTAGTCCTACAGTGGCTTCGTATCTGGTAGATTCGCCATGAGTGGAATGGGAACCAACTTCTCTCTCTCTCTTTGTAGTCTCCTACGTCTATGAAAGGTCCTTTCGATCTCGAGGTCGGCTTCAATAAGGTTTCCAAGACTTAGGGATCTTTGCATAAAAGAGGAAAATACCTATGGTAGAGAGATAGATACTCTAGAAAAAGAAAAAGAAATAAGTAATAAATTAATATATATAAAAAATGTCCAGAAAAATCAATTTAAAAATTAAATTGAAATTCAAGAAAACACAGTCCCCGGCAACGGCGCCAAAAACTTGGTGTGATAAATTCCGGCAAGTGTACCGGATTCGTTGCCAAGTTATAAAAAGATCAATCCCACAGGGACCGTGATCTCAAATCACAACTAATTATCAAATCAATTAAACTGGACTCTATAAAAGGGTTTTGAAAAGGTTTTGGTTTTTGAAATCAGAATCAAGTAGCAATCAAATTTTAATTTCGCAATTAAACAAAACAGAAAGCAATTCAAATTGGGGGTTTTCAAATTCAAATGGGTTCCCAAGAATTGGGATACCACAAAACTGTTTATGTTACTGAATCGACTCCTCTCCTTGTTAATTACCAAAATTTGTTTTGAAGGCGAATCTGTCCTAAATTAGCTAATGCTCCCTCTCGGGTTACAAAAGTCGTGCCCGATTAAATCAATCCCTACTCTCGTGGTAATTGAATTTAAATCGGACCCTTTGAGTTTTGTGACGATTCGTGAATCCTCGAAGGATCGCTTCTAACTCTCGTGATTTAAGTCCTAAGTTCGATTCCAATAGATCCGATACCTAAGTTCACCGCTAAGTTCGTCCTTAGTGTATCTATGGCACGCAAACAAGTGGCCACCGAATTCGCGAGTAATTAAAGAAATAGGGATCGAATCGAAAACAAATCTGAATTAACAAGAAATCAAAATCAATACATCACCATAAACGAGTTTTGGGCATAGCCCCAATTCCTAGAAACTAGACTACTACTCAAGCCTTGCCATGATTATAGCAAGCTTGGTTAAAAATAACATGAACAGAAAAATCCCTAAGAGAAGAGGAGGAGGAGAAGAAGAGAATTTCTCAATTTTCCTAAGGCAAGCAGCCCACAAAAAGTGGCTAGATTCGAGCTCCTAGGTCCTATTTATAAGATTGAGCAATTTGAATCCTAAACCAATACAAAAACCAGATTAAATCAGTTGCTGAAGATCCATGGAATGCGCGTCACGGCCGTGATGGCCATCACGGCCTGGCCGTGACAGCTTCTTCCTTGAACGTTGCTTCAATAAATGGTCTGTCACAGCCGTGATGGTCATCACGGCCTGGCCATGACATATTCTTCCTAGAAGGGGTCTGGCTCAGTTGTCCTGTCACGGTCGTGATGGGCATCACGGCTAGGCCGTGACAGCTTCTGTCTTTTTCCTTCTTTTTCAGCTTCCCTTGATCACGGCCGTGATGGTCATCACAATAAGTGTATTAGCAATTGTATGGTTAGAAAGAGAGATATCTGCAGGGATACAACAACGTATTGGACCTGAATATGCTGGTCCTTTGGGAGTTCTTCAAGCTCTATCAGATGGAACAAAACTACTTTTCAAAGAGAATCTTATTCCATCTAGGGGGGATATTCGTTTATTCAGTATCGGACCATCCATATCAGTCATATCAATTCTAATAAGATATTCAGTAATTCCTTTTGGCTATAATTTTGTTTTATCTGATCTCAATATCGGTGTTTTTTTATGGATTGCTATTTCAAGTATTGCTCCCATTGGACTTCTTATGTCAGGATATGGATTTAATAAGGGTTGTTGAATATCAAAAACTTATTACGCGAAATCCAATTTTTTTAGAACGGATTGAGGGAGTAGGCATTGTTGGTGGAGAGGAAGTAATAAATTGGGGTTTGTCAGGACTGATGCTTCGGGCTTCCGGAATACAATGGGATCTGCGTAAAGTTGACAATGGGATAGGCCGTGATCAGCTCTGTTTGCCTCATTTTCTTGTCTTCCAAGCTCCCATCTTCGTGCCAGCTCCAACGCAACTGATCCTGAGCATTTTAATCTTCTTTTCCTGCACACAAGCACCACAAAACCACCTTACTCGTTCCAAGGCAAAATTAACTAATAATCAAATAAAATAAGCCTAAGCTATATGAAAATGCATGCAAAATGTCATGGAAATATGAGGTGAAATCACACTCATCACCCCCCAAACAAAACAAAAATCAAAATAATCGGAGCTAGAAAGAGGGAGAAACTCACCGCAAACCTCTCCAACATAGTCGAAGGGATTTGGGGTCGCAACTAATAGCAAAGGACGAAGTGCAGAGAACTCACCACTTGCTTGCTTCTTGCTCGCTGCAACAGAGCAGAAGGGATTTGGGGTTTAATCAAAATCAAGAACTAAAATACGACTGCAGCGACATGGTTAAATTCGAAGGGATTTACAACAAAGTAGAAGGGATTTACAACACAAAATGTTAAATTCGAAGAAAGCAAGGAGATATGGTTACCTGCAGTGACTCCATGAGCGAGGCGATGAAAGGAGCGAAACCGGAGAGAAGAACGGCGGTTACAACGCAGATCATGGACCAGAATGGAGAAGAAGAAGCTGGACGGTCAGGTGCGCAACAGACAGTGGAGACGGTGGTGAAGGATCGCCGATAGTGGAGACGCGAACGCGGTGGGGAAGGAGCGCTGATAGTGGAGACGCAATTTCCGTCTTGGTGGTGCGCCGACAGGTAAACTTGTGCGCCAGAAGGAGTGTAGGGTTTATGCAATTGGAAGCACTGCTGTGGGGAGAAAGTTCAGGTGCGCACGGGTGTGAAGATTGTGCGGAAAGTTATGAAATTAGCAAAGGTGACTTAAGACACCTAAGATAGCGTTTCCGCCCAATAAACACTATCTAAAGGCTATCTTTTAATAGCATTCACTAGTACAGAAAAGGGATTCCACATCGGTTATTTTTGGCTTTACACATCGGTTTTCAAACTGATGTTGAAATGACCGATGTGGTTTATTGCCACTTTTCACATCGGTTTTAAAACCGATGTTTATAATATATTTTTAACAGCGGTTTTCTCTTAACCGATGTGGAAAATTAATTTGTCAATTGGTATCTTATTGGGGAATTTCACTTTGCACATCGGTTTTCATGAAAACCGATGTGGAAAGTGAAATTTACACATCGGTTTTAAAGAAAACCGATGTGTAAAGTCTCATTTTTTTCCCCCTGTTATTTACATTTCTATCTTTCCTTTCCCCCTGTTTCAGTAATGCAGATCAATACCAGAATAACATACTGTAAATATTCTCAACACAACTAATATATACTGAATTTATTACGAACAATACATATATATGTACGTTCAATTACATCAGACAACAAAAATAATTAGAAACCAAAAAGCTACATGATATATTATAGATTTCATATCAAAATACATATGATCGGTCAAAAGTACACTATAGCTCTTACATGATAAGTTTTTAAACTAACTACATATATACAAACTATGGTTGCTGGTACACTTCAAGAAAGAAAGTTGCCCAACGCCTCTTTATGTTGTTGATGTCGGAATCAGATAATGGAGCTGGAATGTTGAATATCTGCAAGTTTAATTGGACAAAAGATTATATATTTTAAGTAATAAACTAACATAAAACATATAACGAATCTATACTATTATTTCTAATTGTGTCAATTAACATTTACCTCGTGCCATCTTTCAGTGATCCTGGAGAAGATAATTTCCAACATCCACTGTATCACATAGTAGCCACATTCCCATGATCCATGTTGTATACGTGACTACGTACAAATGAAACCCAATTAGAATATGAGGAATTAAATAAAATAGAAATCAATTATTATACCCACTGCATTTGATGCATTTGAACTAATAAATATTTTACGCTAGGAATAATCCATCTGATAGCCCGAGTACGCCTTTCACCACGCAACATGTGGGTTGCATTAATAGACCTATCATGACAAAAACATTAATTAAAGTATATCTAATAGATTTCAGAAATTAAAACAACTGTATTACTGATTATAAAGTATTTTAATACTTATGTTTCGATGATCGTCTTCAGTTGATTCGTCAACTTATTTCCCAATGAGCAGAAGAAGACCACGACGTTCATCCTAGGGTACAATATCAACAGTTGCCAATGCTGGCTGTATTTGTGGAACAGTTAGTGACTAAGTCATATATAGTTATACTTAAATAACCGGTACTTACTTATTGAGATAAGGCGCAAGGTAGAATTGATGATCGTCTCGGGCAAGTATATCACGTATGGTAGTGACCGGGTCTTCTGATGCTAGGAGAACATCACCCTGAATGAACATGGGGTCAATGAACCCATAAACGGCGAGGTTACCCTGATCAACTAACATACGATGCAGATACCTAATATATTGGAAAAACATGTTAATTATCATAGTATTGAAAAATTAATTACTTAACTTATAAATAAAATGTACTTACGTGCACCATAACGATATGTGTGCAGAACTAGCCATTTCTTTATTGAGTACCATCTCCATAAGTTCCTTCTTTGGGATATACAGTTCATCACCAGGGCTGGCATCATGTTCCAACCTTACCAAGGCTGCGTCATTCTCCATGGTGACAACCTGTATAGCCATAACTTTAAAAACATCACCATGGCCAGGTGCCCCTTTGTCGATCCCCTAAACAACATAGATATATATTAGTAATCACGGATAATTAAGTTATTTAATTCGTAATTAACTAAATGGTCAAATGAATACCTTGGCAGGAGCAGACATCTCTGGTCTTCCTGGATCCGACCTTTTAGGCATAATATCATTTCCAACATTCTATAACGAATAAAAATAAAGCATTATCTTTAAACAATAATAAATTATTTCAACTGTAAATATAGAAAAACACAACTAACTGAATACCTCAGATGCAACAAGAAAGCTGACCAGTCTTCTTGGCCAGAGGATGAAGTTACCGAGGGGGCTTGACCCACTGTTTGAACCTCCTCAGTGGGCATAGGGACTCGAGCATCAGTATCTCGAATAATCTCAACAACGACCCTCAGCTGATCATCCGGTAATAAACGATGGTGCATGGTATTACCTAAGTTATTATGTGCCCTACCCAATGCCACTAAGCGGCGAGCATGATGATCATCAACATACAACTCACACCTATCAGGGTCGTCATCATCATCATCATCATCATCATCACCATCATCATCATTTTTAGGCTGATGAGGAGGATCACATGAGCCCTTAGTGCTCACATGGACAGAGGGTTGGACAAAGGGTTGGACACCGACTGTCATCTGCTGGGACATAGAAGTCAATATTGCCATCTGCTGGGCAAACTGCTCGGCCATCTCCTGTCGAAGCTCAGCTGCAATCTCCTCTTTTAGCCGTTCTCTATCTGCATCAACATCCCTGTGGCATTGGTGTGAAGATGAACCATGATATTGGCGAATGCCGACGCCCCATCCAACACCAATGACACGACCCGGGTGGTCTGGTTTACCGATGGCAGCAACTAAGATATCATCGCGTCCTCTAGGAACAAAGGTTCCTTGGGTTAGATGATCGTCCAAGGCATTCTATCACATAAAATATCAGGTCACATTACAATTCGGTAATAATCTTAAAATGACAATTACAATTCAAACTATACTTACAATCTTCTCAGCTACTTGGCGGGCCTCCTCAGATGTATATTGACCCGTTTTTCTTTGTCGGGACCTCTTCCATTTACGATGGCGTGGGGGTGGAGGTGGATCAACAACCTCTGGACGATTTTCAGCATTAGGATCCGCCTGAGATGCTGCTTCCTGACATGCTTTCTTTTCCTCTTCAACCATTTTCTGAACAAACTTTTTATATCCCCCACGAGACATGACATGGGGGTAGACATTCTTGCTTTGGTTTTTCTGCCCCTTTTTCCTCTTCTCCTGTTATAAATAGAAGACAATTAAATTACATAAGTAAATAAAATTAATGAAATTACATAAATTTAGAGACAAATCAAATAAGTTAACCTGAAAGCTGGGATCATGTCGGCTCTGAACAAAGCGATCCCACGTCGCCTGGTCAAGAAACGGATACACCTCAAGTGGGTTCTTTTTACTTTTTGGATTGAATACATAGTATCTGCCCAGGTCGACCTTAAAAGCCCTCCAACGCTCTCCAGCATACTTTAGCAAACGCTTCTTCATAACGTACGTATCCGGTATGTCAAAGGTCAACTACATTAAGACCAAAAGAATCAACGAATTACTGTATGATATTATTAAGATAAAAATAAAGTAGATACAGACAAACACAGGACGTGGAATTATAGATACCAGAATACTCTCCCATATATGATCCTTCACGTCCGCCGGTACATCTTTCCAAATATCAATGAGTATACTAGGCCTGTTCCTAGCAAGGGTCGCCACAAAACTGTTAAACTGATCTGCCATTGGCCCAATAGGATTGAGGTTATTATCAAAGTTTACTCTTATCCTTTGATTTGAACCACGGTTGGCAGTCAAATTCCTCATCGTGTGGCACGTCTACCCTTTCTACCAGTAGACGGGGTCTCTGACCCGCTGCATGAAGGAGGGATATCCTCACGATCAGCCATGTATACCTGTTTAAACAAAAAAAAAACTTTTTAGTATGTCAGGATAAATATCAAACATAACTTATAAATATCGATCAACGTACGTAAACATAACTTATAAAATTCAAGGACGAATCATGCAAAGCTAAATTCTTCCCGGGAAGATAGTCTATATACCACAATAATTTATTTCATAATTAAAACAACAAAACAGTAGCTGTTAACAACTGCAACCAAAAAGATCATCAAATCAACACAGTCAGAAATAAATAAATGAATGAACTTTTTAAGAAAAACACTTCTAATAGCCTCGAAAATGAGGTGAAACTAAGATAAGATGATCATTTTCAAAGGGAGATTTGTCTACAATCAGGGGAACATGCAACTTAACAAAGTCAACAAGAGGATTATAGTATCTTACAATTCATATACTTAAAAGTAGACAAAGCTAGACAAGATAATCATGCTAAATGGATTCATCATTTTCATTCACCAATTTGCACTAGTGCAATAAGTGCTTTTTACGTCAGTTAAAATTGAGTTTTTACGTCAGAATACTGACTGACGTAAATACAGCTGACGTTAAAAGTTAAAATTTTAACGTCAGTTGAGAACTGACGTTAAATATAAAACTATTAACGTCGGTTCTTTAACACAACTGACGTTAATTTTGTCAAAATTAACGCCGCTTCTTTAACACAATCGACGCCGCTTCTTTAAGAACGGACGTTAATTTTGTTAAAACTAACGCCGATTGTTAGAAAGAACTGACGTTAAAGGTCTTAATTTTAATGTCAGTTGTAATAAACAACTGACGTTAATAGTGTACTGTATATTTTATAAAATACTATTAACGTCAATTGTATGATACAACTGACGTTAATAGTATTTTTTTTAAAATTCGGTTTTAAAATATCACTCCCCTCAGCTATCCCCTCGCATTCAAGAAATATCCCAAGAATACGTAATATCACACACATTACAGAATTGCAAAGAAAAAATGGAACAATGATCCATATGTATGCCTGTTCAGAAACAACATATATTTATTAACAAGGTTATAACTCAAAATAAATACAGAAATATAAATAAAAATAAATGTATACTAAGTTTACCTATATCAATATCCCTTCGTGATGATCATCACGAGTGGCATGTACATCGTCCACCTATGTCTCCTCGATTATAGTAGGCGTGTTTGTTGAAAAAGAAGGAGTATCAGGAATATCAAGATTTGAATCTTCATTTTCATCACTACCATTATACATGCTTTTTCCTTGGAGAACCACGGACAACCTTTTGTTAGAAGGATCAGTGATGTAGAACACTTGTTTTGATTGGGAAGCCATTATGAAAGGCTCATTTATATGACCTAACTTGTTGAGGTCTACCAATGTGAACCCCAATTCGTCGGTTTGTACACCACCGTTACTATCAACCCACTTACATTTAAATACCGGCACCGTAAGCTTAGTGTAATCGAGCACCCAAATATCTTCAATATATCCAAAGTAAGGTCTCGGTGCTTTAACGGGTTTTGTGTCCTTTGCACTAGAGAAGTGCATTGATTCGGCCACGATCATAACCCCACTATTTTGCATGGTACTCTTGTTATCTTGTTCCTTTGTATAAAAGGAAAAGTTATTTATCTCGTATCCGCTCCAACATATGACGTTGAAGCTAGGCCCACGTGCTAGCCATCTTACGTCATCAGAAGCAGTACTACCATCCTTAAGCATTTCTTCCTTGAACTATGGTAAGAAAGTCTTGTTATGCTTATTCAACAACCACCTTTCGCTCATTCGAGGGTTTTCTTGATTGACTTTTCTTTTATGTTCAAATAAGAAAGGCTGAACACATTCGACGTTGTTCAATACATACAAATGTGCTTGAAGCACTTCCTCCTGATCCTTCCTATTAATTCTTAAGCCATGTGCACCCTTACCTTGACATCTGATCTCATCATGCCGAGGCTTAGGAACCCCTATAGGATCCGTGTTATGAAGGTAGTCCGAACAAAACTCAATAGCTTCTTCCGCAACCTACCTTTGAACAATAGATGCTTCCGGACGATGAGGATTCTTCACGTACCCTTTCAAGATCTTCATGTAGCGCTCAACTGGGTACATCCATCTCAGAAAAACCGGCCCGCATAATCTAATCTCCCTCACCAAATGAACAATTAAGTGAACCATTATGTCGAAAAAGGAAGGAGGAAAATACATCTCCAATTGGCACAAGATTGTAGCAGCCTCAACTTCCAAGTCATCCAACATACGGGGGTCAACGACTTTGCTACATATAGAATTGAAGAATGAGCACAACCGAGTAATGGCATGTCTCACATTTTTTGGAGCAATACCATGAATAGCAACGGGCAGAAGTTGTTGCATATGTGACAATCATGAGACTTATAAGCCAACCAATTTAAGATCACTAGAGACGAGCCTCTTCATATTTGAAGAGTAACCATGTGGAACTTTGATGCCCTGAAGACACCCGCAGAAACTTTGTCTCTCTTTTTTTGACAAAGTATGACATGCTGGCGGCAAATAAGTCCGCTTACCATCCTCAACAACTGGAGCTAACTGCTCTCGTATACCCATAGCAACGAGGTCGAGACGAGCATTCACACCACCCTTTGTCTTGCCCTGAATGTTGAGAAGCGTCCCGATCACACTATCACACATATTTTTCTCCACATGCATCACATCAATGCAGTGTCTGACATCAAGCTTGCGCCAGTATGGAAGATCAAAGAATATCGACCTCTTCTTCCATATGTTTTTCTCAGCAGCTTTACCTTTCTTTTTGGACTTGCCGAATATAACATCGATGTCCTTTACCCTCTGATAAACCTGCTCTCCAATTAAGGCCGTCGGCGCTTCTTCTGTCTCTTGGCATCCATTAAAAGCTTTTTTCATCTTACGATATGGGTGATCACGTCTAAGAAATCTCCGATGCCCAAGGTAAACCGTCTTCTTTCCATGATGCAACTGAGTGTAGCATGTGCCTTCTTCACATATAGGGCATGCTTTATGCCCCTTGACACTGTACCCGGACAAGTTACCGTATGCTGGAAAGTCGTTGATGGTGCAAAATAACATGGCACGAAGCTTGAAAGTCTCATGAGAATACCCATCAACTACATCAACACCTTCCACCCACAGCGTTTTCAAGTCTTCAATCAAGGGACCTAGATAAACATCTAAGTCATTTCCCGGTTGCTTTGGACCTGAAATCATCATAGACAACATCATGTATTTGCGCTTCATGCACAACCAAGGGGGCATGTTGTAAATTACCAACAGAACAGGCCATGAACTATGAATACTACTCATGTTACCATAAGGATTCATTCCATCCGTAGCAAGTCCAAGCCTTAGGTTTCTTGACTCATCGGCGAAATCCGGAAACATAGTATCGATATTCTTCCATTGAATAGAATCAGCGGGATGACGAACCTTTCCATCACGTTTCCTCTCATCATTATGCCATCTAAGATTCTCCGCATATTTCGCATTAGCAAACAATCGCTTGAACCTTGGAATTATTGGAAGATACCACAACACCTTCGCAGGAGGACCCTTTTTTCTCACATCATCAAGATCATCATCATCATCACCACCCTTCACTTAGTTTCATGATAACCCACATTTGGGGCAATCGTGATTGTCTTCATGAACACCGGTGTACAATATGCAATCATTGGGGCATGCGTGTATCTTCTTATACTCCATACCCATAGGACACAATACCTTCTTGGCCTCATAGTTACGGTCAGGAAATGTGTTGTCCTTCGGAAGCAAGTCTTTCAACACTTCAAGCAATTCCGTGAAGCTTTTATCGGTCCAACCATTTCTCGCCTTCACACAAACCAATTTTAGCACCGCCGACAACCGTGTATGAGTAGTACACCCTGGATATAAAGGCTTATCCGCATCACCGCACAACCTATCATACACATGAGCTCGATGAAAAGATTCTTGTCCAATATCACGGATCATGTCCTCTACTCGATCATCCTCCATATCTACGTCAACGTCCTCACTTTGGGAGACACTTGCCGTACTACTCAACAACACATCACCATGCCATATCCATCTTGTATAACTCAAGCAAATCCCTTCACAAATCAAATGAGTACGTATATCCTTCACCGTACATTTCCTCGTATTCAAACACTTGACACAAGGACAACAAAACATTCCATTACTATTAGGAACATTCCTTTGAGCAAATTCTATAAATTCTCCCACCCCCTTCAAATACTCAGCACTAGTACTCTTACAAACCATCCAACTGCGATCCATAACTAGATAGGTCCTGTAGATATACAAAACATATATCCAATATAAGGACAATACGAGAGATTGAAAACTATAGTTTTTGAAGATTGCCAAGCACTGGTCACGGCCTGGCAGTGATGTCCATCACGGCCGTAACGTGCCAACTGAACCAGACCATCATAGGCAGAACTGATCACGGCCTAGCCGTGATGAGCATCACGACCGTGACAGATCAACCAGCAGAGCAACATGCACTCAAAACCAAAAATAGGGACGTACATTCCAAACAACTCAAACTCACGGTTTCAATTTTCAACTACTGAGACTACAGTTTCAACATACACTCAAAACCAAAAATAAAAAAATGTTCCCTAAAGACTCACCAGAAATAGGTGCTCGCGTGGTGGTGGGGAGGGGAGCTCGAGTGGTGGCCAACGTTCGATGTGGTTACTGAGAGCAGAGGGACAAGGAGAGTTAGTGCGCGGGAAGGGGAAAGAGAGATGTAAAGTTATTGCAAAGAATGAATGGAAAGACAGAGTTAGGGTTAATAGTGTACCTCACGGTGGTGGCGAAGAAGCCATCGCGGTGGTTGCGGTGGAGATGAGCTTGCGATTAGGGCAGAGTGAGAGTGAGAGTGAGAGTGAGGGTTGAGAGTGAGGGTTGAGCGTAATGAAAAGAGAAAAGAGAAAAGAGACGTACAGAGCGAAGTGCAGAAGGCGCGCGGGGTGTAAACCAAAATAAAACAACATTTGACGTCAGTTGTTTGTAAAGACTGACGTTAAAGCTCGTATATTTAACGTCAGTTGTCTTAAGAAACTGACGTTAAAAGTGTATACCTTTATCCAAAAACGTACATTCCTTTGACTATTTATTTAATTGAAGTAAAAATAAAACTTTTAACGTCAGTTGTATAAAAAACTGACGTTAAAAATAAATATTTTTTATTTTAAAAGCACTTTTAACGTCAGTTTTTGAAGACAGCTAACGTTAAAAGTGTATATCTGCAAAAAAATTCATTCCTTTGACTACTGTGCTAACCCATGCAGCTTGAAACTTAATCCTCTTAATGAGCATTAAGTTTATAGATAAGTTTTCAAGAAAATCAGAGAGAGACTATTCTCTATATAAAGTGTCATTCTTCTGTATCAGTATGTAACTACACCCTCTTCTTTTCCTCTATATTTCGTGCGTTTTCTATTCCTTCACAATATGGTTCTATCAAATTTGAGAATTTTTTTATTTCTTCCTATACATATAATTAAAGGTCTCTTTATTAATGTTAAAAAAACATCTGTGTTTGTTTAAGTAAAATAATATGAATCCCTCAATTTATTCCATCTCCTCCCAAGCGATCGTGGATAAAGCACAGATGGAGCATCAAGGACTTCAAATGAGCAGGGAGGGGATCGATGCATCCATTGGAGTTTCTGAGGACAGAACTGAGAAGAAATTGATGTTGAAGCAGAAACTTTTTAATATTTTAGTGCTATGTTGCAGAAATTTTTTATCTTTTAATCATGTAATTGTAACTTATGAATCGCTTCAATGAGATACGATTTGATTATACATATAACACTTTTATGTTTAGTGTTTATTTATTTTAATTTTCACAAGAATATGTTTACTAATTCAAGCTAATTAATGTAGATTAAAAATAAACTTGTTTAATATTTACACAAGTTCTTTACACAACTGACGCAAATAGTGATTTAATATTTACAAATTGCCACCACCTCATTTTTAACGTCAACATAATTTATGACTGCCAAGTTCCCGTATATTACATTATTTCCAATATTCATTCTGCACGTTTACAATTTATAGGATTATTTACATAAGCTATTTATTATACTGAAGTAAAAAACCCCACTTTTAACGTCAGTTGTATAAAAAACTGACGTTAAAAATAAATGACTGCCAAATTGTCACCACCTCATTTTTAACGTCAACTTAATTTATGACTGCCAAGTTCCCGTATATTACATTATTTCCGATATTCATTCTGCACGTTTATAATTTATAGGATTATTTACGTCAGCTATTTATTATACTGAAGTAAAAAACCACACTTTTAACGTCAGTTGTATAAAAAACTGACGTTAAAAATAAATATTTTTTATTTAAAAACACTTTTAACATTGGTTATATTAAACAACTGACGTTAAAGGTGTATAAGTTTCTGCAAGAATTCATTCATTTGACTACTGTGCTACTTACCCATGCACCTTGTAACTTAATCCTCTTAATGAGCATTAAAGTTTATAGGTAAGTTTTCAAGAAAATCAGAATAGCTTAGTAACTTCATCCCCTGCTCCTATAAATAGCTTCCTTCCATCCTTTTAATTTTCTGCTTCACAATATGGCTCTGCCGTGGAGATTAACTTCATCACTCTTTCTTCCTATTCCTAGACTCAAATGTATTTGTCTTAATGGTCAAAGAACTTCTGAGGTTGTGTTAATCACATAACATGGGTGATAAGGTTGTGTAAATCACATAGTGTGAGTTGCTCACCTTATCATCTTTCTAGAGAATCGGCTGCTACAGCACCAGAACGTCAGCTTTGGAAGCAAATGACTGTTCCAAGACCATTGCTGAAACAGATCGGGTGCACCCTTGCTCAGTCGCTCTGGAAAACTCGGTCGCTCGACTCTCCTCTCTTGCTCACCCGTGAAGGGAACGAAGCCCCTCAACAAAATGTTTAGGATTTTAAACCCTTTCAATGTAACTTTTTATGGGATTTTAAACCCTATCAATGTAACTTTTTATAGGATTTTAAACCCTTTCAATGAATGAGATCCAGTTTGGGTTATTGAATCAACTTATACTTCGCACATATATATTTTAGTTTTCAAAACAGAAACACAAAACATCAAAGCAATTGTGAAACTGAAACTTTGAGGAAGGCAATGCGGAAGGGTACGTATAATAGATAAAAAAATTATTAAAATAACCTTTAACGCCTCATGATGAAAGAACAGAGTTAAAAGTGAAGTAACGCACTTTTAACGCCGGTTCAATGAAGAACTGACGTTAAAAGGTTCACTTTTAACGTCAGTTGTTTATTGAACTGATGTTAAAAGTGAGTCACTTCACTTTTAACGTCAGTCCTTAAAACAACTGACGTTAAAATTGAATTAATGAAGTCTGATATTTACAAAACTGCCACCGCCTCCTTTTTAACGTCTAGCTTTTGGTTAACTGACGTAAACCTTTACCATCTAATATATATTTTCCACTAGTGTTGTATTGGCTCACTATTGATGTACTATATGGTTTCATCTAATCTATCCATTTTAACCAAATTGAAAATCTCCAAGGGTTGTAATACCTGAGAGAAAAAGAATTCAGCTCATTAACAATATTTTTCTTAATAAATAGCCTGGAAACACTAGGACTCACAATAACACAACACAAAACCAGCCATAGGCTTCCTAATCAAATTTCCTCAGCCATTCCTTCCAACCCTTCATTTTCATCACTCTCACTTTCTTTTTCACAGGACGTGTTATCCCTTAAACTTCCAAGACATTTCAATAAAGTCATCAAACCAAATATTTAAAAAAAACTGCAAATACTGAAAAATCCAGCGATTGCAAGAGCCTTAGCTTAAAATCCTCGGATAGGGAAAAAAATAATAATAACCACACAAAAGTTTTGTCACAAACCCATGTACCAGCAAGCAAACTCGTTGTAGCATGTTAACAAATATACACACCTACTCCAGCTGAAACTTTCACGGGGCAATAAATAAGCAACCATAATAATAGATAAACGAGTTTACAATGCTCTTTCAACAAACACATGGCACTCTCTACAATATAATAATAGAATGCATCCATTGTTAATCAGTAAACTTCAAATCGGAGATTAGCATCAATCAACAAAGTCGAAATGGTGTCTTTCTAAGACCTTCCCTATCTATATCTTCCCCAAGACCCAAAGAAGAAACCTTCACAGCATCTTCAATAGCAGCTCTATCCCTTTCTTCCAGAAACCCCACATCACCACAACCATATCATACATTGGGAGACAGAGATAGAACTGTAAACAAAAAAGTAAAAGAAAAATACCTTTCACGCCTTGAGAGACAGAGATGGGAGGGAGAAGCGTATGCGTGAGGCGGAGAGCGGAGACCCAAGCGAGCTGGGAGGCCGCGCGTTAGCAGAGGAGATGAACTTCAAGGAGGAGATGAGGGCCTCGCGTTAGCAGATGAGTGTTTTGTGTTTTAGGGTTTTCATAAACTAGAGAGCAGTGAGAGAGTTAGGGAAGAAACTCACAAAACAAAAAGGAATGGAAGAGGGCGCGGAACAGAAGGAGGGAATGACAAAAATTAGGAATATTACACATCGGTTATCAGAAAAACCGATGTAGTTAACCATATTATACACATCGATTATGGAAAACCGATGTGGTTAACCATATTATACATCGGTTACTAAAAACCGATGTGGAAAAAGTAAAATTTTAAATTCTATTTTTTTTATAATTTTATACATAGGTTACATGAAAACCGATGTGGTTAATTATAATTTTACACATCGGTTCAGGAAGAACCGATGTTAAATGATAAAAATTCTGACTTTAAAATTTTTTTGTTTTAATTTTAAACATCGGTTAGAAATAACCGATGTGTAAAGGTTTTACACATCGGTTAAAATCTGAACCGATGTGTAATTCTTTGATTTTAATTTCAAAAATGTCACCGCCTCGTTTTACACATCGGTTTACAAGAAACCGATGTGGAAACTCCGATGTAAAAAGTATATTTTACACTAGTGATTTCTATACACAAATGCTATTAAAAATTGATTTTATTTTATTTTTTATTTCAAATTAGAAAAGATAGCGCTTCATAAAACAAACGCTATCTTAGGTGCACTCTTTAATAGCATGTATACTAAGAAACGCTATTAAAAGGCCACAATCATTTTTAATAGCATTTCCTCTTTACAAACGCTATTAAATAACTGCTGTTATAAATCATTTATGTTGTAGTGATCTAAGGAGGAACAAATTGTCAGAAATTTTTTAAAATAGCAACATTGCTTTGAAAGTTTGACTATAACCAATTCATTGCTATATTTTCAAATATTTTATTTGTTTAATGTATTGATTAAAATAAATTAATTAATATTTTAAGAAAAATAAAAAGCTTAATTGCAGTTTTGATCCCCTTATTATTGATCATGTGTAATTTTTATCCCTAAAGCTTTTTTCGTGCACATTTGATCCCATGTTTTTTCAATGTTACAAATTTAGTCCTTCTATCAATGTCTGTCAAATTTTCAATGATCAACATAGAATAACCACTACTGTAAGCATACAGGACCACTGCTCTAAGTGTAGAACATCTTTTTAAGCTTTTGCAGTAAAGGATTATGTGGTTGAACCAAAAAAAGGAGCAGAGATCCTCTCCATTTCTCAAAATAAATGTAGAATTCTATTACTATAGTTTTGGTGTATAAATGCCAATTAAATCATGTTTTATGTCACCAATTTAAGAAATATATGCATTTATACACCCCCAAAACTATAGTAATGAAGCTCTCTATTTATTTTGAGAAATGGAGAGGATTTCTACTCCAAAAAGAGGTCCCGAAAAGATGGGATAAAACTAGTAAATAGAAAATTAAGAGGAATCACTGAATCATGTTGAATCAGAGATGCAAGGGAGGGAGAACCTCAACCAGATGTTGTGTGTACTTAGAGGAGTGGCTCCTCTATGTTGATCATCAGGGGCGGAGGGAAGGGATTGTCATGGCCCCCCTTCCCAATTTCTTAAATATATATATATAGTAAGTAAGTGACTCAAATTCAACTATAATAGGTACAATTTTAAACACTTCTATTTTCATTTTTTTTCAAAATCATAGGATATACAATTGTATACATTGAAAAATAAATTGATAAAAAATGGATTAAAATAGTATAAATTTTTAGTGTAAAAAGTTTTACACCAACATCCACTAACATTTTGACATATGTGCTTTTATTTTAATAAGTATGAGATAAATAATAATAATACTGATTTGTTAAAATATTATTGGATGTCAGTGTAAAAATCATTTACATTATCGGTGCTTAGAAATTAAACTCAAAAAAAAATCTCATATAATAATAGATGATTTTTACTCCATAAGATGCATTGTGCAGATAAAGAAATAAAGGTTGAAGGTATATATCAAAGTTGACTATAAATCTATTTGAGTAATTTATATTTTATTAAGTTGTTAACCATATATCAAACTATGTATCATGTAATTTACTTTTATATATTAGTTAATTTTTTGCTAAAATTTCATATTATTTAAATTAGATTTTGGCCCCCTCATTTTGATTTTCTGGCTCCGTCCTTGTTGATCATTACAAAAATTGAGAGATATTGGACAGAAAGACCAAATTGCAACATTGAAAAAACCTAAGACCAAATATGTACGAAAAAAACTTCAGGGGTCAAAATCACACATAGCCAATAATAAGGGACCAAAACTGCAATTAAACCAAAATAAAATTAAGTGTAAACAAAAAGAATAAAATAATGGGTTGCTTATTGTATGCATTATTGGAGTAAAAATTTGATGAGTTGCTTAAATGTGATGTGGCATGATGGGGTCCACAATAGGGACCATTTAAGAAACCTTAGTTGTTTACTTATTAAAATAGCATTGGAGATGCTCTTAGTTATCCAACATTCATGTCCTATAACAGTAACAAGCTATCAAGTATTTTTGATTATTTTAACTTATTTGTTTTTTAAATATATATTTTGTTGGTTTTAAATATTTTGAGTTAACAAAAGTACAATTAACAACCAATGGAGGTTGGCACAAGTGATGGTGGATTTATGTCCATTAACCAAGTGGCTGAGGTTCGAATCCCATTTCTTGTGTATGTAGCGAATTTCCGCTGGGAGGGGGTTTCCCGCCTTTAGGTGTCATTCATTCCCCCACAAGAGATTAGTCCCCGCTTTCGACGGGGTATTTTGGTCCCTTATCTTTATTTTAGTTTTCATTTTGATCCCTTATCTTTTATTTAGTTTTCGTTTTGGTCCCTTCCGTCATTTTGTACTGAGAGCATTAGGTATCCGTTGTGAGCCGCCGGAATCTGGGTTTTAGAGAGAGAAAATCTCGTTTTCTCTCCCTCCCCCTTCCTTCTTCCTCATTTCTCCCTTCTCCTCCCTTCTTCCTTCTTCATCCCCTTCCTTCTCCCTTTTTTCCTTTTTCCTTCTTCTCCCTTTTTTCCTTTTTCCTTCTTCCTCCTTCCTCCATAAAATAGTGACAACATCATTGAGATTTAAGGAAGGGGAGAGGAAGGAATGGGAGGAAGAAGGAAGAAGGAAGAAGGAATGGGAGGAAGAAGGAAAAAGAAGATAGAGAAAACGAGATTTTCTCTCTCTAAAACCCAGATTCCAGCGACGGACTGACGGAAGGGACCAAAATAGATTAACGTTTGAAAGATAAGGAACTAAAATAAGTCAACAATTAAAAGATAATGAATCAAAATGAGGAATCAAAATGATCCAAAAAAAAAACAAAATGAAATAAAGATAAGAAACCAAAGTAGTGGTTAGATAAAAAAGAAAAATTACAATTAACTAGTCAAACACGTTAGTGTGATAGAGTGGACGTAGAGTGAACAGTATAAGAGATATAGGTTTGCATTCTTTTATTTAGCTTCACAACATTTATTTCATTTATTTTATATTATATATATTATTTTTAAAACTAATATATTTTGTTGGTTAAACTTTCTGACTTATGACCAGAATGACCAGAACTTGCCTCACGTAAACCAATATGAGAATGAATTTTTTAAATATACATTTGAAACCAACAAATTATATATTTTAAAAAACGAGAAATGTGAAAATGAAAGGGAAGTAATCCTTTTTAAAACTTTGTATTTAATTGTTTCTTACGTATATGTCATTATTATTTTTGTCAGTTTATTTAATGTTAAATTAACCATTTAGTTTAATAACCAAAAAAATGTAATACGAAAGCATTTAATAACACTACAAGAAATTTGACGATTAGCTACGACAAATTTTGTAGTTAATTGGTAGCTAATTTCTAGCAAATAAATTTAGCTACAAATTAGCTAGGTGGTAGCATAATTTGAGTGACAAATTAGCTAGGAAATTTTTTCTATCCAATTCATAGCTAATCTTAAATAAGTGCTAGCTATTTTATAGTTAATCCCTAGTAATATGCTCTTCAAAATTATTTTTACTAGCTAAATAGCTACCATATTGTAGTAGCGATTTTATAGCCAATCTATGGCTAGATTTTCTTAACGATTCTATAGTTATTCCCTGGCTAATTCAAAAAAAAATAGAAAAAAAATTTACTCGCTAAATTGGTCCCAAGCACCTGCAGTTTTGTGGACCAATTTAGCGACGATATCTTTTACATCAATCAAAAATGGTTTTTTACATCGATTATATTCAAATTATAGAATTAAGTGATATAGAATGTGAGAACTTTTCAAATCGGATCCTGACTGGTGTAAAAAGTCATATTTTGAATAGGCACAAACAAGCTCAAACATAAACAAAATATCTCAAATATCCAAACTATTGACAAACATTAAATAAGAAGTATCCATAATGTCACAAATTACTAATCTAAAAAATGTAAGAGAAGACATTGGTGAATTCACCAAAAATTCCTACACATAAATCTCCACATTCTTATGAAATAAGTCATGAATATACTGACAGTTACTTCATCTTTGGTTTGCTCAGTCCCTACATCATAACTTTTCAGAAATTTTGAAAACCCCGGACCCTCAGATTTCAAGCAAAAAGTTAAGTTAGATAGATGATCAAAACAACATTGAATGGCATCATATGAAACCAGGTACTTCATTATTAGAATCAACCATGGCGACAAAAATGAAAAATAAAACCTGTTAGAATAACACATGAACATTCCATGATTAGGCTAGTATTTTTTTATTATTATTTTAAGCGGGGGCATGTCTAAATAGAGTTAAAGCTCATAGTCCCTAGTCCCTGTTCTTGTTTTCTTTTCAATTTTGTGATCAAAAGTACTTGTTTTAAGTGCAACAAATTTGTCTGTGCATGTCTCCAAAGTAAAATGAAAAATAAAAAGAGAGAGAGACTAGTCTTTCAAGAGAGCACCAAATTCAGAGGGTAAGATAAACCATTTTACATCGAATACAGAACTATTTCTAGCGATATACACCAAGCATAAAATTCAGCACCTAAACATGCAAATCTAAATTCATTGAAAATATTAACAACTAAAGCTTCTCTGAAGGATAGACAATTTAGTTTGGTTACCTTCTCAAGGATATCCATTAGTTTGAAATTCTTTGTAGGAGTTTGGCTTTGGGTTCTATATGAAGCTTATTCACCACCTAAGCATTAGCAAACTAAAATCAAGCATTATATACCTGAATTGTATTTAAGTATTATATATCTCAGGAATGACATGATATTTAAGGGAGGAAAGAGAAATTACCGGGACTGCTGTTGAATATTTTTAAGCTGGAAAACAAGTGCAAATGGAATTAGAATTTTAGGATCTCAAGCAAATAGGCCTTAAATTATAAAGAGTGCTTGCAGCAATATAGACATGAGTGCACAAGCAATGTTGAACACCTTAAGTGAGAACTGAATACTCATATTTGTCTCAAGTCTCAACTCATATGACAGCCATAAAAAAAAGTCAGAATTGAATATTGAACTGTTTACAAAACTTATCAAGAACCAAGGCATAGATGCAATGCCATAAATATTAAAATAGAAGCTATTTTTGGTCAAAATGAATACAATGAATTCCTTGTCCATGAAAAGGAGATAGGAGGAATTTCAAGTTTTCAACTATAAAAAAAGACAAAAAAAAAAAGAGATTGACAAGTTACCAGCAATTTTTTTTTTTGATAAACAAGTTACCAGCAATTAAAAGAAGAAATATTTGTGTGTTTGATTTTAATGATGCATTACTTGTTTGTTTACCATTCTACAAACTGAACGCTCCAAGACTTAAAACACATCACTCAACAACCATTATCATTAACAAACAAATTTCAAATTCAAATTAGGTATTTGATCAAACACAGCAAAGGCATAATCAGTTATTACTTATTGATTAATCGTTCCTAAACTGGAAGTTATTTTAGAAATATCTACGGTAAATGTCAATGATGCTTACCTTTCCAACCTTATTTGCAATGCCTAAACTTCTATTCTGGACTTGAAGAACAGCAAGCAGAAAAGTCCATATCTCCACTGCATTTTTAAGCGATAATTAACTTCCACAGGCTTCAATTTCTAAATGTAGAGTCTCTTCAAACCATCGATGACTAATGTCACGGAGGAGGCTAGCATCTAGGGATAGATGCCCAAAAATTCAAGTGCAAAACTGTTAGAATGCATTTGACACATTTAAAAAATTATATAATAGTAAAAAAGTAGCAAAGAACGTATAAAAAGATCCCGAGCAAAGAGAAATTTCACTACAACTACAATTTGAATTCTAATATACGCCCCAAATGAAGGAGTCAGAAGTAGCTATTTACACCCGAAAAACCTTAACCAAGCAATTTACACTTTGGTTACACCACTAAAAAGTGACACACCTAAATGGCTTAACCAAGCAATTTACCTGAGTTCTTAATGCAACAGAACCCCAAATATAAATGCATTACTAGAACAGCCCATAAACCCAAGTAAATGCACCAGCCAAAAGAAAGTGCCCCCAACAGAGCCAAACGGCACTCCGACCAACTGATAACACAGCAGCAAAAATCAACCCCAGGTAATAAGACCAATACATCAGATGCCCCTGCAACAAAACCAAATAATAGTAGCACAACAATAGAAGAATAGTTCATGTTCCTATAATAAATAATAAAGAATTTACATATGGGTTAGTCCTATGTTATGCAAATGAGCCAACCCATCAACTAGGTAGCTAAAGTGAAAGTGAAGATTGGACAGTTCAAAACAACAAAGACTAGCTAGCAAACCTACTTAATATATAAAGCCAAAATAAGTCTAGGAATCAGAATATATCATTAAGACATACATGAGAGATTGAAATAAACTCACTTAATTTCATACATGAGAATATACCAAGCCCTGTTAAATTGACTGATGTCTATAAGAGGTGGTCACAAATCTTCAACATGTACCCTATCTAACTTCTCTTTAAACACCTAGAAACAAATATTGTAGTTAGGACAAGACTAGAATATTGAGCATGTTGCAAACCAGCAAAAAAATTTCAGCAACCTTTATCGGGTTTTCATGAAAGACAAATACTGATTCTTGACAAAAAAACATTGACATAAGCATACATCTCACGAAAATAAAGAGGAAAGTAACTTACATTTAGTATCTCTTTCTATTTCTATCTGCAGAAGAACACAATGTCCATCTCATCGTTTCAATCTCTTTTACTTTCCCTCCGTTTCTTAATCTTCAAAAACTTATGAAATGTGGGTTTCAATTAGTCCCCCAAATGGAAGCACAAATGATAAGACCTCTTGACCTTCAGAAAGAGAGAGCAAATAAGGAACTCATAAATCAAAACCCATTACTCTGCCCATTATAAGGCCAAGCAATCAAAGTACCAATACACATAAACCCACATCTTTCAAAAGAATAATAAAACTCTCTCATGGCCAAGTGTCAAAATGCCCAGGTGTATAGCACCTTCATAAGCAAATTTCCTTCCTCTATTTTAAAACTCACACCCAAGGATTTCCACTCTACAAGCAATATCTCATTTCACCTAACAATATTATATTATCAATTTAAGATGTTAACTAACATAAATATATGTATAGATTTAATTTATTAAACTAGCTACAGTTTCTTCCTCTATTACAAAATCACCGCTCTAAGACATACATGCCGATGCACAATATTAAAAAATTCAGTTTAGCTGTGTAAAATGCCTTGACGGGAAGCTATTGCCAATATTGAAGTTGTGAATTTTAACACAACAAATCCACAAATTACCATAGCATGATGAGATCAGCGTGTCATTGAATGTATAAGCCATCCATTCACATAACAGGAAGGTCACAAGATGACAGGGGAACACCTTATTATTTATTTAAAGGAATAGAACAACACTACAAAATAAAGCTCAGGGAATGAGGAAACTCACTTGTCATTGTCATTGAATATAGCAACCTTTGGAATATCTGCACAAAATAGGGACCAGAACATGTCACCCTACTAAAGTACAAACTCACATAGAGAGCAATGGCTCCATCATCTGCACTTTACTTGGATGATTCATGGAAGGACCTAGTTTTCTCATCTATTTCCTCCAAACCGTAAGCTGCACATTCCATTCCAAAACAACTGTGTAAATTAATCTATAAATCACTCGAGATCAAAGAAAATGAAATTGCAAACTACTAAAAAATGAATTAGAAATTCTAAGATTGAAAAAACGAATGAAGCTACCCGTATCTTCTTCCCGAAAATTGAAGATTTCCTAGTCACAAAACAGGGATGCATCATTGGATCAATGTGTATGTTTGAAGAAGCTTAGATTGATCAAACGGTGCATTCAACAAATTGAAATCACAAATCAAAATGACAAAGCGCAAAATGGAATTGAGAGAGAGAGAGAGAGCGCAAAACAAATTGACAAATCACAACCCTAATTATAGATCGAACATGTTACCTTCAAATTACAGATTGAACTTCTTATCTTCAAGTAAATCTTGTCTTCAAATTGCAGATCCCTAGCTCACCTTCGAATCTTACCTTCAAATCGCAACCTGAGAGAGAGAGAGAGAGAGAGAGAGAGAGAGAGAGAGAGAGAGAGAGAGAGAGAGAGAGAGAGAGAGAGAGAGAGAGAGAGAGCGAGAGTTAGCAGAGTGCGGGAGAGTGAGAGTGCGAGAACGAGAACCATGCAAGAGTGAACCTGAGCAGAGTGAAGAGTGCGAGAGTGAACCTGAGCAAAGTGAGCAGAGTGAAGAGGCGAGAGTGAGAGGGCGAGCGAGAGTGAACCTGAGCAGAGTGAGCAGAGTGAAGAGGCGAGAGTGTGAGAGGGCGAGAGTGGGAAAGAAGAGGATGCCAGAGAGTGAAAGTGTAGTGTTTATCTGTAGTAAAATAATTTGTTTATAAAAAATAGTCAATAGTTAATATTTAGTTTTAACTTTCAGTAAGAATAGATTTATGGTAGCTATAACACTTAACTATAGTTAACAAGTAGTTAATTAACTTGAAATTAACTACATATTTTATTAGTAGCTAATATTAGTAGCTAAATTAAAAAAATCTTGTAGTATAAGCTGTCCAGTTTATACAAATATCTAAGGAGGAACAAATTGTCAGAAATTTTTTAAACTAGGAACACTCCTTTGAAAGTTTGACTATAACCACACAAATTCATTGCTATATTTTCAAATATTTTATTTGTTTAATGTATTGATTAAAATAAATAAATTAATATTTTAAGAAAAATAAAATTAAGTGTAAATAAAAAAAATAAAATAATGGATTGTTTATTATACGTATCATTAGAATAGAAATTTGATGAGTTACTTAAATATGATGTGGAGGTCCACAATAAGGACCATTTAAGAAATCAAAGTTGTTTACTTATACGCTTTTAGTTATCCAATGTTAACAAGCTATCAATTATTTTGGATTATTTAACTTATTTGTTTTTTAAATATATATTTCCTTGCATTTAAATATTTTGAGTTAACAAAAGTACAATTAACAATCAACGAAAGTTGACATAAATGGTGATAGATTTGTGTTTCTTGACCAAGCGGCCGAGGTTTGAATCTCATCTATTGCGTATGAAGCGAATTTTTGTTGGGAATGAATTTCCCACCTTCAGATACCATTCATTCTCCACAGGAGATTAATCCCCACTTCCAACGGGGTATATACCAAATAAAAAAACAAAGTACAATTAATATGTCAAACACGTTGGTTTGAATGTTTGATTGAGTGCACATAGAGTGAACAGTATTGGAGAGATAGGTTTGCATTTTTTATTTTGCTTCACATCATTTATTTTATTTATTTATATTATATATATTATTTATAAAACTAATATATTTTGTTGGTTAAACTTTCTGACTCTTGACCAGAATGACCAGAACTTGCCTCACGTAAACCAATATGAGAATGAATTTTTTAAATATACATTTGAAACCAACAAATTATATATTTAAAAAAACGAGAAATGTGAAAATGAAAGGGAAGTAATCATTTTTAAAACTTTGTATTTAATTGTTTCTTACGTATATGTCATTATTATTTTTGTCAGTTTATTTAATGTTAAATTAATCATTTAGTTTAATAACAAAAAAAATGTAATACGAAAGCATTTAATAAACTGTCCAGTTTATACAAATATCTAAGGAGGAACAAATTGTCAGAAATTTTTTAAACTAGGAACATTGCTTTGAAAGTTTGACTAAAACCACACAAATTCATTGCTATATTTTCAAACATTTTATTTGTTTAATGTATTGATTAAAATAAATAAATTAATATTTTAAGAAAAATAAAATTAAGTGTAAACAAAAAGAATAAAATAATAGGTTGTTTATTGTATGTTTTATTAGAGTAAAAATTTGATGAGTTGCTTAAATATGATGTGATATGATGGGGTCCACATTAGGGATCATTTAATAAACCAAAATTGTTTCCTTATTAAAATAGCATTAGAGATGCTCTTAGTTATCCGACGTTCATGGTTAATTTAGTTTGGATCAATCTCTTGCTAATTTATTATTTGGTTTTGGATTTTTATTTCATCTGATTTTTCACTTCACATGCTCACGTTGTGATATAAAGTGGATATTGTCTTACTCTATCATATTTAACTTTTGAATGTTTTTGAGGTATTGTTGGTATATTTTATTGAATTCCAAGTATGTATATATATATATATATATATATATATATAATTTTTTTTGGAAAATTAGTTTATTAAAACAAATTAATGTTTGTATTTATATATATAATAGTTTTAAATGTATTATACATATTTTTAAATTTGATATAATACCTATCCAAGATTACAATTTTTATATTTTTTAGGTACATTGGACTTCATGTAATTTTTACTTATGTTTTTTGTATTTCTTAATTTTAAAATGTTGTGTCGCGACCGTCCCGTCCGGGCACCGCGAAAAAGGGCGATAAAAAACAGAGGAGTCGCCACTAAAATTTTTATTGGGAAAATCTTAGAAAACCCAATTATTTAAAGGTAAATTAGTCTAAAAAAAAGAGAGAGATGAGTCCGTGAGTCGGTTACAAGTAGGGAAGGTATTAGCACCCCACATCGCCCGTTTAAAAAACGGTACCTCAAGTTAATTGTGCAAAAACATTTTAATAACCTTTTAAATATTTATTTTACCCCGAAAATTATTTACAAGAAAGAATTATATTTTTTTAAAAAAAATATTTTGTATTTATTTGTTGGTTTTGTATTATTTTTTTTAAAAAAATATTGTTGATAAAACCTAAATGAGGTTGAACATGGAACATAAGTCCACAGAGCAACCTCAAATCTAAGGGATTGAACATGGCACCCTACTCCACAGGGCATCCCTAAAAGTAGAAAAGTTTAATTATTTTGATTAATTATTTTAACATAAAAAGAGACACAAAAAAAAAGGAAAATTTAGTTTTGGCCCGACAAGATGATTTATCTTGCTCCTACGTATTCCCGGGTGCGATGGGAAACTCAAAGCCATGTAGTTCTTTTGAAAATGTTTGATTTTTTATTTTATTTTTTAAAAAAAACTGATTTTTAGAAATTATTTTTTATTACGAAACGCAAAACTTCTTTTAAAAAGGAAATGATTTTTCATTTTTATTTAAAAAAAAAAAGATTTTATGAAAAGGAACTAAACATATTTTTAAGAGACATTTTTTATTATTTTATTTTATTTTTTGTTTTGTTTTAGCTTTGACCCAATGTTCTAATGAAATAATAAAAGCAAGCAAATAGAAAAGGAAAAAAAGGGAAATAGTAGACATAACATAAGCAAACTGGGTCATGTTGCCAAACACTACGAGCCCACATATAACATAACCCAACCCATAATAATCTAAACCAGAACAGGAATAATAAAAGAAAAGGAAAAACACCAAATCCAACCAGAGGAGCTTGTAGCCAACGTTACCAACGAAGAAACATAGAAGGGAACAAGGAGTTTGACAGACGCGTGGAGGAGCGGTGGCTCGATGACGGCAAGGAAGGACGTTGCGGCGGTGGCAATGCATGACTGGGCTGAGTGCGGACGGCGTCAAGTTGAAGCCCCAACGGCAGATCTGGGCGGCGTGTCGAAGCGGGGTGGCGAATCTGGGTTGTCGGGTTGAGGGAGGACCAGCGACGGTCAGCGCTAGCGGTGGTGCGGCGTTGGGGTTGGACTGGGCACGGCGAAACAGAAGGACAGTGGTGGGATTCGTGTGGATCTGGGATTTGTGGCGAGGAGGATGCGACTGGGGCGAAGGTCCGAGGTGGTGGACGTGGCAGTGCATAGGTCTGGTGCAGTGGGGGGTGTGATGGCGACGGTCGTGGTCGGAGCGACGGTGCCGAGCGGCGGAGCGCAACAGTGGCCTCTGGTTCCCCTTTCTTTGAACAATTTTCTCCCCTCTCTCTGTATTTTTTGTTGATGTGAGGAATGTTTTTTTGTATATATGACTCTGTTCTTTGCTCTAAATTCCCTTTTTTTTCACACTTTGCCTTATGCTGACAAGATCAAGAAAAACCTCCTCCCCCTATTTTGTTGAGTGCCCAATATATATAGCCAAACCATTGTAGGGTGATGCCAAAATTTGTTACTGCTTTGTTGAGAGGCAAGGACGAATGAATTTGTACAGATGGTGGTGCCATATTGTGGTGCTCCCACTACTCAGCTGAGTTGTTGCAGGTGCAGGGATTGTTACCCCATGTTTTGGAAAACAAGCACAAGAAAACAAAAATGGGGAAATAAAAGAAAGCTGGTTTATACTTGAAGTGGAAAATGATACCAGGAAACCCATACGACCCTCTTCTACTTTTATTTTTTATTTTATTTTTCTATTTTTTTATTATTTATTATTATTTTTTGTCATCATTTTTTATTTTTGGATTTGGGTTTGGATGATGGGCTTGCAACAACAAAATAAAACTGGACCATTTCTGATTCTATAATGGGCCAAGAAAAAAAATAACTTTTTTTTGTGTCATTTTTATCATTTTTTGTTTAGTATTTTTCAAAACATTAATTAAAAAATATCCAGGCAAAATTAGGTGTTCACAGCTGCCCCTCTTCACTTGTTTCTTATTAGATAGTAGGTGTGACCGTAGTTAACCTATTATCATTATAAGAAACGAGTAAAGACATGAACTCCAATTTTGACCGGAGTTCACTGACAAGTAAACGGATGCATAATTAAAAGCTAACGGGATGGACTGCCTGTAGAAGCTCGAACAGAAAGATAAAAAGCTTGTGGAGTCGTTCGTCCGCTGAAGCTTGAACAAGGTTAAAAGCTTGCGGAGTCGGTTATCCGCTGAAGCTTGAGAAGAAAAGTTGAAAGCTTGCGGAGTCGGTTGTCCGTTGAAGCTTGAAAGAAAAGATTAAAAGCTTGCGGAGTCGGTCATCCACTGAAGCTTGACAGAAAAAGGTTAAAAGCTTACGGAGTCGGTTATCCGCTGAAGCTTGAAAGGAAATGCGAAAAACTTGCGGAGTCGGTTATCCGCTGAAGCTTGAAGGGAAAGGTAAAAAGCTTGTGGAGTCGGTTATCCACTGAAGCTGGAAATTAAAAGGTTAAAAGCTTGCGGAGTCGGTTATCCACTGAAGCTTGAAAGAAAAATAAAAGCATGCGGAGTCGGTTATCCGCTAAAGCTTGAAATTAAAAATAAAAGCATGCGAAGTCGGTTATCCGCTAAAGCTTGAAAGGAGATGCGAAAAGCTTGCGGAGTCGGTTATCCGCTGAAGCTTGAAGGGAAAGGTAAAAAGCTTGTGGAGTTGGTTATCCACTGAAGATCGAAATTAAAAGGTTAAAAGCTTGCGGAGTCGGTTATCCACTAAAGCTTGAAAGAAAAATAAAAGCATGCGGAGTCGGTTATCCGCTAAAGCTTGAAAGGAGATGTGAAAATCTTGCGGAGTCGGTTATCCGCTGAAGCTTGAAAGGAGATGGATTAAAAGCTTGCCGAGTCGGTTATCCGCTGAAGCTTGAAAAGAAAAGTTGAAAGCTTGCGGAGTCGGTTGTCCACTGAAGCTTGGAGAAAAGGATTAAAAGCTTGCGGAGTCGATTGTCTACTGAAGCTTGAAAGGAAATGGATTAAAATATTGCGGAGTCGGGTATCCGCTGAAGCTGGAAAACATGCAGAGCTTATAGGGTATGGTACCCGTTGAAGCTTGACATAGAGGTTAAAATCTTGCGGAGTCGGTGGTCCGCCGAAGCTTGAAAGCAAAAGGATTAAAAGCTTGTTGAGTCGGTTATCCGCTGAAGCTTGGGAACAAAAGGATTAAAAGCTTGCGGAGTCGGTTATCCGCTGAAGCTTGGAAGGAAATGGATTAAAAGCTTGCGGAGTCGGTTATCCGCTAAAGCTTGAAAGCAAAATGATTAAAAGCCTACGGAATCGATTATCCACTGAAGCTTGGAAAGGAATGTTAAAAGCCTGCGATGTTTGTGCAATTTACTAGGTTTTGTGCTCACAAGAAGAGAAACAATTGCAATGCATGATGCCAGAAATGTCCTATATGCTTGATGAAAACCTCAAATGATTTCAATGCAACACAAGGAAAGCCTGTAATATACTACTATTTTTATTTTTTCATCTTTTAGGGGGTTTTTATTATCACCCTTGTCCCCTTAAAGTGTTGATCACAGACAAGCTCTGAGATGAACTAAAACGTGTCCTGTCTTCATGGAGAATAAAGGCTAAGCACTTTTGAAAGGGTACGCTTCCTTTGCAATGATTGTCCCCGTGCCTCTTGCCGGTAGACCACGGTGTCCTTTGTCGGGAGATCATCTTGTTCTTTACGAACTTTTTTTGAGATTTTCAAAGAAATTCTAAATGCACCTTGAAGACACCAATACATGTTTCACATTACAGTATATACTTATCATGATGAATGCACACACACAATTGACAAAAAGTTAACAGAAAGAGATAAGGGTAAAAAGAAATGGGAGTCAATGTCATTATATTTGGATCGAAAAGGAATACAAAGCAGATATTACAATGGAGTATGGAATTGTAAAAGGTTGCGGAGTGGAATCACATCTCCTCAAGTGACACCTCTTTCCATGACTAGTGTTAGTATCTCTCATACCATATCGACTGCTCATTAATCATCATCTGAGCGTGCTATCTGCCCCAGTCTTCATGCATCTAGCCCACTGATTGCCCCAGTTCATCAGCTTGACGGCACTTCCCTTGTTTATTTTATTTTTGAACCCTAACTTTTGCCTAGACCACCTTTTCAGGTTTTCAGCCTAGCGGGTTGCTCTAACTTTTGCCTAGACCGTCTTTTCAGATTTTCAGCCTAGCGAGCTTTCCTTCTTTTCATTTTTTCACTTTTTTTTCTTCTTCTTGGGAAATGCGTTCAAGCATACTACTTTTTGACTGCATCTGAGTTTATGGGGAGTGGAACATCTTCCCCATCCATCATGGTGAGGATTAAAGCTCCTCCCGAGAAGGCCTTTTTTACAACGTAAGGTCCTTCGAATTTCGGGGTCCACTTCCCACGATGATCCTTTTGGATTGGTAGGATCTTTTTGAGCACTAGAACACCCTCCCGAAACTGCCGCGGGCGTACCTTCTTCTCATAAGCTCTCATCAACCTTCTCTGGTACAATTGACCGTGGCACAATGCCCCTATTCTTTTCTCTTCAATAAGGTTCAATTGGTCGAGTCAATCTTGGATCCACTCGGCTTCTTCCAATTCTGCCTCTCTCAATACCCTTAATGAGGGGATCTCTACTTCAATCGGGAGCACTGCTTCCATCCCATAAACTAAAGAGTACGGAGTTGCCCCTGTCGAGGTACGAATAGAGGTACGGTAGCCGTGCAAAGCAAAAGGTAACATCTCGTGCCAATCTTTGTACGTCACCACCATCTTTTGGACAATCTTCTTGACATTTTTATTAGCGGTCTCAACCGCTCCGTTCATCTTTGGGCGATACGGGGAGGAATTGTGATGCTTTATCTTGAAGTTTTCGCACATCTCTTTCATCATCTTGTTGTTCAAGTTAGTCGCATTATCAATGATAATCTCACTTGGCAACCCATAACGACAAATTAATTCTCTTTTTACAAATTTGATCACGACATTCCTGGTCACATTGGCATACGATGCAGCCTCAACCCAATTTGTAAAATAATCAATGGCAACGAGAATTAAGCGATGCCCATTCGAGGCTTTTGGTTCGATTGTCCCAATCACATCCATTCCCCACATTGAGAATGGCCAAGGTGCCGACATGACATTCAAGGGAGCTGGCGGCGCATGAACCCTATCAGCATATATTTGACACTTATGGCACCTCTTCGCATAATTAAAGCAATCTGCTTCCATTGTCAACCAGTATTGGCCAGCCCTCAAGATTTTTCTTGCCATTGCATGACTGCTTGCGTGTGTTCCGAAAGATCCTCCATGGACTTCCTCGATTATCCGTTTAGCTTCTTTCGCGTCAACACATCTTAACAACACCATGTCATGATTTCTTTTGTAGAGAATACCTCCATCTAAATAGAAACCCATTGCAAGTCTTCTTAGGGTTCTTTTGTCATTTTCTGAAGCACCCGGGGGGTACTCCCTTCTTTGGATGAAGCATTTGATGTCATGGTACCACGGTTCTTGATCAGGCTCTTCCTCTATCACTTGACAATATGCAGGATGATCACGACTTTCCATTTTGATGAGTGGTAGGTTCCTCTCGTCACTTACTTTGAACATCGAGGACAAGGTAGACAGCGCGTCAGCTAAATGGTTATCTTCTCGGGGAATATGATGGAATGTGACTTCATCAAACTGCTCAATCAAACCTTTGATGTAATCATGGTACGGGATTAATTTGGTATCTCGGGTTTCCCATTCCCCTTTTAGCTGGTGGATGACTAATGCAGAATCACCATATACCTCCAGTACCCTTGCCTTTGATTCTATTGATGCCAAGATCCCGAGCGCACAAGCTTCATATTCGGCTATATTGTTTGTACAATCAAAGCAAAGCCTTGCAGTGACAGGGAAATAATCATTTTCTGGTGAGATTATTATTGCCCCGATTCCATGCCCCAATGCATTAGAAGTTCCATCAAATAACAACGTCCACTTTTCTTTTTCTGGTGATTGCTCGCGATCAAACAGAGCCATTATATCTTCATCTGGGAAATCACATTGCATCGATCCATAATCTTCTACTGGCTGATTGGCTAGATATTCTGCAAGAGCACTCCCTTTTATTGCTTTTTGGGTGACATAGACAATGTCATATTCTGAGAGTAGGACTTGCCAGCGAGCAATTCTTCCGGTCAGAGCAGGCTTATCAAAGATATACTTGATCGGATCCATTTTGGATACCAACCAGGTAGTGTAACACAACATGTAATGCCTCAAATGACGAGCCGCCCAAGCCAAGGCACAGCAAGTGCGTTCTAGCAGTGAGTAGTTGGCTTCGTAACTGGTGAACTTCTTGCTTAGATAATGGATAGCATGTTCTTTTCTTCCTGACTCATCGTGTTACCCCAACACGCAACCCATCGATTCATCTAGCACAGTCAAATACATGATGAGAGGTCTTCCTGGCACTGGGGGAACCAAGACCGGAGGCAACTGTAGGTATTGTTTGATCTTCTCAAAGGCTTTTTGACAATCTTCATTCCATGTCACAGCCTGATTTTTGCGCAGCAATTTAAAGATTGGTTCACATGTCGCAGTTAGTTGGGAAATGAACCGGGCAATGTAGTTCAATCTTCCTAAAAACCCGCGGACTTCTTTCTTCGTTCGAGGTGCTGGCATATCGATGATTGCTCGAACTTTTTCAGGATCAACCTCTATTCCTCTTTGACTAACAATGAACCCTAGAAGTTTGCCTGATTTCACTCCAAAAGTGCATTTGGCTAGATTCAGTCGGAGCTTAAACTTCCTTAACCGCTCAAAAAGCTTCTGCAGATTATCAACATGGTCATCTTCGGATCTGGACTTGGCGATCATGTCATCTACATAAAATTCTATCTCCTTATGCATCATGTCATGGAATAAAGCCACCATAGCCCGCTGATACGTTGCCCCATCATTTTTCAAGTCGAAGGGCATAACCTTGTAACAAAAGGTTCCCCATAAAGTGACAAATGTAGTTTTCTCCATATCTTCAGGTGCCATCTTAATCTGATTATATCCTGAGAATCCATCCATGAAGGAGAATAATGCATGTTGGGCAGTATTATCTACAAGAACATCAATGTGAGGCAGAGGAAAATCATCTTTTGGGCTAGCTCTGTTCAGATCTCGATAGTCGACACACATTCGAACTTTTCCATCTTTCTTGGGAACCGGAACGATGTTGGCAACCCATTGAGGGTACTTTACCACTTCTAGGAAACCCGCATCCAGCTGCTTCTTGACCTCCTCCTTGATCTTTAAAGACATTTCCGCTTTCATCCTTCGTAGCTTTTGCTTTACTGGAGGACACTCCGGCTTCAATGGCAGTTTGTGTTCTGCTACACTAGGGTCTAACCCTGGCATGTCTTGGTATGACCATACGAAAACATCTTTATAATCCATCAACAACTTGATCAACCTACTTCGCTCCTTTTCTTTCAGGGAAAGACCAATCTTGACCTCTTTTTTATCATCTTCAGTTCCCAAATTGATTAGTTCACTCGGCTCTTCATGGAGCCTAATCTCCCTAGCTTCTTGCTCTACCAACCTCAATAATTCAGGAGGGACTTCCCCATCATCATCAACAACCTCATTAGTATGATCAATAGGATAGTCAAAATTGTATGCCGAGTTATTAACACTGTCATTTTCAAGAGAGTCACTTTTAGAAATGCATTTTGGTAGTTATCATGGAAAGATGAATGAATAACCGTTAAAGATGGGAAACTGCATTTATTGGTGAGGAACGATGAATAAAAGCGAAAGTAAAAAACAAAAGGGATAAGAACATATAGATATTGAATGCATGCATTTATTGATAAGTCATACTGAAACGGAAACATGTAAGCCCATTACAACAAAAATCCTAAAGCCTTGGGCAGAGCTAAAGGATAAGCATTACAGAATTACTTTGAGAAAAACTCTACGGTCCTGGGGAACTCAATGACCTCCCAATTGTTGAGCTCTGTATCCGGAGGGCATGGATACACTAAATTGACACCATGATTGGCGAGATAATCATATTCAACAGCTGCTGCTTGGTCCAGGAATGCGAACACTACACTTCGGAAGCTCTGTCGAATGTCACAGATGGGAACCCTTTCAGCCTCGTATTCACGATTTTCCAGTCGAGCCAACCTCTTTATTTTCTTCTCTTCTATAACCCTCATCCTGTCGGCCTTGGTGGTTTTATATCCCAACCCAAACCTGTCCTTGTTCTCGGTGAGCATGAGGATGTCAGTGACACCTTGGCTATTCTTCCCCAAACCGCTTCCAAGTCGGTATCCTCCTTCGAGCATAACCCTAGCCATCATAACAGACGCTTTAGATGACTGAGGTTTCAAGAGTGAAGCACCGTCCCCAATATAAGTGCCATTGGCAATTTCAAGCGATTGGAAAGCGGTCTCGAGAGCTTCTTCGGCAGCTTCAATGTAAGGGGTTGTTGATGGCTTACTCACTAACATATCCTCCTCTCCGGAAACAATTATCAACTTGCTATCGACAATGAACTTCACTTTCTGGTGCAGTGTGGAAGGTACAGCCCCAGACGAATGGATCCATGGTCGTCCCAGGAGACAACTGTAAGTTGGTGTGATGTCCATTACTTGGAAGAGTATTTCAAAGGTGCAAGGGCCAACCTGAATGGGCAATTCAATTTCTCCCATAACTTCGCTTCGGGTGCCATCGAAAGCTCTTACAATCATTGTGCTTGGCTTCATATGAGTTCCATCGAAAGGCAACTTTGCCAGTGTTGACTTTGGCATTACATTCAAAGAAGAACCATTATCAATGAGAACCCTAGCCATGACATGATCTCAACATTTCACCGAGATGTGTAATGCCTTGTTGTGCCCCATTCCTTCAGCCAGAATTTCATCATCGATGAAAGTGATATAATTATCAGCAACGATGTTGCCCACGATGTTATCAAGCTTATCAATTGTGATGTCATGAAAGACACGAGCTTGATTCAACACCATCATCAGTACTCTCCTATGTGGATCAGAATTCATCAACAAAGACAAAAGAGATATTTTATTTTTTACATATAAAGATATATCTTTTACTTGATTAGTTAATTTAATAATATCATTTTCTTCATTAGTTCTTTCTAGTTCTGGAAAAATAATTGGTCTTGGGATTGATTCGATCTCAAGTATTCTTGGTCTATTTATTAAGGTTCCTAATTTTTTTATTTCATTTTTCTTATGATAATAAATCTTTCATATATCTTCAAATAATCTTGGAATATCTATTCGATCATTATTTCTAAAAGTAATACATGGTGTGAATTTGTTAATGCATAATTTACACAATAAGTTATAGAAAATATCTTATCTCCTGGTTTCATTAAGTTTTCTCTTAAAACCTTATGTTGAAGAGTTAGTGCTTGATCTAGTCTGAGTATTCAACGGTATTCCTATACTTGGTCGAATTTCAAATTTTAATTTTACATAGGCTAAATTTCCTTCTATTACTCCTAATATTTTATCTTTTGGATCATTTATTCTATTATCTTTTAGAACTAATTCAATAGGTGAATTTATTCCTTCTTAAAAAATTGCTATAATTAAAACAGGTACTGCTCCTATATGAATACATCCTAATTTTATTCTATGTTCTTGGTTCTTTAAATTTCTTTTTAATTCCGAAATTTTTTCTCTGCTTATTAACTGAATACATATATTACCTTGAGTTTCTAATATGTCTATAGGTTTTTCATTCATTAATTTTCCATAATATATTATATTTTCTTTTTGATCGAATTTTCTTATTATATTCATAAATTTTTCTCGCTTTCCTATCATATTTTCATTTTCTACTAAATCTAGATCTTCTTTCTGTATTTTTCTAAATAATTTTGGATTTATTAAAATGCTTCCTTAATAGTTTCCATCTTCTTCAGTGATTTATAAGTGATCTATTTCACCAATATCAATTTTCTCTATTTCAGACATTATTTTCAAATAAATAAGATCTAATAATCATAAGAAAGGTGACTTTAGTAATCATACCCGATCTTTGTTTCTTGAAGATTGATTGCTTCTGCCCACTTCAGCTTTCGTTGTTTTCTGCTTCTATTGATCTTACTTAAATATAGCAAATTGACAGAATAATTTTAAGAAGAGTAATTGTATTTAATAATTGAATATTTTACATAAGGGTTTGGATGAACTGTCAATCATCTGGCTATACCACGAAGGTGTAGCATACTACTATCAGAAGAGAGATTACACACAGATGAAAATTCTATTTTGAATTATGATTTGCCTCAGCATAAGAGGTCTTACTTATGGGCCTAAGAACTCATAACATATTTATAGGAATAACCTTAATTACGTAAGTGCTTACATCATTTTTTAAATAATTCTTCTGGTGAGATAAGCGCTTACATCATTCTTCAATTATTGCCTCATCGGATTCCTTATCTTCTTTCTTTTTCATTCCAATTAATTAATCTTTTGAAGTGTTCATAAAATTTTTCTTCAGAAATCTGAACTAATAATTCATGATCTTTTCTGGTAATTAACGGTAATTGTCTAAGGAAGAAGGAACTTTCCTTAGAATCTTAATTGGTACTTTAGTCTCAGTTTTTACTAATTTTGTTGTTTCTGAATAAGTTCATGGACCCAGATAAATTTCTTTACCTTTCTTTGACTTTTCTTCTTCTTGGTGATTTTTCAAAGTCTTCTCTGCTTCTTCCTTGGATAGAAATGCTTGATAGATAACTCCTGGTATTTTCTGACAATGAGGAGCTGCTTTATACCATTCATCATATATTCTTGGAAATGGTCCGTCGAGAACAACATACCATTTGCTAGTTTCTTTTCGAGCTTCTTTTTTTAACTTCCTTTGGAATTACTTCTTCTAGGAAGCCTTCTGCATTCATCTGGAGTTCCAATACTTTCAATCTGCTTTTATTAAAAAAATATTGCCCTAAGTACAATTAAATTTCCTCATTTAAAATTCAAAAAATATTGCAGAAATTATTTTCGGTACACTCAATTAGTGAATTTTCCGTAAACTCAGTTTTACATAAAAACAACATTAAAAAAAATATAATACATTTTTTTATTATGGAAAAAATATTGTAACTTTTGATGAGCTTAAGGTGTAAAAACCAAACCACTCACATTATTGGGCTCATGTTCTACCTTCTAAACAGTTAATTAATAATATCTACCAAACCAGTTGGGTTCTCGCCCTAACACACCAGACCCCCTATTCCTCTGACTAAAACACTTTCCGCCAATACATTAAAAGGCCCACAAGCAAATTTTGCTTCTTGGGCTACATTTCAATTTTTTGTCCTTAGGATACTCTTTAAGGAATCAAGAAAAACAAGTTTTCATTGAAAAACTAAACATTTTACCTTTTCAAATATTAAATACACTAATTTCCTATGTAAACTTCCTTTTCTTGGTTCCTTAACGAGTGCCCACTCGTTAGCATTTCCCGTCGTTTTTTTTATTTGTCCGGTCAGTATTCCTTTCTCCCGATCAATAATTGTTGACAAAAGATCAATGAACAATAATAATAATAATTTGTTGTCCAAAAAAACAAGCTTGCTGAGTGGGAAAACTAAAGAGGAAAGTGACCATCTTCACCAATATCTCCTTCGTCGACGAACTTTAATCATTCAACCAGAAGGGTGTTGTCACTGCTAGATTGAGCCGATAAACGCCTAACATAGTAACCATGAAGATCTGACGAGTGGTATTTCCTCGGTGATTCAGCATCAGATCACTACTAAGTATAGTAATATCCGGAGCAGGGTAATCGTACCCAGTAGCTCCTTATTCCATTTGGTGGGGAATCGGTTTATTTATGGCTTTTCGACCGACAAGAATGGCAAACCATGATGATGTTAGTTTGGGAATTTCATCAACCAAAATGGGCAAATCAACAAATTGAAGAGAGGTGTTTATATATCATAATTCCACTTCAATTTTCATACAAATCCATCATATGATATAACGTATATTAACACAGCACTTTCCACTCAGTCTTGAACTTTATTTTTACGAAATTTCTAAAAAAAATAATATATGTACAGATAATTACTCACTTCATACAACAGAGAACCTTCTTTTCTTGGAAAAAAAAATCTTCCAGAAAAAATCCTGAAAAATTCGAATCCCCCCAGTGGAGAAACGTCCATGGAGCATGTGAGGATCTTCGCGGCGAGGCCGAGGTGTCGAACCTGGTAATCGTGAAGGTGGAGGTGTGGTTGAATCTATGATGACCTCTTCTTCCTCATCCCTGACGTTGAGTTTCTTCTCCTACAACAACTCAACCAAATTGATAACACTGCTAGCAAATCTCAACCAAAATGATTTCAAATTTCAAATTTCAAAATCAATTATAAATTTTTAAATATACCCAAAAACAAATCCATACCTTAATACCTTCAAAAGGGGTTTCGATTGGGTTCTCCAACCTTGAAAAATAAATTCCAGCATAATGCAGCGTCGCCGTCAACGACTGATGGTCTCGTTATTGTCGTATCTACCAACATTTTGAGGCATTGACCTTCGAACAAAACTAATACCACCGCAATGCTTAACTATGATTATAGGGGTCCTCTCCAAATCATCAACATCACCACTTTCAAACCATTTCAACTATGGGTTACTAAACACGTTGGTGGCGCTTGCGAAAAAGGCCCCACACCCACAGGCGGGAGCCGCCAAATGACTAGGGCACAGATGACACCGCCACCATCGTCTTCCAGATGACAACCTAGGTCGGATGGGACAAAGGCTCTCCTCTCTCATCACGTGGGTCACGGGCCAGCATTAAAAGAATCAGGCCTTCCCATTTTCCGGTTACCCACATTTCCTTAGTAACCGTGTTTACCTGGTTTCATGATTTTTAATCAAGTCCGTCCATATAAAATATTATTACATCTACGGTGAAAAACCACGAAGGATGCATCCTCAAACTTCAATACGGAGTATTGAAGACAACACCCACTTGGACGTTATTGCACTACATCTACAATCCTTCAACCCCAATCTTGAGGATGCGTCCTCCATCAAATTTGACCGGTCACAACAGGTTAACAGGTTAGTCCAGTTAATAAAAAAATTAATATTTAATTTAATTTTTTTCCCGTTGATGTCTGGTTCTCTCTCTTGTTCTCCTCCTCCGCCAATCACCGTCGATTCCTCTCTTCTGCCGTTCGATCTAGAACCTTCCAACCCAAGGATTTTACCTTCAACTTCCTTGTCCCAACATTGATCCCTTTGCTCCTCAACTCAAATAGATTCAAAGTTCAAAGTTGAAACCTTTGAGTAGAGTCGCTCACAACCCAGTAGCACAATCCAACATAATAGATCTTACTAAGGCCGGTACAAACCACAAGGTATGTTGTGACATGGGATCAAAGTTTAGATTTTGTTAATAAAAAACAGAAAAGAAAGAGGCTTAAGCCTTTTATTTTTTAATATATATATCAATGTTCCTCCTTGGCGGCGATGGGAGGAAGACCAAGGTACTCGTTGCCGTAATCGTCAGCGGAGGTGGAGACACAGGAAGACCTCACCGATGGAGTTTCCGGTGAAGCGATCGCCTGTGATCTGATACTTGAGGTTGATTCAAATGAGAAATTTCTTTGTACAAGTCCAGATTTATGGATGCAACTTTTTTTTCCCCTTATCATTCTATATTTATTTTGTATCTGCATTTTTCTGAGAGTGTAATAGATAATGGTTTTAAGAGGTTGGGATTGATAAAGTTTGTTCCTTTTTTTGGATATGAGTTTTATGATTTTGCAACGAGAAAATCCTTGTAAATTACTTAATCTTACTGGATATTTTATTAAACATGCCAATTTGCTTTGGTTTGAATGTATGTGAATGATGACCTGATGAATCTGTGCTGAAAGATGAATCTGCGTTGATATGAATTTATGATGAAAAGTGATAACTGATTGTCGCGACCGTCCCGTCCGGGCGCCGCAAAAAAGAAGATATAAAGACAGATGAGTCGTCACTAAATTTTTTATTGGAAAAATCTTAGAAAACCCAATTATTTAAAGGTAAGCTGGTCTAAAAAAGAGGGGGATGAGTCCGGGAGTCGGTTACGAGTAGGGAAGGTGCTAGCACCCCACGTCGCCTGTTTAAAAAACGGTACCTCAAGTTAATCGTGCAAAAACATTTTAATAACCTTTTAAATATTTATTTTACCCCAAAAATTATTTACAAGAAAGAATTATTTTTAATATTTTAAATTTTTATTAATTTTTATATTTTTAAATTTATTGTTTATAAAAACACTAAATGAGGTTGAACATGGCACGTGAATCCACAGGGTAACCTCAAATCTAAGGGACTGGATATGGCACCGTGTCCATAGAGCATCCATAAAAATAGAAAAGTTTAATTATTTTGATTAATTATTTTAACATAAAAAGAGACACACAAAAAAAAAGGAAAATTTAGTTTTGGCCTGACAAGATGATTTATCTTGCTCCTACGTATTTCCGGGTGCGATGGGAAACTCAAAGTCATGTAGTTCTTTAGAAAATATTTGATTGGTTGGTTGATTTTAATTTTTGATGAAGATTTGATTTTTTTTTTTTTTGATTTTTTTGGTTTTAAAAGAGATTTTATTTTAAAATAAATTCACCACTGCGCAGAGTCCAAGATAGCAGTGATATACGATAAACCCTTACAATTCTTACGACACTTGAGGATGAACAAGTCCCTACATCAACGTTGTAGATTGCTGCGTGAATTCAAAAGATATTTTTTGTAAAATGAAATTGGGTAAAATTGGTTAAAGGTATAAATTAAAAAACATTTAATATTTTTTACAGGGAATTCACTCTTGCACATGGTTAAAGATAGCAAAGCTATACGATGAACCCTTACAATTCATACAACACTTGAGAATGAAAAATCATACATCAACATTGTAGCTTGTTGCGTGAATTCAAAAGATATTTTTTGTAAAATGAAATTGGGTAAATTGATTAAAAGTATAAATTAAAAAACATTTAATATTTTTTTAACGGGGATTCACTCTTGCACAGGGTTAAAGATAGCAAAGCTATACGATGAACCCTTACAATTCATACAACACTTGAGGATGAGAAATCACACATCAGCATTGTAGATTGTTGCGTGAATTCAAAAAGATATGTTTTTTTTAAGGATTTTTTTTAAAACAAGACACTAGAAAATACCCCCCCTTTTTTTTAAAGAAATTTTCATTTAAATTTTTTTATAAACTCTGACCCAATAAACAATGTAAGAGACACACTCATGATCCTTAAATCACTAAGCCCATCAGGTATTCTCTTACACAAAAATAAAAACATCTCAAAGATCACATACCCACAACTAAACAAAGAAATAAACATGCCCAAACAGAAAAAAGGCCCATTCTCTAATGACAACACACACAATAAAAGCAAAATAAAAGTAACAGAAACCAAAGGAAGCAAGAAACTTCCTGACATTACCAACAATGGAGGTAGGAGGGAAAGTCTGCAAACAGGACGGTGGAGAAGGCAGATCGGCGCCGGCGGAGGGGATGTTGTTCGTGACTGGCGGATCTGGCTTGGTGTTGCGGTGATGGTGGTGGATCTGGCTTGGTGTTGCGGTGATGGTGGTAGGCAGCAATGACAATGGCGGCCGTGGCTGCAGTGGACGGCTTTCGCGGTGGAGTCGCGTTCGCGCGACTGAGACAGCGACAGCACGCGGAGCGACGCGGGTCACGTGTGGTGGTCCTCCCTTCGTCGTGCGGTGGCCGGCGGTCACGGTGTGGAGGGTGGTGGCGCGGCTAGTGGTCTGAGTTGTGGGGAGATGAAGGAGGAAGGTGAAGTGAGAGGGTGGAAGATGAAGGTGGAAGGATGAAGGTGAGTGTGTGTGTGTGTGTGGCTTTTTTGTTTTTTGTTGTTGTTGAGTTGTTGAAGAAGAATGAGAGGAGAAAGATGAAGCAGGGAGGAAGAAAAAGAAAGAAAGAAAGAAAGAAAGAAAGAAAGAAAGAGAAAAGAGAAAGAAAAAGGGGTTTTTCTTATTTTTTGTTCTGGAGAGTATTTGGGTATTTTGTGTTGATTTGTGATTTGGGAGTGATGGTGGCTAGAGGTTGGAGTGGAGAATATTGAGTATTTTTTTTTGCTGTTTTCCCCCTTCTTCCTTTGGTCACTGTTCAATATATAGCACCAGAAGGAAGAAGATGACAAATCTTCCTGTTGGGCCAGCTGGTGTGGGTACAAGTAGTGGGGAGCAAATCAGCTTTTGCTCCACCACCTTGCAGGGGCAGCCATGGTGCAAGGGTAGTATTGTACCATTGTCCCTCTTTTTTTTGAAAAAGAAGAAGATGACAAAGATGGGTACAAGCATGGGAGCAGATTTTTAAAAATTTTACTTTTTTATTATTTTTTTATTTTAACAAATCAGAATAATAAAAAAACAATTTTTTGGTTGGGTTTGGAATAATGGACCCAAAATATAACTTGGAACAAAAACGAAAATGGGCTCCATTTGATGATGTAATGGGCCCAGAATAAAAAAAAATTGTTTTATTTTTATTTTTGTCTATTATTTTCTTCAAAACATTAATTAAGAAAATCCGGGCAAAATTAGGTGTTCACACTGATTAAAAGTTCCAAGTGAAAAAATTAAAAGAAAACCATTTGACTATTTCCACAAGTTGAGGGTAAAAAAGTTGGACAAATCCGAACCATTCATCTATTTTAGTGATAAATTTATGGTTCAAATTGATGGAGGATGCAAACTCCAACTTCACCGTGGAGGATTGAAGACAATTCTGCTACTGAGACATCTCTTTTGGATAATATACTGGGTCTGTTTAATTTGTGAAAGTTTAAGCGACGTCACATGACAAGACAATTTATTTTATGTTTGATTTCGATAAAGAATATAGGACACTACAAGAAAATAATAGACTTGAGATAGAATAAAAGTGTAGAATTTTATTACTTACTTAACTATGGAACAAAAAATTGTCCCAAATACAATTATAATTAAATGACAAAAATATCCTTTAGACTTCCACTATCCCTTCCCCACGTCTTCATGTTTCTCCCACGTCTTCCTCCTCTTCACTGTCTTTGCAATTCATAAATTGAAAGCACGTGATGTCATGTTAGGTAAGTAAAACTTCTAGGTGATAACTTGTCATGGCCTCCATGAAAACATAACCGTATAGAATCAAGATCAACAATGAAGCTTTGTATTCTTTTCAATACTTTATTATAAATAAATTATTTTATTTTATAATATTGTAATGATAAAATATAAACAAAAATTTATCGACATTATTATAAATTGAAAATAATTTTTGTAAAATGATAAAAATAAAATAATATGTGAAAATATATACACATCATTAATAAATTATAAATAAGAGTATAGTATGATAATAACTTAATTATTAATAAAAAACAATATAAAATGTAAAAATTTTCTTTTGTGTCTTTTTATAATACAAATCAAACCTTATATACTATAAATGGTATTTTGATAAATTTTACATTATTTCGTCCAATACATAAAAATAAGGTATCATGCAAAATCGTTTGTACTATAACTCAACTAGTTATTCTGTATTGTTTTCTCTATTCTATCATGTACTGTACTGTTATGCAAATCAAACGGATCATAATATGTCTGCTACTGGTTAGCTTTAACTTGCTTTTTTTCAATATAATATATTATTTGTGAGCATTTCATCAACCACATGGCACCCCATTTCATCAAATTGACTTTTAAAAGCCCTGAAGTATGCAAGTTCAACAACACTGAAGTAGTCTCGCTCTTACAGTATCATCAGGCAGCCGCTAAGTATTTTGGCCACTAATGGCGCCAGAAAATACGATTTCACCATTTCCTTTACCGAAGACTCGGTCACGCATCACACCGGAGTTCACTCGTTGAGAATCGCGAGCTCCGTTATCGATCTACACTGTTGACAGCGTGCTTCTTCCTTCTGAGTTGTTAGCTAAGTTGCCGGCGCTGGCGCCAGAATCTTCTGGTGCTCCTTCGAGTTTTCCGGCTCCGGGCAGTGGTTGACAGGGACGTTAAAAAGTCGGCGAGATAACGGGTGTTACGAGAATAAATTTATTTTAAATGGTAAAAGTAAATTTTTTTCATTAAGTTACATGGCGTGTGTTTATTGGGTGGGACAGGATTTTGGCACAGGAGATATACATCCTATTATTGATTCTACTATGGCCAAATCGGTGGGGTCCGTGTGGGTAATGCTAAAACAAATGTTGACAAAAAAAGTTCTTACCTGTTTCATGCAGAGTTTTAGACGAGGAAACGGGGATGGAGATGAGAGCGAATTGTCTGACGTTAATGTAGGAACAGCATGATAACTTTCCATCCTTCTGAGTCGTCTGATCAATCCGACAGTCCAGAAGGTGACACGTGGCTATGTTTTTAATTTTTTTTTTTTAAATGAAATAAGTGGAAGGTTCCTTATCAGACCCGTTCCCCACCCTAGGCTCACTCGCACAGTCCAACTGCTCCTCTCACTCTCAGCTCACGCCTCCTGCCGCCGTCAACGACGACGGTCCGACAACGTAAGGTGGAGAACTCAGAGAAAAACCCAGATTTGCTTACGTTGGCCTCTTCTTTTCAATCTCATTTGATCCATGTAATTATGTCTTTGGATTCATATCCTTTGATAGTGCTAGTGACTGTATGTTCTTTTTTAATTGTAATGATGACATTCAATATCTTTGGTTCTCAATTGAAATTTTGTATTTTGCAGACCCAAGACTGAGGATGACATTGGCAGTGTTGTTGTTCTATTGCTATGCTTTGCAGGTTGATGCGTGTTGGGGAGCTTCCATCCCTGACCATTTTATTTATGCTGGAACAATGAAGCTTTGTTAAGACATTGAGATCTTTCTTTGATAGTGCTAGTGACTGTATATTCTTTTTTAATTGTAATGATGACATTCAACATCTATGGTTCTCGATTGAAATTTTGCATTTTGCAGACCCAAGACTAAGGATGACATTGGCGGTGTTGTTGTTCTATTGTTATGCTTTGCAGGTTGATGCATGGTGGGGAGCTTCCATCCCTGACCATTTTATTTGCACTGGAACAATGAAGCTTTGTTAAGACATGGAGATCTTTCTTTGATAGTGCTAGTGACTGTATATTCTTTTTTAATTGTAATGATGACATTCAACATCTATGATTCTCAATTGAAATTTTGTATTTTGCAGACCCAAGACTAAGGATGACATTGGCGGTGTTGTTGTTCTATTGCTATGCTTTACAGTTTGATGCGTGGTGGGGAGCTTCCATCCCTGACCATTTTACTTGCGTTGGAACAATGAAGCTTTGTTAAGACATGGAGATCTTTTTGGGATGGTCAAAAGTAAATTAAGGTGAGTTAAAGGATAAGATCAGATATGTTGTTATTACTTATTATGATAGTAATCAAGTTGTTACTTTTAGATAATGTTCCAGATGTTGTAAATTAGATAAGATCAGTTTTGATCATGAGCTTTAGGATCTTATCTATAGTTTGAATTTTCTCTATCTTAGGAAGTTTGTTATCTTATTGTATCTATATAACAACACTACTGTAACTATTATTATTCAATGAAACATGTTTCCGTTTTCTCCCTATTTCCTATCTTGGTATCAAGAGCACTTAGAGAAATCTGTTTGATCCTGCCATCATGGAGTCCGCTGCTAATCAGAAGAACACCCTTCCTTCCATGTGTTTTGTCAAGTTGGACAGAAACAACTATATGCTGTGGAAGTCTCTTGTGTTACCATTGATCAAAGGAAGCTGGCTAGATGGTCTCATCTTCGGGACAAAGAAGTGTCCAGAACAACACCTCACAAAAGAATCAACAGAGATCAACCCTGCCTATGAGGAATGGATTGCAAGTGACCAACAACTCTTGGGTTGGCTATTTAACTGAATGACTGAAGACATTGCAACTCAGTTGCTACATTGTGAGACCTCCAAGGAACTTTGGGACGATGCTCAAAGTCTGGCTGGTGCACATACAAGATCTCGAGTCACCTTCCTCAAGTCAGAATTTCATATCACTCGAAAAGGATCAATGAAGATGGAAGACTATCTGATCAAAATGAAAACTCTTTCAGACAATCTCAAACTTGCAGGCAGTCTAATCTCGAGTGCAGATCTCATCATTCAAACTCTTACTGGACTAGATAGTGAGTATAATGCCATAGTGGTTCAATTATCTGACAAGGTTAATTTAACATGGGTTGATTTGCAGGCTCAGCTATTGGCTTTTGAGAATAGGCTTGAGCAACTGAATAATTTCTCTAATCTGACAATCAATCCATATGTCAGTCCGTCTGCAAATGTTGCTTCTATATCAGACTACAAGGGCAACAAATATTTCTCAAAAGGAAGCTGGAGAGGAGCAAACCAAAGAGGCTTTAGAGGAGGAAGAGGTAGAGGCAGGACCTCCAGAGGCAAACCTGTTTGTCAACTCTGCAGAAAACCAGGTCATTTGTCACCAAATTGTTATTATCGTTTTGATAAAAACTACATGAGACAGCCTCCAGAAGAAAACAACCATAACAACTTTACAAGCCAAAGTCACAGTGCTTTCATTGCTTCTCCACACACAACTCAAGATCCAGAATGGTATTTTGACAGTGGTGCCAGCAACCATGTGACTCATGATTCCAATCGATTTCAAGAGATAACTGGAAATGATGGTAAGAGTGCTTTAACTGTTGGTAATGGAGAAAAAATGAAAATAGTTGCATCAGGCTTCACAACTATTAATACCAATAAGAAGCCATTAAATCTGAATGAAGTACTTTATGTTCCCAATATTACTAAAAATCTCTTGAGTATTTCCAAACTTGCTACCGACAATAACATTCTTGTTGAATTTCATGCAAATCATTGTTTTGTTAAGGACAAGATGACAGGAACAGTCCTGGTGGAAGGTAAGCTTAAGGAAGGTTTATATCAGATGACAAATGTCCTACCTCAATCAAAAGGCAATCCCAAAGCTTTCCTATCAGTCAAGGAGAGCTGGCACAGGAGGCTTGGACATCCCAGTAGTAGAGTGCTAGAAGAAATCTTGAAAAGTTGTCAAATAAAAGTGTCACTGTCGACGAAAATCTGGGCAAGTATACCCAGTCGTGCAAGTAATGCGGTGGTGAGACCGGTTATCGTATCCACGGGGATTGGATGTCAATTACCAGTTCACAAACTCAACAATTATCTAGACTATGAAGAGAAATCAAAACAAACAAAACAGAAGGAATAAAATATTTTTTGTCTTTTTGGGGACTTTTAACAAACACTTGGAGTGCAGAAAGGATACGTTGGGACTAGACTTCACCAAACCTCTGCCTCATGCAATACTATGACTAGATACCTCCCATTCATGCTTCATATATTAAAATCAATCCACTAGATTACTCAAGCCCCGATTTCTCGGATGACAAGAGCCTAAATCCACTGATAGACCCTAATTCCTTAGGTGGCCTAGATTAATGAATTCGCATCAGGATTAGGGATTACGCGATTACTAGTAAACCAAACTCCATTCCTAGACGCAAGGGTTACTAGGTGATTAATTCCAGTTCCGGTTCTAATACGAATTTCCCAATTGCATATCAAAACACAAATCGAGTCATGGGGGTGCTAGCCACAACAAGCATTAAGCATGGAAAATCAATCACTAATACGAAGGCATGAACACAGAATAATCAGTCAAGGCAAATACATAATGATCAGTTTGATTACATCTAATCCCAACAAACGGGGATTAGCTACTCATAATTACAGAGAAGGCCAAACCAGAGAAATAGGAGAAGAGGAGAGAAGAAACTCTATGGGAGCTTTCCACTGTCGTCACAGCAGCCCCTCTCAGCAGCTCCGTTCTAGGGTTACAATCCTCCTCCATCGCAGCCTCCAAGGTCTTCCTAGGGTAAAAGTGCTCCTAGGCTAAAAGTCCCTGTTTTTCTGATGGTTTCTGGTCTCCACTAGGGTTCCCAGCTCCTCTGTTTCTGTCTGCTGCATTTCTATATATAGATCTGCTGTGCGTCACGGCCGTGATGGCCATCACGGCCAGACCGTGACGCTTTCTGGAGTGGGCGCGCTTTCAAATTTGGAGCATCACGACCGTGAGACTCATCACGGCTAGGTCGTGATCGGTTCTGCTTGGCCTGTCACGGCCGTGATGGTTATCACGGCTAGGCCGTGACAGCTTCTGACTTTTGCCTTCAATCTTCTCAGTTTTCTTGATCATGGCCGTGATGGTCATCACGGCCAGGGCGTGATGGTCATCACGGCCAGGGCGTGATGGGTTCTGCTTGGCTCATTTTCTTCACTTTTCACACTCTATTTCATCCAAGCTCCATCAAGACTAATTATGAGCATTTTTCCTTAAATTCCTGCAAAACAACACCAAGAAATCGCTTCACCCGTTCCAAAGGAGAAACTAACTAAAATCAAATAAAGAAGGCTTAATCTATATGAAAAATGCATGCAAAAGTGTACAGGAAACATGATGTAAAATCACACTATCAGTCACCCAGTGACCCCTTTTCATTTTGTGAAGCTTGTCAATATGGAAAGTCTCATTTATTGCCCTTTAATTTGTCTACTTCACATGCTCAGGAACCGTTGGATTTAATCCATTCTGATGTTTGGGGACCAGCACCAATAAATTCATCTTCTGGTTTTAGATTCTATGTTCTGTTTATTGATGATTTTAGTAGATATACTTGGATTTTTCCACCGAAACAAAAATCTGAGACTTTGCAGGTCTTTATTCAATTTAAAAATCAAGTTGAGAATCAATTTAATAAGAAAATCAAAGCATTGCAGTGTGATGGAGGAGGTGAGTACAGGATATTCCAAAAGCTAGCTCTTGAATCAGGAATCCAGCTAAGGCTCTCTTGTCCATATACCTCTGCTCAAAATGGCAGAGCTAAGAGAAAGCATAGACATGTGGTGGAGTTAGGACTGACTCTTCTAGCCCAAGCCAAGATGCCCTTGTATTTTTGGTGGGAAGCATTCTCAACTGTTGTTTTTCTAATTAATAGGCTTCCTTCTCCAGTAGTTGAGAAACAAAATCCATACTCATTACTTCTTTGCAAAAGTCCAGATTACAGCCTCTTAAAGCCATTCGGGTGTGCATGTTATCCTTGTCTAAAGCCTTACAACAAACACAAATTACAATTTCACACAACAAAGTGTGTCTTTCTTGGATACAGCAGCTCACATAAAGGATATAAATGCATCAGTCCAACAGGCAGAATTTATGTATCAAGGCATCTGGTGTTCAATGAAGATCATTTTCCTTTTCATGATGGATTCCTAAACACAAGAAGGCCTGTTGAATTCACAACTCACCCTGTAAGTTTCTTCTATCCTACTGCTCTTTGCAAACAACAACGAAAATCTAGGACAATCTAATCTCCGGGAACATGAAGTCTGAAAGCTTAGGAAACGATGATGACAACAACAACATCAACCAAAGTTCCTCATCTCAAAACAAGCAGAACCTCGTAGCATGCAGCCAAATTCTCCTGTCGTAACCTCCCACATTCATGAGCGGCAGTCCACCAAGAGCACAAAACAGATAGTTCATCGGGAATGACGCCTCAAAATGAAGAAGTATCTTTGTAATAATGCGACCCACAGACCTTGCTTCAACTTCACCATTGAATACTCATCAAATGTGTTCAAGAAGCAAGGTTGGGATATTCAAACCAAAGCATCCATATGTTGGCATGACTGAGAAAATGCAAGAAGAAATAGAACCACAATCTGTCAGTGAAGCTCTTCAAAGGCCCGAATGGAAAGAAGCAATGAGATCAGAATTCAATGCACTTATATCTAATGACAAATGGACCTTGATACCCTGTGAAGGTCAGAAAAATGCCATAGACTCTAAATGGGTGTTCAAGACCAAGTACAAGGCTGATGGAACAATTGAAAGGAGAAAGGCTAGACTTGTTGCCAAAGGTTTTCAGCAACCAGCAAGCATAGACTTTGATGAAACATTCAGTACAGTCATCAAAGCAAGCACAATGAGAGTTATACTGACTTTTGTTGTTCATTACAACTGGGAGGTAAGACAAATGGATATTAACAATGCTTTTTTAAATGGTTATCTCAAGGAAACTGTTTTTATGCATCAACCAGAGGGATTTGAGGATTCATCAAAATCTAATAACATTTGCAGGTTGACAAAGGCTATCTATGGATTAAAACAGGCTCCAAGGGCCTGGTTTGATAGACTCAAAAATGCCTTGCTTGAATGGGGTTTTCAAAATACCAAAAGTGATGCTTCTTTGTTCTTTCTCACTGGGAAAGGTCATATTACTTTCCTCTTGATATATGTCGATGATATCATCATAACAGGAAGTGATCCGAATTTTCTAAAGACTTTCATCAGACAGCTAAATGAAACCTTTGCACTAAAGGATCTTGGAGCACTACATTATTTTCTGGGAATTGAGGTTCAAAGAGACTCAATTGGGATGTATCTCAAACAAACAAAATACATAACTGATTTATTGAAGAAGTTCAACATGGAAAGCTCCTCTTCTTGTCCAACTCCAATGATCACGGGCAAAGCTTTTACAGCAGAAGGAGAACCTATGCAGAATCCAACCTTATTTCGAAAGGCAATAGGAGCACTTCAGTACTTGACAAATACAAGACCAGATCTAGCCTATTCTGTGATCAAATTGAGCCAATACATGAGCTGCCCAACTGCTCTTCATTGGCAAGGAGTAAAAAGAATTTTCGGGTACCTCCAAGGAACTAAGAAATTGAGCTTACACATCAAGCCTTCCACTGATCTGGACATCTCTGGGTTCTCAGATGTTGACTGGGCAACAAGTCCCGATGATAGGAAATCAGTAGGAGGACACTGTGTTTTTCTAGGAGAAACTCTCATCTCCTGGTCCTCTAGAAAGCAACGGGTGGTCTCTCGATCAAGCACTGAATCTGAGTATAGAGCCTTGGCTTATCTAGCTGCTGAAATCACATGGATCAAGTCATTGCTACATGAAGTTAAATTTCCTGTACCAAGGCTACCAATTTTATGGTGTGATAATCTGAGTGCCAAAGCACTGGCCTTTAATCCAGTCATGCATACAAGATCTAAGCATATTGAAGTTGATATTCACTTTATACGAGACCAAGTGCTGAACAATCAAATCACTGTAGCCTATGTTCCATCAACTGATCAGATTGCAGATTGTCTCACCAAAGCTCTCTCACATTCCAGGTTCAATCAGCTTAGAGACAAATTCGGAGTGCTGCCTACACCCACTCGTTTGAGAAGGGGAGTTAAATGATAAGATCAGATATGCTGTTATTACTTATTATGATAGTAATCAAGTTGTTACTTTTAGATAATGTTCCAGATGTTGTAAATTAGATAAGATCAGTTTTGATCATAAGCTTTAGGATCTTATCTATAGTTTGAATTATCTCTATCTTAAGAAGTTTGTTATCTTATTGGATCTATATAACAGCACTACTGTAACTATTATTATTCAATGAAACACGTTTCAGTTTTCTCCCTATTTTCTATCTAGGTGGATTATGTAATTAGAGGGTTAAAGGTTTGGCAGGCAAGGGACAAGTTTCTAGTTCTTTGTTGTTGCAGTTGGAAATAGTATGTCTCTGTTATAATTATGATCTCTTGGTGTTGCCAATGCTATCGTATCTATTGGGATATTGTACATGAGTGAGTACATTTTGTACTCTATATCTACTGGTATGTTATGATTATAGAGTTAGTATTGAAGGAATCTTTGAAACTTTTACAATTTTACGTTCTGCGCTTTTACATTCTCTCTTTGTGCAAACTCATCTGCATCTTCTGTTGGCACTGCTCTAAGACTAGCCAGATCACAGTTGTTGCCAATTAGTTTGATAACAATATTTTTGCAAGCTGCCCTGTACCTGAAAAAGAAAGAAAAATCATGAAAAGCCAAAGATTTGCATAAGGGTAAGCCAGAGACCAAAAAAGCCAGCACAATCATGAAATAGTAATAAGACAGAGACTAATTTTCTACAACCATGACATTTTCGAAGCACAATGTTCAGGAAGAATTTTCATTCAAGTCCTCCTATTCATTCCGCATGTTTTGGTGCTCAACTTCTTCCAATTTCTTTGCATAAGACCAATGGATTGATGCTCTGTATGATGTATTGTCCACAGTTATTGTGAATTTCAATATGCATATGCAAATCTTAACACAAACACACAAGACAAAACTGAAATTATCAACACAGACACTCAAACACGAGAACATAAACACCTCTTGCACTTGCCTCCAAATATGCTCCGCATCAACACGAACAGCAGTGGCAGAGAGGGATGAAATTGACCCTGTGAAGGATAGGAGCTCAGCGCCAGAGGAAGGAGGCTCACCACCAACACCTGTTTGCGGTGAGGGACCGCGGAGAGGGAGCTTCCAGCATACCAGTTTCGATAAGCTTCATAAGAGGGGAGGCGACGAAACATCCGGTGGCAGTGGGGCAAACCCATTTTCGGTGACGGTGGAGGTGAACGCAACAGCGACAGAGCCATGGCGGTGGGCGAATCGGTGCTGCGACGGAGCCCCTATGTGGTGGTTGAGTTTGGTAACAGAGGACCTGTTAACGTTTTAGGGGATAAGGATTTTTAAATTTTTTTTGTTCATTCGTTTTAAAAAAATATGGACACGTGGTGCCTTATGGAATGTTGGATTGATCCAACGGACCAGAAGGAAAGAAAGTCACGATGCAGTTGGCGCCTTAAAGTTAAAGAATCTGCTTCCGATGGGGATCCTCTGTCACTTTCTCTTGTCCCCTATCCTGTCTCTCCAATCAGATATTCAAAGAATCAAAATCACGAATTCAGATGAATGGATGGAGATACACAAACTAAATTGGGTGAACTGGAGAATAACAAAAATAAAATAAATGGATTCTCCTATATCACCCTCCCCCCATTCTGAGAGCATATCTTCAATTGCACAATTAGAAAAGTCCGTATTTAACCAAAATGGCCAAAAACAGAAAACCATGGCACATTGAGAAGAGTCAAGGGACATAATATCACTGGATTTCAATTGGCACAGGGATTTTCATGACGATCATGCTCCCGAGAAGGGTGTAAATGTAACCCATATATCAGAGACCAAAACAGATCACAGATTAAAACTTTTACCAAAATCTCTATTTTAAAATGCTGAGGTAAGAGACGTATCAAATGATATTTCCTTTCAGGGAAAGATAGTGAAACTCAAGAGAGCGAATGTACAATAACAAGAAGAAAGAAAGCTCCAAAAATCATCTCTTATGCCACCAATCTGGGATTTTTAACCTCCGGCTTCTATGAACAGAAAGTCTGACCCCTGGAAGCTTGTGCCTGACCTGTCTCCAAAGCATATTGACAGCATCTTCTCTTTTCGGAGGGTACTGGAATTCATAATGAGGGGAGATGTTTTTAAGCTGCCTCCACATCTCAGTCCATTTATCCTTTGGAAATTTACGTAGCTGATTGATCATGTAATCGGGTTGTAATGCCTCTTTGAAAGAGAAGAACAATGAGAACTGGGAGTAGTCAATCTCGTCCTCAAATGGGAGTTCAATTTGATCACTCACAATGACCGGAACACAGTGACTCACAATGGCATCAAAAAGACGACAAGAAGATGGTGTGTCTCCTGCTGGATGCAGACAGAACTTTGATGAACGCATCCCCTTAGATGACTGTTGGATCAAAAGCAGTGTATAAAGAATACCATAGTTAATGATCTTAGCATGATAAGAAAAGCAGAACAAGAAAGAGAAAAAAATGAATATAATTCTTCTCCCACAACAAAGATAGTAATATATCTCAATAAGATTACAAAGGAAGTTTCAAGGTCTCTGCACCCTCAAAATGGAGCACGTTTTATTCAGGGTATCATATGAATGCTTTCAGTAAGAGAAAAAAAATCTAAAACTAGTAATCTTTCACCAATAAGAGATTTTTCTAAAGAAATAAAAAAATGTCCCTTTTGGAAACAATCCATTCTGTACACACAAGACAAATTGCATCTCAATATTCAAATTCTCCGATTCAAAATGCAAAGCAAACATGTTATGTAGACAAGAGCAAAACACAATTGATCAGGCCCTATTGTATAAGTTATCCAAATCCCAAAATATTTTCTCCTAGCCCTTGACTGACAGTTATGAGGAAGCAAAATAATTGCAAAATCTTTTAACTTTTGGGAATGATTGACCACAAAATTTCTGACTACAGAAAAGCAATAAAACAGCATGAGTCATAGATCAATTACATAACTACACCGCATACCGCTTTTATGTTTTCTTCTGTAGCAAAACTTCGCTCATAGTGAACATCATCATAACCAGTCAATATCTTTGCCAGTTTAGCACGAACAATGCCTTCCTGCAAACATCACAGACCGCACAAAATTAATTATCATGGAATTTTAAGAATCAAATGTTATTCTTTCAACTAACTCTCAGTCAAACATACATCTTTCCGGAAAGTCCTCCCTCGGAAGAAAAGTAGTGTGGAGCGAGACTCGTATGGATCTTGAGCCTCATCATCTGTAAAAGAATCAACAACATGCACATACGGGGACACCACGTCTTTGTCCAAATTAGACATGCCTTTGGGGTAGCGGCCAAAATCCACAACAACCTGAATAGATTCGTTCACTTGAGTTCGCAGGAATCTAAAGGCATTAGGGTGTGTCATAGGAAATACATGGTCTCTACCTCCAGACCTCTGCCAGTATTTGGATTTTCTTAAGAATTCCATTACTTCAACCTGACATAAAAAACAAGCAATGTTTGACATTAACAACAGAGATATGAAAAATCAGAGCTATGATGCAGTAATGCGGGTACGAGTATTGGATAAGACATCCAGCATCTGTTAAAAATTTAGGAAATGGTTGTGGTGGCAAGATACAATGTAACATACATATAAAAAGTATGTATATTATCTCACAAAACATTTAAAATTAAATAAAAACATACAAAACCACCACAACCCATCATGAATGAAAGATAATAGTTAGGCCATACCAATATTAAGGAGAAAAAAGTGGACAAATAGATTTTTATTTCGAGAAGAAGTTGTAGCACGATAATCCATCCTCTCCTAAGTTTTTCGCATGTCTAGGTCATGTAAAGAGAAAGATAGATACAAAGACTCTAACAGGACCCCTATAAATTTTAACAGGGCCCCACCTGTTTATGGTCTTTGTGTTTATCTCTCTTCACATGAAGCAATTCTAACATGCACCTAAAGCATAATAAATACATGCTGCAAGAAAGATCTCTACCATTGATTTTAAAATTAATGACATCAATTTATACAAGTCTGTACAAAATCAATGATAGAGATCTTTTGTAGAGCACACATTTATTGAGCTCTAGGAGCATGCAACAATCTCTCCTTCAGAACTCCTATTATGTGAAACTCACATGAGAAGATCCAGGCCCTTGCAAATATAATGGCATATTAGCATTTACAAATTTTTACGGGACAACCGGACAAGCCTGTTGATGCTTCCAATTTCTTATTCAAACTACTCATTAACTAATGATAATTTTGTATAAAAATCTAAAACAATGATTGGTTAATACTTAATACGGAATGTGGATAGAGATTAGAGTGCTAATAGCATTTACCCTCTTTTTATGATATATATATGGCACGAAAACTCAAATAAATAAATTAAAAAAAAAAACAAGGTGAAGGTCCAGAGTATCTCAACAGGATAACATCGGCCATCCTACAACCCTGTGTTGTAGAATCTGATTAGTAAAAAAACATCATCTCTCCGCATCTCTTATTGTTAATTACTGGATATTTAAATCAATTGAATAATCAGAATCCATAGCCCAAAAATGTGGCAAATTTGCTGGACGGCAGATGTTATCCCATTTTGTGATGTTTGAAGAGGATGAGTATCTACATTGAGATCCAATACAAATACATATAGAGTTTAATTTTGATATGCTATCAGTATTTACACGCATCCAATCATAGATCATATATGTGTGACTTTTAATAAAAGTGTTTCGCAATTCAGGATTAGTTCACAATATAAAAAAATACATCAATAGTGGATGACAGATAAACTCATGAGTATATCAGACGATGTTACAGTAGACAGTTAAATTCATGACTAAATATGCCAATAGTAGCAGTAAACCTATTTGCATTTGAATGATTCATCAATCAAGATTTCCAACAAAAAAAACCCATAAATAATCAGTGCATAACCAGGAACATGGCTCGAACGGATCAACTTACCTGCAATTTCCGATCAATCTCCGTGGCCGGATCCTTCATGGTGTGGCCATGTGTATTGAAGCTCAAAGAAGAGAAAAACGGAACAAAGAACGCTTCAGCGAGTTCCGGATCCGAAACCCTAACCGCTTCTCTGCGCTCACCGTCATCGCTTTCGTAGATAAGCGACCCCATCATCCAGTACTCCACGCTGTGCTGCTTCTTCAGCCCCCAATTTTCCGGCCACGGCGGCCAGTCCACGGTGGTTACCGGAGTTTCCGCCGTGCTCCGGTGATTGATCATGCCGACGTTGAAGCGGCGGGGGAGATCGTACATGTAGACCCGGAGAGGCGGGTCGGGTTCGCATGGAGCGGGTGCGCCCGTGGGTGATTTTAAGAGTGGGAAGAAATAAGATCGAATGTCGAGGGTGCCAATGAAAATTGAGTAAGAAATGAGAAGAAGGAGCACGAAAACGAAAGACAGAACCACTTTTCCATACATTTTTTTTTTTTGCTTTCTATTCTGTTTGTTTTTCACTAATAAATGAAATGATAATGTCTATGATGATGTTAGCTTCTGATGCTGCTGTTTCTGTTATTGTTGCTGCTTTCTTCGCTTTGCATTGGCAAAGAATCTGAATCTATCTTCGTTGAAATGTTGCCGGGGCAGATGTGTGCGGTGCAAGGAGATACGAGTGAGCTTCTGTCACTATTCTGTTTTCATTCATATTAATAAACTAATTTCAATTATTTTCACATTTTCATTTCTTGACTTAATTTGACGCGTCACAATGGAATAAAAAAAAAACTAAAACATACTTTTGATCTTTTATATATCGGTGAAAATTATTTGTTTTAGTCTTTTATCTTTTAAAAAATTTATTTTGATTTTTTATCTTTCAAAAGTTTCTAAAATAGTCATTCCGTCATATATCATTCTTTGATTAGTTAATGACATGTCGAGTAGATTCCGACAAAATTCCCAATTTCGACGAATCTCCGATAGGTCATTAATGGAATCCAATAATGTGATTGACAGAAGGACAATTTTGAATAACGTTTGAATGATAAATGACCGAAATAAATCTTTTAAAAGATAAAGGATCAAAATAAATTTTTACCAATAGATAAAAGATTTTTTTTTACCAAAACAAATGTTTTTCCTTCTCACTCGAAAATATATTTAATTTATTTATCCTCTTTTCCCAATGTAAGTTAAATATTTTTAAAAATAATTTTACATATCATATTACTTGATATCATAATTTGTTCCGAATTGTTTTCTACAGTGATACATACCTTGGTATAACTAATTATGGTAATTACAGTTTTTTTAAAGTGGTGATATGAAAACTATGGAAAGGCACACTCATACGGTTTTGACCTTTTTTTTTGGGAAATAATGATTCAGTTGATAGTGTTTGTAATGGTTTTGATTCAAAAAAATATTTGCATTAATACTTTATATTTATTTTTAAATCAATGATATTTACATTAATATTTGTATGTTCATATGTTATTATCACATTGATTATTCACACATTTTTGAAATAGGAAATTAAAGTGTAGCATCAAATTCATATCATAAAATTTAAACATTCCCTAAATACAATAAATAATTCAAAACTTCCTCCTTAAAAATGGTAGGCTAATTGTAACCGATAACTATGGATGCCAAATGCATAAACATATAAACATTTTTGGAGGGAATGCTTTAGAGGATGACACATACAAAATAAGTTTAAGGAACACTTACAAGTATCTATTTTGAGACTATTCTCGATTATATATAAAATAGATGACACATGCAAGATGAGTTTAATAAGAGCTTGACACTCATAAATTTTTTCTTTGAAATTATTCTCAATTATATATAAAATAGATTACTTCTCAATTCATTGAATATATTGGTAAAAGAAAAAGTATATTACTTGTCAATTCATTGAATATATTTCTTCCGAATAAAGATTTAACATTTAAAATTCCTTAATCAGGTCGCTTATTAGTACTAGTATTTGCTTAAAAAAACGAAAATATTTAATTTGCAATTTGTGCTGTTTACCTATTCATTAAAGTTCTCTTATCATTTAAGATGAAAAAGATAGAGTTCTCGTCAAATAATAAATTATATTTTAAGTTGTTTATCTATAGACAATAGACACAGATATCATAACCTCCTATGACGATGATATATAGCCCCCTTTTTATGGTGAACTCCATGTCTTTGGAGTGCAGCGGTCAACTCTGTTGATTACCTGCTGTGATAAGTAAAATTCGGACTGTTTAAAAAATTTAACCGGTGGTGAGGTCCTATATGCAAATAGTACATTTTTGTCTTTTATCATGATAACATATATGCTCAAAAGCATCTATATCAAACAACAAGGTTAATCATTTCTATTTTTAATTCCACATTATGCCAACAATAACTTATTTTTTATTTTCACACTCTTCTTCCCAACAGCGTAAGCTACTTGCCCAGCTGCCAACCTCTTAGCAGCTTAACGCTGCTCACCCAAAAACCAAGCTCCCCAAATCGATTCTATTTTTCTCCTCAAGGGCGGCACTTGCAAGTATGAGTTTGATGATTCCACTCCTGAGGTTCTTATGCTGAACCATGTTCCTTTAAATCTTGAAGTTAATGGTAGTGTGAGGTTTGAGGTGTTTAATAAAGATCTTCTGTTGCTTTATGAGGTTTTAGAGCTAATATCTTAGCAATATCTCCACTGTTGTAATGGAATGGACCATATGCATCAATGACCAATACAGTGGCTATGGTACTCAACATCACAAGTGCTGCAACAGTAAGTGCTCCCTCCGCCACCGTGCTTCAAGGAATGGGAAGGCATGACGGGGATAAATAATACCTTCGCTTTTTGAAGCTGAAGGGCAATGAAAGAAGATGAAGGATACATACTTAGGATTGGTCTAAATATTTGGAGGGACTAAAAATTAAATATTCAATCTTATTTCAAGGACTTATAAAACTCATACATAAATAAATCTTAACTAATTTCATTAACCAGTTTGACAAGTATCACCATTGATTCCGTTTTAGATAAGATCGAATGGTCAGAAATAAGGAGTGCACCGGTGCACTCGTAACATAGGCGTGCACCATAAAATCCACCGATATATAGATGATAGGTGCCAATCTCTCTAACCCTAACTAACAGGGTAGGCCCAAAAACCTTGAAACGTGATTATTCTCAAGCCCTAATAAAGGAAACACAGCCCAAAATGATTGAAGTAAAACTCGCTTGGGCCAATGTCACCAATTCGTGTGCACCTCGCTTGTGAGTTGTGAAAAAACAAAATTTGTAGCGTTCCCTCTTACCTATTTTTGCGTTCAACAGTGCAGCTGTTCCGTTACTCACACCTTTGAGTGACAAAACATTACAAGCAAAAAAGCTATGTTGTGATCACTCAACAACTTATCTTACACGCATCTAAAACTATAAATAATAGTCGTGCGTACATAGAAGCAAAAACGCAATCGGAATTTGATTCTTTTCTTACTCAGCTGCGCTGCGTTTCCGAGACGCATCATGGCTCTCGGGTTCGGGTCTTCCGAGGATGTCTCCGGGTTCAGATTCTTGCTTCTCGTGGCGGTTATGTACGGACTCATGTCCATGCTGACCTACTCCGTCATCTACATGAAGTTCATTAACCCGCTCGAATTCGATGCGCCGCTTGATCGATTCTCCGAAGCCAGAACAGTCGAACACATTCGAATGTTGTCCCAAGAGATCGATGGTCGACAAGTAAGCACAAAAAAAAATAAAAATAAAATTCCCCTTTGTCTCTCTTTCTTCATTCTAAATTTAGAAATATATGAAAATTGATTAATGATCACCCTTATTTCATTTAAATCCATCGTTGTCAATAGGGTTTTTGGGATGTAGATGTACAGTGACTTAGGAATAGAATCATTTTTTTTTTCACATGTTTCTCAGCAGTGACATAATTTTCACATGATTTTATGGGCTTGGACTTTGGTGCATTTATTTTAAAAAAATCAGGACATGTTTACTTTTTTTCATACTTTCACTTACATATTTTCATTAATGTTAAAAATAATATTTTGGTCCAGAAAAGTCTTGGTGGGGGGAAAATATTACTTTAACCTTTCATTAATAATTGCAAAAATAAGATACTATTTTCAATTTTTTTATCTGAATCCATATACAAATTTTTGAAGACAAAAAAACTCGAACAAAGCAAAGGACCCCTTTGTTTTGGGTTACAACTGGTAACACAAATGTTTGAAACCGTCAACTTATGTAAATGGTGCATTTATTTATAGGAAGGACGTCCTGGATTGAAAAAAGCTGCTCATTATATTAAGGGTCAGTTGGAAGTAATAAAGGAGCGAGCTAGCTCCAATGTCAGGTTGTAACTTGTAACACTATTTTTTTTTATTTTAAATGTTCAGATTTTGATTATTATTTTTTAAATATTATTTGTCACGCTTTCCTTTTCAGTTTTCTCTTTGCCTTTTCACTGTGTTTTTATATCTATTTAATATTCACACTTTCACTGACTCTAGTTATAATTTTATTACACTAGATACATGTTTCATTCTTTTTAAGTCTCACTGCTTGGTTTTATTTTATTCGCTACTTTTTTTTTGCAGAATTGAGATTGAGGAGAACACTGTTAGTGGCTCCTTCAATATGCTCTTTTTGGGCCATAACATAGCCCTGGGATACAGAAATCATACTAATATTGTTATGAGGTACCTTGGCAGTTGAAATAGTTACTTGTATTGGTCTCAGTTTTATGCATTGGGATTTAGTGAGTAGAACAGATTATTGCCATTAAGACAGAATGAATTGTTACTGTACCATAAATGACTATATATATTTTCTGTATTACATATAAACAAAACAAATTGTTGCTCTATCTATAAGAGTTTTAGGAATGTTGACATGAGTTTCATTTCTGTTTTACAACAGGATATCGTCTGTAGATTCAAAAGATACTGATCCATCAGTTCTAATAAATGGGCATTTTGATAGTCCCCTTGGTTCCCCTGGTGCTGGTGATTGTGGTTCGTGTGTTGGTGGGTAATGGCTGTATCTGAAATCTTTATTGAATATGAAATATTATATTGGCAAATCTATACTTTGAGCACACTAAATTTTGATGTAATTTCCCCATTTGCAGCATCAATGCTGGAAATTGCAAGACTAACTGTGGACTCTGGTTGGATTCCCGATCGCCCTGTTATTTTCCTTTTTAATGGTGCTGAGGAACTTTTCATGTTGGTAATATGTCTTATTGATAAATGTCTTGAACGGAAACTACATTTGACCATATTCCTTTTTATATTTTGGGATTTTCTTATGATATGTTAATTTTGTCATTTGTTCTAGACATGTGAAACCTTGTATGTTATATTTAAGAGTTGAATGCTAACGACTTTGTAACATGACTTTCAAATTAAAGTTTCAGCCTATATAAGTGATGGTATCATGATCAGTTAACTTAAATGTATTTGGATCCTTGCTAATTGGAAAATTTAAAATGCTTCAGAAAGATATTTTGGCTGCTGAATGGAAACTGATTTGTGTATCAAAGAAGTTTTATAGACGAAGGTTTCGGATCTTTTATAACTATCTCAGATAAATTTTTATTTGGGTTTACAAACGGTAAGGTTGTTGCCTTATGACCTAGAGGTCAAGGATTAAAATCCAAGAAACAGCTTCTCCGTTTGCGGGAGGAAGGTTGCATATATCTATCCTCCCTAGATCCCACCAAGTGGGATCCTCATGCACTGAGCCACCCTTTTTACGTCATATTCACTTCCTAATGCTAGTGTTTAGATTAATCGGTAAATCTAGTGTAGTCCTCCCCCCACCCTCCCCCATTTTTCCATTCACTCCAAAGAACACGTCATCACTCCTATATTCATGTTGAAGCTTATGAGGTGTTATTTACTTTCGATGCTTAAGGGTTCACATGGGTTCATGAAGACACATAAATGGCGTGACACAATAGGAGCTTTTATAAATGTGGAGGCATCTGGGACTGGAGGCCCTGGTAAGTGTTATGCAAATTTTCTGTTAAGATTAGTAGGATAATGAACTACATCTTTGATGACTCTGTCCATCAACTTATGTTAAATGTGCCATGTAGGACAATTTCATTCAATAATGTTGTTAAAATTAACAGATTTAGTCTGTCAATCTGGACCGAGTTCTTGGCCTTCTAATGTCTATGCAGAGGCAGCTATATACCCTATGGCTAATAGTGCAGCTCAGGTTTTGTGATTCTCCTCTAACTTGCCTATATCTGTTGAATGCTCCAGTGTGATGTTGAACAATTTTTCCCCTTTTTGTATTTACCAATCCAAACATGAATTTTCTATTTTATCATGTAGGATGTCTTTCCTGTTATCCCTGGAGATACAGATTACCGAATATTTTCCAAAGACTATGGGAATATTCCTGGGCTTGACATTATCTTCCTCCTGGGTGGTTATTTCTACCATACATCCTATGATACAATAGATAGATTAATGTATGTTTCTGACCTCGCTTTTTTGGTAAAGATATTTGATCGAAAATTTATTTTATATTTCCCTCTGACATGCATTTGATATGCTGCTATATCTGCAGACCTGGAAGCATTCAAGCACGTGGAGAGAATTTGTTCAGCATAATCAAGACCTTTACTAATTCTTCTAAGCTACAAAACACCTATCTAACAAATTCTAGTGAAATTACTGCTAACATATTCAAGGATGAGCGAGCTGTTTTCTTTGATTATCTCTCATGGTTTATGGTATGCACTGAACTTGTATATTCCCGCATTTGCTTATAATGTTCTGATATTCTAGCTCTATGATCTTAGCATTGGCCAATCTTGCTTTTTTGTTTTCTTATATTTAAATCCTGGATTTTCAGGTATTTTATTCCAGAAGGGTAGCTAACATTCTTCACAGTATTCCTGTCTTTGTCCTCCTTCTTATATGCTTTATGCATGGTAGGTCACGTTCTTGGTCAGCAACTTTGTTTGATTTTACAAAAGGTAAATGGTTACTTCAGATTTCTTCTTATAAGATGTACTCTCGTCTGTCTCCTTCTAGACAGCTTAGAAGCTTTTTTTTATCTCTATTCTAGGACAATTTAAATGATCACGGGCCGACAATTTGATTAAAATTTTGAAATTTGTTGGATTTGCAGGATTTCTGTTACATGCAGTTGGGATTATATTGGCAATCGTTGTGCCTCTTGCATTTTCAGCTTTGAGATTACTGTTCTCTTCTCAGACAATGAATTGGTAGGTTTATCCAAAGTTAACTTTAAATGAGAGTGGGGATAGCTTGTGTAACTTTTGGCTTCTTGTAGTTAGTGCTAGAATTTTACTTTTAACCAATTTATATAATGGGAGAACAAGAGACTCCATCATTCATATTGGGGTTGTGTTGAGCAAGTCATATTGAAAAAGTATTTTATTTTCAACTCATTTATATCTAATCTTTTTTTCAGTATCTAACATGTAATAATTCAAATACCTTCATGCATTTTCTGTGTTCTGGTGTTAACATAATGGATGAAACACAGGTTTGCTCATCCATACTTGGCTTACATGATGTTTATACCCTCCTCACTTGTTGGTCTTTTAATTCCAAGAATTATCTGGAAACACTTTCCTCTTTCTCGAGACGTTTCAATTGTCAAGGCATCAAAAGAGGTATTCCAGCGTATATTGAAATATGTTTAAATGGGTTTTCTGTGATTAATAAACCTGTAAACTCTGTTGTAGACTTTGTGTTACTCGTGCCCTTTCTTGGTGAAATTCCCCCTTTTCCTCTTAGGGATGTTAAACACAGTTGTAATGAGCCTAACGAAAGTGACATTCAGTATTAAAGCATATCAATGCCTCAGGAAAAGTGATTTGGTATATGGCTCTGAGTAGTCAAGTGCCCCATAACCAATGTTCTGAAGTTCTATCTATCTACATCCGTGTTCCTATGGAACTTCTTGTCTGAATAACTACTAATCTGTTTAAACTCGGTTGTTTCCTTTCAGTGTCAAAAATAAATATGGGCCATTCTTTGGGGCTCTAGCTTTCCTCAGCCAGTCATAAGTTGTTTTTTGTATAGTGTCAGCTTTTGTATCTTGGTTCTGTTAGTTATCAAATGAAATATATTGTTGGAGAGAGGCTTCCAAGCTCCAATGAACAATGTCTTTATAATTGGCATACTTACTTTAGCTTGTGATGCCTTCGTTTATGGTCTTTATAAATATTACTGTGGAGTCTTCTGATTTGGACATATTCTTGATGAATGATTTCATTTTGTCTTGGTGATGCAAGTCCAAGCTACCTTAGATTTGATCTGCCACATAAATTGCAGGCACTATCTGATGAAGCAAGGTTCTGGGGAGCATTTGGGTTCTACACCATATTAACTTTGGTGTGTAGATTTAATATATAGACAAACATTTTGATCTTTTACAGCATAATGTAATGTTATGGCTTAATAAGTTTGGTAAATGCAGGCTTATCTTGTAGCAGGGTTGAGTGGAGGTTTCATGATCTTTTTTACATCCGCTTCCATGCTTCCTGCATGGATGTCCCTCTGCTTTTCAGTCAAATCCTTTGGACGCCAGTCACTCAGGTTGGTTGTAATTGCTTTGGTAATTTGTACTTACTGTGTTTACTTTTTTCACACAAATAGATTCTCACGCTTCATTTCGGTCTTACAAGTATCCTTTGACTCCCTTGACATCACAATAAATTTGACCAGTGTCTTCACAGCATTGATATGTATACTAGTCATCTAATCTTATTTCTTTTAAAATCTGCTACTTGCATTTGTTGATTATATTTTGTTTCACTTTAATTTTTTCCTCTCCAGGTCAACAATGTTTTACATATTACCTCTAGTTCCAAGCGTTGCATATGCTGTTTATTTTGGTGGCTTTCTTGCCCAGTTTGTGATAGAGAAGATGGGAATGATGGGTTCTCTTCCTCCACCATATGGTCAGTCTTTTTCAAAAAATAAAAACTATTTATTTGTGTTGATATTGTTTTAATTGTTTTTTGATATGTTGATGATATAGATGATTTTGTTTCCTAGTTTATCATATATCTGTTGTAAATAGGAGATATACTCAATCCCTAAAATCAAGGGATTTGATAATTCACTATGTAATTTCTTGTTCTATAAATCCACAAAGCTGAGAGGGTTTCTCTTAAGCTATTCAGCAATCACAAGTTGGTATCTAGAGCTAGGTTCAATCTGGTCACTAACCTGGTCACGAAACAGTTCTCCGATGCACGTTTTCCGGCGACCATCTCCGGCGATTATCTCCGATCACCAAAGTAAGGTGACCGGACATCTCAGGAACGGCCGGCGATCGTTTTCCGTGAAGACCCATTTCCGTACACCGCCGCAAGCGCCCTCACGCGCCTCCAACGTCCGCTGCTTCTCCGAGCGCGTCCGTTCATCCTCCAGCTTCTTCCGATCGCTTTTCCGGCGTCCTCTGCCTCTGTTTGGAGGGTCAAAAGTGAACTTTGGTCAGTTTGGCTTTTTCCCCTCTCATCATGTCCTCTGATTCGTCCCCTAATGCCACTGTTTCGACCGTTGCTGAATCTAGTGCTGGTACTGGATCTACAGGGAAGGGTCTCATCTCTTTTGCCTTCTCTGGAAGTCCCATTATCACATCGGAAAAACTCAATGGCAAGAATTTTGTGGATTGGTACAATGCGGTTGAAGTTTGGTTTTTAGGTCAAGGGCTTTATCAACATCTCACCAAGGAAGCAGAGATTGATGAGAAAATTCGTGATGAATGGAAAAGGGCAGATTATCAGGTGGTCTCTCTTTTATGGCAGTCTATTGATCCGAAGCTGATGGCACACTTTCGCCCGTACAAAACTCGTTATGAAATACGGAAGAAAGCCCAAAATGTCTATTCCAATGACCTACAACGCCTCTATGCCTCTGTCCACAATTTGGCCACTCTTCAGATGACAGATCATGATCTTCCCTCTTATCTGAATAAAGCACAGTCCGTTATTGATGACATTAAGCGCATTATAACAGGTGATGATCTTACAAAGGTACTAGCAAAACTTGATAATATGTATATGGTCTTTGTTCTTTATGGTTTACATAAGGACTTTGAATCTGTCCGGAATCAAGCTCTAACTAATCCTAACATCCCCACGGTGGAGGAGCTCATTGATCGTCTTCTACGAGTTCCGTCGCCAATGGAGACATCCGAGATTGGCTCCCAGACAGCTTCCGAGATCTCAGCCTTTGTTTCGAATTCGGCACACCGTGGAGGACGAGGTCGTGGGCGTGGTGGAAGAGGTGGTCGTGGTAGAGGTGATCGTCCTCAGTGCTCTTATTGCAAGCGCGTGGGTCATACCCAAGACAAGTGTTATTCTTTGCATGATTTTCCGGAAAAGTCAGTCAATGTCACGCATTCCGACGATTAGAAATTTGAGATTGGGTATGATAATCAGAAAAGTGGTAGTCAGAATAGTTTTTCAGTTGATGGATATAAGGAGTATCTTCATCTTAAGGCAGCCCAACAAGCCTCATCTTCAGCAACTATAGCCCATGCTGGTAATTCTACGGTTTGTTTCTCTCATTCATCTCCTGTTGGTTCCTGGATTTTGGATTCTGGTGCTTCTGACCATATAACCGGTAATTCTTCTCTCTTTTCTACTTTATCTTCTACCAAAACACCACACCACACCACACCACATCACCCTTGCTAATGGCTCTAAAACACAAGCTACTGCTATTGGTCAAGCCTCACCTCTTCCCTCTCTGTCTTTAAATTCAGTCTTATTTATACCTGGATGTCCTTTTAATTTAATTTCTATCAGTCAACTTACTCGATCTCTTAATTGTTCCATAACCTTCACTTCTACTTCATTTTCCATCCAGGACCGGAGTACGGGGAAGATGATTGGAGCAGGATCTGAGTCACGCGGTCTCTACTACTTACAACCTCCATCCTCCACAATATGTGATGCCACAGAGTCGTCCAGTCTTCTTCATCGTCGTTTGGGTCACCCGAGTTTGAATAAATTAAAGAAAATGGTCCCTCATTTCTCTAACCTACAGTCATTGGAGTGTGAGGCATGTCAGCTTGGAAAACATGTTCGGGCATCCTTTCCAAGCAAGGTTATAGGTCGAACAGAGTCTCCTTTTAGTCTTGATCATTCTGATGTTTGGGGTCCTAGTCGTATTTCTTCTGTCTTAGGATATAGGGACTTTGTTACTTTCATTGATGATTTTTCTCGTTGTACTTGGTTATTTTTAATGAAAGAACGCTCTGAGTTATTTACTATTTTTCAAAAATTTTGTGCTGAAATACACAATCAATTTGGACAAACTATTCGTATCTTACGCAGTGATAATTCCAAAGAGTACTTTTCTACCTGTTTTAATGCTTTTATGGCATCTCATGGTATAGTACATCAATCGAGTTGTCCTCACACCTCAACAAAATGGTGTGGCTGAGCGTAAACATCGCCATATCATTGAAACAGCTCGTACTCTCCTATTACATTCCAATGTTCTTGTGAAATTTTGGAGCGATGCTGTTCTCACTGCAGGTTATTTAATAAATCGAATGTCATCTTCTGTTCTTAATAACCAGGTTCCTCACTCTATTCTATATCCTCAGGCACCCCTTTATACTATTCCCACTCGTGTTTTTGGCTCCACTTGTTTTGTCCACAATGTTGCTCCAGGTCTTGACAAACTTGTTGCACATGCCATTAAGTGTGTCTTTCTCGGTTATTCTCGGGTTCAAAAAGGGTACAGGTGTTATTCTCCTTCAACAAATCGCACTTATATCTCTGCTGATGTCACCTTTTTTGAGGATACACCATACTTTGCCTCACAGATCCTGTCGGAGTCTGTTTCTCAAGTCTTGCCTATTCCAGTCTTTGATTCTCCCGTTTTCAGTCCGCCTGTTTCGCATATATCAGAGGCTGTCCTTGATGCTCCTAAGTACCCTACCGAGCCATTTCGTCTCACTTACCACCGTCGTCCTCGTCCAACGACTCTGGAAGCTGCACCCGTTGGACACCAATGACTCACCTCCTACTCCTTCGTCGCCATTGATTCCGGTCCAACCTGAGCCTTCCACTGATCTTCCCATTGCTCTTCGCAAAGGTACTCGTTCTTCCCACAATCCTCTTCCTATTTATAATTTTTTGAGTTATCACCGTTTATCTTCCACCCATTGTGCCTTTGTATCTGATTTGTCGTCCATTTCTATTCCTAAAACTGTTCAGGAAGCACTATCCCATCCAGGATGGCGACAGGCTATGATTGATGAGATGGCAGCCTTGGAATCTAACTATACTTGGGCTCTTGTTCCCTCTCCTCCTGGGAAGTCTACTATTGGTTGCCGCTGGGTTTTTACTGTCAAAGTTGGTCCCGATGGGACAGTGGATCGCTTGAAGGCCCATCTTGTGGCTAAAGGATATACTCAGATTTATGGTCTTGACTATGGTGATACTTTTCCCCCTGTTGCCAAGATGGCCTCGGTTCGTCTCTTTTTATCCATGGCTGCTACTTCTTGTTGGCCTTTATATCAGCTGGACATTAAAAATGCATTTTTACATGGTGAGTTGGAGGAGAAAATTTATATGGAGCAACCACCTGGGTTTATTGCTCAGGGGGAGTCAGGTCTTGTTTGTAAACTTCAGAAGTCATTGTACGGGTTGAAACAGTCTCCTCGAGCCTGGTTTGGGAGGTTTAGTAAAGTCATACAGCAGTTTGGCATGATTCGTAGCGAGGTTGATCACTCTGTGTTCTATAAACATTCACCGTCTAAAAAGGTCATTTATCTTGTGGTCTATGTAGATGATATTGTAATTACAGGTGATGATCATGAAGGAATCACTAGACTAAAGCAACATCTGTTTCAGCATTTCCAAACTAAAGATTTGGGCAGGTTGCAGTATTTTCTCGATATTGAGGTTGCTCAGTCAAGGGCAGGTATTTCCATTTGTCAAAGGAAGTATGCACTTGATATTTTGGAAGAAACTGGGATGCTGAATTGTAAGCCGGTGGATACTCCTATGGATCCGGGTGTTAAGCTTATGCCAAATCAGGGTGAGCCATACTCAGACCCAGGCAGATATCGGAGATTAGTGGGAAAGTTGAACTATCTCACTATGACTAGACCAGCTATAGCCTTTGTCGTCATCGTTGTTAGTCAGTTTCTCAACTCCCCTTGTGATAGTCATTGGGATTCTGTTACTTGTATTTTAAGGTATATTAAAGGATCTACCGGAAAAGGGCTAACATATGAGAACATAGGTCATACAAACATTGTTGCCTATACAGATGCAGACTGGGCGGGATCTCCGAATGATAGGAGGTCAACGTTTGGATATTGTGTTTTCATTGGAGGCAATCTCATCTCTTGGAAGAGTAAGAAGCAAAGTGTAGTTGTAAGATCGAGTGCAGAAGCAGAATATCGAGCCATGGCTCTCACTACATGTGAACTTATATGGTTAAAACATCTACTTCAAGAGTTAAAGTTTTGTGAGATGGGTCCTATGCAACTTATTTGTGATAATCAAGCAGCCTTGCACATTGCTTCTAATCCCGTCTTTCATGAACGGACTAAACATATAGAGATCGATTGTCATTTCATTCAAGACAAGATTCTTTCAAAGGAGATTAGTACTTCATTTGTCAACTCTAATGATCAACTTGCAGATGTTTTCACCAAGTCTCTATGGAGTTTACGAATAAATTACATATGTAACAAGCTTGGTCTTATAACATCTATGCACCAACTTGAGGGGGAGTGTTGATATTGTTTTAATTGTTTTTTGATATGTTGATGATATAGATGATTTTGTTTCCTAGTTTATCATATATCTGTTGTAAATAGGAGATATACTCAATCCCTAAAATCAAGGGATTTGATACTTCACTATGTAATTTCTTGTTCTATAAATTCACAAAGCTGAGAGGGTTTCTCTTAAGCTATTCAGTAATCACAAATATTTGATTATAGTAATCAAATTAATTTACAATAGTAATAGATAGCTTTTTTTAAGGCTTGGGATGATAATTAGACCATAGTGCTGGAATCACTAAAAAAAAGGGGGCACAATGCACGAGGCTTCCACTTGGTGGGGTCTAAGGAGGGTTGATGTATCAGCCCTACCCTTTCAAGCGGAGAGACTGTTTCTAGGATTTGGACCAGTGACCTTTAGGTCACGAGGCAATAACCTTACCGCTGCACTGGAATCACTAGGCTTCCAAAAATTATTTACCAGGAAAATCACTACTTGTAAATTGGCATAGTGGCTTCACTTTACATTATTCCTGAACTATATTTCACATCCTACGAATCATATTGTTTGCATAACTAAATATCGACTCGAGCATTTTTGTCATCGTGTGTGTTATGCGTGCTCATAATTGTGTATATGCATTATATTTATACTTTTTTATAAATACTTGTATACACATGTTTAAAATCAATTAAAATGAATGTATGGGATTATTTTGCTTGAGGTATCCACTATTGTAACTCATCACTTGGAAATTATCTAGATGAACCTGTTCTATAAATAATATAAAGTTAGCAATTTCACTTACTAAAATGCTTGCTACTGAACCTAATCTCTTATTGCAGGACACTATGTTCCTGATGCAATTGTGGCTTCATTAATTGGAATTGTAACTGGTTGGAGCGTGGGCCCTCTAATGCCCATTTGTGGTCGTTGGTTAGCTAGGTCATCCATCGTGCAATTTCTGTTGCATCTTAGTGTGTTTGCTTTGGCGCTATCTTCTCAGTTCTTTCCTTACGCCATGTCTGCACCTAAGAGGGTTGCATTTCAGAATACTTTTCGTACTGCAGGTATTGACACCCAGCATTGTTTATCAGAAATGGCACTGTGTTGGCTATTATAATTTTCCTGATGCCCTCTGAATTTGCTTTTATGAGTTCCTCTATTTGTTTTCTTTTCCATTATCATTTTAGTACTCAAAAGTCCTTTTTTATTTTCCCTTTCTTAAGCAATTTCTAAATGTTTTCCTGTGGTTTGGCAGGCTCAAGTCAGATTATGGAATCCACTTATGATTTTTCTGTAACTGATTCCAATTCTTTACTTTTCCTTTTCAAATATGCACCTGATGTGGCAAAGGAGTTGAATGTTACTTCTGAGTTTTCACTTGAATCTGCATTGGTGTCTAAACGCCAAGATTGGATAGTAAGTTTCATATGCCAATATTATGTGAATCCTTTTCTTTCAGGTGGTTTTTCAATCTCAGACTCGATTAAAATGGGAAGAAGTGAAAAAAAAACACTATTGACCTAATTTATTTTACTGCTTTTATGACAGTGTAGCAACCAAATAAAAACTTGTTTTCCTTTTAGAGAATGAACATGGAGTCGCCACCAACTTTATTTAATTTCGGGAAAGTTGGAAAACCCTTTAAGAAAAAGCTTCGGGTTCGGGAGTCGATTACGTCTAGGGAAGGCATGGAGACTTAACCCCACGGTACCCTAGAACATCCATAAAAATGATTACCCGAAATTAGTTGTGTAAACTATTAATAACTTTGAAAATATTTGTTTTACCCCGAAAATCGTTTTTTTTTTTAGAAAAAAACATCTTTAGTTGTGAATTTTTTTATTAAAACTAAATGAGGTTGAACATGGCACGTAAGTCCACAGGGCAACCTCAAAATCTAAAGGGTTGAACATGACACTTGTCATGGGGCAACCCAAGAAATAAGTTTGTTTTAATTAAGTGATCATCTTCTATTTTTATGTAAAAGTAGTTTTACCATATGAAAATAGAACAACAATGAAATATTTTATTAAATCATTCAGTAGATAGAGGTACAGGAACATCATAGTAAACATAGACGAGAATGAAACATTTTTACTAACTTATTCAGTTTCAATATCCACGGGTTTTTCTTTTGTCATAAACAGAGAGACTGAAAAATAAAATGTCAAGAGAAACTTGTGAATAATATCAACAAAGAGAACAAAGATTACCAAATGAGGGTAGAATAACAATGATTTTGTTTTCTCCCAGTGGTAAGATTTCAAGATCAAAACCTTTACCTTTCGATCTCACTGACTCTTTTAACTCTTCCTTCTTAACCACTCTAATAATAGAGAAGAAAAAAAACTCAGATCTCTAATCTCTCTTCTTCATAAAGAAAAATGTTAGATAAAAATCTCTCTCCTTTTTGTTTCCGTCCCCCCCCCCCCCTCTCTCTTTCTCCTCTCCTTTTATAGACGGAGGAGAGGGCTTCTTGCTTCTTCTCACCATTGGCTTCAAGGTCGGTCTGTACGAAATCCAAGGCTTGGGCGGTTACAAACAATAGCATGTGTTCGGATGGGGCGGAGCAGAGGTGGGGTGATTTGACGTGAAGGTTGCGTGTTTGAGGAGAGAAGGAGATGGGGGATTTTGTCTGATATGTAAAATAGGGTTTTTTTAGGGTTAAGAGTGGGGTTGCCAGGTTAAAATGAGGGAGGAGATGAGGAAGAAAAAGGATCAATGGGTAGAGGAGGTGCAAGGGTGGTTCTGAGCAGAAATAGCGTGTGTCCAGATGGGGGAGGCGCGAGCAGCAGAAAGGAGGTGATTTGACGTGAAGGTTGCGTGTTTGAGGAGAGAAGGAGATGGGGGGTTTTGTCTTATATGTAAAATAGGGTTTTTTTAGGGTTAGGAGAAGTAATTCAATCTCCTTTCCTTTTTCGTTGATTGTCCTTTCCTCCTTCTTTTCTTCGTCCTTTCTTCATTATCTTCCTCTTCTTCTCTCTTTATTCTTTAGCCTCCAACCTGAAAATAAAATTACAGTGGACGAAATCTCTTCATCCAACAGAAACTTAGACATGCAAAAGTAGATATACACTAGACGGACCTCCTTGTCCAACAAAAAAATTAGATAATTGCAGTGGACGGAACCTCCTCGTCCAACTGAAAATTAAATAATTGCAGGGGACGGAACCTCCTCGTCCAACACAAAAATAGATAATTGCAGTGGACTGAACCTCCTCGTCCAACAGAAAATTAAATAATTGAAGCGGATGGAACCTCCTCGTCCAACAGAAAATTAAACGCACTGGACTGGACCTTTGTCGTTCAACAGCAAATGCAATGGACTGGACAGGACCACCCCATCCATCAGTAAGTCCAATGTGATGGACGGGACCTCCCCGTCCAACAGCAAGTGCAATGGACTGGACCACCCCGTCCATCAGGAAGTCCAATGTGATGGACGGGACCTCCCCGTCCAACAGCAAGTGCAATGGACTGGACGAGACCATCCCGTCCATCAGTAAGTCCAATGTGATGGACGGGACCTCCCCGTCCAACAGCAAGTGCAATGGACTGGACGGGACCACCCCGTCCATCAGCAAATTAGTTATGAGCCCCCTCCTTTCTTCATTATTTTTCTTTTTCTTCTTTCTCTCTTCACTATTATTATTAGTCTCCTTGAAACATAATATCATAAAAATTAGAATAAGATGAAGACGGACAAAAATGGGTGTTCACATACAGCTCTTTAATCAGTGATGTTGTAGGTTTAGTCAACCTGTTCCATTGTTGTTTATGAAGTCTTGAGTTGGTCCTGGGTCCTGAAATTTCACATGTTAGCTTAGTTCTAAGAACATATCCGTGTATGTTAAAACTTCTCTCTGATCTGCCATTCCCGGCTAGGTGGGTTTTGGTACGGTCATAGGTTCATTCTCTTGTAAAATGTAAACCATAAGAATTTCCTCTTATTCTTCCTGTTTTAACGAATATTTGATGACTTAAATTAGTAGCAGAATTCATAAAATCTCTCTTCACTAGCTGGTTGATTAGTCTAATTGTTGTCATTCCTTCACTTGTTTAAATTAATTCAATCAACTACTTTTAAACCTATAGCTGTTGTGATCATATATATTCATTGGTACGATAGCAAGTCAGCAACTGCTATTTTTTATTTGATAATAGTTTATATTCTTTGCAGGCAATTTTTCCAGTTTCTTTTCTCTTTTCAACTAGTGTGAAGTTCTCTGCAAAAGTGGATGATGTTTTGAAGCAGTATGAATCCTTTCCCAAATTGTCCATTCTGGAACCATATTTAAATTCTGAAAAGGGACCAAGGAGAGTTCACTTGGAGCTTTATTTAGGGTGAGTGGATCATAGTTCTTGCTACTAGCATAATTAATCTAGATAGTCACAACAAATTATGTTCTGTGGTTTCTTCTTGTGCTTTTCATTGTGGTGGCCTCGCGGAGAAATCTCAATTATACTATTTTTTCGGTTGCATAAGCCTTTTTTTTCATGTTGGTTACATACAATAACATTCATTCCGTGATACTTCAAGGACACAAAAGTAGTTGGATTAGTGCTCTCTCTCTCAAGTGGTTGTTGATTTTATCTATAAGGGTTCTTGTCTCTTCTGGATATACTAATAGGGAAATATGCTGTGGTGCACTATCAGATTTGAATTCCATATTCTGTGATTTTTCAATCATTATGTTAATTTGTCTCAGAAAAATAAGCTCTCTTATTTGGCTATGTTTTTCCACCGCAATTTGTTTTGCATAGTCTTAAATCTGTTTTCTTTACCGCCTTACATGTACTGGAAGAAATTGAAAGAAAATTAAATATTAAAATACTTAAATATTTACCATGTCGATTACATGTATAATTGGATTTATCTTCCTTTCAGTTCTTTAGAAGAGGTCTGGGTTGCGGTTCTTAACATCACTGGTCCTTTATCCAGTTGGTCATTTGCAGATAATGAGCTTCCAGGTATGAAAATTGTTTCCCCTGCTAAGTTTTTCTTTAGGGTTGATAATATCTTTTAATTGCCTGATTTAGTTTGCATATTAACAGGAACTGAAACTTATGGTGGTGGTCCACAATCATATATATGTAGGCTTAGTGGACCTAGTGATGGGAATTGGACCTTCTGGTTAGAGGTAAAATTTGATGCTGTATTTTTTATTTTATTTTTTTTTACAGGAAACTTAGCATTTCAACCATGACTCAATTTTTTTTCCTTGTCTTGGTATTATCAGGCTAACAGCTCTGAAGCATTAAGAGTGGACCTTGCAGTTTTAGATCAAAAGTTGGTTAATTCAGCAAAGAGATTGAAGGGTCTTTTCCCTGACTGGGTTGATGTCACTGCCTATTCAAGTTTTATGTCCAGCTATATCTTCTAATTCCTAATAAGCAACCCTTGCAAGGCATTATACTTTTTCTGAGATTAATTTTGTATAGGATAGCCTCAGGAATTGATAACAATTATTGGTGAAGTTCGTTAGTGTTCCAACCCCACTTCTAGCATAGGAATTTATTGACATCTTGTCAATTTAGTCCCTTAATCATGAAAAGTGACATCAAAAACATTCTTTTGTGCATAATTCTTAACATGAAGGGACTAAATTGATGTTATTTCTTCTTATTGAGAGACTAAATTGTTGTCAAATTTTGTAGAAAATTAAATTGATATCACTTTATGATTGAGGAACAAAATTGGTATCAATTATCTGTTATAAAACAGATTGTCGTGAATCTTGCATCACAAGAACCTAAATGGCAGTTTACTAACACTCGGACATCTGTTATTAGTTTTCAGAATGCCTATCAAATTGAGATTGTTAGATGATCATTGCCAACACATTTTGGGTTATGCGGACAAAGATACAGATAATATAATATTTTAGAATTTTTTTAAGCAGCAAATCCTGGAGAAAAAATTAGTGCGAGAATGTAAGGGCATAACTATATACTAATGAAGAAATATCGTCAACGATGGCTGGCTCAACTAGTAAGATTGAACAGGTTTTTTTTTTTTTTTTATCAAATTGGGTTCCTTTTAGAAACTATTTATCGGTTTAGGGTTATTCTGAAACTATTTATCAATGGGGGCTCATTTTGGACACGTGACATATTTTATTTTTTTTTCACTCTGACGGGTCAAAGGCGTCAGTCAGGCGCCAGTCAGACTGGTGCCTGCCACCTTTTAAAAAAAAAATAAAAAATACACAAAAGGTAGGCGCCACTGCAGATGGTCAGGCGCAGTGGCGCCTCCTCCTGCAGTGCGCCACGTGGCACTGCAGGGGGCGGACCAAAAATTGGACGCCTGCAATCTTAAAAGAACAACGCTACAATTTTAAAGGAACAACGCTACAAAAAAAATTATACTATAAGTATAGGGAGTAACGATGACATTAATGATAAAGTATCTATTTAAAATAACAAGGGGCAATAAAAAAAATCCCGTAATAATGACTAGCAAATAATATCACAGGAGGCATAAAAAAATAATAGCAATAACAATTTACACCAATAAATATTCATCAATTATTACAGTAGTAAAAAAAATTACCTTATAAGAATTAAAAGAAAGTCACCTGCAATTTTAAAGGAACAACGCGACAAAAAAAATTATACTATAAGTATCAGGAGTAACGATGATATTAATGATAAAGTATCTATTTAAAACAACAAGAGGCAATAAAAAAAATTACCCTAATAACAAGTAACAAACAAAACTCTTAAAATAATAATAAATAAAAATATTAAAATAATAGGTTTATTCAAAGAAATGACAATAAAATTTGAAATAATGGAAAAAACAAATAAAAATATCATTCAATTAATAGAAAATATTAATAAAATTACAAATTACACTTATAATAAAATACAAAAAAGATAAAATGAAATAAACAATACAAGAGATACTTTAAATAGTATAAGTAAAGGTAAAGAAATAGATGAAAATGAAGACATTGAAAGAATTAGACAAATTCTTGAATAATTAGAACATCTTTTAGAAGATGAAGAGAAAAATAAATATATAATAATAAAATATCTATTTAAAACAATAAGAGGCAATAAAAAAATTACCCTAATAAGTTTGCCATGATGTTTCCTATTGTTATATGGAAATTAGTTTCAACAACATTGTTAGAGTAAATACTATTTACTACTTGTGATATTATTTGTTACTTGTTATTAAAGTAATTTTTTATTGCCTATTGTTGTTTTAAATAGATACTTTATCATTAATGTCATCGTTACTGTATAATTTTTTTTGTCACGTTGTTCCTTTAAATTTGCAGGTGACTTTCTTTTAATTCTTATAAGGTAAAAAACAAAATTTGCTACTGTAATAATTGATTAATATTTATTGGTGTAAATTGTTATTGCTATTATTTTTTTATGCCTTCTGGGATAGTATTTGCTACTTATTATTACGGGATTTTTTTATTGCCTCTTGTTGTTTTAAATGGATACTTTATCATTAATGTCATCATTACTCCCTATACTTATAGTATAATTTTTTTGTAGCGTTGTTCCTTTAAAATTGCAGGCGTCCAATTTTTGGTTGGGGTTGGGGGGCGCCACTGCGCCTGGCGCCTTTGAAGGTGCCATCTGCAGTGGCGCCTACCTTTTGTGTTTTTTTTTTAAAAGTGGTAGGCGCCAGTCTGACTGGCGAAAAGACGTCAGTCTTTGACTCGTCAGAGTGAAAAAAAAATAAAATATGCCACGTGTCCAAAAGGACCCCCCATTGGTAAATAGTTTCAGAATAACCCTAAACTGGTAAATGGTTTCTAAAAGGAACCCAGTTTAGTCAAAAAGCCGATTGAACATCTCTGATTAAAATAAGGTTAAAGTAATATTTTGATCCCTATACTTGACACGAATTCTCGATTTGGTCCCTATACATAAAAAATTATTAAAATGGTCCCTATACATACAGAAAGTCTCCATTTGGTCCCTGTCGTACAAAATTTTAGGGACTGATTTGATAATTTTTTGCTCGTATAGGGACCAAACGAGTAACGTATAGGGACCAAATGGAGACTTTCTGTATGTCTAGGGACCATTTTAATAATTTTTTATGTAAAGGGACCAAATCGAGAATTCATGTCAGGTGTAGAGACCAAAATATTACTTTAACCTTAAAATAAAAAAAGGTTGGTTTCGAATTCTATCGATGGGCTTTAATTGGTAGGTTATCTATGAGTAAGAATGATAGCCCTTATTAAGATTTGAAATATGTCATGACGTTGTAATGTAGTAACCTTTCTTCTTTAAATTTTTTTTATTAAATAAACTAGTAACAATCAAGTATAAATAGATGGGCTTTGCTATTTGCACCTTGCAATCTTTCTTTTCCCAAAATATACCCTTGATAACATTTCTTCCTCCCTCACTCTTTTTTCGGAAAACCCCACACCCAACATCTTCATCCCTTTCTTCTTCACCTTCTTCCGCGCCTGAGAATATCGGAAGGGTTTCAGTTCACTGAAACAAGAAGGAAAAGAAAGATATAGTGCGACGAAAGGAAGCTCCGATAGCGGTGGAGGACGATGGCTCCTATCAGATGCTTCAAGCGTGGTTGGAAAGTTGGAGTGATCACTCGCCGGATTTCACTCCCCCCAATGACCCCACATCCGTGAGTTCCTCCCATAGATCCAAACCCGTGAGTTCTTCCCCTTCCGCCGTCTCGTCAATCGCCACGACCCTCCTCAACCACCACGCCACCGCCTCCTCCAGAGAACCAGCAACCACCGGCCAAAGCTTCCAGAAAATGAAATGCAGATGGTTACCGGAAAACGAAATCCGGAAGGTGCCGGAAAATGAAATCCGGAAGGTGACCGGAAAAAATAAATCTGGAGGATCTCCGGAAACGAAAATATGGATGTTAATTTTAAAAACCCATCACCGTCTTCAACATCCGGATCGCAATTTCTGGACGCATCCCAGCTCACCGGAATCGAAAATCCGGACAACGCAAGAGCTGTGTGGAGCTACGGAAGAAGGCCCCCCGTGCCATTCACGCCTGCCACGGACAGGGAATGAGGCGGCGGTGGCAACGCTAAAGCACTGGCGGAGAAGGAAGAGAGACGTGTGAGGGAGATAGAGAGATCGGGACCTGGGAGAGAGAGATCGGGACACGGGTGCAGAACCCCAATGGGGAAGAGGCTGGGTTTTTGGTTTCGGTGCAGAGAAGATAACATTAGGTTTTTGTGTAGAGAAAGGGCATTTTAGGAAAAAAGTTTTAAAAAAAACAATGCAAGGTGTGAATAACAAAATGCAAGGTGCAAATAGCAAGACCCTGAATAGATTTGAAAACTATTAGTTTTGGTCCAGGAAAGGGCCCACACAGCCCGTAGGGGTTGACAGGGAGGGGGGATAAAATGGAAAGGGGGTTGAAGTGAATTGTAGAATTTAAACTGCGGGTTGCGGTAATGTATTTTGAACACCAGAACGGGAACATCATAGATCATACGATATCCATTTTGTTTTTTTATGATAATATATGTATGTAAAGATGATAAAAAGTAGATTAAAGATGGAAATAAATATATATGGTGTCACATACAGTGTTTAAATTTTGATGTTCAAATAACGTAACTCATTTAACTGTAGTGCTCTCTTTGCGGATCTCATAGCTCTGCCAACAGAAGTTTCAATTCAGGATTGCTCGTTATAAGCCAAGTTAAATTGAAGTCTGGCCAGGTTGAGCCAAAAGTGTTGCATGTGTGATGATGGAACAAATATTGATTTACTTTAAGAGCCCGGGGCTAAAACTTGCGGGGGGATGTTTGGTAGACAAATATTTTCCCCCCATGAAGGTGAATCTGATTCCCATGTTTAGTTAGGTGCTTCCTTTTAAAAGTGTTAATATTGTTTTTATAAACAGTCTTAAATATATATTAATTTAAAACTAAAATTAAAAATACTATTAAAATGTTTAAAAAAATGTTAAAATCTTTAAAAAATTAGTGGATATTGATATTTGTCCATGCCTTGATTTTATATTGGGGTTTTTCTAGTATTGGAGAGAAAAAACACTAAAAAGCAAAAAAGAAAGAAAAATGCAAAGCCCCAAACTCTAAATCACTGCTCGAATGTTACTCCAAGGTTTACAAAATCGGACCGGCCATCGAACCGGTAAAGGCATCGGTTCGAGGTTCAATGGTCCAACCGAGGTTGAACCGTGGTTGAACCGGTTATAATTAAATAATATTATTTTAATTTTTAATATAATATTTGTAACAATATTAAACAAAAAAACAACATAACAACTAAAATTATCAAGCACAATTTTTTTTATTTTGAAATTAAACTAAATAAATATAAAGATATATGTTAAAATCATCTTCATAGGGAAAACCAACCCAAAATCTACAACCAACCCACATATGTTAGAAAACAAAAGAATTGGGTTTTAGCTAGGATGACCAAAATCCTTTTATACTATTTTTTTTTTTAGGAAACTGGTTCAAGCCGGTTCACTACCGGTTATAACCGGTTTTATCAGTTTTGAACCGGTTTTCCGGTTTTTGCACCGGTTTACCACAGTGACAGTTTTCCTTGCTGACCGGACCGGCCATGGTCCCGGTTCCCGGTTAAACCGGTCAGTCCGGTCCGGTCCGGTTTTCAAAACCTTGTGTTACTCCCGCGACATTCGCCCCCAGCAACTCCGTGACTGTAGCATGTAGGAGGAGAACCATGATTCTGAAATGGAATATTGTCCATGGAAAATTAGGGTATGATAATCTTTTGAAAAAATAAAAAACTTTCCCATGTCCATAGGAAACTAAGGACCTGTTTGCTTTGTTGTTTTCATTTCTTATTTTCCGAAATAATTATAAAATTGTCACCTTATTTTCATTATGTTCCATACTTTCCTGTTTTCAGATATTTATGTAGGAAACACTGAAAACAATATTTGGAAACATGAAACAGAATTATGATGATGATTTTCTAATTGTTTCTGAAGATAGAAAATGAATACAGTAAACTGGAAACAAAGCAAACATGTTCTAAGATTGTCACCTTCTTTCATGAAAATGTTTTTGGAAAAACATTGTAAAAAAAATTCCTTAAGATGTTACTTTTCTAATAATGCCTTTTTTTACAGCAAAAAAAATGACTAAAGGCCCAATTTGGTCCCTGAGAAAAACAATCTGGTCTGAAATAGTCCCTATCCAAAAAAAAACTATCCATTTAGTCCTTAAGAATGTGTTTACCGAGACAGATTAGTCCATCTGTGAGTTGACCACCTTTGACCGCAGGTTACTTGCTGACGTGTCAGTATCCATTTCTCAGAAACCAAAACGCATGTCGTTTCTCCTCCCAGGGGAACTGATTTTCCTTCTTCTTCCTCCAGCTTCGACGTTTCTCCTCCCAGGGGAACTGAATTTCCTTCTTCTTCCTCCCAACCCTAGGACTTGTTCTCCTCGCCATTATAGACATTATTCTTCTCCTTCCCCTATCCTGATCGCTACCCTCGAGATCACGCACCCTTTCCCTCATCAATTCTTATTGAATCCCTAATTTCTATTTCGCCCCCCTTCCATTGTTGGACCAAAGATTAAAATGAGTTGGGCGTCTAACAATGTGTCCAGTAGTGACTATAGTTGGAGTGCTTCCAAGCATTGTAACCCCAAAGTTCCCTCCTCCATGTTGCATTTGTAAGAGACCCCGTGTCATCAAGACTTCAAGAACAACTCAAGAACCCAAACAGACCTTTCGTGGCTGCCCTTTATATAAGGTAATGAATCCCTTACTTTAGTTCCATATTGGTTGACTGTCATCTTTACATTCTTGCTTTGGTTTTGGTTGCAGGGGAGAAGAAACCACATTGTGGCACATTTGTGTGGGTGGATATATATGAGGCGCAAATGGAACAAGAGAGACTTAAGGAGATGGAGATGGAGATGGAGATGGGAGATGGGAGAATTCCTCAGGTGGAGATGGAAATAACTGAGATGAAAGCAAAGATGAATGAAATGCAAGTCAAGATGTTGCTTATATCCAAAGATGTTGTTTATCTCCAAAGATCATTTGGAGTTGTGATAGGGGTTGTCTTGGTTTTTGTTGTTATGGTTATGATATTTTATGTATGGAAGTAGTGTAAATGTCATGGAAAGTTAGGTTAGTATGTGGTTGTAATATTTGGGTGAAAAAGTTATGCAATCCATGCCTTTTGGCTTTTATAATGAAATGGAAATTTCTGTTTTTTTAATCAAAGTTGTAAAAGAGGTGAAAGGTAAATAATTCCAACAAAATAACTCCAAAATGTACTTTTCATTCATATGCATTGTCAATTCATTACAAATATATCCTGTCATTGTCAAAATAACCTTATAATGTACCAAACAACAAGATAAAACACAAAACATTGTCATAAATAACTAGAACATATAACCTAGTAAACTACTGAAAACTCAAAAAAAAGGACCAAATGTCCAATTGTATTCAATCTGTTTCTCAATTCCTTCTGCATTGTCACTTCACTCTTCATTTTTTCTTCTTGCCATTATCTTGCAGTGGTGGTGGTGGTGGTTTGTATCTAGGTGTTGGAATGAACTTGAATAGCCTCTCTGCAGTCTCACTACTTGCTGCCGCCAATGTCTCATTTGACACAGTCCCTCACCCTGAGCATTTGTTGGAGCTCTGTATGGCCTAACTGGAGGTGGTGGTGGTCGTATTGATTGTATTCCCACTACTGATGAAGGACTTGGGGTGAAAGGGGTAGAGTTAAACGTGGTCTAACTATCCGCGTGCACGATAGGTGTTGGCCTTATAGCTGGTGGCGGCGGTGGTGTACTCTGATTACTCATTTCTTGAAATCAGACAGATCAAACCAATGAGGAATTTTGAACATGTAAATATCGTGGGCCAAAATGGTCCCTTGAAAAATGTTTAGTGGGCCAAAATGGTCCCTTACAAAATTCATATGAGACAGATTAGTCTCTTGTGGAATTGCAGAGTCTATAGTATACGTTCCTTGAATGGGTTGTTGGTTTCCTTCAACTGGTTCCTGAGTCTGAAACAAAATAAATGTCATAAGAAAATTACACATGAATACAACCCAAAACTTTGTGCACCTAGTTACCTGTGTTGCATTTTCTTCTCGAGGCTGTGATTGTGTCAATGGCACCTCTTCTTGTGCTGCATTTTCTATAGGCTTCTTTGGATGCCTTTTCCTAGCAACTTCAGGTCTAGCTGGTCCCTTGCAAGTCTTCTCATAATGTCCAGCTTCTCCACACTTAAATCACTTGACTTCATACCTCTTTCTAACTTTGTTTTGTTGGCTGCCTGGAGCTTTTTCAGATGCAACATCCTTTCTTCTGTGCTTCTTTGGCCTACCAATAGGCCTCTTCAGTTTTGGTGGTTCAGGTTTTGGGTAGTCAGTTTCTGACCAAAATTCTTTACTGGGAATTGGGTGGATCTAGCGCTGATATGTTGCATTAAAGGCTTCCATTGTCAGCCATTGATGCACATAATCTTCAGGACACTCATTCTTGTAGGCTATAGCTGCTATGGCATGAGCACAAGGCATGCCGATTAGTGCCGCGTGATTGCATGTGCATGTCTGCTGACTCAAGCTCACTCCAACCTTTGACCCATATCTCTGAACTTCAAACTTCTCATTGTCTGGGTCACCCGTCCAGGTAGGTATCCACTTATTGCTCTCAAGCTTCAGTTTTTCTAGCTTCTTAACCTGGCTGTACTGGTGGTATTTTTCCTTTGTATGACCCCAACACCCTCATGTGGCCACTATGCCTCCTCATCAAATAACATCGTTGCTCTTCCAGCATGGTCAAAATTGGTTTCTCTCTGTACTTGAGTATCTTACTATTCCAGACCTCACACATGTTATTAGTTATGTTATCTACTTTGGGCCAATGGCTATAATAGTCCTTCACCCATGCACTTGGCTCAATAGCATTCAGGTAGTCGTATGCCCTTTCATTCAGGCCTCTTAGTCTTTGCATAGTTGTCTTAAACTCTGCCTCAGTTGTGCTCTTTGTACATTCCCAAACAAGCCCACGCAGATCCTTGTCCTTCCGGTGATTGATAAAGTTTTTCCAAATGTGAAGCACACAGTTTCTGTGATGTGCACCTGCCATAACCTCCTTAAGAGCAGGCACTAAACCCTGCAGTAATGAATATGTTGGAACAGTTATAATAGGCATAATTCAGTATTCTATACATTATTTGTGGGACAAATTAGTCCCTAACAATTTTTAAGTGATACCAGTAAAGTCCCTAAGAAACATGATCGTGAGCCAAATTAGTCCCTATTAACATGCACTACACATGATAGAAACACACTACAAAATATGACAAACAGAAATAGATTCACGGTAACCATATACCTTCTGCTGATCTGATATAAAGTTCCATCCATATCTCTCATGACAGCCTATATCCCCTTCCAAAAGTGTGAGAAACCACTTTTAATTATCCTTTGTCTCAGCATCCACTACGGCATAAGCTATGACATAAAACTGGTTGTTTGCATCTTGCCCAACAACGTGACAAAGAATCGACCACCATAATAACCCTTCAAAAAACACCCATCTAGGCCAATGAGTGGCCTACAACCAGCCTTAAAACCTGACTTGAGGCCCTCCAAACAGATATACAAGCGATCAAACAGTGGGGGGCCTTCCATTCTGGGTGAAACATCCATCCTAGCAGTTGATCCTGGGTTGCTTTTCAACACCTCAGCAAGCTATTCCCATGTCCTACCATATTGATCTTTTTCTGAACCTTCCACAGCAAGCCTAGCTGCTCTCAATGCTCTTGACAGATTTTTATCATTAAGGTGCGCCGTAAAATCCTCCTTGAAAATGTCAAAGAACTGACTCCTTTTAAGCTCAGTCTGTGTCAATAATCGCTTCTCCAGTTTCTTAGCAACCCACTTCTTGGTGGCAGCCTTGTTCTTAAAGACCCTGCAGCAAGTATGATCATCCACCAGAGTCTTCAACTGGTAAATCTTGTCCAGGCTATTCCATGAACAGAAAGCAACCCATGGACATTCCTTCACCTTACAAACAGCCCTAGCCCTCTGTTTATCATTCTTCTTCCATACAAATTGCCTTCCAAGTCCAATATTGTAGTCTTTCACAGCATTCTTAAACTCCTCCAAGTTTTTAAACTCTATACCAGCCTGTACCCTAACTTTGTCCAAATGAGATATCCGAGTTGAACACTGGGGAATGTGGGCCTTGAGTTGCCCTCGTCGTCAAGAGAGTCTGGGGTTTTCATCTGCTCAGAGTAAGTTTGGTAACCATTCTTCTCAAATGAGTTGATGTCACAATTTTCAGCCCTCTCACTATCTAAAGATGAGACAGTGGGGGCTGCCCTCTTGCCCTTCACTTTTCTTTTTTGCTTCCTCATGTAACCTTCATCACTATCACTCACTACCACCGGAGGAGGCCTATAAGGAGAATCTTCCGCACTTTGTCATAGTCATCATCAGTCACCAAGTCTTCGAATGAAGCTTCAATTGGTGTAGAACCATTTGCCTGAACATTCTCCTCCACCTCATCTGGATCAACAAAGACTGCATCTTGCACACCTAGAATCGGATGCTCAAAATACAAGTGCATTGTGTAATACTCTCCAGCCTTGTACTCCATAGCAACCTCACACATGCGATTGATGTCATTGTCTCCCTCAACTGGTCTTAAACCAGTCACAAAATCCTTACGACCCGGATGCATCCACCACATAGCCTTGAAGTCATAGTACCCCAAGTTCTTGAACATCACCACCAAATCAAAATAGTTGACTAAGTCAACATCAATTGGTGGCATGGTGTTGACCCTCCCATCAATGTATTTCAGTACCCCATCCTGCCTTACCAGCTTTCCTCCATGGTGAAAGAAGAAGCGAATATGTGTAATCATCTGCAAACAAGAAACAAACAAACGACTCAGTAGAAGTTAAAGGGACACCCAACACATGGGCCCACACAAACGACACCCAAATGACACACACCCAACACATTGACAAAGGGACCACATTTGTATGTAAAATAAGCATTCAACAATCCAAAAATGGATAAACAATGAAGGAGGGACCATAGAAACATCAGACCCACCCCTGCATGAGAAAGCCAAAATCAGCAATAACACAAACCCTAAACCCTAACACTCGCTTCTCCACATTTCAAACACGAAAAACCCAAAAGCATAGAGATTAGGGAAGAATAAGAAACATTACCTTCAGAAATCGGATTGATTCACACGTTTCTTCACCCTTGAGCTAGTTGAAAGACGCGAACCCCTTCACTTCTTCTCCTTTGTGTGGTCTTTCTTTGCAGAGAAAATGTGAACGAAGCTGGAGGAAGAAGAAGGAAATTCAGTTCCCCTGGGAGGAAGAAGAAGGAAATTCAGTTCCCCTGGGAGGAGAAACGTCGAAGCTGGAGGAAGAAGAAGGAAATTCAGTTCCCCTGGGATGAGAAACGGCATGCGTTTTGGTTTCTGAGAATGGATACTGACACGTCAGCAAGTAACCTGCGGTCAAAGGTGGTCAACTCACAGATGGACTATTCTGCCCCGGTAAACACATTCTTAAGGACTAAATGGATAGTTTTTTTTTGGATAGGGACTATTTCAGACCTGATTGTTTTTCTCAGGGGCCAAATTGGGCCTTTAGTCAAAAAAAAAAATCAATTATAGAAGTTAAATGCTCCGTTTGGCAACTTTAATAAGCTAGCTTATAGCTTATTTGACTAGCTTATAAACTTGTTTGACTGAAATAGAGGTGTTTGGTAAACAAGCTTTTCTAATTAGCTTATAGATTTTCTTCATAAGCTAATTTATTTAATTTATGACTTATAGCTTATAGCTTATTGGATTTTATCTAGTTTTTACCCCGTTCATTTAATGAAATCCTCACTTTATTATATCTAATAAATATGTCTTTTTATGTCATTTTACATTTTTAAGCTACTTTAACCACTACTTTTACCAAATACTTCGACTTCAATCAGTTAGTTTTTCAACTATCAACTAAAAATTAACTTATCAACTATCAACTAGCTTACGTATCAACTATTTTTTGTCAACCAGAACCAAAGATCCCTAAGCTAGGATTCATGAGAAACTAAAAAAAAAAAAAAAATCTACTAAACATTCCTTAGGGACAAATGTCATGTAGTACGGTAATACGTAGGCCATTACTTGTTGCCGATATAAACTTTGTGGGCTTATAAAATAATTTAACCTCTAAAAATTATCAAAGAGTTTTAACTACATGCTGCAATTTTGTGAGAAACAAGTCTTTAGCAAAATAAAAATACAAGAATTATATGAATAACCACATAAGAATTACTAATGATAGTTGGATTAACTGATAAAATCAATCAAATACCTTTAATTAAAAAAGGTCTTGATTTCAAATATTGCTAGCAGTCTTTTATTACTAAATTATTTATAAATATATTATTGTAAGTTTTTCTTAAAACTTATGACATATTTTAACCTTTCACCTCTCATCACATCACACTCCACACCGGAAGGGAATAGAGCATCTGAAACATCACCGGGCTGGTGTAGCAAGTGGCGGTGATCATAGCGGTGAGCATGACAGGGAAAGGTCAGGATTCAACCTTTTTTTAAACAAAAAAAAAAGGTTATACGGAAACTACTTTGTATAAGTATAAAAAAAATTTATATTTAAGGAAACTATATTTTCCATATATATAAATACATTTTACACTTATGAAAAATACCATGTTACGGAAAATGTATATACACATACGGAAAATACCAGATCCTGTAAGCATCCATCTTTCTATTCATGATGTCTACTTCTCTTCTACCATCACAAATCTGAACAGAGTTGGCAATAAAAGCTAGACGATAGGAGATTTCTCTGACTCTCAAGGCCCTAAGGCAATTGTCGCAACAACCTTCCCATCACAGGAGGTCTCTGATTACCACCTACGAGTTTCCCTTGAGTTGCAGTTTAGAAAATTGTCTCTGATGAATTCTTACAGAGCGGAATCTCAATGCTCCATTAGCCACGCCACTGAGGCCAACTTTATGACCACAATCATGTATCTCAATTATAGGAAGTGGTTGATGGGTTTCATATCTCTTATTGGCTATTGGTGTTGATGTTATAAACTTTACGAACATATAGAATAATTTAACCTCTAAATAATTTCGAGAGTTTTTTTTTCCAAAATGAGACATATAGTAGGCCTTGCATGAGGGGAGGATGAGAAGGGAGAATGGAACGAGAAAGAGATGGAGCACATCATGGGGGTTTGAAACCTTGCACTCACAATTTAATCATGCATCTTAACCAATTGAGATGATTCAAACTTGAAAGAGATTTAACATGTTAAAATTTTGCGAGAAACAAATAGTCAGCAAATTAGCCATACAAAAATTTCATGCAATAACCACGTCCTAATTAAGAAAAAAACTAATAAAAGCATCCATACAAGAATTTCAAATATTGTTACTAGTTTTTATTATTAAATCATAAGAAATGCTAGTAATACATTCTTTTTAACCCTCCCTCCAACACACTATGCTTATTGGGTGAATTTCATTCAGGGTCTCTTAAATAGAGTGAGTCCCACATAAAATTCACGATCGCACATGAAATTCATTCAATGTGAAGAGGTGTGTTGAAAAGAGAGTTGAAAAGAGAAAGAATGTGTTGGTAGCATTGCCATTAAAATATTGATAAATATCATTGTATGTTTTCCTTAAAACTAATGACAAATTTTAATGAGGTAACAATAATCTTACCCCTTAAGCAATTGAAAAAGAAATTCCAAAATTTTCTTGTAACAAATAAAGTAAAAAAAAAAACGTTAATGAAATTAGAAATTTGTAAATGCTAACCTGTGGCCTTTAGCCTTTAGAATACTGACCAAGTAATCATAAATAGAGATAGTTTTATTGAAAAATGAAATATTCGTTACATGAAAATCAGTTCTCCATAGAACTTGATAACATATTACTGCTAGCCCTTTACTCCTTTTTCTTAAGTTGGATTTGGTTGGGACCAAGACAATTATGTTTAGGAAAATATACATACATACCCCTTAAACTTTAACCTATTTATAAATAGACACATTCAACTTTTTTTTTCTCTCATTTAATCCTTAAACTTCTATCATAGATGCGTTTTTTGTATATTCACATGTGTATAGGGAGGATAATGTTTGAGCAGATAAATTGGCTAACCATGGGATTGAAATTGTTGGTTTAGTTTGGTGGAATATCATTCCTGACTTTATTAGGGAAGACTTTTTCTTAGATAGAATTAGTTTCCCTAAGTATAGATTTAGTTGATTCTTTGATGGGTTAGGTTCATGTCCCCCCATTTTTTGTATTCTTTGTTTTCCTTTTTTAATAAATTATTGGTATGCTGCAAATGATGGGTTTTGCTAGGGGTGTCAACATAGTTGGATGTCTAGTAAAGCAGTGATGCCTTTGCATGTTATTTTCGTTTTAAATAAAACAAAACAAAAACTTCTATCATCATTAAATTCAATCTCTCAACTATTTTTTCATCATAATTAGTTCTTAAACTCCTACAATTAGTAAAATCAATCATTTTATTAACTTTTAGTAAGATCACTAATGGTGAATAAATCCATTTGTTAATTTCTTTTAAATCCAAATTGTTGATTCTATTTTTCATTTTTTTAAAATAAAATAACAAAACTTTGAGACTTGCATACAAGGTCCAACCGCGACCTACCCTTTCGCAACGTGCCATCAAATGTGTTTAGCTACCACCAGGTTGTAACACCTCGATTTTTTCTGCTTTCTAAGATCGATAGAAATATAAATAAATGTTTATATTTTTATCTGAAACTTAGAAAATTATTTTGAGAAAACCAAAGTCATATTCATATCATTCTTATTTTTATAAGTATACGGTTAAATTTTGGGTTGAAGATTCAGATGGAACCCAGTCTGCGTTTTTACTGACAGTAAGATTTTACTGGTCGAAAAACCTAATTTTGACCCGAGAACAAAATGAATAGATTTTATATCTCATTTCCAACGATATAGGTTATTTTGAAAATTTTCGAAATAAATAGGTTTTATACTCGATTCGGACGTAAAACCCTAAATCGAGTAATCAACGGAGTCGAGAATGGGCGTGCAGAGACAAAACCCAACATCGGATGTTGAGACCTCTTGCCACCTATGGTGGTGAGTCATATGAATGAGTCACCAATGTCATGATGACAATTAAACAAAAATCTAGATATTTCTTTAAACTAGTGCAAAGACCATTTTGCCCTTGGACCATTTTACCCTTGAACTTTCATTGAAATGACAAATTTGCCCCCATAATTTGTGGCCACAAATCAGACACATCACCGACCACTCCTCACCACATGTTTGTCATGATGGGTGTTTTTTGGAAATTACCATTTTGTCCTTTATCACAAAAGTGCCATTTTGTAAGATTACTCATTTGTCCCTAAAAATTTATATTTGGACCCTTATACCCTTGAAAACCACGACCAAACCCTCCCAAGTGAGCCCACTTCACTTCTATAAAAGGCCATCTTCATCTTCTTCATCAACCTTGCCATTTTAATTTCCATTAAAACTCTTAAGTTACTTAGGCCTGATTTGTGAAGGAAGTAGGTGATTTCTTGCCAATTTCTTGATTCCAAGAGGTAATCTTTGTTCCTCATCATCATTAAGCATCATGTTCTTTAATTACTTTCTTGATTTAAGGCCTTAATCATCTTTCCAATTTCTAGATCTAGAAAGTTTGAAATTCTCTAGAAAATCATAGAAAAATCCTAAAAATATGAAACCAATTTCTATGAGTTAGTTATCATCTCTACTATCATAATCCAAGAGATTGATGCAAACAAAATTTTCCTCCCCATTTAACTCTCCAAGGTCGAACCTTACTTGTGTGGGTGTAGGAGGTTTTGCTTATTTTTCTTAGAAAGTGAACTTGTATATCATCTTCCTCGCATGTAAGTATGTTGAATCCAAGTTGTTGTGTTCAAATAAAATCCCTAGCTCATGTTTCTATTCAGGGCCGAAACTGAGTTTTAAAGGAATTGGAGTATTTGATTTCAATTCTTTCTATTAAACTATTAAACATATGTCTTAAGTATTAAAGATCATTAATCCAAAGACTTAAGCAATTTATAAATTTTAGTCACCAAACCCTGGCGGGGTCGTGACTTACCTATAGGGGATAGGTGATTTTATTTGCTTGCTTTTTTTTATAATTATGTTATGTGGTTTGTTGAAGGAGATTGTGTGTGAATTGTACGTACGTGTGCTGTCAAGAAACCGGAATGTCGGCGAACGGGTATCATAAGGAAAGATCTTCAAGAGGTAAGGGGAGCTTACCCGAGGGATTTTTCCCAATAACTGTATGTGATTAGTGTGTGGTCTGTATTATTTATTTGTGGTTGTGGTGCTTGTTTAATTTGGTTCAAGTTGTTTAAGTTATGTTATTTTTACCCGTGATGGTTGATTTGCATTAAATTGTTTATTTGCAATTATATTATAATGTGTTGTGATGCATGATCTGCCTGGGAATATTTCTGTGATATTGTTGTTGATTGTTGTTTGAGAAGCCTGACAGTGGTCAGTGCCCAATTCAATTAATCAGATAAAAGTTTTAATAAGCTTTATAAATTATATTCAATGTTTTAACGGTAAAATATTGGGATATGATATTAATGGAATATTTTATTTGGGAAAAATGAGGAATGTTGGAAAATATTATTATTTTAATGATTTAATATCGTAAGAGTGTTTTGTGAGTCATAGTGAGGACATAACCGTGAAAATATTTTTGTACCGCTAGTTTATACGTAAGAAATTTCTAAATATTAGAAAATGTTATTTTGAGAAAATAAGTTTCAAGAATAATTTTATCAAGGGTCTGGAAAAATTATTTTACTAGAAAAGCCATAATTGGATTACTAACGTCGGACAATCCCGATAATATTTACGGTAGGATTACTAAAAACGGTAATATTAGTTAAAATAGAGAATTTGTATCAAAGCAATATGTTCAAGTTCAAAATAATGATTTTATGAAAGGAAATGAATTTCAAGTGATTTTGATGATTTTGTAAAACGTATTTTCCGTAAAATAGTTTTATACACCGGGTTATTTCCAACAACTTGGATAAGTTTGGGAAGTTTTATTTTGATTTTGTGTTTCACCGAACGAAAACAGTGTTAATGTAAACCTAGTATCCGAGACGTCGTGATGCTGGTGTTCTTAATTACAAGCACGAAGATCTTTGATCCGTGTTACGTTGTTACACGTTGTACCGTTCTTACACGTTGTGATGAACGTTGCTAATAGAGAATATTGTTTTTTTATTTCATCACCACGAACCTAAGACTTATTGCAGGGTCTAAGGTTTTGTGATTGAGCATTCGGACTTCGTGTCCTATGTTAGTGTTGAGAAATCTATCACGTTAAAAATCACGAATAGTTGTAAGCCATCTTGAGCTTTGACAAAAGAAGAATGCACACAAAGAAAAATAACGAGAACAAAATGTTTTATATGCATGCATTGGCAGACGTGTTATGTCCTATGTCTGATACCTTAATGATAGGGTATTCGGGCTACGTTGTTAGGTATGATGCGTTAATGATAGGGTATTCATGCTACGTCCTATGTCTGATACCTTAATGACAGGGTATTCGGGCTACGTTATTATGTATGGTGCCGAATGGTATTCCATGCCACGTTGTGCATAATATACCTGGAAATTGAGCGTGATCAACTCATTTATTTGGTGTTGGGGTCTTCGGAGATTATGTACTAAATTAGAGCCTGAATATTGAAGTGTTTATGCATTTTTTTTTAAAAAACCCGTGATCGGGTATGAAACCTAATGATAGACTACTTGTTTATTTATGGAAATGTACATGTGTATATGTGCTCTTTTGTGTCGCGCATGCGGTTATTGTGTTAAATCCATATATTGGCGTCTCACCCTTACAAATATATCAGGTTTATTCTAGACTACTATAGTACTTTGGTACACTAGCATGAATGAAACAAAGGACTTCACTAAGTCATCCGAGGACTTAGATTCTAGATGCTTGAAGAGGTATCTGTTCGTGGGAAAGACCACGGGGGTCTTTCCAATAATGTCTTGTAGAGCGACCAGCTTAGGAGTCTTGTTTTAGGTTTATGTTGAAAAGTTGGTAACTGTGATGTTGTAATATATTCTTGGTTTTAAGTTTCTCTTTTTGGAAATTGAATCCTTTTGAAAATAAAAACGGTATGCCGTGGTGATTTCTTTAAGAATACGATTTTACTATTTATTGTATGTATTAAGGTGTTCTAGAGTTATTCGCGGGAGAAAATTTTTACACCCGAGTTTTCTGCCTTATAATAAATTTATTTTCCAAAAGCAACCAACAAATAGAATTTTTAATTCATTTCCGCACATGTTACAAAGTAATGCCCAAGGGTAGGGATGTCAACGGGACGGGCACGGATATTGGTTACCCGCTACCCGACCCGTTAGATAAAAATTCACCCGTACCCACCCCGTACCCGTACGGATACCCGCTTAACGGGTTCTTAACGGATTCGTGGTTTTCACGGGTATCCGCGGATATCCATAGGTAGTTATGAAAAACAAACAAATCTGTTTTTTAATTAAAAAATATACACAAAAAACTTAAACAAACCACCACATTAATATCTTCCAGTATTTGAACAAAATAGCACCTACAAATTAATACATCACACTTAAAATATCCATAAAACAACACAATAGATGAAAATTATCTAGGAAATGATATAAGGACTTTGAGAGTAGATATATATAATAAAGGGTATTATAGTAATTAAGTAACGGGTGCGGGTATCCGCGGGTACGGATAGTGTGATACCCGCCCCCGTCCCGTTTATAGACGGGTATTGGAATTGCCCGTTTATTTTACTCGTGGGCACCTGTTTAACTACCGCCGTGTCTTCTTGCTGATTTTATCTGCGGGTACGGATAAAATTGCCATCCTTACCCAAGGGGGTGTTACACAGGCCACGACCATTAGTGGCACGCTCAACCTTGTTCTTGTTCCAACCCGCACTGTATGATCGTCGTCCTCACATAACCGACCTCCACTTTCAAGACATGAACCGCACATGCCACCAATAGACGCGCACACCACGAGTTGAATGCCTCACAAAAGAGGAGAATAGAAGAAACGATTCATAGAAGCAATGAGAAAGAATAAATGGGGAGAAAATAGGAGGAGGAAAATAGAAGCATACAAGCCTCGATACTTTATTCTTATTTTTTTAAAAATAAAAAATAAAATCAATGGTTTAGATTTAAGCAAAGTGAAATGTTAAGTTTATTCACCGTCGATGATATAAGTGAGAGTTAACAGAAAGATTGATTTTCCTAATAGAAAAAATTTAAGAACTAATTAAGTTAAAAATTAGTTGAATAATTGATTTTACTGATAGTAAAAGTTTAAATTAAAAGTTTAACGAATGATTGAAAAACTAAGTTAAAAGTTTAATGAATGATTGAAAAATTTAAGAACTAATCTATTATATATACAAAGTAGAATTGGCCTCAAGACAAAATTTCTTAGGCAATGACACATCAGCAAGGGCTTACGTGTCGCTGCGGGAGAGATTCAATGATGAATTATTAATTTACTAAAATTCAAGTTTGAATTTGATTCGAACTATAAATTTTTCGAACATTTTCTGAACAAAGCATTTTCTATGCCATACTCTTTCTCACTTCTTCCACCATGCACCACCACTCTCATCACTCTCTCTCAGTCACTCTCGGCGAGTTGCTATAAGGTAAACACTCTTCAACCTTTATATGGTGTTGTTGATAATATGTTCTCCTCCGTATTTTTTTTCCATGTTGCTAAATGCTAACCCTCTATGTGTGTTTATATTGCATGTCGCGAGAAGCACCACCATCGCTATAAGGTAAACACCCTTCTTCCCTTTTTTTTTTCTATTTAAATTTTATTTTCCATTTCCCCCTCTTAGTTTTCTTTTTGTTTTCTCCCTCTCGATTAAACAATCTTTCTCTTTCTTTACTATTTTATGTTCAACCTCTATACTGTGTTGATATTGCATGTCGCGAGAAGCACCGCCATCGTTATAAGGTAAACACTCTTCTTCCCTCTTTTTTTTTCTTTCTTTCTGTTTACGTTTTCTTTTCCATTTCCCACTCTTAGTTTTCTTTTTGTTTTCTCCCTCTCAAGTAAACTCTCTCTCTCTTTCTTTTATCTTTTATGTACAACCTCTATATTGTGTCAGTGATAATGTTCTCCATGCTAACCCTCTATTTGTGTTAATATTGCATGTCATGAGAATCACCGCTATCACAAGCCCAAAGAGGAGAAGCCCGATGGTCCTCGAATTAGATCCAAATCGGTGAAGTCGACAAGAACGGTTTTTCCATCTGATATGTATTTTTGAGAGTATTGTCACCTTTCGTGATTATTTTTACAAAAAGGACAATTTCTTATGAGTTGTTTCCTATAGTATTGAATAACTACTATGTTATTGAATGACATTGGAAACGCCCCCTTCAAAAAATCTTACTTGCAATTGTTGAAATAAAAACTGATCTCTTTGATATCAAACTCGTTTTAATATATTTAACTCATATATTCAATTCAATTAAAAACATATATTTTTTTTTTTTGATAAATCAAAATTGTATTAACGAGAGTACTAGGAGTACTCTATCCGTATACAACACCAATATATTTTGAGTATATACAGCAATGCAATTAGTTTTCTTTGATTTCTTTGATGGTACTTTTATTTTTTTATTGGTTCTAAAAATAACTCTTGAGTGTTATTGATCTTGGTTTTATTCTCTTCCCATTTTGCAAGTGAAAACATAACATGATTCGTGTTTTCATAATTGGGGCCATATGTTTTTAGAATTAGTTTTCTTCTTTGTGTTTTTTAAGGTTTCTTTTTTAAATTCTTAATTTTTAACTGGTGGACTAAATTTTGAATTTAAACGGTGTATGGTACCATTCGAAGTCCTACCTGAATTAATTTCATATCATTTTAAATTAATGTTGATTCGATATGATTGGCTCGTCACTTAATATTAATTGTGATTATTATATATAATTAAATTCAATATATGTTGGTTCCATATATTTGAAATTTATACCCTAATAGTACCATTCGAATTTGAATATGAATTATTTCCACATTAATTTGAATTAATTTCATATCATTAAACGCGTGCCTTTAATGTAATTAACTGCGGGGAAAAATTATGATATGATACATTTGGTTTATCACTTAATGATGTCAATATTCAATATTAATTGTGACTGATTCGATATAATTGAGTTTAATATATACTGATTCCATATCTTTTGAATTTAAACTTGAATAGCATTCAAAATATTTTCTTGAATTATTTTCATATCATGTTGAATTAATTTCATATTATTAAACACAAGCCTTTGATGAAGTCATATTAAACGTGGGAGAAAATTTCTGATTTGATAAAATTGGTTTATCATTTAATGGAGTCAATATTCGATATTAATTGCGACTGATTTCATATAATTGAGTTAAATACATGTTGATTCCATATTTTTCAAAGCATAAAATCAAGATTTCCATCATAACATTAACTTATATAACAATACTTTGGAATCTGCACTTAATCGAATCAGGATAATTAGTAATAATAGAGATGAGAATAATAACGATAATAGTAATAATAAATTCGAGATTTTCAATTTTCCTACCAAAACCATTTTTTATTACTCTTACTCTTATTTTAGCACAATCAATATAATAATATCTCAACTAATAACCATTATCAAAATCATAAATATATTCTCTTAAGTGACTTATCGATTTCAAATTAGTATCTTAGTATATCAATCATTAATCATTATTTACTATCATTTTACCATGTAGATTTACTACTTAATGTATAATATTGTGACTTGAATCAAATAAAATTATAATTAAAATAGTTCATACATAAAACATCACAATTAAATTATCAAGATTATACAGATTAAGTAATAAAGTAATAAATTCATAAATTAAAATAACAAATAAATTATAAGTAAATCATTTAAATTTTTAAATTTAATAATGGTACCTTTTTAATCTTCCTCAAATTCAATTTCAAATCTAAATTTATTTGAATAATACAAAAAAATAAAAAAATAATATCAAACAAAATTGAATCATTATTAAACACCAAAATGTATAATCTAATAGTATATTATGATAACAATCCCTTAGAACATATTTAAAAAAGGAAATTGAGATACGATCGTGCAATTATTTACTCAACATATTCAATTTAATAAAGCATATATAAAGAATATACAAATAATGTAATCAATTAATAAATTTCAAATAACAATTGAACCATAAGTAAATCATAAAAAAGTATTAATTACCTTCGATAAAATTCAAATAAGTATAATTAATCTGATATATATAATATTATAATATGTATTAATCAAACAATAATAATAATAATAATAATATATTATAGTTTTTTTTGAAACCAAGTATATCATCACATTAAATCCTTTTCTTCTAAAAATATTTTAGAAGTTTGTTATATAACGTATAATAAAGTTTTAATAATAGCTTAATATCACTTAACAAACATAAAATTCATTTCTTCAAAAAAAACATTAAATTCATTGATTTGTCCACATGAGATATTTATATTTTTTAATTATCTTTTTAATTATATTTTTAACAAGTATTCCCATAAATAGATTAAATCAAATATAAACTTTAATCAAATGATAGTATTACTAATTATGTTATGATAATTAGTGGACTTAAAATAAATCAAATCAAAATTCAAATATTAAATCATACCTAAAATATCCATTAATAATCAATAATAATATCGATAACAATAAATTTATTTTTTTTTTGTTATTATTATTATTATTTTTTGACAGATTATTATTATTATTATTGTATAAAACAATCTTATGAAATATGAATAATGTCATATATCAACACGATATTCACTTCTTTTTTATATAAAATTATCTTATTTTGCATATCAATCAATATAAAAATCAAATTGATTTATACTTACAATATCATACTGAAATTATAAATCTTATACAAAAAAGTGATCAATTAATAAATTTAAAATAACAAATAAATCATAAATAAATTATCTAAATATTTGGAATAAAAATTTATTATCTTCAATCGAATTAAAAAAAATTAAATAATATAACATATGATATAAAATAATTCAATAATAATAATGATAATAATTTGTAAACTAAGATTTTACTTTTTGGGTTCCAAACCAAATTGACTCAAATCGAAATCAAATTGAATAATACCTAAAGTTTATTATTATTATTATTATTATTATTATTATTATTATTATTATTATTATATAAAAATAATGTTATGCCAATGTTAATAAATATCATTTAAAATTTTGACATATATTAGATTATACTATTATCATTATATATCAAATCATTCATATTAAATGTTGTACTAACAATATGATTGCAAATTTAAATTAAATCAAAATTAACTTCAAAATATATCGAAAATATCACATAATCTATAAATAGTTAAATACTCACATCTTTATGGAAAAAAGTTATTCGGACAATCTTGTATAACTCTTTTATACATGAACCATTACAAATTGAAAGTCTATGTTTTGGATTTTTTTTCCTTCATTCTCTCATTCTTTACTTTTGTTTCAGGTACTATTTTCATGTTGGATATAGATATATTGACAAGGCACACATTAATATAATTTTTTTAATATAAAGTTTTTTTTTACACTGCACAGGCCATTATACTATAGATATGTTGTTTCTAAAATTCAATATAATAAAAATTACTGCATAGGACTTTTATATAAGTTATATTTTAAATTTAATTCTTAATATTATTCCAATTTGGAAATATTTTTGGCTATCTAATACATTGAACATTATACAAAAAGACAAGCAATTTAGTGATTAACTACAAAAAATTCTTTTAGCAGCGTCAATATTTTTTATCGACCTTATATAAGTTATAAGCATTTTTTTTACTAGGGGTTATAAGAACATTATGGAACACCATACAAATACACGAGATTTTAAAAAATTGAAAAACATGAAGTCAAAAACTTAATTGAAAAACATGTTGACAATTAATTTTGTCTCTGATATGCTCTTCGGGGGTTGGACTAAGCTACACCACCCTAAAATTACACTCCTCCTTACATCACTCATGTGGTAATTTGTGGACCAATTAAATTGCCACATAGATGGTCAAAATGTCAACTGTTGGAATTGTATTAATACTGTATTCAAAGCTTGTATGTACAATATACTGCAGTATAGTATACGTATTTTTAGTATTTATATATTTTGCCCAAAAAAATTTACTTATTATTTTTAATATATGAAATAATATATTTGTTAATTTTTTTATGTATTATAAATTGCCACATGGGTGGTGTAAGGAGGGATGTAATTTTAGGATGGTGTAGCTTAGACCAACCGTGCTCTTCAGCCATTAACATTCAATTGCTAGATACACTATAATTGGGCCATCTATATTGTTTTTAAATATTCCATACAAAACAAGTATGCTAATGAGAAGTTCGTAACAAATTAAAAAAACAAAGGTGGATTAATTTCTTTCCACAAATTAGCTCTTGATTTCAAATTAAAAAAATCCAATGAAATATATTTCAATTGATTTCACCTTAGTATTTATTTCTATATTAAAATTCATAAGAAAAATTATAAATAACTTAAAGATATTATGATAACCTAACTTTAAGAATATAACCCGTGTATTTCACGCGTGTAACATGCTAGTTAAGTTAAAAGTTTAACTAATGATTGAAAAAAATGGTTGAAGGTGCATGTTTACTACGCTTAGGTTTTTATCGCTTTCATATGCATTTTTTCCCTATGCTTATTAGGCATTGCTAAACTGGGCCGGGTTTACAAGTTGGGCCACAACCACCTCCATTCCAAATGACCTAGGGTTTTAAACCCTGCTATATAACCTCTTATATACCTTCTTCTTCCTAGAGCCTTCAAACATTTGTTTTGTGAAGGCGACACCATTATAAGCGCCATGGTACACACCAATGCATCCCTTTCTCCTGTTTTGCAGTCTCTATATCTCGTTTTTTAGGATTATATCGTTCCCAGATCTCTGATCCGTTTTCATTTTTCTCTTTATCTTTTTGTTTCTTAGGTGAAGTACTCAAGAGAGCCTGATAATCCCACCAAGTGTAAGTCCATAATATGCGATTTAATATAATATCCTTTATTTTTCTTAATGCGTTTGAGGTCTCAATCTTAGGTTTTTATCGCTTTCATATGCAGCCTGCAAGGCTAGAGGCGCTGACCTTAGAGTCCATTTTAAGGTACCAACCTCTGTTCTTTTGTTATATTCTCTATTTAATTTTTTTTAAATAAAAATAAAAACACGAATTTATGCTAATAAATCCTGATGAAAAAAGCAGGGGCCTGTTTTTATTGTGTGAGCATGTCCCTCGTAAACTTCAGGAACAGCATTACCTTACCATTGTTTTTGGGTGAACCTTTGTCTTGTTACCGACTCAAGGTTCAGTAAATGATGGAACATGTTTTGATTTAGTTGCATCATTACATTAGTTAACAAAAACCGTGAAGTTAAGGATGTTGTTTGAACATGTTTGTATATTGGAAAAATGGAGTGAGTGAAAACCTGATGAAAAGAGCAGGGGTCTGTTGCCTGTGCGAACAGGCCTCTCGTAACCTTCAGTGATATAATTATCACTGTTTTTGGGTGAACCTCTTTTTTTTGTTTGTGACTGAAGGTTCAGTAAACGATGGAACATGTTACACTTTTGTTGCAACATACATTTTATTCATATTTGTGGGTAATATGTTATTCAGTTGTTTCTAAGGTTAGATTGATTCAATTAACTTGTTAAATAAAATTATTTTTGTGAATATGATTGACTTCAACAAAACCTGATGAAAAAAGCAGGGGTCTGTTGCCTATGTGAATAGTCCTCTCGTAACCTTCAGGGATATAGTAACCATTGTTCTTGGGTGAACCTCTCTTCCTTGTTTGTGATTGAAGGTTCAGTAAATGATGGGACATGGTTTTCAGTGACATGCATACATGTATCAAGATTAATTTGTATTTGTTGTCGTATTATTATATTTTTTTGTAGAGGATATGTTGCTGTTCTCATAATCTGTTATAGAATAGTGGCTATATTAGATCTCGTTAACAAGTAAAAACTGTAATTGCAAAGCAAAAGCCTAATTCTTTATTGGTTTTGATTTACAAAATGATTTTAAAAAGTCAGGGATTTGAATTATTTGATACCTTTATAAGCACAGCTCCCTTTTATCTATTACTGATGCGTTCATCATTATAATTGGGTTCTTTTTTTTAAATGAAATTTCCATTAATGATGGAATGACACAATATTGAACTTATTTTGATCCAATTGTGTGTGTTATTTTCCTATACTTGGGACTTTACCTTTTAAATTGCCCTTGCAGAATACTCGGGAAACTGCCCATGCCATCAGGAAGTTGCCGTTGGTAAAGGCTAAAAGGTACTTAGAGGATGTTCTCGCCCACAAACAGGCCATTCCGTTCAGACGATTCTGTCGTGGTGTTGGGAGGACAGCGCAGGCAAAGAATAGACATTCTAATGGACAAGGACGCTGGCCAGTCAAATCAGCTAAATTCATCCTTGATTTGTTGAAGAATGCGGAGAGTAATGCTGAAGTATGTCCTATATCTTTATTGCCTTTGCTATGTCTAATTTCTGCCAACTGTTTCCAATTTCCAAACACTTAACTTGTAATTGTTTCATTTCAGGTGAAAGGGTTGGATGTTGACGCTCTTTACATTTCTCATATCCAGGTCAATCAAGCACAGAAGCAACGACGTCGAACCTACCGAGCCCATGGAAGAATCAATCGTATGTTCGGAATCTTGAGTATTTTGTTTTCATTCATTGTTATGTGATTTTATTTATGGAGATTGTTTTGGCAGCCTACATGTCATCTCCCTGTCACATTGAGCTGATACTATCTGAAAAGGAAGAGCCTGTCAAGAAAGAGGTATTTGCTTGATCATCTGTTGTTTTGAATTCCTTTTTTGTTTATCCATAATCTAATTTTTTTTTCCTTGTATGTTTTGTAGCCCGAGATCCAGTTGGCAACAAGCAAGAAGAAGTCCCAATCTCTTCGAAGTGGTGCTTCATCCTAAACCGATGTTTAACCAAATTATCGGAGGCTCTATATTTACTAGAATATGAGGGGAAGAGTTTTGTTGCTTTTGTTTTGTTTTTATTCATTATTTGGTATCAACTTTTCCTGGAGAGGCTTTTGAGCACCATGCTTTGTTCCATACTATCACTATGTTTCAACTTTATTTGACTTGATGGAAATACATTATAAAGATAGTCCTTCTGATTTATTGGTCTTTCAGGCCTTAAAAAAAGACTCCAATTTACAATCCAATTTGCTCTGGATATTTGCTAATTGATTAGTTGGGAATTGGAGAGTTCATAAGCTATATTGAAACAAGTAGAAATTTGTCTCTCTAAAAATGTTGGTACATGAAGTTACAAAATGGTCTCGCTGCCCCCATGTGTTTGCTACTGTTTCTCTCAAGGCTCACGGCAATACATGGGAGGAAAGACAACAACGGTGGCGAGAAGTGGATACAGAAAAAAAATATGTAGTAACAGATAAAATTACAGTGAGCATGGTGTATCTTAAGGTCACTTTTTTGGGTACTAAGCTCCAGTGGCGCTTTAAGCAGTTGCATTACAATTTAATTTACAACCTCTTGGAATCTGTTCTAAGTACAGCCCTCAATAACCCTGCAAAAAATGTCTAATTACCATGATCAAGTTGAGGTTTTCCAAGCCACTCTACAGTTTTTCTATTTGAAGTCTTCACTATCATCTTACAATCGCTTTCGATTATGCATTTTGTATTTGGAAATAGTCCGGCCACTTGACATGATTTTAATACAGCTCTAGCTTCTGCTTCATCAGCTTCCAATCCTTCACAGCTTCCTTTTTCATTTCTTGTTAGAATTGCAAATTGATACTTTGATCTCTTTAGCAACAAATTTTAACCTCTCCTTGTCGAGGGCTTGACCAGCAACAGGGACCGATCCTCAATGCAGAAGAGGGAGGGGTCGAACATATAAACATAAATATGCATGTAACAAATATATTTATATAATTTCAATTATTATAAAGAATAACCAACATGTGGTTGGTACAAGTGGGAAGGGACTTTGGCATCTCAAGTAAGTGATCAGGGTTCGAATCCAACACCCATGTTTGTCCCCTTAATCCAGCCCAGCCCAGCAATGATTGACTGGCTATCTAGGAGCTCCATTCTTCTTTTCCATATAATTACCAAGGTCGTCAACATCTCTATCATAAACGTAAGTTTATCAATATCTAACTCTTCACCGTGCATTACCATAGTACTTCTCACCAGTCAAATTCTTCTTAACATTAAAGCTAAATGAATGGTATTTTTTGCTTGCAGTACGGACCCAGACCTCTCCAATCTCCACGTTCTGGATTAAAGAATCTTTCCATGGCACACCATGCATTTTCAGCATTGGTGGGTTCATGTCCTACATAGCACACCAATTGATATTGCATATTCCTATATAATGCAGCTCACTTTCGAAACCTGAAGTGAAAATCACAATGAACAACTACAGAATCTTCCACTAAACCACTTCTAAACATTTCTGCTTTGTTGAAAGCGCTTGAGCAGCAAAACTTTGTAACTTTTAAGCCTTGGCCCTTGTGTGAATTTCTGTCACCACAAGCTTTTCCAAAACTGATGTTGTCCTTTTTGAATAAATGATCCGTTGCTAATAAGTTGATTAGCTGATATGCCTTTTTATTACCAGAAATTTTAAAAAAACTGCATCAACCAACATGTTCATTGCCACACCTTTCTCTGTACATCTTCAAGAACAAATCAGCTTCTTATCATATCATGTTTCCAATGACAAGTCTCACCATGGAATAGAGCCTCTACCTTTGTATAATTGTATTATGTGGGATTTGAACCCCTTTCTTAAACATTGGTTTGATGCTGTTACCACTTGGAATCTATGTCTCTTGCTGACATCAATATGCTTCCATTCCCATATAACATGCTCCAGCTTGGAGAATTTTTTTACATCCTTTGTTTTCCTCCCATAAAAGACTGCTATCTTTTAGATATTTTGCTCTGAAACATGATACCCTAAAAGGATTCATACCAATTTTGTCAGCATTGAGCAACCAGTATAAGGATTCTCTTGGTGAAAATGTGTTCAAAAGTGATACTGTTTAATTTATTTTGTCGAATTATACCTTGCCAGGTTTGGTTTCCTTATTCAACAGATCTTCAATGGAATGCATGCAATCTGCTGCAAGTAACATCCAACAATTGGGTGTGAAGCTTATGAATAATCATCAAAGCCCACAGGACAGTGTCTGAAGATGGCACAATTTATGTTAGTTAGGAGCATGTGTCTTCATTAAGGATAAGAAAAGTTTTGTCCTCATCAACAAACATTAACACTGATGGCAGTGTTACGTGATCCTTGGATGTGATATCTTGAAACAAGTACATACATAACTAAAAGCCAGAATTCAGGTTTCAAATCCATCCAGTGCATGTGTTCATGACTTTCAATGTTCTAGTAACAACAGTGAAAGCCATCCAATAGGCTCAAGTTTTCTGGAAAAACAAGCCCTGTATTATAGAGACGAGTTTCATGATTACACAGTCATAATACATCAGATTTGGTAGTGGGAGGGTCTGGAGGAATCATACTAATACTATGTTTGAAGGAGCCAATCCATTTGGCTTAAAATGATCACCTAATCTACAGTTCTACACTATGGTGAGGATGGAGGAGGGAAAAAGGTTGAAAGTTCAGTATGTCGTAGTTGGCTTGCTATGGCAAAATTCCTATTTCAAAAATGATATTGATTACACTCAGATAAAAGGACAACCATGGGGCATAATTGGATCACAGAACTATAACTTAGTGGAATTCATTCTATGATATAGTTGGTTGAGGATGTGGTTTGGGATGCTGCAGAGTGAGACCCCAAAATGCTAAAAGTCTTTTAGTCCCACATAGACAGTGAAGCAGTTAACAGATACCAGGCTTTGCTATATAATAAGACTAGGGGCCAGCTTTTAAAGCATCTTTGCGCTTGGGGCAATGACGCAGCTAGTGAGGTTCTAACCGAGGCGCGTCTATTGCTGGTTGAAAACTATTTCCAAACCCCCTCTTAGGCCTGGGTTTGGCCCAGGCTTTTGAGAATTTCTGGAAGGGCTCCCTTCGGGGTAAAGCTCTACAATTTTAGTCTAAAATTGTTCTAGTTTATAATTTATAGATATTGAATATGTAAAATGTTGTTTTTTGTTAGGCAATATGTAAAATGATTCTGCTTTGTAATTTACGCATGGATTGATGTACACGATTACGTAATACATTTCCACTCATTTATTGTGTCGTGTATACTAGATAGATTTTAGGCTTTTTAAACTTGTAAATTTTCACGAAAGTTGTAATTTGTAATAGCTTAAGAGTTTTTTCAATACTCTCATGAATTATTACGCAAATTTTGCCGTCCCTTCTGTTCAACATCAACTTCATTATTTTTATTTTTCTGGAAAAATTTAGTTGAGTCGGAATATGGGGTTTATTAGGGCAGGATAGGTCTCACGATTTAAAGAGTGTTTTTAGTGATACTTATAAATTACCTACCAATCAAGGTCGGCTCAACATTTATGTAGATCTAAAGCGTACTTATAAATTACCCACCAATCAAGTCGGCCCAACACTTATGGAGATCTAAAGCGAACTCTGAAGTGAGGCCTTTTAAAGCAAATAATAAATTTATTAAAATTATTATATTTTTAAAATCATTTATTAAATTACTGTAATCGATTTCATTTAAAGATTATTTTTAATCAATAATAAAACTAGTTCACTTAATCTTCGTTGAGACATTGTTTTATTAATTTTAGTTTTGAAAAACTTCTTTATGCCGAATCAACAGTTATTGGAAAAGAGAAAGAAAGAAAAGTGAAGCTTAATTTTTTTATTTTTGTGAAACAAAATAACGAATAGTATTATGTATTGAAAGAGAAAGAAGAGAGTTTATGAAATTGTCAAATTGATGAGAGGGAGTATGAGAGAGTGAGGAAGACAATGACGCGATTGAAAGGCCAAAGTAAGGGAGATGAGTGAAAAGCATCATTTTACATTTTCTTTTTTCTTATAGCAAAATTCCAAAAAGATTAACGTTATTTTAATAAGGAGTCATAATGTAGGTGAGATAGAAATACGTGAGGTGAGCCGTAATTGAAGAAAACGAGGAGTCTTTGGTACAACTACTTACTCAACCTTTTGTATAACTATCTCTTAACATTTTTTTAAAAAAACATTATTAAAATAGGTAGTAAAAAAACTTTTTTTTTTTGAAGGCCTATAGTCCTAGCTTTACCAGCCTCCTCCTTGGGTCGGCCCTGCCACCAGGGACGGAGCCAGACTTGGATGATAGGGAGAGCCAACTATAAAAATCAAAGTTCATCCAAAAAATATATATGAATCAAAATTCATACAAAAGATTCATAATTATATGTTTCAAAACGTTATTACATGAGTAATCTATCAAAATGTTTATCCTGCATGTCACAAAAATAATCTATAATTGAATTTACGCTAAACTTTAATTTTCAACAATTTTATTTTTAATGTATACTATTTGTAGACAGTCAATTAAAAATTAATCTTTCATCTTATTGCGAAGTGTAGTCTTGACTGTATTCATAACAAAAAAAATTTTGCTCTGTAGTAACTTATCAACTAATGACATAGATCAAAAATAATTTCCAATGCTCCAAATAAGTGATATTAACTTGAAAAACAAGGCTTCGCAAATATAAGTCACCCATATCCTTCAAAATGATCAATTTCCAATATTATAAAAAATGAGATGCTTATTACAAACTGAATCTATCTGGAGAGTATTAAAATAAAAAGTTTACTTATATATAAGTGATCACGCAATTCTCCACAAATCCTGGTTACTTATATATATATATAAAGAGAGAGGAGATATATCAAGTGAGATGGCCCATTTTATGTGAGAGTGGGAGTAATAAGTCATAGTCATTAGATCAAATCATGAATGATCAAGATTAAAATATAAAGTCGTGTGACTTTTTTAAGTGGTCATGTGACCATCAAATATCATTCAATCTTGACCATACAAAATGTATAGTTGTATGGTCAAGATTTATCCCTCTCACTCTCATAAAAAATGCTCTCTCACTAGATATGTCCCATATCTATCCATACATACATACATATATATATATATATATATATATACTAAAAAATTAAAAACTCAGGGTAGGCTCAGGCCCTCCTTGTCTAAGGAGTAGCTTCGTCTCTGCCTGTCACCAACGAGATCCTCACATCAATAATGGGATTCGAACTCATGATTTTATGGGTTATAAATCGTTTCCTTACCAAATAGACAAACCTTAGTTGGTGATAAACTTCTTTATTCGACCAAAAGAAAAGAAAATAATTTTATCTTTGAGGTGAACTTATAGGAAATTGAAAAGCCAGACTGTCCATCAAAGTTTAGTCGGGTTCATTCAAAATAAAGACTTCGGCGTAACATTTTAGTATGGATTTTTTACAATATTTGCATTAAAACATAATTTTGAAACGGTTGTTTATCAGATATAGTTTGTTAAATAATGTAAAAATACAAAATTATATAATAATATACAAAATGTTTAAAAAATAATTTTGAAACAGTGGTGCCACTACATCGTGTGGTGACACGTGGCGCCTCCCCCACCCACACATTCTACCTACCCAACCCCCTCCCTTCCTTTTATAAACCCCCCTCTACCGGTTCCCCATTTCCTACACCACTTCTCACTTCGATATTTTTTTCTATTTTCCAATATTTTACTACACTCTTATATATTTATACACTCTATTTTATCATAAGTTTTAATTTATGGTAAATAATATCATTTTTATAATATCATTTTTTTATTTAGTAGTCATTTTATATCATTTGTTTATTTATTATTGATATCAATGCTTATATATTATAATTAATATCATTATTAGTTTATTAATATATTAATGTTGTAACAATATCATTAATATTGCTATTATGTCTTTGTTTAATTTTGCTATTAATATTGTTATTAATTTTATCGTATTATTTGTTTTAAATATGGAATATTATTATCAATGTAGGCAGACAATATGAATCAAGTTCTTATGGTTTTGCTTTACTGGAACGAACGAGAAGGTATATGCTGGAGATAATGACCTTACTTTTGAAGGGAATATGATAATTATGCAAATAAAACAACGAATCAGGTATGAAGCGTTGCAGGCAAGGATACATTCTAGGTTGAAACTTCTACCAAATTAGTGTATTTCAAAGATAATGACCAAATATCTTATACAAGTAAATCCTCCAATTTTCACTGGTTACGAATTAACTAATGACACAGATGTGAATTGCATGATCAACACTTTTCTGCAAATTACGGAAATGACAACATTTGAGATATATGTTGAGATCGATGTGGTTGGTAGCTCCAATCTACCTGTCCAATCATTACGCAGTAATTTTGAAGTACACCAATACGACTTACCGGATCAATCATTTAGCGATGATGAAGAATGGGACAGTGAAATGGAGTTCGCGTCAGATGAAGATGAAGACGATGTTGAATTTACATATTACGATTCAGCCGACTCCGAAGATGAAGCCGAAGCTGGCTCTAATACAATACCAGCTGCATTGGTTTCTCCAGTGTCATCTGTAAGGCCCGGATGTGGTGTTCCACAACAGTCAGGTTTGTTTTTAATAATGTTATTCCATTCTAATATTAATATCTTCATTAGTTTACATATATAAAAGAATTTAATCTATTACAGGTCAATCACTTGGTGCATTCATCAATCCATGTCCACATTACAGTTATATTAATTGGAATCGTCCAGACGAAGAGACGGATTTCGCAAGGTTGGACGTTTCTGGATCTTGGCAAGTGGGTCAGGAGTTGTATGAGGGGTTGCAATTTGAGAGCAAACAGTCGGTTCAGTTGGCGGTGAGTTTCGGTCTAGTCCACATGTTTCCCTGCTAGACCTACTCATCGTCATGTGTACCACCGGTGGAGCCTGAGATTGCATATCAAGTGGAGTAGACTGAGAAGGTGTTGTGATGCGACTTTGGCCCCCTATTGCCATCATCATACTCCGAGTCTCGCTCATAATCTCTTCAAGTGACAAAGCTTGGCTCCCCTCTAGCGTGACTAAATAGTTTACCCGTTCAAGCCTGTCAGCCCGTGCAAGGTTAAATCAATCGGAAATTAGTAACGATAATGATAAATTATTAATGTTTTTTATTAAAACACACAATGATAAATAAAATTACCAAATTTACCTGGTGTGCTTTTTTTTCTACTGATCCACCGACGAGTAATTCCCCATTACCATTTCCTATAATTCGATTGGTTGTTAATGGACCCCTATTGTGGTACAACTTCCTGGACCCATCCCAACCTATTGTTCCATGCGTCAATTAATGGTGCCATCGTTAGTAACCAATTGTGACTAGCTTTACCCCTAAGAGTTAAGTTGTGGGCCCATTTCGACTGGGTGGGTGCTTTAGGAACATGTTGGCTCAGGCCAAACTGTCTCAGCGTTCGATCAGGTTGATGATACTCCCCAATGTTAAATCATATCATCGGCACAACTACCCTCCAGATATGTTCGCCTTCCATGCATATATACGGCAAAGATGCCATGATGTACGCGCCATATGGCTCTACCACAATCTACAAACATTCAACAACTATAATAACAAAGAACTAGTAAAAATTAAAAAAATCCATGGTGTATTACAGCAAAACCCTTACATCTGATGATTCCATCGTATCAAAAATATCTCGATAATGAGGCAGCTCATGATAATGTCTTGAAAAATTAATCCCACGCTGCCACCTAATAATCAAATTTCGGTCAGAAGTTAATAATAACACCACTATCGATTACTCAATTAAAAAATTAATATCAGCTAGTTCCATATGGTGTCCCTGGAGGTCTATCATCGCTTCTGAGTCTGGGTTTTGGAACCCGCACCCATTACCACATCTGTACCAATGCAACAAAACCTGCCATCTCTTTGTAGGAATAGTCGTGGCCTTACATAGTTCACTGTATAAATAACTTAACACCATTGATCCCCAACTAACTTATGCAGTTACAGTAAAATCTTCTGACAATGTTAGATATCTTAATGAAACATACGAAACAGAATGATCTGCGACCAACACTCCACCAAGTAACCTCATAATATACGCTCTGGCACAACAGGTAGCCACTACCGGGTCAGACAAATCATGTTGCTCGAGATTTCCAATTTGTGCATTTAACCATGTCAATCTTAAACGACTCCCATGAAAGGCTTCATCTCCTGGGATCACTCCTAGTATTTGACCAACATATTCTGGCCAATTATCATAGGTTCGACCAATTATAGGCTGGCTGTTAACGCGAAGACCCATCAAAATTGCAACATCCTGTAATGTGCGGTGCACTCTCCAAATGGCATGTGGAATGTGTGTGTCTCGAGCCTCCACCGCTCAACCAATGCACTTATTAGTGCATGGTCCACCTAGAACAACATAATTGAGCAGAGTCCAAAAAGCCTGTCATCTCGAGAATCCCTTTAATGACCGAGGGAATGTTGGCACCTCCATTCTTAAATTGTTGTACTTTTCTACTTCTAAGAACCCGATCCTCCTCATTGTTCCATACATGTTGAGAGACATGTGTCTTTTGCATATCTAACAAGTCAGGATAAATAGGGCCACGATTAATCGACTGTGCCATATTACCTTGAAAAAAATCATGACAAAGTAAATCACAAGTACAAATAATAATAATAATAATAACAACAACAACATTAACAATAATAACAAGAATATTAACATAATCATAAAATTAATAACATTAACAACAACAAAATAATAAAAACACTAACAATAATAACATTAACAATAACAAATGTAATAATAAGATCTATATATAACAAACAATAATAACATTAAAATAATCATAAAAAATTATGAAAAAAAAAACACAAAATGATAATATGGGCCACTACTAATATCATATATATCAATAATAATAATAATTAAAAATGTAAAAAAATTCACATACCAAAACAAGATAAAAAATAATAGTAATATAATATTATTGTATGATCATTAATAATACCTTTAATAATAATAATAATATAAATAATAACATTAACAATTATAATAACAATAAAAATAATAATACAAAAAAAATTGAAAAATAAAGATTACATAAAATGATAAAAATGTGGTATTATAAAAATTAAATTATTAACTTCCAAAAAAATTATTGATAAAAGAAAGTGTAAAAAAAAGTAGTAGAGTGTTGGAGAATGGGTATCAATGTCTAATAAAATAATAAAAATATGATATCAAAAAAATTATAATATTTACCTAAACTTAAAGTTGATTATAATAGAGTGTAGAAAAGAAAATAGTGTAGTAGAATGTAAGAGAACGGGGAAATATTGGTTTAGAAAAGGGTGAGAAGTGGCGTTGAGGAGGGGGGAGCCGGATTAGGGTTTTTATATGAGGGAGGGGGTTGGGTAGGTAGGATGTGTGGGTGGGGGAGGCACCACGTGTCACCACTGGGTGCAGTGGCGCCATTGCACCCGGTGGTGACATGTGGCACCGCCTCCTAATTTCCTTTTTTTGCGTTAAATTTTTTTTTAAATTTTTTATCCTGCAATTTTACGGGTCAATCACAACCTGCCACGTGGCAGTCAATGTCTCTACTTTGACTGGCACCACTAGTCAAAAAAAAAAAAAAAATTTAATCCACCTGACAAAAAGTAGGTTAGTTTGATAAATTGTTTCAATAATAGATTATTTTGGTAAATAATTTCTAAAAATGAGTTATTTTGATCAACAAGCCTGCAAAACTCTTAAATCAATAATATTTTACTTTTCTTATATAGAAACAAAGAAATGTTATATGGGTTTAAATGGTGCGCTCGCTGTAAATTTTTTTTATATTGTCAATTAATTAAAAATTGATACTTTAAAAAAAAATTGTCTCTTATATTAACTACTTAAAAGTCACCTGTACCATAATTTCTAATTTATGTACAGTTTAAAAAAATTACACTTTGACTGTGTGCTGATTAAAGCTAAACTCATTATATAACATAACTTCTCAATGTTCAAAATCTCAACTTTTCATTATTACGAGAAAAGTTTTACTAATTAGTGTTCTAAAAAAATTGGTCAAAGAATTAAAATAAAATATTTTTATTAAAAGAATATTATATTTAATATATAAATTTTTATTAGACTTATTTATGCTTTTAGTCCCCAATTTTAACTTATATATGATTTTAGTCCTCGTTTATTTGGAGCACATTTGGTCCCTAACTTTCAGAGAGTTGCAAAGTTAATCCTCCATCCCATATCCGGTAGTTTTCTAACGGAAGAGTGTTATGGCAAATCTAACTAATTAACTAATTATTATAAATTAAACAATTTTTTCATTCACAAAAAAAAAAACAAACAATCTTTTTAAAGAAGCCATTCCAGTTTCTCACTCAATTTTTTCTCGCGAAAATTAACAGAAATAAAATGCAGAAACTCAACTGGGTTTTGGGTTCTTTCCTTCTTTGCCTTGTTGTGCTTTCTGTGCTTGTTCTCTCTACTTGGTCTTAGGATGATGCTGTTTTTACGGGGTGGTGGATCGGGTGGCCCAGCGGCGCTTGTGGGGGGGTGAAAGTAGTGAGGTGCTAGTCCACTACGGTTTTTGTGTGGGTGCTGTTACGCATGGCGGTACGCGGCAGAGTGGAATAGTGGTTGTGGCTTGCAGTGGTGGTGCGCGATCTGGGTAGAGATGAAGAGAGTGGACGCCGTGACGATCCGTGGCAGAGCTCGCGGCGGTGGGGTGACCCAAACGCTTCGCGGAGGGACGGTGGGGCTGCGTGACGGTGGCGCTGCGTGATAGTTTGAAATCCGGGGAGTATGAGCCATCTTGGGTCGTGGTTTTAAGGTGGTGACCGACAATGGAGGGACGTGGCTGAGCAACACTGGCGGTGCGGGTGATGGTGCATGACTGTTTGAAGTTGGAACAGTGGTTTGGATCTAAGAAGAAGGAATAGGGATTAGGGGCGTTTCAGTTCATTTGTTTATTTATTTTTATTTTTATTTTTTATTAAAATAATTATTATTTTTATTAAATAAATGCCAGTTGCTAATTCTTCTTGTTGCACGCATAAATGCCAGCTGCTAGCACGTTACATTGGCTACCGTTAGCCAAGTTTGACACTGCCGTTAAAAAATCGAAGGATGATGGATGTAGGGAACTAATAAACGTGCTTCAAATAAACAAGAGGAAGTAAAATCACAGGGACTAAAAATATAATTAAGTTTTTTTTAGAAATTATAATTTTTAATTAAACTATTTTTTTATTTATTTCATTTCTTTATTCAATATCTTTAACTCGGAAGATAAAATCAGTAAACTTGACGTTAAAATTTAGACATCAACGCTTGCCTTCCTCACTGCGTCTCTTTCGATCCACATCACTCCTCACCTCACCACCTCCCCCTCTTCTCTTTTCCAAAAGGTATGAAACTCTTCTGTTTTTATTTAATTTTCCCCCCTATTTTGCCCTCAATATTCAGTCTCGTGCAAAATCTCATTCAAGAACCCCTATTCGGTAAATTGGGGTTTTGTTTCATTGTGCGTTGTTGAATTGTGTCCCCGATGCTAAAAACAATTCTCTTGTTTCTGCTCAATTGATTTTCTTATATCCCTCTTTTCATTATAATTTTTGTTTTCGGTGACTCAAAAAATGTAATTTTTAGCATAGATCATATATTTTAAGCATGAATAGTTGTTGGGACACAAAACTGAGATCTGGTCCATATTTTGACATTGTGTGAGACCTTTGTGCAATTTTGTCATGGTTCAATGCATCTGAAGGTGTATTTCATTTCATTCTGGCACTGTTTATGTATCTCTATTAGTATTGTGATTGTTTAGGATTTAAGTGCCTTAATCTTTGTCTAGGAATCTAGAGATTAAGTTTCACTAGTTTGGATTTGGATAATTCTATACCTATTCTATGATAAACAGGATAGATTGGACCTTCATTTTTTTCTTGGCAGCTAGTAAATGCAATATAATCCCTTGTAAGATGTCAAGTTTTCATTGTAATTTATGATCACGTCTTATTGGTATAAATCATGATAATCATATTTTGTATCTTAGCATAATTTCCCCCCCTTATAATTTGAAGTTTGGGTCTGTGTTTTCCCTTAATTTTTCTGCTTCATTAGATGGATTGGCAAGGGCAAAAGCTAGCGGAGCAGCTGATGCAGATAATGCTGCTTGCGTTTGCTGTGATTTCATTTGCAACTGGATATGTTCTGGCTTCTTTCCAACTGATGATCCTCATATATGCTGGTGGTGTGGTTCTCACCACATTGGTGACTGTTCCCAATTGGCCCTTCTTCAACCGCCATCCCCTTAAGTGGTTGGATCCAACTGAGGTAGAAAAGCATCCAAAGCCACAACCTGCTGTGAACGTAACTTCAAAGAAGAAACCCATTAAGAAGTAGGTTTAAAGTTTAAAGTTGATGCTTTGACAGTAATTTGCATTTCTTCCTTATTTTCTTCCCTTCAATGGATATTACAGTGTACTTTAGTTCTTAGACTACAACCATATACTTTTTTTGGATTTTAGACATTGCTTATCTTGGTTAGTCATTTACCTTCTTTATTGTTTTCTAGTTTGATCTCTTTTAAATATTGATAATATAACGAGGAGAGGAGTCGAGGACAGAGGATAATTGTTTTCTCAGTTCTCATTGTTGGATGGTGTTAGTGTGCAATTTTAATAATTCTCATGACATGATAGCCGAATGATAATAAGCCATTCAAAATATAACCTATCTACAGTGATGACTTAATTTGTTGCATTTCAGACTTCTGATGGTTAAAAGGCTTACATTGTTGATGGTCATTCTAGTGTTATGGAATTAAGTCTTCCTTATTAAAACAAAAAGAAACACAACTAAATCCATTATTAAGGAATCTTCTCTCTTTCTGTGTCAGTGTGTCTAAGTTTTCTTTTTCTTTTAGCGACATTTCTTTAATTGAGTTGCCATAGGTATGTCAATTGTTTATGGATTTTCAAGAAGTTGGTTTTATATCTTAGGCCAAAGGATTTCTTTGGCCTAGTACAGTGCACACTGTTACGAACTGAGAAACATTTATTTTTTGTTTTAGTCTTGGTTGTGTGTAAATTATAATATGTTCTCCATGTTCACTCGGAGTGTCTTTGGCTGTAACTCCGAATGAACAATGCAGTGTTCATTACAATCTAAAAATTGAGTCAGTGACACTGATGGCTCAACGAGGCTGCCTAAAGTCATTTAGAACAATGATTGTACAATATTGCCTCTTCTGGTGCTCAAGCTGTGCACACATTGACTCTGAATTACATTTCACCTTCCATTGGGTGTTTAATTCTGCTAATAGGCTTTTAAATGGTATGCTTGATTAATTCATTGATCACAAGTGACCTGCAGAGGTTAATAGGGCCAAGTTGATGCCTAGCGAGGTTTTGTCTGACCCTCAAAGGTGTGAAGACACCTATGGTCTTGAGAACCTGTAAGTGCTAACTGCCAAGGATATCCGGCACTCAAAAAAAAGATAGTGTATTGCGAAGATGTCAAATTTTCTTAGAAAGAGAAGTGCTAGCATCACACTCTTTTCAACACTTTGTCCAACATATTTTTTGTTATTGGATGAATTTCATGGGGATATAAGTTTTATGTGGGACCCATTTTATTTAGTGGATTGCATATGAATATCATCCAATAATCAAGAGTGTGATTCTAGCATTTCTCATTAAAAAAAAATGGCATTTTTGGGATATAAAAGGACAAGGAGCTAAAATTAACCATCTACTGTACCTATCTTTCCATGATCATTTTGTTGTAGGAAGTATTTTCAAAAGTGCTGTACTTAAAATCTATCCTCCGAATTCCCGAAGCCTACATCAGGAATAAGGAGGGTAAGTTCCGAGTGTGTTGTAGTGTCTTAACTTTTGATATCCACCTTTTTTATAAAATAGTAGTTAGGGTAGGTTTTTGCAAATTTCTATTATTACCAGTCAGAGTCCTAGTAGCATTGCTAAAAACCCAAAGAGGGAGTCGTGCAGGTTGAGGTTTACCCAGAAAATAATTGTTAAGCCATGTTTGGACAGGGCACTTTTGAATGTCGAGGAATTTAAAAGGAATTCGATTGCATCAATTTGATTCCCTTCATTTCCAAAATTTATTCTTTAGATGGTTATTTGTGTGCCAATAAGATGAGATGCCATAAGCAATCCCCGCCCCCAACACACACACACCCCAATCATACTGCCAGTAGGGAAATTATTATTAACACAACAATTTCCTTGCTTCCTACAAAGCTTAATCACATGGTGTTGAAGGACACATCTTAATCACAACGGTCCTTGTTCATATAAGCTCCGCATTGTTTCAGTTGGTTGACTCAAGCTGTGGTCGCTAGAGTAGGAGGAGCTATTAGTCATTAGATAAGGCAGAGGAATTTTGAAATTCCACCAATTTTGGCTGCATTTCAAATTCTTTGTATGACTCTTTTATTTTTCTTTTTGATATAATTGTATGACTCTTTATCCATACATTTTTTTTTTGATAGAAGCAATCTAATTCATTTCATTAAAAATCAAAGGTTCAATACATGCTGGAATATCAAATAAAATATAATAAGGTATTTTAAATACCTTTAAATTTTGTATCAATTTAATACTTTCTCTTGAGAAAATAAAATTCTCCTTAAAAGTAAGGGATTTTCATTGGAAGGGATAACCACCAAGCGAGACAACAAGTTTTTGTTTGATAGAAAAGAAAATGACCTCTCATATTCTCAAAAGAACATTCGCAAAAACAGATCCACAAAAAAGTTCAATTTATCAGCAGCCATAGCAAAAATTGAAGGGGGAATAGGCAAAACATAGAAACCTTATAAAAAAATCATGGTCCCTTTGATGCTCTAAATCAACACTTAAAACACGATAAAATTTATATTCTAAAATGACATATATATCAACATAACTCCTAATTAAACATGCACCAAGTATTCGAGAGATTGAGACAGCACCCACTCACAATCAAAACCAATAAACGTACTTGTAAATAGCCTAATCCACGAGATAGTAGTTGATATTAATCGAAGACAATAATGATGTATCTATCGATGTATACTTCGATCCAAAACTAACACATCAATTGGAATCTCAAACCTGTGGTGCTCTCTAAATCCTCAGCTATCAATAGAATCGGTGATAGGCTCAGGTTTCACAAAAATTTCACACCTTCGCTTGCAAAACATGGAAGATTATTCAGATTCTTGGAGTGACTGGTTTTAGTTAAATGGCACGTCTTAATAGCAGGAGAACCAAAAATCAAAGATTCTAGTGGCACAATATCACAAGTATCCGTCAAATGTATCAATACTTTTAAATTTTGAAAAATAATGTGATTTCTGAAAAATATATGAATAAGAGAGAATATAAAATAATTTGATATTATTATTTACAAAATTTATAAAAACTAATTATATTTTAAGAATATTGTTGCTATGATCCGCTAACATAGTATATTTTCCAACAGTTAGAAGCCATTTCATTTTAGAGAAGTCAGCTAGGAATTTTTCGTTATGTAAACGCATTCGGCTGAGCTGTGATAACTGATAACGATCCAAATCTGATTGCTTTGTTGTGTTGCCGTCCATCAAATTAAATAACTTGAAAACTAATCCGTCAATTATCCTTATTTTATTTTGAGTTTAATTTTCATATATTATGATTGTATTGTACTGTCAGTTAATCAATCTCATATATTATATTCGATTTTAAAAAATAATTATAATAAAAAATAAACATTTTATTAATATAATAATATAGAGCACACAAAAATTACTTGAATTCAGACAAAGTCTTCCATGCGGTTATTACTGCGAAAGATAAGAATTACTTGAAGATATATATTTTGTTATAATTAAGGTTCCCTACCCATTTTGTTAGAGAGACGCTAAGTAATTATTCAGACATCATTTATTTTTATTCCTTTTCATTTCAACATTTGTGAAGTATCTCAGAAATTTCAAATATGACCTTCAAAAAAAATTTAATTAAAATATGTAAATAACATTTCCTGCGAAAACAATTTTTATGATTATTGAATCAATAATTAACACGATTTCATACGATTTGTCATTTATAATTTACAACAGAATAAAAAAATAATTATAATATATTGTCAATGTAAAACATTTTTTTCATTATTGCCCAATTATAATAATTAGAATTTAATATATATAGACTATAAATAAAAATTCTTTTAGACCATTAACTAATTATAACTTGATTAAAGTAGTTTCCCTTCCTCCCAAAAAAAAAAGAGAGTAGGATTCCCTTCCTCCACTTTTTCGGCCTGTTTGGATTGGCTTATAAACAGCTTATTTAAGCTTATTTATTGACATAAGCACTTGTCAGAGTGTTTGGGCGAATTTATGAAAACAGCTTATGACATGTCCACAAGTTGTTTTCAGCTTATTTTGATAAGTTCTCCATGATAGCTTATGAATACTTTCTCTTTAATTATAGAAATAGCCTATATATAAGCACTTATATGATAAATGCTTAATTAAGTCGTTTACCCAAATACGCCATTTATCTACTACCATCGCCCATTATGTATCCAAAAGTCATAATTTATGTTTTAATTTTTTATGTTTCAAAGCCAAAATAAATTGTGACACTTAGATATGTAATGTAGGGCTTTGATCGTGGAGGGAGAGATGATGGAGATAAATTGGATAGAGATTATCTATATCTGTTTGGTAGTGTAAAACACTTTTTTTTGTAGTCCACCGCAACTGGAGTAAGGGGTAGCCAGAACTTTGGTTTGGGGGGTGGGGGGGTGGACTAAAGAGCTTATATAAGTAAATAAAAGTAAATACTTTAATGAAATAAAGGGTTATTTTAATAATGTCTAAGATGAAAATATCAGAAGCAAAAAATACAATTTTTTTCTAACAATTCATAAGGGAAATAAATAAGGACAAATTTGAGTGCAATTCTTTGAATGTTTGTGATGCTACACTCCAACATAATAAAGTAAAATCCATAACAATTTATCAATGAAAACAGAATATATCTGTGATAGTTATTACAAATGATATATTTTAAGGATTTAATTGGTATATACTAATAATATAAATTTTTTTATATTATCAACCAATCAGAAATTGACACGTCATTAAAAATATTTTATTCTTATCCAAACCATTTTAAAAATCATTAATTCCATGAATTTTGATTGGTTGTCAGTGTAAAAATCTGTATACTGACAGTACATACAAATTAAACTCATATTTCAAGTGAAAAATAACATCACATGCACAAAAAAAAGTGGTACATAAATTTTGTAAAATAATCAATTACTAATAAATAAAATATTAATAAATATTAAAATAAAATGGGCCACAAAAGTTAATTATATATAATAATAGTTAAAAGGTGGAAAAGGTTGGGATGCCCATGGCATACATAGGTCGTCCCTTGCCTCCGCCCCTGACTAGAGTCTTTGGCTCCCCAGATGATCTACCGAGGTATCCCCACAGTTTTGATTCGTTGGATCGACAATGAGACTAGTTCTCGATTCGATCGAATAAACGTATGAGAATTAATCTGTTAGAATTTGCGACCTCCCAGATTTTCTCCCTCGGAGTTAGAGTACGTTTCCACTCCACGATAATAAACTTTGTAATGACGGTATTTCAAAATTATTATAAAGTTACGTATATGGTGATATATGATTATTTGGTAGTGTGACACAAATTAAATAAAGGCTAAAATATCATGTTGGTCCCTTAACTTATTTTTTAGATTCATTTTGGTCCCTTAACTTTTAAAAGATTCAATTTGGTCCCTTAATTTGTCTCTTTTGACCCAAGTTAGTCCTATCCGTCAATAAAGTCATTAATAGTGTTAAATGATTTTCAATTTGGTCCCTTATGTTTTAAATGAGTTTGAATTTGGTCCTTTAAATTGTTAACTTGTTTCAAATTGGTCCTATAAATTGTTAATGAGATTCAAACCGATCATTTAAATTGTTAGCGAGTTTCAACCCGGTTCTCAAAAAGTAAACACCGTTACTGACTCATTGACAGTGAGGACTAACTTTGGTCAACAGACATAAATTAATGGGCTAAATTAAACCTTTTAAAAGTTAAGGGATCAAACTGAATCTAAAAAATAAGTTAAGGGATCAAATTGAACCTTTTAAAAGTTAAGGGACGAAAATGAATCTAAAAAATAATTTAAGGGACCAAAATGATATTTTAGCCTTAAATAAATTAAATAATGAAATGTAAGAATTATCCAAGTCTTTCACATATTTTATCCACGAGAAATTCTTAAATGCATTGGATATTCGATATTTATCTTAGGAGAATGCTAATAAGTGTCATCAAGGTATTGTTTAAGGAACAAAAAAAGAAAATTTGTATAAAAAATGGTGTATTTAGCATTTCAAAAAATGTAACACTTAGTTTTTCAATACAAATTCTCCCTTCGTGGGTTCCTTAACCAATACTCTTAAGACACTCGTTAGCAAGACCCTTTATCTTATGTATTACATCAATAAACGTGTTACACGTTAATACGTACTCCCTCTTGTCCATATTATAAGCAAAAAATTAATGAAACACATATTAAGGTTATTAATTAATTTTATTGAATTTTGTAAAAAATTAGGTTTGTTACCTAAATCATCCTTCATCTAAAACTTCAATATTCATTAAATGAGTCATTGAAATTTGTATTAAATGAATGATATTTTAGAAATAATGTCATGAGTTATTGAAAAATAAAATTTAATTATGTATCAAACAAAAAAATATTAAGACCTTCTTACTTATATACTGGACCGAGGGAAGGTGATTATTATCTCTAACTTTTATTTGCTATAAAATTCAATGTTTTAAACGCCATTGACTAATGGTAGTATACATTTAAGGGTAAACAACTGAACTAAACCTTTATTGAAAACATTTATTTTATTGAAGTTTATAAACTTCTTACAAACTTTTTTTAATAAAAAATGTTAACCAATGTTCAGATTAAAATAAAAATTCCTTTCAAAACTTGCATGTGTATTTAATATTTAAAAGAATAATATATTTAAAATTTAAAATTTTTAATGAAACATTTTTTTTCCAATTCCTTACAGGACCCTTTTTTTAATTTATATTATAAATTTCTCTGATAAATTAAAATAAATCAGATAAACTTATAAAAATATTATAAATTATTATTTTCGAGGTACTGTATTAACGATATAGTTGTTCATACTCTAGTTAGAACTATTCAATTCATATCTAGTTAACGATATAGTTGTTCATACTCTAGCTAGAACTATTCAGATCATGTCTAGTCTAGAAGAATTTTATCATGTCCTGTATTGTATTATTTTTTTGATTAATAATAAAAAACAATAGCTTTCTTGCGTCAAAAAAAAATCAACGATATAGTTCAGTTCTTCCAATCCAAACATAGTGGCAGAAATCATCTTAGTTACATTCCGTAAGGGATCGTTTGGTTGGAGGGATTTAGAGAGGATGTTTTTTTAAAATACCTTGTGTTTGGTTCAATCTTTAGGAGGGAGGGGATGGAAGCAAAATCCCTCCTTAAATGAGTATGGGTTTTGACTCCCCTCCAATATTAAATGATTGATTTAAAGGGGAGGGAAAGAATTTTAAAATATTTCATATACATTAACTAAAATATCCCCATTTTCTTTTTTAAATAAATAATTATAATAATTTAAAAATAAAATTGTTTTAAAATTTATCCCCTCCTCCCTGAAACAAATATAAAAATATTATATCGGTAATATCTCCCCTCCGTTAAAATCCCTGCGCTCATTTAAACCAAGGCCACCCTAACTTGGTTATCTATCAACAACGCTTACGCTCGTGTCAGTGTTATCCTATCCCTGTCTCTCTCGGATCCTCACCCTATAAATAAATTCCTCCCTTGCTTCTTACACAACCACCATCCCTATTCTCACAACAACTCCTTCTGATGAATCTGAATCAATCACACCAACGCAAACATCTCGTAAGTTCATTTCCTTTTTCCTTGTGTTGCATTTTTTGTTTTTTTTCTCTTCATTTTAATTATCCAATTGTCTGTTTCTATTGCTACAGATCTACCATTATTTTTCTCCATAGATTGTGATGTGCTGTTTAATCAAACGGATTTATTCGTAACTCCTATACCTATACCTATAACTATAACTTTATATTCATTTATTAAATCTACTTCTCTTTGTCAAGTTAACTCACTGTTCTAAAAATTGTTTGTCCTTCTCTCTTTTTTTTTTTAACTGCTGTTTTTGTTTTCAACGGCTTTGATTAATTAAGAATATAAGATCCTTAAGGACCTTTGTTAAGGTTTCATTTATAAACCAACAATTGAATCCCATATCGTAATTGTTGTGAGCGTTTTTTATTTGATTCTCTTGTTGGCTTCATTTCTTTAGAAAGTAAAAACACATGAATTCTATCACCATTGCGTTCAATTCCAGATCCGCGGTGTCTACTTCTGCTTCGGATTTTCGTGCAAGAGGACAACCTACCACTCATATTTTCAGCTATTACTCCTACAAATTTATTAAAATTATCCTTTTAATTTTCTTTATTCCTTATACTGTTGTGTTGTTTTTTTAATCGCTTTTTAGTGGATTAATTAATAATTATGACTTTTTCAAAGTTCATCATCCATCTCTGGCTATGCATTTTATTTAATAGGGGCCAAAAAATCTCACTTGGCTCTTCTTTTTTTTTTTTTTTTTTCATTTCTGGTTTGAATTATACTGAAATGACAAACTTTATCGAGCTTTCTCGAAAGACTAGAGTATGTAACTTTGTTAGATATTAATCCTTAATTTACTTCTTAGATTGTAGTGTTTAACTGTTTATAGATATTCAATGCACAGTCGTGTCTGATTGATGTTTGTGTAAAAAGGAATGGTGATTTATTATTATTATTTTCAATTGAAGTTTCCCCATTGAATATGTATATATTTACCCAAATTTTCTAATTCTTGTGTTATTCTCCCCTCCTCTTATTTGATCCATTCAGCTGATATGGACTTGAAGAGAATGGAGGTCACAGGTGGCTAAGTGTTGCCAACTTCTATGGCCTTCTCTGGTATGATTTTACTGTCAGTTTAGTCATGTCTTTATAATTTTGTAAATTTTGCCTTTGAAATATATTAACTTTTGCAATAACTTATAGACATAACGGCAATGTGCGAGGGGAGATACAACTTTTGCAGCTTAAGATATAATTGGCAGGGAACTAGTAAGAGGGATTATTGTAGAAGCAGAATTTCTGATATGGAAACTGAATCAGACTGGACAAAGCACCGAAAGTCATCTGCTCATACTGCTTATGTGATTCGTTATGCGACATCTTTCATGCCTTGGTCTTGTAGAATCCCGATGGGTGAAGGATATTATGAATTTCTTTAATTAGATGCTACCCAGTAAGACGTTTTCACATTATTTGGTTGATTGGTCACATACAAAAAGTTCTTTGCTTCTTTACTATACATTATATGTGCAATTGCTGATTTGAATAAAGCCTGGTTTCGTTGCTGGAAAGAAGAGATTTACAGAGTCAAATATGTGTTTTCCCAAGTTGGCTATTCAGGATGAACCAACTCTTTCAAAAAGCAATCATCGTGTGAGCTCTGAGGCTCTGGATGATGATGATAGCCCCATTCTACCCGGGCTGCCCGATGACGTTTCAAAGTATTGCCTTGCACTTGTGCCTCGTTCCAACTTCTCAGCTATGGGTGCTGTCTGTAAGAGATGGAGGTGCTTTATTCAAAGCAAAGAATTAATAACTGTGAGAAAATTGGCTGGAGTGCTTGAGGAATGGCTCTATATCTTAACGGCAGATAATGAAGGAAAAGGAAGCCACTGGGAGGTTATGGATTGTCTGGGCCGTAATCGAGGATCTCTTCCACAAATGCCTGGTCCAGAAAAGGCTGAGTTTGGGGTGGTGGTTCTTAATGGGAAGCTTCTTGTTATGGCTGGCTATTCAGCGATCGATGGAACTGTCTCTGCTTCAGCAGAGGTTTACCAATATGATTCTTGCCTCAACAGGTATGCTTTTCAGATGCAATTTAACTGGAAGCCTTGGGAATTTTTTACATATGATAAACTCCTGTTATGAAATTGAGTTGATAGAAGACATATTAATAATTTGTGGAACTTAATTATCTGTTCTGTCTATGAAGCTCTGATATCAAATATCTGAAATTTGTATTAAGAAATATAAATCTGTAATGCGTATCTTTGAGCCTGTAATTTTGCTCTCAAAAACAATAAGGTTTTGGTTGCTTTGTCCTGGTCATTGCAATACTCATGATGAACAAGGGTTTACAAGTAAATGTGTCACCTTAGTAGTCAATAGGTCCTTATATCTTGTAAAATGACACATGGTTTATCAGGAGACTCCGTTTCTTCTCCTATGTAGATGGAGCCTCAGCTTGGTTTCTCATGTCATGATGGACTTACTTCATTTTCAATACAGTGAGAAGAAAGCCTAGGTGCTGGTCCTCTTGGTAGAACTGAACTGCCTGTTTGTCTATGCTAATAAGTTTGTTAATTTTGCAAAAAAATATATCAGAAGTGCTTTAATCAAACAATCGAAAGTTTTAGAGATTAACATGATTTGACTACTTGTCATTTTAATTTCCCAATTATGTAAAGGCTTAATATGTTAAGTTCTTGTTAACTTCTCTACTTTTCAAAAAAAAAAAAAAAATTGGCAAGGTTGTTAAATGAATCCTGAACCCTGATATATGTTTGACCATACATAAGCTTCACTTTTATACTTTGTAGTGTGGCTGTGCTCTACATCTGTATTTATTTGCCTATGCTCTTTCTTATAGATAAGTACCTGTTTTATTATTAAAGTTGTAGGCCTTTGTCTCTGTCACCTTTTTTCCACTCAAAAAGCTTAGCTATATACACTAATGCGATACTGTACTACATCGCCTTTTGTAAACAGACTATGTTTGTACAATGCAATTTTGAAGTTTGTAATTGGAATTGCAGTTGGAGCAGATTATCAAACATGAATGTTGCTCGGTATGACTTTGCTTGTGCTGAAGTCAATGGCTTGGTTTATGCTGTTGGAGGCTATGGGGTAGATGGTGACAGTCTCTCCAGTGCTGAGGTGTATGATCCAGATACCAACAAGTGGATGCTGATAGAGGGCCTTCGTCGCCCAAGATGGGGTTGCTTTGCCTGTGGATTTGAAGGTAAGCTCTATGTCATGGGTGGAAGGTCAAGCTTTACAATTGGAAATTCCAAGTTTGTCGACGTTTACAACCCTGAGAGCCACAACTGGTGTGAGATGAAGAATGGCTGTGTCATGGTCACTGCTCATGCAGTACTGGGGAAGAAGTTGTTCTGTATGGAGTGGAAGAATCAGCGAAAGTTAGCAATATTTAGTCCAGAAGACAATTCATGGAAAATGGTACCAGTGCCTTTGACAGGGAGCTCAAGTATTGGTTTTAGATTTGGGATTTTGGATGATAAGCTGTTGCTATTCTCACTAGAGGAAGAACCTACATATAGGACTTTGTTGTATGATCCAAATGCAGCAGCAGGGTCAGAGTGGCAGACTTCTGGAATAAGACCATCTGGTTTGTGCTTGTGCTGTGTAACTATCAAGGCATGAATGATTGTCTTGTCTGCCTCTGAAATGGAGACCTCAGTGAAGAGAGTTGGGAAATAGAGCTGTGTACCTTTGTTGTTGTTTTGGTCTAGAGAACGTGTCTCTAGGATGATATTGTTACCAGATTTTAGTTTTGTGCTTTTGCTTGTTACTGTTAGTTTTATTATGCCATGCCCTTCATGTGTTGTATGGTACTGGAACTGGATTGTTTCTATTCATTGAGTTTGACTTTGACTTTGAGCAGCATTGTTTGAAATTATGGTAGGTAATATTAAACACTTACCTGCTAAATATTTTTAAGATTCAAAGGTGGAACTAAGATACTATCCAATAGTTTACTAAGAATTTGTCAGGGTTTTGTTTGCGTTGACTTTATTTCTGCAAATATCATTGTTGTTGTAATAGCAAATAAGTATGTACTAATTTTCTGTCAACACTTATCAGTTATCATCCCATATTTTAGGAGAAATCCTTATGTATTTTTGGAGTATTATTTCCGGTGTACCGAAAGTATGACTCGTTAACAGTATAATTATATATGTTAGATTAATATTAATAGAGTAAAAACTAAATTAAATCTAAATCACCAGGCTTACTTCGAGAGTTTACAAGAATCCCTCCACAAGCAAAGTACGATTTATTTGATATCATTTTCAGTAAAGGATTTTTATATTGTTAATAAATTATAAATTGTCATATTAAAAAATATTTGATTTTAATTATCTTAAAAATCATGTGATTTGTGTTTGGTTCACAGTAAATTATAATGTGTTAAAATTAAAGTCATTTTTCTATTGGATCTTGTTTCAAACTCTTTTTAAAGTATCATTTAAAAATAGTTAACAGTGTGAGATGTAATTCAATAAAAAAGAGTGCACCTTGTCATGAAAAAAAAAGGGTATTAAAATATATATAAAAAAAATTGTTACAATATGTCACATATGATTTTGGGTATCTTAAATTTAAAATATGTCATTATCTAATAAACCTTAAAAGAGAGTTACATAATATTTAAATAATATTTTTATATATTTGATAATATAAAAGGGAGAGAGAGAATATGTGATTTTGAAAAAAAGAAAAAAAAATAAGGAGTGAAAATTGGGTGGATGACATGGTAGACCCTCTTGAATAATGGGTTGCTTAATTTTGAGGAGATGTCTAACATTAGTACGCTGGTGGCATTTCTCTATTTGATTAGTTGTTGGCTACGTGGTTTAAACGAAGAGGCAGGGTTTTTTTTTAATGAATTTTTAAAAACTATTTATCAGTTTAGGATTGTTTTAAAATTATTTATCAATTAGGAGTCCTTTTAGACACGTAACATATTTTATTTTTTTTCCATTCTTACGGGTCAAAGGCGTCAGTCTGCCAGTATTAAAAAAAAAGATAATTGTTAGCAATAATAAGAGGTATAAAAAAATAATAGCAATAATAATTTACACCAATAAATATTTATCAGTTATTACAGTAGCAAAAATTTTTTTACCTTGTAATAGCATTAATGTCATCGTTACTCCCTATACTTATAATATAATTTTTTTAGCAGTGTTCCTTTAAAATTGCTGGTAACTTTTTTTTAATTCTTACAAGATAATTTTTTTTATTTCTGTAATAATTGATGAATATTTATTGGTGTAAATTGTTATTGCTATTATTTTTTTATGACTCTTGTGATATTATTTGCTACTTGTTATTAGGTGATTTTTTTTATTGCCTCTTGTTGTTTTAAATAGATACTTAATCATTAATGACATCGTTACTCCCTATACTTATAGTATAATTTTTTTAGCAGTGTTCCTTTAAAATTGTTGGTAACTTTCTTTTAATTCTTACAAGGTAATTTTTTTTACTACTGTAATAATTGATGAATATTTATTGGTGTAAATTGTTACTGCTATTATTTTTATGACTCTTGTGATATTATTTGCTACTTGTTATTATGAGATTTTTTTTTATTGCCACTTGTTGTTTTAAATGGTTTTTTTTGACCAAAATGAGTTTCTTTTAGAAACTATTTATTAGTAGCAAGTAGCAAATAACAATGACAAGTAGCAAGTAATATCACAAGAGGCATAAAAAATAATAGCAATAACAATTTACACCAATAAATATTAATCAATTATCACAGTAGTAAAAAAATTACCTTGCAAGACTTAAAAGAAAGTTACCTACAATTTAGAAGGAACACTGCTACAAAAAAATTGATACTATAAGTATAGGGAGTAACAATGACATTAATAATAAAGTATCTATTTAAAACAACAAGAGGCAATAAAAAAAATCCCCTAATAACTAGTAGCAAATAATATCACAAGATTCATAAAAAAATAATAGCAATTACAATTTACACCAATAAATATTCATCAATTATTACAACAGTAAAAAAAATTTACCTTGTAAGAATTATAAGAAAGTTGCCTGCAATTTAGAAGGAACACTGCTACAAAAAAAATTATGCTATAAGTAGAGGGAGTAACGATGACATTAATACTAAAGTATCTATTTAAAACAACAATAGGCAATAAAAAAAACCCTAATAACAAGTAGCAAATAATATCACAAGAGTCATAAAAAATACTAGTAATAACAATTTACACCAATAAATATTCATCAATTATTACAGTAGTAAAATAAAATTACCTTGTAAGAATTAAAAGAAAGTTACCTGCAATTCAGAAGGAACCCTGCTATAAAAAAATTATACTATAAGTATAGGGAGTAACGATGACATTAATGCTAAAGTATCTATTTAAAACAACAAGAGGCAATAAAAAAAATCCCCTAATAACAAGTAGCAAATGATATCACAAGAGTCGTAAAAAAATAATAGCAATAACAATTTACACCAATAAATATTCATCAATTATTACAGCAGTAAAAAAAAATTACCTTGTAAGAATTAAAAGAAAGTTACTAGTAATTCTAAAGGAACACTGCTAAAAAAGAATTATACCATAAGTATATGGGAGTAACGATGACATTAATGCTATTACAAGTTAAAAAATTTTTTTACTCCTGTAATAATTTATAAATATTTATTGGTGTAAATTGTTATTGTTATTATTTTTTTTATACCTCTTATTATTGTTATCAATTATCTTTTTTTTAAATACTGGTAGACATCAATCTGACTAACGCCTTTGACTCAAGAGAATAAAAATAAATAAGATATACCACGTATCCGAAAGAAGTCTTCGTTCCAGATAAACAGTTTCTAAAAGCGAACTTGCCCTCCACCGACAAGCGTGAGAAGGGCATTTCGTCGAGCTCTTGGAGTTCGCTTGCATTGCGCTTATAATTTAAGATCAAACATAAAATCTATCGATCTCCACTTACTCACAAGTCACAACACAACATAACACAATGTTTGGTTCTTCCTCTGCATTCGGTTCCCCAAATTTCGGTACCCCTTCGTCTACCTCAGCTTTCGGTACCCCTTCTTCTACCCCCGCCTTCGGTACCCCAGCATTCGGTACTCCTTCGACGCCTTCCTTCGCCACCGGCTTCGGTTCTTCCCTCTTTTCCACACCTTTCTCTTCTCAGCCACAGCAACAACAGCAGCAACAGCAAACTCCACTGTTTCAGCAATCACCTTCTACTGGTTTTGGATTTCAATCTTCTCTGCCACAACCACAGCCATTCCCAAATGCTCAATTGACTACTCAGATGGCCAATGTAGCTCCCGTTCCTTTCTCTTTCGCCGATCGCGATATTCAAGTACCGTAAACCCTATCCCTACCCTCTTCGCTCTTGTCTTTCAATTTTATGGTTTCTTTTCTTTCTTTTTTGCATAATTGGTTTGTGTTCTTCGATTGATTGTTTTGTGTTTTTCGTTGTGTTTGTTATTGGATTAGGCAATCCTTGATGCTTATAAGGATGAGCCTGGAAACCCTAAGTACGCTTTTAAGGTATTATCCTAACCAATAATGTTACTTACACGCATATCTGCACAATTTTCATCATCTCATTACATACTTTAGAGTTGATCTGCATAATGAGGTGATTTTGCTTGATGGTGATGTGCACCAAACATTATTCTATCCTCACTGCCTTTTCAATTTTTGGTTCAGAATTACACAAAGTGTTATATTTTTATGTTTGGGTTTTTGACTGGAATTTGTTTGTTTCAATTGTTATTGTTAAATTTTGCATGAAAGTCTCGTTTGTCTAATTTCCATGTCAAATGTTTGAGTTGCACTTGTTCATCTGTGTTCTGCAGCATTTGTTGTTCAGTGTTACAGAACCACAATATAGGGTGAAACCTGCTGGTGTTTTGGACGTAAGTTCCTTCTCTCAATTTTTTTTTTCTTTAAATACTCGGTTCAGTTCTGCATCCTGTTAGAAATGAAGGTGAAAATTTTAGGGATGGATTTTATGCGAAAATTGAAATTTTCACCCCAAATTTTAATGGGATACCAAACTGACTTTAATTGGTAGTTTTTGGTCTGTATAAAGCTCTTACATTTGTCCCACCAATTGGCTAACTATGGGGAGTAGTTTATAATGCCAGATCATGTGGGCGGAGGCCATGGGGAAGCTTGAGGGTATGGAAAGTGCAGATAGAGAACGTCTGTGGCCTCAACTTGTTCAGGGTTTTAAGGATCTTTCACAACGCCTTAAGGTAAACTTTATCAGTGCTAAGCTTCTGGGTGAATATGGTTCTAAGCTACTGGTAATTGTATGCTATTGCAATGTACTATTTGATCTTGAGGGGTTAACTATTATAACTGTACTAGAAACTTGAATATCTGATCTTTTGCAGAAAATGCATGTTAATATGGGGCCTTTGTGGGTTGTGGCTTCTTTTTGTAGTTTTTTAGTATCTTTTTTCTTTTTAATAATATCAAAGTATGGGTGCACATAATGAGCATTGATGCTGATTGCTGAACATCAAAACTTGATTTTACATCTAGTTGTTGGCATGATTTACTAAGGCAAAGGACTCGGTTGTTGATGTCATAGTTTTGAAAAAAAAAAAAAAAATCTTAAACGGGAAGCATGGATCTGTGGCAAAAGAAATCGATCATGAAGAAGGATTGAGCAGGGCATGTGGATCTTTTTTTTCTTTTTTTTTCTCCTGTGATATTTACTTATTTAGGATAACTGGATAAGTCAAGGTGGGCCAAGTGCAATTAGGAAAATTTCTTTGCCAACTGTCGTACTCGGACTGATTGTCGTCGACCTTTTCATCGATACTAATTGAATATTATATTGATCTGTATCCACCAGTCAATATTTGTTAAAAAGGAAGGGGAATCTGCCAACATCTGATGATATAGGAAATTCTTAGAATCTGAGTATGAGAAATAATGTGGATTGTGACTGGTTACTAAGTGGAAATTCTTAAATATGAAGCAATTGAGAGCATGTCCCAGAATCAGTTCAGTAGGAAATTCTTGAAATCTGAGTATGAGAAATAATGAGACTACTTGACAAGAAAAAGCAATTGAGAGAATCCATTCACGATGATATCATGCATTTTAGGCTCTCCTGGTTGCTATCTAGAGCATGTCTCAGAATCAATTGGTGAAAAAGCAGAAAGCTCGAAATTTTAAAAATAAAAATAAAAAATTTTATAGAGATGTTCAGAATTATTCATATTTTCTTTCAATAATGCATTATTTAAAATAGTGTCAAACTATCCTTTGAGCTTGTGGTCAGTTAATACATGCCCGATTCACATTGTCATGCAGATCCAAGATGAAGTCATTGTTTCAGATGCAGAGAGGTTACGTATCACCCAAAGCAATGTTAAAATGGTATTGCCCTTCCCTCTGCTCTCCTAAGTTCCATGTTAAAGTGTTCATGACTCTATTTTCAGCATGTATTGCTGACTTGTCTTTCGAATTGTCTAATGCTTTTTGCAGCTCCAAAGACATTTTCAAGCTGATACTCTTCCTAGGATTCAAAGAATGAAACAGAAAGAACAAATTCTCCAGCGACGTCTTTTAAGGGTAGGGACTCATGTTTGAGAAAGAAACTGTGCCGTCGATTGTAGAATGAATTTTTTTTTTCTGACATCATGCATGACTATTGTTTTTAGAAAAAAAAAATTCTAATAGCTATAGTGAGCAGTTGAACATTTTTTTTTTAAATTCATTTCTTGTTTTGCCTTGTGTCCCCCTTCCTCCACCACCCTCTCCCATTCTCTGTTTCTGGTAGCATTCCCCCCTAAGTTGGATTTCTGATTATCATATTGATTAAATGTATCACCTTGCATTAGATTTTTTATTCATTGCTATTTCGTTAATATATCTTCTCATGTGCTGTGATTGAAGGTAATGAGAATAGTGGAAGCGTTGGAGGGAAAAGGCTGCCGTATACCCTTAACTAAAGGGGAAGCTGAACTGGCTGAGAAATTAGCCACAATAACTCGACAGGTATAATTTCTGTCTTATACCATCCTTCTGCCTCCTGCTTTGCTGCTGATATCGAACTAATTTGCAAATATCTTTTCAGCTGAAAGGATCTGGAGCGGATCTGTCTAGAAGGGTACAAAACCTACTAACAGTATCACGTGTTCAGACAACTAGTATTGGATCTGGTGGCTCCGTTTATCTTCCAGGGTCAACCAAAATTCATGAACAGAGTCTTTCTGACCTGCAGGAGGTAAAAATGTGGCCAACCCGAGAGATTTACTGCTAAACATTTTGTTTTGTTGTATATACTTGCACACAAACGCACACAAACACACACACATATATATATAAAGAAATTTGACTATTGTTTTGCAATACATAAATTCAAAGTAATAGTCCCCTATTTTTCTGCATGCAGGTCTTACAACAGCAGACGGAGGCAATAGCAAGACTTGGCAGTGTTCTGAAGCGAGATATACGCGATATGGAGATTATGATGGCTGGCGACACGGGAACAACTGAAACTGGGAATTCAACCTGAAATTGCTCAAGAAATTCTTACCCTTGTATCATTTTATCCAATGACAGTTGGGTTTGCTACTGTTTTTCTTTTAAAAAAATAACATGATTTTGGTAGTGGCAGCTGATATAGTTTGGCACAAAAACAGTTAGTAACATCGGGAAGTAATCCCAGCTTTGACAACCATTGTTTTTCAGGCAAGTTCTATGATGCTCTTTGCCAAAGAAGGTGCATCCATGCACGTTCATCCAAGTTGTTGGTCCTTTAGAAAATATATCGATGATTGAAAACTATGAATTTGAATTTGTTAAACAGGTACCCACCCCCCACCCCCACCCTAACCCTAATCGTCACCACTACCACCACCCTCCCCATCCCCAAAACAACTGTCCTCCATGAAGAAGCCACTTTGTTTTTGGGTTGCAATGGTTGCTCGCTATTTGGGAGTAGCGAGTAATGAGGTAGGGTTGCATTTGATCGTAGTGCATAATTGATGGGAAGACAAATTACTGATGCTGCGTGTGTTGTGGTTGCTGTGGTCTCACTGCAGACGGTTTGTGGCAATGTTTTGTGACTACGGTTAGTGACGGATGAAGTGGTGATATGGAGGCTGTGGTGGTCATTGGGTTGGAAATGCATGGTGGTGACTCCATGCTTTAACTCCACTTTGTTGTTGAGTCTCGCTTGAAACTTTGAAATTACAAGAAGCATGATTAACCTTAACTTAGTGGGTGCATCATAAGTGACATTGGTTGAGACTGACATTGTAACCCCACCCCACCAGCAAAAAGAGAAAATAGCCACCATGAGGGGGGAAATAAGAAGCTGGTGCCTCCTCGTGAGTTTTGATTCAAAGCAGGATTTATAGTAAATTTCTGAAAATTACTTCAACTCTGATTCATATTGAGAATGTAGAAGTACTGAGAAAAGAGAAGAATGAATTCTCATGTATTGATTTTAATCTCAGTTACAGTGAGCTATCACTTTATATAGTGATAGATAAATCAATTGAGATGCTAACTGCATCTAACAGAAAATAATAGAAAGTTACAATTGTTACAGCTGTTCAACTGTTAAGAGGGAACGGGCCTTAAGCCCAATTAATACAGACTAGACTATCTCTAACATTCCCCCGCATAAGCTCGGGGTGTTTGAGCAAGTGAAAGCTTGTCAAAAACTCAGAGTTTATCTCTGAGAGTGCAGAACCGTGCGGCTGACAAAGGCTTGGTGAGCACATCTGCCCACTGATCATGAGTCACACTGAGACTGTGGTTGAGCACCTTTTCACGAACAAAGAAAATGTCCAACTCCAAGTGCTTGGTCCGGGAGTGCAGAATAGGGTTATGAGCCAAGGATACAGTGTTAAGGTTGTCACACAGAACTCCAGGGACTTGAGTTTTAACTCGCAGTTTTGACAACAAAGACCGAACCAACAAGATTTCTGCACAGAGAGCTGCCATACTCCTATACTCTGCCTTGGCACTTGACCTTGCCACTAGGGTTTGCTTCTTGGACCACCAAGATATCAAATTGGGGCCAAGGTACACATGCTCCAGAGGTAGAACGCCTATCATCCGGGTCAGATGCCCAATCGGCATCACAAAATCCAGTTACGGTGAGAGGCGTGTGGATGGCAGTAGGCTGAATCAAGAGCCCATGATGAATGGTACCTTTGAGATACCTAAGGACGCGCTTGACAGCCTTCCAATGATCCTCCAAGGGTTGAGACAAAAACTGAGATACTTTGTTAACTGAATAGGAGATTTCGGGCCGAGTGAGGGTTGCATACTGCAAGGCTCCAACTATATACGGAAACAGGGATGGATCAGGGACATAATCAGCCCCTATTTTGGAGAGTTTGAGGTTGGAAACCATGGGAGTATTGATGCCTTTTGCTGGATCTATTTTAGCTTTGGCTAGTAAATCTCTAAAGTATTTGGTTTGGGAAAGAAGCAGAGGCAAATGAGTGACTTCAATTCCCAAAAAATAATCTAGATTCCCTAGTTGTTTGTGGGCAAATTCTGTGTTCAGGGCTTCAATGAGACTATAAATATGAGGCAATAAACTTCCAGTGACAAGAATGTCATCTACATAGACTAATATCATGATACAGTAAGCAGCATTGTGCAAAGTGAAAAGAGAGGGATCACATTTACTTGCTACAACGCCGCGGAGGAGCAGAGCAGTTTTGAGTCTCTTAAACCAGGCCTTGGGTGCTTGTTTGAGACCATATAATGCCTTCTACAGCTTACAAACAGCTTCTTATCTTCCACCTCAAAACCCGGGAGTTGTTGCATATGGACTTCTTTATGAAAGTAGCCATTGAGGAAGGCATTGTTGACATCCAACTGCCTTATGGGCCACTTGCAGGACACTGCAATAGTCAAAACTGTTCTGACAGTGACTGGTTTCACAACTGGGGAAAATGTTTCAGTGTAGTCACACCCTGCTTGTTGGTGGAAGCCTTTGGCAACTAGTCGAGCCTTGTACTTATTTATACTTCCATTTGGGTTTTCCATTACCCGGAACACCCATTTGCAACCAATTGGGGTCCGGCTTGGTGGAAGATGGACCAATGTCCAAGTGTGATTAAGCAATAGTGCATCATATTCATCTTTCATGCCTGCAGCCCATTGGGGAGCAGCCAAAGCCTGTTTATCAGAAGTTGGTTCCATGTGCGTTAAGAGAAGTGTGGGGTCAAGTCTAGGCATAATGATTCCTGATTTGGATCTTGTTTGTATTAGGTGAGTGTTTAGAGAGATAGGTGGAGGAGAAGGGGATGGGGAACGCTCGAGCGAGGCAGAAGATAGGCTAGGGGAAGCCACGGGTTGAGAGGGAGGGTGTGGTGGTGAAGGGAAACTAGAGGATGAGGGCGTAGCTGAGTGATTAAGTGATGATGTGGGTGAGTTTGGGACTGAGTTTGTGATTGGACAGAGTGACCCGGGGAGGGAATTGACACTGCTGGACTGGGAGTGGCAAGAGGAGAAGGAGAGATAGTTGGTGCAGGGGTAGTGACAGGAATTAATGGAGGTATTGATGGGATTGGAGGAAATGAGGCTCTCTGTTGTGGTATATTGGTGTTAGGAAAGAGATCATTGTAGGGGAACCGAAGTTCATTGAAAATGACATCTTTGGAAATGTAGATATGACCACTAGAGCCAAGGCATCTGTATCCTTTGTGGGAGGATGAGTATCCAAGGAAAACACACTCTTGGGAGCGAAAGGATAGTTCGTGTTGCCGATATGGGCGAATGAAGGGGTAGCATGCACAGCCAAAAGCTTTCAGGAACTTGAGATTGGGTTCCTGATGAAGGAGGACAGAATATGGGGATTTGTTTTGAAGGATAGGAGAAGGGAATATGTTGATGAGGTAAGTGGCTGTGAGAAAAGCATGGTCCCAAAACTTAAAGGGAAGAGAGGAATGAGCTAAAAGAGTAAGACCAATCTCTACAACATGCTTGTGTTTGCGCTTACAAGTCCATTTTGATGATGGGTGTGAGGACAGGCTAAACGATGGACAATCCCAAGAGTGGACAGATACCGAGAAAAGGGTCGGAACTTACCACTCCAGTCACTTTGCACAACCTTGATTTTGGTGTTAAACTGTAACTCAACCATGGCACGAAACTGAATAAATTGGGACAAGGTATCTGACTTTCGTTTCAAAGGGAAAACCCAAGTAAAACGGCTAAAGGCATCCACACAGGTCAGAAAATAGGTGCACCCACATGAAGATTGAATTGGGGCAGGCCCCCATAGGTCACAAACCACAAGTTCAAAGGGATAAGTGTATATAGTTGTTGAGGAAGGTGCTGGGAGGTGATGAGCCTTACCTAAGCAACAAGCAGAACAAAAATCCAATGGATTTTTGTGGGGAATAGGGATGTTGCACAACTTAAGTTCTTCTCTAAGTGAATCATGGTGTGGGTGACCTAAACGAATGTGCCACAATTTATAAGAAGCAAAGGTAGGAGACAAGTTTGAAGTAGAAGAATTATCATTCATATCATTTGATGAATCATTTACAACAGATTGTGTAGTAACATTGGAAATAGAAATTGAGTTACAACTCGGTGTATGAGGTATATTAACAGAATTACAACTAAGAGTAACGGTCATTGGGTTACAACCATAATTATTATTTGCACTAACAGAATTACAACTAGGAGAGGAGAATGACAAAGTTGATATAGCTGAAGGAGTGATATTGTCAAACTTGTATAGACCATCTACACCCACATGACCACGGAGCATAATTTTAGAAGAATCCTGTGATTTAACAAGACAAAAGGAGGGGTGAAATTCAAAGAAAACATGATTATCACGGGCAAATTGGCTAACACTACTTAAATTCTTTGTAATGGAGGGAACAAGAAGTAAATTGTGTAGTGTGAAGTTGGTGTAGGGTTGGGAAGGTGTGGTGAAAGACATGGAACCAATTTTGTTAATAGACAAACCTTGGCCATTGCCCAAGTAGACTTGCTCAGACCCTGGTAAGGAGGCAGTCTCAGTCAAGTTGGAAGGGTCCGAGGTAACATGATGAGAGGCACCTGAATCTGGATACCAAGAGGTGCTGAACTAAGACTCAGTACCAGTAAGGAATGCTTGTGGCTGTTGTGGCCTAGGTGGTGTTGCATAGTTCTGAGAGAATTGAGGAGGCCTAGCAGCATGAGCAAACACAGGGGGTGGAGGTCTTTGGTACATGAAAGAGGATTGCCAGTTGTTAACGCCTTGATGGTGAGAAGTTCCTTGCTGATACTGATCAATATTAGCATTCCTATAGTAACACACACTGGCATCATGTCCGTACTTCTAACATATTTGGCATTGGACATTAGAACGACCACCGGAACGCCCACCACCACCGCGACCTCGATATCTGCCACCACCATAGCGGCCGCCACCTCTATTACCTCGAAATCCTTCACATTTGTTAGACGATTCACCAACAACAACATGACAGTAACTATCTGGAAATGATGAATTCTGAAAAGAAGCATTCGGAGTAGTGGAATTGGTGAAGTTTCCGGAACTCGATCCCGGGAGGGAGCTTGTGATTGGGTGAGATTCACTAACACAGAATCAGGGAGAGCACTCTTCTTGTTCTTCTCTAGCCGAGCTTCGTGAGCTAGGAGAATGGATTCAAGTTCATCAAGGGACACGGACTCAATTTTAATGTTGATCGCTGCCACGACCGGATCGACGGGGAGCGCTTCGAGTTTCACTTCCAGAAGATTCTGAGTGGGAATTGGATCTCCAATAGACAAAAGTGAATCGAAAGAGCACGAACACGAAGGATGAACTCAAAAACTGATCGATTACCTTTGGTTAGGGATCGTAACTCAGAACGAAGTTGTCGCGCCTTCGTACTCAAGAGATTGTGGAAATATTTGTGAATTTTGTCCCAGATCTTGCAAGCATGGAGACAATTTACCACGCGCGAAAGCAAGGAATCAGAAATCGAAGCAAGAAGCCAAGTCGAAATGAGCGCATCTTGTTGCTCCCGATCCATCAGACGCAGGATTCACTGCATCGATTTCTCGATCTTCATCAGTGAGAAACCTCGATGGAATTCGTGGATCTGTAACATATTTCTGGAGTTTGTGGCCGCGAATAACTCCCTCAATCTGTTGCTTCCATTGCCATAAATTATTATCATCCAATTTCAACGAGATTGGATGCGAAGATTTGAATTGTGGTGTGCTAGGGTTTGTGAAGGGATTTACAGAAGCCATGGCTTCAGGATCTAGAAGCTCTAGATACCATATTGAGAATGTAGAAGTGGTGAGAAAAGAGAAGAATGAATTTACATGTATTGATTTTAATCTCAGTTACAGTGAGCTATCACTTTATATAGTGATAGGTAAATTAGTTGAGATGCTAACTGCATCTAACCGAAAATAACAGAAAGCTACAGCTATTCAACAATTCATCTCCTGAAGTTTTTATCCGTTGAATAAAAGACACGTTTTTTTTTATAAGATTCAAAGACGATCATTATCAACGTGAAAGACAAATTAATATTTTTAATGTCAACAATTTATAGTGTATACGTATTGAAAGACTCGTCATGATAATATTTCTAAAATCATGCTAATTTAGCATTAAATTATGTGGCAAAAAAGAAATCCGGGAAAGGGGTATTAGTAGTACAGCCTATAAAATATCAGTCTTCCACTTAGTCAAGTAAGCTATGAGTTCTGCATTCCACGTTCAAGTTCTAACAATAATGTGATTGGGAACCTTGCTTCAAACACAATGCTGGTGGAGCAATGGCAAAGTTCATGCCATGATTCGAAGAGGACACCTCGAATCCGGAACCCCCTACAATTTGAAACATTCATACACGCTCTATTGAACATGCATACCCCCTATAACTATATCATGCCCAGTACGGTAGGTGGTCCAGTTCACGGACAATCTGATCCAATTGGTCCGATTTTTACAGAGCACTGGATGGATATAGTCCCCATCCATCCAAACCGGATTTGGGAGGCTTTAGAAACTAAAATATTATCTACAATCTATAATTTTCATATTTCATAAGACAACGTTCCACGCAAGCTTTACTGCATTGGTGGCAGTACCAAGGGTTTCATTATTTATACCACTATATTTGACACACAATACTCACATCTTCTACTTTTATATCATAGTAACACACAATGTTAATGCATTGGTGCATATTTCTGCAATAAGGTGGAAGTGCATCATTTAGAAAACTAATATATTTACATAAGAATCCAACAGGACCAAACAGAATTGAACAATACCTAATTAAATTGCTTCTAATTCTTCGTAGAGAGCTTTAGCTCTGTCCCTGATAAGGGCCATTCTCTGCCAGAATTAACCCAAATTCAGGAAGACATGAGCAAGTAGGATATTTGCAGATATTTTTGCCTGTCCTGTCTATATTACCTTTGGAGTAATGGTGGAACCCTGAAAGAATTACGTAGTTCATGTTTATCCAAATTGGCCTCTCTAAAACAGAGTCAGACTGAGTTGCGTTTCATGTACAAAGAATCACATAAAAAATTCATTAAAAATGCACTACAGCATAGGTTGTAGACCATGTTTTGGCAAGAGAACGTAGTCCATAGTCAATAACAGGCTGCGATTTGAAACGAGTTCAAGCTGCTTTTCCAGAATCCATGATCCCTGAACGAGACAGTAACATTAAAATATGCATCTAATGATGGAATCATACAAACAAGGAATAGCTTCTTAGTTCTAAACATAAAAATCATCCTAATTCAGTAATGTCCATTACTCACAGATGGAACGATCCGCGCCATGAATGGGAACAAACTAACATAACTAAGGCGAGGGACCCATCTCAACCCAGGGCACTCCAAAACAACCCGGACAAGCTGGCGAGCAGTATGATTGTGCCCTACCTCCATTTTTCTCCATTTAAGTTGAACCTAGCATGGTTAAGCTAGTAATGAAAATCTCATTCAGACTTGAATAGGGGACCCATGCACTGTTGATCTTGCAACATAGACATACTAATATTAAACAGAAATAACAAGACTAGACAGTATACCTTTTCTGTATGATTTCCGAAATCAAAGCAAGCACCATATGCATAATCAAAATGCATCTGTATAGGCATCAAGCACAAATTAGGCAAGAGCATAAATATTAAAATATTGTAGCAATGAATTGACTCTCTAGTGTAACCATGCAGACATGTCATAAAAGTCAACTGCATGGCCTGCTTTCAAAAAAATTTCCCCAATTAAAAAAGAAAAGAAAAATCAGATTATTTTCTCTACAACATACTGCATCAATTATCCATGATAAACACTGTTAGAAACCCAAATCAGAAAGGCGAAGAATTAATAGAAACATAGAATTGGAAGTCAACAAATTTATTGATTAACTGAATCAGAACAGAGCGGGCTTCAAGGGTTTCCCCTTTTACAACTGAGCAATAGCTCTATCATCACAGAATGTAATTCTCTGAACGACCCCCTTCTACTCTTATTCCCCCCTTTGTATCTAACTGAAGTCAAACAAACTAACTTCTCTAACTGTTCCTAAAACACGCTCAATCTTGGACTACTATATACAAGCACGGTTAAAAAAATTCAACTGGCAAGAGAAAACATGCATAAAATATTCTTTAGCTGTCATACAACTATGTGCAAGGGATTCTTAATAAGTTCACATTCCTCAATAATTTCACATTAACGAGCTTGGAGAAGGCCTAAGATTAGAACCTAAAGGCTCCACTCAGATGAGACTCATATTTTCATTATCCAGATTGTATCATGTTTTCCAAACTATAAAGGGAAAACAAGGGGTAAAAGTTCATGAAATAATCTGCAAAATAAGTAAAATTACAGTGTCTCTTCAATCAAGTTTAGTTTATGACAGACATTTTTTCACTCCAACAAAACTACCTCACAGTATACAACCAGCTGTCTGTCCAACTATGCACGTCCTTCTCCACGAGGCATTTTCTTGGAAACAGAGTCTTCAACATCCTTAAGCTGATAAAAGTGGGGGCTATCTCCACCAACCACTCTGGCTTCAATTCCGTGATCTGTCTCATATACTCCTTGGTTGTAAGTACTAGTTCATGGTATACAACCCATCTCGGAAGAACCTGTGCCAGTCCTGAACTAGGATGTATGTGAACAGTCTGTGGATGTTTAACAGTCCGATATGATCCATTCTTTTGCAATCGTGCAGTGTGGGGGAAAAACCCAGACGTTATGGATTTCTTGATGGCATCAAAATCACTAGAATTTGAAGTTAGATCGATCTCAACCCTTTCTAAAAGACCTGCAAGTTGATCGCGGATATCCCTAGCCCGTTTCATACTCCTTACCTGTATATAATTTTCATAACACCATTGTGTTGAATAATTGGTCTCCTTCCATGAATTGTAGACCTTTAGCAATGCAATATGGTCTCCAACATTTCCAGTGTGAAAATTCAGCCTTGCATTGTCTGCATGTACTTGTTTATCCTTTGGACGGTAAAATATTGAGTTGCCAACGGAAAGCATAGCAGCAATAGAAATGATATCATCCGAGCACTTGTACTTCTCTGATGCCACTATCATTTTTGACAACATAGGATCAAGTGGAAACTCAGCCATCCGTCTTCCTACTTTAGTTAACTCACCAAGCTTATTTAATGCACTTAATGCAAATAGAAGCTCCAGGGCTTTCAACAAGGCCTCAGCAGGTGGAGGATCCATAAAATCAAAGTGCAGCAAGTCATGGATACCGAGACTTTTTAAGGTCAAAACTACATTTGCAAGGTTGGTCCGCTGTATTTCTGGGACAGTGTTATCATCTAAATCATTGTGAAAATTGTATGCAGTATACAATCTGAAGCACTTTCCAGGACCTGTTCTTCCAGAACGACCAGCTCTTTGCATTGCTGAAGCTTTTGAGATGGGAGTTATTAACAAGGACTCCATTCCTGTTCTTGGATTATAACTTTTCATCTTACAGAACCCTGGATCAATGACATACTTGATCCCATCAATTGTCAATGATGTTTCAGCAATATTAGTAGCAAGGACAACCTTTCGTGCCCCTTCAGGAGTGGGTTCAAATATTTTAGCTTGCAGCTCGGTTGGCAGGTTGGCATATATAGGACATATTATTAACTCAGCAATTTTGGTCCCCAATCCTCTAGTTCGATGCTTCAAAATTTCTTCAGCCGTTTCAATTTCTTCTTGACCAGTAAGGAACACCAATATATCTCCAGGAGGTTGAGTGACATGGATTTGAAGAGACGTGACAATAGCTGCATCTAAGTAGTCAGCTTCTGGTGCTTTGGTAAAGTTTATTTCAACAGGATATCGCCTCCCTGGAATTTTGAATATTGGAGCAGAATCAAAGTAGTCACTGAACTTCTCTGCATCAAGTGTAGCACTTGATATCAGCAACTTAAGATCAGGCCGAAAACGAGAAATATCCTTCACTAATCCAAACAAAATATCAGTTGAGAGTGTCCTTTCATGAGCCTCATCCACCATCACAACACTATAACTTGCAAGATCAGGCTCGCCAAGGAATTCCCTCAATAACATCCCATCTGTCATATATTTCAGAATAGTTTTCTCCGATGTGCAATCCTCAAAACGGATGGAGTAGCCAACCTCGTGTCCTAATTTAACACCCAATTCTTGAGAAACTCGAGCAGCAACACTCATAGCAGCAACACGACGTGGCTGAGTACAAGCAATCATTCCACGCTTTGTGTAGCCAGCTTCATGTAGATATTGGGGAATCTGTGTAGTCTTTCCAGAACCAGTTTCACCAACAATTACAAGCACCTGATGATCATTAATTGCTTGGAGCAATTCATCCCGATAAGGATAAATGGGTAGCTTTTTCCTCTCCTCCTGTAGTGCCTCTAAAGCTGACTTTGCTCTTGACTTTTCAAGTGAATCAGCCATCTCTTCATAATCAAAATTATCTCCATCCATAACCGATGCCTTGATAAAATCAATCTGATCCTCAAACACGAACTGATAATCATCAGAGGCTTGCTTTTTATTTTTCGAACCATACTTGAGTGTTGCCTTTCCGATTTGATGTTCCTCCCATGCCTCTTGCTCAGCGAACGGGTTCATCTTTTCCTCAGCCGTCGGATCTCTGTAACGCTTCATAGCCACAGAAAATCTCTTCTCCTGATTAACACCACCCTCCTCATCATAAGCATCTGGCATCCTATACCCATCCACATCGTCAGCCTCCTCAGTCCGCTTCTTCACAAGTTCATATATCTCCTTCTTGTACTGAAGCTCGCGATATTCTGTGCTCGTAAGCTTCACGCCCTCAAACAGATACTGCTCATCCTCTATATCATCTCGGAGCTCTTCTAACTTCTTTTCTTCCCTTTTTTTCAAGTATTCTTGCCTTGAAACCTTCCTCAAAGCTTGAGTTTCATTCAGCTCCGCGGCGCTAGATCTTCGAATCGCCTCTTCTCTGTCCTTCTGTGATATCTTCGGTTCAGTCAACTTCCGTGTATCTGCTGCATCTCGCTCTCTCATGTGTTTCTCTAATTCCTCTTTCTCTCTTTGATCTCTCAACCTTTCTTCTTCCGATTCAGAATCATCATCATCATCGTAAGAAGACGAAATTCTTCTCCTAACTCGCCTCTCACTTTCCTTTCTCGATAATACCCCACCATCATCATTATCATTATCATTATCATCATCATGAATTTCAGTTTTCTTCCTAAAATGTCTTTTATTACTACTATCTGGCTTTCTAGATTCAGAACTAGCAGCTACTGAAATTTTACCTTCACCACCGCGAACATTGCTGACGCCGTCGTCGTCGTCGTCGTCATCATCATCCAACAATTTGAAAGTCTTGTGTTTCTTCACCAACATTGCAGCTTCTCTCTCTTGTTTCATGTATTGGTTCAATCCAGGGGATTTACGAGAAACTCTCGAGAAGATTTCTGAAGAGAAAGAACGAGTATCAGCCGTCGATGCGCACCCTAAGTCTTGTAGTTTGGTGATTAGATCGGAGGGTGAAGAAGATTGCTTCGAGAGGCCAATAACGTACTGAACAACTGTTGGCTGAGAATATCCAAGTAAGGAAATCAACTTATCTGATACCCATGTCTTCAGATTCTCGTCGCTACCCATTTTGACGGTGGCGAACGGAGGCTCCGATGGGATTCTTCAAGGCGTGATCGGGAGGTTCACAACGTATTAGGGTTTCAGGAATATGACTATATCTATATGAATATGAGAGAATTGGGAAATTGAATATTTTTGAATGATATAACAGGGGCTCATTCAAGTCCAGTGCGGATGCTCTTAAAATCGAGGCCGTTTATTTTGAAGGAAAAACGACTAACGCCTGATATTATTTACCTGCTATCCATAAATAAGATGCGATATGTTCGGAGAAAAATTACAGTCATATTTCTTTTTCATTTTTGGTAGATAGTCATATTTGTAATTTTAAATTAATTATACTAGCGGCAATACAGACGCCGTCATTTCTAATGCTTTTACTCGTATTTATTGTATGGATTTATCCTATTTTACAATGGGACGTAATAATGTAAACACACATTATATACATCATTGTGTTAATAATATCATGGTACAAATAATGTAAAAATAAATAAGATACATATTCTAATAAAAAACAAATCCAAGGTACCAAATATAATTTAGTAAGTGACTATTATTTGACCTCGACATCTCAGCATTTAGATTTATAAGGAGATTAAGTATGGATTGATTTTCAGTAGCATTTTGCATTTCCTTGCATTACAAACAAAATAAATTTATAATGTTTTTTTTGTTAGATAAAAAGTAATAAAGCATATAAATTTGCAAGATGTATTGTAGATGTACATTTGCAAGAATCGTGGTCTTGAACCTTCCTCCTATCTTATGATAAATTGCACCTTGAGCACGAAAACCATATATGCCACGACCAGTTGCAACGACATTCTCATCAATATGTACACCCATTGAAGTGAATGAGAGCACATGATTGTAACTCCTAATGTGTCGTCTAAAATGTCTTCCTTCAGCTGAACCGTCTGCCAATATTTCTAGCAACTCTGGAGGTGCATCTACTTGTTCTAACGATATCTTCCCACCAGAGCAGCACATGTCACGTGATTCATGATAAAATAATTGTGCATTGCAACGTGTACATGTGATTGGGGGTGGCAAACGGGAAGCAGCCATTGTTGAAGTATTAAGAAAATCTCTAGCACTATTATGTTTTGGTCGGAAATAAAACTGCAAATCTGCGTTTAAAAAAAATACATAATAGTTTTTTAAATGTGCATATTATTTTGTTTTTTAGTCATATAAGGACAATGTTGTAGATCCATTTTCATCAAATTTAGAAATTAAGATCACTGAATTTACATAATAATTTATTTTTAAATGTATGAAATTCAATAATATCGTACAAAGTACCAAAATTTTATAAATTAATATTTCTGAATGTCCATCACTAACCGTGTACATCACTTGTTCCAGCTTCATGGTCATGTGTTCCTTGAAACCACGATAAAGACAATATTAGGTAACAAATTTTTTATGTATAAAGACATTCAAAAGCATTAGAAATGCGTACAGACGGACACGACAATAGTAATTAATTAATATATAAAATTTAAATATAAAATATCAAAAGGTAAAAACCGCCAAAAATTTAAGTATTAGAATTTCTAAAAGTCCACAACTAACCATGTCCACCCCTTGTTCCGGCTTCATTGTCATGTGTTCCTTGAAACGGTGTTGAGGCAACAATAGGTTCTACATTATTTATTGTTAACAAAAAAAATAATTATTTAACATAAGGTAATCAAACTTTTATGTATAGAAACATTCAAAATGAGAATCAGAGATATCACATTTATTTATTACAAATATAGAAACTTTGTTGATTATGATAAGTTTTAAGCTTCCAAATTTTATAGATAATTCATTTTTACTTCTTTATAATTTAATAAAAGTTATCTATACTAATATATATTTTGTTGGCAAATTACGATATGTAAGTGTTAATATATAATTTGAAAAGGAATAATAATCAAGTTTTAAAATTTTAATATAAAATACTAAATTCAAAGATGGCATAAAATTTAAAGTTTATAATTTCTAAATGTCCATCACTAACCATGTCCGCTACTTGTTCCGGCTTCATGGTCATGTGTTCCTCGAAACCTCGTTGAAGCAATATTAGGATCTGCATGATTTAGTTTTGAAAAAAGAATTATTAAATAACATAAGGTAAGCAAATGATTATATATACGGACATTAAAAATGAGAATGAGAAATATCACATTATTTGACGTGCAAAAATAGAAACTTTGGTGATAAGAATAAGTTCTAGGCCAGAACTTTATAGATAAACTATTAATATAAAGTAATATAGTTGCTAATTATCTTGATGTTTAAATTTTAACGAATAAATTATTATATACATTTTCTCAAATATATACATATATACATATGTATATATATATTTTATACCTATACTATTTTGTTGATCACTGGTTGATCGTGCAAGACGTCGCATAATTGTCAATCTCATTGTTCTTGACTCCATAGCAACTATATTCATTCCACGTCTGTAATGTTCTCGTCGTCTAGCTGATTGTTCTTGTCGTTGCTCTGTGGTCATTCTCTGCCTTCTACTTCTTGTAAATTGCCTCCACATATCTCGTTGATGCTCTTGAGATCGTTGATTGTTAATATTTTCCATGTCGAAATGAAAACTAATTATTTATAAAAAGGCATTAATTAATGCAAAGACACTAATAAAACATGATTGATGTGTTGTTTGATTTTAATTTTCATGAATAATAATTTTTAAATTTTTATTTTATTATTTTGTAGAAATGATTTTTTTCATTTAAAGTATAAATAAATTAGAATCTGTACTTTTATTATTTTTTAAAGAAAAGGGATTTTTATTTTTAAATGAAGATTTTTTTTAGCTTGTTTAGGTATTTTAGAAACGAAGTGGCTTATGTTCTACATTATTCAAACCCAACTCAACTTAAAAAAAAAAGCGGTGACCAATGAGGTTGTTGGACATGGTTCGGCGATCACCGCTTGACGACACTTGAAAAAATTACCTTTTTTTTTTTCAAAATACCCTTAATTACAAATTGGCAGTCATAACAATCATCCGATGATATCATCTTCATCTTGCTGCTTTTAAATTTTAGAAAAACCCGCCAAATACATGATGAAGCTAACCATTTCTACTAAATTAAATTAAAAAATATACATCTAAATTATAAAAAGGTGGAGACCAAAAAGGGGTATCCCCTTTATCTATTAGTAAGGGTGGAAAATGGATGGATCGGATAAATTTTTATTCGGATCTTAACGGATGGATTAAAAACAATCAATTAATCCATTAAAAATTCATTAAAAAAAATCTAATCCATCCATGATCCATTAAATCAAATCCATCCGATCCATCCATTAATAATTTTTCATGGATGGATATCCAATCCATCCACTAAAATTTATTTTAAAAAATTAAATAATTTTATATCTCTTTTATCCATCCATAAAATATTTTTAAAAATAAAATAATTTGTAAAAAAAAATAAAATATTATCTTTATCTCACCCTCTCTCTCCTCTTTCTTCCTCTCTCTACCTTTTTTTCCTACTCTCTCTCTATCTTTACTCTCTCCACTCTATCTCACGACCATTTTGTATCACGACCATTTTTCTATTATTATATGAGAGCTATTGATTATGTGCATCTACAGAGGTTGTTTTGCCACAACGTTCCATGACATTGTTTTACGAAACTTGTTACGACTTTCTGTGATTTCAATTAGTTAATACTTTTTTTTTAAGTTTCTCAGCACAAAAAAAAGGCAACGAAAAAAGAAAATGTATGTGATAACGTTGACTACTACTGGTGCTTGAAAACAATTAATTAGTTAATACTTAATATAACAAAAAAAAGATAAAAAAAGAGATAAATAAAATAAAAAATAGTGAAGAAAAAATAATATGGAACGGAAGAGAAAATTAGATGAAGTGTTTTTTTTTGTTACAAATGGAGGTTTTTTTATTTGGTGAAAAATAATATGAAAAAAATAAATTGGTTTTGGAATGGATAAAAGTTGATCCATTACATTTTTGATTGTTGGTCCAATGGATTTTAAAAAATATTGGATGGATCATAAACCATCCATTAAAAAAATAATCCAATCCATTTATATCATTTTTTTATAAATGGATGGATTGGATGAATTTTCTCATGGATGGATGGTGAACAAATGGATCATTTTGCCACCCCTATCTATTAGCATAGATAGATTAGTATAAATTATTTATTTGAAAAATCAAATGGAAGAATATATTATAAACAGACTGAGTATAAGATATAATCAACCAAGAAAATAGTCAAAGACATGTGCTCAACCCAATAACAGCACCACACTCAAGAAACTATTCTTAACAGAATAGAATTAAACCATACACAAAACCTAAGGGAAGTTCGTTTTAAGTACCAATCATATAGTGAGAAAAAGAGTGGTCGACCATCCTGTTAAAACAATGGAAATATATGTCATGACACAAAATTTACTATAAGTAAATAGATGAATAAAATGGTGTGGGATTAGACCATGAATGTGATCCCTTAAAGTGCCACTGTGCATGTACTCGTAAACCAGAATATGATAATTTTCCAATCAAAGGAACCAAGTTTCTATGATGGATTCTTGATAGGAGGGCTACCTGCATTTGTGATTCTACAATCAATGATCCGAAGACTAAGAATTTCTTATATTCTTGTTGTTCCTCTTAGCTATATAAGAAATTCATGTTTTAAAGTAAATATGCTGCAGTTAGACATGAGATGGAATAAAAAAGATTGCATTAGTCTAAATTTCTAGTTCTATTATCGTGAGATGTTTACATTTTGGTTTCTGGAGAATCCCATACTAATGAAGTTCAGGGAATACAATTGTTTTGGTTGATCTGTAGTTCATCAGGTAAAAATTCATTTGTAATAGAACTTGTTCTCCAACAGAATTCAAATATGAAAATGCTAAAGGGGTGAGTTTGAACTTTGAACTCTTCCTCAATAACAAACTGCCGGTTTTCATGGCTGGATGAATCAGTCATACTCTTAACTGCCACCTCTTTTCCATCTCTCATTTTCCTATAGCAGACAGATCCAAAGCTTTCTTTGAAAAGTTGTTAGTAGCGTCTTTCAACTCGGCTAGTGTAATGTTGCAAGCAGTTCCAAGCTAGTGTATTATTGCAAGCAACACTTTTCTAACCAAGCATCAAAATCTGCAATAAACATTACAACTCCATTTGTTATCATAATTGAATTAACAAATGGCAACCAAGAAAAAGAAACATGAGCTAAAAAAAACATAGTTAATCTATGCACCAAAATTTCAATTAATTAAAGCAACATATAGTTTAGTGGCTAATAAAGACTGAAGAGCTTGTTGGAAATCAAAACTCGTACCCATGTAAGTTTCTCAAGGGTAAACAATGCCTGTGGCCTGGTGTTCCAAGTAGATGGCTTGTATAAAAAAAATCACAATGCTGCTGAAGAACAGTGAAGTTGTAGTGCCTGTGGCCTGGTGTTCCAAGTGGATGGCTTGTATGAGGACATGGCAGATGGATTAAAAATCATGATTATTTACACAATAAGAGGAAAATCTAATCCATAATTTTGTAAACAATCCATTTGGTAAAAGGACTTTTTTCTGCTCTGTATTCAAAATAGCAATTGTTTTCCTAAAGATCTGTGTTGATACTAATCTATTTCACAAACAGGACATGGAACATTTTTTTAGTTTTTCCTGTAAGGTAATATTCATCTTAATAGTGTTGTCTATATAGATAGATGATGCCTTTGCAAAAAATTGGTAATGATCATATAGTTTAGCCTTTAGTACATCTCTCTCTTATTATTTTTTACTTTTTTGGGTTAAAACTGTCACCGCATTATTTTTTGAATATGAAAGATAAAACTTACATGGCTTTGGAATAGGGTTTTTTCCCGTTCATTTCTGACCCATCTTTGAGCAGTAAGGGTGCATTATGAGCCTCAGTCATTAATGACTCCCTCTCCATCTCTGCAGCCATTTTGATATATATCTTCTCATTGTTTTTCTACACAAATTTTACCTCTTGCTTTTATAGAGGAACAACATTAGTTATTTAAAAAAAAGTATATATAGATAGGTGTGATGTGAGATACAGAAAGTAAGAAGCAGAAAGAGAAAAAAATAGATGGACAAAGTAGCAAGAGACAGCAAAGATACACCAAAACTCATCAGTATGAATGCACTTCTTCTCATCAGAATCTGGTTCAGTGTCTGCCTTGCCATCAAAACCAACCCATCACACTTCTTCTCCATTGATCTTGCTGACTTGGTCCCTCTTGAACCTGACAACACCATGAATTAAGAACCCGTGTATTTAATCCTATTATTTGATATGTTATTCCTGTCTGTTGGCACCATTCTCTCATCCACCCAAAATATATGGCCACTTGGACCACTTGGTTTGGTCATAATATGGAGAATCCACCAGATCACTGAAATTGTAACATGAAGAAATTAATTATATATTTCCTTATTTTCCCATTTAGCAAACCATGAACTTTTCAATACTTATTCTAACAGTGATATATAATTACCTCATATAATTTGGCAGTTAAAAAGTAATAGTTATATATGTTCTCAATTTTAACTGAATCCATGTGCAGGTAATTAATCGATAGAAAAAATATGTAACACTGAAATAGTGAAATACTCGTACTCATTGTATACTTACCTGCGGTACTTAACAGACCCACCATACAAAACTATAGTGAAGCATCCTTTGTCTGCAAAGAGAAACTCAAAATTCTAAGTACAAGAACATTTTCCCTGGTGTGGAAACCAGAGAAGTTTCCAATACATCTCCCATATTCTAATCATCAGCAAAAAGGATGCATGGCAAAAAAAGAAAAGAAAAACTAACTAAAACAACCACATACCCATCTTCAACCCTCCTTCCCCAAATCACAATTTCGCTCAGAACCTGAACAAATGAAAAATCTGGAAGCAACGATTTTCGACTTGCAAAAACATCGCAATTTCGTTTGATTTAATAACAAAGGAAACACTTATTTCAACGATAAAGTCAAAACAAAAAAAGAAGAAGAAGAAAATGCTAGGGCAAAACCACAAATAAATGTATACTGGAAAGGCTTTAAATCTTTTTTTCCCTTACCTCTGGTGCCTGTTTCTTGTTTTTCCTTTTCCTCTTCCAGTTCCTTTTCTCTTCCTTCCACCTCTTCTGCGTCCTAGTCGCTCAAGGGGTCGTAAAATAGTTTTATCGCATTATATTTTTGCAGTTTGAAAAAATATAATTTTAAAAATCTTGTTTAATTGTTCCTTAATTAGTAGCCCACGTTTAGTTTCACGCAAGAAACTTCCCTTTTTTGAAATGGCTCAAATGCGGTATAACCTATCTCGGGTGGCTCCATTTTTTTTAGTTTTTTAAATTTTAAAATAAGTGGTTAGGGGTAAGTTTTTTTAAAAACAAAATAAAAATAAAAAATTAAAGGTAAAGGTAACTGCTCCATTTCTTCGAGTTTTATGCAACCTTCACCGCATATTATGATATCAGTATATAGTTAGGAAGGGTATTTTAGGGGTATATTTGTAATATTCAAAATTTGACACTAAGTAACCGTTTTTTTTGCAACTCTGCCATTATATTATTGTATAGATGTATAGATGTATAGATTTGGTAGTTTTTTTAATATAATTTTAAAAAACAATATCAAATATAATTAAATTAAACTTTAAAAATATCTCAAGATAAAACGCAAGAGTCCTAACCTCAGTCAAGTAACCACTTTAGAGTATGTTTATGATGGATGGAGATCATATGTCCCATTTTCCTGTCACATTCTATGCCCTCCGTCAATTATAATTTGTCACTTAGTAAAATAAAATCATAACTCATTAATACTTATACATATTCTCAGTTTTTGATTGGTATGGGATACCGAGATACCATTTTTTTGGGACAACAAATTTATATCCATTTAGTTGTTTTGAGAAAAAACCTGTTTATAAACTAATTTGAGTTGTTTGACAATTAGATTAAAAAAATATTTGGCTAAAATACACTTTTAGTCCCTCTTCTTTTTCACTTTGATGATAATAGTCCCCTCAAGTTATTTTTTGGCAAATATAGTCCTCCAAATTTTCCAGAGTTGCAGGATACATCCTTCTGTTAGACTTCTGTCTATTTACTAATGGAAGTTGCATACCTAAAAACCCTGGCTGCCACATGTCAAGTCACCAGTGGTGCCACGTTGGAAATTATTTATTTAAAAAATAGAATTTTAAAAATTATTTAAATAATTAAAATCGAAATCAATTTTTAATAAATAAATAATTAAAAATAAAAAATTAGATTTGTTTTTTACAAAAAAAAACCCATTAGCATAGCATCATCTTCCTCCGTCTTATTCCTTCTTGATAGTCGATACAGAGGTCGACCAAAACCTCCATCTTGCTGCTTACATCTTCCTTCGTGAGATTTGTTAATCATCGGGGAGATTCGCAAGCACCTCGACCATGGGTCGATGACAAAGGAAGATGGAGACGCCGAAGCTACTGTGGATAGTTGAAGCTCCTCTCACTGCTTCTTGGGGACACCGATGCTTTATTATGAGGTGAGTATAAACCAGTGACAAGTGAGATTGGTACTTTGTGCTCTGTTTGTGTTGTTATTTCTGACTCTGACAATGGGTTTTTGCTAGAGAAAGAAAAAAGGGGTATGGCTACTTTGAATGGCATGATGTTTCAGTCAATGAAAGGGATAAGAAGATTTTGGAGGCTTGCTAAGGTAGGTGGATGAGTTATAGATGAAGCAAAAATTTGTATTTTGGTCATTAGTAGTGTCTCTGGGCATGAATTTAGTGTTCTTAGGTTCTTTCGTTGGTAAATTGGAGGGTTAGAAGTGGCTTTCAAACATTAAAGAATGTTTAGGTGCTTTGTTATGTATGTATTGGTGTTCTGTTATCGCAGCCCCAATTTCGTGATCGAACCCTAGCCCCAAATTCTCTCACCAACCCTTTCAAATGATGAACCCTAGTGTATTTTAGTGTTTTTAGCCCCCAGTTAAAAAAACTAGGCAAAGAACTAATTTAAATTTTATATTTAATTATTTTTAAATAATTTTCGTATTATTTAAATAATTTTCATTTTTAAATAAATATTTTTCAATGTGGCACCAGTGGCGACTTGACACATGGCGGACAGAATCTTAGGTATGCAACTTTCATTAGTGAATAGACGGAAGTGCAATAAAAGGATGTATTGTGCAAATCTAGAAAACTTTGAAGACTGTAGTTGCCAAAAAAAAACTTCGGGAACTATCATCACCAAAGTGAAAAAGTAGAGGGACTAAAAGTATATTTTAGCCAAAATATTTTCCTAATGCTGACTATTTTAAAGAAATTGGATGGGTCACGTGCCTGTCTGGCCGTAATTCTAATGCTTTTACTCGTCTTTATTATATAGATTTATCCAACTTTATAATGTGACGTAATAATGTAAACACACATTATATACATCACTGCGTTAATAATATCATGTTATAAATAAATGTAAAAATAAATAAGATACATATTTTAATAAAAAACAAATCCAAGGTACCGAATATAATTTAGTTACAACTATTATTTGAGCTCGACATCTCAGCATTTAGATTTATAAGGAGATTAAGTATGGATTGATTCCTTAATTTATTTTGAATTTAAAATTTAAAATTTTTAAAAATAAATTATTGTATAGTTGTATACACTTATTCTTTAGAATATGGCTTGATAAGTATCTGATCAAAAAAATATATATCGCTTGATAAGTAAAAGAATTTTACCCGTATAAACTAACAGTAGAGATTATTAGTGCTCAGAATGAATCCTTGAAAAATACGTGAAAATAAAAGAACAAGTGATGCAGTTTTACGCCACACGCAGTTTTGATGGCTTTACGCCACATACCACTTTTCAACCGTTCTAATGATGTAGGGTTAACATTTTACGCCACATGCAGTTTTCTTTTTAAAAATTTAAAATAAGTGCTACAATTTATTTTTATTTTTAAAATTTGGAAATCAATTTTATCAGTTTTATAGTGTAGGGGTAGTATTGGTATTTTGAAATGTTGAAACTAAAATTCAACTATCCTTCTTATAGATAAGATAGATTTTATTTACATGTTGTGCATGTTCGTCCGCATGTTATATATTTATCATTTGGGTTTTTCTTACCTGTGCAACCTTGCACATGGTAAGAAGTTAGAAAATAGAAATGTTATATTGAAAATAGTAGCTTTTAAACTTTCAAGGAATTTAATACACAACTTACAATACAACATTTCTACTTTTGATTTCTTATATGTGCAAAGGCATCATCAAACAGAAAACACCAAAGGCATCATCAAACAAAAAACACCAAAGGCATAATCAAACATAAAACACCAAAGGGGTCATCTTTCAACACTTTTGAGTGACATGCATGCTTCAAATTTGGTTCAAGTGACCAAACCATCATTTCCATCAACTAAGAAACTTATTATTAAGCATGCAAACAGAATCTAACAGAGCTTAGGTCTCTAGAACCATGAGACACTTGAAATTCACATTCATGCCATGCCAAGATATAACATCAATCAAACATGCATGTAAAAAACAATAGAGTTCTAAGGCTAATAGAAACAAAAAACAAAATACACACCAATTACACCACAAAAATAAATGAAAAATTTCTATCTTTGCTTCTGTATAGCATAAATTTTGTCATGAATCAAGTAAAAATATTGTAATAGAGTACCAAAATTGAAAGGATCACATAAAAGGGGAAAAAATCTGTAACTCGAATGAAGTGGCATCAATTACACAGAGCATATTCTATAAGTGGTAGTTCTAAAGAAGTCTTTTCCACATGCTTCAGAAAGTAAAAGAAAAACCGGATGAAACTACTTGATAATGTCAATTCCTATTTTTAAGCCTAACCCTATTTCATTGTATAAGCCTATACAAAAACAATTCCAAATGTTAAGCCTATACCAAAGGCCATTCGCAATGTTACCTTTGTTCCAGTATATAAGCCTATACCAAAGCAAATTCTAATTGTTAACCTTACAAATACATTAAACTCAAGAATCATGTCCTCTTCATAACATTACAACCATTTCCAGCAAGCTCAGGCTCCAAACTTCACTACATTTTCCAAATGCATTCAGCATATTCTTTCAATAAAATGTATTGTACACAAAATAAAACAATTTTAATAACTTGTCGACATTCCATGCTACAGGGTCCACTACTTTTCTGAATTATACTTGTCGACAAAATTACCTCTACTGAAATCATAATCATCTAGAGTCTAGGATCGGAAATTAGAATCTGGTGGTGTCAAGAGAGGTGGGTCAAAAAAAGAATTTTCACCATTTGCCTTTAAAAATTGAAAAAGGAAAAGATATTTTGCTCTGCTTTGATAACTGCAAGTAGTAGTGCAATTAATATTTGTTTATTATATTTAATAATTTTATTGTTTGAAAAAGGTGACGTATATTACTTGTCCAGACAAAGTTTTGTGTCATTGGCAAAAATTGCGAAGACTTTTATTCCATAAGAACCCAAAGGCAGAGAGAAGAGAAAAGAGGAGACACAGACACAAAGGAAACGAAAATAAAACAAAAATAAAAATATCAATTATAAAATTGCATCATGAATTCAAGAATCGAAAAATACAGCATCTAAAGCATAGCTAAAGATCCTTTGTAAGTTTATACAAGCAATGCATCCTTTGCACTATGATATAACAGAAAAGTAAATATTCAAACACTTCTGCAAAGAGAAACTCAAAATTCTAAGGACAACATCATTTTCTCTGATGTGGAAACCAGAGAAGTTTCCAATGCATATCCTATAATAAAATTATCAGCACAAAGGATGCATGAAAAAAAAACCCAACTAAAACAACCACATACCCATCTTTAAATTAAAATTGGTGTCAAAAAATCTTTAAATTAAAATTAACACAGAACCTGAACCAAGTTGTCCATGATTGTTCCATCCAAAGGCTATGTAATTTCCTTCCTCTGTAACAACCATTGTATGGTTCCTCCCTGCTCCAGCCTTGACAATCTTGTATCTTCAACTCAAGTTACTATCAACGAAATTTAGCACTTCAAGAATTAATGATAGAAAAAAAAAACACTAAAGTTGGCAATAAAAAATTAACCTTTAATTGAAAATGAGTAAGACCAACACAAAAGTTAGCATTTGATTAAAGAGTAAAAATGGTATTAAGATTTGGGGAAACTGTGAGATTGTTTCATACCCCAAAATGGTACTAAGATTTGGGGAATACAGCGAAAGAATGATATAGAGAGAAACCCAGAATATGATTGAAGTGTAAGATCAAAGTGAACAAAAAATTGGGAAAGTGAAACTACCTTTGGAATCATCAAACGCTAACCAAGGCAGTACGCTTTGTTTCGTTGTCAGGAGTCCTCCATGATGAGTAGAAGAAATTTAATTCACAATCAACAAATTCTTCCATTCCACTGCTTTGGTTCCTAACCAGAAACGGAAGAAAATCAAAGTCAAACTAAATCAATCTATCCGCTTGAAATGTTAACCTATTCATCCATATGTGCCACAGTGACGTTTGATTCATGGGGGGAAATCGGAGAAATTGGTGCCATTCAGAAAGTGGGGGGAAGAAAAGATAAATTGAGTGAGTGAATATGAACCTTAAAAGCAAACCCAGTCACCACTGGACCTTCAGCTACTCCGTTTGCCACCGCGCACTGCCAACCAAACAGATCCACAACAGACCCTCCCACCATCGCCTCCCGTCTGCCGCTCTCCGCTCTGATCATTCTCCATCGTCCAGACGCACGTCCAGGCATCACCCTTCCATCGTACACCAGACGTGACCGAGGACGCTTCACATCGCCAATCAAACGCCACCATATAGCCACCGTCTGTGCCACCGTCTTTCGGTTTAACGTTCATTCGCATAATTGGGAAAACGGTGGAGGAGATGGTGTAAGAGGAGGGTTACCGAGTGCTTAATTGGAAAAAGGAGCAGTTATGCCAATTTTAAAATTTAAAATTTATGTAAAACAGTTTTAGTCGGGTTTTTTTTCTTCTTGTTATCTGCTAGGGTCAATTTTGGCATTGTAAAAACAATACCAACTAAGGTTTTAAGGATAAATTAGTAATATTAAAAGTAGGACACCAAAAATTCAACTCCTATTATCTATTAGTATATATATATATATAATCAATGTCTTCCCAACTGATTTTTTCCTGTTCAAAACCTTTATCATCTTCCCCTTATATTGCACATGTCAAATTTTCACGTTAGTTATAAATTCTATCTATTCTATTTTACTTTTATCTTTTTGTTTCCCCACTCAACCACAATCCCTATCAATATACACTTATAAATTGTGAAGAAGCTTTCTTACTGTAGAACAACAGTAATAGACAAGTGTCAATTTATAGATTTTTTAGTATTATTTTATTATTTTATTTATTTTTTTAAAAATTTGTTGTTGATTTGCTACAGAGGAATTGGGAAACCTAACATGACACGTTTCCTTCTTTTGCTTTCTGACTTCATTTTGTTTCTCTCCCACACTACCTCGATTTGACTTGGTCGTGGATGATGTTGCGCCAGAGGAAGGAGGGGTTGACGGTGCCAAAGAGAGAAGAGAAGCATGGAAGGAGGCGGCATCTTCCTTGACTCAGTTTCAGAGGCTCGGGATGGTACCAACGTTTATTTCTTTCTTCTCCCCTTCTTTTTTTTTTCTCCGTGATTCTTTTCTGTCGCTATGTCCTAGGGTTAGGGTTTTCTCATTCCCCCTTCTTCTGCATAATTCAATTCTCACTGCATTTCATTTTCAATCATTTCTCAATTTTTAACCCCATTTACCACCTTCCCCATTGATTCTTGTCATCTTGCGTTCGCAGGAAAATGCAATGTTGATGAAGCTTCTAGGTAACAGAAAGCAATACTTTTTGTAAACTGAGTTTTTCCTTTTTGGTTTCTATACTTCATTTTTTATTACTAGCGTGTTACAAATTGATTTTAACTACACATAGGTTGTGAATTGTCCCTTCATTTTTGTTAGTTGGTTTAGTTTTGTGAATTGGTAGACCCTATAAATCTTTTGTTAATTGTTATCAACTTTGGGGATTGAGCTTCAACAAGCGCTTGAAAATGCTCCAACTCTTTTCTTTCTAAAATAAATATAGCATATAAGATAGTAGACCAGCAAGAAGGAACTGATTTTTGCAAAGCTGAAAATAAGGGTGTTGTGTATGATTAGTATATTGCATTGGTGGTATCATTTTTTCTATCTTTTTTTTTCTCATTCAAATTAATTTGATTCTCTATTCTCTGCTCCCTAACTTCACTCGCTTTTTTTCCTACTTCTTTGGTGTCAGACACCCTTACCTCCCCAGTATTTTTACATCCATAATGGTTGCCAAACATTACTCTACAGTTGTTAACCCTCGGAGGAATTGCAACTAAACCCAAAAGTTGAGGTTTTGATCTCCTTACTCTCAAAAGATGGTATTTAATTCTCACTCATTTGCGCCTTTTTTTTGGGTGTGCTGATTCATTTCTAATTGATTTGATGCGTTTGTGCATATTAGTGATACTGAAATGAATGGTGTATCACTAACTGACATTTGTTTAAGGATTCATATGCATTCTTTTAAGAGAAGAGAGCTACTTAGAGCTAAGATATGGCTTTGGGCTTGGGCCCTTGGTGTTTGTTTTGTTGAAGCCATAAGGAAGGCTTCTTTGTTAAGATATTTTTTTTTTCATTTTTATTTGTCTTCCAGAATGAACCCTCTTTTATTTTGAATGAAAAACATCTTATATTGTATTGTAACTAAATCTTCTGGTCTTTGCGCTCAGGAGTCTTGCTAAGTAATGCTCTTTATTATCTTTAAGATCTCTCATTTGTTTTTATTTAATTTGTTCGATTTGGAGTGATTATTTTTAATGATTGTGGTTGTTACAGGTTCTTTAAGGAGTCAAGTAAAGAGGAAAGAGAGTATGCTGAAAAATTGATGGAATATCGGGTTGTTATTGCATATAATTGGCATATCTATTAAATATGCTAGATTTGAATCCTATCTCCTGCAAAATGTTGAATTCTGATTCTCTTTGCTGCTTCAACTTTTTTCTAGAAGAAACGGGGTGGAAAAGTGAAGTTGCGGTCTATAGTGATGCCGCTTTCTGAGTTTGATCATGCTGAAAAAGGAGATGTACTATATGGTTAGTGTGTTTGGCCTCTGCTTTTTGAGCATTTTGAGTTTATACTGTGTGTTCTATAATTGATAACAGTATTTGTCCCTTTCCCTGCTTTGTCACATGTGTTTTGGTTTTTGGATGAAACTCATTTTTTCTCGTCAGCTTACATTGTGATTTTGAAGATATGGATGGGGTGAAGCCTCAAAGTTTTACAGTTTGACATAATTACACATTCATGCAAGACAAGTATATACTGAAATGGAGGAGATTCTTGAAATCAATTGAATGAAACTCCTTGATATCATGATTTCTAATTTCTTGCTCTTTAATTTTGTCAAAAAAAAAAAAATTTGTTTGCTCTTTAATATGCTTTTCTTTCCAATCCATTTATTTGGCTTTAATTGTGATGGTGTTCAGATAAGATTCTAAGTGAACTGGATGCTCTGATTGCATTTCACATTTATGTTGTTTATGCATCTGTTTTGATTAATTCTTTTTGGATGTACGTTAACCAAATTGTTAAATACAAATGAAAGGTTATTATGTTAAACATGATATAGAAGCCAATTTGTCCATACGTTCCTCACATCTTTCGGCTTTTCCTGATGAAGTTCTTCAATGAATTCTCAATATTTATTAGAATTAAAACATTTTTGTTTTAGGTTGCAGCAATGGAACTAGCTCTGTCATTTGAGAAGCTAATAAATGAGAAGCTTCTTAACTTTCATAGTGTAAGACAAGTTTGTTGGGTTTTGGTTTTTGGTTCTACTGCATGTGCTTTTCTTTCATGTATCTCCTTCATGATGACATTGATATTGTGAAAATGGAAATTCCTTTCTTTTAACTTCATGTGTGTTGTTTGGCAGATTGCCTCAAAGACTGGTGATGTGCAGTTGGCAGATTTCGTGGAAAGTGAGTTTTTGGGTGAAAATGTATCTATTTATTTGGTGTTGCAATTATGGTTTTCAATTTCTATTTTTGAATGTAGGATATCATACGTAATTGTGTGTACATCACATTTGGTAAAAGACTATAAGAAAACTTCACCCATCTAAGTTCTTCTCTTATATTGATTCGTTCACGGGTGGAAGCCATTAAATTAATCTTCGAGTATGTTGCCCAGCTCAGAAGAGTTGGGAAAGGACATGGTAAAAATTTAAAATTATGTTACTCATCATCTTTTTTATTTCTTTTGTTTTACTTATTCCTTTGTACTATAAATTATTTTAATTTTTGTTTGCCTATGCTTTTTAAAGGAAGATTTCTTAAGGTGTGTTCCTTGATGGACTTTCAGGTGTCTGGCACTATTGTATTGACTAATGGATGATAGGATTTTTTTAATTCATTTTCCAATTTAATTTGATTTTGTTGTGCATATCAATATTAGGGGCAGTCTTTTTTTGTTCTATTTGCCACACCCTCCGCCCCTGCCCCTACCAGATGTGATATTGCAGAAGTACAACCACATCCATATCAATGAGCCTGATGATGATAGTCATGTCGATCAAGATCAATCACCTGCTATGGGTGAAATACCTCAACAACAAAAGTGTGCTCCTAAAGTTCTTTATTTATATTGGTTGAGTATTTACTTACTTTCTTCAGTCTTATAATTTGCAGGTTTTGAAATCTCACTTTGTGGTCATGAACGTAAGGTGGGTGGAAACAACTGCTAAAGTATTTGAAACATTCGGTAAAGCTGTTTATGATTTAATGCTAACTTACTGTTGTTGAGTTTAGAAAGTGGATTCTACACATGAACCTATTGAATGCTCAAATTAGTTTTGGATTGAGTTTTCCTCTTTAATATAAAATCTTCTAATAGCCAAGACTCACATATTTTCAGTTTGAAACTTAATAATTTTTATTTATAACATTATAATTAATCAAGGAAAGACCTTATATCAAATTAGTACATGTTTAGGTGTGCATGAAATCTAAAGAGTGCTCAAGTATGAATAAGTCTGCTGCATTTTCTAGATATATAGTGCTATTTAATAACTTGTGGTCTGCAATATTTCCCTCCACCCTCTACACTATAATTATTCTGTTGCTAATATTATTGTGTGTACTTTGTTCATATAGATAAAACTGACATGATTGATGAAATTGTGGATTATGTCAATTTTAAGACTTCAAGTGAAGACTTTGGAGGAACATATGTATCATGAAGGGCTACAGTGCGTGACTTTATCAGAGGAGAACTCTTTTGAGGTTGGTATACTTTTCTAAATGTATATACATCATTTATATCTTTGTAAATATATACTTCTTTCTTGTCGTAGGCATATTATGGACCCTGGTAACATCAACTATCTTCATTGAAGGTTGAAATTTGGGATCTCGACTCTCAAGTCAGTTGAAAGATTTGTACAATTTCCTTCAAATACCCCTACAAACTCTTCAAGCGTTTGCAAAAAAGACGGAGGTTTGTTCATGGTCTAAATGATTTTTGAGAACCAGCTTTCTACCATCAAATTTTGAAACCTTCAATTCTCAGGTTACAGTGCTACTGCCATCATATACTTATATAATATCATCTGCTTAGGCTCTCCATTACACCTTGCATTGTTACTAGAGAAAGTAAGAGACAAGCACCTTACCTTTTACTGATGTTCTAAATTTTTTCATTTTAATGTACTTTGATATATTTTTCTTTTTGCATTTTGTTTCTTATAATTAATAGTGAAGCATTTACTAAAGTTCTCGTTCTTTGATCTTATTTTTCTCCTCTATGAAATTAAAGCAATCATTTGTTGCCAGGGATGTGCATGGCACTTCAATTGTTTCTACCATCTAAATCCTGCAAATTTCTAAATGTCTTGACTGGGTATAGTTTTTATCTTCTTTCTTCTTTCTTCTTTATGCCCCTGGCTGATCTTTTGTTATTGATATAGGTTATAAGAAAAAATTGAGGTCAGGAACCCTGATGCATCAAATCAAGATCATCATAATGATGCATCCGATGAAGGGCAACATTCATTGGAGAACTCAAATTTCACTTGTGATTAGATTATGTGACATTTTTGGAAAACTCTCAAGTCACTGTTTTGATTCATTTCTCTGGAGGCTTTGTAAGTTTTTAGTAACACTGTTTCTTGCTTTATCACATTAAGCAAATTCTGTTGTTCAACTTCTGGGTTTTGTGACATATTCACTATCCATAGAGATTGTTTCGAAAATTGGCAAAATCTGATAGTAATTGTTGGGCTCGAGCCAGAACACATTTAATATAAGGTGTGAATGGTATATTCAGAAGGAATGGACCGAAAATAGTTAGTAGTTACAAATGGTTTCAATTGGGGTTAGGATGTGAGGTAGGTAGATAAATAGGCCTTAGTTGTTCTCATTAGGATAAGATAATCTATCTCTTTCTCAATCTGTGTTTTTTCTTATAATTCTACTTAATCATCATTTTGATCTCTATCAACTTTGGTCCGACATCTTTGGATCATCCATGGCAGCGATGGAGTCTCAAATTGAAGCCCTGGAGAGTTCTGTGGAATTTCTGAAGCAAGTGACCAGCAACCATGGCTCCCAGTTATCGGGGATCAAGAAAAAGGTGGATGGGATTGAAGAAACCAGGTACCTTCTGTGAAAAATATGTGCATATGTGCATGATGGCACTACAAAGTTTAATGAGTTTGTATGTTAGAAAAATTAATATCTTTCACTTCTATGTTATGAACTTTCCAAATAAGCTAGGCACTAGCTGGAGTTGATAGAAAATATTTCATGAGGAAACTTCGAAAGTTTATGTACGATGGAGAAAAATCTCTGGAGGTTAGGAATTCCGAATCATACTTGCAGTTACCATCTGTTTTAAACCGTGCTCATTGACTGTGTTGAATGTGTTCTTTTTCTATTCAAATTCAATAAAGATTCAATCTTTTCTTTCTCTCTTTCTCACTTCCAATATTGGGCTCCTAACAGATTTTGAACGAAATATGGGTAAGATTTCAGCTTTCTGTATTGAACTTGAACAAGATATGAGGTAGCATGTATACATTCTTTTGTTCAGTTTATGTAGTATTTTCTATGTTGTCTGAAGTATTGGATTGATATGTAGAACTCGACTTTATGATGCAGACAACCTGGTTTTAAGCAAATGAAGTTTTTGAGGCAGGAGGCATACAATTTGCTTCATTAAGTTTCAAGTCAGTAAACTTTTGATCCTATTTATGGTTTTTTATTGAGATTGGTGGTGACTTCATAATTGTGTACATGATAACTAATTCTATTGCTTTATTGAGTTTGATGGTTAAGTCAATTGATAACACGCGAATTTTATCAAAAATAGTTACTTCAAATGTAACTAGTTAATCTCTCCACATGCTGTTATGTTATATGCTCCAGGTCTATTGCGGTTTACCTTGGTTGGATTCATTTTGTTTTGGTTTTATATTATGGAGGTGGGTTCTTATATGTTGCAGCAGCCACTATAATTTTATCTAGGATTCACATAAATCTTCGAATGGTCTTTTGATTCATTTTTTTGGTTTTTAATTTCTCTTAACTGTAATTTCTCCTTTTCTTTTCATTCATTTTGTCATTGCACATTGGGATTTGCTATGATAATGAACCCTGTGTTTTTTTCCTGCAGCTCTAACTACTGCAACAATGCCACCGAGGAATGATCATATATTTTTGGCTTTCTATCAAGATTTCATCGTTGACTTTCTTAAACTTTTTTGACACAGTGCATGATCATTAGACCCTCATTGTAATGTTATAATCATTTGCTGACAAATTTATTTAACTATTAATTTTGGAATTCTTCCTTTAATATGTTGAGGTTAAATCTGAGCCCTTAGAATTTATTTAAACTATTAACTTTTTTAAATACTTTTGAAGTTGTTAATTAACATAGTTCTCTAATTAGTTCCCTGCTCAAATGGAAAGAGAGGAAGGAAAGCATATAAAGAAGTGTAAGTAGAGTTGTTTTCCCTCCGGAGATTGTGATTTGCTATGATAATCAAGTGAAACTGCTAGAGTGTATTTTGCTGATAGTTGTTTTGTTATGATCTGTGTTTTATACCATATATTCTTTTCTACTGTCTGCTAACAAAACTTATGTTGACAAAGTATTTATTGAATTGGACATATTGTAATATATGCTGGAAAATTTTTTTGGCTGAGCTTTTCTTAAATTTTCATTAATGAGTCTACTATCTGTCGCAGCCAAACCATAGGTATAGATTTACTTTGATGGAGGACCCTCAAATATCCCTTGAGCAAAGGTATGTGATAAAAGAATTTGCAATTAGCTGAAATTCAGTTTTGAAGTTATTAATTAACATATTTCTATATTTGATAAAACCATAGGCTGTTAGTGTTATAGATCTTAGGGTGGTATTAGTTCAAAAGCAGAGGCAGGATATGCTCTTCCAACGGGGGAAAACTCATTATTGCGTGTTATGCTTATATATGGTACATAGTTTGAGCAGTTTACAAGTTATGCAAACGTTGCAAATTATAACCACTTGCGCTTTTCAAAGCTGTCATTTTCTTTTGCTTGGTAGTGTTTCATGAATAGACTATTATCCCTTAGTTTCTAAAGTTCACTTCCAATTTTAGACATCATTTTTCTGCATTTGTTATTTCTAACTTCAATATTTTTGGTGCAGGAAGAATATATGTTATAGTGATAACTACACACACAAAAAAGTAATTGTACTTATGCTACTGGGTCGGTCTTTCTCCTTTAAGTTGTATCAACAGGCAATGAGGTTTTGCTGTAATGACATAATGTGATGTAGATTAGACATGAAATTACCACCACACAAAATTGTAGTTTTGCCTAGCAATCAATAATGCATCTTCCATTGTAGTAATAGTTTTGCAAAGAGACACCATTCTTTCACTTTCTCTATTTCTTCTAAACGACTCTTTTTGAAATACAGCTTATAGGAAGCAGTAAAGCCGGAAAAAGAAAATAACATGAAGAGAGTTTCGGACATATGGGAAGAGACAAAATGATGTTCAATTCAACTAACATGATATAAAATAGGAGATCATTGATATTATTTTGGTCTACGCTTCATATAGAGGGAAGTCATAATTTGATGGAATAGTTATATTTTGTATCACATTTCAATAAATCTGCATTGTATCGCATTTTAATAAATCTTATAATAATTTGATATATAAATATAATTTTTAAAAACGATTCACTTTTAATGAGGGAAAGAGAATTAAATTAAATAGATTTTCAAATGAGAAGAAAAATAAATGATTGATAAATAAATTTCCTAAAAAAATGGTTAACTTGCACGAAAGAAGAAGAGAAATAAATCAAATAGATTTTCAAGTGAATTGGGACCTTGGTTCCGAATGAGACAGGCGTGGCTAGATGTAAAGGTTTGTGGATCATTGGTCAACTAGAGCAGTTAAACGGTCAAATGACACAAGGCTCAACTAAGAGAATTTAGTGAGTTGGTGTTATGTACATGGTTTATTAAAATTAGGTGATTAGTTACTTATTTTTTTAAAATGGGGTCACTTAGTGGTTAATGGTATATTTTGGAGCGGAGAGGGGCAGCGTGAAAGAAACGGAAAATGAAGTGAATAATAATATACATAATGTTTACAAACATTAAATATTAACATTAACCATTTATCATTATCAAATAAATTTAGAGTTAAATTTTTGTATACTATTAGTGTAAAAATTCTTTACACTGGTAAACAATCGCAAATCAGGATATGAATTACTTTTAAGGTGGTTAGAATAAGATTCAAAGAATTTTAATGATATGGCAATTGGTAATTAGTTGACTGTGTAAAATATTTTTACACTGGCATTGTATAACAATTAAATTCATAAATTTATTAGTTCATTGTTATTCTCCTCCATAACAAATATTTAAAAAGTTAATGTCAACAAAATCTTTCTTTGTGTGAATCCGGAATCGTCTCGCCGGGAGTTAGAGTTAATTCCTCGAGGTATTGAAATTCATTTAAGGGGCTTACCTCTCCCAATAAATATTCTTCCATACACAATAACATGGTATCGAACTTCTAAGCACATACTTCAAGGACCAAGTTATGTGCTAACCGTGCTACACCATTTTAGTAATATCGATATATTTTATCTTGCTGTTAAATATATGCTCATTATCAATATTATAATGTGTATTCATGATATAAATATATTGAAAGATGAAGAATGTTAATAAATAAAAATAAAATTAAATATTATAACATTATTTATTTTATTTTGAAAAACTACTCGTGCGTTACACACGGGTGATTACACTAGTTAAACCCACCCACACCCACCCACACCCACTAACTTGAGACAGTTAACTCTCTCTATCTATTCTATTCAAATTCGAATAAAAAAGAGATCCAGAAGCATCTCCCTTTTCAGTTTTATATTCACCCATTCATGTGCTATATTAAAAAAATAAAATAAAAAAGAGATGTAGAACCTCAAAAAGCTCTCTCTTTTTCTATTCTTCCTCTTCAATTTGAAAATGCCTTCTCTATTGCCATTCTGTTCTTCACTACACCACTTCCGTCTTTCTATTTTATTCAAATTTTTTTTAAGATCCAACTTTGCAATCTATCACAATATTAACAAAGATGGCTGATCTCTAACTCCGTTTCTCTCTCACAGTATATGGTTGCTCTCCGCTGATCGCATTCTTTACCCGTTCTATGAGTAAGTTTTCTTCTCTCTCATAGTTTATTTTATGGGTATTGGTTTTTTTTCTCAAATATTTTTCAAAATATTTTTTTTACTAAGATTGTTATAAAGATACTTCTATGATTCTCACAGTTCTCCTAATATGCTCTTATGATTTGTTTTTTCTTTTTTCTTTTTTCGTTAATGCATATCTTAGTATATGTGATTTTGGTTGGCTACTGGCTAAGGTAAAATATTTTTAAATTTTATTTTTGTTATCAGAATTTTTTTTCCTATTTGTAAAAAAAAATTGTTTTTTCTACTGTTTAGAACGCTCAATGGTTTATTAGGTGAGTTTATTTTTAATTTTTTTTTCATGGATTGAAGATTGATTCTCTATTAAGTGTTCAATAAAAAATATACTTTTTTTTGTTCATGATTTTGAATAATTTTACATACTGATATTTGAATGTTTTAGAATCGGTACTCTCCGCCGCCATTCTGTGTTAATGATGTGTGACATTGAAGGATATTTATCTTCTTTGCATATAATTAGTTCTTTATCTCTGTCCATCTTTTTTGTACCAATATGGGTTTCTATACTTAATGAAATTTATTATTGTCATGTTGTTCTTTTTTCACTTGATCTAAAAAATTCAAGTCTTCACCCTTTTTAGATCTCCAAACAACATTATTTGATATAACACTAAGGTATGGTGGCAAACATGTGACAACTCTTCGTGGAGATGGTAAGATCAGCTACTCTTGATTCTTTTTTCCTTTTTTTTTTTATGTTATTTAAATTGTTAAAAAAAGATTAGATAATTTATGTAGATAAGTTATTTTGTTTACAATTGTTCATATGTTGGAAATTTCAGTTGATGATGGGACGAAGCTTCAATAAGGTAGTTTATTTGCAATATTAGATTGAATTAATAATTTTGTTTCCTCTGTAGTAAATTACATGTACTGTGAAACAATCATTGGGATGTTACGCATGCAAGTGTTTGTTATGCTTTTAAAAAAAAATCATTTTAAATTTATAAATGTTAGTAGTATAACTTTCATATACTTATATTATATTTAGAATCAACATTTAAAATAATAATTTAGTATGCTTTTATACACTCGTACAACACACCGGGAATTCAACTAGTTACATGGAAATTATAGCTTATTTTTTTTTCTTAACTATTTTTTCGTATATGGCCTTCTACTGCCGGAGAAGCTCTCATAAAGTCACCATTAATGTTGAGAAATTATCGTGTCTATTTGAAAAAAGTTTATTTCAAATCAAACAATTTCAATGCACACGAGACTATCATCTTTCTTCTTTGATCTAAATCCCTTCCTCGTCACTTCTTTTTCTCCAACCCAAATTCGCTCCTAGCGGCAAACAAATCAAAAAATGATTGTCATCGCTGGTTGTCGTTGCTGTTGTTGGTGCCGCCGGCAATTCCACTAGGTTCATATCCTACCACTGAATTGACAATGACATTGTTAAAGCTTTTGTAGAAAACTAGGCATGCAAGCATTGGTGTTGTTTATTTTGTGGTTTGTCTAATTTTACGTTAGTAATGTAAAAAAGAACTTATTTAGTAACTTCTATTTATTTTTATCTCCTTTTAACTTTTGTTATTGATAAATACTGTGTATGACTCAAATATTTTTTTTATTTAGCATTTATCACTCATTCTTTAATAACAGTTTGCATTTTGTGAATTGTTCTAATAATAATATATATTTGTGAATTTGACATGTTTCCATAGATATTAAAAAAACACATTTCAAAAATGTTAAAAAGCAGGAAATATTATTAATCTAGATAAACAAATTATATGTTTTTTTTGTAATCTACTATATAAAGTGATTTTTTAAGTCATTCAAACAAACATATTATCTTAAAAACGCTTTTCATCAAACACATCCAAATACAAAACTATTTCTATTAGAATTGACTATAATCGATTTATACATTTAATCAATCATTGAAGTATTTTATTTTTTGCAGTTATCTCAATCACACACTAATACTATATTCCACCAGCAACCTTCAACCTTCAACCTTCATTCTCTTGTATAATAAAAAATAACCAACTTACTCACTTATACATCTTACCATAAAATATTAACATTAAGGTTAGGTCTTGGTTTCTACCATAAAATTAGAACTTGATAGTATTTGAAAATGGGTATTTCATAGAGGATCGCTTTCACAGATTCTTCATCTAATGGAGGTGATGGTAGTAATTGTTCTTCCCGGATTTGGTGGAGAAAAGTGGGTGAGATACTAGATGGAAGGGATTGGATCTGATTTTTTCCTAACGGTTTTACTATTTTTCTAAACAGAATAAACAAAATTTAAAACCATATTGACTCAATAAATCGATTCCAACCGGTTAAATTTAAGGTTGCATATCAAATTTGCAAAAATAAAATAAAAATGAACTAATCCAACCAACCAATTTGGATGTTAAACTAACCCAAATCGAAACCTAAACGATCAAATTACGACCCTATCTTATTCCCTCTATTAATTTGTTTGTTCTTTTGTTGTTGTTCACCATTTAGTGAGAGTATTTTGTTCTCTAATACTACTGGAAAAACTTGGTGTGCCCATTAATTTGACTAGTTGTTAACGTTGATTTTTGGTTGGTGTCCAAAAATCCTTTGGTTAGAAATAATTAGAGATTAGATGAGTGTGGGGCGAACGAGCTATGCGGTAATCTCGTCAGGATGAGTGTATGTATGTCTACCAAGTATGAATTTGACAAATTAGTCAAATCTAGTAAATACTGGCAAAGACTTGGTGTTTGGATTTGACAAGTGATAATAGGTAACTTTAATAGCACATTTAAAGC